>CM028129.1:128732500-129982500 GCA_016271365.2 Neoceratodus forsteri
GCAGGGGCACCTGGCCAAATAGTTGGGGGGTGTGGGGCTGGACACAGGCCAGCAGGTTGACAAATTAAACCTGTGTCCAGTTTGGTGCTCAATGGACACGTCCCTGCTCCATTCTACCCGCCGCAAGCTCGGGGACCAAAATGGTGGTAGGAGGCACACGTGTCCACAACATGCGCCAGATGCACGATATGAGGGAACATGCACAGTGCCAGCCCATCGCGCAGTGCCAGAGATGCACGGCATGGGTGTGGCTAAGTGGGGTCACCGGGTCAGGGGATTGACTCAGGGGTTAGAGGTCACACCAGGGGTCAGGGGTCACCTGCCACTGCACAGTGTGCATGTGCACGACAGCAGGCCTGGTGCATCATGCGCTATGCCCCTGCATCATGCTGTTGGCACACAGTGCGCGAATTACACCATGATACTGTTAGGCACAGCACTGCAGGCCTGCGCACAGCACATGCGTGCGCATTGCACTGTGACTTGCTCTGACACAATCACATTGCACACAGCACAAAATCTCGATATTCAGAAACCACATGCCAATGAGCTCATCAGCCAATGCATGGCACACTGGGAGCATTAGCATGTCATTATTCTTGCACCAAACCTCATTTGTATGCATTGCACCTTATAAGTGCCACGGAACAGCACAGGCCATGGACCAGTATTGCATCCTTTTGAGGTAAGTTGCACATGCTGCTGCAGCTCACTGGGAGCAGACAGCATAGCAGGGTGGGACAGATCAGGGAGATGCTGCCACTGACACACTGTGCTGTCCATGTCCACAGGAAGTGAAATATCGGAACACGAGGAGGGTGAAGAGCGTGGGCCTGCTCGGAAGTGTAGGCCCAATTTCACAAAAGCAGAGACAGAGGCCCTGTTTGACACATACCTGGACAGGGAGCCCATGGTGAGTGATGCCACGGGCACACCACAGGCCAAGGCTGGGGCCTGGGAAGAGGTGGCGGCATACGTCAACCAGCATGGCAGCCACCAGCGGTCAGTGCAGGAGTGCCAGAATAAGGTGCGAACAGACAAGAGGTGCATCAAAGAGAAGGTGGCAGCCATCCGTGCATCCCGAAATGCTACCAGAGGGAGGCCTGCAGATGCGCCAATGCTCACGGTGCAGGAGGAGTTGGTGGCAGCTACCATGCACCACAGCACGGTGGAGGGTGTGCCTGGAGGTGGTTTCCAGATGGGTGGGAGCCCATCCCCATCACTGCATGGTACATATGTCAGCCATGCACAGCTGGTGGCACGGAGGGTGCATACATGGGCATGCTGCTGGCATGCATGTCATGTGCATGTGTTTGCACCCACATGCATGCCATGCTGCCACACTCATGCAGTGGCAGTGTAGGGGGGCACATGTGGGCATTGCATCACTAACATGCCTTTATCCTCTTGCAGCACCAGCATGCCTCCATGTAGATGGTGGGGCACCAGCAGTGGCCGTGGATGCTGGTACAGCCACGGAGGACCAGTCGTCCACCTCCACCAGGATCCGGGGGCCCAACAGGCTGCAGCCCAGCACCACAGTGTAGGCAGATATTCTAGATCTGGGGTTGGACGAGGCCCTGGATGTGTTCCTCCAGGATGCCAGCCTTGGTGTCCTATGTGTGGGGACGCAGATCGTGGCGGGGTCTGACTCCGATGAGGACTACTCCCAGCTCCTGGACAGCATGGGCAACAATGTGGCTGTGTCGCTCCTGCTGGCAGCTGTCACAGGCACCACGCCCAGCACTCTGCCAGCAGTGGGACAGCTGCCTGCCACCACTGCGGGTGCAGCAGTGTGGACTGCCACAGCTGTGCCCTGCAGTGGTGGTGATGTGGCCGTGCAGGCACTGGGCGGCATACAGCGGCCAGATGGGCAACAGCAGCAGGCTGCGGGTGCCACCAGGCAGCTGGACACAGGGTCTGATGCCGGTGCACCTGCAATGGACATTCCCCCTGAAGACTCCACTGTGCAACATCCACCAGAGAGGGGAGCTGTGCAGTGTGGCAGGTCACCACATGGGGATCGGCGTCCTGCCAAGGTTCCCCAGGATGCCAAACCACTGGCTGAGCACACTCATTTGCTGTGGGCATCCATTCAGCAACAGGTGCTGTTTGCTGCTGGGGTGTGTGCACTGCATGTGGAGGTGTGCCAGTTAGTTGGGCAGCAGGAGAGGGGCAATGCGCAGATCCTGGCAGGGTTGCAGCGCATGCAGGAGGCCGTGACCACATCCTTGGATGGCTTTGCGCTGCAGGCTGCCACAGGGCATGGTCTGGCACAGATGAACCCCCGCAGTGCACAGGCGACCCCAACACAGTCAAAACTGGGCTCTGATATTTGTATTCCAGGCACACCCTGGGGCTGGCCTGTTTGGGTGCCTTCACACCACCGTTCAGACATGGTCACGGTCCCGTAGTTCAGCCTCTGGGGGGCTGCTGCAAACACCCCCTGTGGCTGATGCACAGCCTGTGGTTGCCGATCGGCCCCGGTGTGGCCACCCCCATGGCCATGGTGGCCATAGTTCTGTGTAGCAGACCTAATGTGTGGGCCGCCCTGACCGCAGTCTGCAGCTGTTGCCCTGTGAGCACATGGGTGGTGTGTGTGTGCATACCACTGGTGTGGTGCATGTGTGTTGCACTGCATGCTGCCTGTGTGCGTGCTTGCCTGGCCACTGGACCATGTGGCATGGGAGTGATGAGGGCAGTTTAGCACCAGTTGAGCCTGTGCACTGGTTGCAATGCGTCTGATCCATGCCACATACCAATGCCTGTGTGTGTGTGTGTGTGTGTGTGTGTGTGTGTGTGTTGCTGTGTGTGGTTGTGTGCCACTGACTCCCCTACCTCTGCATCATGCCTCTGTGTGTGCAAGCCCATTGCCATGCATGCCCCTGCATGTGTGCTGTACCTGTTTGTGTGGCCCATATGTGTGTATTGCTCCACCTACCTGTGTGCATCATAATGCTCCTGTGCAATGATGTCCCGGTGTCGTTGAGCCTGCTGTTGCAGCTGGGGTGGCCAGGGGTGGCTGTTCACCACCCTCTGGCCCATTGCCTCCATCATCCCTACTACTGTTGCTCTCATCAGCCTCCACAGCTACCCCACGGTCAATGGCCATGTTGTGCAGTATGCAGCAGGCCAGGAATAGGCCACAGGATTTCGAGGGGCTGTACTGTAGGGCACCTCCTGACCTGTCTAGGCAATGGGAACGTGCCTTCAGCATGCCAAAGACATGCTCGATGATGTTGTGCATGCTGGCACGTGCCTCATTGTAGTGCTCCTCTGCTGGGGATGATGGGCGCCGGTGGGGGGTGAGCAGCCAGGGCCTCAGTGGGTAGCCACTGTCACCTGTGTAGACAGATACATGGTTAGCCTGGTGTCCTCTGTCACTGTGCCCCTAGGAGGAGAGCAGCCAGGGCCTCAGTGTATAAGTGCTGTCTCTTGTGTGGATAATGACATGGTTAGCCCTCTGCTATTCTATGCTGTGCTCCTTGCCTGTCCCTGGCACCCACACCAACATGCACACCCTTGTCTCCCCTTCCCAAGGTCTGCTCTGCCCATCGCCCCTTGCCCATGCCATACTCACCCACTAGGTGGCCCTTGGGGATGTCCCCACATTCAAACCTGTGGCACAGCACAGAGCAGTGCCACATGAATGCATCATGTGCACTCCCAGGGTGTGTGGCGCAGACATTGGTAATGCACCCCATGACATCGCACACCACCTGGCAGTTGACACTCAGACGCCCCTTTCTGTTTATGTATGCCACACCCACGGAGCCAGGTGGCATGCGGATGGGTACGTGAGTGCAGTCAATGGCCCCAATCATGCCAGGCACACGTGCAACCCTGTGAAGGTCCTGCATGGTTGCTGTATGCTCCACCTGTGTGCTGGGGAAATGGATGAATTCTGAACCACATAGCAGCAGGGCATTGAGGAACTGTGTGAAGAGGTGGGACGTGGCTGACTGGGTTATGCCTGTGGTGTTCCCTGTTGGTCTCTGGAAGGTGCCCATGGCAAGCAGGCACATGACACTGCACAGATCACAGAGCTGCCTTAGAATGGCCCTGTTCAGGTGGTACTGGCCCACAATCTCTGTGTCACTGTAATTCTCGAAGGTGATGTGGGCACGGTACCACCTGTGTCAGGCATATCACCGACGGGCCCTTCTTTGGCCACGTTGCTGTTCATCTTGCCCCCTCACACCCCTCATTATGGCCTGCATCATGAAGGGCGCACTATCCATGGCCCTTGCTGTCCTATATCCCCCTGGGTGGTTGGATGCTGCTGGCTGTGTGCCACCCTGGTGCACTGCCTGGCAGTGTGTCTGTCTCGCTCTCTCGCTTTCTCTGCCCCTCTCTCCCTTTCCACTGCCGCCTCTGTCCCTCGCCCTCTGTGTCTGCCTTGGTCTGTCTGTCTGTCTCTCTCTCTCTCTCTCTGTCTTTCTTTCTCTCTCTCTCTCTCTCACTCCCTGTTGTCTGTGTGGTTGCACCCTGTATTTATAGAAACAAGTCTGCTCGGAGCAACTTCGATTTGCTCCACACTTGCGCCATGGTTTCATGGTTGAATATACCACTGTGCTGGATATTCATGGGAAAGCCCCCTGCACTTGCACCTGCATTCATTATAGTTGTGCATTGGCGCAATGGATTTTGCATGGTGCACTGGCTTCCGCTGATTATGGCTCCTTGGCACAAGTCCGCACTTGCGCTGGCGCAACTCTGTTGTGCCATGCGCAACTGTTTTGAATATCCAGGCCATAGAATTTAATCACCAACCAAAAAAAATAGATATTTTTAATTCCAGTATAGTATGAGACCTTAAGCTGATTGAGATAGGGAGCAATTGTTAGCAATATAAATTATGTTTATCAATAAAACAGAATTAGGGCTGCAAAAGAAGAAAAAACTACTAGTTAAATAGAATTACTGGTAACTAATTTTCTAACAACACCTTTGTCAATTTAGGACAACCCACAAGTTGATTTCAAGCACAGCTAGTGGTAGGCCCTGTCCAGATTTAAATGAAAGATATAACTGAGTATAGATACATAGATACATAGACAGTGTCGGCAGATAAGGGCCTGTGGCCCACCCAGTCTGCCCATTTGAGCTTGTAAGTTCAGTTTATGTTTTCCTAGAAGTCTGTTGCCCCTTACCCCTGACCTCCAGAACTCCTTTATGTCTATCCCATGCATTCTTAAATCCCGTGATTGTTTCAGCCCCCACCACTTCCTCTGGCAGGGTGTTCCACTTGTCCACCACCTGTTCTGTGAACAAATTCTTCCTCACGTTTCCTCTGAATCGTCCTCCCTCCAACTTCATCCCATGCCCACTAGTCCTGGAACATCTTTTTCGCTTAAAAATAATGTATTCCTGCACCCTGTTTCTCCCTGTAAGATACTTGTATGTCTCTATCATATCCCCTCTCTTCTTCCTCTCTTCCTCCTCTCCTCCAGGGAGTATCATCGACATAACAATGAAAACTCAAGTCATGCTTCCGGATCGCTTCTCATAGCAGAATCATAAACACCTTGAACAACAATAGAAACAAGATAGAACCCTGGTGGACACAACAGTCAATGCTGACAGGGAAAGACTGAAAATTCTCCTACCACACCAACAAGACAGTGATTGCTGAAAAAAAAACCTGTAAGCATGTAAGCATGGTCCCTGTCACCCTAATGTTCCTCTTCAGCCTTTCCCACATGTTCCCTATGTTCTACGGTGTCAAATTCTAAGGATAAATCCAGGAGAACCAGAAAGTAACCTCTCCACCATCCATTGCTTGGAGCAAATCATTCATGTCATCGAGGCATAGGTCAGGAAGCACAGGAAAACCAGGAGCAGTTATAAAATTTGAAAGTAGCGTTTTATTATTTTCAATAACAATAAAATAAAAAATAAATTGGGGAGAATATATATTTTTAACATAGGCAGTTCAAATAAAACAAAGTCCTTCTTCTGAAGGTATCTCTAATTCTAAATTTCAATCTCTCTCCCTCTCTCCAACAAAAGACTACTGTTTTTACAAGACATCTTTGCCTGGCAATTAATTTCTCTATCCTGAGTTTGTTAAGAGGCATCCTACCTGTTTCTTACAAAATGTATCAGAAGTGTATCAGTTTCTTTCCTTGTAGGTACAACAAAACATAACATGGTGTCTCAGAGCTAATCTCCTGTTGACAACTCTAAGAGTTCATGGAGGTCAAACTGCATCTCAAAGTTAACCCCCTGAGTTCCAAATAGCTTTTTGCAGTCATTTCAACAATATAACTATATACATTTTCAAACAAAGGGATCACAGGTTCACACACAGACTCACATACATTTTTATAACTACAGATAAATGGCAAGGAGGAAGAAAAATAGAAACAGCAAGAAACAGCAAGTGAAGGCAGGGAGATAGCAGGAGGGGGAGAATCACAAGACCATCAGAGTGATCAGTTCCTAGGTCTCACAAGAAAATTTGATTGCACAATCAGACAGACAAGTGACAGAAAAGGAGAGGCTAGGACTGATCCTTGCATTTAACTCTTTCTGCATAACAAACAGGACATGGCCTTATTCTACCCTGTCACAATTCATAACCCCCACTAGGGTGGTCTCACTGCTATGCTGAGGATGAAATCCTGATTGGAAAGGCTTGTAAATGGAGTATTCTTCCAAGCACTGTCTTAGCTGCTCCACCACCAATATCTCTATTACTTTTCCCAAAAATGACAAGTTACAAATTGGTCTCTAACTCACAAAGTTGTCACAGTGTAGGGGTATTTTCCCAAGAAGGGGCTGCATCACAGCCTGTTTCAAAGTTGTTGGAAATTCCCCCTACCTCAGAGAGGCACTGACAACTTCAACAAGCACCAGTCTGAGCACTGCCACTTCCTTTTTTCATTAGAGGGGCAGAAGCAGGGTCCAGTGGACAGTGGCTTGGGCTCAGGTCTGATAGCACCTGGTAGGTCTCCAACATATCAAATTAATGAAAAATGCCCCAAGCAGGCTGAGTCTCTGTCATTTCAGGTATGTGGTCATCGTACTCACGACAGTGGAGAAGATCTCAGCTCTTACATCATCAATGGCCACTGGTCTAGGCATGATTTGATGCATTGCCTGTTAGAACCTTGTGTTGTCACTGTGGGTGAAGCTGTGCCTTATCACATTGTAGTTAGGAACAGCATCACCCTCCATAACAGGAGTGTCCAACCTTTTCAGGGTCGTGTGCCACATTTAAATTTCTGAGTAAGACATGACCATTTTCCATTTTCCAATTGTTTAACCAGGTGAGACACACTAAGCTGAAAGCTTGTTTACAGGTACAACCTGGGAGCACAAGGAAGTTAAGTAACTTGCTTAGGGTCACACAGTATGCAAGTAGGGGCTGTGGGATTTAAACCCGGGTCTCCAGATTTGCAGCTCAGATCCTTAAACCACTGCTTCCCTCAACAAAGCCACAACAAAGTGCAGCTTGTACCATACCCAATGTGCAGCCCTTACCATATCCATATTTACCCATATTTAGGAGTTAAAATAATAACATAATCATGGTTAGTATTCAATAATTGTATTTTATTAAGTGTTATTAAGTTACAGTATTTAAAAAAAAATAGTTGTAATTTTAAAATAATTATTCAGAGCAGCTCTGGAGCTTTAGATTTGCTTGCAGGCTTAGTGAAAGTAGCTTGTTGAGCACTCAGGGCACATTTCAGCTCCTGTACTTAGACTTTTCTCAGATTTAAAAGACTGTGACATGTACTTGACATGTAATTGACAAACCCCTCGAGAGCCACATCAAACTGCTTTAAGAGCAACATATGGCTCCCGAGCTACAATTTGGCCATCCTTGCTCCATAACAAGGGTGAGAATGCGGTATCTATATAGCAGATACAGTCATTGATTTCTCTGTCCTGATGCTAGCTGCAGGCAAGCCCGATATCTCCTTTAAAAGTGCTTTTCATTAGCCTTCATACTATGTTGGGCACGCATCATAAATGTTCCCATTTAAGTATTATATCCATAACTTTGTACCAATGTAAATATGCAACTCTTTACCCATGAAACTTTGTGCTGTAGTCTTGTACAGCATGCTACTGTTGTGTATTTTGTCCTCAATGACCCTTTAAAAGCTCAGCACAGTACTCGACTGAGGGCCTCCTGGAATTGAAATGTTGTAATTTATAAATATTGTTGGAATCCTAGTTTCCTTTTCACCCCTGGGTAGGTCACAGATGGAAACATGCAGCTTTTTCGGGAATTAAAGTGAATCACAACTCACAAAAACATTGATGGCACCAACTGATACTCACCAGTTCCAGGACTTTCGATGGATTAGAAAGTACACTCTATTTTTATCAGCTAGCACCATGGCTGCTTCCTTCCCCTGAATAAAGACAGATTGACGGCTCACTTGCTGACCCACTTTCCTGCCAGATGGCTCTTGACTTCCTGTGTATGATATCACACAGCCTACACTTGGCATGGTGTGTTTGTGTGTTTTGGTGGGGGGAGGCTTGTGGCAGGTTAGGGTGATTGTGTTGTGCAGCATAAACACAGGACCCTGTACACATACTGTAAATGAACGTAAACTCAGTCTGGAACAATCTGTGGGAGGCTGCTCCAGACCATGAAGTGAAACAACAGGGCAGGATTTCCAAACCTTTTTTAGGCATTGACCTCCACTGCATTAGACTTTTGACGCAGGGGAATTGTGTAACAGAACTGGGATTTTCCATCCCTACATCACAGGGACACCCACTTGACCACATCTTCCTGATATGGTGTGAGTCATTTTTGGCACCACTTGCATAGATCTTGGAGCTGCTTACATCTAACCTTTAAAGCAAGCTGCAACAAAGCACATTCAACTGCTGCAAACCCTGTGGCTACTGGAAAATTGGGTGCAGGTGCATAAGTAGGACTAGGCACACTAGCAGCGCCCAAGCCAATGGGGTGCCAGTGTCTGCGGATGTTGTGCTCGCAATGGAAAATCTTCCCCTTGGTGTCTAAACTGAATCTTGCTCTATGATAAATGCAGTAGCAATATAATAGCATATTATGCACGTCTTCCCTGAATCTTCTACACTATGCATGTTGGTACTCCATGAGCATTGTCCAAGCCGACAGCTGACAGGGCCATTCCATCTGAAATTTTTTTGACAGTGCCAAAGATTAGCAATATAGTAACAGTAATTAAGGTCAGAATGTGCACTAGATTGATTATGTCTGACCACCTCCCTCGCTTCATAAGCTGCAATGAATAATTATGCTGTGCAAGCATGTACTTATTGATAGGAGTTATCCCTACTGATTATTTGTTAGTTATCCCCCAGCATGGAAATCAGAGGGTACTCTGGATAGTCAATATTCAGGGTACCCTGTGATTCCCGCAGAACAAGCCCAAACTAGGGTTATGCAGATCTATCCAATCCAGTTAACCCGCACAGTGGATCCGGCTAGTGCATTATCTGCTCTGGATTCACAGACAGGTCACACAATCTGAAATGTCTGCTTTTTGTCATTCTTGTTTCTGCCCCCTTCTTACTCTACCACTGAACTTTCTCTGGTCCCCAAGGCTAACCACTGACCATCCTACCTGAGCTCTCTTGAGGTGCCATTCTCCACTGAGCCTTGGCTTTCCCCCTGTGGGGGATGGGGTTGGAGGAATCTACCCCTGAACGTCTTCTATGTCTCATCAGGAGGCAGCTAGTAGCTTTGCTATGGTATCCATCAGGGTACCAACTCCTGCAAAACAGGAACACCCCTGCTAACCTACTCACCAGAAGTCATGGCCTCAGCTTCTGTCGCTGGGATGTTCTGAATCTTGCCAGCTTTATATACAAAGCTTCCTTCCACCACTTTGAAATCCAGATAACGGATCACCTTTGTGCAGAGCAGCATCATTACCAGTTGGCCTGGGGAGAAAAAAAAACAGTGGTTCAAAAATAGGTAAAAACAGTGAGCCATTACCTAAATATACAACAACAGGTAAAAACAGTGAGCCATTACCTAAATATATGAAAATAGGTAAAAACAGTGAGCCATTACCTAAATATGCAAAAATAGGTAAAAACAGTGGTCCATTACCTAAATATACAAAAACAGATAAAAACAGTGGGCCATTACCTAAATATACAAAAACAGGTAAAAACAGTGGGCCATTACCTAAATATACAAAAACAGGAAGGACCACCTCAACAGGCAGTGTGCAACACCTCTAAACAACAATAAAGTAGTGAGCACAGAAACAGGGCTATATGTCACCCCATACAATGGGACCAATGAAGATGCTGTTGCCAATAGATACAGGTGCGTTATGCTTCATTAAAAGTGCCAAAAGTGCAAATACTGCAGATAAAGTCACAGCAGTCCCAGACCCAAAACACTGCAGTTTGCAGATCAGTTAATGTAAGGGCCAGGCACCCCCTGTATAGGCATATGGTAGTAGCGTTCTCGTCAGCACCCACCTTACATCATAGAACGTACCTGTACCAAACACTTTTATCACCATGGGCCTGGGACACTGGAGTAGGGGCACCATAACCAACACTGGGGCTCCAATAAACATGAGACCACACACAAGCTGAATGTCCAGTCCTGCAGCTGTGTTCAAGTTTGGGCCATTTACTCTGCTATTAAGATGGTACACAACATAAGGGCATACCCCTGCCATTGTTCTTCAGTTCAACATTTCATCTGGTACAGTATTAGCTGAATCACACTGTACATCTCACTTCACACTTCACTTAGGGGCTCTGATCTCCACCGCCACCATTGCAGGGCCTAGCTTCCTTGAATTACTGCCAACATTACGTCTGCCAGGTGTATGCCTGCTCAAAGGGACATTAGGATTACTTTTGCTGGATCTTGTCCAAAGACATTTTTGATCAAATACAGTCCCTAAACTCCCTATGGGGTCCTAGGAGTGCTGGCAATCCTAAGACTATTAGTGCATGGCAAACTCCAAGGTCAGGTGAGCATTATCCCTTGAGGCAATTATATGCTGGCATGTGTCTCACAGTGGCCACTTTGGATAGCTTAATGACAGTATTCCTAAATAATTAATAGTTGGTCCATCCATACCTGCCTCCTTCCAGCAGCATACTGATAGCCCTAATGCACAAAGAAACAGGCTTCTATGACTGGCCACTCACACAGATTCAATGGCACCAGAAGAAGCCCCTTATCATCAGATGCAGGGCACTGCTTTTTCCATTTTCCTTCCAGACCCACAGGAATCACACAGGCAAGGGTTGCAGTGGTGGGTTCACCCACGTTGGTGCGAATAACATAATATTGCTGTATATTAGAGCACAACCAAAATACCGAGTGTCAATGCAGCAACATGAAATTGTGTCGCCATGCAGACATGACCACAGGAACTGCAGGAGCAGAAGCGGTTCCTGTCTCTGCCCCCCACACACCACAGTATTTTTATAGAAACAACACTAGCTGGCACATGTTGAAGGGGGAAGACAAAATTTAAATAATAGTGGCAACCCCCCCCCATGTCAGTGACTAATGCTGGGATATCCCGGACGCTAAAAACAGTCACATGCTAATGTCGATGCCCATTTTCTAACACCCTCTGGGTGGGATACTGCAGGGATGTACTCACAAAAGTGTGATGTAATCTGCAGCCAGTGCAGCTCCTCCCACCACGGGTTATGCTGTTTTTTACCATCCCTGCATCCAGGGGGCAGTATGGCAGTGGCAGATGGGACCTTTTCATCCCCAGGGAAGGACAGCATCCTCTGGGATGCTCCATCTCCCCCCCCCCCGAACAGACAGCGCGCCTGATCACCCAGGTTGCCGGCATCACGAGTGGTAGCACTGCTGCAGCGCCAGCAGGCTGACCTAATCTGAACTGTTTAAATTTGGAGCAGCTGGTATCCACACAACCCAAGACCCTCCCAGTATTAGAGAGCAGGCTGGATCAGCTGTGGGGCTGGGAACAACTGGTATAACTGACTGCACTACACTGAGGATCCCCAACAGGATAAAACACATCTGTAGTTACCTGTCTTCACTCAGCCTCTGCTCGTACTGATGTAAAAGCCTGTAGAGAATGCAACTTTTGTTCTGCTGAAACTGTATCAGCCTGATGATTGCACAAGTAATTGTATACCCATGATGCATTGTACAGTGTTTAAGGCTTTGTAGTGTTATGCGTTTGATTTGTAGAGATCTACAGAAACCAAACAATTTGGAAATGTGGTCTCCATCATTTTTACCATTAATGGATCCCATGTACAGCTTTTCTTTCAGTCTGCTTCTCAGGCATGCCGCCTCCGAGAGTGCAGAATGCCTCATGTGGACAACTGATTCGGACTCAATCTATTGATTATGACATAATTTGAATTTATGGTGTCAAACTCGGAGGGAAAAATACATTTTGTTTATAAATTAAAACTTTATTGGATTAATTTAAAATATTGGATTTTCAGAAAAAAACACAGGTCATAAAATACACTAAGCCAGATAATAAACATTCCACCATACATTAGACTGAAAAGACAGATATGAAACAATTAATACATAGAACAGATATGATTAAATAAAATGGCTTTCATGCAAGTGATGCCAAACTGGTATTATGGTACAGTTCAAAGGACAAGGTTGTCTTTTATTGCCAACTAGTGGTCGTGGATGCTCACCTCACACGATGCTGTGATGTGTTCATAAAAGCTCGTGCACAGTACAAAGTATGAGGGGCTAACAAGCAACAGAACAAACTAAGAACAGCCCTCCTTTTATATGAGAATGAGGTCAAATAAACATTCACACTTTGCAGAAACAGCCAAGTTAGAAAAAGGATAGCTGTACAAAGATATGATATTGCCAGGTAAAAGAGGAAAAAAAGAGTGGAAATTGTATTCATATTTATTCATTTACTTATTTGAATTTTGTAGGCCCACTGAGACAAAGCTGTCCCTTTTTCAGGGGTGACCCAGGGAATATAAGCATTCCATACATAAAATTAACATTGCTATACAGTGGGGGAAACAAATTACACTTATAAGTACAAGAAATTAAAACACATAGGGCTAGATATTCAAAAGTGCATCCAGAACATGCGCAATTAGATGCGTAGCACAATCCAGGTGCGCTACAGCAAAATGATATAATATTCAGCAGATGCGCCACAGAAATGCGCCAGTGCAAACCATGCTGAATATAGCACATATGCAACAAGGTGCAAACTGATTTGCACAGGAGCAATCTGAAATGTGCAGCAGCAACAGTGCATGCTGAATATAGCAAGTGGAGCAAGTTGCACCATGTGCCAGGGAACACAGGCAGGGCTGCACGAAGGCACAGGACCATGGTAGTGGAGGCAGGGCAGAACCATAATGGGAAAAAGGAGAAGAAGGCCCAAAATAAGCACAGAGCCCAGTGACCATGGACAAGGTGCAGAGCTCCACAAAGATCTGGACAACCAATGTTGGTTGCAGGGAATGAGCACCCCAGGACCACAGTCCCAACATCCAACATGGAATAGCCAAGCACTGAAGCCATCGTGCGAAAGTACCATGCAGGCACAGTGATCCACAGCCACTCTAGCAGACAGACACATGGCGAGCAGCCACACATGGACACAGGTCATGGTACCGCAGAGCCCAGCAACACAGGGAAGGCCAACACAGTAGGGGGGCACCATGCTGGACATGTGGACATGCGCACAGGACACTGTGGCATGCACAGAGGCAGCCCCCCCTCCGAAAAACCATGTAACACTGACACACAGGGATGTGACAGGCAAGGCAGTGGGCACCCACCAGTGCCCCACTGCAGGGACACCACTGGCCATGACATGTACCATCCAGACCCCAACAATGAACAACACCAGCACACAGCAGCAACAGGCATGCGAGGGAGACACAGAAACACACAAGCAAATGGTAGAAAATGGTTTAATCAAAAATGACAGATAAATCACAACAGCAATACAGGAATGAACAGCCAATGGAATGGATACAGGAATGAGGAACAAATCAAAATGTAAATAAGGGCACAGTCTAACAGTGAATAAAATGCTATGGGGATGAGAGTGTGCAGGGAGAGGAATGGGAGATGAAACAACAGTCCAAGTGAGGTGGGGTGTATTGGAGGGAAATCATGGGGCTATGTACACCACAGTCCAGTGTCCAATGCTGCAGCCGGCAGATGTCTGCCCGCATTCACTGCACCTCAGCCACCAGAGCCCTTGTTACCGCCAGATGCTTCCTGGACAGGCGGATGTGGACCGCCATACGTGAGATCATATGCATCATCCACTGCTGTAGATGGAGCATGCCACTTCCCAGGACACCCACACCTCTCCCCGGCCCTGGATGACCTAGGCAAGGGAAACACAGAACAGCCACTGAGTGAAAGGTCCCACACAGCAAATGCCCCCACCCCCCACCCTGGTCTGTGTGTGTGTGTGTGTGTGTGTGTGTGTGTGTGTGTGTGTGGTCTGAGGCTGGGCAGACCCATGGACTAGTCTGCCAACAGCATGTGCACAGTGAACACTAACAGCAGCCTGGGAAACCATGCCACACAAGGACTGTGATGATTGTCAGGGAGTACCTAGCACTGTCACATGTGCACAAACACCCCACAGCGAGGAACCATTGCCTCCAGGTGCAACACTTGAGCCGGACCATCAGCAGCTGCATGTGTGCACTGTGGATCACACACAGCCACCACCAGTGACAGCAACAGGGTATCAGCACACAGATGCCATGCACACTATGGGACTGCCACATGCTGCAGACCAGAACCGGCAACAGTGAATGTGAACCAAAACATGCCCAAGCACTGCATGCAGGCATTGCCCTGCTATGTGTACTGCCCCCCCCAACACCCATCCCCAGTTACTGATGTGAACTGCATATTGCACACACTTACCTGCCACCTGTCCTGCTGGCCCAGCTGCAGCACCATTGGCCGGCTGCCTGACCCATCTGTTGGCCACATCCCTGTCCCGTCTGCATGCCTCCAGCCCTGAGAAGGAAACACATATAAAAAGAACTATGAGAGGCATGCCAGCAACAAACACACAGCCCCTGCCCAAGCAAGCCCAACAAGATGCATCGCTATGCAGAGTGCCATGCTGGGAACTGATGCCACATCCCACAAGACAGGCCCACCATTGAGGGCCACTGGCATGGTGGAACACAGTGTCACACAGAGCGCAGCATGGCCTCATCACAGTATCCATACACCCAAACAGGGCCAGCCCTGTGTGCAAGTGCACATGCACTTGCTGCACACCCCAATGACACAGCCCCGGTCATAGGTTGTATGCACAATGCAAGGGCACAAGCACCTGGTTGTGGGACCACACCATGGTGGGCATGGTCCTGCAATCTCCACAGCCACTCAGGATCACTGCGACGCAAGTCACCATAGCGGTGATGGCACTCTTACCCTGTCCTGGGCACACCAGTGTGCCTCTCCAGGCCCTCTGCCACACAGGCCAAAACTGGGACCATGCCTCCAGCAGGTCCCCTGCCCCAAACAATTGATCCTCCAGTGGGGCAACCACTGCCACCAGGTTTGCCATCTTGACCTCACTCCAGTTTCTGGCCTGACATCTGACTCTCCCGGCATGTGCCATTATGTCCGCACAGTAAACAGGCCTCAGTGTGCAATGTGGTGCCTAACCGTGACCCCTGTAGCACTGCTGTGCCTGTTGCACTACAGAAAGGCACAGCACACCATTGCACAACATGTAAATGTGCAACAGACAAGCACCATTGGGTCTGATTGAGCAGTCCCACACAAGTGCAATGCCGGAAGTGCGGGCGGAAGACTGGGGTCACGTCCGCGACACACTTACGCTCAAGGGTGCATATTCACCATCTTGTGAAGGTCATTGCATTGCCACACATACTGCACACCAATGGTGTAATGACCACACATGCACAGCAACCGCCAATGACGCAGCAGGGCCAGATGCATGATAGGTATGTCATGCATATCACTGCTGGATGTGCGACATGCACCCATGGACACATGTGCAGTAGGACATGCATGATCAGCTCAGTCAGATGCGTGATACACAGACATGTACAGAGCTCAGCAATCCACGCACATGGCAAGTGCAGTACTGTGCAGCTCACATGCGCATAAACTGCACCTGTGAATTGCTCTGGCACATCTGTGTTGCGCATGACACAGTCTGTTGCGCATGGAGCAGTTCTGCAATATTCAGCCAGAATATGCAAATAACCTCATGAGCTAATGCCGGGCACAAGTGAGCACATTAGCATCTCATTACTGGTTGCTCCCCAGCTCATTTGCATGAGTTGAGCCATAAAAGCAACACCACACAGCACTGGTCACTGACAGGTACTGCAGCCTTTAAGGTAGGTTTGCTTACATTGGGCCACATATTCAAAACGGTTGCGCCATGCGCAATAGGGTTGCGCCTGCGCAAGTCCGAACTTGCTCCATTCTGTGATATTCAGCAGGAGGCAGTTGCGCCACTGAAAACAGGCTGAGCAACAGTGCAATGCAAATGAATGCATGCTGAACTGGTGGGGGGAACCATGCATAAACTGCACAGCCCGATATTCGGCGGGCTGTGCAGGTTCTTTCTGGCGCAACCCAACTGCGCCTGCACAACTTTGAGCCAAAAAAAAAAGGCTTAGGTTGAGGGCCACCCACAGGTGAGCTGCTGCACTGCAGGACGCAACACAGCAGCTGCCACCTGTGGCTGTCTCCCAACCCACTCCCTGTGCCCCCATACCTCTCAACTGTCCCTGATTTTCAGGGACATCCCTGATTATGCCTCAGAATTTGTCTCTGTCCCTCATAACAATTGTATTTTTGTGACAGAACACTGGGGATTGTAAGCATAAAATAATGTTAAATATTAAGTTACAGATTCCTTCCTATTCAGAAAATGCATCTTACATAAATCCCCCCTAATTCTATCAGCTTTCTGAGTGTATACTACCAAATCTTAAGATGTGTCCCTGATATGGGGTCTGTGTCCCTGATATTTTAATGTCTTGTCCCTGATTTATGAGATGAGAGGTTGAGAGGTATGCCCCCCCCGCAGCCCGATCGCGGGCATAGGTTAACCCCACCAGCCCGATCGCGGGCAGCAATGTGTCTCCCCTCCCGAACACATCCCTGGTGGTCCAGTGGACCGTAGATCCCGATCGCGGGATGTAATCATTAACCTCCCCAAACATAGCTCGGTGGTCAGTGGACGAACTCCTGATCACGGGATGTAATTTTAAACACCCCAACACATCCCTGGTGCCTAGTATCCCCCACCACCCATGAAGCCCCACCACCGCCTCCTCGTAGCCGGCGGGCGGCAGCATCCTCACACTCCGCCGATTGCTGTCTGGGTAGACGGTTGACGCTTATGAGCAGAGCAAGCGTCATCGGTAGCCCATACAGATAAGATAGTTCAGTTTTGTGAATGAATGTATTCATTCGAAAAAACTGACTGTCTTTAGACGGTATGGGCTGCACACCCATTGGCTCTTGCTCTCACCACTGGGCGGCAGCCCCACCGCACAGTCAGTCGGCGGGAGGGCGGGCAGCAGGCGGGGGGATGCTGCCGCCCGCCGCTGCTGGGGAGCGGGGTGGTGGGGCTTCATGGGTGGGTGGGTGGGGGACACTAGGCACCAGGGATGTTGGGGTGTTTAATAATTAAACCCGTGATCGGGAGTTTCGGTCCACTGGACCACCAGGGCTATGTTGGGGAGTTTAATGATTACATCCTGTGATCGATCTATGGTCCACTGGACCACCAGGGATGTGTCTGGAGGGGATACATTGCTGCCCGCGATCGGGCTGGTGGGGTTAAACCATGCCCGCGATCGGGCTGCAGGGGGTTGTTTTAAACTAATGCAGCCTGTGGTTGGGCTGGTGGGGGTGGTGGTGGGGATTTTCACTCTTTGCCCGCGATCGGGCTGCAGGGCGTCGGTCCCCAACAGCTGCTGCCTGGCAGGGCGCCAGGCGCAAGTCCTCGGGATCGGCGCATCTGCATGCTAATGGCATGCAAATGGGGCCATAATCAGATGCAATGGCTCCCCCGCGCCTGCATGAATTATGGCCCCATTTGCAAGTCACCTTTGAATATCGGATTTTGGCGATGGCGTTAATGGTACTTGCGCCACCGCAAGTTGAATGCTTCCACTTGACAACTTGGCGTGGCGCAAGTTCCACTGGCGCCATGCACAGTGGTTGTGGCTAGGGTGATATTCAAAGGACTTGCTCAATAGCGCAACTCCTTTGAATATCGCCCGGGCCACACCCCTGCGCAACTATTTTGCGCAGTTCAAGGGCTTGCGCCTAAGAAGAGCGCAGTTTGAATATCTGGCCCATTATGTTCTCTGAACGCTATATTGCAATGGCACAATGAAATGTTGCACAGCAACAGGGAATGCAACCATGCAGCTCATCTGTGCACCATTACTGTTCACAGGAAGCATTATGTCCAGGGCCCTGTGTTTACTACAGCAAAGTGGACCTACATTCTGCAGCAGGACCTCATACTTTCTGTGGCAGAACAACTGCTGATTCTGCAGCCATTCTGCAGCAGATAAATTGTGATTAAACAGCATACTTTCAAGGGGATTAAGTTTTAGTTTACCCTTTGACTGTCTTCGTGCAACCACTCCGCTACTCTGAAAATGGAACAGCAGGCCTTTTAATGGTATGTAGTCTTCTTATCACAAATATTAAACTGCAATAACCCAAACTTGGTGTTGTCTTTTAATGACTTTTCCCTCCCACCCCAAATTTGAAGGCTTATCTGTTCTTCTGGAAATTAGTGGCTTTTGCTGTTCTTCTAGGTTATAGTTGGAGAAGGACATACACACTTAGCTAAAACTACGCAGAAGGCAAAACCTGCTTGGATTTCTTCTGGTTTATATTTACAGTTAGTAGACATAAAGAGAGACTCCAACTTGAACGCCATTTTATTTTTTTCTGATTTTGATCAACGTTCTTTTATATTATATTTTTTTTAAACTAGGAATATCCCAACAGTCTTGCAACAAACACGTTGAGTGCAGTGTGCAAACCTGTGTTTGTGTGTGTGTTGGGGGATTGTCTTCCTATAATAGTGATGGAGGGTCTAAGTTGAAGTGTCTGTAGGATTTGCTGACTCCTGATTTTTCTTTTGGGGGAACACATTAAAACATGCAAACAAGTCATTCTTATTAAGCTGGAGCAACCTTGGTTAGCATGTTTTCTCCCAGCAACTGGTGGTGTTCTTCAGTCAGTGATCATTTCACTGAGTATAGCAGCAATCAATACAATTCTCCGTTATGATTTTTTCCTTATCTGCTCACTCCGGTTCTAGTATACCCTGGTCCCCAACTCTACTGCAGCTGGGCAACTTGACCCTCCTTAAGAATTGAGCTTGATGCCACCACTTAGGCTGCAGGTTCAAATCTGCCAAGAAATTACTCACACTTACAGGTACAGAACTGCTGCCTACAAATCAAAACTGTGATCGATGTCCATCAGTGGGGACCGAGTCCTCTGCTCAGTCTGCTATCAGCCACATGTTTCTGCAATCAGCTCCTCCTCCAATACCTGCCACCACACCGAGATCGAGTCTACCTCCATGGACACCACTGAATCTTCTCACTTCTTGGCTATTGAGCACCTTCCAGTTCTTCCTCCCAAATTCATCTTCCAGGGATTCTGCATGCACTGTGTGCAGCCTCACAATGAAAAATTAACATGGCTGAGCTAGCCACACCTACACAACAGCAAATCATAACTGCTGTGGACCTAATCAAGCTCTGCTACTCTTGCATCCGTCCCACCCCCACAATACTGGCTGGACGGAGTTATGTAATAAAAGCCATCATGAGTGAAGATGCTATGCGGCCTCTAGCTTTTCGGCTTTGAAGTGGGCGGCATCAGTTTGTTGCCCCTTCTAATCAGTATGTATGCCATGGCATACTTGACATATCAGTAGCTATGCCCTTGCCTTGCGGCATTGCATAGCACAGTTAGCATTTCTGTGGCCATATGGCTGGTTTTCCTGATTTCTGTGGCTAGTACTGATTTCTGTGGTCAGCCCTGATTTCTGCGGCCACTGCTGCGACCGCAGAATCGCAGAAAACACGGGGCCCTGATTATGTCGGATTCAGAGGGTGCAGATGAGCAGGGGTCTGCCATGAAACGCAGGCCAAACTTCACTAAAGATGAGAAGCAGGCCTTGGTGGAGGCCTATCTTGAGAGGGAGGAACTCCTGAGAGGGGCAACAGGGACCACACAGGAATGGGCTATAGGCTGGGATGAGGTGGCGACCTATGTCTATGCCCATGGCCGCCACAACCGCACTCCACAGGAGTGCAAGAAGAAGATGGGCACTGACAAAAGATGAATTAAAGAGAAGATAGCTGCTATCAGGGCATCACTCAACAAGATGGGTGGCGGATTATCTACAGCACCCATCCTCACAGCGGAGGAGGCATTGCTGGCAGCCACCGTCAGCCGGGCAGCTGTTGAGGATGTCCCAGGAGGTGGGTTCCAGACAGGTGGCAGCCTGTCACAGCACTGTGAGTACACCAGTGGGGGGGCATGTGTGCAGGCCAACGGTGCGCCATATACACAGCAGGTGTGCCAGTATTCTGTTCCTGTTACGTCGTGGTGTGGTGCACCACCTGCACAGCCCCACAGTGGACCAACACATACGTACATACAAAGAAGCCAGCAGAAGAAGGCCATTTGGTCTATCAAGTCTGCTCGTGTTGCAGGGTCCACAGCTTGAGCTACTGTCCCTACCCTCCCTCCCCACTCCTCCCATTCTCCTACCCATGATCCTTAACCCCCATACCTGTCCCAGCCTTTCTTAAAGCTGCCCACTGTCTTCAATGAGATTACCACTTCTGGCAGCGCATTACAAGTGTCCACCACCCTCTCTGTGAAGTAGTGCTTCCTGACTGCCCTCCTAAACCTTTCACCCTCCAGCTTAAGATTGTGCCCCCCCCCCCATTTTATGGTTGCCACTCAGCTTAAAGAGACTCTCCTTATCAACCTTATTTATCCCTTTCAGGTACTGAAAGTCCCAATCATGTCCTCTCTCTTCTGTCTTCCAGGGAGTACATGTTCAGTGCCCTCAACCTCTCCTCATACGCCTTACCCTGCTGAGCAGCTATCATCTTTGTAGCCCTCCTCTGGACCTTCTCCAGCAGGTTACTGCACAGTGTCCCCTGTGTGCTGTGTGGCAGCTGCATGAGATATGCCATGGTTGGGATGTGCAGGGTCCAGGGAATGCACTTCACCTGGTACGCCTGTCAGATGGGTGCGCACTGCAGGATGTGCAGGCATGTGCACATCCACAGTAGACACCGTCACCAGCATGTCACACCACACAGGGCATGCACATGTGTACTATATGCTTGTGGGGGGGACTGCCTGTCAGTCATGTGCATGTGCCTCACATTGCTGTGTGTGCACACAGATGCGGACACACATGTCCTGTGCATCACATGTCATGACAGGCATGGGCAGTGGTGCTGCCACACTACACGCAGGGCAGGGCTGGCACAACTGTGGCACACATGCAGACATTGAACAGTGCAGCTGACTACCTGCAATGCATCACCGACACACTAACCACTCACCATTCTGTCTTACAGCTACATCACGCCTGAGGGGTGCTGTGCAGGATGAGACTGGCAACATGGCATAGGGCAATGCCGTGCCATCCACGTCCACAGGCATTGTGGCCACCACCGGGAAGGGGGTACCGTAATAGTCTGGGATTGGTGGATCTCCTTGGACTTGGTGATGAGGACCCACTGGCCGACTTTCTTCTCCAGGAAAGTCTCCCAGTGCTTATGCCAGCAACACAGGATGATGATGAGTCAGACAGTGATGATGACATCACACTGATCTTGGGTTGCACCAGTGTTGTCACCCCTTCCCGAGTTCAGGTATTGACACAGGCAGCGTAAAGGTAGCTCTGGCGGGCCAGGGACCACGCAGGCCCCCCCATGGGCCGCTCGGTGGCATGTGGCACTGCTGCTGGTGTTGGCCAGGGCTGGGGCGCAGGTGTGGGCACTGTTGTCACTGGACAGATACAGCAGGCTGCCGTCATGCTGCAATGGCCTGTGGAGAACACTGTGCAGCAATCCCCAGTGGTCGCTGTTGGTGCCCACAATCAGTTTCCGCCCCATCTGCAGTCTCCTGTGCAGTGTTCCCAGTTGAGGGATGTTGCACAGCAGGCCACCACCCCCACCACCTGTTGGCATCAGGAGCATGATATGCTTGATGCAGAGAGGCTTGATGAGCACACCAGGATGCTGTGAGATTCTGTGGACAACCAGACTACACTCAGGGCAGAGATATGTGCACTGTGGCTTGAGGTGCATCAACTGGCTGAGTGTGGGGCCATGAGACATGCTCAACTGATTGGTGAGATCCGGCACCTGCAGGAGGCCATGACCACATCGCTGGACCGCACTGCAGAGACCGTTGCTGTAGGCTTTGCAGCACTGGCATCTACTGGTTGCAGCAGGGTGCACAGGACTCCCAGTAGCGCAACATCGACACCATGGGCTCAACATCTGATGACCCCATCAAGGCAGACACCGCCCACTGCCATGCCCATCCCTGACACACCCGGTAATAGTCTGTTTTCCGGTTTGTATGCACCAGTGAGGACCTGGTCACTTTCTCGGGCCTCTACCCCATTAATGTGGTGATGACACCACCTGTGGCTGCAACACAGTCAAGGCGTGGCCCGTGGTGGTCATGGTTCCGCATGGTAGTCCTGATGGGTGTGCTGCCCAGTCCAGTCTCCTGCTGCTGTTGCCAGCTGCATGCATGTCTGGCTGTGGCCAGGTTCATGTGCTGTGGTACACGTGCAGCCTGGGTCACTTCCAGCATATGTTTGGGCAGTGTTGCTGGACCATGTAGCATGGGCGTGACATGTGCAGCACTGTGTTAGCATTGCCTGTGTGCCAGCACATACCCTATGATCCATGCCACAGACTGCAGTACTGCTGTGTCTGTCTCTGCCCATGGTTACACTGTTGTATGTGTCCCGCCTGGTGCTGTATGCCCTGCTGTGCCCCTGTGATGGTACTGCTGCATGTACCTGCCTGTGATTGTCAATCTGGGCATACACCATATGGCACCTGGGTGGTCAGGTCTGTATCTGATGTTGCATGGGGATGTGGGTGTGTATGTGCATGCGTGCGTGACCACCTGTGTGAGTGGTGTGTGTGTTCTTGTGCCCCTGCATGCATCTCTGTGTGTCTGTGCATATGTGAGTGTGTGTGTGTGTGTGTGTGTGGTGCTGTGCATGCCCTGCTTCCCTGTGTGGTACTCACCTGTGGTTCCCATAGTGCTCCTCAATGATGGTGTCCCTGTGCCTCCTGGCATGTGTGGCCAGCCTGCGACCCCTCCTCTCCACGGCTGGCTGCCCATCCTCATCCAGTTGGTTCTCCTCTTCCTCATCATCGTCATCATCTGTACTGTTTCCCTCATACACCTGGACAGGTATCCCATGGTCAATGGCCATGTTGTGCAGCATACAGCAGGCCAGGAATATGCCACAGGCTTTTGCAGGGCTGTACTGTAGGGCACCACCGGATCTGTCTTGGCAACAGAAATGCATTTTGAGCATGCCAAAGACACACTCTATAATGTTGCATGTGGCGATGTGTGCCTCATTGTACCGCTACTCAGCACCATTGCTGGTTCGCTGTATAGGGTGAGCAGCCAGGGCTGGAAGGGATACACACTGTCACCTGTGGGGAAAACACATGTGTTAGGTGACTGCCTGTCTGTGCCTGTTTCCACCCCCCCCTTCCAGTCCACACTGCCACTACCTGCCCCCCTGTGTGCCCTAGCCAATGCCCCCCCCATGCACGGCTGTAGTGCCACCATTCCCTGCTCAGCATGTGTGTCCTTCATGCCTGGGCCCCTATGTCCATGCTCCCCTGCACTGTTGTCATTCTCCATTTCCAGACATGTCCCTTCACCTAGCACTGTCCTCGTTCCTCACCTACCCACCCTGCTGCTGTGTGGTGTACCACACAGCTGCTGGTTTCTCCTCTTCCCAGTCCCTACTCAAAACTAGGTGCCCCGTGGGGATCACTCCACTCTCAAATCTCTGGCACAGGATGGATTGGTGCCATATAAATGCGTCATGTGTACTCCCTGGGAGCATGGTGCACACAATGATGATGTGCCGAATGTCATTGCACACCACCTAACAGTTGATGGAGTGGTATCCCTTCCTGTTCATGTATACTGTACCTTCCAGGCCAGGTGGTGCGCGTATGTCCACATGGGTGCAGTCCATGACCCCTATCATGCCTGGCATGCGTGCCACCCTGTGAGGACCTGGGTGAGGAGGTGGGATGTAGCCGACTGTGATATGGCAGCAGTGGCACCCACTGGTTTCTAGAAGGTGCCCATGGTGAGCAGGCACTTTACTGTTGTCACCTTGGTCTTCACCATCATGGCATGACTCCTTCTGGTGGGTGCCTGCAGCTTGTCACGGCACAGCTCAAAGAGCTGCCTCAGAAGTGCCCTGTTGAGATGGTACCAGCCCACTATCTCTGTATCACTGTAGTTCTCAAATGTGAGCTGGGCACGGTATCATCTCTGTTGGGAATACCACCAATGGGCCCTTCCTCAGCCACATTGTTGTTCCTCCCTCCTCCTCACCCTCTTCATTGCCTGCTCCATCAGGAATGGTGCTGCGTCCATATTGCTAGCTCTCCTGTTTGAGCATGTGCTGTGTGTGCAGTTGAGCCTCTTTCTTTTATGCTCAACTTTGTGTGGCAAAATCTGTGAGTTGCTCCACAATTGTACCATGTGTTTTGGCTGACTATGCCATTGCACCACATATTCATGGTAACGTCCCCCATTACTTGCACTGCATACATTACTTTTGTGCAGCGGCACATCTGGGTTTGAGCTGCACAATACTGCTATTTGTATATATGGCCTCGGGCACATTTCTGTAGTTGTGCTGCAAATTTTGGTTGTTACATGCGCATCTCATTTAACTATCTTGCACATAATGTACAGAGATACATTGTGACTTGTGGTTATACTTAATATTTCATACACTAAACAGTCAGGACAAAGAATCCAAAATAGATGAGCTTAACATAATTACACAGGATTAGAGTACTAGGTAGGTCTAATAAAGGCAGTGTATACACATAAATATTGTCTATTGAGCATTCTATACATGTATATAGGAGAATTAAAGAGAGAAAAAAACCATAGGTGAGGAGCTGAAATTGTCATATATGAGTATTCATAGGTATGATATCGGAATAGGAAGATAGAAGGCATATATGATGTGAGAAGCTTGGACAGCCCATCAAGGCCTGTCTTTTCAGCTATTTTAACAGCAGTGTCAAAGTTCTCTGCATGAGTGAGAAGCTGTAGGTAGCTGGACAATAAAACTGGTGCATCAATATTCTATAGCTAGCACAATTTTTATGATACAAATAAGCAATGAATACCTATTAGTTCTGACATGTCCAGCAATGCTTTGTGACACGTAGGGTCGTTTCATCAGGGTGGTAATTGTTTATTTTACAAAGTTATAGGGACACATTGATTTTTTCACAGCTTTCTGCATGAGTGAGTGAGAGTTCCTTCCATTTCTAGAAAAAATGTTACAAAATGAAGTTTAATTCCAAGTTAAACAACAAACAATTGACAATACCTTGGCCCTCACTTATGTTTAAACGAAGGACTTGTGAATCATTTTTTAAAATATTTGGTGAGCATTCATACTTGGCAACCTGGGTACTCGGCTACTTTTTATTTGGTACTTGCCATTTGGCCAGCTTTTAAGAAAATAAATTTAAAGTCGTAGTATCGGTTAGTTGGACAAAAATGCCATCATATATTTTTTAACAAATATGTATTTCTGACATCCTTAGATTCATCATCTGTGTATTTGTAATTATCTTAGATATTTTTAAAGCAGCTATTTAAGTCAGTGTCAGTGGCTCAGCAGGTAGCACACTTGCATTTGAGGCTGAGAGATCAGAAGGTTGTGGCTTCTATCCCCACACCAGGCACTTGGGTTAAATCCCAATACTGACACTGTAGTACAGCATAAGGGGGTTGCTGCACCCCTGAGGTGCTGCCTTTTGGATGAGATGTTAAACTGAGGTCCTATCTGCCTGTTCAGGTGGATGTTAGCGATCCCATGGCACTTCTTGAAAAGAGATGGGGACATTTTTATTAGTAGAACATCAAAAACAAATCATATAGCAGTGTTGAGTCACACAATTAATGTACACAACATAAATAATAAAACAAACTAAAAAGCACCAATCGAAAAAGTAATACAGGCGTACATCATTCAAAAACTTGTAGAGTGTCCTTCCTTTACTTAAATGTAACTACTATACCTAATGAGGAATCTAAACACCTTAATAGAGAAACACATACATATGCAATAACCCATAGTACTGTCTCACAGATCCCCCTTTTGTTCTACCCACCCCCCCATCCTTGTGTACATCATTTAGTAGGGTAATTTAGTTATTTTTTTATAACATAAAAGATAAATGATCTTAACAACAGTGTTGGATTCACTAAATGATAACTCCTCATTTGTACAAATATCCTTGCCATTTTGAACCACTAAATTATAATTTTATTCTTGTAGGAAGTACATCCTTGTTATGTGCTACCTGTTTATTTATATTTTATAAAAAAAGAAAACCCTGTCCACCATTTAAATATCTTGTGGGATGAGTGAATATCAATATCCTTAAGATAAACTTTAAGCATGGCTTGCCGAACCAAAATACTCATTGTTTCAAAAGGCATTATCTTTTGATGTAGAACCCATTGTCATCTTGCCTGCCATAAAAAAAAGTATACAGCATAAGAAAATCATTAATGTATTGTGGTGATATTGTAACTCTGTCTGCAAGTATTGACCTAATATAAAAATTTCATATGTTAAGTGTTTCAAACACACCATGATCCATTTATTCGCTAAAAAGATCCATAAAGGTTTTACATATGTGCATGAAAATAAATAATGTTCCATTGTTTCTTCTTGGTTTATGCAGTCAGGGTAGGGGCAGTTCCTTTCCTCTCTTATTTTATGTTTGGCATTTCCTCTTATATTGATCCCTCCATATGAAGAC
The DNA here is from genome assembly GCA_016271365.2 of Neoceratodus forsteri. Classification (NCBI taxonomy): domain Eukaryota; kingdom Metazoa; phylum Chordata; order Ceratodontiformes; family Ceratodontidae; genus Neoceratodus; species Neoceratodus forsteri. The sequence continues at coordinate 128,759,612 of CM028129.1, forward strand.
AACCAGAGGTGTTCCCACATGTAAAGGGGAATTCTTCGGTTGGTAAGTTGTGCAAGAATAAATTTAATTTTTTCAGAAGGGCAGTTTTTAAAACTGGGTTCCTCAGGGAGGCCTTTTGCCATTACAATCTGATATAGTTGCTGCCCAGTGCTAGACAAGATTTGTTGCTTTGTCTTCCCCCATTTGTTTATTTTTAAAGCTGTGGGTTTGAAATAGTCAGGTATGTGGAGGTGTTCAGTTACTTTTGGAGTGACTATGTTCCAGGCCTGGAAATATCTTGCTAAATTCAGACATATCTATTTCTTATGAAGTGAGTCAGAGGTACCTAACCTGCATTTTACTGTCTGTGATATAAATAAAGTGTGGAAAAAGATGCCAGGATCTATCATTTCAAGACCTCATTTGATATTTGTAAACATGTATAACTCCTTTTTATAGGGTTTAACCTATTTTCCTACAACATCTGAAAAAAGAGGCTGTACATTTTAGTTTCAAACTCTACTGGTAAAGGGTAAATCATGGTCACATATAACAAGCTAGGTATTATAAATTGCCTTATAACTTGTATTCTTTTGGTTTTTGACATCATCCAGTGTTTCCATCTATTTATTTTTACTTCTACCTTATTTAATGACATTTCCCAGTTAAGTTTGGTGTCATTCTGGGGGCTAAAAGTGATACCCAGTATTTTAAGGGGTTCTGAGGAGATAGTAATGCCTCCAATTTGTGTTGGTTTGGGGTACCCGGATCCCACAAATAGTCCTTTACTTTTTGTTTCATATATTTTGGAATTAGAAAGAAAATAATATTCAGTCATTTCCTGTATAAAATAAGGTAATTGTGTATGATCTAAGAAGAGACAAATATCGTCTGCATAAGCCTGTAACTGTAGACTGTCCCTTATACTCGTTCCAGTGATTCCTGTCCATCTAAGGTGGTCTGACAGTTTCCTGAGTAGGGGGTCTAGGGAAAACACATAGAGGAGGGGACTGAGTGGGCATCCCTGCCTCACTCCTACCCTTGTCTGGAAACCTGACGTGATTTGTCTTCTAATTACAGGGTATACTACTGTTGAGGTGTAGAGTAATTGAAGATGTTGAATCATTTTCAGGGTTATCCCATAAAATGTGGAAAATAGAAATGGATGATAGACTTGATCAAATGCTTTTTCTTGGTCGACAGATATGATGCTTCCAAATGTGCCAGAAAGGGATAAATAATCTATCATATCTCTTAGTACCATAAGAGCATGCTGTATTTTCCTGGAAGGGAGCCCACATTATTGCTGGGGTGAAATAACCTGGCTTGCATAGTTTTTTAGTCTATTATTCAAGATATGTGCCAGTATCTTGTCATCTGTATTTAAAATAGTAATCAGCTTCCAATTTTGAAGTAGGGTTCTGTCACCTGACTTAAATAAACAAATGAGTAAACATTCTAGAAATGAGGAATGCATGTTATTGGATGAAAAAAAATATCTGAACACTTTTTCTAAACAGAATGAAAGTCCTTGTATAAATATTTTATAAAATTCAATGGGAAGCCCATCTATCCCTGGAGATTTCCCTGGCTTTAAGGACTTCATTGCAGATTCTATCTCAACCCTTTGTATGGTTTCCTGCAGTCCGACAGCTTCTTCTGGAAACTTTGGAATATTTAAAGTTTGTAAATGTGCAGTTATAGCACTTTCGGGGGACCTTGGGGCTATGGGCTGTAATAAACTGTTTTATAACTGTATGACTTATTTTAATAGAACACGTATTATTTCCTTCCTTATCTATTACACTTTCCATTCCTGTCATCTCTTTCATGGATTTACATACCTCAAATGGGTCACCAACTGATGTTTTCTGAGTCCCCATTTGAAACATTACTTTCATTGTACTGGCTCTGTCACATTGAAACTTGATCATATTCTCTTTTATTATTTTAATCTGTTCTGAATAATCATAATTCATAGTGTTAGACCAGGAAACCAAATTTTGAAGTTGTTGTCTAAGAGATAAATATTTTAGAAGTTTATCATTTTCTTTCTTTTTGCCATATTTCTGCAACCAATATTTAATGTCTGCCTTAGTGTCTTTCCACTAGTCACCTAAATATGTATAAAGAAATCTTACAGAGTTCCTAGCTTTGATTAGTTCCAAAATTCCTATCTGAAGTTGGAAATCTGATAATACTGATGAATTTAATTTCCATCTGTTAGTTTTTGGGGATGAAACTGGGGTATCACTAAATAGAATTGTCAATGCCATATGGTCAGAAAATTCCACTGGGGTGGTTTGGAATTATGTTTTCAGCAAGGTTTTTGAGATAAACATGTGATCAATGGTTGTAGTATACTTACCTCATTTATAGGTGAACTTTGGACCTTTTGTGTGGAAAGTGCTGCAATTTAATAAGTCTGCTGAGCTAATCACTTTAACCAGGGCATTGGAATCGTAATAATTTTTTTTACTAAGATCCATGTTGTGCCCTTTAACCCTTAAATCACAGTTAAAATCCCCACAAAAAATATTTGATGCATAGTAACCAAATAAGGTCTTATAGAATTCAATAAGGCCACCCTACCTGCCTTAGATTGTGGACCATAAATATTTATCAGCCTACAGTCCATATTTTGCCACTTCCCATCTAATATTGAAACCCTACCTGGCATGAGATCTATTAATTTGATAAGTGTAAATGTGTATGAGTTAAATAATATACCCACCCCATCAGCACAATCTTGTCCAAATAACCAGTAAGAAGGTTCCCATATCCATTCCCCCTTAAAGAATCTGGCTTGATTATCAGAAAACATCCATGTCTCTTGGATAAAGCAAATATCCAACTGTGCTTCATGAATGTAGCTGAAAACCACCTGGCGTTTCATAGTATTCAATATACTGTGAACGTTTAAAGTCCCAACCCTAAAAGGGGCTGTAGGTTGAGGGAGAGGCTAAACTACTTTTTTCTTTTCCTTTTCTTCTTCCCCCTATAACCTACAAGATCTTGGTTTTGAGCAACTTGATCCATCTCTTGGGATTGAGAATCTGAAACTGCTTGTTCCATTTCTGAATCTCCCCTTTCAGGGGCCAAAGCTGCAGAAGAGTTGGAAGTTTCAATTTCAACTGCAGATGGAAGGGATGTTGGCTTAATGTTCCTAGAAGATCTTCTTCTAGTAAGAGGGGGCGTGGTGGGGGATTGGTCAGATTTAGACACGGTGTGATCAGGGTCCATGTAGCACACTGGGATTCACATTTCTGCCATGGAAGTGGGGACAGGAGTTTGCTCATGTTCTGGGGGAAGGGGGTCCTGTATTTCCACTACCACTGGGGGGTCCCTTGGTTTTGCATTTGTAGGGGGGCAATGTGGGTGGTACTTTTTGCTGTGAGACAGCATCTTGTGCTTGTTGAATGAGCAGTTCCGATCTCCTGCAAGATGCTTTATTTCTAGCTGCCCAGGGTCACTCTAAGAAAACATTCCCAAACCCTTCACACAAATCACATCTTGTGTGAGAAGCACACTGCATAGAGATGTGGCCAGTCTGTCCACAGTTTTCACAGCGGTGCCTGTCACATGAACTGGACAAGTGTGTCCTAGCACCACACTTGTAGCAGGCACTAGGCTGGCCTGCATAAAAACACACTCCTCGGCCCCTTCCTAACATGAAGGAGTTGGGGATGTGATTTATGCCTGTGTCTGTATTCCAAAGTTTCACCTTATATTTCCATCTTCCCATCCAAAATAGTTCTGTGTCCAAAATGGCCTCAGGATCACTCAAGATATCACACTTCTGTGAAAGCCAGTAAGTTATGTCCTCCACATGGACCCCCTCATTCCAAAATATAATAGTAACATACTTTACCAAAGGTTTGGTTGAGGGAATAATGAAAAAAGGGGTCCATGTGGGGGAGAACTTAACCTGGTTATACCTCTCCCAAAAGAGATCGAGGGCATATGCAGTATGAAAGCTCACATCATAGTTTTCTCCAGAGATATTATAAATGCAAAAACTTCACATGAGGAAAAACTGAGGGAGTCATTTAATAAACATTTCCCCATGTAATGTCTGTCTGGTCTCTCCTCTAGTCCCCCTTAGCATCGGATTCACACGGCGTTCCTCCTAGGAGCTGCTTCCTTTTTAATTTTTGAAAATTATTCAGAAAGTAAGGGCTTCTGAGGTTGAGCCTGGTCCTGTTGGGGATCCCTGTCATTGGTAGAAGTTCCTTCATGCTCTTCTGCTATGATAGATTTACTCCTGTGGTCTCTGGAAACAGATCCCCCCCCAACCTTGTATAGGCAACATCTCTTTATTACTTGAACCATCATGTTGTAATGTTGTTCCCTTCATTTTTTGGATGTTTGGCTGTACTTGTGAAGTTAATCTTCAGGGGGTATATCTGGGCACCATTCTGAATACTGTGATGTAACGTTAAGTTTGGGGTCCCACTCTGGATCAGGGAGCCATGTCTCACTAGGTGTTTGCTTCCACCCAGCCTCACATAATGCTTTCTTAGGTGACCAAGAGCCACAAGAAGACACAGGTTCATCTTTCAGGGAAAATGCTTCCTTAATTGCTGCTGAGGTTGATATGCCTATGGGCGGAACTTCAAGAGCATTTGGTTCCTTACAAGGAATACCACAGGAGGGGTCTCCAAACAGAATGTGCCTTTTAGCTAATGTAAGGGCATTTCGTTTCTCTTTTATGTCCTCTCTGGGGCATATTTTATTGTTAGTCCGCTTTGCTGTAAATAAAAAAGATGTGGTGCCTTCCTGGTGCTCTGGTTTGTCCTGATATACAATGTTTCCATGGGTAAGAGGCATTAAGGTAGTCTTACTTGCTTTGGGGTCCTGTCTAAAAACAAACCCAGAGATTTTAGATAAAGTTTCTGTCTGATTTCCCAGCAATTCAGCGTGGGTGGGCCCCTCAGAGCTGTGTTGGCCTTGATGCTCTGTAACTACTATATTATCATGATCTCTTTCTTTGCTAGTTATTCTGTCTTTCAGATTTCCCGGCTCTGCGCACGCATTACACATCGTGCTTTTACTGCAGCCGATGCAACAGATTGCTCATGCTCTGCACTGGAAATGACAGTATAAAGCATTTCAGATGACTCACCTAGACCCACCTGGGCCTTTGATGCTGCTGCGTCATGCCACTGGTTGACAGGCTGTGCGGCTGTTTTGACATCGGATTTCCTTTGAAGTAATACGAGCCTATCGCTTAAGTGCTATGTTCCTTCTGGTGTCTAGCTGTTTCTTCTTTTAGTTGCAAAAGCAGGCGACTCTCCGTTTCTTCTGTTGATGGTTCCACATCTGAAATTAAATCTTCTTGGTTCTACTTTTGATGACTTAAGTCTTCAGTTGAAACAAATACTTCTGAAATATCTCTAACATCTTCTGTAATATCCAGCATAGTTTCAATTAAATCATTAGCCATCTCCCCTGCCACATCAGCATTTCCTCCTCCTCCTCCTCTGTCTGGCTCCCAACTGGGCTTCTCCAATCTGCTCCCAGGAAGTCAAACCCCCTGCTGGCAGAGTAGGGGAATTTTCCTGGTGCCCTGGCCAAATTTCCCCCATTCAATAAAAATACCACTAACAGCTTAATCTGGTTCAAGGTCAGTTGGCATTCATCTGTATCCCCATCCCCCCCGGGTCGTGCCTGAAAACAGGCAAGAATTTGTCTAGTGCACTTACTCAGTCAAAAAAACGAAATAAATAAACTAATTTTGTAAAAAAATTACTCAGATCATTAAAGATGGCTGCGTCTTGCAAGTTTAAAAAAAAAATCCATTTTACTGGGGTTGCCTTTGGTATGTATATCTAGATACATATGTGAATGTATTAGGATAGTCCAAGCACATGTCCCCAATGGTAAATAGCATAGTACCATGACAAAATGCTTGATTTTTCAATGTCAGGCATGGGGTGGGAACATTTAAAATTGAGGCGGGGACCTAGCAGTCCCACTGGTAGCAGCATTTTTGGTGAGCTCCTGCATCTGAGCTTTCAGTTTGAACTATTTTCAGCTTTCTAATTTATTCCAGACTGCAAAAACTAACTATTTCAGTCGGTGGATTTAACCTTGCTGAACAGACAGATACATTTTTGGACAAAATGGTCCAACCTAAGGGCAAGAAGCAAGACTTCTTTGCTCCAAGGAGATGCTCGTCTAAACAGTCCAACACTGGAGACCAGGCTTCTTCAAACCGAGATCCCGCCAGGTACAACAACTTTAGATCTCCTTAAGCATTCCATGGACCTGCTCACAAAATCAGTGCACAAAATAGAAACATAGAAACATAGACTTTGATGGCAGATAAGGACTGCTTGGCCCACCTAGTCTGCCCATTTCCCTACCTACAGGATAAGCTGCAGATCCTAGTTAACCAACAGCCTATTTCTTCCTACCCCTTACAAGAATTGCCTTATGTCTGTCCCATGAATTCTTGAATTCTCCCACAGTTTTAAACCCCACAACCTCCTCAGAAAGGCTGTTCCATGTGTCCACAACCCTCTCTGTGAAAAAATACTTCCTCACATTGTCCCTGATCTGTCCCCCCCATCTTCAAATTGTGTCCCCTTGTTCTTGCACATCTCTTTTTCTGAAAGATGCTACACTCTTGGACTTTGTTGATTCCACTGAGGTACTTAAAAGTTTCTATCATGTCCCCCTTCTCCCTCCTTTCCTCAAGGGTATACATATTAAGCTCCTTTAGTCTCTCCTCGTATGGCTTCTCTTGCATACACTGCACCATTTTAGTTGCCCTCCTCTGGACTGCCTCCATCCTGTCTATGTCCTTGCAGAGATGGGGTCTCCAGAACTGGGCACAGTACTCCAGATGAGATCTCACCAACTGTCTGTACAGAGGGATAACAGCTTCCTGTTTTCTACTGGTGATACCTCTCCCTATACATCCCAGTATCCCCCCAGCCCTCCCTACAGCCTTCTCACATTGCTTCCTAACCTTAAGGTCATCTGATATGATTACCCCCAGGTCCCTTTCCATTTTTGTTGTTGTTACACCTCCCCCATTGTGTAATCTTCCCTGGACTTTTGTTTCCCAGGTGCATTATTTGCACTTATTTGCATTGAATCCAAGCTGCCATACTTCTGACCATTCCTCCAACCTTGCCAAGTCCCTTCTCATCCTTTCCACGCCTTGTGTATCAACCTTGTTGCAGATCTTTGTGTTATCTGCAAAGAGGCATACTTTTCCTTCCAGTCCCTCTGCAATGTCACTTATAAAGACATTAAAAAGGACTGGATCCAGTACTGAACCCTGCAGTACCCCACTAGTAACCCCCCTTGCTTCAGAGTGGACTCCGTTTACAATTACCTTCTGTGTCCTGTTGTCCAGCCAATGTTTTACCCAGGCTACCACCCTGGGACCCACTCCCAGGCTGGCTCATTTGTTGATCAATCTTTTGTGTGGGACTCTGTCAAATGCCTTGCCAAAATCTAGGTAGGCCATGTCCACAGCCCCTCCCTGGTCTACTACTTTGGTCACCCAGTCAAAAAAATCAATTCGATTCATCTGATATGACCTTCCACTGTGAACCCATGCTGCCTTGGGTCCTGTGCCCCACTGGCCTATAGGTACTCAACAGTTCTTTCCTTCAGAAGTGATTACATCACTTTCCCTACCACAGAGGTCACACTGAGAGGTCTGTAGTTTCTTGCCTCTGTCTTGCTCCCACTTTTGTGAAGGGGAATCACATCCACCTTCATCCAGTCCTCAGGTACCACACCATCCTCCCATGATTTGTTAAAAAGGGTAGTCAGTGGTGTCACTAGTTGTCCCCTTAATTATTTTAGAATTCTGGGGTGAATCCTGTCAGGCCTCATTGCTTTGTCCACCTTCAGTTTTAGGAGTTCTTTCAGAACCCTTTCTTCTGTGAAAGAACTGGGATCAACCCCCTATCCAGAGCGCTTCTGTTAATTGGAATAGGTACCTCCCCTTCCTCCTCTTTTGTGAATACTGAGCAGAAGTATTCGTTCAGTATCCCTGCTTTTTCACTGTCCCTCTCTGCCCACCCACCGTCCATTCTATTCAGCCTCACTATCCTTCCCTTTGTCTTTCTACACTCCCTGACGTACCTATAAAAGATTTTATCCCCCTTCTTAACCGAGTTGGCTGTCTTTTCCTCAGTTTGGGCCTTTGCTATTCCGACTTCCCTCCCTGCTTCCTTCTGCTTACCTGGTACAGTTCTCTGTCCTGCTCCTTCTGTGTTTCTTATACTTCCTAAATGCTATCGTTTTCTCCCTAACCTTCCCTGCCACCTCTTTTGAGAACCATAGTGGCTTTTTGTTTCATTTTGATTTGTTTATTTGCTTCACACAAAGGCTTGTTGCCTCTGTGATGGCAGTTTTGATGTTTCCCCGTTGTTGATCCACCCCTCCTTCAAGCCTGTTTGCTAGTGCTTTTCTAAGGTACTCTCCCATCTTGCCAAAGTCAGCCCTCCTGAAGTCCAGTACCCTCACTGTTGTATGGCTTGACTCTGTAGCTGAGTTTATCGTGAACCACACTATTTGGTGGTCACTTGTTCCCAGATGGCTACCCACTTCTAAATCTGAGATCCTCTTACTGTTCCCATTTGAGTGTATGAGGTCTAAGATTGCTCCCTCATGAATGGGTTCCAAAACTAGCTGTCTGAGGCATGCCCCCTCTAGGGCATCAAGAATGGTCCTGCTCTTGGATGTGGCTGCAGCAAGGTGCTTCAGTTAACATCTGGCATATTCAGGTCCCCCATCAACAGTATTTCTCCTTTCTCTCCCATCCTAAGAATGCCTTCTGTCATATCCTTGTCCATTCCCTCCCCCTGAGATGGGAGTCTGTATACAACCCTTGTGCAGATTGTGGTGCCATTTCCAGTCTCTAAGGTGACCCATAGTGCCTCCTCTCCTCCCTGTTTACTCTTTTGTTCCATTGCTTTTATCCCTTCCTTTACATAGAGAGCTACTCCTCCCCCTGTTCTCCCCTCCATGTCTCTCCTGCAGGTTGTGTACCCTGTGATGTTAACATCCCAGTCATAGTTATCTATGTACCATGTTTCTGTGACATACAACTACAGAGCATAGGGTAGATGCTATGGCAGACTTCATAAAAAACAATAATACCATGGTCGGCAAAGCCCTAGCAGCAAAAGCTGTGATGATAGTTAAAGAGCAATCAGTGGTAAAAACAAGACTGGAAAAAATGGACAACATGATACAATCCGCCAGTGTTCACATTGTAGGGCAGCCAGAAAAAACTTGAGGGTCCATACCCACGAAAATGTATTCAAAGATGAATATGCCAAACAAATGGGACTTAAGAACTGTACCACCCATAAAGCTTATATAATAAACCTAAGAAGGGTTAGAGACTCTCAGGAAGATCCTTGTACTGTACTCTTCACAACCACCTCCTTAGCAGAAAGACATGCAGTCCTGCGAGCTGCACAATGAAAGGGCACCATCTGAGATGGAAACTCCTCAGTCATGACATTCCCCGACCTAACATATGCTACGAGGGCAGGATCAGAGCCTTCAATGGAGTTAAGCGACCATTCAGGAAAATAGACATCCCTTTCACCATGCTGTTCCTGATCAGACTACATTTCTCTGTGGGAAATAAAAATGTTGCCTTCACTGACCCCAAGGAAGCTGACAATTTTCTTCATTGCATAGAAACCCGCTATGACACCTCAGAGGAAGAGACTGCTTTGCATGATTGGGAAGACTGAGCACAGGGTACAGGTTTGCACCCTTAATAATTCACTTATCTGATTACTGACTTTGACTTCTAGTTCACTTCGATATATTTGTTCACACATTTTTTAATTCAATGGTTAAGGAAGTCGGGACACTATTGACTCTAAATACAGTTGCTTGTTGCTTGACAAGGACTCTAAAACAATTGATAGTACTGTAGATAGCAGTTAACATAACTCAATACCTAATAGTAAACAGTTGGAGTTCAAATGATTTTACATAGAAACATAGAATTTGACGGCAGATAAGGACCGCTTGGCCCACCCAGTCTGCCCATTTCCCTACCTACTGGATAAGCTGCAGATCCTAGTTAACCAGCAGCCTACTGCTTCTTACCCCCACCCCCAGAATTGCCTTATGACTGTCCCATGCATGCTTGAATTCCACCATTGATTTTGACTCCACACCCTCCTCTGGAAGGCCATTCCATGCATCCACAACCCTCTCTGTGAAAAAATACTTCCTTAAATTACCTCTGAGCCGCCTCTATCTTCAAATTGTGCCCTCTTGTTCTTGCACACCTCTTTGAAAGATGCTACCCTCTTGGACTTTGTTGATTCCTTGAGGTACTTGAAAGTTTCTATCATGTCCCCCTCTCCCTCCTTTCCTCGAGGCTATACATATTAAGCTCCTTAAGCTCTCTTCATATGTCTTCTGGTGCAGACCCTGCACCATTTTAGTGCCCTCCTCTGGACAGCTTCCATCCTGTCTATGTCTTCTGGAGACTGGGTCTCCAGAACTGCACACAGTACTCCAGATGGGATCTCACCAGCTGTCTGTACAGAGGGATAATAACTTCTTGTTTTCTACTGGTGATGCCTCTCCCTATGCATCCCAGTAATCCCCAACCCTCCTTGCTGCCCTCTCACATTGCTTGCCCACCTTTAGGTCATCTGATATGACTACCCCAGGTCCCTTTCCATTTTGTTGTTGTTAGTATCTCACCCCATTGTGTACTCTTCCGCTGGGTTTTGTTTCCCAGGTGCATTACCTTGCACTTCTTAGCATTGAATCTAAGCTGCCATACATTTGACCATTCCTCTAACCTTGCCAAGTCCCTTCTCATCCTTTCCACCCCACCCTGTGCATCAACTCTGTTGCAGATCTTAGTGTCATCTGCAAAAGACATACTTTTCCTTCCAGTCGTTCTGCAATGTAACATAAAAGACATTGAGAGGACTAGTCCTATCTGAACCCTAAGGTACCCCACTAGTAACCCTCCTTTCTTCTGAGTGGACTCCATTTACTATTACTCTCTGTGTCCTATTCTCCAGCCAATTCTTTACCCAGGCTGTCATCTTGGGACCCACTCCCAGGCTGGCTAACTGGTACATTAATCTTTTGTGTGGGACTGTGTCAAATGCCTTGCTAAAGTCTAGGTAGGCCATGTCCACAGCCCCTCCCTGATCTACTACTTTGGTCACCCAGTCAAAGAAATCTATCAGATTTGTCTGGCATGACCTTCCTGCTGTGAATCCATGCTGCCTAGGGTCCTGTGCCCCTCTGGCCTCTAGATACTCGACAATTCTTTCCTTCAGAAGTGATTCCATCATTTTCCCTATCACTGAGGTTAAACTAACAGGTCTGTAGTTTCGCTTCTGCCTTGCTCCCACTTTTGTGAAGGGAATCACATCTGCCCTCCTCCAGTCCTCGGTACCACCCCATCCTCCCATGATTTGTTAAAAGGGTAGTCAGTGGTGTCACTAGTTCTACCCTTAGCTCTTTTAGAATTCTGGGATGAATCCCATCAGGCCCCATTGCTTTGTCCACCTTCAGTTTTAAGAGTTCTTTCAGAACCCTTTCTTCTGTAAATGGGCTGGTATCAACTTCTGTATCCAGAGTGTTACTACTGTTTGTTTTATGTACCTCCCTCTTCATTTGTAAATACTGAGCAAAAATATTTGTTTAGTATCTCTGTCTTTCACAGTCTCCCTGCCACCCTCCCTCCCCTTTATTAGCCTCACTATCTCTCCCTTGGTCTTCCTTTGCTCCCTGATGTACCTATAAAAGGTTTTATCCCCTTCTTAACTGAGTTGGCTATCTTTTCCTCGGTTTGGACCTTTTGCTGTTCTGACTGCCTTCCCAGCCTCCGCTTGCTTTAACTGATACAGTTCTCTGTCCTGCTCTTTCTACGATTCCTTGTACTTCCTGAATGCTTTTTCTCTTGAACCTTCACTGCCACTTCCTTTGAGAACCATAGTGGTTTCTTACATCGTCTTGTTTTGTTTATTTGCTTCACACAAAGGCTTGTTACCTCTGTGATGGCAGTTTTATTATTCCCCATTGTTCTTCCACCCTCCTTCCTGCCCATTTGCTAGTGCATTCCTTAGGCACTCACCCATTTGGCAAAGTCAGCCCTCCTAAAGTCCAGTACTTTTGTCTTTGTATGGCTTGACTCTATTGCTGTGTTTATTGTGAACCATACTGTTCGATGGTTGCTAGTTCCCAGATGGCTACCCACTTCTACATCTGTGATCCTCTCCATCTCCATTTGAAAGAATCAAGTCTAATATTGCTCCTCTCGAGTGGGCTCCAGTACTAGTTGTCTAAGGTGCCCCCTGTAGGGCATCTAGAATAACTGCACTCTTCGAAGTGGCAGCTGCAACTGCACTCCAGTTAACATCTGGCATATTCAGATCACCCATCAGCAATATCTCCCCTTTTTCTGCCATTCTAAGTATACTTTCGATCATTTCCCTGTCCATTTCCTCCCCCTGAGAAGGGGGTCTGTATACAACCCCTGTGCGTATTTTGGGGTTGGAAAGTTTGGTTTTAATGATTACAATGATTAAGTTTTCACTCTCCTCTATATAAGAATATATTATCCTCGTAGCAGAATGGTGACACAGACTGCATGAGTTTTCAACATTGCTGCTCAGCTACTGTGTTGTTGGCACCACTGAAAGTATCAGCATCACAGTCTGGCAATCACTCTTAGCCCAGGGAGCTGGTACATCCAGCACTCAGCAACTAGAGGTGCTGTGGGAGATTTGGGGTGGGAAAGCTGACGAGGGAACTTGGTTTATTTCTGGTATCCATAGGTTTTCCTAAATTGGGTCTGGTACATCTAGACAAGTCAAGGTAGGATCTTCTACTTGTACTGTCCTTGCCCCGGCACTTTAGACTTTCTAATACTCCTGGACTCCTAGGCACAAGTGAAAAATGGCAGCATTACCTCTTATCTACAAAAAAGATTTTAGCTGTGGCGGCCTCGTTTTACCTGTTAGGTATGAAGGAGGTGGGGATAGTAGGCTCAAGGGAGCTCGTAAAAGCTTTTGTATCACCACGGATTTTACAATGGAGAGGAAAAGAGGACCTATATATAGGCTGGTTATATTTGTTATTTCAAATACATAAAATGCATGTTATTATAGAGGGATGGTAGTGCTTCTATAGTTAGGGTTGAGTGGGCTGTTTAATGTTAAACCCCAGTTTTTACACCTTAATAATATTTGTGTCTTTTGGTAAAATAGACCAAAATTTAGCATGCATGGTTAGGCTGCCAGAGTCTCAAGACATGAAAAATTTTGTGAATGCATCTTGTTTGGTTTTCTAGAAACGGTGCACCAAATAACTGAAAAAAATATGTTTAGCTTCCCTATACTTAACATTGGGTATATTTTGCTCTGACCTACAGCCTAGAAGATGCAATATTTTTTCATGAAATTGTCAGGGTTGAAGGGGCCCATGCCAAAGGTGTGTCTTTGGAAGGTTTTGTGAAAAAATATTATATGGTTCCAGAGTTATAATAGTTTTAGAGTTAATGTCTTGACACGAATAGTAAAAAAAAAAAATTGATTGCGACTCTTATTTTCATGATTTACTTCTCATGCTGAAAGAAATACTGATTGTGGAGGCCACCATTTTATTTCTCATTTTAAACTCACAAACACTGAAAAAGCATATAAATTATATCTTTTTAGAAAACAAACACCTGAACCTAGCTACTACTGAGAGCAGTGAGCCACTGTTTCCCTGCTGTCTAGTGGCACCCCCTCACCCTCTGATTGCTGTCTCTGTATTTGTATTATGTTTTCCTGCTGTCTAGTGGCACCCCTCCACCCTCTGATCACTGGCCCTGTAATTATATAAGAATTCCCTGGTGTCTAGTGGCACCCTCTACCCACCATTAATCATCCCCTTATGTATATAATGTTTTCCTGGTGTCTAATGGCACCCACCCACCCTCCGATCACCTTCCTGTATTTATGTAATGTTTTGCTGGTGTCTAGTGGCCCCTCCTCTGACCTCCACTCGCTGTCACCATATTTGTATAATGTTTTCCTGGTGTCTAGTGGCCCCCTACCCTCTGATCGCAGCCCTATATTGCTGTAATGTTTCCCTGGTATCTAGTGACACCCCTGCCCACTAATCACCATCCTGTATTGCTGTAATGTTTCTCTGGTGTCTAGTGGCACCCCACACTCTCCAATTGCCATCCCAATATTTCTGTAATGTTTCCATTGTATTTAGTGGCAACCTCACCCTCTGATCACCGTTCCACATTGCTGTAATGTTTCCTGCTGTCTGGTGACAACCCTCATCCTCCAATTGTCATCTCTCTATTAGTTTTAGAAATCTGACCTGTAATGAAGAAAACTGTCTCTCAATGTTTTTTTTTCTTTAAACCCATAAGAAAGAAAACAGTCCCTCACCGATCTGGCTCCTGCCACCCTGACCTTCCAATCAGCCGTCACCACCCCACACCCCCAGAACCCTCCCCCACATACCCTCACTCACCTGAGTAGGTCCCACAGTGTATATCCACTCTCCAATTCAAGACACGTCTTGCTGCTGGAACCGGTGACTGCAACATGAGAAATGAAGGTACAGGTGCGATTCAATGTATTTCAAAAGGGGTTTGAACTTTGATGTGTAACTTCAGCATTTTTGCATATTTTGGCCTCAAATTTTCAACATGGCCTTTGTGGAACACCACCTCATTAATGATGGTGGTGGAATTATGCAAGTCAGGTCTGAAAGGTGATTCCATGGTTGCATTGCAAAATCCCCTTTCAGATGGGATTTGAAAAATGTCACCATCCTTGTTCATGAGGTGGGATAAGAAGGCTATGTTGAAAATTCGGGGTCAAAATTTATAAAAATGGCAAAGTTATGTGCATATGTTGAACTTTCCCTATGCTCGCTCGCAACTTTCCTAATTTTAAATAGTTTAACCCCAAATTTTCAACATGGCCATGTTTTCACATCATCTCACGAATGTGACAGCTGCCATTTTTCAAATCCCGGCCAAAATTTGTTTTTGTACCTGTGGTGCACAATGACATTTTGGTGGCATGGAATTTCATTTTGGCAGGGACTTGAACATTTTCACCTACCTGGTTTATGAGGTAAGGTAATAAGAAGGCTAGGCTGGAAATTAGGTGTACAAATATGGCAAAATGCCCAGGTTATGACAGAACATTGCAGTATTTCAATGTTCACTCATGAGTTTGCTAATTTTCAATATTTTGACTCCAAACTTTCAACATGCCAATTTTTCCATACCACCACATAAACATGACAGATGTCATTTTTTAAATCCTGGCCAAGATGTGTTTTAGCACTTGTAGTTTGAAATGACATTTCCTCCAATATACTATAAATGATTCATGTTGTGTTTATAAGTGTAGTCATAAACTGATTATCTTGAAAATTTGGGGTCAAAATTAAAACAAAGAGTGAATGTGTGAAGAGTGAATATGTAACAATGAATGTGTTAAGAATGAATGTGTACTGAATGTGTAAGGAGTGAATATGTAAAGAGTGAATGTGCCAGGCCCTGAACTTCTGTAGGCAGAAGGACCTGCACATCTGCATCTGTTCAATGAGGATATGATTCCACTATCTTAAAAAGAAAGAAAATTCTTTGCAAAAAAAAAACTTCATGAATGCACCGGTTAGGGTAACTTAATGCCACAAAAGTAGGGAAATGTGGTGTTAGGGTTTCCAATCCTAACTCCAAACTCCCACCCCCAAGCAGCAAAAGGAATAAATGTTAGGGTTTTGGGTCTCCAGAGTCTTGGTGAATCAGTGGTGGAGTCTTTCTTGGGGTTGTCAACCCTAATGTTCACCCCATTCCCTGAGCAAACAACATCACACATAATCTCATTTCTTCCCACAGGACCCTGCATGAAGAAAGCTACAATAAATTGTGTTGGCAACATGTGGTGAGACATGCTTTTCTGTCTTTGAGGAATGTATCACTATGAGACATTGACTTGGAGCTGTACCTTATTCTTCAGACTGGAGGCTACAGGCTGGGGGGAGGGATAAGCATTAGGGCTGACAACCCCAAGGAAGACCTCACCACTGATTTGCCAAGACCCCGGAGACCCAAAATCATAATGATTTTTTCCTTTTGCTGCTTGGGAAATGGGGATTGGGAGTTAGGGCTAGAAACCCTAACACCACATTTCCCTACTTTTGTGGCATTAAGTTACCCAAACTGCTATATTAACAAAGTTTTTTGCAACAATATATTATAATTGTAGCAGTGACTGCTAGGGCTTCTGTATAAATTATGATGGTGTTTAATTCACTACCTGGATCCCCTCAGTAAGATGTAACAGCAGAGGGCTTAACTCATATTTCCTCCTCAATGTAAAACCTGGTAACGCAGTTGTTATGGTAGCCTTCCAGGTTGCAAACTACTTTGCAATTTGTTATATTTTACAAATAAAGTTTGAAAACAACATATCTCAATTCAGGAATGAAGGGAAAGGAAAAGAAATATGTGTACTTTATATTCATGTTTTGTCAGAATTACATTGTTACTGAGAAAACTATATGATGACTTACAAATACTGCTGTTTTAATAAACCAGTCAATAAATATCTCTGGCCTCTCTCCCTCCACAGGTGACCAGGAGTAGTTCCTAACCACAGTTATCACCCCCCATAGATTGATTTTAAAATTGAAGGCCCTTTGCACTGTGCTAGGAGCCAGCAGTTTTGATATTCTTCCCCTTTCTTTTGCCCACCCATTTCAGATCCCAAAATATCATTCTTCAGAAGTTGGCTCTCCTCCTGTCTGCAGATCAGGGATGTTTGGGGAGAGATAGACAGAGGGAGCCAGATTTAGATTAACTCCGTCATCCCCCTCGCTTACCTACCTAGGAAATTTACTGCAGGTCAGTCTGCCTTCTCCTTTTGCTTTCCTAAACTCTGGTTCTCTCTTCCACTTACCATCCACTCAGCCTCCTTCCACTTCTCCCTCAAGTATCTCCTTGGTGACTTCGCAACATACACACACACACACACACACACATATGCACTTGCTCCTGACCACATCATATGCTACGTTCTCCCTGTTTTAGCACTAGTGTATCCCCCCACCCTCTCCAGTTTTGTACAATTGCAAATTTACTTATCTAATGCACCTTATTGTACTGTATTCCTCTGCACCTGTTATTTGACTTTTGCACAATTGCTAATTTATTGTAGTTATTATACCTTGCTACATTGTCTGTTCGCTCCACCCCCTCAGACACATCTGGAAATGAGTTGTTGCCAGCTCAGTATGTTTTTTTTTTGGTCAAATCTTTGAAATGAATGAATGAATCAATCTATCAGTCATTCAATCAATAAATAATGCACCATTCCTAATAGCACAGCTATTTGTCTGTAAAAGTGTGCGATGTGCATGCCGGGGTGGGGGTGAGGGTGGAGGGGGGTGGAGCAGTCAGCATCATTAATGTTGCTGGGCAGAGTGACCAGTCACAATCACAGCACTACCACTGGGCCACTGAAGGACCTCAGATGTGTAATATTTTTGAAGATTTGCTTTGGGGGTTGGGAGCTGATTATTCTTGGCCACATCAGTGGCCCCATCTCCAGAAAAATAAAGGACTCTGGCACACTTATCTTGAAAACTAGGCCCCCTCTAAGTGTATTTATTCTGGAGGAACCACTTCCAAAGGCTCTTTCCTCTTCTGGATTGGTGAGAATACATCAAGCTAAACAGCTTGGATTAGCATCTCTAACAGAGGCCATGGCACAAGTACAAATAATGAAGATTGGTGTGAAGATGTTTCTTGGGCATGTTTTCTGGAATAATAGTGTTATAATTACTGGTAACCATAAATATCAACCGGATTACTCTTTTGATAAAAATACATATTACCAGATTTCAGTTTATTATGCTCCAAAGGCAATAATAACCTGAAAACTGGTTGATATGACACTTGATAATAACCTGAAATCCAGTTGATATGACATTCCCCCATGAAACTGTTGCATTCCATTGTTTCACAAAAAGTATTTCAACTGCAGTATTTTCATCTGTGTTTTATTCATGTACAGTTCAAGTTCTTCAAAAATAAAACTGTACTCTTGCTAAAAAAAATATTTTTCTTTTAAGCTGCTAGAATTACAGTCTAAACCTCCACACCAGAAATTATAAAAAAATAAAGGATAGGTAGGTTTGATGTTATGGATTTTTGTCACACACCCTCGGTGTGTAGAAAAAATCCATAACACACACGTACCTATCTATTATTCTGTATTTACTAACCATCAATAAAGCAAAGATGTGGAGTGGTGAGTCTGCTCCTTTCCCCAGGAAATGGGCTGTGCTGTAATAGGCTAGAAGGAGGAGCTGGCAAGCAAGAGGTTGGTGAGGCAGCCCAGGTGAGTATGGTGGAACAAGGATGCATCATATGTTCCTAGCATGGCCCTGGTTTTCTGTGCCCTTTAACCCCTCCCACTTACGCCTCCCCCCATACTCTTTATGGAGGCATGGTCATGAGAGACAAGGTGTTCAAATACCAAGATACGGTTGTCATTGAGGCACAGGTCAGTAAGCACAGGAAGACCAGGAGCAGATATAAAATTCACAAGGAGTGTTTTATTATCTATAACAACAAAATAAAAAACCAAAATGTGTTCAGTATAACTATCTACAAAGGCAGTACAAACAGAGAAAACAAAGTCCTTCATCTGAGGGTATGTCTAATTACAAGTTTCAGTCTCTCAGTCTCCCTCACTTTCTCTCTAACAAAAATATTGCTGCTCTTTTTATAAGTCTTTGTCTGCCAACTCATTAAGAAGATGTCCCATTTTTCAGAAAATGTTCTTGCCAGTTTCCTTTCTTGCAGGTGCAACAAAACAGTACATGGTGTTCCTGAACTGACCTCCTGTTGACAGCTCTGCAAAGAGTTTGAAAACCAGCATCTCAGGTTAACCCCTTGAGCTCCAAATAGCTCTCTTCAATCATTCCAATAATATAACCATATACATTTCAAACCAAGGGATCCCAATTTCACAAAAAAGATTCACACGTATTGTATAACTTAAGATACACAAGGGTAAAGAAAAGACAGAAAGAGCAAGTGAAGGCAAAGAGAGATAATGGGAGGGGGGAATAGCGAGACCATCAGAGAGGCCAATTCCTAGGTCTCACAATAAAATTTGACTGCACAGTCAGACAAACAAGAGACAGAACAGAAGAGGATAAAACAGATCATTGCATTTACTCTTTGTACATAACAAATCTTTCTACATAGCAAATGGGACAGGGTCTTATTTAACCCTGTCACATACCACCATTTAAGAGGGAATCTGTTTAAAATAAACAGATTTCCCAAAACTTTCTTTAAAGTCTCCTTTAACATTAGCTTATAATCTTTACAGTTCTCAGCATATGTAGTATCCTTTTTCTCCATAACAACCAATACAGCAAACAGTGAAGTGTAGACTCACACAATTTTTTTCAACCTTCAGAATTCTCAATTCCTGATCCATATTTTGACAGAAAATCAGCACTGACATTCTCTTTCCCAGATTTGTGCACCACCTTGAATTTAAATGGCTGTAGTACCAGGTACCACCATGTGATTCAAGAATTATTTCCTTCATTTAGTTAAGACAACAGAGAGGATTGTGATCTGTTACAAGTAAAAAGTCAGCTCCTAGTAAGTAAAATGTGAGGGACTCCATATTTGTTTTTTTTAGTTTTTGTTGACAGGGTAAGTGCACTAGACAATTCTGCCTATTTTCTGGCACAGCCCGGGGGAGAGGGATACAGAAGAATGGCAACTGACCTTGAACCAGATTAAGCTGTTGGTGGTATTTTTAGTGAATGGGAGAAATTTGGCCAGAACATGGGGGAGATTCCCCTACTGTTTGGTAGGGGGCACTGCTGGCTGTCAGCATGGCCAGTCTTGTGAGGACTCCAGTGAGGATGGATGTAGCAGAGGTGAGGGAGACAGCCTCCTCTCCTACCTTGAATTTGCAACAGGCTTCTATGGAAAACAAAAGCTTGATGTCTGTAAGTGATACAGAGCCTAAAGTGCAGGAAATGTTTGTACTGATAGAGGATCTCAGTCAGCAGAATGCAGGCTCTGGAATTATTCTGGAGGATTTAATTGACTGTCCAACGTTGGATCAGGAACAGAGTTTACAAACAGAACTGCAAAAAGAAAATGAGAGGCATTTACAGGCACAAACCTGCTTGCAAGATAAACTGGCTCTATTGCAAACCTTAACAGTGCCTGTCAAACAGTCGGACTCCTGTCAGCATTTTGGATGATGCAACAACATCAAAGGGCCGCAACCAGCCGGATGAGTCAGATATGTTCAGATTAACCTCTTCTATTGTGCCTGATACTGCTTCTAACTTTCCAACTAGCAGCAACAGTAATTCTTCTAATGTGGAACTTAATAATACTGACAAAATGTTTAATTTAACAATGGATAAACTAGACAAAAATACAGAGAATAAGATGTTGATACCTACGGTGTAAGCTCCTCCACATCCTGTGCCAGACACCCATATGAAATCTGGTAAAGAGAGTGCTACACCTTTGAAGTCTCATACATTGTCTTGACAAATGGGATTGTTTTTCATGCCAATAGCACTGCCTCTCGTGTTGCTTCTTCGAGGCAAAATTTCCCTCCGATTTTGTTTCAAATTGCTAATGGTCTTCAAGAAAATCTAACAGTATTCACTTTTACCTCAAAGGGTCAGCCGGCCAAAATTGGGTCAAGAGATGATGTTAAAGGAAAAAGAGCAGTGATAGAGTTGGCAAATTAAAATATCTCCCAGGGGTCGGGTACACCACCATCGAGGGTTGAATCACAGGCTAATGATTTAATAACTATCAAGGCTCCCAATATCTCAATAAAATCTAAACCTCCTTGTTCCCCTTGCAATCCCTGGCTACCCGAAAAAGCTTTACAGGAGGCAGGCTGAAAATTGACTTCAACTAGGACTTGGATTCCAGATCCTGACTGGGATCCGACACTTAATTTTTCTCAAGTTTTTCAGCAACTGGGGTCAACAACAATATGACTATTCTACCTGTATCCGGGGTGCAGGGCTCAGAGTCTGTAGAGCAAAATAAAAATTCTCCTTCTAACCCATCTGGTTCCACAGATCTCATTGACAATATTCATTTGGAACAAAATGCAAATGGCATACCCCCAGGTTCAGATAAATCTTTATCTGATGCCCAGAATCCTGCTCCTCCTCCTCCTCCTCCTCAGAAACCCCTTTTGTCTGATCTCTTCACAAAAATGAAGAAAGAAGCAGCCCCACATAGGAACGCAGTGCAAATCATTTATGGGGGGGGGGTCTTGAGGAAAGGCCAGACAGTCTCTACGTTGGCAAACACCTCCTTAAAGACTCACTGAATTTTTCCCCAAGAGGGTTGTATGCTTTTATTAACATTTCAGGAGAGGACAACTACAACATGAGCTTTCGATCTTCCTATGCACGTGACCTGTTTTGGGAATGATATAATCAGGTAAAATTTTCTCCCACATAGACCCCCTTCTTTGTCATTCCTTTAATAAACCATTAATTAAATATGTTATGATCATGTTTCAGAATGAGGGGGTCCATGTGGATGATATTACCTATTGGTTGTCCCAATGCTGTGAAGTGCTGAGTGACCCAGAAGCAATACTTGATTCAGAAATGTTTTGGACTGGAGGGTGGAAGTATAAAGTGAAGCTTAAACAAAATGATTCAGGAATTTTTCATGTGCCCAATTCTTTCATGCTGGGTAGAGACAGGGGTGTGTGTTTTTATTCTGGACAGCCTCGGGCTTGTTACCGATGTGGGGCTAGAACTCATCTCTCTAGCACATGTGACAAACCCCGTTGCGACAATTGTGGGGAGATAGGGCATATCACATTACAATGTGCCAACCATACCAAGTGCAATCTATGTGAAGATTATGGCCATGTTTTTTCTGAATGCTCCTGGGTGGCTAAAAACAAAGCCACTTGCAGCAGTCCTGAATTTCTCATTCAACAGGCCCAAGATCTAGTCATAGTGAATAAGCATGCCACCACTCCTCCTGTTGCCCCTATCCCTTCCACCCCCCATCATAATTCCAGATCTAGACTCGACTGCTCAGGTTTCAGTTGAGGAAAATAGAATTGAGACAAATGTTGCTCTAGACTCACTGTCCCTAGCCCCTGTTTGTTACAAGGAGCCAGAAGGACACAAGGCCAAATCCCCACCATCGAGAAGAAGGTCTGCCAGGAATATTAACCCTCCCCAGGTGAAGTTCAAATCTGAGAACTCATATGCTGCCCTCTTCTTATAATGGGGGGAGTCTGACATGGAAGAAGAAGAATCAGCATCACAGTCACCCACCTCTGATCATGCATCACCAGATCATGAGCTTGTCAGCTATAAAGGGGAAGAAAAAAAAAGAAAAGAAAAGAAAATAAATTTTTGAGTGATGTAAAATCCCACTTCTGGCTTCCTCAACAATTTGTTACCTAAACGTTCATAGCATATTGAAGGTAGTGAGAGATCAGATGACTTTTAATTATTTACATACAGAAGATTTTGACATATGTTTTATTCAAGAATCTTGGATGCATACAGCTGATCAAATCTGTTCCTTTAAATCTGAATGGTGGTGGGGGCCCTCCTACTGGTCCCTCAGCACGGATTGTGCAGATGGGAATGGGATACTTTTTAATTCCTTTAAGTTTACCCTTCTTAAACTGATTTATTTAATACCAGGGAAGGTATTAATCCTTGATGTCTATGGGAAGACTCCAACTTCAGGTTTGTCAATGGATCTGGCTCCCAATCTTAAGCTGACAGAGTTAAGCTTCTGACCTCACTACAACCCTTCCTTGTTTCCTCCCATAAGATAATTTTTGGTGGGGATTTCAATTGTAATATTTTAAAGGGGGGGGTAAAGATCCGATGACCCCCTCAAAAATATATTGTGACTCCTCTGCATTGGCTAGGGTGGTGGACATTGCAGGCCTCATTAATTGTGGGGAAAATTTGACTACAGGACTTAAATTCATATACAAAAGAGGGAAATATACCTCTACAATAGACCATATTTTTATTTAAAACAAATCTCTACTTTTCAATTTTAAATTGACCCAGTGGAACTTTCAGATCCTTCAGTCCTCATCCTAAAATTTTTGGGTCGGGTACAGGACACTAAGAATGCTAATAGGTGGAGATTAAATACTAATTCCCTTTCAGACCCTCAGGTACAGAAGGGATTGTTGTCCCTTATCAAAGCCTGGGAATCTGTAATGTTTCTATATACTGATCTGGGAGAATGGTGGGAAGATTCAAAAAAAGATTTCAAAACCTGGTTGATAAAGTATGGGAAACAAAGAGAAAATATATATTTTTTTAAATATCTGTTTCTTCAAAATCAATTACAGAAATTATATTCTCTTGTAACCACCTCTAGAGGTGATTAGTCCTCTCAAATAAAGGTGATCAAGGAAGAAATGCAGCTTTTTCAATACGACAGGGCAAATATGATCAAAGTAATGCTACAATCAGGATCACAAAGGACACCTATAGGAGACCCCCATATTGCATGCAAAGAATTACATAACTCAATGAATACTGAGGCCATAGTAGACCCCTCTGGGCTAGTCACTGATATGCCTGAATTGCTCCATCAAGTCACAGAAGCATTTATGAAGTCCTATAATCCCTCTATAGCCCCGTCAGATACCAAGATAAAACAATATTTATGGACTATTAACATCCCAAAGGTATCAAAGGATACTGCAGAAATGGAAAAAGAAATCAGTAAAGCTGACATCTTATTGGTCATGAAGTCCCTGAAGTCTGGTACATCTCCAGGGTTGTATGGACTCCCCGGAGAATTTTACAAATCTTTTTCAGAGTTATTGTCTGATTGTCATATTTAGTTATTTGCTTTTGATAACAGGGTAAGTGCATTAGGCATTAGTCCAGCCTATTTTCAGACACAACCTGGGAGAGTACAGTATACAGTCATTGAGATCGCTTGATTCTTTGCGAATAATGTGACTGACATCATTCAGAAGATCAGTCCATATAATTCAATGGGGAATGCTGTTGGTCGGTGCTCGGTCACTATGCCTGGTGTTTCCTGGAGTACCTTTGACCTGCCGGAGTTCAGTGACATTATCAGGATTGTCCAGGGGATGCACCCCATGTGCTGTAGTTTAGACCCGGGTCCTACTTCCCTGATTTTGGGTTGTAGTGATATAATTGGCCCAGTCTTAGCTCAGATTGTCCGGTGCTCCTTGGAATCAGGTGAGTTTCCAAGCTCCCTGAAGGAGGCAGTGGTGACACCTCTTCTGAAGACAGCTTCTTTGGACCCGGAGACTCTAGAGAACTACAGACCCATCTCAAACCTTCCTTTTGTGGCAAAGGTTATCGAGAAAGTTGTGGCAACTTAACTGGAGAATCACTTAACCATCCATAATTTATATGAACCTCTCCAATCTGGTTTTCGTAAGAGGCATAGTACTGAGACTGCTCTGGTTCGGGTGCTCAGTGATCTCCTGATGGCGAGAGATCAGAGAAACTGTTCCATCTTGGTACTCCTTGATCTCTCTTCAGCTTTTGACACTGTGGACCATGGGGTTCTGCTCGAGTGCCTGAGGTCCATCTGTGGGCTGACTGGGACAGTGCTCAGATGGTTTTCATCTTTCCTCACCGGTAGAACTTAGAGAGTTGTCTCGGGAATTTTTCTTCTGAGTCATTCTCTCTGCCTTGTGGGGTGCCCCAGGGCTCGGTGCTGTCCCCCATGTTGTTTGCAGTGTATATGCTGCCCCTCAGAGGCATTGTAAGATGGTATGGGCTGAGGTTTCACTGCTATACTGATGATACCCAGCTCTACCTGTCTTTTGCCCCTGACCAGGTTAGCACTCTCTCAGTATTTAACAGCTACCTCGTTGAAATCCAGAATTGGATGAGTTCCAGCAGGTTACAGTTGAATGCAGGAAAGACTGAGGTTTTGGTGGTGGACCCGGGTCACAGGACAGAGGGGTTGAGGACTGATTTGCCCTCTGGTTTATTTCTGGGGGGTGCTCAGATCCTTACATCTGAACGAGTGCGTGACCAGGGAGTGATGCTTGATGATGGGATGACCTTTCATCATCAGGTGTCGGCAGTCATCAAGTTAGCCTTTTACCATCTTAGGAACATTGCCAGGATCAAGCACCTTGCTCTGTCCAGTGATTTGCCCATTTTGGTCCACGCCTTTGTGACCTCGAGCCTTGACTATTGTAACTCCCTATACCTAGGGCTTCCTGGGGTTGATATCTGTCACTTGCAGCTAGTGCAGAAGACTGCTGCACGTTTATTGACTGGGGTATTAAGGAGATCTCACATTACCCCAGTGCTGTGTGATCTGCACTGGCTGCCGGTTCAGTGGTGGATCACCTTTAAGGTAGGTTTATTAACCTACAAAGCCCTACACGGACTTGGTCCTGACTACTTGAAAGAGCTTCTGATTCCTTACACCCCTGTACGATAGCTCTGCTTGGCTGACAAGGGGTTGATGGAGATTCCAAGGGTTAGCTTAAATTCATCTGGGGCTCGTGCTTTTATGTTTGTTGCCCCAACCCTCTGGAATTCTCTGCCACGTCAGCTACAGGAGTGCAGGACAGTGGGGAGCTTCAAGCAGGCACAGAAGACTTTTTTATGGAGCAAAGCTTTTCCTGATTTTCTATGATTTTATTTATATTTATTGTATTTATTGAATTTGAATGTATCTGTGAAGCACCTTGATATTTTGAAAGGGGCTCTATCAAATAAAGTTATTATTATTATTGTAACATACGAAGGTACATAAATACAGTCATAATTATACACAACAGTTGTCCATGCAGGGATAGCCAAGACTAATGCATACAGGTAGGACCATCCATGCAGGGATGAAACGAGGTAGACCAAGACAATTTAGCAACATGATTGTAGTTCAGAGAACCAAGGTCAAAACAGTTAGGACAAGTGAATCAGGTACAGGTACAGTTACATGTGTCAAGTGTATTGAGGTGAGAGAAAAGTGCAGACTTGAAGGTGGAGTGAGATAAGGGACACTTTAAACTACGGGGAAGTGAATTCCAGAATTTGGGGGCAAAATGAGAGAATGCTTGTTCACCCATTTTTGTAGAGCACTGAGGCACTGAAAACTGTGGAGTGTTTGAGGACCTAAGAGTACGGGAGAGAATTATAGGTTTAAACATGTTAGCAAGAGAATTCGGGTGGGGGCATCTCGTCATGGAATCAATGAAACACCCCAGAGAGTAATGGCGACATGAATTAGGAGATAGCCAGTGAAGGATCGCGTAGAGGAGGCAAAGGTGAGTGAGGTGAGGAGCCAATAAGGCAGATCTACAAATGTTGTTGTAAGTGGTGTCCCACCTTCATAGAATACTCTCATTAGCCTGGGAGAGGAGAAGGAGGGCATAAAGTAACCTGAGCAGCAAGACACCTCTAGCCACAGAGATCCTGGCTGCAGGAGTTAGGGAGTGACGCACACGGTAGGCCGCTCAAATCTTTGTGTTAACAGATCTGCAGACATCATTTATGTGAGAGGAGAAGTCGCATGAAGGATCCAGCATCACCCCTAGGTATTTGAAGGCATCAGTAGACAGGACAGCTGACCCATTGTGACACAGCACTTGAAGCTTGGTGGACTCAACCTGAACTTTTCTAGGGGACCCAAAGAGCATTGCCTGAGTTTTGGAAAGGTTGAGGATTAGTAAGTTAGAGGAGAACCTGGACTGAAGTTGTTGTAAAGCAGAAAATAGATGGTCATTAGGTTCCGAGATGGACTGGGAGGCCAAGTATTGCACCAAGTCTTCTGCATACATGATGGAGTGACAATGGGGTATAGGAGTAGGAATATCATTGACATTTTGTACATGTCTTTCAATTTTATTCAGCCCAAAATACAATCAGACCTTCTTTTTTAGAGGGTCTCTTAGTATTTTTATATAAAATGGGATAAATCATGCATTAATAATAGGAGACCTATAACAATTTTAAATATCGATTATAAAATATTAGCTTGTATTCTGAATAATAGAATCAAAGAATTTGCTAGTTTAGTCATTTCCCCACATCAATATTGTGGACTGTCCAGGAAAAATATTCAGCATGCCTTAATAATCAGAGACCGTATCTGTGAAAGTAACCCTCCCTCCCCATTACTTCTGCTTTGATGGAAAACTGGAAAGCACACATCTTTTATTTCTTCTTTGTTGCTGTATTCATATTATGTTTTGTTCGTTGGGCTGGCCACCCACTTTGTTAAGTCCCTTCGTCATATCTCTGTTCTATTTCTATCTTGTAACCTTTTATATCTATTCGTGCATTCCAGACCCCTCAGAGCAGGTATTTATAAGGTGGGTTTTGGTAAAGTAGACTGCTGTGCAACCTTTAATGGTAATGGCACAATATCCCGGAGTTCAGGAGAATTTATCCTTGCAGCAAGCGTTTGCTGTTGTTCGCGGTGCGATTCCAATATATATCTAAGGGACCGCTGTATTTCGGTCTAGCGTTAATACTTGTGCCTCACAAAAGGATACACCACAATGTAAAGCATTATTTCTGGATGTATAAGATGCGATGAATATAAAAGTTATGCTACCCACAAATATATTTGTCTCCCTGCGCGAGCAGTAAGTAGAATCTGCATGTGAGTGAAGTCTAAGTAGCGACAGTGCGGAGCCACGGTAAAGTTTACCGCGCGAATGCTCACACTATTGCGAAGGATTCTTACTCGCTTCTAAGTACTAATTTGTTCTTTGGACTAGCTTAACACAACTCAGGAGACTATGCTTACCCTATCTGCATTGTAGGCTGAGTCGTTTTCTGAATATAAAGTGTTTGATAATGAAGACGTTCTTTGTGCATTTCCAGAGCTGTATAGTCTTCTAGGTCCCCTTTCCTTCCTTCAGCATGGTGTATCTAAAGGCCGGCCGGCCAAAATCCTCTGTCATTTATGCTGCTGGTTGGAGGGGCAGTCCTACAGATCATTCCTCTGGACATAATAAACTATTAAAAAAGCTATTATTTTATGTTAGAGCTGCTATTTTGATAAGGACAATTAAAATGACATTAGATTATGAGTATAAAGGGAAGTGATACATTCTGTATTTCATTTTGGTTTAAAAATTGGAATAACTAAGGCGGAGTCTTTTTGTCACATGATTTTCATTGCTATATAAAGAGTTTGCCTAGGGAGGTCAGTCAGTCTATGAGGGCTGTGGAACTGGTAACACCCCATCAGAGTTAGCTAATTTCTAGCTCTTTAAAGGAATTTATTTTATTTTTATTTCTTGTTTTGTCACCTTCCAGTCCGCTGTTTTGAAATAAATATTCTTTTATATCTGCTCATAATGTCTGATGCCTCATTCTATCCCACACCAGCTCACATTTGGTGTCAGAAGTGGGATTAGTGGAGAGGCCCTCTGCTGGATCTGTGCCCAGATCCTGATCATATGCATTCGGACAAGGCAGGAGAGTGGACTATCCTAGCCACAAGGTCTGTAGTTCAGAAATTGGACTTGCCGTTATTAGCTGGTCTGGAGCCAGTCGTACGCAGAAAATTGGCTAAGGCCGAAGCTGAAGGTGATACTGGACCTATGGAAGACATTAAGCCTACTGAAAGGGGCACCCAAGCAATAGGATTTGAGAAGGAGGACCCCCCAGAGAACCCCCATGAGCTGCTATGCTGGCTATGTTTACGACAAGTGGAACTGGAGAGAGAGAGGGAGAGAGACCGTGCTGAGAATGCTGCCCGTTGGACTGACACACTTTGAGCTATCCAGGCTCTAGGCACGACAAGACCACCACCAACATCTGTGGTAGGACAAAAAGATATTAAATTGGTTAAAATGGCTGATTCTGATGATATTGAAGCATATCTTCTAACTTTTGAAAGGGTGGCTACTGCTTGTGCGTGGCCTAGAGACCAATGGGTTGTCAGGTTGGCCCCCTATTTGACTGGGAAGGCTCAATTAGCTTTTAGCCATACAGAAATTGCACATATCAATGATTATGATCATATCAACCAAGTCATCCTTAAAAGATATGATATATGTACTGAAACTTATCGGCAACGATTTAGAGCATATAAGTATCAAACCATTGATACCCCTCAAGATGTATACATTCAACTAAAAGACTTATGCCATAAATGGTTATAGCCTAATACCAGAACAGTAGTCCAAATTATGGAAAACATTATTTTGGAGCAGTTTGTTCGGGTTTTGCCCCAAGATGTACAACTGTGGGTAAAAGAGCATTGTCCCAAAACCTCTGAGACAGCTATACGGTTGGCTGAGGATTATATAACTGCTAGGCCCCAACGACCTAGGACGCTCATAAATCCTAGCAGTCCTTCAGCCATAGCAAAATTTCCTTCTACCAGTACTACCCCTGTAACACAGTCTAGTGGTTTTCCTGGGGGCAAGGAACATAGTAAAACAAGTAAGGGGTACAGCCATGATATTATATGTCATGAGTGTAAAGCAAAAGGACATATTGCCAGGTTCTGCCCAAAAAAAGAAGGTGGATTCAATTCACCTAGTTCTCGCCAACTGGGGACATTATGTAACAACTGTGGAAATAGAAGGTTTAGTGGTATCCGGACTTGTTGACTCCGGCAGCAAGCAGACCCTGGTCCATGCCTCCTTGGTGGAAAAGCCGGAACCGGGAGAACCAACTACAGGGGTCAAGTGCATACATGGGGACATTCACTGGTATCCTTTACGAGAATTAGAGATTCAAATAAATGGGACATTACTAAAAATGAAAGTGGGCATAGTACCCTCTTTGCCAGTTCCTGTAAAAATCAGACATGACTACCCTTATTTTGACTCTTTATTAACTGCAAATATCGGAGCTGTTACCACACGGGCACAACAAAAGCAAGAAGAAGAATTGGGACAGTTATTTCCTTTTGAAGATGATGTTTTTGAAACTGTTGGTAAAGACAAGAAAAGTAAACAACAAAAAAAGAAGGATAAATATATGTGGACTAAGAAAGATACTGGACTTGAAATATTGGTTGACAAATGTAATTTATCCAACAAAGAATTTATAGATGTACAAAAAAATGATGTAACTCTAATACCTTTTTTTCCACAGGTAAATGTAACAACTGTAAATGAACCACACCAACCCTATTATAAAATTGAGAATAGCCTATTATGTAGGGTGTGTACTAATCCACAAACTGGAGAGATAGTCGAACAATTGATGGTGCCTGTACAGTACCGACAGAAATTGCTGACCATTGCCCATGATATCCCTTTAGCAGGCCATTTAGGCAGGGACCGTACCCTAAAATGCCTTTTGTACTGGTTTTACTGGCCTGGTATACATGAGCAGGTGGCAGAATATTGTAAAGGCTGCCCTGATTGTCAACAGGTAGCAGCAGTAGGGCGTAAGGACAAAGTGCCTCTGGTACCCATGCCTTTAGTGTCTAATATGTTTGAGAGGATAGCAATGGATGTTGTAGGTCCACTTCCTAAAAGTACAAAGGGGAACCGTTTTATACTAGTGGTAGTAGATTACCCCACAAAATACCCAGAAGCGATTCCCCTTCGTACAATCAATGCTACTAGAATAGCAGAAGAGTTAGTAAAAATATTCAGCCGTATGAGTATTCCTAGAACCATTTTAACAGATAGAGGTACTAATTTTTGTTCAAAATTACTACAACATCTGTACCAGGCCCTTGGTATTGAAGCTATTTTTACTACGCCGTATCACCCGCAGACTGATGGATTAGTCGAACAGTTTAATCAAACTTTAAAAAAAATGTTACGTAAGTATGTATCAGAGGAGGGTAACAAATGGGATACATATCTTCCCTATCTCATGTTTGCCTTTAGAGAAGTCCCACAAGCCTCTACAGGGTTTTCCCCGTTCGAATTATTATACGGACATAATCCAAGGGGTCCTTTGGATATTATAAAGGAAGAGTGGGAGAATAGTACAGATAAACAAATGACAGAACCATTAGAGTATTGGCAAAGATTACGTCAAAGACTAATAACGTATGTCAAAAAAGCCCACCAGACTAACCTACACCAACAAGGGAAGCAAAAAGAATATTATGATAAAGGGACAAAACACAAAGAGTTTATGGTAGGGGATAAGGTATTACTTTTGTTACCCTCCTCTGAAAATAAGCTGCTTATGAAATGGCAAGGTCCGTATAAAATCATAAAACGTATGGGCCCAGTAACCTATGCAGTTGAGCTCCCAGAAAAAAAAATTAAACAGCGGGTATATGATATGAATCTGTTAAAGCAATGGGTAGATAGACCCCCCATGTCTGTAACTACATTCACCCAGAAACCTCGGAGTCAGAACTGGATGTAGCATATCAGAGGTTGGAAAATACAGGAGACCTGTCAGAAGTACATAGCAACCCAAATTTAACAGATGAGCAAATTTACCACTTTACAAACCGCGTTACAGCCCTTTCAGACCTTATTTACCGGAACACCCGGGAAGGTTAAAGATGCTGTCCATCATATTGTGGTCCCAGACGCCTTACCCATATGTCAGAAAGCATACAGGATTCCCAAAAGAATACGGAAAGACATTATACAAGAGATTAAAAAGATGTATGATTTGGGAATAATTGAACCCTCTCACAGCGAGTGGAACTTTCCCATGGAGATAGTGGACAAAAAAGAAGGAGGGATCAGAATATGCCTTGATTTCAGACGTTTAAATGTAGTATCCAAGTTCGATTGTTATCCAATGCCCCGAATAGATGATATCACAGACCAGTTAGGTAAGGCTCAATACATCAGCACATTAGACCTAACTAAGGGCTATTGGCAAATTCCCCTGGATCCAAAAGATAAAGAGAAGATTGCATTTAGTACACCCATAGGCTTATACCATTTTACCGTAATGCCTTTTGGCCTACACGGTGCCCCTGCTACCTTTCAGCGTGTCATGGACAACATTTTGCAACCTCATGCAGCGTATAGCGCGGCATACCTAGACGATGTAGTGATATTTAGTCACTCCTGGGAGGAACATGTACAACACCTAAAGGCAATATTGTCAGCACTATCAAAAGCTGGATTAACTGTAAACCCCTCCAAATGCTCCCTGGCATGCAGGAAACGAAATATCTAGGATTTCAAATCAGGAATGGGTTAGTACAACCAGAAGTCTCTAAAGTTGAGGCAGTGGCTAATAGCCCCCGCCCTATAACAAAGAAGGATGTTAGGTCATTTCTAGGACTCATTGGGTATTACAGACGGTTTATACCTAACTGCTGTACCATAGCTGGGCCTTTAACTGACCTAACAAGAAAATCCAGACCAGATAAAGTAAAATGGACACCCGATTGTGAAGAGGCGTTTCATTGTCTAAAGGCTAAAATCTGTTCCTCACCTATATTACATATGCCTGACTTTACTCAACCGTTCATACTACAAACAGACGCTTCTAATTATGGTATAGGAGCCGTTCTCACACAGACAGTAAATGACGAGGAACATCCCATCATGTACATAAGCCAGAAATTACATGGAAGGGAAAAACACTACTCTGTTATTGAGAAGGAATGTTTAGCCATAAAGTGGTCAATAGAAGCCTTATGTTTCTATCTATGGGGTAGAGAATTCGAGCTATGGATATATCATAATCCCCTCTGTTGGCTTCATGTAATAAAGGAAAAAAACCCTCGCATAATGCGATGGTACCTCTAATGCAACCCTATAGATTTACTATAAAATATAGAAAAGTAAGCACATAGTAATGCCGATTTTCTATCAAGATATGGTATGGGAAACTCACTGATCTGTTAACAGACCTCGGGGTAAAGAAAGATAAATATCACTAAGTGAATTAGCCTTGTTTAAGGAAACCTTGTTTTATTTTTTTTTCTTTTATATATGGGACCCCAAGGTGGAGCCCTGGAGAGGGTGGGCTATGGCTCCATCCTTTTTCCTAAAGGATCTGTAAACAGTTACTATGGTTTCCCCATTAAGCCTGTAACCAAACATAAGAGGTTTGGTCTTGAACGAGGAGGAATGTGAAAGTAACCCCCCCCTTTACTTCTGCTTTGATGGAAAACTGGAAAGCACACATCTTTTATTTCTTCTTTGTTGCTGTATTCATATTGTGTTTTGTTCGTTGGGCTGGCCACCCACTTTGTTAAGTCCCTTCGTCATATCTCTGTTCTATTTCTATCTTGTAACCTTTTATATCTATTCGTGCATTCCAGACCCCTCAGAGCAGGGTATTTATAAGGTAGGTTTTGGTAAAGTAGACTGCTGTGGAACCTTTAATGGTAATAGCGCAATATCCTGGAGTTCAGGAGAATTTATCCTTGAAGCAAGCGTTTGCTGTTGTTAATGCAGATTCAATATATATATATCTAAGGGGCCGCTGTATTTCGGTCTAGCGTTAATGCTTGTGCCTCACAAAAGGGTACACCACACTGTAAAGCATTATTTCTGGATGTATAAGATGCGATGAATATAAAAGTTATGCTGCCCACAAATATATTTGTCTACCTGCGCGAGCAGTAAGTAGAATCTGCATGCGAGTGAAGTCTAAGTAGCGATAGTGCGGAGCAGCAGTAAAGTTTACCGCACGAATGCTCGCACTATCACGAAGGATTCTTACTCGCTTCTAAGTACTAATTTGTTCTTTGGACTAGCGTAACACAACTCAGGAGACTATGCATACCCTATCCGCATTGTAGGCTGAGTCATTTTCCGAATATAAAGAGTTTGATAATGAAGACGTTCTTTGTGCATTTCCAGAGCTGTATAGTCTTCTAGGCCCCCTTTCCTTCCTTCAGCTTGGTGTATCTAAAGACCGGCCGGCCGAAATCCTCTGTCATTTATGCTGCTGGTCGGAGGGGCGGTCCTACAGATCATTCCTCTGGACATAATAAACGATTAAAAAAGCTATTATTTTATGTTAGAGCTGCTATTTTGATATGGACAATTAAAATGACATTAGATTATGAGTATAAAGGGAAGTGATACATTCTGTATTTCATTTTGGTTTAAAAATTGGAATAACTTAAGCTGAGTCTTTTTGTCACATGATTTTCATTGCTATATAAAGAGTTTGCCTAGGGAGGTCAGTCGGTCTGTAAGGGGCTGTGGAACTGGTAACAGCCCATCAGAGTTAGCTAATTTCTAGCTCTTTAAAGGAATTTATTTTATTTTTATTTCTTGTTTTGTCGCCTTCCAGTCCGCTGTTTTGAAATAAATATTCTTTTATATCTGCTCATAATGTCTGATACCTCATTCTATCCCACGCTAGCTCACAGTATCGAACACCTCTCAATCAATGGCATTTCAGGATGTCTAATTTCAATGGACCAAGCAAAGGCTTTTGATAGAGTCTCTCATGCCTATTTATTTGTCACTCTAGAATTACATGGGATCCCTAAGATGATCAGGAAGTACATTAGATTACTATACAACAAAGCATTTGTGTACCCTGTTATTAAAAAGGTAGTAACAGATGGGTTCCAGATCTCCATGGGTGTTCGACAAGGGTGTCCTTTGAGGTCCCTACTTTATTTATTGACGTTAGATCCTTTACTTTGGTCAGTGGCCCAGACATCATTATGGGAAGGCTTAAAAGGGGCTGATTCCAATGATTGTCTCAGGATACAAGCTTATGCAGATGACATTTGCCTTTTTTCTCTCCAACCATAAACAATTACCTTCCTTTTTAAGAGTAATGGAGAAATATGGATACATTTCTAATACAAGACTTAACCTTGAGAAATGCCAGGATGTTTATATTGGATCGGGAGGCCCTCAACCTACCCAAATAAAAGGTATTAAGATATCGTCTAACCCCATTAAAATATTAGGGATACTATTCAGATCTCAGAATTTGCCACTGGTTAACTGGGAATTAGGGATGTCGAATATAGAACAAAAAATTCACAGATAGAGGCATTAGAAAATAATGAAATTAAAACAGATTCAAATATTAAAACAATTCATTATTCCAAAATTACAATATGTGGCAATGATCTACCCCTCCCCCCAGTATATTGGAAACAAATTTATACAGTCTTTTCTTTCAACTGTTATGGGGTAATAAGTTAAACCCAATCAAATGCTGTTTTACATACCTGCCAAGGGAAAGGGGAGGTTTGAGGATGGTTGACTCAATCACTTTTTTCCATACCCTATTTTTTAACCTAAACAGTGAAATGCGGCCTGACTCCCACAGATGAAAGTCACCATAAATGGGTCTTGAAGGTACTGTATAAGTACTTCCAGGTATGGACAGTGGTTCCCCCTAAACTGGGTAATTATCTTTTGGTCCCTGAATATTTTAAACCTACAGTTCAAAAATCGTATAAATGGGGCTTGACAAAACAACAAATTCAACAGGGGAAGGTGGCCAACCTCTGTAAAACTATATTGGGCATAATATATCCCAAAGAGCTTTATTTTAAGAATTGCCCAGCAGTTGGTAATGCAAAGGTTCTTTTACAATTAACAAATAAACAAATCCCTTCTCTGATGTGGGAAACTTTATGGCTAGTGGTATATGGCAAATTGAATGTTAGAGGAAACACAAAACATAAGGCAGTAGAAGAAAGAAACTGCCCCTATTTAGCATGCATCAACAAACCTGAAACAATGGAACTTTTTTTTGGGATTGCTCTTATTCAAAGCCATTATGGGAATTTTTGGCACTCAAATGGGATATGAAATGGTTATCTCAAATGACATATGAAATTCTAGTTCTGGGTATGAGTCCCTTAGGGAGATGTTTGCATGATATAAATATTCTTAATTTATTTAAATGCTGTCTTATGTATTATTTATGGCAGGCATGATGCCAGTGGTTATTTCAGCAAAAGAGGATGCCATATATTGTGTTGAGTGATTTAGTTGAACAAGTTATGGGTCACACTTATTGCAAGAGATGGCTATACATTCCTCTTCAAAAGTATATAAGTGGTATTTTCATGAAATTTAAATACAGGGGTAGTGTCACTATAGAATTTATGTTGATAATAAGTTTGGGTGCGGTAACCCTCTTATGATTTTTGGTTTTTGAAATTTGATTGCCTTATTGTTTATGTTTTTTTTACTTTGGATCTTGACTGTGAAGATCGCATTTTATTGTACCTATGTCGTTCTTTTTTAATTCTTTTTCTATGTCAATATGATTTCAAAATTGTGTATTATGTGCTTTTCAATAAAAACTCCCCTACTCCTTCCTGCAGGGGGCACTGTTGCATTGCAGAAAGGATGGAGGACCTCAGTCCAGATCGGATCGTTGCAGGGGAAGGTCATGAAGTTGGAGCTCTGGAGCTATTGATGGATCTTAATGTGGTTGCGGGACCAGCTGTTGGTGTCCCATTACAGAGCATCACTCAAGAAGCTCCTGAAAATGTAGCTTTACAACCTGAAGATGATGGCACACTGGGTAAAGAGGAAAAGCTGCAAATTGAGATTGAACAAAAAAAAGATTCAGTTATTGGCTATGATTTCAGTAGCAGAGCAAGATTTTCAGATGCATAGACAAACGTTGGAAGAAGAGAGGAAAAAAGGAAATGGTCAGTAGTGAGTCCATCACAAGAAATGAGTAAGAGCCTACCTGTGGGTTCTAACCTGGATATGGTGGATGGTTGTCCTACAGAGACTACTGAGCAGAATGGGTCTCAGATTCTTTCTGGGAGTGACATAGAATTTAGCAGAACATCTTCTGATTGGACTCCTGGAGGAGTGCTGCAGAATGCGAGGTGGTTGTATCAACAGAATTGATGGGTTCCTGACCCCTCTATCCCTCTTCCTGGTTCACCAGAACACTTGGAGCTACAACGACAGGAGTTGGAGGTTACAAAGTCCCTTCCTGAGTTGAGAGAGTCTACAGGGAAACCTAAGTCTCCTTTACTGCCTGTTGCAGCTGTGCGGGGTGAAGGAGAGGCAGAAGGACTAGTTGCTGCAGCAGACACGGCTCTTTCAGAACCCACCATGCTTGATTTGGTACTATCTCAGAACTCATCACTTGTTTCTTTGAAGTTGAATCTGTCAATGTATTAGGAGGAAATAGCGACGGATTTCAGTTCATTAGTGCCAGGTACTGTCATAACGGCTTTAAACAGGACTCATGGTGGGGTGGAATCTCCCACAGTCAGGCCCACAATGCCCCAAGTCCTATGCAGGGCTTTTTCATAAACCTGCTGAAGCAGCAAAACAGAGGTTTTTGGTATGATTAAGATAAAAGGGCACGGCTCCAGTGACTCCTGATAGACTTTGGGTAGGCAAAACATTAATTAAAGAGTCAATGGGATTCTCACCAGCAGAAGTCTATGCTTTTATTCATTCTCCTGGGGATCACAATTATGATGTTAGTTTCTGTACCATATCATCACTGGATAAATTTTGGAGATTGTATTATGAGATAAAAGACACAGAGAATTGGAAGGAGTTTATTGCTATACTAATTATAAAACCCACAATTAAAACTGTGACACTTCTCTTCAGAAATGAAGGGGTCAATATTAATGATATAATTTTCTGGTTAGAAAAATGTTGCAAAATTTTTGATCACCCTAAGCCCATCATGGATGATAATGGGTTTTGGACAGGGGGCTGGACTTTTAGGGTCCAGTTGAAACAAACAGAAACAGGCATACAACATCTGCCGAGTTCTTTCTTTTTGGGACGGGATAGAGGTATTTTATTCAATGCTGGCCAACCCAAAAGCTGTTACTGGTGCAGCTCTCTATCCCACCTAAATACAGACTGTGACCAAATTAAGCATTTTCAGTGTGGGGTTTTAGGCCACACAGCTGCACAGTGCACGCCCCCCACCCGTTATGCAATTTATGTGGAGATGATGGGTGGCACACAATTCCGATGATGATTCAGACCATGACTATTTACTGTGCCAGGCTAGACATCCCTTCCAACAGTCTCCCAGAGCAGAGGAAGATGTCACCCCCCAATTCCATCGGAGAAGTAGAGGTAGAGGTAGAGGTAGAGGAGGAGATCTGGGGGAAAGGGCCAAAGCTCTGAAGTCTAGATCATGTTCTCTTGTGTCTGACAGGCTTCTGATTCCACAAGATCTTGACTGTGAAAATGTGTCTTCTGCGCAGCCTCTAGCTGGGCCTGAAAATAAAGAGACACCTTATGTGACCCCTCAGGGTTCCCCTCAAAGGGTGGCTCACACTTCTTTATTGATCCCACAACTGAATCAAAAAGAGACCAATGTAGAGAAACTTAGTCCCCCCTCCCCGTACCTCAAGTGTTGGAAAAGAAGGGGGTCCTAGAACAAAGGCATTTGGACTTCGAGTCCACAGTATTGGAGGAGGGTTTGGCTGTCTCCTCTTTCTCTTCCCCCCCAAAATGTGAGACTCCCCATAGTGCGATCTGGTTCACCACTTTCTCCATTGCCTCTCGTGAATCGTTTTGCCATCTTTTCATCGTGGGGTGAACAGGTGGAATTAAAATACCTGATGGAGGAAGATGAAGTATGTGTCTTGCCTCACTCGGGGGGATACAGGACCAGCACCTCGGAAACATAAGACTAAGGAGCCCCAGAAAAGAGTAATGAGGTCTAGTGGGAAGATTATCAAACCCCCCTTCCTGAGCCTACCTATCTGAGGTTGGCAAGTCTGAATGTGAATAGCATTAAATCTACAGCAAAATGGATTACCCCCTTTAGTGTTTTATAGCAGCTGAAATGTGATTTTTTTTTGTGCAGGACACCTGGCTTCATACACTAGGGGAGGTTGACCAGGCTTCTAAAGACTGGAAATGGGGGTCCTCTTATTGGTCAATCAGTTTAAAAACATGCTGTGGAGTGGGTTTTTGTTTTACTCCCCCAAATGTGCAAGTCTTTCGAATGGTGGATATAGACCCAGGTTGAGCTTTTATGTTAGATGTGGAAATAAATTCAGTGAAATGCCGATTGCTAAATATTTATGGTCCACAAACTAAGGTCCTACGTATCGACCTTTTGACAAAAATCCAACCCTTTTTGCATACCAGCAGGCAATTTTTTGGGGAAGGGGATTTTAATATCAACTTCCAACAGCGTAATATGGCTGACAAACAGTATTGTGACAAAACCTTGCTTAAAACAGTTGCAGGACATGCAGGTTTACAGGATACCCATGGTAGAGAGAAACAACACACTAGCACCACTTTTTTTAAAGGGACACATTCTTCCCGGATAGATTTCTTTTTTGTAAAACAGTCTCTACTGATTTACAAAACGTTGAATGTACCAGTTGAAACTTTTGACCATATATTAATTGGATTACACATTGCTTTGCCACCATGTAGAGTAGCAGGTACAGGGTTTTGGAGATTAAACACCTCCATGTTAGCTGATGTAGTAGTTGTTAGGCAGTTGACTTCCATAGTAAAAGATAACATTTCTACTACTTTTCTCTAGCATGACATCAGCCAATGATGGGAAGATCTGAAGTACTGCTTAACAGTTTTTTTCCAGTGTCAGGGACATACCCAAGCTGCGACCTCCTATACAAAATATTTGGAGCTCAGAGGGGAACTAGGAGATTTATTAACCAGGCAGAGTATGGAGGGGAGGAACCTCACTGATGAGATAGGTCCTTGAAGGCAGATATGGCAAAGTATCAATATGACAGACTTAGTTCGCTACAAGGAAAACAGACTTTTGGGACCCAAGGGAAATCGGAACAGGTGAACCCATTCTTGGACAGTCAGATAAGAAGGGAGGAAAGGGTAATATCAAATTTGATTTCCCCACAGGGTACAGTGGCTTGGGATAATGAGGGTATTATGGGCTTACTGGAAGACCATGTGGCCTGTACATTTGGGGACCCAGTGGAAGAATCTCAGTTTACACCGCAGACACTACAGGCAACATCACTTCCACAATTGGCTCCAGAATTAGTGGGACAAATGGTAGCCCCCTTTACTGCCTTAGAGATGGAAGGGGTCATTCACAGTCTTCGTAAGGATGTTTCTCCAGGTTCTGATGGTCTCCCTGGAGAGTTCTATAGAGTTTTATGGGATCTTATGCTGAAGGAATTCCTGACAGTTTATAATTTTTTCCTCACTAATCAGTATTTGCCTCTGCAGATGTATGAAGTGTTGATTTTTTTATATAAATCAGGGGTTCATGCAGACATTCAAAATTGGAGGCCAATCACGCTGTTAAATATGGATTTTAAAATGTTCGCAAAATTACTAGGGAACAGATTGGCTTTAGTTATGGCTGAGTTAATTAGTCCTACCCAATTTTGTTAAATTCCGGGGAGATGTATGACAGACACCTTGCTTTTGCTTAGAGAACTGATGGAGAGAGAGAAGGGAGAGACTGTGCGAATGAGGGCAGTAACGAGTTTTTAGTTAGCCTAGATCAAGCTAAAGCTTTTGATGGGGTGTCCCTTTCCTTTTTGTGGCAGTGTCTGGGTTTCTATGGGATCCTGGAAGTGTTTATTCAATGGTTTCAACTTTGTTATACACTGGCATATGTAAAACCATATGAGAATGGTAGGACGGGGTCTAAACACAGGATTTGCAAGGGGGTCTGTCAGGATTGCCCCTTAAGCTCCTTGCTATATGTATTCATGATTGATCCTGTGCTGCGGCTCCTTCAAAGATCTCCTCTGATTTTTGGTCGGGGAGGGGGCACCGCACAGGATTATAAAGTGATTGCTTATGCAGACGATCTCTGTTTGTTACTTTGGAATGGAGGATCCCTTCAAATTGCCTGTAATCTTTTACAGGAGGAAGGTATAGTGACTGGGGCTTGCATTAATCCCATGAAAACAAACTGTTTGTGATTGAATGGGTTTCCACAGTCACCGGAGGAAGTGGGGGTCTTCTGGTAGCCAAAACTCCATGTCAAGTTTTAAGGGGGAGAAGACATGGCAGGATATAACTGGGATAGGGCTTTAACAATAGGGAAGGCAAAGGTAGACCATTGGAACAGTTGGCAGGTGTCAAAGAAGAAACAAATTTATTTAATAAAAAAATGTCTTAGTTTCCGTATTTTTATTTATTAGTGCTGTTTTTCCTTTACCTCAGCATTTACAGGCTAAACTTTTAGGATTTTTTTTTTTTGGGGGGGGAAGTAGGCTCAACCTGATTAAAAGGACTTTTTTTGCATAATAACTTAATTCCATTAATGAAGGGGTGTACACAGCTTTGGGGGAAATAGAGGAACTCATTACTTCAGAGGGTGCTGGCAGAATGGAAAGCGGACAGATTTCTCTACAAAAATAAACGTTGTCCTCGTTTGGTGAAAAGGTAGGAGGGGGTGTTTGATGCAATAAAAAAATGGGGTATTGGTTATGAAATGGCTTTACACCTCCCCCGGAAATTACTTTATTCAGAAGTTTTGTCAGTATGTTTTGAAGAATACCCTTTTTAGGGTTTCTCGGAATTACATAGACAGTGTCGGCAGATAAGGGCCTATGGCCCACCCAGTCTGAATTGAATCAGGAGTGTATTTCTGCCTATATAACAGATGTTAGGATACCTGAGCATATGTGAGACATGGCTTGGTTAGGGATTCATGGCAGAATCAATGTAAAAGGGAATTCAAAACATAAGTCATTACAAGACAGCTATTGCCTGAGGGGAACATTGTACATTGAAGACTGAAACCACGGACCATATGTATTTTACTTGCGCATAAGTTATACAGTTCTGGGATATTGTAAAAAATTGGTGGAAATGGATGGGCCCTATTCACCTAGAGCAAGAGTTATTGTACTTTGGTATCATCCCCAAAATGACAGTACAGGTTCACCATAGCACCTTCGGGTGACTTTTGTGCATTTTTTGTATTGTATCTGGATTAGCTGCTGCTGTTTGGTCCTTCAGCAGCAAACCTTGCCAGTACTGGATCTTTTTCAAATGATATGTACTGATCTCAGACACTCAAAGGATTCAGAATGGTCGAGGTTTGGCCCAAAAAAAGGGATCAGTTGTGGCTCCACTTTGATCAGATTTAAGGGTTCTGAGGTTATTTAGACTGGTCGGGAAATACTGATTTTTGAAGAAGACGACTGTAGGCTGTATTATTAATTCTTTATTTTCTATATGGCTCTGGTTGAAAGGCTTTAGTCAGAAGTAAAGAGGGGCTGGTCAAATTATTGGTTTGCATTTAGAGCTACAGTACGATGCAATACTGATTTTTGTGTCAATTTTTTCTTCTTTCTCCTTTCAAGGATTGGTTTGAGGTTTTCTTGTCTGTATTCATTTGTTAAGCTACCGTAAAGGCTCTCCTACTTCTTTAATAAGGGAAGGGAGAGGGTGTTTTGCTTCTGTAATTTTTTCCAATTATGGGGAAATGTATGAAGTGATACTAATTTATGATTTTGTCCTTTTTTCTTCTATTTTAAGAGTTTGGAAGATGCAATACTGATTTGTATATAATTTGTTTCTTATGATTTTAATAAAAATTCCCCTACTCTTATAGTGGGGAGGGGGTTAGTTTTTAATTGGTTTCTGTTTAAGGCCACTGTATGATGTAATACTTCTTCATGTTTCTACTTTTCTGTATTGTGGGTTTTATAGTAAGTGGGAAAATTAGATATTTAGATTGTTTAGGAATCTCTTCTTCCCAAACCTGGAAGAAAACTTCAAAACTATTTAAAATCAATTTTTTGTAAGAGATTCAGGTAGTTGAAGGGCTGGTATAAAATTTTGTGAACAAAAAAGTGCATGAAAACCCCCACTGGATCTATCTTCCCCAACCCACCCTTATCGGTATGTAAATAAGTATACATCTTTTTAATGGGGTTCAGCCGACCTCCCCAAAGCAGCTGAAAAAACAAACTGTAAATTTTAGTCTCCATGTGAATGGGTAAGGGGAAAATCATCCCTGTATACAATAAACCTGGGATCAAAAATGTCTTTATAATTGAAACTCATTTCAATTTAGATAATTTACAACCCTTCCATCTATGCACCTTAAATTCACATGCAGAAAGCACAGTATGCC
The DNA here is from genome assembly GCA_016271365.2 of Neoceratodus forsteri. Classification (NCBI taxonomy): domain Eukaryota; kingdom Metazoa; phylum Chordata; order Ceratodontiformes; family Ceratodontidae; genus Neoceratodus; species Neoceratodus forsteri. The sequence continues at coordinate 128,802,569 of CM028129.1, forward strand.
AGTTATAAGTGCCCATATCGACACCTGAAAAATACAATCCTAGAATTTTAACAGGGGTTGTTACCAATAATATGTTGTCAATAAGGTCCACTGTTAGCATCTCTAAACCTAAACCAAATCCAAAACTTTTTTGAAGATTTAATTGTGCCCCAGATACTGCAGGATATGAACTGGTTTCATAAAGCACTGTAAGATGCTATCTCTAGATTCTGCAGATAGACAGATATCATCAGCATATGCCAAAATTCGCAGCTCATCATCCTGCTGTGACCCATGTACTCCTGTCAGATAATTATTTTGAATAATATGTCTAATCAGGGGATCTAATGAAACGACTTATAGAAGGGGACTCAAGGAACATCTCTGTCAGACTCCCTCAGTAATGCGTATTGCCATTCCAACCTTACCTAAAACAATAGGGCTAAGGGAACCTGAAGAATAAAGCAGCTGTAACCACATCACAAAAGCCTGTGGAACACCATAATGATGCAAAGTTTGAAACAAAAAGTCATGATTCACTCTATCAAAAGCCTTACTAAGGTCCAATGAAATCAAAAACCCAGAATGACTATGTACATTATAATAGTTAATAACTTCTCTTATCAATATAAGGGCTTGCTGAATTTTTCACCCAAATAAACCACAAAATTGAGTGTGGTACAACATTGTGGCTGCATAATGTTTTAACCGTAAATTCAAAATATTGGACAATAATTTAAAATCTGCATTTAAGAGGGTAATTGGCCTCCAATTAGTGATCTCAGTCCTATCTCCAGTTTTGAAAAGAAAAATAACCAAACCTTAAGTAAAAAAATGAAGGGATTGGACTGTGCTATAATAAATAATTATACACTTGCACCAAACATGGAGCGAGTTCAGTGGAGAATGTTCTATATAATTCATAAGGAAGGCCATCCAGCCCAGGGGATGATCCAAACTTAGCCAGTTTAATAGCCTGTTGGACTTCAAAAACTGATATTGGCCTGATAAGATCTTGAGTTCTCTGTAAATCTGGAACTACTTTAACCTAAGAAAGGTTACCTTGTGATGTCATTTTTTGCGGGCAAAACTAAATTCTGAAAAGAATGCAGGTGATGAAGTCTGGAAGGATCTGAAGTCAGAGTACCTTGGTCATCACATAATTCATGAAAGGTGGCTGCTTTTCTTTTATTTTTACACATTTCAAATGGATCGAGTTGTGGGTTTTTGTGAGTCCTATATGATACATTTGCCTTAATTGATTGTGCCCTATTGTACTGACAGTTAAATAATTCTATTTTAAATTTAGCAATTTGGTAAGAAACATTCTGTTTTATTCTAGAAGCAATTGTCATGATCCTTTGTAGTTGTGCATGTAATTTGAGATACTGAAAAAAGGAACCCTGTGCCTTTCTTTTCCCAAATTTCTGAAATAAATCTCTAAAATATTGTTTTGTATCCCACCACCAATCCCCCAAATTGTCATAAAGGTCCAAAACTGATATTCTGGCTAATAAAAGTCCTTTAATGGAGCTGTGTACCCCCTGAATCTTTTAGAACAGAAGAGCTCAGTTTCCATCGATTAGTGTGATATTGCAGAGTAGAGGAATCTAACAAGGACCCAGTCAATAACAGGTGGTCAGAAAATTCTATGAGGAAGATAGTCAGGGTGATGGTATGATGATGCTTCCTCATGAAAATCTAATCTATAGTAGAGGCATGTTTCCCTCTCTGATAGGTGAAAGTGGGACCTCTGATTTTATAGTCTGCAAATAACATATTAGAATCACAATACGTTTTCTTTTGCTGAGAGAAATTTTTCCTCATAGCTGGAGTACAATTAAAATTTCCAGCTAAATATGTAACTCTGGTGGTCACTGGAAAGGGCTGAATGGACTCTATCATCTTGACCCTCTCTGCCTTGGATTGTGGTCCATGAACATTAATAAATCTACTTGGCTGTGATTTCCAAATATCGTCCAAAATAAAGACCCTACCAGGGAGGATGTCAATAAGTTTTGCAAGCGTAAAATTGAACCCTGTAAATAAAATCCCTATCCCATCCAATCTATCCAACTGAAAGGACCAGAAGGAAGGTCCCAATGGCCATTCATCCTTGAATAACTGTAACTATGTATCTGACCACATCCAAGTTTCCTGTAAAAAGAAAACATCAAAATGATAATCATGAAGCGTTTGGAAAGCTATATGCCATCTCTTTTGATTTAATAAACCACAAACATTAAGAGAGGCTACCATATGCTTTTACATGTTACAGTAAATCAGACAATTGTTTCTTCCTTTTTTTTCTTTCCAGAATATCTATGTCCAACAGTTTTGAAAGCGTCTGTAGAACCTGGATTTGTCTCATTGTCCTTATTTTCAACATCCATATCACCCCAATTCTGGGTTTTAAGAACTGAAAAAGGATTTTTGGAACTGAAATTAAAGGTTCCAGCAGTTACTGAACTACTCCTTGTAGATCTATGTCTCATGGTGGGTGGACTCCCAGGTTGATGAAATTGTTGTCCTGTGTTATCTGTCAGTACCTTCGGATAGCATATCAGGATCAATAAAGCTGCTTGCAAGGTTTCAGTTTTAACAATGGGTAAAAGGGGGTCACAAAGGTCAGAAGGAACCAGCGAAGGGGCATCCTCTGGAAGGGCCACAACAGGGACTGCTTCTTCCAGTTGGTGTTCCATATCCTGAGACCATGGGTCCAGGAGTTGTACTACATGTGGTTCTACCTCTTGGCAATCTGGGTCAGTTGGATTTCCTCCCTGATTGTTCACTTGGGAACATAAGCAGGAGGCTGGTAAGGACAGAGGTCTGGGGTTATATTCTGTTTTAACTGAAATATTTGAATAGTTTTGTGAGTGAAATTAGTTCTATGTATTAAAAATTACTACTTTGAGTTGGAACTGTTACTTGGGCTGTGATATTGTAACTTTTGAGGCTTGGGAACACTTGTTTGGCAGTGATAATTAGAGTGAAATTTAAATGTGATGTTTGCCTGGTGTTAGGGAGGGAAATGCAGAAATCACCTTGTCTTTCATTGTTCACTTGGGAACATAAGCAGGAGGCTGGTAAGGACAGAGGTCTGGGTTATATTCTGTTTTAACTGAAATATTTGAATAGTTTTGTAAGTGAAATTAGTTCTATGTGTTAAAAATTACTACTTTGAGTTAGAACTGTTACTTGGGCTGTGATATTGTAACTTTTGAGGCTTGGGAACACTTGTTTGGCAGTGATAATTAGAGTGAAATTTAAATGTGATGTTTGCCTGGTGTTGGTAAGAGCCCTCCCACCAAGCCTGTTTTGTAGGCTTTCTTAAATACTGAAAAACCACTGGGGGTTGGGATTGAAGGGCTGTGTATTTCTGTTTGGGACTGAAATTCGAAGCAACAGGAACTGGTGGGCCTGTGACATCATACGGTACCTGATGTCTGCATACACACACTGTTAGTGGGACTGGACACACACTGGACTGTATGTGTTTGTGAGACTTGGGAACTTTATTGGTGGGGTTGAAATTGGGTTTGTAAATAACTGCAGTCAGTATAGAGAGAAACTATATTCCAGGGGGAAAGGACTAAGAAAAGGGGGTGTGCCATTATAAACAGAGGGGGACAAACAGGGTGGCCATATTCCACCATGGCAGGCATCTTTGGAAGGGTTGTAGGCTGCACAGGCTGTGGGATGGCAATAATTCTCAAATGGGCCTGGAGAGAGGGAGGCTGCCCACTCTGTAGACAGCTATCTTGTATCAGGAGTGAGGTATATTGGTTAAGGAGTAAGCTGGGGGATCTAGGGGAGGTGTCCCAGGATAAGGGGTGTGTATATGTGCAGCAGAAGGGTGGGGCCAAGGGGAGGCTGGGGCAACGCTCTGAAATTACAGGACGTTATGTTACAGCAAGCAGGAGGGGGGATATTAGAGACAGAGGACCCTTAGATAGGGATGTTGATGCTAAGGGGAAAGCATACAGGGTGAACATTCCGAATTCAAAGAGAGTGAAGGGGGAAGAGTCAGGAGGGGCTGTTCTGGGGAAGCCTAAAACAGCAGACTTTGGGAAGGGAGCTCCTAAGGAGAACAGAGCAAGAGGGGAAGAAGAGGGGAAGTTTAGAGGTGCAGTCAGGGGAAACTCGGGCTACTTGATGGAGCCTGACATAGAGTGTCACAATAAATTTGAGCTACTAAGCAACCTAGAGGGAGAGGAAGGGGTTGGTGGAAATGAGGAAACTGATACAGAGGCCGGGGGGAGGGAGTCGGAAACCCATAGGCCATCACAGACCGGCAATGGAAAGGATAGAAATAGTCCCAGAGGGAGAAGGGGAAACATAAATGTTAAGCAGATGGGGGAGATGCAACATATTGCAGACATGAGGGAGGAGAGCATGACCGGAGAGAAACTGGGAGACAAGGAGGTGGGAGAGGAGCCCCCTTTCAGCATGGGGGTCAGTACCAAGGATGGGGCCCTAGCTAAAGGGGACCCACAGAGAGCCTCTGGAGGCAGGGGTGCTATTACAAGGGGGGAGGATGGCGTTGTGGGGGAAGGGGAAACCATCAGGGCCAGGATAAATGGTTCAGATAAGAGAAGATTAAAGGGGACACCTATTCAGAGGGGGTCTGAGTTAAGTGGGCAAAATAACGAGGGAGGCAGAAAAGGGAGGGTGACAAGGGGGTCTCTAATAAGGCAGGAAGACTCCATGGGATTGAGATCACGAATAAAGGGGGGATGGGGCCTGAGAGGGCATAGTGGAGGTAACCATATGATGATGGCTGTGTTAAGGTTCTTATATTGGGAGACTCGATGATTAGGGTATCCAGTGGGAGGGACTGGGGTGATGCCATAGCCAGGTGAAGGTAGTGAGTATCTCTGGGCTGACAGTGCACAGAGCAAAGTTCATGGTGTATGAACTGGTTAGGATTGTGGAGGAAACTGGATTTCTGCATTTGGGAACTAACGATCTAGAGGGAAATAACATTTTGGAAATCCAAGGCTCCAAGAACCTGCCAGAGTCTCATGAATAATGGATGCAACATTTCCTTTTCGGAGATATTGCTAGTACCAAAGGCCTCAGTGGAGAAAAAATGAAGATCACAGAGGTTAATGACTGGCTCAGGAAGTGGGTGAAGAGAGGGGTGGGGTGTAGGGAACTGGAAGGCATTTGGGAGGATAAGGACTGTATGCCAAGGACAGGCTTCATCTTGCCCCATTAGGGAAGGAAGTCCTTAAACAGGGATGGCTGACTACATTCAAGAAAGGTGGGGTTTAAACTTGTGAGGAGGGGGAAGGGATAAGGGAGGGCTGACCAGAAGCCCTCCTCCAGATGAGGGAGAATAGCTCTAAACCCAAGGGGAGGGGGAAACAGACTGGGGTGGAGGTTCAGGAGGAGCAGAGGAGGATGGAAGTAAAGGAACCTGGGTGGGTTCGACCAAAGGGATCGGGGATAAGGGTGGTGGTTGGTGTTAGTAAATGCCAGAAGCTTGGGAAACAAGTTGCCAGTTCCAGGCCATGCTGTTCGAGGGGGTGGATGTGGCAGCGTCACGAGACGCACAACAAAACCATGACTGGGACCTAAACGCATGGGGTACACTATGCTTAGGAAGGATAGAAAGGAGGGCAGAGGGTGGAGTGGCTATGTTCATTAGAGATGACATAGAAATTGCTAGGGTAGAGGAGGCAGAGGGAACGTGGAGGCCTTATGGGTCACCTAACGATCCCCAGCAGGAGATAAGGTCAAGCTGGGTAGTATATAGGCCCCCTGGGATGAGTGATGTCAGAGATGGTTTGCTGGACAACATCATTGCCCAGTGTGGACCAAAAGGGGAAGGAGTGGTGTTGATGGGGGACCTTAATATGCCAGGTACAAACTGGGGAACCATGTCCTCTAAGGTGGCCAAAGAGCAGAAGCTGCTGGATGGCTTCCAGGATGCGTTCTTAACACAGCATGTGATGGAGCCCACAAGGGAGGGGCATGTCCTGGACGTGGTTCTGGCAGATATTGATCTGGTAAGGGACCTGGTTGTAGAGGACCCCTTGACTGGGAGTGACCACAATACTGTCTGGTTTCAAATAAGCATGGGGGAGGGAGATCTAGGACACTGGCAGTGGACTTAGGGGCAGACTTTGTGGGCATGGAAATATTCTCAGGATCACTTGAAGGATTACATCAATGACAAGTGTGGAAAGGAGATGGGAGGTCATAAACGGGACTTCATGAGGCAGTCAGGATCTGCGCTAAGTTGAAACGCAGGAGCAAGGTCACATAAACCATGCTTGTGGTCCAGTGAGGTACAGGTAGCAGTCAGAGAAAGAAGGTGGCCTACAAAAAAATATAAAACAACAAGAGGGGATAGGGATAAGGAAATGTACCATCTTGCATCTAGAAAAGTCACCTGGATGGTGAGGGGAGCAAAGTCCAGTAAAGAGCAGCGGCTGGCACAGGGGATACATGGAGGGGAAAAGGGGTTCTTCCGGTATATTGGGGAGTGGAGAAATACTAAGGGCCATCTCAGCAGATTGAGATCAGAAGGAGGGTGGGTGGAAAAGGCAAGGGACCAGGTAGAGGTATTTAACGAGTACTTTGCCTCTGTGTTCACTAGGGAGGGGGATGGGATATCTACAAAGCAAGGCATGATGGGAACAGAAGCGGCAGTGAGTGGGATCAGGGGAGCAACAGAAATGGAGCAAGAGGGAGGGAGAGGTACCCCAGGGGTGTCACATCTGGATAAGGATAATAAGGCCAGTAAGGTGGAGGGGACGGATGATGCTATCTCCGCCAAAAGGGTGTGGTTAGCCCTCAAGACCCTAAAGAAAGACAAATCTCTTGGGCCGGATGGCATTCATTCGACAGTACTATGGGAATTGGTGGACATACTGGCTGCCCCCCTGGCGGAGCTCTTCAACAGGTCACTTGAGACAGGGAGGGTACCTAGAGATTGGCGAGAGGCACATGTGGTGCCAATCCATAAAGGGGGGTCAAGGGAAGTATCAGGTAACTATAGACCCATCAGTTTGACCTCGGTGGTGGGAAAATTAATGGAGAGTATACTAAAGGAACGATTGGGAGTGTACTTGGAGGAGGTGGGAGGTCTGGATAGTCAGCAACATGGGTTTGTGCCAGGTAGATCATGTCAAACCAATCTTGTGGAGTTCTACGAATGGGTAACATCAGAACTGGACAGGGAAAGCCTGTGGATGTATTATTCTTGGACTTCAGGCATTTAACTCTGTCCCCACAATGGTCTGGTGGAGAAACTGATGTGGTTAGAGTAGCCCTTTGATGGTCAGATGGATTGAAAACTGGCTAGCTGGACGCACCCAGAGAGTAGTGGTCTGTGGGGAGCTCTCGAACCCTAGAGAGGTTGGTAGTGGGGTACCACAGGGCTCGGTCCTGGGTCCGATCCTGTTTAATGCATACATATCGGACATCAGGGAGGGTATAGGGTGTGAAATGAGTCTCTTCGCTAATGACTCCAAGATGGGAGCAGTAGTTGAGGGAGAAGAGGGGAGGTTGGCCCTGCAAGGGGACCTGGACACCCTGGAAAGCTGGGCTCACACATGGAAATTAAATTTCAGTATCACCATGTGGAAGGTGTTGCGTCTTGGTCGGGGAAACCCTAAACACAGGTACACCCTGGGAGGGGAGGCGCTGGAGGCCTCAATAGGGGAAAAAGACCTAGGGGTCATGGTGGATGCATGTATGAATAACTCTGAGCAGTGCAGGAGAGCAGTTAGCAAGGCAAACAGGATGTTGGGATGCATCGTAAGGGGGATCACCTCTAGGAGCAAGGAAGTGATTCTGCCGCTGTACAATGGACTGGTTAAACCACACCTTGAGTACTGTGTACAGTACTGGAGACCACACTTGAAGAGGGACATACAGCTCCTGGAGAGGGTACAGAAGAGGGTAACTAAGAGGATACGAGAGCTAGGGGATTTGACGTATGAGGACAGACTTGAGGAGCACTGCCTGTTTTCATTGGAGGAGAGGAGAGACGGGGGGACATGATTGAGGTCTTCAAGTACCTCAAGGGAATAAATAGGGTAAACATGGAGGGGATCTTTAGACTAAAGCAGGGAGGTATCACCAGAGGGCATGGTTTGAAGTTGGAAGGTGGAAGGGTAAGGGGGGAAGAGGAGGAGGTTTTTCACTGAGAGGATGGTGGACCCTTGGAATGCACTGCCTGGTGAGCTGGTTCAGAGATCCACAGTGGAGGGCTTCAAGAGAGGGTGGGACAGACACAGAAAGTGGATGTATCAGATGACGACCTGTCCCAGGGGGGTGGGGATGGATGATAGGGGTTTCTGGAACACAAGGGAGGGGAGGGCCTCGGCACCCAACTGGGGATCTGAGGTTCAAGCAGACTCAATAGACCATAAGGCCTAATCTGCTGGCAAATAGTATGTTAGTATGATCTGATTGTTGGTGTCCAGAATCCTGATGGGGGGGCTAGCCGCCTGTTGAGCTTTACGAATAAGGTCATCTGGATCCATTTTGTCAGGCTTATTTCTGGATGCCCAGGGCCACTCATGAAAAACATGACCTAGCATATCACACAGTAAACATTTGGTATAATTAGAACATTGCATGCTGATGTGCCCAGCTTCCCCACAAATGCCACATCAAGGTTTGTTGCAAACATATGATAAATGAGTCCTGGAGCAACATTTATAGCAGGCTCTGGTTTGCCCAGCATAGAAACAAACTCCTCTGTCCCAACCAAGGAAAAAACAATTGGGAATATACACAATACCATCATCATTCTGTGTTAACTTCACTTTGTATTTCCACCCTCCTGTCCAAAAGTCTTCAGCATCTAAAATGGCATATGGGGTACTCAGAATAGTATAATGTTGCTGTAGCCACTGGGTGACATCATCTACATGCACTCCCTCATTGCAGAACATTATAGTTACAAACTTTGTGAGGGGTTTAGTAAGCGGAATAACCAAAAATGGGGTCCAAAGTGGGGAAAATTTGCACTGGTTGTAATGAGTCCAAAAGAGTTCCAACAGATGGGAAGACTGAAAGCTGACATCATAATTATCCTCCCCCAAAATGTTAATAAATGCAAAAAACCTCAGCTGGGGTAAATTTCAAGGAGTCCTTTAGTAGCTGCTTCCCAACATAATATCTGTCCGGCCAACGTCCAGCCCCTCTTTGTATCTGATGCAGACTACATTCGTTCATGGAGCAGCCTCAGACATCTGAAAAAAAATCAAACAATTTTTTCCTTTTGTTATAGTTCTCCTGGGAATCAAGTGGAGACCCACTTGGAGTATCTCATGGGGGAAGGGGGCCCTGAGGGCCTTGATGTTCATTCAGAGGCTTTGGAACATCTGCTGGTAAACCAAAAGGAGGTATCATTGTATTGTTATCAGATTTATTTAGGGGTTTCCATTTTGATCTACCTTGTGATAGTGGTATAGGGTCCCAGTGATCCAGGTACCAGTGGCCTTTGTATTTCAATTTCCAGCCCACCTCCTTCCCCAATGCCAATTCAGGTATCCAGTCCGGGTTGTGCCCTGCTAAATGTGCTTGTTCATTAGAAGGGGAAGTACAGGGCTTTCCATCCTCCAAGCCCTTAACCCCTCGGGAAAGTTTACTGTCAGCAGTGTCCAAAAATCCATCATTCAGCATAACAGTTAAAGCCTTCTGTTTTTTTTCCAAGTCTGTCCCCAATGTTATCTCTGCAGCATCCCTTGTACCCAACATGGGAGGTAATGGGGCAGGGTTACCTGTACAAGTGAAGTTATTTGCAGTGCAAGAAACATCACAATGAACTGTATTAATTGTAGGCAACAGTATGTCCCCAGTCACTCAGAGAGGAATCGGGCATGAAACTGCTGTATGGACTGCAGTACCCAGCTGTACAACAGGCCCTATCCCAGCGCTCAGAGAATCTCTTTGTAAACCTTTACATTTTAACAGTCCCAGAGCAGTAAATGAGAAAACAATAGCAGTAGCTTGATTCAAATGGGATGTTTGATAAATAGTTGTACCTGAATGAGGTGGTGCAATTCCAATCGGGTGTCATGCAGTCTGTGAGGAAATAGTAACTTCAGAGATTGGATTATCTGAGATGTTCACCTTCATTAATAAATGCAATGTGGCTATCAATTCTGTTTTTGTCCTTTTAAACTTGAGCTCCTCTTCCACCAGCAGTGCCTGTATCATATGCACTCATGCTGTATTTGCGAGGTATATTAAGGTCCTTATCAGTTTCTATAGATACCTTTTGTTCACCCATTTCGTCTGGAAAATTAAGCCCATTTAGGTGCTCTTCTTCACGGTTTGGAAAATTAAGAAATCCTTCAGCATCATTAAAATCTTCTTCAGCCTTTATCAAAATTAGAGCAGGGGAGGAGGCTCTCCCCCCAGCTCCCTCCACATCCATTCTGATAGGCAAATCAGGAGAAGTAGCCATCCTAGTAGTGGACAGCATCTCCCATACAGATTAGTAGGGGAATTTTCTATTTAAAACAGAAAAAACAAATTATAAATAAATCAGTATCACTTCATACAGATGAAAAATTAAAAAAAAATCAGACACAAAATATAAATATTTCAATATACAACAACCCCCTTTTTTTGTTTGTTTTAGAATAATACTAAATGAAGAAAAAAAGAAATATGACCAAAAAAACTTATCACATACACACAAAGTCATAAAGAGAAGGTGCAGCAACAATTATCCAAACCCCAAAAAAGTAATAAACTGAAAAAATCAGCCAAAGAAAAACCTTCTAGGGAATAAAAGGCATATGCTTCCAATAACAGTGAAATAATCTAGAGTCCAAAGTCTTAGCTTTCATGGTCTTCACATCACTGAGTTCATGTAAAATAATCACATAGAGATCCAATACAGAATTGTGCTGCTGCTGTAAATTAAAAGCACAACGAATTTGCCAGATCCAGTACAGAAACATACCCATAACTAACTGCCAAGAACCCTCATGATACCTTTTCCATAACCCAGTATAAATCCCAAAATACAATTGTATATCTGAAAGACCTTCTGCTGGGAAACCCTTCCATCTTTCCTTCATGATATCCCAAAAGTCCTGAATGAAGGGACACTCAAAATATATGTGATCCATAGATTCCACTATAGAAAGAAAACTAGGTCTTAAACAAGGGAGTAATACAGATGAGTATGAATAGATAGGCCATTGACAGAGCAAAGGCTGAGGGCACATTTATAAGGTAGAAAAATAAATGGGCAGACTGGATGGGTCTTGCAGTCCTTATCTGCCATCAGCTTCTATGTTTCTATACCTTTCATCAGCTGCCTTATGCTTATGATTACCTCTCGTGTTCACCTTCCTGTACACCTCTAACCACATTACATCCCATAATTTGTGGAGAATCCTTTTCCCCTGTAACCTTTTAAAAATTAGTTTCTGTTCTATGTCAGAAAATTGTGGAAGGGGTTCCTCTGGAAAGCAGCTCACCAAAATACAGGCATATAGGCTCCATCTTGGAAGCTGTAAAACAGTTTCCTGACTAATATTCAATTTTTTCAAATAATCAAACACCAATCCCCAAGTACCAGACAATCTATATTTCCTTTTTTTTATGAATGAAACCCCTATCTCCCCACTCCTGCAACCTATCTACCAGATTAGAGGTCACCTATAAACTCCAAGGTCTATACAACTTTTTTGATACCGGAAATAAGTTGGAGTATAAGAAAGTAGTAAAGAAGAAAACCAAAGGATGCGGCATACCTACGCCCCCTTCTGATATAGATAGATTTAAAACATTCCTCTTTATCCGGTGTAACCTACTACCCAAGGAGCAGGAGAAGAAACATGCCATCAATGCAGTCTCCAAATGCTTAGGGAGTAAAAAAATGTGGCTAACATATAAAAACATAGGCATGAAAAAAGATTTAATAAAATAAATTAATTTCAATTTATTCATTTTCCAAGCATTCCACTGACTAACCCGGGTTGTTCCCTGATTCAAACAATATTCCCAATTATATATAGCAATATCCTCTGTACCAAAGAAAATCCCTACAATTTTATAGGGTCATGAAGTTATAACAATATCTGAAACTGCAGATTCTTCCTTATCACAGAGGTTAATTTTTAGATGCAAACTTTTATCCACATTGAGCTCCAAACTTACCACATGAAACATGTGTAGACATAATTTACAAGTCAATGATCCAATGAACTCTGTCTGAACTACAGGACATAAATCATCTGCATACCCAATAGTGCAGAGCTCAGTGTATGCCGACAATGGAATACCAGGCAAACATGGAAATCGATTCAAAATCCTAATAAGAGGATCTAATGTAAAAACATAAAGCAGTGGGCTAATCAGACAACCCTGTCTAACCCCTAGTGAGAAAACAGTGTTTCCCTAACCTACAATTTTCACAAAGTCTCACGTATGCCATCAAATAACACATTTCAACCAGTTACAAAATAAATCAGGAATACCAAATTGTTTCATAGCAAGATATAAGAACTCATGTGAAGCTCGATCGAAGGCCTGTGATTGATCTAAACAGATGACATAACCTGACACAAATCTGACTGAACCTCGATCCATCAATTCCCACATTAAAATCAAGGCATCCACAACATTTCTACCCGGGATGGAACTAAACTGAGTTGGATGAATCAAAACCTCTGCCACGCTTGCCAGTCTATTGTTAATCAGTTTAGCAAATATTTTAAAATCAACATTCAGTAATGAAATAGGCCTCCAATTTTTCAACAAAGTCCTATCTCCTTTTTATATAAAATAATCATATACCCCTTGTACATACTTTCCAGAATACGATCTTCTGCCAAGAAAGCATTATATAATTGCACTAGCTCTTTAGGAATGAAACCCCACAAAACAGTATAAAATTTGGCTGGAAATCCATCCGAATCTGGAGCAGTAGCCCTTTTCAAAGCTTTTATATCCAACTCTACTTCTGAAAAGGAAAAATCCACTATCAAACTATGTGCCTTCTTAGAATCCAATAAAGGTAATGCTGCCATGTTCAAGAGAGATTCCATCAAGACCTCATCTCCCCGGGATGATCCAAATTGTGTCTGAATATAAAATTCTAGAGTATGCATAATCCCCACATTATCCAAAACCAACTGTCCTGAATCTGATTGTAGCATTGTACATTTTTTTTGTTTTACTCCTAGTCTTACAATCCTCAAAAGGGTTTATTTGCGCCTTTTTACCTTGTGTACCAAATTGTTCTTTTTCCAGAGATACCATTCTGCTATATTGCAATGACATTATGTCTTTTTTTGCCTGCTGAATATCGAGTGAAAAATCAGTGTGAACTGTGTCCTGTAAAGACATCAAATTCTGTAATTTAGTCCGTAAAGCCAAATAGCAACTATATTTATGTTCTGCATATCGTTTAGAAATGTGTTGGAAAAAAACCTTAAGACCCAATTTGGTAACATCCCACCAATCTATTATCGAATCATGCAAAAAAGCCACCATTCTTCTGTCTTTTAAAATCAGACCCAGGTCCTTTAATACCTCCGGACTGTCTGGATTTTCTAATAAGCTAGTATTAAGATGCCAATACCCCCTGCCTGATGTTCTAGGGGGCTGGGAGGAAACCTGAATCCCAAGAAGAGCATGATCTGAAGTTTCTATCACCTCAGTATGAGACCCAATAACAGGTAAATCATTCAAAACAAACAAACAGTTGATCCTAGAACTTAATTTCCCTTTAAAGAAAGTAGGTAGGGGGAGTTGCCCTTCCTTAAAAAATGCATCCTTTAATTGTGTTTGACGTAAAATAGTTTTCAATGCGGTAACATCACAATAAGTTTTAGTATTTTTCCTTTCAGCCAAATTAATATTGAAATCACCCCCCAAATGCACTGGTGACTGGTATACAAATAGGACTGGATGTTATGTAGCAAGTCTATCTACTGTACCATCATCTGAGGCCCATATAAATTTATGAGTCTCCACATAACATTTTGAATAGAAACATCTATAAAAAAATGCTCTTCCTGGGCCAATATCAACTATTTTATGCAAAGTCACCTCCAAATATTTAAAACAAATACCTCAGCCAGAACACTGGTCTGCCCCAATCAAGCAATCAAAATGAATCCCCAGAAAGTCATTCCTTAGCCGCACGCTGAGTTTCTATAACAGTGTATAAACAAGTGCCTTGTAAAAGGAAAACATTATACTGTAAAGACTGTAACAAGGCAAAAGTTGCTTTCCATTTCAAATTAGATCTAATGCTATTGCTATTTAAGCTGGCAAGCCAAAATCCAGACAAAGACTTAATTATAATATTTTAGTTTTCCTGGAGCTTGATCTGGTCACTCATTTTTTGACCTTTGCAGGGACTTCCTCCTGCACCCCTACATCAAATGGGGGTTCACTTTGGGCAGATTAGTATGAAACAACAGAATCATTCTCCTCCATAACATCCCCCCAAGTTTGAATAACATCAAACTGATTGGATAGTGGGATGGGGTCAGGAATTGTAGGAGGCAAGTCATGTTTTTGTCTATCAGTACTTCATTTCAACACCAAGTGAAACTCTGAAGATGTTGAGGGAGGTACAGCACAGTCCTGAGGTACCACCACAGGGACAGGTGGGGGAGGCATTATAACCTCCACAGGGTCAGTTGGAGGTAGCAAAACAGTGCCACAGACTGGCCATCATTCCCTAGAACCTATGTTAGAAGAGGAAACCTTTGGAGTAGAAACAGAGTATACAGTCCAGAAAGAAGAAATTCGGGACTTCACAACATGGGCTGACTGCCCTCTAGATGCTTTATTTAAGTAAAAATCTTGTTCAGTGTAATTTGAAGAATTGTGGGCTGCCTAAGGGCAGGCCGAAAAGGAATGATCATCCGCCCCACATAAATTGCATATAGGGGGCACAATACAATCAACAACCAAATGACCCAGAGCACCACAGGACATGCATTTAAATTCACGGCAGTCGAAATTTAGGTGAGAGGTACACCCGCACCTGAAACAAGAATGAGGCTGGCCAGGGTAAAAGATGAGCCCGCTATCCCTGCCCAGGTAAAAACAATTCAGGACATGTTGTAACCCTTGATCGGACAGATACAACTGTACCGAAATCCTGCAGCCCCCAGTCCAGAATCCGTTATCACCAAGGACAGGTTGAGGGGAGTTCTTAACAATACATTGTTTCTCAAGCCAATACAAGATATCCTGGACATTAAACCCCTCATTCTGAAAGAGTATCGTGACTGTTTTCACCATAAGCTTTGTAATCAGTATAGCCATGAAGGGCTTCCAAAGCACAGTATCCTTTATAGAATAATAAGAGGCCCAAAACTTGTCTAATAAGCCAGCAGAATGAAAGCTTATGTCAAAGTTGGGGTCACCTGAAGCTTGGATGAAGGCATATACCTCTGCAGGTGAGAAATGCAGAGAATCAATCAATAATTGTTTACCCACAAAATTACAACCAGGGGGGAAAATCTAGTCCACCTTGTACCGTAGATGGATCACAAATCTACATTTCACCGGATGCTCCAATTTTTGAAACAAACTAGCATAACTAGCAGGTTTGGGTTGTAGCAAGTTAGAGTCCACCACATCGGGTGGCATATCAAGGATATTATCATCCTGATTCACTGTGATACCTGAGAACAGAGGTGTAGAAGGCAGTAGGGAGGATTGGGGGGATACTGGGATGTATCGGGAGAGGCATCACCAGCAGAAAACAGGAAGTTGTTATCCCCCTGTACAGATTTTTGGTGCTCTGACTTTGCCATAACGGTGATCGCCCTTTGGCAGTCACTGTTATCACACAGAGCCATTTATAACATGGGTTATGTGAAGTAGTTAATGTGATCGGAAGAGAGCTGTTGGCTGTCCATGGATTAAATTCCCTATTTAATCCATGGTTTAGATGCCTGATCTTCTTTGTAAGAGAGGAGTAGGGTTGATCACACTGTGGTGGGATCTACAGATTCTTCTCAGCTCAGTGTTGGACAGCAGCCATATTTCTTTTTTACTTAGCGAGCAGACTGAACTGTAGCCTCTGCTGTGTAATACACCTACTTCAGAGTCCTGGGCGGGGGGGGGGCACAAACAAGTTAAACAAGTGATGTTCTGTCCCAAGTGATTATAAAAGTGACAATCACTGAGTGTTCCCACCCCACCCAGCCAGCGGTACTCTCAGCACCAAAGCATTAGTTACTTACTAACAATTGTCATTTTGGCAAAGCCTGTCGGTTCTCGTGATGGGCAACGGAGAAGATATATGTCCATAGTGCGATTCTGAGAATGAATGAGAGTGTGACAGTGAGAACAGAATACTTGCAGCAGGATTCTGGCACTGTCTTCTCTGTCTCTCTTTAAGGATTTGTCCATCTGAGCTATTGATTTTCTCTCCAAGGGGGATACAAGGAGCATTCTTCCCCCCTCCCCCCAGCAGACCATGCAGGGAAACTCGGTCCTGAGAAAGAGACATACACACACACACACACACACACACACACACACGTACACAGTGATACCAACATCGGGACACTTACTGCAAAATACCAACAGTGTCCCGCTTCTTTTCTCTGTGTGTTTCTTGACTTAGGCAGAGTTCTGCATGTCTGCGATCCATTTTTGGTGCAAAGAGGGTGCCATAGTCCGTAACATGTCCTTCCATATGTAGTGAGTGCACATCTACTGATAAGGCCTCCCCCAAACACACATCCAAAACAGGCATTGAAATGTTGAGCGCTCGGAACTGTGTCCTGCATTCCATGGAAGCGCTTTAACAGCAGTTACCGGACACTTCTTTACTGAGCTGAGTAGGAGGCGAGTGACACAGTGATGAGTGAGGAACATGTAGAAATACTACTAGGTAAGAACTATAAAGGACACAGGCCCACACAGACTGTCACTGCATACAAGTAATGTACGGCAATACAGCAAGACAACAGTGCCCATCTGAGTAGGAAATATTCACTGTATTGCTCAGTGTGCAGGAAACGGCACAGCTGTGACAGCCAGATTTTCAAGCTGTCCCCACGTGCCCTGCGGACCTCAGGGCACTGATTGGGCAGTACTATATTGCTTCTCATTCTGTTGCCATCATAGAAGGGTCCCCCCTTCCCCAAAGAGTGACAGTGACATGCGAGAGAGACATAGACAGATCCAGTGAGAGCGAACGAGCGAGAGAGGTAGGGAGGAAATCAACAAAAAGAGCATAATGCAGAGAAATGAAGTTGGGCAAGCTGAATATGTGTGGCAGTGTGGGCAGCCAAGTGCACTAGCAGCTCGTCTGTCCACAGCTTGCAGAAAGTATGTATGGTGCTGAAACTGTGGATTAAATTGACAGTTTAATCCACACTCAGCAGCTGTCCCAGAGCCTGTCAGTGTTGTACAGCTGTGATAGTGTATGGGTCGGCAGCTCTGTGGTATGCACACACAACATGGTACATTGTAACACATCAGAAATGGCAAGAAATCATGGCTAAAGTGTGATTGTGACAGTTGCATGTGCACAAAAAGCAACAGAATGCATCTCTTCTCAGGGACTACTTTGCAAGGTGGAAGGATAAAATTCCTTTCTGCCATTAAAAGTAGGGAGCAGCTACTTTTGGGGGTTGTACTCTATTGGCAATGTAACCCATGCTATAAGCGCAATAACCCACTCCAGGGTGTGGGATTTTAGGCATTTAATCCACGCCTGGGGTGCTGTGAGGACACTCACCCTGTGACCTTGTGCCTCACAATGCACCCCAGGCATGGATTAAATGTCTATAATCCCACACCCTGGAGTGGGTTATTGCTTACTTATTTGCTTTACCAGGATGAAGTCTACTAAGAGCAGCTCATTTTCCTGCATACAAGCAAATGGTTACAGCAACGTTGACAAACTTGTTCAGCAGAAATGATAATGCACAGAGATTATGGGGAAATAATGGTAGCAGCCTTCAAACAAGTGAAAGAAGAACTCCATCTGATCAGATAAAGTAACTAAATATGTCAAAAGATGAGAGGCCAAGAGGGCATGAGTGTGCAATTAAGGAAGAAAGATTTGTAAAGAACATTCAGAAGAAAGTAATTCTCAGAAAGAGGGGAGGATTTATGGAACAGTTGTGCTTCCACCTGGGTAACCAGAGTTCATGCCCCAGAATGCCACACTGAAGCAGTCTGCGATTGGGCGCATCATGACGGGGTAGAGCATGTCTCTCAGGGAAGTGTGGTGCACATATTTATGGAGGGGTAGTGTTGTCTCTCATGGAGGTGTGGTGTGCATCTCTTAGCTGTGATGCACATCTCTCAGGGAGGCATGGTGCACACCTCTTGGGGAGTTGTGGTGCATGTTTCTCATGAAGTTGTGGTGCAATCTGTCAGGGAGATGGGGAACACATCTTTTGGGGAGGTGTGGTGCACATCTCTTTGGGAGGTGTGGTGCACATCTCTCTCAAGGAGCTGTGGTTCATGTCTTTTGGGGAGGTGTGGTGCATGTGTCTTGGATGGGTGTGGTACACATCTCTCATGGAGGGGTGGAGAACATCTCTTGGGGAGGTGTGGTGCATGTTTCTCATGGAGGGGTCATGCATGTCTCTTGGGGAGGGATGGTGCATGTCTCTTGGGGAGGGATGGTGCATGTCTCTCAGGGAGGGGTGGTGAATGTCTCCCAGGAGGTGTGGTACACTCCTGTCATGCAGATGTTTAGCACATATCTCATGGAGTTGTGGTGCATGTTTCTCATGGAGGGGTCATGCATGTCTCTTGGGGAGGTGTGGTGCACATCCCTCAGGGAGATGTGGTTCACATCTCATGGAGGGGTGGTGAATGTCTCTCAGGAGGTGTGGTGCACATCTATCAGGAGGTGTGGTGCACATCTGTCATGGAGGTGTTTAGCACAGTTATCATGCAGGTGTGGTGCATGTTTCTCATGGAGGGGTCATGCATGTCTCTCGGGTAGATGTGGTGCACATCTCTCGAGGAGTTGTGGTGCATGTTTCTCATGAAGGTGTGGTGCAATCTGTCAGGTAGGTGGGGAGCACATCTCTTTGGGAGGTGTGATGCATGTCTGTTGAGGACAGGCAGGCAGAGAACAGCAAGAGGAAGAGGTGCTGTTAGAACTATACTTCTCTACTGGGATGATATAGCCCTCCTTCTGTCCCCCCACCCTTAGCCAGTTCTACTTTTATAGGCACAGGATTTGTCTGACAACAGGAACTTCCTGTTGGGGAGCAGGAAGGTAATGATCACAGAGCCACAAAAGATTCATCATCCTAGAAGGAAATGAGTAGCTCTCCGTCCTTCCCCCAGCTACTGGAGGTCTGACTCTGAGCAAGTAAGGAGAGTACTGAGAAATATAGGAACTTCCTGTCTGAGAACAGGAAGATCAGGAGCTTTAAGGGAACTGGAGGTGTAGGAAGTAGGGAAAAATATGATATATATACACTATATATACATATATATATATATATATATATATATATATGTATTATATATATATATATATATATATTTATACCATGGGGTGAGACCAATTCCAGTGAAATAAACCATGTTATTTTCACTGGAGTGAAATAAATCCTGATGACATCAGCAATTTAGATAAATACCATTTATACTTACTCTGCTGACATCACTCACCTGCATCTGAAAACACTAAGAAACACCCCTGTAATTTGCTGAGTTCTAAAACAGGTCCTACACTGAAATTAACACAATTAAGATAGATAATGACAGTCAGCTGCAGCACTCCTTCTAAATGTAACAATCTCCGAATCTCTTGTGCTGTATTTCAAAACCCAAGTTTAGTACATTACTGAATCAAACAGATGATGCCTGAAATGTTTAAAAAAGCCTTAAACAGCCAAACATGAAGACACAAACCTGCCAAAAAAAATCATTACCATCTTCCTCACTGTCGCAGAACAGAATCTCCCTCAGGCAACCAATTACCAAAACACAGCACACCTAATCAAGACACACACATACACACACACACCAACCAACAACTCACTATAACAACCCATTCATAGAAGTTCACACACACACACACACACACTACCACAGCACCAGCCTCATTTAAAGTGACATGATCCTCATAACAACAAACATACCTCTCTCACTGAAATTGGTCTCACCTCCATGGTATAAATAGCCCACATGATGGGCAGATCATGGAATATGGAAAATACTCTCACTCCTGCATCGTGAGCACTGTATAGTTCACTCTGCAGGAGTGAGAACATTTTCCATATTCCACTCCTGCCCATCATGTATCCCCTATATATATATATATATATATATATATATATATATATATATATATATATATATATATATATAATATATATATATATATACACACACATACATACATATATGTATATACATACATATATACAAACAAACAGAAGAAAGAGTAAGCATTCATAACAACAGTTAAGGGTCCGGAAATCAGACATGATGGGAGTGGTGCAGTGCAGTGGCTGTGGAGCAGCTGTCTTCCGGGAGACATTCTGGAGGATGCGGTGTTGTCCCATCTGGAGGCACCTCTCTGGGCTGAGGGAGGAGGTTGCTCATCTCCAGGCTGAGTTGTCCAAGATTTGGGGGACCTCCTCTCCCACCCAGGGACCACCAGGGCCACCACTGCTGCCTCAGAGGTTGCCAAGAAAGAGGAGAGATTGAACAACAGTGGGCTCAGGGAGGGTGAGGGTGGTGGAAAAGAGGCGCATCTCTCCAGTTGTACCTCTCCACAATTCATATGCCAGTCTGGCAGAGTGTGCTTCCTCTATAGAGGCCCCCACAGTGGAGACCAAGGAGGATATTGGGAACCTCCACAAAGGAGACCCACAGGAGGGTGGCATGGGACCCCAAAGGGGAAGAAAACAACTCCTGGTGGGGGACTACATTGTTAGGAAGGTAGAACTGGGGGAGGGAGGGGAGAAGGAGGCAGGCACTGTGGTTTGGAGGGACAGGGAGCGAATCCTCAGGATCGCTGGAGCAGCTGCACAGGGGAGGGAGCTGGATGTCATTGTCCACCTATGGACAAATGGCCTGGCAGGGAAAGAGATCAGAACAGTGCAGGAGGAGTTTGTGGAGTTGGGGAGGGGCCTTAGACAAGTAGCACGAACGTGACCTTCTCAGAGGTGTTGCCTGTCTATGGCATGGGTGAGGCTAGGGTGCTCCACACCATGGGATTCAATCAGTGGTAGAATACCTGGTGCAGAGCTGAGGGGTTTTGCTTCATTGGGGATTGGGGGTCCACCTGGAGTAGTGCAGGCCTATACTGGCATGATGGTCTGCATCTGTCCAGAAGGGGAACCAGGATCCTAGGTGATAGGTTTAAATGCTTCATTGGCAAGCATTTAAACTAGCCAAGTTGGGAGGCACTGGAAAGGAGAAGGGAAATCCTACCCCCCCACACACAAAATCAGGGTAGTTAGTGAGGTAAACACCAAGATAGAGATACTGATAGGGAGAAGGGCAGGGGTAAATGGAGAAAACGACAAAGGCAGTAAGGACAGGGATGGGGCTAAAAGGGGTAAGGTCATCAAGAAATGGAGGGTGATGAGTACCAATGCCTATAGCTTGGGCAACAAGCTCCCTGAAATGGTGGCCTTGATGGAAGAGGGATGCTTGAATATCATGGCAGTCACAGAAATATGGTACACAGAGAACCATGACTCGGATGTTAACATACCAGGGTACACAACCTACAGGAGAGACAGGGAGGGTAGAAGACGGGGAGGAGTAGCTCTCTATGTAAGGGAAGAGATAAAAGCAATGGAACAAAAGAGTAAACAGAGAGCAGAAGAGGCACTATGGGGTCACCTTAGAGACTGGAAATGGCACCACAACCCCTACAGGGGTTGTATACAGACCCCCATCTCAGTGGGAGGGAATGGACAAGGTTATGATGGAAGGCATCCTAAGGATGGCACAGAAAGGGGAGATATTGTTGATGGGTGACCTGAATATGCCAGATGTTAACTGGAGCACCTTTGCTGTAGCCACATCCAAGAGCAGGGCCATTCTCGATGCCCTAGAGAGGTCATGCCTCAGACAGCTAGTGTTGGAACCCACTCGGGAGGGAGTAATCTTAGACCTCATACTCTCAAATGGGGACAGTGAGAGAATCTCAGATCTAGAAGTGGGTAGCCATCTGGGAACAAGTGACCACCGAACAGTGTGGTTCACAATAAACTCAACTGCAGAGTCAAGCCATACAAAAGTGAGGGTACTGGACTTCAGGAGGGCCGACTTTGTCAAAAAGGGAGAATGCCTTAGAAAAGCACTAGCAAACAGGCAAGAAGAAGGGGTGGAGCAACAATGCGGAAACATCAAAACTGCCATCACAGAGGCAAAAGCCTTTGTGTGAAGCAAATAAATAAAAACAAAAGAAAAAGCCACTATGGTTCTCAAAAGAGTTGGCGGGGTTAGAGAGAAAAAGATAGCATTTAGGAAGTATAAGGAAACACAGAAGGAGCAGGACAGTAAACTGTACCAGTTAAGGCAGAAGGAAGCTTGGAAGGCAGTCAGAATAGCAAAGACCCAAACTGAGGAAAAGATAGCCAACTCGGTTAAGAAGGGGGATAAAACCATTTATAGGTACATTAGGGAGCGTAGAAAGACAAAGGGAGAGATAGTAAGGCTGAATAGAATGGATGGTGGGTGGGCAGAGAGGGACAGTGAAAAAGCAAGGATACTGAACGAATACGTCTGCTCAGTATTCAAAAAAGAGGAGGAGGGGAGATACCTAATCCAATTAACAGAAGCACTCTGGATAGTGGTGTCGATCCCAGTCCTTTCACAGAAGAAAGGGTTCTGAAAAAACCCCTAAAACTGAAGGTAGACAAAGCAATGGGACCTGATGGGATTCACCCCAGAATTCTAAAAGAATTAAGGGGAGAACTAGTGACACCACTGACTACCCTTTTTAACAAATCATGGGAGGATGGTGTGGTATCTGAGGACTGCAGGAGGGTGGATGTGATTACCCTTCACAAAAGTGGGAGCAAGACAGAGGCAGAAAACTACAGACCTGTCAGTTTGACCTCTGTGGTAGGGAAAATGATGGAATCACTTCGGAAGAAAAGAATTGTTGAGTACCTAGAGGCCAGTGGGGCACAGGACCCAAGGCAGCATGGATTCACAGCGGGAAGGTCATGTCAGACAAATCTAATCGATTTCTTTGACTAGATGACCAAAATAGTAGACCAGGGAGGAGCTGTGGACATGGTCTAACCTTGACTTTAGTAAGGCATTTGACACAGTCCCGCACAAAAGATTAATAAACAAATTAGCCAGCCTGGGAGTGAATGCCAGGGTGGTAGTCTGGGTAAAACATTGGCTGGACAACAGGACACAGAAGGCAATAGTAAACGGAGTCCACTCTGAAGAAAGGGGGGTTACTAGATGGGGTACCGCAAGGTTCAGTACTGGGTCCAGTCCTTTTTAATGTCTTTATAAGTGACATGGCAGAGGGACTGGAAGGAAAAGTATGCCTTTTTGCAGATGACACAAAGATCTGCAACAGGGTTGATACACAGGGGGGGTGTGGAAAGGATGAGAAGGGACTTGGCAAGGTTGGAGGAATGATCAGAAGTATGGCAGCTTGGATTCAATGCAAAGAAGTGCACAATAATGCACTTGGGAAACAAAAACCCAGGGGAAGAGTACACAGTGGGGGATGGTGGTAGTAACAATAACAAAAATGGAAAGGGACCTGGGGGTAATCATATCAGATGACCTTAAGGTTAGCAAGCAATGTGAGAAGGTAGTAGAGAGGGCTGGGGTGATACTGGGATGTATAGGGAGAGGCATCACCAGCAGAAAACAGAAAGTTGTTATCCTTCTGTACAGACAGTTGGTGAGACCCCATCTGGAGTACTGTGTCCATTTCTGGAGACCCCACCTCCACAAGGACATAGACAGGATGGAGGCAGTCCAGAGGAGGGCAACTAAAATGGTGCAGAGTCTGCAAGAGAAGCCATACAATGAGAGACTAAAGGAGCATAATATGTATACCCTTGAGGAAAGGAGGAGAGGGGACATGATAGAAACGCTTATACCTCAGTGGAATCAACAAAGTCCAAGAGGGTAGCATCTTTCAGAAAAAGAGATGTGCAAGAAGAAGGGGACACAATTTGAAGATAGAGGGGGGGACGGTTCAGAGGCAATGTGAGGAAGTATTTTTTTCACAGAGAGGGTGGTGAAAGCATGGAACCACCTGCCTGAGGAGGCTGTGGGGTCTAAAACTGTGGAAGAATTCAAGAATGCATGGGACAGACATAAGGCAATTCTTGTGGGAGGGAGGAAGAAATAGGCTGTTGGTTAACTAGAATCTGAAGCTTATCTAGTAGGTAGGGAAATGGACAGACTAGGTGGGCCAAGCGGTCCTTATGTGCCATCAAAGTCTATGTTTCTATGTTGAGGAGCTGTGGTTCATTGGGGAGGTGTGGTGCATGTGTCTTGGATGTGTGTGGTGCATATCTCTCATGGAGGGGTGATGCACATCTCTTGGGGAGGTGTGGTAAATGTTTCTCATGGAGGGGTCATACATGTGTCTTGGAGAGGGATGGTGCATGTCTCTTGGGGAGGGGTGGTGAATGTCTCTTAGGAGATGTGGCACACTTCTGTCACGGAGATGTTTAGCAGATCTCTCATGGAGTTGTGGTGCGTGTTTCTCATGGAGGGGTCATCCATGTCTCTTGTGGAGGTTTGGTGTACATCTTTCAGGGAGATGTGGTCCACATCTCATGGAGGGGTGGTGAATGTCTCTCAGGAGGTATGGTACACATCTATCAGGAGGTGTGGCACATTTCTGTCATGGAGGTGTTTAGCACAGTTATCATGTAGGTGTGGTACATGTTTCTCATGGAGGGGTCATGTATGCCTCTCAGAGAGAAGTTGTGCACATCTCTCGGGGCAGTGTGGTGCACATCTTTCAGGGAGGTGTGGTACACATCTATTATGGAGGTATGAAGCACATGTCTTGTGGAGGTGTGGTGCAAATCTCTCAGGGTGTGTGGTGCACATCTCTTATGGAGGGATAGTGCATGTCTCTTGGGGAGGTGTGGTGTAATCTTTCAGGTAGGTGTGGTGCACATCTGTCAGCCAGGTGTGGAGCACATCTCTCATGGAGGTGTGGTGCATGTTTCTCAGGGAAGTGTGGTGCACATCTCTCAGGAGGTGTGGTGCATATTTGTTAGGAAGATGTGGAGCACATCTGTAATGGAGGTGTGAAGCACATCTCTTGGTGAGGTGTGGTGCACAACTGTCTCAGAGGTGTGGAGCACATCTCTCAT
Source organism: Neoceratodus forsteri (assembly GCA_016271365.2). Lineage (NCBI taxonomy): Eukaryota > Metazoa > Chordata > Ceratodontiformes > Ceratodontidae > Neoceratodus > Neoceratodus forsteri. The sequence continues at coordinate 128,827,825 of CM028129.1, forward strand.
GGATGTGTAGTGCATGTCTCTCATGGGGGGTGGTGCACATCTCTCATGAAGGTGTAGTGCATGTCTCTCATGGAGGGGTGGTGCATATCTCTTGCAGAGGTGTGGTGCATGTCTCTCATGGAGGTGTGGTGCACATCTCTCATGGAGAGGTGGTGCATGTCTCTCAGGAGGTGTGGTGCACTTCTGTCATGGAGGTGTTTAGCAAATCTCTCATGGAGGTGTGGTGCACAGCTCTTATGGAGGTGTGAAGCACATCTCTCATTGAGGAGTGGTGCACATCTCTCATGGGGTGGAGCATGTCTCTTGGAGAGGTGTGTTGCACATCTCTTAGGGAGATGTGGTGCACATTTCTAATGGAAGGGCAGTGCACATCTGTCAGGGAGGTGTGGAACACATGTCTCAGAGAGGCATGATGCAAATCTCTTGGGGAGGTGTGGTACACATTTTTCATGGAAGTGTGGTGCACATTTCTCAGAGGGCTGGTGCACATCTGTCAGGGAGGTGTGGAGCACGTGTCTCAGGGAGGCATTGTGCACATCTCTTTGGGAGGTGTGGTGCTCATTTTTCATGGAGTGGTGGTGCACATCTGTCAGGGAGTTGGGCACATCCCTCAGGGAGGAATGGTGCACATCTCTGGGGAGGTGTGGTGCACGTGTCATGGAGGTGTAGTGCACATACCATGGAGCGGCGTGGTGCACATCTGTCAGGGAGGTGTGGTGTGCATTTCTCATTGAGAGGTGGTGCGCATCTCTTGGGGAGTTGTGGTGCACATCTCTCAGGGAGGTGTGGTGCACATTTCTTAGGGAGGTGTGGTACACATCTCTAAGGGAGTTATGCACATCTGTCAGGGAGGTATGGTGCACATCTCATAGAGAGGTGTGGTATGCCACTCTCAAGGGGGCATTGTGCACATCTCTTGGGGATGTGTGGTGCACATTTCTCATGGAGAGGTGGTGCACATCTCTTGGGGGAGTTATGGTGCACATCTCTCAGGGAGTTGTGGTTGACATCTCTCAGGGAGTTGTGGTGCATATCTGTTAGGGAGTTATGGTGCACATCTCTCAAAGAGGTGTGAAGCACATCTCTCAGGGAGGTGGGGTACACATCTCTCAGGATGTTGTGGAAAAGATCTGTTAGGGAGATATGGAGCTCAGTCTTTCTATAAGTTGTGGTGCACATCTCTTGGGGAGGTGTGGTGCTCATCTCTCATGGAGGGATGGTTCACATCTCTCAGAAAGTTGTAGAAAAAAATCTGTGAGGGAGGTATGGAGCACATCTCTTGTGTAGGTGTGGTGCTCATCTCATGGGGATGTGTGGTAGAAATCTCTCAGGGTGTGTGGTGCATATCTCTTATGGAGGGATGGTGCATGTCTCCTAGGGAGGTGTAGTGCATATATTTCAGGTAGGTGTGGTGCACATCTGTCAGTCAGGTGTGGAGCACATCCCTCATAAAGGTGTGGTGCATGTCTCTCAGGAGGTATGTTGCACACCTCTCTGGGAAGTGTGGTCCATATTTTTAGGAAGATGTGGAGTACATATGTAAGGGAGGTGTGGAGCACATCTCTTGGTGTGGTGTGGTGCACATTTTTATTTTATTTTATTTAGAATTTTGGTAACCGGGTAAGCCCACTGAGACCAGAGGTCCCTTTTTCAGGGGCGACCCGGAATTAGTTACAATGAATACATACATAGGTATAAAATACAGTAATTGTGAATGAATACATATTTAGTTACAGTGAATACATACATAGATATTAGGGTATGGTAGATTAGCTGATACATATTGGGGAGTAGGTATCAAACGTTGGGCACAGAGACAGCAGGTCTCACAGGGTTAAACAGGTATTGAGACAGGTATACAGTCTATTTAGCATTCTTCCATACTAGATTCGTGAGGTGGCACATCTGTCTCAGAGGTGTGGAGCACATCTCTCATGGAAGTGTAGTGCATGTCTGTCATGGAGGCGTGATGCACATTTCTTGGGGAAGTGTGGTGTACATCTGTCTGGGTGGTGTGGAGCACATCCCTCATGGAGGTGTAGTGCATGTCTCACATGGAGGGGTGGTGCACATCTCTCAGGGAGATGTGGTGCATATCTCTTGGGGAAGGGTGGTGCACATCTCTCATTAAAGTGTGGTACACTTCTCCTTGGGAAGGGTGGTGTTCTCATTCAGGGGTGGAGTACATTTCTCAGGGAGATATGGTGCACATCTATCAGGTAGATGTGAAGTACATCTCTCAGGGAGGCATGGTGCACATCTCTTGGAGAGGTGTGGTGAAGTTCTCTCAGGGAGATGTGTACATGTCTCTCATGAAGCAGTGGCGCACATCTCTCAGGGAGGTCCAGTACACATCTTTCAGAGAATTGTGGGGCACATATATTTGGGAGGAGTAGTGCACATCTCTCATGGAGGGGTTGTGCATGTCTCTTTGGGAGGTGTGGAACACATCTCTTGGGGATGTGTACTGCATGTCTCTCAGGTCGATGTCCTGCACATCTCTCGGGGGAGTGTGGTGCAAGTCTCTCAGGGAGCTGTGGCTCATGTATCTTGGAGAGATGTGGTGCACATCTGTCAGGGAAGTGTGGAGCACATCTCTTGTGGAGGTGTGGTGCACATTTCTTATGGAGGCGTGGTTCACATCTCATGGGGATGCATGGTGCATGCTTCTCATGAAGGTGTGGTGCATGTCTCTTGAGGAGGTGTGCTGCACATCTGTCAGGGAGGTATAGAGGACATCTCTCATAGAGGTGTGGTGCACATTTCTTTGGGATGTGTGGTGCATATTTAGTTTTTGTTGACCGGGTAAGTGCACTAGACAAATTCTTGCCTATTTTCAGGCACAACCTGGCGAGAGGGGGATACAGATGAATGCCAACTGATCTTAAATCAGATTAAGCTGTTGGTGGTATTTTTAGTGAAAATCTCTTTGGGAGATGTGGTGCCCATCTCTCATGGAGCTGTGGAGCACATCTCTTGGGGACTTCATCGTTGAGCTGATATTGGAGTTCACTAGTGGATAATCTTGGGCAACTTCAATGCTTGGATCAACAATGAATTCTTGCAATTTGGTCAAGACTTCCTCCAAATGATGATCTCGTTGGGCCTTACACAGGTTGTTTCCTCTGCCACCCACATTTTAGGTTACTCTCTGGATTTAGTCTTCTTACTGGGGATGAAGATGTATGATTTGGTGGTGGAACCAGTCAGTTGGTCTGACCATCATAGCATAGGGTTCAGTTTCCAGTCTCCCCTTAATAGGTCTGCCCCTGTGGAGAAGGTTCAGTACCACCCCTTAAGGGGACAGACCTGTAATGGTCTTACGATGGTACTGGATCTATCAGGTTTGTCGGGTGCTAGCAGAGATCCAGAAGAGCTGGTACTGGCCTATAACAAGGCCGTGACTGTAGCCCTGGATTCTATTGCTCCATCCATGTTTGCCCCCTTTTTCTCTGCCCCAAGTCCCCCACAGTTTGCTGGGACTTTGAATGAGCTGAGATGAATGGGACGAAGGCTGGCATGTCATTGGCAGAAGTCCGGCCTAGAGGTTAACAAGTTGAGATTGATAGCTCACTATAAAAACGATCAATCAACAATCTCCCATAAGAAGGCAGAGTTCCTGTCCAGGGAGATTGCTGCTGCACAGATTCAACCAGCTCAGCTTTTCCAGACTGTTGACAGGCTGTGCATTTAGCCTTTCTCCAGTCCTGGAGAGCATTTTTGCAGGATAAGTGTGATGAGTTTGCTCGATTCTTTGCAGATAAGGTTGCCACCATCAGGTCGGAGATCCACTCAACTTCCTCCAGTGGGCCTTGTGGATATCAATGGGAGGTCACAAGCCCCCAGATTGTCTGGTCTGACTTTGGCCGGCAGGAGATTATAGATGTCGTATGGATCATCCAGGAGCTCCGCCAAACTTACTGTATTCTGGACCTAAGCCCAACATGCCTCTTAGTGGAGTGCGTTGAAATCATCGGCCCTTTTCCCACAGCTTCCACTTGCATACTGTGTGACCCTGAGCAAGTCACTTAACTTCCTTGTGCTCTCAGGTCGCACCTGGAAACAAGCTTCGGCTTAGTGTGCCTTTCCTGGTTAAACAATTTCCCCCCCTTTTATGGCGGAAATAGTCTGGAGTTCATTGGAATCTGGGGTTTTCCCCACCTCTCTGAAGGAAGCAGTAGTGATACTGCTCCTGAAGAAGGCTTCCCTTGACCCAGACTGCCTGTCAAACTACAGGCCGGTCTCTAATCTGCCCTACGTGGGAAAGGTTATTGAGAAATCTGTGGCAGAGCAATTGGAGGTCCACTTAACCACCTAAGACATCTATAAGCCTCTCCAGTCTGGATTCAGGAAGAGACATAGCACTGAGATGGCACTTGTCCAGGTACTTAATGATCTCTGGACGGCAAGAGACCAGAGGAGATGTTCCATCTTAGTTCCCCTTGATCTGTCCACAGCATTTGACACTGTAGACCATGAAGTGTTGTTGGAGCACCTGCAGTTATTTTGTAGACTGTCTGGAACAGTACTCAAATGGTTCCGATCCATCCTCATGGGTAGGACTCAAAGAGTGGTGTCCAGGGTGTATTCCTTGGCCCCTTTTTCCCTGCCCTGTGGGGTTCTTCAGGGCTCCATACTTTCACCCATGTTGTTTGAGGTGTACATGCTGCCGCTAGGAGACATTATAAGGCAGTATGGACTGAGTTTCCACTGTTATACAGATGATACTTAGCTCTACATGTCCTTTGTGCCCGAACAAACTGGAACCATCTCAGTGTTCAATAACTGCCTCTCCAGGGTCCAGGACTGGATGAGGGCCAGCTGGCTGAAGCTGAACCCTGACAAGATTGAGGTGTTGGTTGTGGACCCGGGTCACTGAGGGTTAGGTTTAGTGACTGGATAACCATCCAGGCTATGTCTTGATGGGACCCAGCTACTTGCCTCTGACCGGGTGCAGGACCTAGGCATCATTCTTAACAGCAGCCTGACTTTAAAGGCTCAGGTGTTTACAGTGATGAAAACCTCGCTTTATCATCTGTGGAATATCACCTGGGTTAAGCGCCTAGTTCCCCCTGGTGTCCTTCCAGTATTGGTCCATATCTTTGTGACCTCCTGTCTCAACTACTGCAACACCCTTTACCTTGGGCTACTGGAGGTTGATATCTACCGACTGCAGCTGGTCCAGAATGCGGCAGCCAGGCTGTTAATGGGCTTACTGAGATCATTTCATATTGTGCCTGTGCGCCACTATCTGCACTGGCTGTCACTCCTCTGGTGGATCACCTTCAAAGTTAGTTTACTGAGCTATAAAGCCCTACACGACCATGGGCCGGTTATCTGCAAGATCTTCTCCGCCCTTACCAACCCTCCAGTTACTCCGCTACTCCAATGAGGGATTGCTAGAGGTTCCTAGGGTCTGGCTTATGACCTCTGGTGCTTGCTCTTTTGCCTTTGCAGCTCCTACCCTGTGGAACACTCTACCTTGTTGGATGACAGAGTTCCCAACTGTTGAGAGTTTTAAATCTGCCCTTAAAGCTCATCTTTTTAAACAAGCTTTTCTTGATGTTGTTTAGCATGGATAACATTAGTTGTTCTTGTTGCTTATTTATTGCTTTTACTAAATTTTATGTACTTTGTTTTTATCTTATTGTACAAGTGCTTTCATCTATTTGGAATTGTGCATTTTAGAAATAAATAGTGATTGATTGATTGATTAATATCTCTCGTGGAGGTCTGGAGCTCATCTGTCATGCAGCTGTGCAGCACATCTCTTCAGGCAGTGTGGAGCACTTCTCTTGGGGAGGTGAGGTGCACATTTCTTGTAGAGGCGTGGTGCATGTCTTGGGGAGGTGTCGTGCACATCTCTTGTGGAGGTGTGCTGCACGTCTCTTTTGGAGGTGTGAAACACATCTCTTGGGGCTGTGTGGTGCACATCTCTTGGGGCAGTGTGGTGTACATCTCTTGGGGAGGTGTGGTGAATGTTTCTCATGGAGGGATGGTACACGTCTTTTGGAGAGGTGTGGTGCACATCTCTTAGGGAGGTGTGGCGTGTGTCTCTCATGGAGGTGTGGAGCACATCTCTTGAGGCTGTGTGGTGCACATCTCTTGGGACAGTGTAGTGTGCATCTCTTGGGGAGGTGTGGTTAATATTTCTCATGAAAGGGTGATGCATATCTCTCAGGGAGGTATGGTGCACATCCCTTGGGGAGGTGTGGTGCATGTCTCTTATGGAGGTGTGGTGCACATCTTTTGGAGAGGTGCAATGTACATCTGTCAGGGAAGTGTATAGCACATCTCTCCGGTGGAGCCCATCTGTCAAGGATGTGTGTGGCACATCTTTTGGGGAGATGTGGTGCATGACTTTTGGAGGGTTTGGCACACATCTGTCAGTGGTGTGCAGTGCATGTCTCTTGGGGTGTTGTGGTGCACTTCTGACAGGGAGGTATGTGCACATCTCATGGAGTGGTGTGTACATTTCATGGTGAGGTGTAGTGCATCTATCTCTAGGGTGTATTTTATGTGTTTCAAGGAAGTTTGGTGTATGTGTCTCAAGGAGCTGTGCACAGCAATTGGAGAGGTGTGCACCTCTCAGAGAGATGTGTGGAGGGTGCACATAGCATGAGGAGATATGGTGCATGTGTCCCCGGGAGGTGTGGTGCATATCTCATGGTGAGGTGTGGTGCATGTACCTCAGTGAGGTGTAGTGTACAGTTCTCAAGGAGCTGTAGTACATGGCTCTCAGAGAGCTGTGGTGCATATGTCTCAAGGAGGTGTAGTGCTTGGCCTTCAGAGTGGCAGGACATGGGCTTCTGATATTCGTGCACCAACTGCTGGTTGACCAAGGAACAGCACTGGTGTTGAGTCTGAACACAGCCACTTGCCCACACTCTCGGCTGGACCAAGACGGCAGCAGTGGTAACCCTGATCATAATGACAGGGAATGGGCATCAACTGAAAAACTGGGGATAAAAGAGTACAAGAAAATGAGGGCCCGATGAGTATATGCAGGCACAAGGATTGCATGGTTATTCCCAGTGTGTTTCTGGGGAACAGTACTCCATGGACTAAAGGTCGTCCCTTCCTGTTTTTGTACATGCGTGTGTCACGCTCTGACTTGGGGTCAGAGAAGGCTATTTCTTCACTTCAGTCTGCACAGAGTTATCAGCAGTGGAATGTGTCTTACTCACTTCTATGGCTCACTCTGTGGGTAGGCGTGGGCGGAGAAGGCCGGAGCCTTTGAAACATCTTCGGAAAGTTTTGATCTACAGTAAATAAACATATCAATAATTAACACAACCCTTCAATATTTGGAAACCAGGTCTGACTGTGCTGCCAGTGTCTCTCTTTGATTTTTTGTTGGTGTTGTGAAAGTGGGTCAGGGTTAAATAATCTTTGCTGGGAAAGAAGTTTGCTCTGTCATAGGCTCCTGCACTTATGCAACACAGAGCCAGTGGAGAGCAGCGACCAAGTGTGGATGTTTTTTAATATTAATGAGGAAACAAGATCTACCCATTCCACAACATAAAGCAGCAGCGCACACTGCAATGGAAATTTTGTTGCTGTACCTTTTTATTTAATTTTAGATTGCCCTTTTTCTCCTCTTTTGAAATGTCCCCTTTCCCCATTTTGTGTCTCCTTTGGCATAGTCATTTGCCATTCACTAAAATACTACCAACAGCTTAATCTGGTTCAAAGTCAGTTGGCATTCATCTGTATCCCCCTTCCCCAGGTCGTGCCTGAAAATAGGTAGGATTTGTCTAGTGCACTTACCCGGTCAACAAAAACTAACTAAATAAATAAATAGTCTTAGAATTTGAAATAATTAAAAGGAGCACTCCTCTTAATATGGCTAGTCCCAGGTTGTCATCAGCATTCTCTTTTTTTTCACCACGCGTTTCCTCTTTTTCTGGCTGTACTCGATAGCACTCCCCTCCCTTCCCCTTTACTGACCTTCTCATGGACTTACTGGTTATCTACCACTTACCCAGGACCACACTGTGGAGTGTGGAGTGTGGCCTGGTGGTGTCTGTTGTGCATGAGCCTGTTGGGGAGGAGTGTGTGTGTGCACTGGCACCAGACCAGGTGTTTTCTCCATCCTACTGGTTTTCTCCCCAGGGGTGGTACCATGCAGTATATTGTAAGCATGCATGTGTGCCAGGCATCGGGTGGCTACCCCTGTCTGTTCTCTGGTACCAGCTGCACTCCCAAACAGTCTCCACCAGGTGGCAGGCAAGCAGAGGAGCAGTGATCCAGCCTCCTACAACAGGAGAGCAGTCCTGGAGATGATCAGTCCTTCCTCTCCTGGACCCAATGGCCCATGCTCATTCCCAATCCCAAATGCAGGTCACCAGTGTTACGAGCTGTAGTGCTACTGCTGCATTTATGCGTCTAGCTTTCTCGACTGCATTCTCAACTGTTTTTGAACACCTATGCTTGGATTTTCAAAGCTTTGGATGCAGGACTTACTGCAATTGTTCTGCTGCAGCTGCATCAAAGCAAAATATGCCACAATGTATGCATGTGGCTTTCAAGCATTTTAATCCATTTGTGACACTTAGCTTACATTACAGCAGAAAAATGATGCATCCACAATGTGTTTGATGTATCTGCATCGTGCTTGATGTTTAACTTTTGTGGCACTTTCGACATGAAGTTAGACCACATTTTATGTGCATCAGAAGTATGGGCAGCGTCTTCTGCCAGTCCCTCAAAAATGGAAAATGTCAGCATTTTGGCAAACAATATTGAATCTCCCTATGGGGTTCCCAGCCTGTGCAGTAAGAGCTGAATTAGGGCAATGTGCTGCCTCTCCTTTAGCCAGAGTAAGACCCGTTGGGTCCTGGTTATGGATGCTTAAAATGTGAAAGACATACTTACCATTCATTGCTTATGAAGAAGAAAAAAAAACTGACCAGGACCACTGGCTGACAGATCTTCTTGTGACATTAACATTTACAGGATGACTTTCTGTACATAATCTGATGGAGGTTAACTGGAACACATATTCAGCAGCCGCTACCAGGAGCAGAGACATCTTGGATGCCCTGGAAGGGGCGTGCCTTGGACAGTTGGTGATGAAGTCCACATGGGTTGGAGCAATACTAGACCTGGTTCTCACAAATGGTGGCAGAATAACAGATCTTATCAGTGGGCAGCCATCTAGGAACCAGCAATCACCATGCAGTGTGGTTAAAGGTGAAGACAGCAGTAGAGTTGAACCACTCAAAAGTAAAGATCCTGGACTTCAAGAGGGCAGACTTTTCTAAAATGAGGGAACACCTCCCGAGAATCCTGGCAAAGGGGGAGGGAGGAACAGTGGAAGAAGCTAAAAGGAGCCTGAGTAGAGACAACAGGCCTCTGTGTAAAGCTAGTAAACAAAGCAAAAAGAAAGAAAAAAACACTATGGTTTTCAAAAGAAGTAGCAGGGAAGGTTAGGGGAAAAAAAAACAGGCGTTTAGAAAATGCAAGGAAACACAGAGGGAGGGAGACAGGGGAATGTACCAGACAAAACAAAAGGAAGTGGGGGAAGCAGTCAGGTGTGCAAAGGTGTAAACTGAAGAAAGGATAGCAAAACCAGCAAAAGAAGGTGACAAAACCTTCTTCAGGTATATCAAGGAAAGGAAAAAGATCAATGGAGGGATTGTGAGGTTGAATGGGGGGGGGTAGTGTGCAGAGGGGGACCTAGAAAAAGCAGAAATTCTAAACAAATAATTCTGCTCTGTATTTACAAAGGAAGGGGAAGGGGAATGACCAAAATTAAGCGGTAGAAGCACACACAGTTGAGGGGGGTGGACACCAGTCTATTCAGGGATGACAGAGTTCTAAAGGAACTCTAGAAACTAAAAGTGGACAAGGCAATGGGACTGAATGGGGGTGCATCCCAGAATACTGAAATAACTCGAGAAGGTGCTAGGGGCACCACTGACAGCCCTATTTATCAAATCACTAGAGGAGGGAGTGGTACCAAAGGACCGGAGGGGGGTGAATATGGTACCACTACACAAAAGTGGGAGCAAGGTGGAGGCTAGCAATTACAGGCTGGTCAGCTTGACCTCAGTGGTAGAGAAAATCATGGAATCCATGTTAAAGGAAAGGATTGTGGCATACCTGGAGGCTAGTGGGGCACAATACTCAAGGTAACATGAATTCACAGCAGGGAGATATTGTTAAACAAATCTGCTTGATTTCTTTGACTGGGTAACCAGGGTAGTGGATCAGGGAAGGGCAGTGAATATGGCCTACCTAGATTTAAGCAAGGCATTTGACACCATCCCACATAGGAGGCTAGCAAACAAGTTGCACAGTCTGGGAGTAGGTCCCAAGGTGGTAGCATGGGTCAGAAATTGGCTGAGCTACAGGACACAGTGGGTGGTGGTGAATGGAGTTCAATCCCAGGAGAAGGGGGTGACCAGTGGGGTACTACAGGGTTTGGTTCTGGAGCCAGTCCTCTTCAGTGTCTTCATTAGTGACATTGTAGAGGGGTTGTTAGGGAAGGTATGCCACTTTGCAGATGACACCAAGATCTTCAACAGGGTAGACACCCCAGATGGGGTGGAAAGAATAAGAAGAGAACTAGGTAAATTGGAGGAGTGGTAAAGAGAGTGACAGTTCAAATTCAATACCAAAAAGTGCAAAGTCATGCACTTGGGCAACAGGAATCCTGGCAAGGAATACAAAATGGGGAGGGGGAGATACTAACAACAACAAAACTGGAAAGAGGACCTGGGAGTAAATATTATGGATGACCTGAAGGTGGCCAAGCAATGTGAAAAGGCAGTGGGGAGGGCTGGAGGGATGCTGGGGCACATAGGGAGTGGCAAAACCAGTAGAAGACAAGAGGTGATGGTGTCACTGTACAGACAATTGGTCAGGCCACACCTGGATGCTGTGTTCAGTTCTGGAGGCTACATCTCCATAAGGACATTGACAGAATGGAGGTGGTCCAGAGAAGGGCAACAACAATGGTGAAAGGAATGCATCAGAAAACATATGAAGAAAGACTGGGAAATCTCAATATGTGTACCCTGGAGGAAAGGAGGGAGTGGGGGATATGTTAGAGATATTCAAGTACCATGGGGGAATCAACAAGGTCGATGAGTGCAGCATCTTTTACAAAAAGAGATGCGTAAGAACAAGGGGTCACAATATGAGGCTGGGAGGGGCTCTGGGGAAACGTGCGGAAGTATTTTTTCACAGAAAGGGTGGTGGGTGCATGGAACAGCCTCCCAGCAGAGGTCTTAGAGGCTAAAACCATTGGTGAGTTCAAGCATGCATGGGATAGACAGAAGGCAATCCTAGAGGGAGGAAAGAGAGGGTAAACTGTTAATAATTTAGGAGCAGGAGTTTTAAGTAAGTTGGGAATGGGCAGACTAGGTGGGCCATGCGGTCCTTATCTGCCATCAAAATCTATGTTTCTATGTTAATGATTCATAAATACAACACAAAGTTACCAGAATAGTCTCAATGACATAGATAAGCATAGGGACATAGAGTGTATTAAACTGACCCGCTTAAGCCCATGGTTTATTTATTTAGTGATTCGGAAAAGACCTTTGAGCGCAAGCTCTTTTACAAAGGTTCCACATCATAGATAATAAAACAAAGTACAATAGGAGAAAGCATAGGTACATCACAATGAATGGTACAGCTTGGTTAGCAGTTAATAAAAGAAATCATAAACCTGAATCATATTTGTTGATCTTTAAACATCCTATCTTAAGAAAACTCTTCACATGATTCAGATTTGTAAATTTTGACTCCAATTTATTAACAGCAAGATGTGCTGGGAAATCAAATAATTATGAAAGTACATAATGTTGCTGCAGATTGCACTGTTCAGAGGATGCTCTCTGTATAATTCTTTTCTGCCCATATTACGACAAAGTTAAGGAAAATGGCTGGGCTATTACCCAGCTAAACATCTTGATCATCAACATCAGCAATTAAAGTAATTTCTGTTGGAAACTGATATTAGATGCGCCCATTTTCCAAAAGATGTCTTAGAAAAAGAAAGTACATCACAAGATAGAGGTGGACAGTCATTAACCTTTTCTGGCCATAAAGGGTGTCTTTCCACTAGGGATGGGAGAGTACAAACCCTATTTATGAGACTGGATGTAGCTAAACAGACCCAAACTACTCATAAAAGGACAATAAGCTTGTTTTACATGGGCTGGCCTGTGTTTTCTAAGGCCAATGATTGTGCCCCTCCCACTACTTCTGCAAAATTTACATATTGAATGACAGCTGCATGGAATCTGACAAATTGAATTGGATTTGTTGAATTCCGGTCCGATTTTTGGATTTAGGATTTTCAGATTTGCAGTCCTAAAACCCTAAATCCTAAACTGAATCCTAAAACCCAATTTAGAAAGGCATTTAGGATTTGAAACTGAATCCTAAATCGGAATTTTAGGTCCTTTTAGGATTTGAAATGGAATCAGATTAGACTTTGGAAATTCTTAAAATCCTAAAATCAGATTGGAATCAGCTGATTCTGAGCATCCCTGATTTGAACTGATTTGTATCATAGTGGTGCTCAGTTCTGGAGGCCTCATCTCTGGAAGGACACAGATAGAGTGGAGGTGGTACAGGAGAGGGCAACCAAAATGGTGCATGGCTTGCATCAAAAGCCCTATGAGGAAAGACTCAAGGAATTAAATATGTACTCTCTAGAGGAAAGGCGGGAAAGGGGGGACATGATAGAAACATTCAAATACCTCATAGGTATTAATAAGGTACATGGAGGTAGCATTTTACATAGGAAAAGATGCTCGCAGACAAGGGGTCACGCTATGAAACTAGAGGGGTGGAGACTCAGAGGAGATGTGAGGAAATACTTCCTCATGGAAAGAGCGGTGGATGCTTGGAGCAGCCTTCCTGTGGAAGTGGTGGGTGCTAAAATGGTAACAGGATTAAGGCATGCATGGGATAGACACAAGATGACCTTAAAAATAAGGTAAGGGGGGGGAGAGACCAGAGATCGAGTAGGGTCTGCGGTTGCACACTATGTAAGGAAAATTGGGCAGACTAGGTGGGCCATGAGGTCCTTGTCAGCCAACAACTTCTTTGTTTCTATGTTTCACTATAGTTATGGTTGAGCATGTGTTTCTATGTTAAATCTCAAACTTTGCACTTTAATAGCTTCACGACTATTCAATATGGATTTGCATGAAATTTTACACGCGAGGTCTTGGGGACAGGATCTCTTGACTTGTCAAGTTTCATTCCAGTCGGATGAGTGGATTCCTTGATCCAGATAGTGAAAAAAGTGATTTTTTTTGCTGTTCTTTTGTCATCACCTAGCACCCAGACAGTTTGGAATTTTACTCTGAAATGTTCAGGGTACAAAGGGCTTTGCACACAGTGATTCCTTTCACTGGTTTAGTGAAAAAAATATTAATCCATTCCTTAGCTACAAGAATTTGAAATTTCAGTTCTGAGCATGCTCAGTACAGTTTTTTAGATAGCTGCTTGGAACATAAAAATAATTTAGTCCATATGAAAAAAGATCCTTTTTTGTATGGGGTAATCCTTTTCATGAGAAAAAATCCTTTTTCCGTATGGCCGCCATCTTGTATCTGTTCCACACCAATTTCTTTTTTGAAAACCCATAAAAATGAGATGTTTGTGAGACACCAAAACATGTATCTTGCTAATCAGGATCCTGTTATGTGGATTCTGGAGTTACTTTGTGAAAAAATCACCCAGAGATATGTTTTCTGCATATTTTAAACTTTTTTTTCATGATTCTATTTTCTTTTTTCAAATAGCCATACGAAGAAGTAATCGGGCCATACAAAAAAAGATCCTTTCATATTCAAAATTAATTTGGAATTAACCTTTTTTTCAGTTTCTTTTTTCACATGAAGTCATCCTTTTTCATATGAGTGAAACAACCTCACAAAAAAGGATCCCTTCATACGAAAAAAGAATCTAAAAAAAACCCAAGTCCAAATTATTTTTTTGTATCATAGAATCATAGAAAAGTACAAGTCAGACAGTAATCAGCCATTGTGACTTGGTTTATTATGTATACCCAGATATTCTCTGAGCTATTAGGAATGAGTCTAGGGAGGTCTGAAAATGCTTCATATTATTGGTTGCAACCACCTCTCTCTGCAAAATATTCCAGGTTGATATGACCCTTTGGTTAATCCATGTATCTCTTGCATTTTTTTTGTAATGTTCTCCTTTTAAACCCATATCATGAGTTCTGGTTACCTTCTGCTGTTCTTTCTTTTCTAGACCTATACATTCCCAGACATCCATGTCATTATAGGCCCTATATACTAGGCATAGATTGCCTCTCATGCTGCTATATTCCAGTGAAAACATATTCAGCTCTCTCAGCCTCTCCTCTTAAGTCAAGTGTCTGATGTTGGACACCAATCTTGTCACTCTCCTCTGTACCCTATCCATCCTCTTCACTTCTCCCCTCTTGTATGATGCCCACAGCTGGACACAGTATTCCATATGTGGCCTCACCAATGCTGAATAGAAAGGCACTATAACTTCCCTCTGCCTATTTCTAATATGTCTAGTTATGCACCCCAGGTCCCTGTTTGTCTTAATAACTGTACTTTTTGTCTGGTCCTCGAACGTTAGTCTATCTGAGACTAGCATGCCCAAGTCCATTTCTAATTCTGTTGTTGTCAAATTTCTTCCTTGCATAACATAGACTGACTTACTATTCCTCTTTCCAAAATGCATTAGTTTGCATATGTGTCAATATTAACAAGTGCCTGTTTTCAGGGGTGACTTGGGAGCACTGGGCAGTTAAGTGATTTGCTTACAGTCACACCATATGCAAGTGGAGGTTGTGAGAATCAAACTTAGGTCTGGTCTGCTGGATGTATCAAGCTCATTCACATCTTGTTCCTCTAACCAAAACTGACTGCATCTTCTTTGCTACTGATGAATGCTCCTAGTTTGACATCATCAGTGAATTTGCATAGCCACGCATGATCTAATGGTTTCATGGATGACACTAGGATATTAAATAATACTGGCCCAGGGATCAACCCCTGTGGGACTCTGCTGGTCACCTCACTCCAATTAGAGCAGTGTCCCCTGAGGCACACTGTTTTCCTTCTCTAGGTTAACCTGGATCTCACCCGCTTTAGTAGATTTGTGTTTATATCTAATTCTTTCATTGATTTAATAACTTCTTGATGTGATACGGTGTCAAACGCTTTGTAAAAATCCAAAAATAGAACATCCACAGGCAGACTGTTTTCTAACGCCTACTGGCAGGATTAGTTAAACAACACCTTTCTTTAGTAAATCCTTGCTGTAGTGGGTCTCTAAATCCTCTATTCTGAATGTGCAATTCTATTTTATCTTTGATTATTCCCACAAGAATTTTCCCAATCGATGATGTGAGGCTGAATGGCCTATAATTTTTACATCTGATTTTTCTCCTTTCTTGAAGATGGACACTACATGAGCCTCCCACCAGTCATCTGCCACCCTTCTTTCATCAAGTGATTTTTGAAAAATCATGGCTAGAGGTCCAGCCAGAATATTTGATGTTTTCTTAAGGAATTTAGGGTGTGTTCCATCAGGACCCAGTGATTTATTTATATCTAGATTTAGGAGTCTCTTTTTAACAGCCCATTCCTCAACAGATGTTGTCATGCTATCTGCTGTGTCCATTTCTTCTGGGGCTATCACTTCTTTAGATTTATAGACACTACTAAAAAATGCCTGGAACATATCCTGCCAGTTCTGACAATTTGTTTTATTTATGTTGTCAGCCTTCAATGTACTAATATGAGGTTCCGAA
This sequence comes from Neoceratodus forsteri, assembly GCA_016271365.2. Classification (NCBI taxonomy): domain Eukaryota; kingdom Metazoa; phylum Chordata; order Ceratodontiformes; family Ceratodontidae; genus Neoceratodus; species Neoceratodus forsteri. The sequence continues at coordinate 128,843,612 of CM028129.1, forward strand.
TTCTTAAGCCTGGTTATGTATATGTAGAAGGCCTTTTTGTTATCTTTAGTAGTTTTGGTTAGCTCATACTCATTGTCTTTTTTTTGCTTTGTTCATCATACTTTTACAAATTCTCAGTTTGTTTTTCTATTTATCCCATGTGTTCTGGGAACCTAAGTGATTAGCTGTTTTATAAGCTCTTTTCTTTTGTTTAATGGCTTTCTTGATATTTCTGCTAAGCCAATTGGGTACCCTACCTCTACTGTTGTATTTGTAATTTAATGGAATGAAAGTAGTTATGCATGTTAGGATTATGGCCTTGAATTTCTTCCACAAATTAGTCACATCCAGGTCCTTTAGTTCTTCATCCCATTTCCAGTTGTTCAAGTAACCTAGTATGTCTTTGTAACTTGCCTTCTCGAAACACAACACTTTAGTTTTGCCCATAATGGTGCTTCTTTAAACTTGTATAGCAAATTGAACCATACAGTGGTCATTGTTACCTAGTGGTTTTCTGACTTCACACTTCATTATATTTTCATCCATGTTGCTGAGAACTAAACCTAGTTTGTTTTCCCCTCTTGTGTTTTCACTTACATAGTTTATCATACATAAATACGTGAGGAAAAATTAGGTAATACAATTCAAAAATGTATACCTAAAAAAGACAAATATGCAAACAAAATAAAAAATGCTCCAAGGTGGTTAAACCCAAAGATACAAAGATAAAGAAACTAATAAGCCAAAAAAATAGATGGAATCAGAAAACCAAAAGAAGCCACAACACACGTAACATAATTAAATATAGAAATGTGGTTAGGCAAGCAAAAAGGGCTATTAAGAAAGCAAAAAAGGAATATGAATTTAAATTGGCAGTGTATGTAAAGGATAACTATAAGACCTTTCACACATACATAAATGACAAAAAGAAAAATACAAACAACATAGGGCCTTTTAAAGATAAAGAAGGAACTGTCCTAAATAATAAGGAAGCAGCAGAGATCCAAAATAAATACTTTTGTTCAGTTTTTAGTACTGGTATTTCAAAAATTAAGGGGGACAACATAAATTCTACACCATCATTATTAAAGCAAATGATGTACTAGATAAGCTAGACAAAATCAATATAAATAAATCACAAGGACCTGATGAAATCCACCAAAGGGTAATAAGGGAATTGGCTGTACAACTGGCTGCACTCCTGGCATTCATCTTTCAGACTTCCGTGGACAGAGGTCCCTATTTTTAAAAAAGGGGCCAGAACAGAACCAAAAAATTATAGACCAGTGAGTCTCACCTCTGTTATAGGAAAAGTGTTGGAAAACATTTTAAAAGAACATATAATGGAGCATTTGGAATAAAATGACTTACAGGATCCAGTGCAACATGGGTTTAGAAAGGCTAGATCATGTCAGACAAATCTCTTAGTCTTCTATGAAAAAGAGAGTACGGAATTGGACAATAGAGGCTCTGTGAACATAATATTTTTGGACTTTTTGAAAGCCTTTGATAAGCTTCCTCATCTAGAACTTATAAATACACAAAAAAAAAATTCAAATTAAACAGTAATATAATTAATTGGATCACAGCATGGTTAACTGAGAGGAGGCAGTGGGTGATAATACAAGGAGAAATGTCAAATTGGGCGAGAGTGACTAGTGGGGTATCTCAGGGCTCTGTCTTGGGTCCATGCCTCTTCAATATTTTTATTACATCATGAACAATAGACAACAAGGATATTTAGGTAACTAAGTTTGCAGATGATGGTAGGATTGGGGCCATTGCCAATACTAAGGAAAACATTACTAATATACAAAATGCTGTAGACAATATCAATATTTGAACAAAAATTAGCAAACTGGAACTGAATAGTGCCAAATGCACAGTCGTGCACATGGAGAAAAACAATACAAGATATACATGCAACATTGGAGATACTGAATTAAGGGAAACAGCTGAAGAAAGAGATTTAGGAGTTACAATCAGTGCAGATTTAAAATTCAGTACACATTGCAATAAAATGGTTTAAAAAAGTAATCGGATATTAAATTGTATATTAAGATACATAACAAGTAGAAATAGGAAAATAATTATGCCCCTATACGGTGTCCTTGTAAGACCGAATCTGGAATACTGCTCCCAAGTATGGGCTCCATACAAAAAGGAAGATATCCGTAAGTTGGAGGGGATACAGCACAGAGCAACTAAGGCAGTGGAAGGACTTAGAGAGATGTCCTACCGGGAGAGACTCTAGGAGTTAGGACTGTATACCCTGGAGTTTAGAAGAGCTAGGGGAGACATGTGCCTACTGTTCAGGGCAATGCAGGAAAGTAAATTTAGGGAGGAGTTGGGGTGAATTTAAGAAAATGAAGATATGAACCAAGGAGACACCCTTTTCAATTAGTAGTGCAAAAATGGAAAACACTTCCTAGGAAATATTGGTTTAGCAAGAGGATAGTTGCAATATGGAATGCACTACCACTTGAGGTAGTGAGCAGTGCAAACCTGCAGGCCTTCAAAGACAAACTAGATGAATATATATTCATCAAGAATAAAGGATGACTTAAGGTTTACAACCAAATTCTCAAGGTGAAATAGAAAAAAGGGGCAAGCATTAAGGACGCAAGTTCAAAAGCTTGAAAATACCTATGATACCTGTGATACCCAGATCATCAGCTGTCTCTATTAGCTGCTCATCTAGTGCTGTAGTACAAGTTTTTCTCATGCCAGTCAATACTGGGGCAATCAAAGTCACCTACTGCTATTAAGTTATTAGGAGAGAGGAGGTTATACTGCCCTTGTACAGGTCACTGGTAAGGCCACATCTAGAGTTTGGAGTTCAGTACTGGTGCCCACACCTCAAAAAGGACATTAACCTGCTGGAGAAGGTCCAGAGGAGGGCTACAAAGATGATAGTGGGTCAGCAGGTAAGGCATACGATGAGAGGTTGAGGACACTGAACATGTACTCCCTGGAAGATGAGAGAGAGTGAGAGGGGGGGGGGACATGATTGGGACCTTCAAGTACTTGATAGGGATAAATAGGATTGATAAGGGAGAGTCTCTTTAAGTGAGTGGCAACCATAACACGAGGGAATGCAATCTTAAGCTGGAGGGCAGGAGGTTTAGGAGGAAGGTCAGGAAGCACTTCTTCACAGAAAGGGTGGTGGACACTTGGAATGCACTGCTGGAAGAGGTTGTCTCATTAAAGACAGTGGGCAGCTTTAAGAAAGGCTGGGATAGGCAGAGGGGAAAGGTAAAGATCATGGGTAGGGAGGATGGTAGGAGTGGGGAGGGAGGGCAGGGACAGTAGCTCAAGCTATGGACCCTGCAATATGTGCATACTTGATAGACCAAATGGCCTTCTTCTGCTGGCTTCTTTGTATGTTTGTCTGTAGTCCCGGGTTGTGTCTGAAAAAGTGCCTTGGCTCATGACATTTACCCGGTAAACAAAAGTTGATATAAAATAAATAAATAAATATGTATGTATGTAAGTTACTTCCTATATCTAGTTTACTTAACATCTGTAGAAAATCCATATTTTGTTCAGCAGATAGTGATGCTGATCTATAACAAACCCCTAGGGTGATCTTTTTATTGTTTCTGTGAAGCAAATTAATCCAAACCTGCACTATACCTTCTGCTTCATTAAATGTATGAAGGCATCCTTTTTTGTAGGACTGAAAAAAAACTCATGAAAAAGAATCCTGTCATATGAAAAAAGAATCTGAAAAAAACTAAGTCTACTTTTTTATATGAAGGGATCCTTTTTTGTAAGTTTTTGTTGTTGTTCTTACAAAAAAGGATGGCTTCATACAAAAAAGAATATGGATTTTTTTTTCAGATTTTTTTTTATATGAAAGAATCCTTTTTCATGAGGTTTTTTCATTCATATGAAAAAGGATGCCTTCATAGGAAAAAAGAATTTGGACTTAGGTTTTTTCCCTATTCTTTTTCTTGTACGAAGAAATCTTTTTTCTTGAAGTTTTTTCATTTATTCAAAAAAGGATGCCTTCATACAAAAAAATAATTTGAACATAGTTTTTTTTTGGCAGATTTCAACTTCAGCAAGCTATAACTCCCTTAATATTTGCAGTTAAGAAACAATCTGTATATCAAAATGTAACCACCCAGTCCCCTGTGGTTACTAGAATCCCATCAGTGTTAGACTAGGAAGGTTCCTGGGCAGCCTGTAGGGAATTGTTAAACGCTCTTTATAACATGACATCATTATTTACTCAGCTAGCCTGAGCAGAGAATGGGATATGTCATTTTGAATTCTCACAGCAACATAAGCCACTTTGGGATCAGCTGCTTTGGATCAGTGTAGAATGTTCAGATGGTAGTAGTCGGTTTTGAGTCAGTAGTAGTTCAGTGTGGAGCTCTGAGTGAGCAGCAGTGCTCAGAGTGTGGAAGTGCCTGCCAGTCTGTTCAGAGACACTGGGTAAAGGACCTCTGGTACTTTCTCACCTTAGTGTGTGAGATCCAACAGTGCCAAAGGAAGTATCAGAGACCTTTGCCAGCAGAACCCCGGTGGGTCATTCCACAGAGAAGTGGTTTGGACTTAAGTTTCTGTGGATCCAAGGGGCAATCCCTTGAAGGTCCTGAAGAGTGTCAGCTGCCCAGAAAGAAAGAGTGATATGTGTGAAGCAATGACAAGCTACAGTATCTGTGAAGGGAAGAAGTGTTTCTTCCAGCAACCATGTCTGTATTAAAGGGACAAAAAAACATGAGTACAGTTACATGGGACTGTTTCTTAGGGAGTTGTCTGAGGTGTATGTGCCCAGAGAAAAGGCTAGAATATACCTGTCAGGGCACCTGTATCGCCACAAAAATGTGCTAAATGTGAAGTTTTATAGTAGGGAGTCCTTTAGCAATTCGAGGGAATTGAAGGCTCATTTGGTGTAACTCCAAAGGAATGGCAGAAACTGGTTGGGGCCAGAGTGGGCAGACCCTCGATCTGAAATTTCAGTAAGGGCTAACTGGCTCATGGAAGGGCACCAGGTTACCCTGGACATGTTAACAAAGTTCATCGCATCAGGAGGAAAGAATTTGAATGTTTTTAAAGTGTGTGACAACCCCCACATAATAGACACTTAGGGAAAGAAAAGAGAAATGTTGAATTAAAGTGTGTGTGTGGAACCCCCCACAAAATATACACTTTGGGAAGTAAATGTCTAGAGACCACTAGTCCAGAGAGATGGACAGTTTGATAATTATGTATGGAAAATAATGTACTAAATGTCCAAGACAAATACTGTTTCTGGAAAGAAAAGAGTGCTGCCCTGAAAAGTCAGTTCCAACCTGGGGGACCACCCTATTCTGTGTTTTCCATCGGTTGTCAAAATAAAGCCATACTGCACAATCCCATCTTCAGTAGTGGACAATCAATCTATGCTTCAAGTGTGAACTTGTTATTGGCCCCCTCAGAAGTTAGACCTAGCATAGCCCTAGCACCTCTTTCCCAGAACTTGGAGTAAATATAAATGTTATTTTGTACCCTAAACCCCCTGACCTCTGAGACTGCCAAGTCAGGTATTTGCCCCAGCGCTAGGGATGATGCCTATTGTTTATGCCAGCTTGTGGCCTGTTGCCTTGTCTGTGACACAAGTTTAGGGGGGTCCTGGTTACCAGATGCTGCTCTTGACCAGGATACAGGTTGCAAAAACAAAAGTCTTCATGAGTACTACAAGAATAAGACATAATACCAGCCTCCCCCCCCCCAGCAAAAAAGGCAATTTAGAGGCCATATACAAAAAAACATAAAAATAAAAAAAAAAAATTCCCATAGGATAACATTGGAAGTTTAACAAGCCATAAAACCAAGCAAATAAATTACTTTTTGGGAGAACAGAAAGTGCAAGTCCCAGAGAGCCTTGTGTTTCCACACCAACATGGATATATGCATATATGGAGGAATGGAAGCGCACTTCCATGGCAAATGGATATGTTCACGTAGGTACCAAAGAGACCTGCGCAAATGAAGATATGATTATACTATCTCAAAATGTAAGGAAATTCTTTGCAAAAACTTTGTTAATGTGCCAGTTAGGGTTCAGATTAAAGTAAGAAAAGTAAGGAAATGTGATGTTAGGGTTCCCAACTCTAACACTCCAACCCTGCAGGGAGCAAAAGGAAAAAAAAATATAGTTTCACCTCTCCTGAGTCTTTGCAAATCAGGCCTGGGGTGTTCCTTGGGGTTGTTAACCCTAACGCTCACCCCATGCTCATACAGTCTGCAAATCTCAGCTTCTTTACTGATGGAATGGGGTAGTGTTAGAGTTAACAACTCCAAGGAACACCCCAGGCTTGATTTGCAAAGACTCAGGAGAGGTGCAACCATGCAATCTGGAAGGATATTGATCAGGTGGAGGCAGTACAAAAGAGGGCTACCAAAATGGCACAGGGCCTGCATCAAAAGCCCTATGAGAAGAGACTCAAGGAACTAAATATGTACTCTCTGGAGCACAGGAGGGAATGGAGGGATATGATAGAAATATTCAAATGCCTAACAGGTATTAATAAAGTACAGGAAGGTAGCATTTTCCATAGAAAAAGAAGCTCAAGGACAAGGGGTCACACTATGAAGCTGGAGGGGGGAGGCCCAGAGCAAATGTGAGGAAATACTTATTCATGAAGAAAGTGGTGAATGCTGGGACACCCATCCAGTGGAGGTGGTGGGTGCCAAAATGGTGATGGGATTCAAGCATGCATGGGACAGATACAAGAGGACTGGTAGTAAGGCAAGGGAGGGAGATGACTGGAGATCGAGTGGGGTCTACAGTGGCACAGTAGGCAGGGAAAACTGGGTAGACTAGGTGGGCCAAGAGGTTCTTATCTGCTGACAACTTTTATGTTTCTATGTATTGTTTTTTCCTTTTGCTGCCTGCAAGGTGGCGGTGGGGTGTTAAGGTTGGAAACCCTAACACCACATTTCCCTACTTTTGTCACTTTGATCTGAGCCATAACTGGTGCATTAATGAAGTTTTTTGCAAAAATAAATATCTATGACAAATGTGATCACTATTTCTGAGAAAGTACTATGATATTTGAATCCATTTATTTATTGTTATAATTTGTATTGGCCACCTTGTGCATATGCATTCATCTTGTATAGACTCTTGAAATAGTGTACATTTCAATGAACTGTACTGTGAATAGTTCATTATGTTCCTGTTAGGTATATTTATTGCTTTTTTATATCTCCATTTATTTATTGTATAAAAGCAAATATTCTTAGCTGATTATAAAATAAAGGACTACTTTTACTACATGTTATGTGGTTTCACAGTTATGTCACAAGCAGCACCCTTGCAACAAAATTGTGCTGCAATTCTTTTGGAATCCAGCCCCAACTGTTTAACATCATGTTTTTTGTGACTAAGGTAAACTAGCACATGCAACACACAACTGCTCCCTGACTTTATTGAATAAATGGGTGTTCCAAAACAGCTGGAAACACTGGTGAAAATATGGGGACAGTCAGATTAAAAGGAGTGCTTCTCTCTTATTTTATTTTGTGTCTTTAAAAATGCTAAAGCAGAGCCGGCCCGGTGGCACTGAGGGTTGAGGTGCTGGACGCCATACCTAGCGCCATGGCAGCATCCTGAGCAGCCGAAAGGCAGCTCTCTTCTCCAAGGGAGGGACCTTGTTGGTCCTGCAGTTCAACTGCCCCCAGGTGGAGGCCTGAGGGTAGTGCAGGTGAGTGGGCTGCATGAATAGTGAGGGTGCTATGGAACTGCAGCGTGCATGTGCCTTCAGAAGTGTATGTGCAGCCTTGGCACTGGGGGGGGGGACTGGGAAAACAATGAGCTGGCAGGCTCCATGAAGCCCTAGCCATGATTATGGTGATGAGATTGCAAGTCAGGAATGGATATGAGCCCCCTGTGGGGGAAGGGGAGGAGGCAGAGCCCCACCTGCCAGCTCTGGGACATAAACACAATAAAAAATAACAAAAATTTTTAAAAATGCTAAAGCAAATTAAAAATGGAGCAAGAGACATGATAGCTCTCTTCTCCCAGATTTCCTTAGCAAATTGAAAGCACAATGGGAGTGAGATCTGCAGAGGTGATAGCAGATGAGCTAAATATACAAAGAACCTCAGCACAAAAGGCCCGAGGCAAGGGTTGCCCAAAAAGGGCATTGGCAACGAAGCCAGTTTTCAAAGAAATACAAAATCACACATACCCTGTAATGCAAAGCAACATGGGATGTATATGCAAATCACCATGAAAGTCTGGACTGATTCTGCTATAAACAGGAATGCATAGTGCCAAACGGCCTCTTATACAACCTGTAAAGGCTGTGTTTTCAGAGGCCCTTTGGCACCTTGCACTCCTACTTAAAACAGAACCAGTCTAAGCTTTCATGGTGATTTGCATTATTAGATGAGGATTGGAAGGAGGTAGTGGAGTCTCATATGGGTCTTCTAATTTGCAAAAAATATAATCACATTACAAATTTATTAATCATCTGTACTAGCCACCTAACATGGTACATCAATTTTAACAGTTTACCCACACCCCAGCTTCCTTTGATTGGCTGGTCCACATGTTGGTGAGTGATCATGCCCCATTAGAAGCCTCTGACCAGCCCAGGGATACTCTTTATTGTTTTATGACAAGACAATATTTGTTAAAAAAAAAATTTTAAATAATATTTAAAGACTAGGGAAGTGAGCTGCTTATTGGCCCAGGGGTAGCAGGTTGAACTGCCAGGCAGGTAACCGGGGAGCATTTGTGGTCCACACAGTCTGCATCTGGGTGGCCAGGGCAAGGAGTAGAGCTATAAGCAGTTTCCTTCTGCCCAGAGAGGGTGGTGCTGAAGCCCATTGTTGCAGCATCCTTTTGCTACCTTACTGGTTTACTTGGTTAGTGGGACAAAAGAAGGCAGTTGCCTATAATATTGTCCTCCACATAAGTGGATTATTGTAAAAGGCCCTGTTCGATCAGCCATTTATCAAATTTGGTTTTAAAAATCGAAAAAGAGGGAGAAATTACTATGTCCTGGGGAAGAGTGTTCCATAATCTCGGGGTCCTTGTTGAAAAAAAATTTTGTCTAATACTGGTTTTACATTTGGCAATATTGAGTTGTTTATTATTAAGTCAAGGACCAATTTTCCTATTCGCAAATGAAATACCGCATTGTTTCAATAAGGTAGGGTTTTGAATAATCTTGAAGAGTTGTAGTAGATCACCCCGTGTTCTTCTTAATTTAAGCGAGTGCAGACCTGTTTTATGAAGCCTTGTTTCATAGTCTTCGAGAACTAAGTGTGGAATAGTTTTTGTGACTTTTCTTTGAATCTTCTCCAGCCTATCAACATCACCACGAAGATGAGGGCTCCAAAATGGAGAACCATAATCCATATATGGTCTAATATGTGATCTATAAAGTGGGATGATACATTGCTCAGTTCTTGAAATGAAGGTATTTTTTATTCTACGAAAAAGTGAATTAGCCTGATTTGCAATTTTATTACAGTGAGAAACTTGAGTCAACTTGTTATTTACTAAAATCCCCAAGTCTTTTTCAAGACAAGAGGTTCTAATAATACAGTTATTCAATGAATATTCTTGTTGGGGATTATTTTTACCAAAGTGTAAAATGGCACATTTGGCTGTATTGAACTCCATTTTATTTGAGCGTGCCCACTGCTCAATATTTGAAAGGTCATTGGCTAGTGTTTGTCTGTTTATGACATTATTTACTGCTCCACCGAGTTTGGTATCATCAGCAAATTTAATCAGTAGGTTTGTAGAATGAATTACCATATCGCTAATAAAAACATTAAACAAAATCGGACCCAAAACTGATCCCTGCGGCACCCCACTTGTCACATAGCCACAATCAGACAAATAGCCATTTACCCGCACCCTCTGCGATCTGTCAGTCAGCCAGTTTTTTATCCATAACACAATATTTGTTGAAAAACCTAGTTTAAATAGTTTAGAAATAAGTGTGTTATGAGGCACTTTGTCAAAGGCCTTGCTAAAATCTAACAGAATAACATCAGAGGGGATGTTTGAGTCAAGGTTAAGACTAATTAAATTGTAGAAGGATAGTAGATTAGTAGTACATGAAAGTCCTGTTCTAAATCCGTGTTGTGTAACATCTGTGAGGTTAAGGGATACTATTTCATTCTCCACTGTGAGATTTGATTACTCTTTCAAGCAGTTTACAGGAAATAGAAGTAGGCTAGGATGATAATTATTTACTAAGGAATAAGAACCTTGTTTGTGAATAGGAGTCACTATAACCCTACGCCAATCAGCAGGAACTTCAGATACACTAGGATTTATTGAAAATAATTGATAATGGGAAAGTAATTTTATCTATGGTACCTAAAAGGAATTTTGGGTGAATGCCATCAGGTCCCGGACTGGTAGTTTTCTTAAGGATAACAATAGATTGTAGATGTCATTTTGTTGAACAATTTTCACATTACCAATTTTAGGTGAAGTAAATATAAAAGGTTTCTAAGGGATGGTTGGTAAAGACTGAGGTAAAGTAAGTGTTTAGTGTAGAGCTATGGCAGAATCAGAATTAATTATGTTGTTCTCAAAGATGAGGGGCCAATTTTTATGGCTCCCTTTCTTACTATTTAAGTAGGCATGTAAGGATTTATGCGTATCCTTGGTATGTGCTATACGAAATTCTAAGTTCTTTTGCTGTTACTATTGATTTTTGAGTAATCTTACAGATTTTCTGTATTGTAGGAGTAACTCATTATTGTTGCTCAAGTAAGTTACTTTTTTCAGACGCGCAAACAGTGTATGCTTACTTTTATTTGTTTTTATAGAGGAATTAAACCATAATGGTATTTTTCCTTTACAGTTGTAGGTACATTTATTAGGGACATATTTCTGCTCAGCTATGAATATCTGTGACTTAAAAAGTCCCATGCCTCAAGTGTTGAGGGTGCTAAGACATTTCCCCAATCAATACTATCTAAATGAGTATTTATTTTATAAATCAGCCCTATCATAGTGTTTGATTGTTTTGCTTATGGGTGTCGTCTGACAAGAAACAGATAAGGAAAGGAATATAGATTTATGGTCACTATTGCCCAAGGGATCTGATAAATGTAAATTACTAACCGGAATGTCATGACTAGTTAGGACTAAGTCCAAAATATTGTTGCCCCTCGTGGGTTCTTTAACAAGTTGAAATAAACCCAGATCAATAATAGTAGTTAAAAAATTTTTTTCATTTGTATTAGAACCTACTAGTGTATCCCAGTTGATTTTAGGCAGGTTGAAGTCTCCTAATAGGAGAACTGACCTCTTACTAGTAAGCTGTGTAATGACTTCTAATAGATTAATATTTTGCAAACCATCAAGTGAGGGGGCATGGTAACAAGTACCTACCAAAATTTGGGGGATGCCTTGTGACGAGTAAGCTTTGGCCCCACTGTTGCATGTGAATGAGGTCCATAAATGGAGCGTGTGCAACACCAGTGGGAAGGAGGGAGGATCAAGGGTCAAAAGAACATGCACATCTATTTCTTTGCAATGTGCATGTACTGTCGTGTATTGAAAATCCATAACCAGATGCAAAGTGCCATCTGGTAGAGAAAGGTGTGACTGCAACATGTAAAGAACAAGACTTCAGTCTGACTGCTTGGCTAACAGAAAGTTTCCTTTTAGCTGAATGGTTAGAGCTATGATCTATGAGACCAGGGATACAAGTATTGATCCAAGAGTCTGGAACTTAGATGTGCAGGCCTGTAAGTCAGTTCACAGAACAAGTTCCCCCATGAGCTGAGTAGAGGACATTACTTATACCAAGGAGAAATATGCCAAGCATGATTTATATGATGGATCAGTACAGTCGGTTCCCAAGATGTAATCTACCCTCTTTACCAGATGACTGTTCTTGGAGGGGTTGGGGATGCACTGCCCTGAAGATCACATTGGGAGGGGTAGGCTGTGGTGCACTATAGAAGAACCATAAATGGTTGGGACTGGGTGTTCCCTGACCTAATGGGATGAACAGGATACAGTCCAAACATACCTAGAAGGGGGAAAAATAGAAAAACTAACCTAATGCTCTACAATGGTTCTGCTCCCGCTCATCAGCAGGGGGCCCCCCTGTGGCAGCAGGTTCCCCAATGCCTAAAACTGGCTATGTTTCACACAGGGACAGTCTGTGTCTCGACCATCGTAAGTGTACCATTCTAAGTTATTTTGTTTATTTTGATGGATAGCAATGAGGAAATAGGCATGGGCAGATAGTGACATGCCATGCCCTAAACACCACCTGTTGGTACCTTCAAATTATCCTAAAAATACCCTAATGAAAAACAGGTACTAGGTTAGGGCCAAGTAGTTTCTACCTTGATCTTGCTACTACCATATTACCCTACCCTGATCATAACAAAATGTGACAGACTTTATTTTTGACTACCCTGAATAGAGAAAACTCCTCACAAGGGGCTGTCTTGAGTCTGGTATAATAGGCACAGCTGCTCTGAGCAAGCCTGCCACTTTTTCCAAAGGCAGCCTTTAGTATTAAAGCTATTTAAGACATTCTTCTACAGAGCCACTGTGATAGGCCCTGATTTTTCACTAATGTGACATTGCTAGCCTGAGTGTCCGTAGTAGATAGCGAAACAAAGAGCCTTTTACAGTTAAAAATCATACACATGGAAGCCGGCCCAGTGGCATTGAGGGTTGAGGCACCAGACACCACACCTCATGCCACTCCAGTGACCCAGGTTTGGCGACGAGCCCGGGCTGTCAGGGGTCAGTGGGGAGGAAGAGGATTGAGCATCCCTAGGACAGCTCTCCTCTCCCAGGAGGGGAAGGGTTGTGGTCCCGCTGAATGACTGCCCCCAGGTGGAGGCCTGGGGGAAGTGCAGGTCTGTGAGCACACAGAATTGGTGGGTGCTGTGGGACTTCCGCAGATATGAGCACGACTCCATGCACACACATCTGGCATGTGTAGCCCAGCAACGGGGACCAGGGGAGAAAATGGAGGAGAAAATCTCCGGCCATAGGACAAAGCCTGACTCTCCGCAAGCTCTGCTCCTGGGCCAGGCAGAAAGGTAAGCTCCAGTAATTCTGGGATGTCAGGACTCGGAGGGTCAGTCAGAAGGGGGCACGGAGGACAGGAGCACAAATAAAATACGGAAGATGAAAAAAAAATCATACACATGGCGCACATTGCTGGGGCAGGTAGGACAGGTGCAGCCACTTGGAGTGAGCCTGCTGGTGTTTCCAAAAATTATACCCATGGTGTGAATTGCTGAGGCAGGTAGGACAGGCATAGCTGCTCTGAGTGAGCCTGCTGCTGTTTCCAAAAATTATACCCATGGCAGGCATTGCTGACACAGGTAGGACAGGCACAGCCACTCTGTGAGTGAACCTGCTTCCAAAAATTATGCCCATGGCAGGCACTGCTGAGGCAAAAAACATAAAAAAAATTACATAGTTACATAGTGGTTGTTGGAAGAAAAAGACCTCCTGGTCCATCCAGTCTGCCATTGTTACAGATTCATTTTTACTTGTTAACTTCAGATCTTGTCCCCCCATGACCTTACTCCCCCCCTTCCTGACTTCATGAGTCCTCTGTGCCTATCCCAATGCTGTTTGAATGCCTCTGCAGTGCTTGCTCCCACCACTTCTGCTGGTAGCTTGTTCCAGGATTCCACCACTCTTTCTGTGAAGAAGTACTTCCTCACATTCCCTCTGAGTCTGCCCTCTTCCAGCCACATATCATGACACTGTGTCCTTGTGCATTTCCTTTTCTGTAGTACACTGCCCACCTCTTCTTTATTTATCCCCTTTTTCATACTTGAATGCCTCTGACATGTCCCCCCTCTCCCTTCTAATCTCCAGTGAGTATATATTCTCTCTGGCATAATCCAACACAAGCAATTTGCTCATCCTTTTAGAGCCTCAGCCTTCCTAGTGCTGGCATGCCCCCTGACAGTGACACCAACACAGCGACCTACCAACCCGTTGACAAAATCGACAGGTTGCCAACAGGTTGCTGTGTTGGTGTGCCTGACACAAAGGCATACTGTCTCCAGGTCCTACACCCACTCCCTGAATCAACTCCGACTGGGAGTGGTGCAGTGCAGTGGCTGTGGAGCAGCAGTCTTCCAGGAGATGTTCTGGAGGATGCGGTGTTGTCCCATCTGCAGGTGCCTCTCTGGGCTGAGGGAGGAGGTTGCTCATCTCCAGGCTGAGTTGGCCAGGATTTGTGGGACCTCCTCTTCCATCCAGGGACCACCAGTGCCACTGCCGCTGCCTCAGAGGTTACCAAGAAAGAGGAGCGGTTGGACCACAGTGGGCTCAGAGAGGGTGAGGGTGGTGGAACAGATGCGCATCCCTCCAGTTGTACCTCTCCACAATACCCATGCCATTCTGGCAAAGTGTGGTTCCTCTATGGAGGCACCTGCAGTGGAGACCAAGGAAGGTGCTGGGAACCTCCACAAAGAAGACCCATAGGAGGGTGGCATGGGACCCCACAGGGGAAAGAAACAACTCCTGGTGGGGGACTCCATTGTTAGGAAGGTAGACCTGGGGGAGGAAGGGGAGAGGGAGGTAAGGCGCCTGCCTGGCGCCATGGCTTGGAGGGACACGGAGCGAATCCTCAGGATTGCTGGAGCAGCTGTACAAGGGAGGGAGCTGGATGTCATTGTCCACCTAGAGACAAATGACCTGGCTAAGAAAGGGATTAGAGCAGTGCAGGAAGAGTTTGTGGAATTGGGGAAGGGCCTTAGACAAGTAGCATGCACAGTAACCTTCTTGGAGGTGCTGCCCATCTATGGCGTAGGAGAGGCTAGGGTGTTCCGCACCATGGGATTCAATCAGTGGTTGAAACATGGTGCAGAGCTCAGGGATTTGGCTTCATTGGGGACTGGGGGTCCACCTGGAGTGATGCAAGCCTATACTGGCATGATGGTCTACAACTGTCCAGGAGGGGAACCAGGATCCTAGGTGATAAGTTTAAATGCTTCACTGTCAAGCATTTAAACTAGCCAAGGGGGTAGGCACTGGAAAGGAGCAGGGAAATCCTAGCCCCCCCCAAAAAAAATCATGGTAGTAAGTGCGGTAAACACCAACATAGAGGTGGCAATAGGGAGAAGGGCAAGGATAAATGGGGAAAGTGACAAAGGCAAGAAGGACAGGGATAAGGCAAAAAGGAGTAAGGCCATCAGGAAATGGAGAATAATGAGTACCAATGCCCATAGTCTGGGCAACAAGCTCCCTGAGCTGGTGGCCTTGATGGAAGAGGGATGCCTGGATATCGTAGCAGTCAAAGAAACATGGTAGACAGAGAACCATGACTAGGATGTTAACATACCAGGGTACATAACCTACAGGAGAGACAGGCAGAGGAGAAGGGGGAGGAGTATCTCACTATATACTGTAAAGGAAGGGATAAAAGCAACTGAACAAAAGAGTAAACAGGGAGGAGAGGAGGCACTGTGGGTCACCTTGGAGACTGGAAAGGGCACCACAATCCGCACAGGGGTTGTGTACAGACCTCCATGTCAGGGGGAGGGAATGGACAGGGATATGAAAGAAGGCATTCTTAGGATGGCAGAAAAAGGGGCGATACTGTTCAAGGGAGACCGGAATATGCCAGATGTTAACTGGAGCACATTTGCTGCAGCCACATCCAAGAGCAGGGCCATTCTCGATGCCCTACAGGTGGGAGGCCTCAGACAGCTAGTTTCGGAACCCACTCGTGAGGGAGCAATCTTAGACCTCATACTCTCAAATGGGGGCAGTGAGAGGATCTCAGATCTAGAAGTGGGTTGCCATCTGGGAACAAGTGACCATCAAACAGTGTGGTTCACGTTAAACTCAGCTACAGAGTCCTGCTACAAAAGTGAGGGTACTGGACTTCAGGAGGGCTGGCTTTGGCAAGATGGGAGAGTGCCTCAGAAAAGCACTAGCAAACAGGCTAGAAGGAGGGGTGGAGCAACAATGGGGAAACATCAAAACTGCCATCACAGAGGCAACAAGCCTTTGTGTGAAGCAAATAAACAAATCAAAACAAAAGAAAAAGCCACTATGGTTCTCAAAAGAGGTAGCTGGGAAAGTCAGGGAGAAAAAGATAGCATTCAGGAAGTATAAGGAAACACAGAAGGAGCAGGACAGAGAACTGTACCAGTTAAAGCAGAAGGAAGCAGGGAGGGAAGTCAGAATAGCAAAGGCCCAAACTGAGGAAAAGGTAGCCAACTCGGTTAAGAAGGGGGATAAAACCTTTTATAGGTACATCAGAGAGCGTAGAAAGACAAAGGGAGGGATAGTGAGGCTGAATAGAATGAATGGTGGGTGGGCAGAGGGGGACAGTGAAAAAGCAGGGATACTGAATGAATATTTCTGCTCAATATTCACAAAACAGGAGGGGGAAGTGCTTAATCCAATTAACAGAAGCACTCTTGATAGGGGGGTTGATCCCAGCTCTTTCACAGAAGAAAGGGTTCTCCAAGAACTCCTAAAACTGAAGGTGGATAAAGCAATGGAGCCTGATGGAATTCACCCCAGAATTCTAAAAGAATTAAGTGGGGAACTAGTGAAACTACTAACTACTCTTTTTAATAAATCATGGGAGGATGGTGTGGTACCTGAGGACTGGAGGAAGGCGGATGTGATTCCCCTTCACAAAAGTGGGACCAAGACAGAGGCAGGAAACTACAGACCTGTCAGTTTGACCTCTGTGGTAGGGAAAGTGATGGATTCACTTCGGAAGGAAAGAATTGTTGAGTATCTAGAGGCCAGTGGGGAACAGGACCCAAGGCAGCATGGGTTCACAGCGGGAAGGTCTTGTCAGACGAATCTAATAGATTTCTTTGACTGGGTGACCAAAGTAGAAGACCAGGGAGGGGCTGGGGACATGGCCTACCTAGACTTTAGCAAGGCATTTGACACAGTCCCACACAAAAGATTAATAGTCAAATTAACCAGCCTGGGAGTGGGTCCCATGGTGGTAGCCTGGGTAAAACACTGACTGGACAACAGGACACAGAAGGTAATTTTAAAAGGAGTCCACTCTGAAGAAAGAGGGGTTACTAGTGGGGTACTACAGGGTTCAGTACTGGGTCCAGTCCTTTTTAATGTCTTTATAAGTGACATTGCAGAGGGACTGGAAGGAAAAGTATGACTCTTTGCAGATGACACAAAGATCTGCAATAGGGTTGATACACAAGGAGGCGTGGAAAGGATGAGAAGGGACTTGGCAAGGTTGGAGGAATGGTCAGAAGTATGGCAGCTAGGATTCAATGCAAAGATGTGCAAAATAATGCACCTGGGAAACAAGAACCCAGGGGAAGATTACACAATTGGGGGGGAGGTAGTAACAACAACAAAAAAGGAAAGGGACCTGGGGGTAATCATATCCGATGACCTTAAGGTTAGCAAGCAATGTGAGAAGGCAGTAGGGAAGGCTGGGGGTATACTGGGATGCATAGGGAGAGGCATCACCAGCAGAAAACAGGAAGTTGTTATCCCTCTGTACATACAGCTGGTAAAACCCCATCTGGAGTACTGCTTCCAGTTCTGGAGACCCCATCTCCTCAAGGACATAGACAGGATGGAGGCAGTCCAGGGGAGGGCAACTAAAATGGTGCAGGGTCTGCAAGAGAAGCCGTACGAGGAGAAACTAAAGGAGCTTACTATGTATACCCTTGAGGAAAGAAGGGAGGGGGGACATGATATAAACTTTTAAGTACCTCAG
Source organism: Neoceratodus forsteri (assembly GCA_016271365.2). Taxonomy (NCBI): domain Eukaryota; kingdom Metazoa; phylum Chordata; order Ceratodontiformes; family Ceratodontidae; genus Neoceratodus; species Neoceratodus forsteri. The sequence goes on from CM028129.1 coordinate 128,861,284, forward strand.
TGGAATCAGCGAAGTCCAAGAGGGTAGCATCTTTCAGAAAAAGAGACGTGCAAGAACAAGGGGACACAATTTAAAGATGGGGGGGTGCTTCCGGGGCAATGTGAGGAAGTATTTTTTCACAGAGAGGGTAGTGGATGCATGGAACAGCCTTCCTGAGGAGGTTGTGGGGTCTAAAACTGTGGGAGAATTCAAGAATTCATGGGACAGACATAAGGCAATTCTTGTAGGGGGTAGGAAGAATTAGGCTGTTGGTTAACTGGGATCTGCGGCCTATCCTGTTGGTATGGAAATGGACAGACTAGGTGGGCCAAGCGGTCCTTATCTGCCGTCAAAGTCTCTTTCTATGTTTCTATGAGTTGATAATCTTAAATACAGGGGATTTCTGGGTGAGAAGCCCCCCAATAAAAAAATTGGACAGGGAGACAAAGAGGAATTATGTCAACCGCAACTTGCAGTCAACATAATTCCTGTCAATGACATGCCAGTCGACAAAAGTGTTGTCGATCTGGTATCGCAGAGCCCCCAGTGCTGGAAATCATCAAAGTTCGGTACAAAATTGGAAAGCGGTCATTCTCATTCTTGGTCCCACATCTGTGGAACTCCCAGCCCTCCATGGTCTGGGCTTGCCCTATCTTTGTGCAGTTTAAAAAGACACTTAAATCTCTCTTTTGGACAACTGCCCCCTGCAACTGTTTCCATTGAATCTTATGCCCTTGTACCCTTCCATACCCTCTACAATTTTTTGGGCTGTAACATCCCAGCCAGCTCAAACTTACACGATTACTGTTCCAATTCACTGTAACACTATTGTATTTATATATTAGGAATGTATTCTCTGCCATTATAGACTACTGAATCTTTTTGCTCATTATTTTTGCCTGTAACTAATTCCTTGTTGGTATAAAAACTGTACACATATGTACATACGTCTTCTCCCTGGACACCCATAACAATTTCAAGATACATCTCAGATCCTGGCTGCTAGATGAGGCCAAGTGCCTATGCTCTCCAAGTTAACCCCCCCTCCACACCAGCCACCTTCCTTCCTTCCTTCCTCTGCTGCCTGATCTCCTAAAACACTTTCTCCTGTTTCACTGTGTCCTGTCTGATCCCACCCTCTCTGTACTCATCCCTGCTCTGTCTGTGTGGGTTCCTCGACCATGTCACTGTGTCTTTGTATGTTTTCATGCACCCCCTTTGCCCTGTCTTTTATTCTGTTGTAATATACTGTACAGTTATTTCTAACTCCTGCAGAGGAACTGTGAGTTTTTATTGAATTGTATATTTTCCGCCTGCCTATTCCTACCTTGTAATCTGCACCACCTAGTGGTAATGACTGCTGTACTATTCAGTGTGTTATCCATTGTATAGACATTTTTCCTCTCTGTTTGCCATGTGTTGCGGCTCGGGTCATGCCTGAAAATGGTCCTTTTGATCAGTACACTTACCCGGTTATCAAAGACTTATATAAAAATAAATGTATAATCATGTATAATTCCTCTAGACTGTTAATTATTGAATGTAACTCACAGTTCCGTGTGTAAGCAGACTCAGACAGGAAGGCCTTATCTTTTGAAGGTAAAGGTTGCTTATGCAAAACTGAACTTAGAGCTGGGAAGGACACACAGTCTTGAACTAGGAACTAGGAAACTGGAGGATTAAGGCACAGTCTTGTTGAAATTCTGAGGGAAGTGAACCTTTCTTTTAATTTTACACTGGTTTTTGCTTGTGTGAATCAAGAAGGGGTTTGCAATACTGCTGATCTTTCTGTAGATTGCTACTTGTCTATGGCATAGGTGAGGCTAGGGCACTCCGCAACCTGGGATTCAATGAATGGTTGAAAAACCGGTGTGGAGCACAGGGTTTTGGCTTCATTGAGGACTGGGGGTTCACCTGAAGGGATACAGGCCTATACTGGCATGATGGTCTGCATCTGTCCGGAAGGGGAACCAAGATCTTAGGTGATAGGTTTAAATGCTTCATTGGCAAGCTTTTAAACTAGCAAAGGGTGGAGGCACTGAAAAGGAGCAGGGAATTCCCAGCCTCCCCCCACAAAATAGGGTAGTTAGTGAGGTTAACACCAAGGTAGAGAGGTCAATAGGGGGCAGGGCAGGGGTAAAATGGAAAAAAAGGCAAAGGTAATAAGTACAGAGATAGGGCTAAAAGGGGTAAGGCCATCAAAAATGGAGGGTGATGAGCACCAATGCCTGTAGTCTGGCTAACAAGCTTCCTAAACTAGTGGTCATAATGGCAGAGGGATGCCTGGATATAGTGGCAGTCACAGAAACTTGGTTCTCAAAGAACAATACCTGGAATGTCAACATTCGGGGTACACAATCTACAGGAGGGACAGGGAGGGTAAAAGAGGAGAAGGAGTAGTTCTCCACATAAGGGAAGGGATCAAAGCAACAGAACTAAAGGGCAAACAGGGAGGAGAGGCGGCACTGTGGGTCACCTTGGAGACAGGAAATGGCACCACACTCTGCACAAGGGATGTATACAGACCCCCGTCTCAGGAGGAGGAAATGGACAAGGAAATGGTAGGAGGCATCCTTAGAATGGCAGAAAAAGGGGAGATATTGTTGATGGGGGACCTGAATATGCCATATGTTAAATGGAGCACATTTGCTGCAGCCACATCCAAGAGCAGGGTCATTCTCGATGCCCTACACGGGGCATGTCTCAGGTAGCTAGTGTTGGATCCCACTCAGGAGGGAGCAGTCTTAGACTTGGTACTCTCAAATGGGGATGGTGAGAGGATCTTGGATGTAGAAGTTGGTAGCCATCTGGGAACAAGCGACTACCAGACAGTGTGGTTCACAATAAACACAGCCATACAGTCAAGCCATACAAAAGCAATGGTACTGGACATTCGGAGGGCTGACTTTGGCAGAATGGGAGAGTGCCTAAGGGATGCATCAGCAAAAGGGCAGGAAGGAGGGGTGGAGGAACAATGGGGAAAAATCAAAACTGCCATCACAGAGGCAACAAGTCTTTGTGTGATGCAAATAAAACAAAATGAAGGAAAAAAACACTATGGTTCTCAAAAGAGGTGGCGGAGAAGGTTAGGGAGAAATAGATGGCATTCAGAAAGTATAAGGAATCACAGAAGGAGCAGGACAGAGAACTGCACTAGTTAAAGCAGAAGGAAGCAGGAAAGGTAGTCAGAATAGCAAAGGTCCAAACCAAGGAAAAGATAGCCAACTCAGTTAAGAAGAAGGATAAAACCTTTTTTAGGTACATTAGAGAGTGAAGAAAGACCAATGGAGGGATAGTGAAGCTTAATAAAGGGGAGGGGGTAGGCAGAGGGTGACAGTGAAAAGGCAGAGATACTGAACAAATACTTTTGTTCAGTATTCACAAAAGAAGAGGAGGGAGAGGTACCTAAACCAAACAATAGAAACACTCTGGATAGAGGGGTCAATATCAGTCCATTCACAGAAGAAAGGGTTCTAAAAGAACTCCTAAAACTCAGGTTGGACAAGGCAATGGGGCCTGATGGGATTCACCCCAGAATTCTAAAAGAACTAAAGGGAGAACTAGTGACACCACTGACTACACTTTTTAACAAATCATGGGAGGAGGGCCTGGTATCTGAGGACTGGAGGAGGGTGGATGTGATTCCCCTTCACAAAAGTGGAAAAAAGCCAGAGGCAGGAAACTACAGATCTGTTAGTTTAACCTCAGTGATAGGGAAAATAATGGAATCACTTCTGAAAGAAAGAATGGTTGAGTACCTAAAGGCCAGCGGGGCGCAGGACCCAAGGCAGCATGGATTCACGGTGGGAAGGTCATGCCAGACAAATCTAATAGATTTCTTTGGCTGGGTGACCAAAGTAGTAGACCAGGGAGGGGCTGTGGACATGGCCTACCTAGATTTTGGCAAGGCATTTGACACAGTCCGACATAAAAGATTAATAAACAAGTTAACCAGCCTGGGAGTGGGTCACAGGGTGGTATCCTAGGTAAAAAATTTGCTGGACAACAGGATGCAGAGGGTAATAGTAAACGGAGTCCACTCCGAAGAAAGGGTGGTTACTAACGGGGTATCACAGGGTTCAGTACTGGGGCCAGTCCTCTAACATCTTTATAAGTGACATTGCAGAGTGACTGGAAGGAAAAGTATGTCTCTTTGCAGATGACACAAAGATATGCAACATGGTTGATACACAAGGGGAGGTGGAAAGGATGAGAAAGGACTTGGCAAGGTTGAAGGAATGGTCAAAAATATGGCAGCTTGGATCCAATGCAAAGAAGTGCAAAGTAATGCACCTATGAAACAAAAACTCAGGGGCAGAGTACACAATGGGGGGTTACTAACAACAACAAAAATTGAAAAGGACCTGGGGTAGTCATATCAGATGATCTAAAGGTAGGCAGGCAATGTGAGAAGACAATAAGGTGGGCTAGGGGGATACTGGGATATATAGGGAGAGGTATCACCAGTAGAAAACAGGAAGTTGTCATCCCTCTGTACAGACAGTTGGTGAGACCCCATCTGGAGCACTGTGTGCAGTTCTGGAGACCCCATCTCCACAAGAACATAGGATGGAGGCAGTCCAGAGGAGGGCAACTAAAATGGTGCACGGTCTGCACCAAAAACCATATGAAGAGAGACTAAAGAAGCTTAATATTCATTGTGCTCCCATCCTTGCTAGTTTCAAGAAACTTCACCATGACCACCTGCGTGCTATCAGTACCTGCACTTGTTTTCATCCACCTTAGACCCTTCTTCTCCCTGCCTCTGTGCCCCTAGGCAACTACTCCTCCTACACCTCTCCCTACCTCTCTTCATACCCTCCTTGAAATGCTTCTCTCACCCCTTACCCTCTTCTGCTGCTTCCCACCACTATCCCCTCCCCTCTCCTCCCTGTGTTACTCTCCTAACGCCTAAGGCCACATAATGTCACTTATTGCATAGTGTATATACTTGGAAATGCATGTTCTTCTCATGTTTTTTTCCTGCATGTTGTGTTCTTTCACTGTCCAAACTGTATTTAAATTGAAGTATGCTGAACTATGTTCCCCAACCCTAAAGTTGATTGTATGTAAATCCCCCTCCTCCATGTGCCCCATTTCTCATGTGCTGTGTCACATATATATGATTGTATTTGTATACTCGTGTATTTTTTTTTCCAATTGTTTAACCAGGTGAGACAAACTAAGCTGAAAGCATTTTTACAGATGCAACCTGGGAGCACAGGGAGGTTAAAAGACTTGCTCAGGGTCACACAGTATATGCAAGTGGGGGCTGTAGGATTCAAACCCAGGTCTCCAGATTTGCAGTTCAGAGCCTTACAGCACTGTGCTATACTGCCTCCATTTTGTCAACTTGTATCCTCCCAGGTCGTGTCTGAAAATAAGCATTTCTATGCCTAGTGTAACCACCCGGTTACCAAAAGCAAATAAATAAATAAATAAATAATATGTATACCCTCAAGGAAAGAAGGGCGAAGGGGGACACAATAGAAAGTCCAAGAGAGTAGCATCTTTCAGAAAAAGAGATGTGCAAGAACAAGGGGGCACAATTTGAAGATAATGGGGGAATGGCTCAGGGGCACTGTGAGGAAGTATTTTTTCACAGAGAGGGTTGTGGATGTATGAAGCAGTCTCCCTGAGGAGGTTGTGTGGTCAAAAACAGTGAGTGAAATCAAGAATGCATGGGACAGACATAAGGGAATTATAGTGGGGGGGGGTAGGAGGAAGTAGGCTGTTGGTTAACTAGGATCTGCAGCTTATCCAGTAGGTGGGGAAATGGGCAGACTGGGTAGGCCAAGCATTCCTTATCTGCTGTCAAAGTCTATGTTCTATGTATCTAACTAATTCTGGGTTGCTCCTGAAAAAAGGACATCTCGTCTCAGTGTGCTTACTCGGTCACCAAAATTCAAATGAATAATATTTAACTCCCTGATCCACTCCTCATAGTTTTTCTGATTTTGCTCTGGACCATTTTGATGGCCCTTCTCTGCATTGTCTCCACCTGTTCGGTGTCCTTCATGAGATGGGGCCTCCAGAACTGAACACAGTACTTGAGACAAGGCCTCACCAGTGACCTATACAGGGGCAGTATTACCTCTCTCTCTCTTTCTACTCATTATTCCCCTCCCTTTGCAACCCGGCATCCTATTCACTGCCATTCCACACTGACTTAACACTTTGAGGTCCTCTGTTACGATGACTCCCAGGTCCCTTTCCTGATTAGTTGATTCCACCTCCTCTCCTCCCAGTTGGTACATTACCCTTGGGTTCTTATGCCCTATATGCATAATTTTACACTTTTTAGCATTAAATCCCGGCTGCCATACCCTTGACCATTCCTCTAGTCTTTCTAATCCTCTTCTCATTTCAGCTACTCCCTCTGCTGTGTTGACCCTGTTGCAGATCTTTGTGTCATCTGCGAACAGGCATACCTTCCCTTCCAGACCCTTTACTATGTCACTAATGAATACATTGAACAGTAATGGCCCCAGAACTGACCCCTGTGGTACCCCACTCATCACCTCTCCCATCTCTGATCTAACCCCATTTACTACTACTGGCTGGCTCCTGCTGCTGAACCAGTTCTGCACCCACGCTACCACTTTTGCAGTCACCTCTAGCCTGATAAACTTGTTTACTAATCTCTTGTGCGAGACAGTGTCAAAGGCCTTCCTAAAATGCAGGTAAGCCACATCCATGCCCTCCCCCCGCTCCACCACCCTTGTCACCCAGTCGAAGAATTCAATCAGATTTGTTTGGCATGATCTCTCCCCTGTGAAACAATGCTGTCTTGGATCCTGCAACCCATTCCCGGACAGGTACTCAGCCATCCTTTCTTTTATTAATTTCTCCATAAGCTTCCCGACCTCTGACATTAGGCTTACCAGTCTATAGTTCCCTGCCTCCTCCCTATTAACACTCTTGTGAATTGGCACCACATCTGCTCTCCTCCAGTCTCAGGGAACCACCCCTATTTCCAAGGACTGATTGAACAGGGCTGCCATGGGAGCAGTTAGTTCTTCTCTCAGTTCTTTTAGAATCCTTGGGTGCACCCCGTCATGTCCCATTGTTTCATCCACTCTTATTTTCTCAGGTTCTCAGAGTACCCTCTCCTCTATAAATGTGCTTGTGTCTACCCCCCTCTCTGGTCTTACCTTTATCCTTTATTTGTGAGCCATTTCCTACTTCTTCTTTTGTGAATACTGACAAAAAATACCTGTTCAGTATGTCTGCCTTCTTCTGGTCCCCCTCCACACTTTCCCCCACTTCCCCTCTAATTCTAACTATTCCTTCTTTGTTTTTTCTCCTTTCACTAATGTATCTGTAGAATGTTTTATCCCCCTGCCTCCTGGTTCTTGCTATGTTCTCTCTGTGTGCCTTTGCTTCTCTTACTGCTTTTGCAGCCTCCCTCTGTATGTCCTGATATTCTTCCTTGTCCTGTTCCCCCTGTGTTTGCCATATATTTTTTGAAAGCCAGCCTTTTTGCCCTAACTTTTCCTGCTACTTCCTTAGAGAACCATAGTGGTCTTCTCTTCCTTTTGTTCTTTGTTACCTGTCTTATGCATAGGCTCATAGCTTCCTGTAAGGCCTCCTTAATTTTTGTCCACTTTTCCTCCACCCCCTCCTCTTTTCCTATCCATGACAGTGATCTCCTAACCTCCTCCCCCATTCTCCAAAAGTCCACACTCCTGAAGTCTAGTACCCTTGTTTTGGTGTGGAATGCTTCTTACATAGAAACATAGAAGTTGACGGCAGATAAGGACCACAAGGCCCATCCAGTCTGCCCATTTCTTTTTCTACCTTACAAATGTGCCATCGGCCTTTGCTCTGTCAGTGGCATATCTATTCACACTCATCTGTATTGCTCCCTTATGCCTATCCCATGCCTGTTTGAAGCCCTGCACTGTATTCCTAGCCACCACTTCCTGAGGTAGGCCGTTCCATGCATCCACCACCCTTTCTGTGAAAAAGAATTTCCTCACATTCTCCCTTAATCGGCTTCCCTCTAATCTCATGCTGTGTCCTCTTGTCCTGCTATTTTTCTTATATTTAAACACGTTAGACTCTTTCACCTTGTTAATGCCCTTAAGGTGTTTGAATGTTTCTATCATATCACCTCTCTCCCTCCTTTGCTCAAGGGTATACATATTGAGCTCCATTAATCAGTCCTCATATGTCTTCTGATGTAGTCCCTGCACCATTTTGGTTGCCCTTCTCTGGACTGCCTCAATTTGGTTAATGTCCTTGTGAAGATGTGGCCTCCAGTACTGCACGCAGTACTCCAGATGGGGCCTAACCAGTGTCTTGTAAAGAGGGATTATTACCTCCCTCTTACGACTTGTAATACCCCTACTAATACACCCTAACTTCCCCTTAGCCTTACCTATTGCTTTAGAGGTCTGCTTGGATGATTTCAGGTCATCGGTGATGATGATGCACAAGTCTCTTTCTTCCTTTGTGACTGCCAGCAACTCCACTCCCAGCCTATAGGTGGCTTCAGGGTTTCTCTTCCCTATGTGCAATGATCTTGCACTTCTTTGCTTTAAATTCCAGTTGCCACTTTTCTGACCATTTTGCTAGTTTATCCAGATCTCTTCTCATTCTGCCCACCACATCTGGAAGATGTACTCTGTTGCAGATCTTGGTGTCATCTGCAAACAGACAAGCCTTACCCTCTAGTCCATCTGCAATGTCTCTAATGAAGATATTGAAGAGGAATGGCCCCAGGACTGATCCCTGAGGTACCCCACTTGTGACCTGCATCTCTTCTGACTGCATACCATTTACCACCACTCTCTGTTTTCTGCCCGTCAACCAGTTTGCCACCCAGTTGACCAACTTCTGACCCACCCTGAGCCTACCCAGCTTATTTATCAATCTTCTATGTGGAACAGTGTTGAAAGCTTTGCTGAAGTCAAGGTAGGTGATATCAACTGCTCCCCCCTTGGTCCACCACTCTGGTTACCCAGTCAAAGACATCTATAAGATTAGTTTGACAGGACCTTTCTTTTGTAAACCCATGCTGTCTTGGATCCTGTGCCCCTATGGATTCCAGGTGTTGCACTATCCTTTCCTTAAGGAGTGCCTCCATAATCTTGCCCACTACTGAGGTAAGACTGACTGGTCTGTAGTTCCCTGCCTCCTCCCTGCTACCACTCTTGTGGAGCGGGATCACATGAGCCATTCTCCAGTCTTCTGGGACCTCTCCTGTACTCAGAGACTCACTAAACAGTTCTGCTAATGGCTCTGCTAGTTCCACCCTTAGCTCCTTAAGTACCCTGGGATGTATGCCATCAGCTCCCATTGCCTTGTCCACCCTGAGCTTAGCGAGCTCTTGTAGGACCCTTTCTTTTGTGAAGGGAGCAATGCTCATCTCCCTCCCCGCTGTGTCCATGGTGCTGAGCTGTGGGCCCTGCCCTGCTCTGCCTTCTCTTCAGTAAATACTGAGCAAAATTATCTATTTAGGATACATGCTTTTACAGGGTCCTCCTCCTCCTCACATGCCCCCTTTTCTCCTTTGAGCTTAGCAATACCCCCTCTGGACTTACTCCTTTCACTAATGTATCTATAGAAAGTCTTGTCACCTTCTTTTACTGTTCGTGCCAGTGTTTCCTTGGTTTGGGACTTTGCCTGCCTTACTGCCTCTTGTTCTGTTCTAACCTCAAACCATACTGTGTTATGATCACTAGTCCCAAGGTGACCCTCCATTGTGACATTAGTGACACTGCCTCTGTTAGACAGTACCAGCTTGAGTATGGCTCTATCTCATGTGGGTTCACTTATGAGTTGCTTTAGCAGTGCCCCATGTAGTTCCTCCAGGACTTCCCTACTTCTATTAGTTGCTGCCATTGGGATGCTCCTGTCTATATCAGGCGTATTGAAATCCCCATCAGAATGATTGTTCACTTGGGAACATAAGCAGGAGGCTGGTAAGGACAGAGGTCTGGGGTTATATTCTGTTTTAACTGAAATATTTGAATAGTTTTGTAAGTGAAATTAGTTCTATGTGTTAAAAATTATTACCTTGAGTTAGAACTGTTACTTGGGCTGTGATCTTGTAACTTTGGAGGCTTGGGAACAGTTGCTTGGCAGTGATAATTAGAGTGAAATTTAAATGTGTTGTTTGCCTGGTGTTGGGGCGGGGACATTAACAGGAATTACCTTGTCTTTAACAGGAATTACCTTGGCTTTCATTGTTCGCTTGGGAACATAAGCAGGAGGCTGGTAAGGACAGAGGTCTGGGGTTATATTCTGTTTTAACTGAAATATTTGAGTAGTTTTGTAAGTGAAATTAGTTCTATGTGTTAAAAATTACCTTGAGTTAGAACTGTTACTTGGGCTGTGATATTGTAACTTTGGAGGCTTGGGAACAGTTGTTTGGCAGTGATAATTAGAGTGAAATTTAGATGTGTTGTTTGCCTGGTGTTTGGTAAGAGCCCTCCCATCCACCCTGTTTTGTAGGCTTTCTTAAATACTGAAAAGCCACTGGGGGTTGGAATTGAAGGGCTGAGTATTTCTGTTTGGGACTGAAATTCGAAGCAACAGGAGCTGGTGGGCCTGACATCATACGGTACCTGGTGTCTGCATACACACACTGTTAGTGGGACTGAACACACACTGGACTGTATGTGTTTGTGAGACTTGGGAACTTTATTGGTGGGGTTGAAATTGGGTTTGTAAATAACTGCAGTCAGTATAGAGAGAAACTGTATTCCAGGGGAAAGGGACTGAGAAAAGGGGGTGTACCATTATAAACAGAAGGGGATAAACAGGGTGGCCATATTCCACCATGGCAGGCATCTTCAGAAGGGTTGTAGGCTGAACAGGCTGTGGGACGGCAATAATTCTCAATTGGGCCTGGAGAGAGGGAGGCTGCCCACTCTGTAGACAGCTATCTTGTATCAGGAGAGAGGTATATTGGTTAAGGAGTAAGCTGGGGGAGCTGGGGGGGTGTCCAAGGATAAGGGGTGTGGATATGGGCAGCAGAAGAGTGGGGCTGAGGGGAGGCTGGGGCAACGCTCTGAAATTACAGGACGTTATGCTACAGCAAGCAGGAGGGGGGATATTAGGGACAGAGGACCCTTAGATAGAGATTTTATTTATTTATTTATTTATTTAAAAGTTTTACCAGGAAAGACATACTGAGCAGACTACCGCTCGATTCCAGATGTGTCCTGGGGGAGGAGGGAAACCGGATATAACATACTAGTAACAATAAATTGTAGAGACAGCAAAAATTACATAGGTAACATACAATATGTACAAGGTTTCATTATTACAGTGAAATACAATAATCTAAGAAATTGTATGTACAGGAGGCAAGAACCAGAGTGAACAGCATAATAGTAGGCAGAAATAAGAATAGGAGATCATCAAAAATTTGGTAGTTAAGCATTTGGGTGGGTAACCTAGATATATATTGGGTGGTTGGTCCTTACATTGTGCACACCAGCTTGACAGGCCCATGCTAGTGTACGTCAAGTTGACTTATGCAGCCTGTGGGGACTAGACCTTTAGAAGGGAGATTTGTATCCGAGGGAGGAGAGCCGGATGTCATCCGGCAGAGAGTTCCATAGTTTCGGTAGACGGACACTAAAAGCCGACTGTCCAGCAGAGGTGGCCATGTGTGGGATTTGCAGTAGGCCGGAGTCGAAATTTCTAAGTGAGTAGGCTGTTGGTATTTGGGCTGTTAGTGTAGAGGCTAAGTAGGAGGGCAGTAACTGGGTCCAGAATTTGGCTGTGAGTCTATTGCAGTGGTAATGGTGTCTATTTGCGAGGGAGGGTAGGGTTAGGTGACTGTATAGGTTGCAGTGGTGAGTGGAGGGGGGACAATCCAGTGCAAACCGGCAGAAGGAGTTGAAGAGAGGGTCCAGTCTAGCCAGAGTGGATTTAGGGGCAGAACAATAGACTACATTCCCGTAGTCAAAAATAGGGAGGATCATTTTCTGTAGAATCACTTTTCGGGCAGGCAGTGGGATGCAGCTGCGGTTCCGGTATAGTGCCCCAGCCTAGGGAGCAGTTTTTTGTGTGTAGCATTGACGTGCGTGGAAAAGTCAAGGTGTTGGTCCAACCAGACCCCTAGGTATCTGAAAGAGGTACAGACTTCTAGAGGGGTCCCATCGAGTGTTTTAAGAATGGGGAAAGCGGGGAGGCGGGAGAGTCTTTGTCGTGTGCCAAAAGTCATGGCGATCGTTTTTTTGGCATTTAGGATAAGTTGGTTTTGACAAAACCAGTGCTGTACTTCAGTGAAGTCTTGCTGGATCTTAGAAGCAACATCCTGAGGGGAGAGACCTGATGCGTACAGGACTGTGTCGCTCAAGGTATACAAGGAATGTCAGCATGCTGGGCAGATTGAAGGGAGGTCGTTGAGAAAAATGGAGAATAAGATAGGACTGAGGACAGAGCCTTGGGGGACACCGATGGAGACAGGGAGGGGGTTTGAGGTGGAGGCACCAATTTTTACCGATTGGGACCGGCCACACAGGTATGAGTTGAACCAGCGCATGGCCGCGCTGGAAAGGCCTGCCTTAGAGAGTTTAGACAGAAGGAGGGTATGCGAGACTGTGTCAAACGCCTTGGCTAGGTCGATGAAAATGGCAGATGTGATGTGCCTTTATCCATGCCTGTGAGGATGGAATCTGTGAGTCTGAGGAGGGATGTGACAGTGGGTGTGATTTCCAAAACCAGACTGGTAAGGGGTGAAGAAGGAGGGGGAGTCAAGGAAGGTAGAGAGTTGTGAGAGGACGAGGTGTTCCTGGATTTTGGCTAGGGTGGGTAGAAGGGAGATTGGGTGGTAGTTACTTGGAGAGGATGGGTCACCACTTTTCAGGAGGGGGATAACTATGGCGTGCTTCCATTTTAAAGGTATAGAGGCAGTGGTGAAAGAGAGGTTGAAAAGGGACGCTAGGGGCGTGGCAATGGCAGGTACAGAAAGGTAGAGGTTTTGGCATCCATGCCTGTGGTGCATCTACCTTTGGAGGGATTTAGGGCAGTCAGGGCTTTGAGTACTTCTGGTGGGGTAACCAGAGAGAAGGAGAAAACTGGGAGAGGGGTTGGTGTGGGAGAGGGTGAGGGTGTTACGTTTTGTATGGCAGGTGGAGGAATGGAATTGTGAGGGGACCCACTGTTTGAAAACACTGAGTTGAAAGCCGTGGCAACTGCTACTGGTTCAGTTAGGATGGAGCCTCCCACATCTAGGGCTGGAGTGGGTGGCTGGGTGGGAAGTGATTTTATAGACCCCCAGAATTTGGCTGGATGTTTTAGATTATTTTGGAGGGATGAGGTGAAGTAATGAGCTTTAGCCTGGTGGATATGCCTGGTGCAGGCATTTCTAAGCTGCTCGATAGAGTAGGGTGATCGACTTGTTTCCTCGATGTTCCTGCGCGCTTTCCATGCCTGGTCTCTGCACGGGAGGTGTTCCACTAAGGTTAGCAGTGATCCACGCAGGTGAGCTCCTCTTAGTCTAACCTTTCTTGGTGGGGCATAATTTTCCCAGACGGCAAGAAATTTAGTCCTAAAGAAGTCAAAAGCGAGATCCATGGAAGGGGCCTTGGACATGTAAGACCAATCCAAGTTAGTTAGGTCTTGTAGGAGACCAACGAGGTTGAGAGATTTATAAGATCTAATAAGGAGGGTTTTTGGAGGGGGAGACTTGGCTTTGTATACTTTACGTATTATATATATCATATGGTGGTCGCTCAGTGAGTCTGGAAGGAGGCCTGAGATTATAATCCTGTGAGGGTGAGAGGTGAGGGCCAGATCGAGCAGAGAGTGATTTAGCGTTTTGAGGTTTAGTCGCGTGGGCTCGGTGATGAGTTGGGTCAGATTTAAGCTAGCTACATGGTTTCGGAGTTTGGAGCTAGCACTAGTGAGCCAGTTTAAATTGAAATCACCTAAGATGTGGAGCTCTCCACCCAAGGTGATTGTTTTTAGGGTGTCCAGGTGAGTAGCTACGGAATTTAAGAGGGAGTCCGGGGAGCAATAGGACCCAGCTATAAAGATTGGGACCGAATGGGGTATTGAGATTTTGATTAGTGTGGAGTCGATGTTGTCCGGGGATGTTGGTAGCGGGACAGGTGAGAATAGTACTTTGGAAGTTTGGGATGTTGACACTAAGGGGAAAGTGTACAGGGTGAACATTCTGAATACAAAGAGAGTGGAGGGGGAAGAGTCAGGAGGGGCTGTTCTGCGGAAGCCTAAAACAGCAGACTGTGGGAAGGGAGCTCCTAAGGTGAACAGAGCAAGAGGGGAAGAAGAGGGGCAGTTTAGAGGTGCAGTCAGGGGAAACTCGGTTACTTGATGGAGGCTGACATAGAGTGTCACAATAAATTTGAGCTACTAAGCAACCTAGAGGAGGAGGAAGGGGTTGGTGGAAATGAGGAACTATACAGAGGCCGGGAGGGAGTCGATGATCCATGGGCATCACAGACCGCAATGGAAAGGATAGAAATAGTCCCAGAGGGAGAAGGGGAAACATAAATGTTAAACAAATGGGGAGATGCAAACATATTGCAGACATGAGGGAGGAGAGCATGATTGGAGAGAAACTGGGAGACAAGGAGGTGGAGAGGAGCCCCCTTCAGCAGGGGGTCAGTACCAAGGATGGGGCCCTAGCTAAGGGGGGACCCACAGAGAGTCTCTGGAGGCAGGGTACTATTACAAGGGGAGGATGGTGGTGGGGAAGGGGAAACCATCAGGGCCAGGATAAATGGTTCGGATAAGAGAAGGTTAAAGGGGACACCTATTCAGAGGGGGTTTGAGTTAAGTGGGCAAAATAACGAGGGAGGCAGAAAGGGGAGGGTGACAAGGGGGTCTCTAATAAGGCAGGAAGACTCCCATGGAATTGAGATCATGAATAAAGGGGGAAGGGGCCTGAGAGGGCATAGTGGAGGTAACCATAAGGATGATGGCGGTGTTAAGGTTCTGTTATTGGGAGACTCGATGATTAGGGGTATCCAGTGGGAGGGACAGGGGGGTGGATGCCATTGCCAGGTGAAGGTAGTGAGTATCTCTGGGCTGACAGTGCACAGAGCAAAGTTCATGGTGTATGAAATGGTTAGGATTGTGAGGGAACCGGATTTCTGGCATTTGGGAACCAACGATCTAGAGGAAATAGCGCTTGGAATCCAAGCAAGGTTCCAAGAACTTGCCAGAGTCTGTCGGGATAATGGATGCAACATTTCCTTTTCGAGATATTGCCAGTACCAAAGGCCCCAGTGGAGAAAAATGAAGCCTACAGAGGTTAATGACTGGCTCAGGGAAGTGGGGGAGTAGGAGGGTAGTGTTAGGGAACTGGAATGGAGTTTGGGAGGATAAGGGACTATATGCCAAGGACAGGCTTCATCTTGCCCCATTAGAGAAGGAAGTCCTTAAACAGGGGATGGCTGACTACATTCAAGAAAGGTGGGGTTTAAACTTGTGAGGGGGGGAGGATAAGGGAGGGGCTGACCAGAAGCCCTCTCCTCCAGATGAGGGGAGTAGCCTTCAAGCCCAAGGGGAGGGGGGAAACAGACTGGGGTGGAGGTTTCAGGAGGAGCAGAGGGAGGATGGAAGTATAAGGAATCTGGGTGGGGTTTAGCCAAAGAGGATCAGGGATAAGGGGTGGGTTGGTGTTAGTAAATGCCAGGAGCTTGGGAAACAAGTTGCCAGAGTTCCAGGCCATGCTGTTCGGGGTGGATGTGGCGGCGGTCATGGAGACGCGACAACAAAACCATGACTGGGACCTAAACAAACAGGGGTACACTATGCTTAGGAAGGATAGAAAGGAGGGCAGAGGGGTGGAGGCTATGTTCATTAGAGATGACGAGAAAATTGCTAGGGTAGAAGAGGCAGAGGAAACGTGGAGGCCTTATGGGTCACCCACGATCCCCAGCAGGAGATAAGGTCAAGCTGGGTGTAGTATATAGCCCCCGGATGAGTGATGTTCTAGAGGATGGTTTGTTGGACAACATCACTGCCCAGTTTGGACCAAAAGGGAAGGAGTGGTGTTGATGGGAGACCCATTATGCCAGGTACAAACTGGGGAACCATGTCCTCTAAGGTGGCCAAGGAGCAGAGGCTGCTGGACGGCTTCCAGGATGTGTTCTTAACACAGCATGTGATGGAGCCCACAAGGGAGGGGCATATCCTGGATGTGGTTCTGGCAGATGGGGATCTGGTAAGGGACATGGTTGTACAGGACCCCCTGACTGGGAGTGACCACAATATTGTCTGGTTTCAAATAAGCATGGGGGGAAGGGGGTGAGATCTAGGACACTGGCAGTGGACTTCAGGTGGGCAAACTTTGTGGGCATGGGAAATATTCTCAAGGATCACTTGAAGGGGATTACATCAATGACAAGTGTGGAAAGGAGATGGGAGGTCATAAAACGGGGACTTCATGAGGCAGTCAGGATCCGCGCTAAGTTGAAATGTAAGGGAGCAAGGTCACATAAACCATGCTGGTGGTCCAGTGAGGTACAGGTAGCAGTCAGAGAAAAGAAGGTGGCCTACAAAAAATATAAAACAACAAGAGGGGATAGGGATAAGGAAATGTACCATCTTGCATCTAGAAAAGTCACCCATATGGTGAGGGGAGCAAAGTCCAGTAAAGAGCAGTGGCTGGCACAGGGGATACATGGAGGGGAAAAGGGGTTCTTCCAGTACATTTGAGAGCGGAGAAAAACTAAGGGCCATCTCAGCAGATTGAGATCAGAAGGAGGGTGGGTGGAAGAGGCGAGGGGCCAGGCAGAGATATTTAACGAGTACTTTGCCTCTGTGTCTACTAGGGAGGGGAAGGATATCTACAAAGCAAGGCACCAAGGGGATAGAAGCTGCAGTGTGGGACTAGGGGAGCAACAGAAATGGAGCAAGAGGGAGGGGAGAGGTACCCAGGGTGTCACATCTGGACAAGGATAAAAGGCCAGTAAGGTGGAGGGGACGGATGATGCTATCTCCGCCAAAAGGATGTGGTTAGCCCTCAAGGCCCTAAAGAAAGACAAATCTCCTGGGCCAGATGGCATTCATCCGAGAGTGCTATGGGAATTGGCGGACATACTGGCTGCTCCCCTGGCAGAGCTCTTCAACAGGTCACTTGAGACAGGGAGGGTACCTAGGGATTGGCGAGAGGCACATGTGGTGCCAATCCATAAAGGGGAGTCGAGGAAGTACCAGGTAACTATAGACCCATCAGTTTGACCTCGTGGTGGAAAAATTAATGGAGAGTATACTAAAGGAACGATTGGGGGTACTTGAGGAGATGGAGGTCGGATAGTCGGCAACATGGGTTTGCTTAGGTAGATCATGTCAAACCAATCTTGTGGAGTTCTACAAATGGGTAACATCAGAACTGGACAGGGAAGCCTGTGGATGTATTATTCTTGGACTTCAGCAAGGAGTTTGACTCTGTCCCCACAATGGTCTGGTGGAGAAACTGATGGGGTTAGGAGTAGGCCTTTGATGGTCAGATGGATTGAAAACTGGCTAGCTGGATGCAACCCAGAGAGTAGTGGTCTGTGGGGAGCCTAACCCTAGAGAGGTTGGTATGGAGTACCGTGAGGGCTCGGTCCTGGGTCCGATCCTGTTTAATGCATACATATCGGACATCAGGAGGGTATAGGTGTGAAATGAGTCTCTTCGTGAAGACTCAAAGATGGGAGCAGTAGTTGAGGGAGAAGAGGGAGGTTGGCCCTGCAAGGGGACCTGGACACCCTGGAAAGCTGGGCTGACACATGGAAATTAAATTTCAGTATCACCAAGTGCAAGGTGTTGCATCTGGTCGGGAAACCCAACACAGGTACACCCTGGGAGGGAGGCGCTGGAGGCCTCAGTAGGGGAAAAAGACCTAGGGGTCATGGTGGATGCATATATGAATAACTCTGAGCAGTGCAGGAGAGCGGCTAGCAAGGCAAACAGGATGTTGGGATGCATCGTAAGGGGGATCACCTCTAGGAGCAAGGAAGTGATTCTGCCGCTGTACAATGGACTGGTTAGACCACACCTTGAGTACTGTGTACAGTACTGGAGACCACACTTGAAGAGGGACATACAGCTGCTGGAGAGGGTACAGAGGAGGGCAACTAAGATGATACGAGGGCTAGGGGATTTGATGTATGAGGACAGACTTGAGGAGCTCTGCCTGTTTTCATTGGAGGAGAGGAGAGACAGGGGGGACATGAATGAGGTCTTCAAGTACCTCAAGGGAATAAATAGGGTAAACATGAAGGGGATCTTTAGACTAAAGCAGGGAGGTATCAGCAGAGGGCATGGTTTGAAGTTGGAAGGTGGAAGAGTGAGGGGGAAAAGAGGAGGAGGTTTTTCACTGAGAGGGTGGTGGACCCTTGGAATGCACTGCCTGGTGAGCTGATTCAGAGATCCACAGTGGAGGGCTTCAAGAGAGGGTGGGACACACACAGAAAGTGGATGTATCAGATGATGGCCTGTCCCAAGGGGGTGGGGATGGATGATAGGAGTTTCTGGAGCACAAGGGATGGGCAGGCCTCGGCACCCAACTAAGGATCTAAGGTTCGAGCAGACTCGATAGACCGTAAGGCCTAATCTGCTGGCAAATAGTAAGTTAGTATATTAATTACCTCCCCCTTGCTAGACATCTCCTGGTTTTCCTCATCACTTCCCTATCCATTTCCTCTTTCTGTGTAAGCGGTCTGTAGATTACTCCTGTTTGTATTATTGCCCCTCCCTTTTGGTTAGAGGTTTTAGCTGCCTTAATACAATGGTCTCTATGTGTAAATTTATTATTAATTAGTATTCTCTTTCACATACTGACACTTTCAGGGGAACATTATTAAGGGTGTATGTCTGTAAGGGATTAGCTCTACCATAGTGAAGGACGGTGCACTTGTCTATGTTAAAGTGCATATCATTTATTTGGGCTCAAATTTCAACGTGTTTTAAATCATTTATAACTGAAAGTCTGTTTGATAATGAATCAACCCTCCCTCCCAACTTTGTATCATCGGCAAATTTTGAAAGAAAATTTGCAGAGTTAATCTGCATGTCCCAGATGAAAATATTGAACAGTGAGGGCCCAAGTATGGATCCCTGAGGGACCCCGCTTGTCACTTGTCCTTCTTCCGATAAAATACTTTGTATTTTGGCTTGCTGGCTTCTGTTAGTCAGCCAGTTATTTATCCATTTAACTAAACTAGGAGAGAAGCCTACTAATTGTAATTTAGTAATAAGTTTATTATGAGAGACTTTATCAAAAGCCTTACTATAGTCCAAGAGGATCACATCTTGGGGAACATTAAGATGAAGACCCTGGCTTACATTTTCATAAAGGGCTATTAAATTCGTAGCACATGACTGGCCTTTTTTGAAGCCATGTTGAGTTAAATCATTAAGTTTTAATAACTCCATTTCTTTTTCAAGAAGTGCTTTAATTATTTTTTTACATCACTTTGGAAAGAACAGATGTTAGACTAGTAGGTCTATAATTTTCGGGATTAGATCGATTCCCTTTTTTGAAAATAGTTACCACAATGGCCTTGTGCCAGTCATTGGGAATCACACCCTCTTGAAGTGATTTGTTGAATATAAGAGATAGAGGGAGTGATAAAGCTGTGGATGCTGCATGTAGGAATCTGGGATTTATATTGTCTGGCCCAGGACTGGAAGTTTTGTTTATAGATTTAAGTGCTGCCAATGTGTCTACTAAAGAAATAGTATGGTTATGATTACTAGATACAGTAGAAGAGATCAGTGTTGGTGTTACCCTTGGAGTAAATGCTGAGCAAAAATAATTATTAAAGGAATTAGCAATGTCTATATCTGTAGATAATATACAGTTGTCAACCATAAGAGGACCAATTTGTCTACTGGAACCTTTTTTTTTCATTAAGATATGAAAATAGTGATTTATGACTGTCCTTAGAATATGCAAGTCTAAATTCCAAGTTTCTTTTAGACAAAAGTGTAAGGTCTTTTAGTTCTCTGACTGCTTCTTTATATTTAAGTGTGATTTCAGCCTTATCTTTAATATTGCAATTCTTAAGGTTCTTAAAAAGTTTTTCCTTTTTCTTCATTGATTTTTTAATGTTTTTATTAAACCATAAGGGTATCTTGCCCTTGGAATTATATCTTTTTTTTATTTGAAACAAAGGTGCTTTCCAAATCTAAAATAGTGGTTTTAACATAGGTCCAAGCTTCCTCGAGTGATAGTGGTAAAAATATATCATACCATGCTATTTTGTTTAGCCTTTCATTAATTGATTCAAAGTTGGCTAGGTCATAATTTTTAAATAGAGAGTAATTATGAGGTAGCTGATATTGATAAGTCAGAGAGAAGAAGATGGCATAATGGTCACTACAACCTATAGGGTCAAGTAAGGAAAGGCTGGATATGTTATCAAATAGATTAGTAATCACAAGATCCAGGATGTTATTTCCTCTTGTAGACTCTTTAATGAATTGTTCCAGCCCTAGTTCGATTAGTGATGATATAAAGTTATTTTCTATACAGATTTTACTAGTAAAGTTATGCCAATTTATTGTGGGCATATTGAAGTAAGCCAATACTGAAATGACTTTTATCAATGTATCTGTATATTCATGATCTACTGAAGGGGGCCTGTAGCAAGTACCTACAATGGTTTGAGGATGCCCTGGAAAATGAATATTAACCCAAATACTTTCTATACTGGTATCATGCAGAATTTGATAAGATGGAATGTCATTTCTCACATATAGACAAACCCCTCCATCAGTTTGATCTTGACGATCTTTGTGGTAGAGTTTATAGCCTGGAATTTCTTTAATCCAAGCAGCGTTGGGATCCCACCAAGTTTTGGTGACTGCTACAATGCCATAATTAAATATTTTGCATCTGGCTTCTAATTCGGCAATTTTAGTTACATTTAAGGATCATGCATTTAAAGATAAGAAATTACAAGATTCAACTGTGGTAAATTTCATATCAAGAGACCTGGGAACATTCCCATTCTCCCCCAGCGATACTAGTTTAAATGTTTATTGATTGTTGACAGAAAGCTTTTTCCTAACAGGACACTACCTCGCCTGCTAAGGTATAGTCCATCCCAGCAAAACAGTGAGGGTTTGTCATAAAAGTTTTTACAGTGCATTATGCAAGTAATTCCCTGTTGGTAACACCATTTCCGTAGCCACTCATTTAAGGCTTTGATCTTATCGGTAATGGCGGGTGTAGCTCTGGGTACTGGCATAACCTCAGAAAAGCAGATAGTACAATCTTTTTCTGCCAGGACATTGTTAAGGGAAACAAAATCTTTCTTTATATTATCTAGGTTAGTCCGGTTCATATCATTAGTGTCTACGTGTACCAGAGTCAGGGGATTATTGCCTGAATGTTTAAATTCTTTTTTAGCAATTTTTGTGATGTCTTACTGCTTACTGCTCTTTCATTATTTTTTTGAGCTGACAATGCAGTGGCAATTCTAAATGCTTAAAATACAAACTCTTTTCCAACCGTTCATCAACTCAAATGTAGTGTACATGCAGTGCAGTTTGAGGCACGGTACTGTACAGTACAGTATCTGCGGAATGCACCACTGATGGATTGTCTTCCGGCTTGTGAAGTTTGTGGTATTCATCTCCCCACATCATGTACAGTACTGCACTGCTGTATGCTTTCATTATATGTTTTAACAATAAATAAAACCAATGGTGTGGTAGAAAGTGTACAGTGGTGCCCAAAGTACAAGCAGCGAAGGCACGAAGGCAGAAGTGCGGAGGTTTGATTACAAACAAAACTCAATGCACTCCCATGGAAATCATTGTGTAGAACTTGCTTCAAGACAGCCATTTCAAATAAAACTGCAGTAAGCCCAAGCTACTAAAGAAAAGCAGACCAAACCACTACAGTACCCCTGGGGCAGTGTTCATATTTGTTTTGTTATTTTAAGCTCAATAAAAGTTGTTTGGTACACCGTATCTCGGACTTGCTGCAGTTTTATTTGAAACGGCTAAGCACTCCACAGCAGAGCTGAGTGTCTTGGTTTGAAGCAAGTTATACACAAGTACTGTACTGTAGCACAGTGCTAGCCATTACACATAGTTACCACTACTGCAGTTTTCTTTGTGGTTACTATTTTTATTTTAGATTTTTGTTGTTTATTTAGTTATTTTTTAGTTTAGATATCTTTTTAGCAGATTTTACAGTTCTTGTTTTGGCTTTCGACTGGTTTGGTAGTCGAACTGAGGAAGTCTCACTTATCAGTATATACAGGCACATAGCTGTGTGCTTTCAGCATGCTCTTTCAGCACTTGGAGTTCAGTTTTAGCCGCAGCTCCATTTTGATCTTGGACTGGCCCAACGGCCCATGGTAGATCGATGAGTAGTGGGGCGAATTATGGGCCTTGTTACATGGCCTTTATCAGTGTTCAGACTTGTTGTCACGAAGCATTCCTGGATTATTGACCTAAGGCATAAGACTTGGGCATAATTCCAGACTTATTTAACCTTGGGAGTTGTGAGTGAGAGCCTTGAGTGTTTGATATCTCCCTGGTCTTTGAAGATAAAAATGACAAGAGGATTCCTATAAATCCTGAAGTGACTGTTGAATGGAAACTGGGAACATTGCTTTCCTCGGTGGATTAAGCAGCCTATTGGTGCTGTAGGAAGATAGGGGGGAGCTTTGAAGGGTCTGCCTGGTGCTGAGTTGGGAGGTGACTGCTGTAGGTGGCCCCGCTGTTTGAGACACTGATTTAGGTGTGCCGGAGGGCGAATACAGTTTACCGGTAGTCTCCTAGGTTTTCTCGGGGGGCCTGCTGTAGGGCGTGCCTTAGCCAAGCACCGGAGTAGTGGGTCTGCCTAGGTGGTTGGTATCACCTCCTGGGTGACATTGGACTGACCACTCCTGTGGCTCCCTAAATGTATTTCTGCTTACCACAGAGAATTCATTAGATTGTTGGAGGCAAAGCTGAACTACAGGGAAAATGTCTTAGGAGGCTTTCTTTGTTTGCAAATAAAGATGGTAAAATCTTGTCCTAGGCAGTGAGAGTGCCTGTATGGGCCTTTTACCAGCATTTAATTAGCCAAATCCAAGGAGAAGACTTTGTTCACCAGGAGATACCAGAGGCTTTGTGGGGCCTCACTTAGGACATGATCAGACCTTTTCCTTTTTCCTTTTCACCTTTGTCAGGTTTAATTTTTATTTTATTTGGCAGTGAGAGTGCCTACTCAATTTATTTTGTATTATATCTCTGAAGGTTGTTTGCTTACGTGAGAGGTAGTGTGGACAAAATATATTGGACATTATTTTTTGGAGGTGGGAGCTCCCAGACGCAATTACCCTTCCAGTGAGACTTCTGATGACATCAGTGACTACCTCTAACAGTTAATAGCTTTAAAACATTGTTTTATTTATTGCTATATTAGTTTTACTTTATATTGTTAAATCCTTTTCTGTTTATTTTATTTATGTTATTTTGTTTAATAGTTCTTCCTACTCTGTGAGAGAGAGTGGTGTTTTACAGTGTGTTATCTTAGTTTTATTTTTTTTTCATTCTCCACTCTGTGAGACAGAGTGGAGACTGTGTTTTGGGGGTTGTACTTTTGGGGTGGTTGTAATGGGGTGGTATTTACTTTAAAGTTTGGGTTTTGTTATTTTTAAGTTTTCTCCACTCTGTGAGAGAGACAGTGGAAGAGTGTATTATTTGATTGTGAGAATTTGATTTATTTTGTGATTCTTTGTAGCTGCGTTTTGAGTGTTTTGGGTTTTTGGGTGTGTGAAGAAAGATTTAGGAGTCCAGATGTGTTGGTGGATTGCCCCCTTCCAGTTGTGCGCTATTCACCCTCCGAACTTCGTGACCTCCACCCATTTATTACCCCCCCTTGCATTTTATAATATACCAACATTGTAGAGCGCTTGGAATTGCTTGTAGGGAGAGGGGGAGGGGTTGGGTTGGGGTTGCAAACATTGGAGGGTGAATGAGCTGGGTACTCGTATCGGGGTAGTGAGGCCCAGGAGACACCCTGGGGTGAAATGGATTCTGGAATGTGGTTCTCCATGTCTGGTCTCCATACCCAAGGGTTCCACTAGTGATGGGCAGATAGCTCGGGCAGCCCCGGAATCCACTTCCAACTCGAGCGGTATTATGCAATGCCTGATCTATCAAGAACAAGACTGCAATAATTGCGGATCTTGTTGGGACAGTAGGTCTGACTTGCATCACCAAGGCCTGGCTGGATGATAATGCTGGCACCATATTGGAGGTTGCTGTTCCGGCCAGGTACTCGGTGATACACCTCTCAAGAACAGACCGTGGGGGGGGGGGTGGCCATCTGTTTCAAGAGGGAACTGGAACTTACAAGTGTGCCAGTTGAGGAGGCTGACTTATTTGAGTGTACTGTAGTTGCAGGTGTAGATTGTAGGATCTCTCTTGTCTACTGTCCACCCAGGAGATGAGAAGTGGTTCCTTCAGGAAGTAGCGGACTTCATGGTCGACATGGCATTTGAGTCATCCAGTTTGATAGTCCTGGGTGATTTCAACACCTGGGTCGATGATGAACTCTCGCAATTTGGACAGAACTTCCTCCAGCTGACGACATCACTGGACTTTACACAGGTGGTTGCCTCTGCTACCCATAAGCTCGGTCACTCTCTTGACTTGATCTTTCTCCTGGGGATCAAATCCTTCAACTTGGTGGTGGAACTGGTCAGATGGTTGGATCATCACACTGTGTGGTTCAGTTTCATGCCCCTCTGCATAGGCCTTCCCCTGTGGAGATGGTACGATATCACCCCTTATGGGACGTAAATCCCGACGCTCTGTCGGTGGTTTTGGACCTATCGGGAATTCCGGAGGCAAATGGGAGTCCAGAGAGCCTGGTCCAGGCCTATAATAAGGCCATTACTATGGCCCTGGACTCTCTCACCCCCATGCTTGTTCTGCCTCTCTCTTCACCCTTGGTCCCCATGGTTTAATGGGACCTTGAGGGAGCTGCGGCGACTTGGACGAAGGTTAGAGCGTTGCTGGCAGAAATCCACCCTGGAGGCTGACCACCTTAGATTGATGGAACATTATCAAGTCTATCAATCAGCAATCTCCCATAAGAAGGCAGAGTTCCTGTCCGGGGAGATTGCTGCTGCTCAGAATCGACCGGCTCAGCTCTTTCGAACTGTGAACAGGTTGTGCAACCCAACCTGTCTCCAGGTTCGAAGAGCTTTTTCACAGATTGAATGTGATGAGCTTGCTCGGTTCGTTGTGGATAAGGTGGCCAGCATCAGGATGGAGATCCAACCAGCACACTCTATGGAAGTTGATAGTGGTCGGTGTGTGGCCACTACACCTCAGTTTGCCAGGTGTTCCTTCGACTGGCTGGAAATCGTTGATGTTGTGCGGATTGCCCAGGGTATGTGCCCAACGTGCTGTAGTTTGGAACCAGGCCCAGCTTCCTTGATTATGGGTTGGGCCCGGTCCTTGCAAGGATAGTTTGATGCTCCTTAGAGTTTGGTGAGTTTCCTAGCTCCCTGAAGGAGGCAGTGGTGACACCTCTCCTGAAGAAAGCTGCTCTGGACCCAAGCTGCCTTGCAAGCTACAGACTGATCTCCAACCTTCCCTTTGTTGGGAAGGTGACTGAGAAAGTTGTGACGCTGCAACTGGAGAACCATTTGACCATCCATGACATCTATGAACCTCTCCAGTTCCGGTTTTCGTAAGAGGCATAGTACCACAACTGCTCTGGTTCGGGTGCTCAATGATTTCCTGATGGCGAGAGATCAGAAGCACATCTCTGTCTTGGTACTTCTTGATCGCTCTTCAGTTTTTGATACCATGGACCATGGGGTACTTCTTGAGTGCCTGAGATTCGTCTGTGGCCTGTCTGGTACAGTTCTCAGGTGGTTTAAGTCCTACCTCACTGGCAGGGTGGTCTCAGGCATTTTTTCCTCTGAGACATTCTCTCTGCCATGTGGGGTCCCTCAGGGCTTGGTGTTGTCCACCATGTTGTTTGCGGTGTATATGCTGCCCCTCGGAGACATTGTAAGACAGTATGGACTGAGGTTTCACTGCTATGCTGATGATACCCAGCTCTACCTGTCTTTTGCACCTGACCAGGATAGTGCTTGGTATTCAACAACTGCCTCATCGAAATCCAGGATTGGATGAATTCCAGCTGGTTGAAGTTGAATTTTGATAAGACTGAGGTGATGGTGGTGGATTCTGGCCACCGAAGAAAGGGGATGGGGGCTGGTTAACCCACTGGACTTTTTCTAGGGGGTATCCAGCTCCTTTCTTCTGAATGGGTGCAAAACCTGGGGGTGATTCTTGACAATGGGCCCGACATCTGAGGAACATCGCCAGGGTTAAGCATCTTGTTCCATCTGGTGACCTTCCAATGTTGATCCATGTCTTCATGACCTCGCATCTTGACTGCTGCAACTCCCTTTATCTAAGGCTTCCATGGGTTGATAGCCGCTGCTTGTAGCCAGTGCAGAATGCTGTGGCCTGGTTGTTGATGGGGACCTCACGTGTGAGTCACATCACACAGGTGCTGTGCGAACTGCACTGGTTGCCTATTCAGTGGCGGATCACCTTCAAGGTCGGGCTTCTGACCTACAAGGCCCTACACAGACTGGGCCTGGACTGTCTGAAAGAGCTCCTGGTTCCTTACTCCCCCAGATGACCACTCCACTCAGCTGACGAGGGGTTGCTAGAGATTCCCAGGGTGAACCTTAAGTCATCTGGGGCCCATGCGTTTATGTATGTAGCCCCAGCCCTGTGGAATTTTCTACCCCGTCAGATATGTGAGTGCACTACCATGGAGGGCTTTAAGAAGGCTTTGAAATCGTACATCTGGCATAAAGCATACTCAGATTAACCTTTTATTTTTTATGTTGCCATTCTGATTATTTGGTATTTATTGCTGTATCTGTTTTTATTGTTCAGCGCCTTGGTATTAGAAAGGTGCTTTATAAATAAAGATTTATTATTACTATTATTTGTTGGTACCTGTGGCTTCAGTTTTGTTAGAAGGTGGCCCCCGTTTACTCCGTGCAACCCAGCCCCCAAATCGTGATTTGTATGGACTTTTTGCTAGACTGTGTGTGGAAGTCTGATTAGCACTGCTAAAGTGAATGGTCCCACTCTCTCTCTCTCTCTCTCTCTGTAAGTTGCCTGAAACATAGAAACATAGACCTTGATGGCAGATAAGGACTGCTTGGCCCACCTAGTCTGCTCATTTCTCTACCTATTGTATAAGCTGCAGACCCTAGTTAACCAACAGCCTACTTTCTCCTACCCCCCCATTATAATTGTCTTATGTCTGTCTTATGCATTCTTGAATTCCCCCACTGTTTTTGACCCCACTATCTCCTCAGGAAGGCCGTTCCATGCATCCAGCACTCTCTGTGTGAAAAAATTCTTCCTTGCATTGCCCCAGAGCCGTCCCCCCTCTATCTTCAAATTGTACCCCCTTGTTCTTAATTAATCTGTAAAAAATCATTACAATACG
Source organism: Neoceratodus forsteri (assembly GCA_016271365.2). Taxonomy (NCBI): domain Eukaryota; kingdom Metazoa; phylum Chordata; order Ceratodontiformes; family Ceratodontidae; genus Neoceratodus; species Neoceratodus forsteri. The sequence continues at coordinate 128,888,690 of CM028129.1, forward strand.
TGGACAAACATGCACTCAGGATGTGTGGGTGAGTAAGGGAATTTAAATGCAGTCAGGGTGCGCTGGCTGGAGAGGTCATTTTAGAGAAGCAGTTGGGGTGAAATCAGGCACCATCTCCGAGGTTAAGCCTTTTTAATGGGTTGCTCAAAGTGTGCACTGATCATTGCACAGCACTGACAAAAAGTTTCCAGAGAGCTGCAGAGTAAGCTGAAACTGAAAAGCAGCTAGAAACAAACCATTAGGAAATGTTTATTAATGCAGTGCAATGAGCAGTGGACACATTAAGCAGCCCACAGAACAATACTAAACCACTGCATTGGAGGAACAGTTTAATGTGACTTGCACTGTATATTTGCAAACCAAGAGATCCCAGTTTCACATAAAGATTCACATATACTTTTTAACCACAGAGAAGCAAGGGGAGAAAGAACAGAAATAGCAAGTGAAGGAAGGGAGATAACAAGGGGAAATTGTGGGACTATTGGGGTGGCCAAATCCTAGATGACACATGAAAGTTTGATTGCACAGTCAGTCAGGCAAGAGATAAACAAGTGACAGAATAGGAGAGGATGAACTAGACCCTTACTTTTAACTCTCTCTCCATAACAAATGGGACAATGTTTTACCTAACCCTCTCACGCGGGGCACTGTCAAATTTGGATGGCAGAAGATCTCGCCAGTACTCAATGCAGGGAGAATGCCTTCAATATTACCTTTAAAGTGGGGATCTAGCTTTCTGAAACATGGCATTTATCCTCTGATCACTTGACAGTTTGAGACTCATGTCATCGGCAAGAACTGCAGCAGTCCTGTTTTCTTTTGACTGTGGTCTTCACTTTCCAGTAGCCACCTCCCAAAACATATATTATTCCTCACCAGGCCCAGAGTTGATGGCTACAATTCATTCATTTTATTTCTTCTGTTTTAAAAAGTTATATACCTCGTAATTTTGATAACAGAGCCACTTCCCAAAACTACCACCACTCCCCCATGCAGGCACACGCAGCCCTGTTTTGTGATGTCAGAAAATGAAGACTGCATGTGTGCACTCCATTGAGTTGAATGGGGAAAATTTTTCTATACATTTTATTGTATACCGTTGTAAATCCCCCACAGCAACTCAACCTGTTCGAAACCTGCAGTGTCGAATGGGTTGTGGGAGCGATGTACGGATTCGTTAACTCCCAGGTTCGGCTGCTCTCCCCTGACATCCACCCCTCTGGAGTTAGGAATCTAAAAGTCTGGTGGGTGCGGGGGGAAGAGACCCACATGTGGGGGGTGCAGGGGGTGAAGTTCCCTGCAAGCGGTACATGACTCCAGATGCTGTTGGGTCCATCGGCACTTTGCCAAGACGATATGATTGCCGTCAGCAAAGTGCTGTCACTGTATAGTCCTTCGACAAACTTCTTGTTGTTGTGATTTTAATAAATCAAAGTGACTGCTTGACTAACAGGGTCCCTGTTAGTCGAGTAGTTGCTTCAGTTTATTAAAATTGTAACTCTAAATGGTAATACAATGTATAGAAAAATCATCACCATTCAACTAAATGGAGCACACATGCAGACAAAATTACGAGGAGTATAACTTTTTTAAACAGAAGAAATAAAGGGGATGAATTAGTTATTTATTTATTCAATGATTCGGAAAAGACCTTTGAGTGCAAGCTGTTTTGCAAAGGTTCCACGTTATAGATTGCAAAACAAAGTACAATAGGAGAAAGCAAAGGTACATTACAATGAATGATACAGCTTGGATTCAGAACTTACAGAATAACTCAAAACATAGGTACAAGTTAAAATAACAAGAAAAACTCTTTATGAGGGTGGGGGGGGGGTAAGCAACCACAAAGTGCCTTGTCAGTAGTTCAGAGGGATGGAGATAGCTGGCAGTGGGGTAAAGAAAGGAGGTACTAGAGAGAGGTATGTACTGTGGTGGAGGTGAAGGGTGGGGGAGGAAGGGCAATAAGGTATAGGGAGAAATAGGGGGTGAGGGGAGGCTGAGCGGAGAAGACATGCTAGAGTAAATGGTGGGGTGTGAGGGGACATGGTCAGGCATCTTACATTAGTAGTGACTGTTAGAGAAACTCACAGGACTGGGAGTTGGGGGGAAGGTGGGGTGGTGGGTGCCGAAGGAGCATGATGTGAACTGATTGTTGAGGCAAGTCATGAGAAGGGACAGAGGGAAGGGGTACTTGAAGCCTGCCTAGTGCTTGCTGGAGGGCAGAGGGAGCAGGTGTGGCTGGACATAAGGGCAGGTGCACTTAGAGAGTGTTATTAGGTGCTGTTTGAGGTCAGTCTTGAATTGGGCCAAACAACTGGTGGCCAAGAGGTGCCCGGGGAGTTCATTCATCCACAGGGGGGTCCAGTAGGCAAATACACATTGCCCAGATGAGGTGTGATGGAAGGTGATAGCCAAGGCCCCTCTAGTCCTTCCCCTGGTGACCTGTGGTGAGTTGGCCACATTGATCAAATTGCCTACACAAGGTGGTGTTTTACCCAATAGAGCCTTCTTCCCTAGGATGCAAGTCTAGAATTTGACCCTGTTTCTTAATGACAGCCAATTTGCACAGAGTATAGGTGTGCGTGCCACACTCAGCTTCCAAGGTGAGTCTGCAGGCTTTGTTGAGTGCATTCTGAACCCTCTTGAGTGCTGTATCCATTGCTGCCCCGTAGACCACTAGTCCATAGTCAATAGTAGATATAATGGAGCTGTGGACCGAGAGGCAGAGGTCCCCCTGAGAGAGGTATTGCCTGTGCCTGTATAGACACCAGTCTTGGTACTGATTGTCTTGACCAGAGAGTCAATGTGGTGCACAAACATGAGAGTATCATCTATTATGACCCCCAGATACTTGAACAAGTGGACTTGTTCCAGTGGCTCACTGCATGAGTTGGAGATGATGTGGGGGTGGTGCTTGTTTTTGCTGTGGGGGCCAGATATAAACATGGCCTTGCTCTTCTTGTAGTTTAATAGCAACTTATGACTACAGAACTAGTCCTCAAGTTTGGAGAAGGAGTTCTGCGGCTCAGATTGTAGGGCAGCCTGAGATGTGCTGCTGCTCGGGAGCACAGCATTGTCTGCACATATAAATATGAGTTTGGTGTAGCAGGCTGTGGGAAGGTCATTTAAGAAAAGGCTGAAGAGTAGGGGCCCCAGTATTGATCCTTAGGGTACCCCTAATGATACCTCTCTTGTGTTGGATACTGTTTGCCCAATGTTGACACATTGATTTCTCCATATCAGGTAGTCTTGGAATCAACAAAGTGCATTGGGCGCAACACCCATGTTTTGCAGTTGGGTCAGTAACAGGGGGTGGTTGACTGTATTGAAGACTTTGGTGAGGTCAATAAAGACTGACCTCACCAGTTTTCCTTCATCCAGGGTCTTATGCGCATAGTCCATGTAGTACAGCAGAGCAGTGGTGGTACTGTGATTTTGTCTGAAGTCATGCTGGTTGGGGCATAGTAGATTATACTTATTGAGGTAGTCAATGAGTTGACCCGCCACAATCTTTTCCAGTGCTTTGGACAGGGGAAGAGGATCGAAATGGGTCTGTAGTTGGCTACCAGAGACTTGTCACCTCCTTTATGCACTGGCATAACTAGGGCCTTTTACCTTTAACCCTTTTAAAGCCTGGCTCCTGAAAAACCAGTTCAAACATAATGCCAAAAAAACACTCACCATGGTATTCAGCACCAGACAAAAGCTCGCCTCCCTACCTGCCCCACCTCCGCTCTCTACCTTGGATGGTGTTCCCCTAGAGTCAGTACTCACCTTTAAGTACTTGGGAGTCTTGCTGGATACCCACCTGAACTTTTCCACACACGTCGATGCCATCTGCACCAAACTCCGGCCCAAACTAGCCATCCTCTATCACCACAAAGCCAGCTTTCCCCTTCCCACCCAGAGTGAACTCATACGCAAAACCATCCTACCAGTTCTGGACTATGCAGACGTCATCTATGGCACAGCGCATGCCTCCTCCCTCTCAAAACTTGACGTCCTGCTCAGTTCTTTCAGTTGATTCACCACTGCCTCCCCTACACTTACTCATCACTGCCTCCTATACTCCACACTATCCCTGATGCCACTCTCGCAAAGGCGGACTACCCACAGCACCTCCCTCATAGCTAAATATTGGCTTGGCTCCCTTCCCCCCACCTCTCTTCCCACCTCTCTCCAGCCATCTCTCCAGGCTACTCACTCCGCCATAAACATGCATGTACTTTCCACCACCCACACCCCCTCTCTGCCTCTGGGCAAGCTGCCTTTTCCTACCAGCTCCCTCTCCTTTAGAACTACCTCCCACCCACCTCCACCAGGCCTCCTCCTCTCTATCAACCTTTGAACAACTCCTCAGACTCCTCCCTCCTCCTCCTCCCTGCCCAAGATGCTCATCTGAACCCTCCTTAACTCGGGCCCAGCCTACCCTCAGTGGCCCCTTTCAGATAAATACTATTGCACACGCCAGCCCCAAACCGCATAGCCACCTACTTGCCATATTTTCGCCATGCTAGTCTAGCACACGGTGGACAACCTCTACTTGTAAATATGTCTATAAATACACTTGTAATATACTGTAAATACAATTGTGTTCGAAATTTGTTAGAAATGAAATGTCCTGATGTTCTTCTAATCATCTGTTCCAGCAAAATTGTTACTTTACTGCTTGCTACTATGAAATGTCCTTTTTCTGTACTATACATCTGGAACAAGATATTGTTTGTACTTCTCTGCTTTCTAAAAGTGTATACCTTGTACCCGGGTTGCACCTGGAAATGAGCCTCAGCTCAGTGTGCCTTTCCCGGTCACCTATTTTAAATAAATAAATAAATAAATAAATAGGGCCTGCTTCCAAACTGCCAGGAATTGAGCAAGGGCCAGGGACTTATTGTACAGCGTGGTAATGGGCACTATAAGAATGTCCAGGGTGAGGGATAGAAGTTTCATGTCTATCCCGTCACTGCCCAGTCTGGTGTTACCTAGTACTTTCTTGACCATAGTGAGTGCTTCCTTCACCATCACTCTTTTAAAGTAGAAGGTCGGGTGAGAACAATCAGTAGATACGTTGTTGGAATGGTTCAAACCAGGTTGAAAATAGGCAGGCGGTAGCACTGGGGTAAGATCGGTGAAGACCTTATTGAAGGTTTCCTCTATAGCTAGAGGGTCTGTAGTGGGTGTGTTACTTGATACTAAGCAGCTAAGGGTGTTTCTTAGCCTCCTTTCCACAGATGCTTTTGATGTTATCCCAGCTTTCCATCACCCCAAGTATTGCTAAGCTGGGCCTTATGATAGTTGGCTTTGGCGAGACGGATTAGCTTGGTGCAGTGGTTCCTGGCCATTCTGTAGCACTGGTAGTCATGCTTGCTACCTGTGTTTCTGGCCTTCTCCCAGAGTATGTCCCTTTCTTTCAGGTGGGAGAGGAGCTCCCCACCAATCCAGCCATTTGCCTGTCCCCTAATTTTTCTTTTCGTGAGCAGGGTGTGGATGTCACAGATGGAGCTAAAGCCCTTAATGAAGTAACTGAGGACCTGATCAAGGGAAAATCACCAGGTCGATAGGAGTCCAGTCATGTAGGGCAAGGGCTGATTTGAGGGCTCCAAGTTTACCCTTCCTCAAGACCCTGCTTTTAATGAGGATGGGTGGGCTTTTGGTAAATTTATTAGACCACAGGAAGGTGACTGGGGAGTGGTCACTTAGCGTGTCCGGGAGAACCTTGATCTCAGAGATCTGGGATGGTGAGCTTGCTAGGACCCTGTCTAGGAGGGTACTGTTTCCTGTCTTATAGTTCTGCCTGGTGGAGCAGGTGACAAGTTGTTTCAGGTTGGAGGTGGCTAGCAGATCCCTGAAAGGGGCAGCCTCCTTTCCATTCCAGTTTATGTTAAAGTCCCCAGTAATGACAAGCTCCATCCCCTTTGGAAGGGCACTGATAACGTCCATAATTGTGGGAAGGCCTGCTATGGCTTTCTTTGTGGGGGTTGGTAGATCGTGGCAAGGATGAGAGGTTTGCCGTTCTGACCAACCTGTGCCTTTATCACTATTATCTCATGGTTCTCAACCACCGTGGTTCCAGGGAGGATGGAGCACTGCAGAGAGTCCCTGGCATAAATGAGGTATCCCCCGCCTCTCTTTGAGGGCAACTTCACTATCTTTAATCCTACTGATCAACCAGGTCTCCATTAAGCAGAGGATGTTGGGGGTAAGGAGGGCCATCGATGTCTGTAGTTGGTCAAATTGAGCGGTTAAACTGCAGATGTTCAGTGAGGCCATTTTTAGGCCTTTAACCTTATGAACACCAGGGCCCGTTGAAGTGAGTGGGCCTGGGTTTGAGTAAATGTTGCCAAAGAGGAGCAGGAGCATAAAGATGACCTTTTTAGCAGAAAGATTTATGCTAAATTTGGCTCATACCTTCTGCCGCCAAGGCTTCAGGTGATTCAGGTGATTGGACACCGGTTTAATTATTAGGGTAGAGCTAACTATTACTACCCCTCTGCTAGGGGAAGGCATATGGCCACCCATGTTTGTGGGGTAAGGCAGGGTGAGTCGCTGCCCACAGCCAAGTGAGGCAGTTTCCAAAGGTGTGTTTGACAGCCATGCACTACCCAGTAGTGGTTCAGAGCAGGGTAGCACTGGCCCAGCTAGGCATCTGTTGCCAGCTGTACCAAGCCAAGTAGCAAGGAGCAGAAGGAGATAGTACCCCTTTATAGGGGACATGGCAGCTTTATTCCGTCATCAAGCCTGACACACTGGTGCCAAAGTGAGGCTGTACAGTTAACTACTGTACTTCGTGGGTAACGAACAGGCAGTACAGCTTTAAAAGGCCATTGGCAGTATGTAGCTGAAGTGGTTGGAATTAGCAAGCGTGGGTGTGGCTACAGTGTATTTAATAGAGGCCGGGTTCGGGGTGGGCAGTGTGGGACAAAATTCTGTTTAGCTATAAAATTAAAATAGCAAGCGCTGGTTCCCAAGAAAAAAGCCGTGAGAAAGAAAGTGTCAGGGAGAGCAAGGCAGAGAAGCAGATCTAGAAAAAGAGGTCAGCAAAGGCACAGCACAACTAGCTGTATAGAGTAGGGGCAACTCAGACCCAAGAAAGACAGAAAGGTAGGTGCGTCCTGACTGATATAGCACCAGAAGGAAGCTGATGTTTAGTAGCTGCTTGCCTACAAGATAGGTTGTAGGAAGCTAATAAAAAATGAAAAGAACACAAGGGCATGGTCTATTGTGTATTTAATAGAGGCCAGGGTTGGGGCAGGCTGGATGAAAAATACAGATGTCCACGAAAAGTCATAAAAACTGGCAAGTAGAAAGCCGAGGATTATAGCCATCAACTCTGGGCCAGGTTAGGAATTATATAGGTTTGGGAGGGGGCAGCTACTGGAAATTGAAGTCCTGCTCTTTAAGATTATATTGAGAGGAATGTGAAGAAATCTTTATTTGAAGAAGAATTTGACTCAGAGATGCACTATTCACACTGGCATCACCGTGTGGCAACCTCACATGGCTGCAATAAGGTGACCACAGTTTCAACCAGGCCGCACCTGCTGAAACTGAGCATGATGTCTACTTTACCTATTTGAATATTCATGGTGTAGTCCTGTACAGCTTTTTTCTGTTCAGGAAGCCTTTCCAACTTGTAAAATGTTGAATTCCAGCAGATTGGAACTTCCTGCTTTAATTTATGCAATGGTAAGCTGATTGACCTCTGCAGCCCCTTCAAGATTTGTTGTGCTTTTTCAGAGTGGTTGAAATGACAACACATTCTCCTTGCAAGCACTAAAAGGTTTTCAATATTTCTTTTTCCATTCAAGAAATGATGTATGAGAAGGTTTAAAGAGCTGCCGACACCTCTAGTAAAACTTTGGAAAACATAATATTTAGACATAGTTCAGCCTGTATTTCATTTACCTTCTATAGATTTCTCCTCCCCCTTATTTATTACTGAGGAAGTTCCTACCAAACAGGATCTGTATCCATCTGAGCACATCTGCCCTGTAGCGTATTCCTTATGTAACCCCCCTACAAATGGGGGTTCCCAAAAAGTCTTTCTTGAGCTTCCCTAAATGCTCACTGCCAGGCTGGTGTTCTGCATTTTAGTAGATTAAATGTATTGCCAGAGAGTGCCTGTATAGCCTCTGTGTACTGTCTCTTTAAGAGCTGCCTGGATTGCAGTCTTAATTAATCTGAGAGGGAGCTCTGTTAGAAGATGTGCTTGTCTGCTGATCATTTGTTAGAGTAGTAATAATATTGCAGTTTGTTCTAACCTGCTTTCTTTGCAACAAGGACTGTTCTGTTTATCTCCACCAACTTGGCCAGGGACTATCAGAATGGGCCAATCAGTACTGTTGGGACTCTAAAATGGGGCTTGGTGGGGTCAAAACTTGTAGGAATTGTAGTTTTTGCATTTTGGCACCTAAAATAACCTGGAGGGGGAGCCCTTGTTGTGACTGACAGACAGATCAGCCAACCGAACCTTTTGGATCTTGGGGAAATTCCCAAGCTGCTTGCAGCTAGTTTCAGTTCTGAGTTAGGAAGTGAAGAGATAACAGCTTGAATGATGCAAGCAGCAGCCCCAGCATAGATTCGTGCAGGAGAACTGTGGAACAGCCTGAGTTTTGCCTGCATGCTTGTCTGCTGTCCCTGAGAGGGAACTTGTGCTTTTTTCAGACTAAATCCGAACTTGGAGAGCGAAGTAAGCTACTGAATTGTAACCAGGCTCCCACCTGTGCAGAGACTCTGTAATTGAGACCGGAGAGCCTTTTGCCTGGTAAAGTGGAATTTCCTTACATGTGAATGTGTTGTGTGCTTATAGTGGGTTGTGATTTGATTCCCCTCTGTGGTTTGAATTGTGTTCTGCTTGCTAGAAGCTGCATTAGAATTTCCTTACATGTAAATGTGCTTTGTGCTGCTAGTGGGTCACGATTTGGTTCCTCACTGTGGTTTGAACTGTATTCTGCTTGCTGGAAGCTGCATCCAGCCCCACGGACTGAATCCAAAATCATCTCCATTGGGCCTGGGCCTTGCCACACTGGCCCAATCTGACTACCCATTGAACAGAGAAAGCCATCAACGAGAGACCTGCCTGGGGATCAGCCCCCTGCTCAACACTTGAACAGTAACAATGCCTCAGTGATTCGTGTGAGCCCTGCTTCTCCAGGCACTCCAGCTCAACAACCTGCAATCTCGATTTCATCCTGCCTGTGTCCAGTATTGGGTATCGTGAGTAAACATCAGGGTAGCTCCCTGCAACAACAGCTAAATCTAAAGTGTAGTCATCTGATTGTCTGGTTGTTTTTTCTTTCACGAACTGAGCCCTCCAGCTCCAGATTACAAATAGTGTGTGTTGTGCATGTTGCTTTCTTCCATCACAGGGCCCCAACCAGCTACAACATTCCTGGCTAGCCCATCGTCTCCCTACCTGGGTACCCAGAGGTGTGACTGTGTGGGGACTTAAAGCGCATGCATAACTGTCTGATTAATATAGCCTTTAAGCCAATCAACCTGATTACACCCCTTCCCTGTTCAAGTCCCCTGAATTAATCAGATTTGACTTATTTGCTGCATTTAACCTAACTGTTGTTCCAGTTTGTGCCAAGAGTACTGTACTGTTGCTATTTACTATGCATAGCTTTGTTTTACAGGGGGTCCCCGGGGTCGAGCCCGAGGAACCAGCCCTGGTGGTAAGTGCAAACAGTGGATACTTGTATGCTGTAACAGTAGACTGCGAAGTGATTATCGAGTATTGCTCAGGCCACTAGAAGGGAAAGAGGGGGTTACAGTGTCCCGGAGGGCTGTGCCCAGGTTAGTTTGACCACTACCAACCCTGACCTCCAGGTGGAGGCACCCGTTTCAGAACTCAGGCCCTGTAACCTGCTACTAGCCGCGCAGGCAGGGGTAGTAGCCCTTGGGATAGCGCTACCAAGAGGTTACACTTTCTTGAAATCCTTACTTGAAATCATAATGCTCTGTTGTGACATCACAGTTGCCATGGGAATAACTGATGTTACAAGCAGAGTATTATGACATTAGGTCGGGAAGAAGCAGTAGGAGCTGATGAACTCTCAAGGATCAAAGATCCTGTTTTCATGCAAATGGCTGCAGTCATAAATTATAGGGAGGTGGGAAAACAGAGCTAATGAGAAATATAAGCTCCACTGTGTCCAAATTTTATGCTTTTGAAAGTTCTCCTGGAGGCATCAGTGGCTCTTTAAACAATGTGCAAAACATGATATGTCTTGGTAGTTGCCATCTCTAACAGCTTTGACTATTCTTGCATCATTATCTGACACTATGAACCCTGGAGATAGGGAATTTGGAGTGAGCCATTTCTGGAATTGTTCTGGCAGCTCATATAAAATATTGGCTGCACTGTGGTTTTCCTCAAAAGTGGCTATGCTTAATATAGCCTGCTTCCTACTGACTACTGTAGACTGCAGGTTATTATTTTCTGACCGAAAAATTGTCCAGTGAACTGTAACACTCACAAGTCAGAGTGTTTCAATTTCTTAATGACTTCAGAACATACCAAGTCATACAAGTGCAGAACAGTCATTTTCAAAAAGTATGTGCGACAGGGAGCAGCGTAAAATGGTTCAGTCTGATGTATGAACTTGAGAAAACCTCTTTGGGCAACAAAAGCGAAACGGAACTGACAATCGGCCAACAGCTCTGCAATGGCTCTATCTAAGCGCTGGCTTGTTGGATGGTCATGGACAAATGTTGATGTCCTTGCAACAATTTCTTTTCAATTTTAGTTGACAAGATATTTTGGATTTGTTTGGGAACGTCTTTTTTTAATGCCTTTGAGCTGGGGAGTAGTGCTGTGGGATGTTTCATTATTTGAAGGCGTCAGAAAACATTCTGGCCCAGATATTCAAAAGGGTTGCGCATGACACAACAGTGTTGCACCATCGCCAACCCACTGACTTGTGTGCGATATTCAAAAGGGAAAGTGTGCAGCAAATCCCAATGCCGCCGAGCGCATCAGTATGCATGCAGGCAGATGAAAAAGCCATGCATACCTGCACAGCCCGAGGTTCAGCCCGGGATGTGCGGAGCCATGCATGCGCAACCCCTACCTGCACCAGCACAAAGTTGATCCCAAAAAAAGGAACAACGGATGGCCACCACAGGTGAGCTGCCGCTTGCAGGGCGCAACGACAGCTGCCACCTGTGGGTGGCCACCCGGACTTCGCTGCACCTCCAGTAGTGGCTAACCTCCCATACGCCCGACCGCTGGGCTTGGTAACAAAATATGGAGTCCTATATCTCTGGTGGTCCAGTGGACCACTGCCCGCCCGATCGGGGCATAAGTGCGTGAAAGTAGACAACTCCTATATCACTGGTGGTTCAGTGGACCGGTGACTGCCCGATCGCAGGCTTAAGTGTGTAACAATAGATTACTCCAATATCCCTGGTGGTCCAGTGGACCTCTGGCCGCTCGATCGTGGACTTAAGTGAAGAAAGAAACTGAATCCAATATCCCTGGTGGTCCAGTGGACCGATGACTGCCCCATCACAGGCTTCAGTATAGGATTAATGACCCCCATATCCCTGGTGGTGCAATGGTCGTACAGCCCTACCGACAGTGTCAGTCGGCGGGCGGCAGGGTGACAGGTGGGTGTGTTGCTGCCACCCGCTGCTGACCGGGGTGGAGCGGGGTGGTGGGGATCAGTGGGCGGGTGGAGAGGGGGGTCCGCTGGACCACCAGGGATATGGGGGTCATTAATCCTATATTGAAGCCCGAGATCGGGCAGTCATCGGTCCACTGGACCACCAGGGATATTGGAGTAATCTATTGTTACACACTTAAGCCCACGATCAGGCGGGCAGAGGTCCACAGGACCACCAGGGATATTGGGAACTTTTTTATTTTACGAATGCCAGCGATCGGGCTGTGGGGCACATTGCCACGCTGCAGGGGGCGTTGGTCCCTGACGGATGCTTCCTGGCAGGGCACCAGGTGCAAGTCATCGGGGATCGGCGCACCTGCATGCAAATGGAGCCATAACGACATGCAAATGGTCCCATTTGCACCTTGCATACATTATAGCCCCATTTGCATGTCAACTTTTGAATATCGCGGTTGCTACACCTTGCGCAATGGAACTTGCGCTAAAGCATCTCCATGCTCCACTCTGGCCACTGGCACTGGCACAGTGCCACTGCGCCATGCGCACTGCGGGTGGCCAGGGTGCGATATTCAATGATGCTGAGCCATGGCGCAGCTCTGTTGAATATCACCCGGTCAACACCCCTGCGCACCCAAGTTGCACTGCGCCCAGGCTTGCGCCACAGTCTGGTGCAGTTTAAATATCTGGGCCTCCATGTTTGTCTGAGGTGACTGCAGTGACACATCCATAGATTTAATGTCACTTGTCACTTCCAATTCATTGTTAGCACTATGGTCACTGCCAGCAACACGTCCACACTGCTATGCCAAGCATACTGCCCCTTTTTTCCTTGCCCCACTCAACTGGGCATGGGTACTGGAACATGGGGAAAAGTGTAGAAGGGGGCTGTAGTAATTCTAAAAGAGACCATGGTTGCTTCCCTTCTGACCTTGCATGCATTAAAGAGGCACTTTGAATACTCATGGGCAAAAGTGGGGGTGCTGCCACCCAGTATCCAATGAATAGAGAGACTCAATTACAGCGAGTCAGTTTAGGTGATGTGAAAATAGCAATTGTGAAAAGGGCTATATAGTGTTCATAGCACATTGTAGGTTCAGCGCTTTCTGCTTTGTAGGGAGTAGCTATTTTGTAAAGTATGTAGGGATTTGTTCGTCAGGCCAGTTCCGAGCTGGCTGTCTTGTGCAGTGGTTAGAGTCACTACCTGTGTGGCTGGTGGACCCGGTTTTGGGGCTGGCTGTGAGACATACTATTTTTTTTTGTCATTGTTGATTTTTGTTGAACACCCATTCCTTGTCCTCCAGACTTTGTTCCCCCCATCCACAGGTTGTACCCCCTAATATTCTCCCCCTGCCGACCTCTATCCCCCCAGGGAGTAGCCCCCCTCCCAGGTTTTCCCCTATTCCTCAATGCCATCCTTCCCACAGTAATAGTTATTCTAAAGCTGGGGGTGCAGAAGGCAAAGTCCCATGCAAACAAGGGGTACAGGGGGCAGGGGCCCCCATTGAAAAAGCAAGGGCAGCAGTGCTGAGTTTGGAGCATGCTGTAGTGCTCTGTCCTGTTTTGCTGATCGCTGTTGTGGAGTCCCTATTTTTGGTTGGCACAGTTTTCTCTGCGCCATTATTTATTTAAAGTCTTGGATAGCACCAGTGAATGGATGCTCATTAATTGGTTCCACATCAGTTAACAAGTACAGAGTGATACATAAACTTTCAAATACAGAGTGGTTTGGTAGCAAATATACAAACATGTTACAGTACAACAATACAGGTAAAGTTCATGGTTACACTATACTGAGGCATTGTACAATGTATGCCCACGTCAAGGAGAGACAAAAATCAGTAGAGTAGGTAGAAGGAGGAGAAGGAGGAAAAAGATGGAGAGGTAATGGTAATAGGAAGGGGTGGGTTGGGATAGGAGATGGAGGGGTAGGAAAGAGAGGTGGGGGGGCATGGCAGCGCCATGGGAGAGGACAGTGGGTCAGTGAAGTGCAAGGTCAGGGCTACCCAGGGGAACAGTGGCAGGGTTAAGAAGTGCTAGAGAGTAAGTGCAGACTATGGCAACGGGATTACTGACTTGAGGAAGGATTTAGTGGGGGCAGGCACAGGTACCCATGGTGAGAAGGTGTTGGCGTAGTTTGTGTGTTAGAGAGCCAAGCGTTGCTGCATCACATATGTCCTGAGGTAGCGCATTTGTCCAGAGGGGGGGCCCGGTATGAGAAACCCCACTGAGCCAAGGCAAGTGCAGCACCTTGGCACATGGAATACCTGAGAGGCAATGCTTCTGGTTTGCTTTGTCTCCGGGAAGGGGTCAGTAGGTTCTGTACTCCTGTTGGTAGAAGGTTTAAGGAGGCTTTTTTAACAAGGAGGCAGCTTTGGTACCTGATTCTTCCACTGAGCTGTAGCCAGCAAGCCATGGTACAGAGATCACAGGTGTGCGTGAGTCTAGCAGCACCTGTGAGGAGATGGCAGGCTTTATTCAGTGCAGTTGAGATGTGGTGGATGGCTGTGTCTGTTGAAGATCTGTAGATCACCAGCTCATAATCAATGAGTGAGACAACTGAGCCATTGATGGCAGTGCTCAGGGCTGCGTGTGTGAGACAGTGTCTGTGCTGATACAGGATCCTGATTCTGGTATTGACGGTCCTTGCAGTAATGTCGATGTGTTCAGCATATGACAGGGTGGAATCGATAGTGATGCCTAGGTATTTGAAGTGCCAAATAAGTTCGAGAGTTGCACCCCCAATGTTCATAATTGCAATTCGGAAGGCTCTGTGTTTGCTTTGTGGGGTTATCACATAGAACCCTGCCTTCCCCCCCCTTGCACACAGGTTCCTGCACCTATTCAATTGGATGTTTTGTCTTGCACGTCACATCATTACTAATGTGCCAAGCTGTGTCCCCTTGCCATGACGGACGCTATTTCTGCACAGACCGCATACAGCTCAAGAGTTGTTTTGCAGGGCTAATATGGAATAAATTCCACATTAAAGTTTTACTTTTTTTACTTTGTGCAGTGGCACCTGGCGCTATTCTTTGTGCATTCAAGTGAACTTGATGAAACCCTACACCTACACTGCCATCTCCTTCTTTAGATATTCAATAATGGTTAATCTTCTGCTTCTCACTTTTAGCATGTGATTTTGTTTTCTGCACTTAGTCTCTCCTGCCTTACTGCTGCATTTTGTCCTACCTCCTCATCTGAACCCCTGACCTCATCATCATCTCCACCATTAGATTCAGAAGAATTAGAAGGGTTATTACTTGGGATATACCCTGGACTATCCAATTCCCATTCCCATTCCCAGCCCTCACCATTTACACCAGCATTCTTTGTCTCAGCATCTGGGCTTTCATTGAGGAAGATACCTCCTTCTGTGCTACTTCAGCAGCTGTTACTATACAGGCACATTGGTAAAACATTCAGTACCTCTACAAGTAACTCCAGTCAGTTCTTTCTGAAACTGTACTATCCTTTCATTGCAAACCTGCTTTTTCTTTGCAGGACATTTCGTGTCGGTCATGGTGTTATTATTATTGAAATCCCCCCACAGGTGGGGCTTACCTTAATCTGCCCCCTACTGCTCTGTCCACCAGTCCCGGTCCGTTTAGTTCCCATGCAATGCTCCTGCTGTCCCTCTTGTGCCAGAATCCTGGGGGACCAGAGGAGTAAAGCTAAAAGTAAGGCCGCCTGCTCGGCAGTTTGCCAGTTGCCATGCACCTCAGTCCATGCACATTTCAGCTGGATCCTGCTTGAATATGTGAGCTGCAGTGGTTGGCTCACCCCCTGTGTTACTGCTGCAGTGCTTTATTTTTAAAGCCGCTCAGGTGGCTCTGGTATACTTCCCCTCATGGGCTCTGACCCCCAGGACTCCAAAAACATAAGTGGGGGTTTGGAGGCAAACAAGGAGGGAAGCAGAGGAAGAACAAATTAAAACTTTGAAAAAAGTGCTCTTAAGCGTTATTACTTGAAGGGAGCACTACATATTCAAGAGCAGCTGAGGCTGCTAAGGATACAGTGGCTCTGCCTCTCGCCTGGGGGACAGTGCTATGGTGCTAGTGACAGGCCGGGGGAGCCCCTGTTTGTGTCCACTCTGCCACCAGACAATAGGGCAGAGGGGCTCCTCTTGTGCCATGGGGGCAAGTAATGTAAAACTATATTGTTTGCCTGCAAAAGACTGTTGAAGTTGGGATTTTATTTAAAATGGACTGCAGAAGCCACATTTGTCACCCCAACCTCAGTTTGCACCAGTGGGAATTCAAGGAGCCATAGAGGGCTTAGCAATGGCTCCTGGGAAGGGGGTAAGGACTGTGCCATTGGCCCCCTTTCAGGCAACCAATCAGGAATTGAGTGGACTTAATGCACATTAATTTTGCAGACAGACAGCGTGTTGACCAATTGGATGCTGCCTTTTCTCTCCTTAGACTCCAGGGACAAATTCAGCTCGGGGCAGTCTGCCTGAAGCTCTCCATGAGTGAGAAGGGTATATAGCAGTATCGAGGAAAAAGTCTGGAAGTTGGCCTAAGGCTTCCACAGCCAAACTCCAGGAGACTTGCCAAAAGCTTTTTACCATCTAGAATGTCAGAATGTGTTTGCAGCACTGTTTGCAAGTAAAACTTTGTAGCATCTGAGAAAGCCCTCGGCCTGGGAGGAGGGTTGGACTGATTCCTGGCAAAGGTCTTTAGTGCTGTCTGAGTCAATCACCCAGAGACATTTGCAGAAAATGCCCATTGCCTGGAAAAGCCAGACACAAAGCAAGAAAAGCTGTTTGCTGTTCAAACCTGCAGTCTGGAAATGCCCAAGGGACTGTTTGCCACCTCTAGTCCTGGGAGGTGATTCCTGAGCTCCAGAGAGAAGAATCATTGCCAGCAGAGGACAGTATGGGGAATCGGCCAGGTAGTATCACATCTAGTCCTTACCCATTGTCTTCCCTTGAGAGTTAGATGCCTGGACGTGTGTGGTATGCATGTGGCCCTGGCCCCCAGTACTGGTCTGTGCCAGCATCCATGAAAAAGTGGCCTAGGAGGTGACAAGCTGCCAGAGTCTACCACAGCCCAGAAGCTGACAAGTTGCAAGACTGCTGTTTACAGCCAAGTAAGCTGCAGATCTGTTATACAGCTCAATGCCCCAACTTGACTGAAGGAATCTTCTATTCTCAGACCCTGTGAGACTGCCTACAGAACTGTGAGTAAACGCAGGGCCTGCTCTGACCTGGGTAGTTATAGAGTTCAACCAACAGTTCCTTTTGCTGTTTAGAAAGAGCACCAACGCCGGCCAACCAGCTGCACCATACAGACCTGCAACTAAACCACCTGAGTACCAAGACTGACTGTAGGGGGCACTGGTACCAGTGGGGAGGTGGGGAATCTACTGTGTGTCACTGGTATGGGGTGGGCACTATTGCTACTGTTTTGCTTGGGGTTTTCTGTTAGTGTTTGCTTATTAAATGCTTGGATTACTTATTTCCCTACATCCCATGTTCCCTGCCCAATACCTACCCCGTGTAAATAAATTGTTGGTTACCCTTTTTACAACTGTCTCATGAGCACATTATTAGTGAGCATATTAGCTATAGTAAATTACTGCATGGTTACTGAATCACTGCATTGTGTTTTGCTGTTCCATGTGTGGGGTGACTGTGAGGGTAGGTGGGTAGGTACAGCATCCCAGGGGGTTGTACTATACCAACATCTGGCCCATTGTAGTTTACTCTGGGTGGAGGCACCATGCCATTTATTTCTATCTGGAACATAATCCCCGTTTTTTCCATAAGAACCAGAACCCAGGCCCCTCAAACTTGTTGAGCCTGCAAGGCTGGGGTAGTAACCAAAAGTGTTACACGGTGACCCCGTTACACTATTATTATTGCCATGTTCTGATTTAATGGTAGTATGATTATTAGAATCCATATTATGGATACTCGGTGATACACCGCCCGTGATTGGATCGAAGGGGGGGAATCGCTATCTGTTTTAGATCAGAATTGGACATTGTAGAGGTTCCAGTGGTGTCCCCTAGATCCTTTGAGTGTATCATGGGAGCAGGTGTGGGCTGCAGAATTCTACTCATCTACCGTCCACCCGGTGATGAGAAAGTTTTTCTGCAGGAAGTAGCAGACATCATTGTCGACCTGGTGTTGGAGCCGTCGAGGTGGTTGGTCCTGGGGGACTTCAATGCTTGGATCGACGATGAACTCTTGCATTTTGGTCAAAACTTCCTCCAACTTATGAATTCATTGGGCTTCACACAGGTTGTTACCACTGCTACCCATATTCAGGGTCACTCATTGGATCTGGTGTTTACCCTGGGGATGGAGATCACCGGACTGGTGGTGGAACCAGTTGGGTGGTCTGACCATCACTCTATAAGGTTCAATTTTATGGCCCCCCCTCTATGAGACCAACCCCTTTGGAGATGATCCAGTACCGCCCTTTAAGGGGTGTTACCCCAGAAGGTCTGATGGCGGTGCTGGACCTATCGAGTTGGCCTATGGAGTGCTTGGAACCAGATGCCTTAGTAGTGCACTATAATAATATGGTGCTGAAGGCTCTGGATTCCATAGCTCCTGTCTGAGTTTGCCCCCTCTCCCTCTGCCCTCGGTCCCCTTGGTTTGATGAGACATTGAGGGAGCTGAGGAGAGTGGGGAGAAGATTGGAACACTGTTGGCAGAAGTCCGGCCTAGAAAGTGACAGGCTTAGATTGATCACCCACTATTCGGGCTATCAATCAGAAATCTCCCATAAGAAGGCAGAGTTCCTGTCCAGGGAGATTGCTGCATCAAGGAATCAACCAGCTCTCCTCTTCCGGACTGTCGATAGGCTGTGCAATCCAGTCTGTCTGCAGGGCCGGAGAGCTTTTTCACAACTGAAGTGTGATGAGTTTGCTCGGTTCTTTGATAAGGTGTCAACGATCATGTCGGACATCTGCAGACCGCATTCAAATGAGCATGGCAGAGATTGATGCTTGGTTACAGGCCCTCAGTCTGTCTGGACAGACTTCGACCGGCGGGCGATCATGGATATCATGAAGATCATCCAGAGCTTGCTGCCGACTTGCTGTAGTTTGGATCCTGGCCTCACGTGTCTCCTTATGGGTTGCGTGGATGTGATCAGACCAGTCCTTGCTGAGATAGTCTAGTGCTCATTGGACCAAGGGGTGTTCCCAGAGTCCTTGAAAGAGGCTGTTGTGACACCCCTTTTGAAGAAGTCTTCCCTTGACCCAGACTGTCTCGCAAACTACAGACCGATCTCTAACCTGCCCATTTTGGGTAAAGTTACTGAGAAAGTAGTTGCACTGCAGCTTGATGACCTTCTTACCACCCATGGAATCTATGATCCTCTCCAGTCTGGTTTCAGGAAGTGGCACAGTACCGAGACGGCGTTGGTTCGGGTGCTTAATGATCTCCTTATTGCGAGAGATCGGAGGAGCTGTTCAATCTTGGTTCTTCTTGATCTCTTTGCTGCGTTTGACACCGTGGACCATGGGATATTGTTGGAACATCTGCAGCTGATCTGTGGACTATCTGGGACAGTCCTCAAATGGTTTTATTCCTTCCTCATGGGCAGATCTCAGAGGGTAGTATCAGCAATTTTTTCCTCTGCTCCCTTTGTGCTGCCCTTTGGGGGGCCGCAGGGTTCTGTGCTTTCTCCCATGTTGTTCACGGTGTATATGCTTCTGTTGGGAGACATTATAAAGTGTTATGGGCTGAGTTTTCACTGCTATGCAGATGACACTCAGCTCTATATGTCCTTTGTACCCAAACAGAATGACACACTCACGGTCTTTAACTGCCTCACTGAGATTCAGGACTGGATGAGTGCTAACTGGTTGAGGCTGAGGCTGAATCCGGACAAGACTGAGGTGCTGGTGGTGGACCCTGGTCACCGTGCAGAGACGTTGACTCCTGGGTTTCCCTCTGGCCTTGTGTTGGGGGTAACCAGTTGAGACCTTCTGAACAGGTGTGGAATCTGGGCGTAATACTTGACTATGAGCTGACACTTAAGTCCCAGGTGTCAGCCATTGTCAAGTACTCCTTTTACCATCTGAGGAATATAACCCGGATAAAGCACCTTGTTCCACACGATGACCTTCCTGTGTTGGTTCACGCCTTTGTTTCCTCGCGTCTAGATTACTGCAATGCTCTATATCTAGGGTTGCTGGGGGTATACCTCCGCCGCCTGCAGCTGGTGCAGAAGGCTGCAGCCAGGTTGTTGACTGGGCTACCAAGAACTTGCCACATCACACCTGTTCTGCGTGAACTGCACTGGCTGTCGGTGCATTGGAGGATTACCTTCAAGGTCGCATTGCTGACCTATAAGACCCTACACGCCTACACGGACAGGGACCGGGCTACTTGCAAGATCTCCTTTGGCCCTACTGCCCTCTCCGCCCACTCTGTTCTGCCGACTAGGGATTGCCAGAGATTCCCAGGGTTCATCTTCAATCTTCTGGGGCCAGAGCCTTTTCTTTTGTGGCTCCAACCCTGTGGAATTCTCTACCTCGTCGGATTAGGGAGTGCCCATCCACAGAATCCGTTAAGGCTTCTTTGAAGAGCTTTTTGTTTGTATCAGCTTTTGATTAGCTCCAACTTTGCTGCCTTTTTAACTGTGTTTATATTTTATATCCTATTTATTATTGATGTATGTTTTTTTATGTATTTGTGCTTTGGCACTTGAAAAGCGCAATATAAATAAATTATGATTTGAGTTGATTTGATTATCAACAGTTGCACATGCAGCAACATTGTGCTTCCTCTTAGTGGACCTGTTAGACATAGTGACTCACAAACAGTACTGGGGATAGAACGATGGTCCTAAGACAAATGCATTAGACAGCTGTAAAAGGATAACTGTTTCACCAACTGCTGAGAAGGGTCAAGCTGGCTATGTTAAATTACAGTAATTAATTTTGTGACGTCTTATAGTGTCACTAAGAACATTGCATTATGCAGCCATAAAAGGTTCCGCTGATTTTACTGTACGAGCGATCGCGCAAGTGCCTTCATTCAGAAGAAGGCGTATGGCCATGGAGGAGGGCAGGTTGTGTCAGTCACTTTCTTTCCTTTGGAACTGTGAGGGGGAAGGGGAGTGAGCCCAAAAGAGGGTGCTACTACCAGGGTGGGGGGATGGGACAATCAGTTCAATATTAGTGCTTACAGTGAGCTGAAAAGCAAAAGCAAAAAGCAAAGTGTTGAAAGATGGCAGCTGGCCATGAGTGGGCGAGTTGTGCCAGTCACCCACTGTTAGACCTTAACTTAACAAATGCATAATTATCAAAACATGGGTGCTGGGGGGAGGAGGGGGAATTTGGGTGCTCACTGAGAATAGGAAGACTGGGGTATAAATAGTTTAAAGAATCTGGCTGGCGAAGAGAATGGGGGTCTGATTTCTTTTCCTTTTTTTAAGAGAGTATTTCCTGAATAAGAAAGAGTAGTGTTACTATTCATTAGTCGAGATCCAAATAATGCATAGTGCATTATTCGCAGTGTTTGGGAAATAATATTCATTGCTTGCACACCCCTACTAACAGTGTCACTAAGATAACTGCATTATACAGCCATAAAAGGCTGTTTCACTAAGTGCTGGGGAGACATAGTCTGGCTGACTATGCAAATCATTTAAAGGGAAATGTCCGCCTAAAATTGTGCCTCCCCAGTGTGAGGCAGGGCCCAATTAGCATTTTCACAAATAGTTGATGTTTCTTACTAACAGTGCCTTTAACTATCTAGAATTTATCTGGTTGATCCTGCCATCCCTCATGCCGGCATTGTGAACTCAAGGGCCCCTAGCAGTGCACCCACAGCCTCCCGTACCTATTCCTAGAATAACGTATGATGTGGGGAGCAGCCACAGGAGCATGCACAGGGTTACTGTATAGCTGGACCTTTTTTTTTTTTTTTTTTTTTTGTAATTAAAATGTTATTACTTTTTACCATTGCAATGAGGTAACACACATACGTTGCTATAACATGATTTGCTGAACGTGCACATTCACTTATCAACGAGAATAATTCTGTAAATCTAGCACATTCTGATGGAATGACAATAACAAACAATAAAGAAAAAGATAGAAAAAGAAAATCCCACTGCCGCTACCCTCTCCCCTTCCCTATCCCTAAGTTGTAAATCATCAAATCAAGTAAAAATAGTTAAAGAGGTTTATGCTTCCACAGTCAAAACCACTTAGTATTACGGCTTCCAGGTCATCAAGAAGTGTTCCAGAGAGCCCCAAAGCGAGATATAATGTTCACGCTTATCCCGCATAGAAGCAATGTGCTTTTCAAGCTGCAGTGCTTGCGTGCATTCCCTATGCCACTCCACAAGAGTGGGCGCGTTGTCCGATGCCCAATGTCGAAGAATTAACAACTTCATAACCGCAGAGGCCAGAGAAACACGTGCCCGCCATGCTTTAGGAGCTGACGTAGGGAAAGCAAGCAGTAGACAAACTTCGGGAGTGTCCATTTTTCCTGAGCCAAGGATAGGGTCTAGCATATTGCTTATAGTCCTCCAGAGAGTATGAATCATCGGGCATACCCATAACAAGTGATATAGAGTTCTCTTCTTTTGCACCTCCAACAACAAGGTGAGTAAGCCCCTTCTAAATAAGGCGAGAAGGGGTTAAATATAAATGATGCAATATGTTGAAATGTATCAGTCTAAGCCTATCTTGTTTGATATATCTGTATGCTCAACCAAAGTGTTTTCCAAAACTCCGGGAGTCGCTATATTTAGAACTCTCACCCAATAGAAACCTACACCGAAGGGAGCCTGTGATCCCATTCCTGGAGGAGACCGTGAACCTTGGAAACTGCATGTGGTTGCCTCGCTGCGTCTTAAAGAGGATCAATATTAATTTCCCCCATGTCCGTCAATGAAATCACTGCAAGTATCTGATTTAAAGCCTTATTAAGCTGTAACCACTTGAAATAATCTACATCCGTGAGACCCAAACTTATTTTGAGAGCCTCGAATGGACGTGGGCCAGTCTGATCGCATAAGTCGGATACTGTCATATTACTTATTTGGGGCCAGAACGCTACAGGTATGGGAAAGCCTGCGATTTTAATTTGGAGATTGTCCGTAATAGGTTGGGCGCTCGAGAGCCACCAACGGACACCCAGAAAGCGTTGGAGCTGGTGATAAGCCCTGATTGACCAGCCTAAAGGCTTATTTTTGAGGAATCTAGGTAAGGAGGCCCAAGGGGTAAACAGTAGAGCATATAAGGAGCTTTTAACCATCTTTGCCAGACTCCGTTCAATATCTAGCCAAAGGGGCAAATATTCAGTCTGTCCCCATTCTTTGGCCCATAAGGTCAGCTTACACATATGCTGAGCAAGGTAGTACTTGAGAAGGGAAGGAGCAGCTAGACCGCCTCTATGTTTGGGAGCTGACAAATTCAGATATGATTGACGAGCTGCTTTACCATGCCACAAGAAGGAATTGAAAATCTTCTGTACTTTCATAAACCAATCCCTTGAAAGGTAGAATACTAACATATCTAACGGATAGAGTATCTTTGGGAGGACAATCATTTTTAGAAGATTTAGTCTGCCCCATAAGGAAAGAGAGATTGAGCTCCATCTCTTGAGATCATCTGTAATCTCTTGAATTAGAACTGTTAGATTCTCCTTAACCATAGAAACAAAGTTTGTGCTAATATTTATGCCTAGAAACGTTATATATTTGGTTTCCCAGCCCAAATCTAAACCCTGTATGTCTGTTTTCCTAGTGAAATGATTTAAGGGGAAAAACTTTTGTTTTAGTGTAGTTCAATTTGTAAAAAGATACTTTAGAAAAACTATTAATTTCTTCTAAGATGGGTGGGAGCGAAGTTGCTGGATTCACAAAGTGCAATAAGACGTCATCGG
This sequence comes from Neoceratodus forsteri, assembly GCA_016271365.2. NCBI lineage: Eukaryota > Metazoa > Chordata > Ceratodontiformes > Ceratodontidae > Neoceratodus > Neoceratodus forsteri. The sequence goes on from CM028129.1 coordinate 128,912,183, forward strand.
CATATGCCGAACATATATAACTAGAATCGCCAATTTGTATACCTTTAATGAGTGGGTTATTAGTTAACCTACGGAGTAAAGGCTCTAGATACAAATTAAATAGTAAAGGGGACAACGGACAGCCCTGTCTAGTGCCTCTCTCCAGTTTAAAAGCCGGTGATAACATCCCGCTGCATTTCACCCTCGCCGAGGGGGGAAGAATACAAAATTTTTATCCAGCCAATAAAGTTGTGAGGTAAGCCAAAAGTCGAGAGAATAGCGAACAGAAAAGGCCAAGACACCCGATCAAATGCTTTTTCAGCATCGAGTGATAGGAGAGCTGCCGGAATTTTCAATTCTTTGGCTTTATCGATGAGGTACATTAATTTTCTCATATGATCATGAGAAAGTCTCCCTTTCGTGAATCCTACTTGTTCCTTACATATTAGTCGATCCATAACTTTTGATAATCTATTGGCCAGTATTTTTGCCAATATTTTAATGTCAGTGTTAAGGAGGGATATTGGTCGATAACTATCTAAAGCAGCGGGATCCTTACCAGGCTTTACAATCAGGGATATTGTGGCTTCTAAGAAGGTTGGGTCGGAGATGCCATAATTGAACCAGTATTTGAAAGTATCTAACAAAATTGGTGAGATATCCGAGAGAAAAGTTTTATAAAAGTTACTTGTGAACCCATCAGGACCTGGAGATTTATCAGGAGGAAACTGCTGAATCACCTGATGAATCTCCGAGATTGTTATTGGCAGATTCAGGCCTTCAGCTTGGCTTCCCAACAACCTTAGTAAGATTAATTGCCCTTAAAAATGCTGCAATTTCAGTCCGAAGGCCTGGAATCTGGTTCCTGGGCATACAATCTTTGGAAATATTCCCAAAAAATCTTTGGTATCTCTCTCGGATCTGTACATATCTGGCTCCCCTGACTAACCCGAACCCCCACAATATGTTGAGATGAATCTATTTGTTTTACCCGCAAAGAAAGGAGTTTACTGGCCATAGCTGGAGCTTTTAATAATTCCAGTGTGTAATGTACATGTTTTGGTGTTATACCAAGATCAGCTAAAGACTAGCAGTCGACTGCCAGTCTATACCTGGTTTTGATACAGCACCGAAACATGTACATTCCAACCAGAGCTATTAAAAGCTCCAACTATATAGTAACCCTATGCATGTTCCTGAGGCTGCTCCCAGCCTCATACGTCATTCTCAGGACAGCCACGGGAGGTTGTGGGTACACCGCTAGAGGCTCTTGTATTCATAATGCCGGAGCAAGGGACAGCAGGATCAACCAGATAAATTCTAAATAACTAAAGGCACTGCTAGTAAGGAACATCAACTATTTGTGAAAATGCTAATTGGGCCCTACCTCACACTGGGGGGAAGGGGGCATGATTTTAGGTAGACTTTTCCCTTTAATGTCGGGGCGTCTAACAATGGTCCTAAGACCAATGCTTTACACAGCCATAAAAAGCTATCTGTTTCACTAAGGGCTGAGAGTCTGGCTGGCTGTGCCAAATTATTTAATGTTGGGGCATGTAACAATGGCCCTAAGACGAATGCATTATACAGCCGTAAAAGCTAACTGTCTCACTAAATGCTGAGGAGACAGAGTCTGGGTGGCTATGCCAAATTATTTAACATTGGGGCATCTAACAGTCCTCCTAAGATGAATGCCTTTACAGCCATAAAAGGCCAACCATTTCAATAAGTGCTAAGAGGGGTCGAGCTGGCTATGCCAAATTACTGTAATGATTTCCCTTCACTACTAGTAGATAAGCTGACATTAGAATAATGACTTATGGTGTGGTCTCTCTCTCTGTCTCCTCGCTTCCCTGCCGCTAGTCGCAGACAAAAATCCCTTTCCTCAGTTCCTCCTTCCTGATGCATCCCACTCAACTTTTTATTTCCTTCTGAGTCACTATTGCGAGCTTGGCTCAGGGTCACACAGCTGCTCTCCTTTTGGCTCCCTTTAGATAGCACTTTAACAAGAGACTTGACATATAGGGAATGGCACAATATAGGGGCCAGGGGTCTGATTTCAATTACATATAATGACCAGCACTAGAGATTCTGCTATTTGCTGATGCCTAGATAACAGTAGTGCAACCACAGCAAATAAAAACACACCACATCTCCATGCTGTGCGTCAGAATTCAGGACAGTATTACATCATTGTTCAAGTTCAAGTTTATTACAGGAAAACTCCATTGAGCGAGCTCATTCACAAGGAGGTCCTGCTACATATATACAGACAAGGACATCAATACATAGGGTACAAAAAAAGAGCATCACAGTAGGTTGGAAAATATGAAATACAATTTTAAGTTCATATGGTACAACCTGCTCAACTTAGGGCATAACATGGTAGATGTAAACTACATTTTCTTGGGAACATTAGTAGTCAAGGGTTAGGTTCAAATGGGGGAGAGTAATAAAGCAGCCAATTAAATATAAAAGTGAATAAAAAAAGGGAAAGAACGGAGTAAGGGAGGTAAGATATGGCTCAATTGGATCATGGCAGATGCCAGTACATAGGGAGGGCATAAAGAGACATATAGATAAAGGAAGAGTCTTAAAAGCAGTTACAATTATCTCTAAATTTAGATGCAGTTAGCTTTTTATAGAAGCTAACGGAGACAGTACTAGATAGTTTCAGAGTGGCTTGAAGCTGATTCCAACTGGATGGGAGAACATATGATATTGCCCATTTGCCAAAGGTAGTGCGAGTCCTAGGCACATCAAGGGAAATATAATCGGATTTCCTGAGTGAGTACACATTGCGGGAGATTCCAATAAGAGATGTAATATAGCATGGGAGCTTGTTCAGGAGTACTTTCATTGCCAATGGGATTTAATTTGTTTTACTGTGCACAGTGAATCGTGGAATAAAACTGTCTACTTCCTTTAGTGTCAGGTGGGAGGGTGCTGAACAAGTCTTCTCAGGAAAGATCTTTCTTTTTTAAAACTGAATAAACAGTTTTTCTGTCTCTAGGGGGGGAGAGAGAGAGAGAGAGAGATGCTGACTGTTGTGCTTCAGAAAAAGAGCTGATTCTTCAAGCTAGGTTAGCTCAGCACAGCAGCTGTGCCAGGAAATAAAGCTTAAGTAGGTGGCTGGCTTATTCAATCTCTGATACTGTATTTAGTGGTATTACATTTTATTATATTACTCAATCCAAATGTAAAAAAGAAAGTGACAGTGCATTGATTACATTTTTTATGTGCTGCCTGCTAGGCTACTGCCACTGGGCTGCTGGGAAAAAAAAATAAATGCCCCTTCCTTGCCCCTACTACTAGTTGTCTGAGAGTGTCAATTTAGTCGAACAGCACAGATGAAAATTACAACATCACTGAAAGTGAGCCCAAGCTGGCCTGGCCGCCTTTACAGTTTCCCTCGCTCTACGACTTTTACTTTCTCTTCTCGGGAAGGGCAGCAAAACAAGAGAACTGAGGATTTGTTTTTTGTTTTCCTGAGTCACTCCTTGTCCTTCCTTCTCTTATTCTGTCTGACTCTTCATTTTTATCTCCCATTCTCCTATCACAGATCCAACACTGGAGTACAGGCTTCCTCATCTCTTCTCCCCTTCCCCCACTAGTCTCTGACCCATCAAACCCTTTCCCAACTCCTCTCTTTTGTTTTTCTTTCTTGTTCCCAACTGCACTAGTTTTGTTTTCCTGCAGTTAATCTAATTATCTTTCATCTGTCGCACTTAGTCCCAGGCAGGCAGGGACCATCACCACAGAACCTGCCCGACGAGAGTCCGAGAGCAAGTCAGAGGAGACACATACTCTCACTCTCAGGGTTGAGAGTGAAAATGCATTGATCACGTGGCGACAGGACACTCCCACTGCCAACTCAGCTCTCTCATTTGTGGAGAGGACTCTGAAGGGACAAACCTTGCTAGACTGACAGTTGCAGATAGGATCATGAGGTGTGATGTTCTTCTGTACTGTACAGCAGAACAGCACACGTGGTGGCCCTCCTGTTTGCAGTTGTCAGTCAAGTCAGAGATATGAGTACAGTGCAGTGAACTACCCGAGGCGAGCTACGTGATCCGATTTCAGAACTATCCAACCTAATTTCAGAGCTGCTAAATCAGATAGGGTAGTGTATTACCCTAAGTACCCTACATGGCATAAAAAGTACATAACCTGATGCACCCTATCTGGTTACCTGACAGGTAACCCAAACCTATTAGGAAATGCCACACAGGACTCGAAAGTGTGACGCAGCAGCTGACATAAGCAAGGAAGGTTGACTAAGGTCCCAAAAAACAGTTGAAGAAATCTTCAGGCATCTAGCTGTCTTCTGACAGTGATGATATAGCAGCTCATTCCACACAGAACAGGCGACGGAGAGTATGTGGTGTTCACATTAGGCCTGGTGTACTGTAGCCCACCTATCATAAATTGCTGTGGAAAAACATTAGTTCAGCTGAGCCCATCATCTGCTCCTGGGGTGGTACTGCACAGATTGTCCAGCACTTGGGTACCCTCTGCCAGCAGACCAAGGCTCAGAATTGTCTATGAAGGGCTAGCACATCAGTACAGTGGTAGTGCTACCGCTAACAACACTGGTGACCTGAGTTTTGGAACAAACCTACGTAATCGGTGGCTGGCTGGGCTGGGGAGGAGGACTGAGCATCCCAAAGGACAGTCTCCTCCACTGGGGAGGGAGGTTAGCCTGCTCTGCTGTTATACTACCACCTGGCTGACAACAGGTGGCAATGTAGTTGAGAGTGGCTACATGGGAGGGGGGGACATTGGTCGGTGGCGCACTCTGCGTGGTCACGTGCACGTGCATGCTCAGCCCCTGCTGCTGATGTCCTGTAAGAGAGAAGGATGGAAATGGAAAAACTACCCAACCAGGCAGGATGCATTCTAGTCTGCTGAATGCCCCACACTGGTGACCTTGGCCCCTCCTCCGGAGTCTGGATCCACATGGTGGAGGAGAAGAGGGAGCTCCGCTGACTCTGCCATGAGGGTAAGCCCATAGGAGTTAGAGTGATGGGTAAGTCCAGGAGAATCCCAGTGACAGGGCTGGACTGGGCAGGCCAGCAGAAAGGGGGCCTAGTCAAAGAGAACTGGCAAAATACAGACTAGTGTATGGGTAGCCATACTTAGCTAACCTGTGTTTCCATCAAAGGTTTGTAATGACATCATAGGGACCACGAGAGCAAAGCTCAAGCGGTCCCTATGATGTCATCACAAACCCGAGATGGAAACATTGCTTTGGGGTGTATGGTTACACATACACTGTTTAAATAGTATGGGAGCCCTAGATTGTGCATGGATTTCAGCAGCTGAGGTCTTGCAATCGTGGTGAAAAATAGATGAACACACACACACTTTCAAGTTTAAGCACTGCATTATAGAACATAGCAGAACAGTTGAGAAGACAACGGAGCATTTAGGAGAAAACATTTTAAGAAAACAGACAAAACAAACTTTAACTGTAGCTCAACTAGGTCAAACAAAGGATATAACTTCCATTCTGATGTGAGTACACTGCTGAGGCCATTGTTTTCGTGGTTTGAGATTTACAGTGATTTGTGTTATCGAGTGGCTCTGTCACAGTAGCTGCTTTTGGAGTGCTTAAGAAAGCCAGTAACAGTGTGTGCTGATTCGAAGGAAAGAAAAGTTGTACTATCGATATGGCATCAGAATGATAGTACAACAACTTTTTTTTAACTTTGAACTGTCCTACAACAAGATTTGGAAAGCTACTGAAATCCATGTATAATTGAGGGCTCCCATACCCTATAGTAGATTAACCAAAAAAAAAAAGAATTGTCTATGAAAGCTGCCTGGCTGCTGCTCCAGCCAGAGGAAGACTGCAAACATGGTAAACCCATTTATCAGGGAAGGGCCATAGGGAAACAGGGCTCATAAATAAAATAAGTATATATTGGTGGAGATGTCTTCTCTTGTACAGATCCAGACAAGCATGTGTGTTACATTTATTTTTTTTTGGACCCCCCCCTTTGGCCTGCCATCCAATCTGCCTCTGAGCCCTACATGGGGGGTTGGGCTATTGCACAGGGGTGACTCCCATGTCTAGAGGATTGATAGATCATAACACTCACCAGGAGCCACCCCTTGCTAAACATTTCACCACAAGTTGTGACCTTCTTCAGCCCCACAGGTAACTTAGCAGTGCAAGGTTCAGTTCTTCATTTACATATTCTCTGATCCTATTACCTAATTATAGTTCACAAGGTCATTGGGGACATAGACTATGGCTTTTAGGACTGACTGAAAACTGAGTGGTAGCATATGGTGCTTCTGCAGCTGTGTACTTTGGCTTATGTTCTCTACCACCCTGTTGGAGGTGATATAAATATAGACACAGGAATCATCATGAAAGAGTTCCAATCCCTTAAGGTGTTGCAGGGACGAGTTCCCTGAGACCAAAGGTACCTTTGGGAAGAAAGTCCAAAAACACAATGTAGACAGACAGGCACATGCTTCCGAATCCTAAGGAGAGGAGACACAGCCAGGCTGAGACCCTGAGATAGGGAAAACCACCATCCATTTCCAGCTTCTGCAGAACCTGGCTGATTTTATGGCCATCTGCACGGAGAACAGGAAAAAACTTTTGGGAGGAAACCTCAGAGGATACAAGGGCTAGCGCACCATCCATTCATGCTATGGGTAATATCAGTGGTGAGTTAGCTACTGTAATTTAAAGACCCAATTCAGGGGAACATTTTTGAGGTTGGGCTCTCACTCTATCCCTCTAACCGGAGCACCAAGAGGGTGCTGTGAGCTGATCTCTGCAGTTAAGGAGCTTCCCAATTAAAGAGACTATCCCCAAAGCGGGAAGGAGGAGGAGAGCAATGATTGTTGAAAGGCACTTACCTGGCCTTCACTTAGGGGAGGTCTAGAGAGGAAGCGGTGCCCTTGAGAGGAAAGACATAGAAGTTGAGCCCTTGAGGGGCAGAGTGTTTGTATCATATAGATCTTTAACCTTCAGGGGCAAAGGAAGAGATGTTGGAGGAAACCAGGTGGACCTTTGGTAGCTGAAGGGAGAATATCTTTTGAAGATGCAGCCAGAGGGGTCTGCACAGCTAAAAGAGCCCCTGAGGACTTAGAGGTCCCACCCTCTAGTAGCTGAAGTCTTAAATGCTACGTCAAGATGTGCTGCTAAGTCGATCGGCATGGCTAAAGTTTCCCCTGGAAGGTAGGATATTCTCACCCAAAGGGCTGAAAGAGAAGGACCCTGCCTGAATCGAGGGACCTACTCTAATGATGAAGACTTAAAGGAAGCAGATCAAAATCATTGGCTGACATGACAGGGGCCCTGGAAGTCATGAATATAGTCATGTCTGGCATGTGTCTAGAGCTGGTATGAGAGTGTATGAGTGGTAGGAGACTGATGGTGAAGCCTGACAGTCGTTAAGTACAAAAAGGTCAGTAGGAACAAAACAAATCTGAGCGACTGACTGAAGGCATGGTATGCTGACTGAGTAGACTGAGGCCTGAATAATGTGGTAACACACCGGTTAGGCGGACACATGCCAACCACTCTCAAAAAGAAGAGGCTAGCCAGAGAGGCTTATTATAACAAAGAGAGGCACAGAACTGCAGAGGTGACATGGGAGCCTATTAATGGGGAACGGTCAGCACTAAGTGCCCCATACCTAAGTGTGGTGCTGGTCCCAATGTGCGCTTTGTGCGCAAAAACATTTTGTCATGTTTACTCTTGACTGTAGTATAGCAGACTGCATCAGACTAATTTTGTTTTCTTCAAGGCTGACATCTTCTGTAACTAGAAATACGAGAATACCCTGCAGCCGACATAAGAGCAGTTCTGCAGCAGTGGGAGAGTCAATAATCTACAGTGCATGTTAGAGCTTTTATAATCTCTGACCAGATCATTTCCAGATCTGCTTTTCTCCATGGACTATGTACAGTTCTCTGTGACTGTAACGTAGCCCAGGTAGGACAGCAGGACCAGGAAACAAAAGATCAGAGCTTATACATACTCTTTGCTGAGGGCCCAAATTAAAAATTATTGACATGTCTCAAGCCTGTAAACCACGGAAGCCAAATTTATTCACAGCAACAATCAATACATGATACAGGTCCCCATTGTAGCTGCATCGGAATTGGTGGCTACTGTAGGCTGTATCTGTGACTCACTTTCATATTTATAGTCAGCATTTTTGTTCAACAACAGAGTAACACAGAAACATAGAATTTGATGGCAGATAAGGACTACTTGGTCAACCTTGTCTTCCCATTTGTCTCTGCCTATACTGTCACCACAGGCCCTACTTGATCTCCAGCTTCCCCTCCACTTCCCAGTTAAGATTCCCTTGTGCTGGGCTGGCCCAGTGGTGCTGAGGGTTGAGGCACTGGATGCCACACCTTGCGCTAAGCCGGCAACCTGAGTTCTGGAGTGAGCTTGTGCGCCGGGGGTCAGCAGGGGTGGGTGAGGATTGAGCAACCGCTTGGCTGCTCTCCTCCCCAGGGGGGAGGGAGGGACATCACTCAGCATGCCAGCAGCTTCCAGTGGACACTGGGGTGTTGCAGCATGCAGGACAGCACGTACATAGCATGGCTGACGCTTGGCAGGGTTGGCATGTGCCATAGCATCAGGGATGTGCACCACGCATGGGATGGGGGAGCGCACACCAAAACAGGGAAAATACCAGTCTACGGGGTAGGCGATGGCACCTGCCCCCATGCCCACTGCCAGGTCCATCCTGCCTGGCCTTCCACTGTCCTTCACCTGGGCTCTCACCCACAAACCAGAGACTGACTGTACAGAGCACCCAAGAGGAGGGGCGACCCAACCCCAGAGGAGTTAAGCCAGGGGTGCCGGTTGAGTGGGTTGAGAAGGAGGAGAGAGGAGGCTCAGGTAGGAGGATTTCAGGCAGGGCAGGAACAGGCAGGATGCCTGAGATAGGCTTCACAGACTGTGACTGGAGGGAAAACAAAAGGTACGAAAAAAAAAAAAAAGATTCCCTTGTGCCTATCTCATACATGCTTGAAGCCCACCACTGTTTTTGCCCCCACTTCCTCTGCTGGAAGACTTCATACATCCACCACTCTTTCAGTGAAGGACTGCCTCACAACTCTCCTAAATTTTCCCTATTCCAGCTTCATTGCTTGTCCCTTTGTTCTTGTGCATCTTTTCCTCTGGAAAACACTCCCCTCCTGTACCTTGTTCAACCCTATGAGAAACATAGAAACATAGAATGTGACGGCAGATAAGGACCGCTTGGCCCACCCAGTCTGCCCATTTCCCTACCTACTGGATAAGCTGCAGATCCTAGTTAACCAGCAGCCTACTTCTTCCTACCCCCACCCCCCAGAATTGCCTTATGACTATCCCATGCATGCTTGAATTCCACCACTGATTTTGACTCCACAACCTCCTCCGGAAGGCCATTCCATGCATCCACAACCCTCTGTGAAAAAATACTTCCTTAAATTACCTCTGAGCTTCCATCTTCAAATTGTGCCCACTTGTTCTTGCACACCCTTTTTTGAAAGATGCTACCTCTGGACTTTGTTGATTCCTTGAGGTATTTGAAAGTTTCTATCATGTCCCCCTCCTCCTCTTTCCTCGAGGCTATACATATTAAGCTCCTAAGTCTCTCTTCATATGTCCTCTGGTGCAGACCCTGCAGCATTTTAGTTGCCCTCCTCTGGACAGCTTCCATCCTGTCTATGTCTTTGCAGAATTGGGTCTCCAGAACTGCACACAGTACTCCAGATGGGGTCTCACCAGCTGTCTGTACAGAGGGATAATAACTTCCTGTTTTCTACTGGTGATGCCTCTCCTATGCACAGTATCCCCCAGCCCTCCTTGCTGCCTTCTCACATTGCTTGCTCACCTTTAGGTCATCTGATATGACTACCCCAGGTCCCTTTCCATTTTTGTTGTTGTTAGTATCTCACCTCCCATTGTGTACTCTTCCCCTGGGTTTTTGTTTCCCAGGTGCATTACCTTGCATTTCTTAGCATTGAATCTAAGCTGCCATACATTTGACCATTCCTCTAACCTTGCCAAGTCTCTTCTCATCCTTTCCACCCACCCTGTAGGTCTCTATCATGTCCCCCTCTCCCTCTTTTCTTCCAGGGTATACATATTGAGATTCCGTGGTCTCTCCTCATAGGGCTTCTGATGCAACCTCTGCAACAATTTAGTTCTCCTCCTCTGGACATCATCCACCCTGTCTATGTCCTTCCTGAGATATGGTTTCCAGAACTGGACACAGTAATCCAGGTGGGGTCTCCCCAATGATCTATACAGTGGCAACACCATCTCTCTCACCATCTACTGGTGATATTCCTCCCTATGTACCCCAGCATCCCACAGGACCTACCTACTTCCTTTTTTTCTACTGCCTTGCCACCTTACAGTCATCTGGTATGGATACTTCAAGGTCTCTTTCCTGTTTGGTGACCATCAATACCTCTTCCCCCAATTTATACTCTGCCTCTAGGATGCTGCACCCTAGATGTAAGATTTTGGTGAGGATGAGGTACATACCCTCCTATCTAGCACAGCAGTACCTGGGCATGGGCACCAAGAAATGAGGTAGAATGGGCTCATTGCATCTTACTCTACCCTAAGGCCTCCATGTCTCAGCAGCGCCCCTAGTCTTCAGGCAAACAGGTCTAGTTCTCACTCCCAGCTTGGAAGTATGGAATTCGACAAGAAGACATTAGGTTTATTTGTGAACCCAAGGACATATACCTTGATCGCTGTAAGGCAGTCCTCCTTGAGGGTGAGCTGCCAACAGGCCCTTGCCATCCTGACTTTAGACCCTCACCAGAGTCTTGCCTCTGGAGACCCACCCAGAGGGAACCAGTGCCACACTAGACCCAAGACCCTGCAACCATCCTGAGCCTGCTGGCCCCCTTCAGCAAGGTGCAACCAGAAATATTTCACACCCCATGGGTGCCTGAGCTCTGGCACTTGACTCTGAACCAGCACAATACCAACCACACACCCATTCCCCCAGAGAACTGGGGCTTTGATTTTATACTGAGGAGGGGGTAACCAGAAAAGCCCAGGAAAATACAGACGCCAACGAGCACAGGTTGAACTAAACAAATATTAACCAGCTTCCTTTTGCTGGGGCTGAAGCAGTAAACAGGAAAAGAATAGTTAAATTTCTTAGGGGTTTTGAAACTTATCCCTTAGTGCAGAAATAGGGTAATACTGGACTGGCATAGGCTGAGAGATGAAGTAAACCCTCGTGTTTGTCATAGGAGCATTACCTGTTTACGTACAGTTTTGGACCATGAAAGCATACTGAGCTGATATTTTTTTCCAGATGCATCTTGGGGTTAGAGGCACAAGAGATTACATAGAAACATAGAATTTGACAGCAGATAAGGACCACTTGGCCCACCCAGTCTTCCCATTTCCCTACCTAACAGATAAGCTCCAGATCCTAGTTAACCAACAGCCTACTTCTTCCTACCTCCACCCACTAGAATTGTCTTATGACTGTCCCATGCATTTTTGAATTTCACCACTGTTTCTGACTCCACAACCTCCTCCAGAAGGCCGTTCCATGCATCCACAACCCTCTCTGTGAAAAAATACTTTCTTACATTACCTCTGAGCCACTCCCCCATCTTCAAATTGTGCCTCCTTGTTGACTCTTCAACAAAAACTAATCAGAAGCAATTCAAAACAATGGCAGAACAAATAGAATACAATATACATTACAGGACTATTCACAGCAGTAGCTGGGGTTAGTTATCATGATACAGAGCTGTGCATGCAAGTCATAGAGTGAGGTAGCTGAGTGTACAGCAATAGATAAATTGTTCCAAAAAACTGGTGAGTCTGAAAGGGAACCCAGCCTGGCCAATGGTCTTAGGACATTTATAAGCCACACAGAATCTGTGAAGTTGGAGCCTAAGGGCTCTATCCACAAAGCTGTACTGGATCGGCATTAAAGGTGCGTACCCAGGCCATGGAGCTCTGCATTTACAGAGTGGCAGATCAGAAGCACGATTCACAGACTCTGACCTCTACTCCCTATTCCTGCCTGAACATGGAAACCAGAACAGAGGGGTCCAGGTGTCTTATCTAGGCAGAGGGAGGCATGATGGCAGGTATCTAACTGAATACCCAGACCAGCTGTCTACTGGAACCCCTGCTCTGAGTGAAGCAGGGCACTGTGGGATATGACAGTCCCGTATCTCTTACTTCAAGACTTGTTAAAGCAAATACAATTTAAAACAAGGTATGTAATGTTTTATTGTTTGACTTAAAGTCTTTACAAAAATAAAATATCAATTTTAATAATAATACATATTTAAAACCATTTAAAACATTATTATTGCACAAACCATTTCATATGACACTATACATGTCTATTTCACACAAATTTCCTAAATTCAAGCACCAAATCTAACATAAGATAAAATTCCTGTATTTCAACCTTTTCATTCTTATAAATGAACTCCTTTTAAGAAGTTTATAAGCACCATTCAAGTATTTCTATTTTTTGTATTAAACAAAAATACAATTAGTTGTTCAGAGGGGAGACCAAGGGTAGCTAATAACTGAGCCAACCACTTTTTCCTGAGAGTCTCATATTTAGGGCAGTGCAATATTATGTGCTTAAGATCATCTTGGCATCCCATCATTCAATTACATTCTGGTTTAGAAACCCCATCTTGTTTCTGATCATATAATATATATTTTGCTGAATATAACTCTAATCTAAATCTAGTAAATATTCTCCTCTCCTGGGGATCAGTTAGAATAGTCAAATAAGGCTCCAGTCCATGTGATGTTTTTAATATTTTAAACCAATTAAAATGTTTTAATTTGTTGATCTTTTCGTGGTCAGAAGCCATAAAATGGCTTCTGACTCTAACTGTGATTTGTTCCACTATTTTAAAGAAGGGAGTACTATAAATTTCATACAACATATTTGTCATTCCCCATTGTAAAATATTTTCTTTTATAGTCTTAATTGCCCCTGATGTAAAATTTAAAGAGTGATATTTTATTTGTTCTTCCAGGCAAAGTTTTGGGAGTCTATGATCTGGAAGAAGAAACAGCTGTAATATAAACATGATTCGGCGTTCAATTGCCAAAGTTATCAAAGAAAGTTGTCCCAATTCCTTTCTTAGAATTTCTGCTGGCACTGATTGTTGCACTCTTAATATAAAGCGGTACCTTTTATTTACTATCACTTCTAAAGATTTTAATTCAGTGGGAGACCATATTTCTATGGTGTACAATATGCTTGTCTTTATTTTCATATTAATAACCTTTAGAAGTCCCAATATTGAGCTATGACCCATCTTTCCACTAAAGCATTTGAAAGCTTTAAATGCTGTCCTCAATTTTTGAATCATAGATTTAATATGAGAGTTCCATAAAAGGTTTGATGAAAATCTCAGACCTAAATAGTCATAATGTGGTTTAAGTTCTATTTTATTTTTCCCAATATATAATGATGGTATCTTATTCTTTTTTTGTCCAAAAACCACCAACTTTGTTTTTTGGAAATTTATTTTTAATCCATCCTCATTGCATAACTCTGCAAATCTATTAACCTTACATTGCAGGCCAAGCAGAGATGTAGATATAAGAACTACCTCATCTGCATAGAAACATAGAAACATAGACTTTGATGGCAGATAAGGACTGCTTGGCCCATCTAGTCTGCCCATTTTCCTACCTACAGGATAGGCCGCAGATCCTAGTTAACCAACAGCCTATTTCTTCCTACCCCCCACAAGAATTGCCTTATGTCTGTCCCATGCATTCTTGAATTCTCCCACAGTTTTAGACCCCACAACCTCCTCAGGAAGGCTGTTCCATGCAACCACTACCCTCTCTGTGAAATAATACTTCCTCACATTGCCCCTGAACCACCCCATCTTTTAAATTGTGCCCTTGTTCTTGCAGGTCTCTTTTTCTGAAGATGCTACCCTCTTGGACTTTATTGATTCCACTGAGGTACTTAAAAGTTTCCATCATGTCCCCCCTCTCCTTTCTTTCCTCAAGGGTATACATATTAAGCTCCTTTAGTCTCTCCTCATACGGCTTCTCTTGCAGACCCTGCACCATTTTAGCTGCCCTCCTCTGGACTGCCTCTATCCTGTCTATATCCTTGCAGAGATGGGGTCTCCAGAACTGGATGCAGTACTCCAGATGGGGTCTCACCAACTGTCTGTACAGAGGGATAACAACTTCCTGTTTTCTGCTGCTGATGCCTCTCCCTATGCATCCCAGTATACCCCCAGCCCTCCCTACTGCCTTCTCCCATTGCTTGCTGACCTTAAGGTCATCTGATATGATTACCCACAGGTCCCTTTCCTTTTTTGTTGTTGTTACTACCCCCCCATTGTGTATTCTTCCCCTGGGTTCTTGTTTCCCAGGTGCATTATTTTGCACTTCTTTGCATTGAATCCAAGCTGCCATACTTCTGACCATTCCTCCAACCTTGCCAAGTCCTTTCTCATCCTTTCTATGCCTCCTTGGGTATCAACCCAGTTGCAGATCTTTGTGTCATCTACAAAGAGGCATACTTTTCCTGCCAGTCCCTCTGCAATGTCACTTATGAAGACATTAAAAAGGACTGGACCCAATACTGAACCCTGCGGTACCTCACTAGTAACCCCTCTTTCTTCAGAGTGGACTCCATTTACAATTACCTTCTGTGTCCTGTTGTCCTGCCAGTGTTTAGCCAGGCTACCACCCTGGGACCCACTCCCAGGCTGGTTAATTTGACTATTAATCTTTTGTGTGGGACTGTGTCAAATGCCTTGCTAAAGTCTAGGTAGCCATGTCCACAGCCTCCCTGGTCTACTACTTTGGTCACCCAGTCAAAGAAATCTATTAGATTCGTCTGACATGACCTTCCCGCTGTGAACCCATGCTGCCTTGGGTCCTGTGCCCCACTGGCCTCTAGGTACTCAACTATTCTTTCCTTCAGAAGTGACTCCATCACTTTCCCTACCACAGAGGTCAAATTGACAGGTCTGTAGTTTCCTGCCTCTGTCTTGGTCCCTCTTTTGTGAAGGGGAATCACATCCACCTTCCTCCAGTCTCAGGTACCAACCATCCTCCCATGATTTATTAAAACGAGTAGCCAGTGGTTTCACTAGTTCCCCTTAATTCTTTTAGAATTCTGGGGTGAATTCCATCAGGCCCCATTGCTTTGTCCACCTTCAGTTTTAGGAGTTCTTGCAGAACCCTTTCTTCTGTGAAAGGACTGGGATCGACCCCCTATCAGAGTGCTTCTGTTAACTGGATTAGGCACTTCCCCTCCTGTTTTGTGAATACTGAGCAGAAATATTCATTCAGTATCCTTGCTTTTCACTGTCCCTCTGCCCACCCACCGTTCATTCTATTCAGCCTACTATCCTCCCTTTGTCTTTCTCGCTTCGCTGATGTACCTATAAAGGTTTTATCCCCTTCTTAACCGGGTTAGGCTATCTTTTCCTCAGTTTGGGCCTTTGCTATTCTGACTTCCCTCCCTGCTTCCTTCTGCCTTAACTGGTACAGCTCTCTGCCC
Organism: Neoceratodus forsteri; assembly: GCA_016271365.2. Taxonomy (NCBI): domain Eukaryota; kingdom Metazoa; phylum Chordata; order Ceratodontiformes; family Ceratodontidae; genus Neoceratodus; species Neoceratodus forsteri. Next base: position 128,927,695 of record CM028129.1, read on the forward strand.
TGCTCCTTTTGTGTTCCCTTATACTTCCGGAATGCTATCTTTTTCTTCCTGACTTTCCCAGCTACCTCTTTTGAGAACCACAGTGACTTTTTCCTTCATTTTGATTTGTTTATTTGCTTCACACAAAGGCTTGTTGCCTCTGGGATGACAGTTTTGATGATTCCCCACCGTTGCTCCACACCTCCTTCTAGCCTGTCTGCTAGTGCTTTTCTGAGGCACTCTCCCATCTTGCCAAACTCAGCCCTCCTGAAGTCCAGTACCCTCACTTTTGTATGGCTTGACTCTGTAGCTGAGTTTAACGTGAACCACACTGTTTGATGGTCACTTGTTCCCAGATGGCAACCCATTTCTAGATCTGAGATCCTCTCACTGCCCCCATTTGACAGCACGAGGTCTAAGATTGCTCCCTCACAAGTGGGTTCCGAAACTAGCTGTCTGAGGCCTGCCACCTGTAGGGCATCAAGAATGGCCCTGCTCTTGGATGTGGCTGCAGCAAATGTGCTCCAGTTAACATCTGGCATATTCAGGTCTCCCATCAACAGTACCTCCCCTTTCTCTGCCATTCTAAGAATGCCTTCTATCATATCCTTGTCCATTCCCTCTCCCTGACATGGGGGTCTGTACACAACCCCTGTGCGGATTGTGGTGCCCTTTCCAGTCTCCAAGGTGACCCACAGTGCCTCCTCTCCTCCCTGTTTACTCTTTTGTTCAGTTGCTTTTATCCCTTCCTTTACATAGAGAGCTACTCCTCCCCCTCTTCTTCCCTGCCTGTCTCTCCTGTAGGTTATCTACCCTGGTATGTTAACATCCCAGTCATGGTTCTCTGTGTACCATGTTTCTGTGACTGCTACAATATCCAGGCATCCCTCTTCCATCAAGGCCACCAGCTCAGTGAGCTTGTTGCCCAGACTACGGGCATTGGTACTCATTACCCTCCATTTCCTGATGGCCTTATTCCTTTTTGCCCCATCCCTGTCCTTCTTGCCTTTGTCACTTTCTCCATTTACCCCTGCCCTTCTCCCTATCGACACCTCTATGTTGGTGTTTACCACACTTACTACCGTGATTTTTGGGGGTCTAGGATTTCCCTGCTCCTTTCCAGTGCCTCCCCCCTTGGCTAATTTAAATGCATGCCAATGAAGCATTTAAACCTATCATCTAGGATCCTGGTTCCCCTCCTGGACAGATGCAGTCCATCATGCCAGTATAGGCTTGCATCACTCCAGGTGGACCCCCAGTCCCCAATGAAGCCAAATCCCTGAGCTCTATGCCAGTTTTTCAACCACTGATTGAATCCCATGGTGTGGAACTCCCTAGCCTCTCCTACGCCATAGATGGGCAGCACTTCCGAGAAGGTTACCGTGCGTGCTTCTTGTCTAAGTCGCCTCCCCAATTCCACAAATTCCACAAACTCTTCCTGCACTTCTCTAATCCCTTTCTTAGCCAGGTCATTTGTCCCTAGGTGGACAATGACATCCAGCTCCCTCCCCTGTGCAGCTGCTCCGGCAATCCTGAGGATTCGCTGCCTGTCCCTCCAAGCCATGGCGCCAGGCAGGCACCTTACCTCCCTCTCCCCTTCCTCCCCAGTTCTACCTTCCTAACAATGGAGTCCCCCACCAGGAGTTGTTTCCTTCCCCTGTGGGGTCCCCTGCCACCCTCCTGTGAGTCTCCTTTGTGGAGGTTCCCAGCATCCTCCTTGGTCTCCACTGCAGGTGCCTCCATAGAGGAACCACACTTTGCCAGAATGGCGTAGGAAGTGTGGAGAGGTACAACTGGAGGGATGCACCTCTGTTCCACCACCCTCACCCTCCCTGAGCCCACTGTGGTCCAACCGCTCCTCTTTCTTGGCAATCTCTGAGGCAACGGCAGTGGCACCAGTGGTCCCTGGATGGAAGAGGAGGTCATACAAATCCTGGCCAACTCAGCCTGGAGATGAGCAACCTCCTCCCTCAGCCCAGAGAGGTGCCTGCAGATTGGACAACACCACATCCTCCAGAACATCTCCCGGAAGACTGCTGCTCCACAGCCACTGCACTGCATCACGCCCATCATGTCTAATTTCTGGCCCCTTAACTGTTTGCAATCCTTACTCTTTCCTCTGTTTTTTTTTCTCTCTCTCTGTCTATCTCTCCTTACTTTCTGCCTGTGTGCCCTTTAAGCTCCTGATTGCCCAGTTCTGAGACAAGAATATCCTATATTTCTTAGTAGACCCCTTACTTGCTCAGAGGCAGACCTCCAGCAGCTAGATGGTGCCGGAGAGCTACTCTTGCCCTTCTAGGATGGTGGGTCTTTGGTGGCCTTGTGATCACTCACTTCCTGTTCCCAAACAGGAAGTTCCTGTTGTAAGTCAAATCCTGTGCCTATAAAAGTAGAACTAGCTTTGGGTGAGAGGGAAGGAGGGGAATATGGTCCCAGTAGAGAAGTCCAGTCACACAGCAGTCCTTTCTCCTGGTGTCTTCTGCCAAGCTACTAGCAGAATCTTTCTAAGGCAGTCTTTAAATGTAGCTTCCTTCTAGCTAAGCCACTCCCCTACTTACTAGATCTTTCTACAATAATTTAAACCTCACAGCTATCAAGTCCTTTCAATCACCTGAGATTTACACCTAGATAACTGTTCAGATAACCATTCAGTTTAGTTAACTCAGACAAACACACACTTTTTTTTGTTTTGTTTGTTAGTTTTTTTTTACCCTAAATTAAAGGTCCAAGTACAAGAGTTCTACTTCTTTAGTCCCAGTAGAGAAGTCCAGTCACACAGCAGTCCTTTCTCCTAGTGTCTTCTGTCAAGCTAATAAAGGTATTTTTTTCAGTAAATATATTTGGAGAGTGAAAGTCCAAATTATTCAAACCCTGCAAGATAGAGTTAATATATAGGTTAAATAACATAAGAGCCAGCAAACATCCCTATCGTAACCCTACATTAGTATATATACAGTATCTTATTTGTTAGATCACCTTGTTGATTGTATTTGATTTTGAGCCAGGTACCATTATAGAGCTGAATAAGAGTGTCTAATGAAACAGAATCATTATTATATTTTTCTAGCTTTAACCACAATAGTTTCCGGCTTATAGAGTCAAATGCAGTTTTGAGGTCTACAAAACAACAATATAGTTTATCCTTTTTTACATTTACATACTTCCAACTAAAGTGTTGCAACACAAAACAATGTTGCACCATTGATCTCTTCGCTCTGAACCCATTTTGAAGTTCTGTTAATAATTTGTTCTCCTCCACCCATTGTTGCAATCTTCTTAAAATAATCCTTGTAGTTATTTTTTGTGAAGTATCTATCAGACTAATGGGGGGGGGGTACATTGCAGGATCATTAATATCTCCTTTTTTGTAAATTGGGCAGATAATGCTGCCCTTCCAAGATTCTGGGATTTGGTCTATTTGAATACAGTAATTGAACAAAACATAAAAAAGCTATAATCCACCATTCATTATATGAGCGATATATGTCAGCAAATATCTGATCAGGTCCAGGGACTTTATTAGCTGTAATCTGTTCTAATGATTCCGCTGTCTCAGACGGGATATCAATAAAGGTTTTGGAAAATATATTTTTAACTATTCTTTTCTCGAAACAATATAAGCGTCCATCTTCTTTTTGGGAAAAATAAGGGTCTGGGTAATATTGTTCCCAGACTTGAGGGGTGATTCCTGCTTCAGTCTCTGTGGCATACTTATCGTACCCCTTGCTAACCAAAGTCCAAAATTGTTTTGTATCTTTATTAACAATGGAGAGTCTTAATTTTTCCCACATACTTTTTTGATATTTAATCTTTCTCTCATCAAAATTTCCTTATAATACTTCTTTTCTTTGTTTAAAATATTATTTGTTATTTCACCCTTTTTATATAATCTAATCATATTATTCATTTTTTGTTTACTGTTTTTGCATCTTAAATTAAACCACGTACGTTTTTTCCTTTTTTTGCGCTGTGGCTCAAAAAAGAAAGGTTTCAAGTATAAAACCATATCTTCTCATAATGCTATTAAATTTATCTTAGACTCATTCTTTAATATTTTACCCCGTAATTCTCCATATAAGCTCCATAAAGAATTTCACCAAAATGAGGGATACTTGAATGTTCCCACCTTATTCTTTTTTGATTTATCACCTCCAAACCAGACATATTCTGTTTATTATTTATCTTTTCAATACCCATTCTTAGCTGCCATTTTGTCAAAACTGGTAGATGCGCCAATTCTGGTCTGGGAATTACTTCCAAATCTATTATTCTGCTAGCTGCCTCAATGCTTCCCCATACTAGATCTATAACAGATGACTCAGTTGGGCCAATAAAGGTATATTCCCCTTGTCTGTCACTGTTGGTTCTACCATTAAAACTATATAATCTAAATCAGCCAAAATTTTGCCCAAATATTTTCCATTTTTGTTGTTAATCTTATCCTTTGAAGATCATTGCCAATATAAATTTTCATTCATTATGTTTATACCATCCCTCAGTTCTGAGTTTATTTCCCCAATTTCATCAAATCTTGCATTAAAATCTCCTAAAACAATTACTATACAGTTTTCATTTTTCTCCAATAAGGATTCAAAAGTTGTTTTAAAAGTTTTCCAATACTCCTTTTGAGCCTTACTTTTACATAGAGAAACATAAACGCTACCAATTAACCAAGTAGAGGTTACACTTTCTAATTTTATTACTTGACAATTTGGTAAATCCACATTATAATGCGTAATTTTAAAGTCTAGACTGGTTTTAACATAACAGGCCACTCCAGCCTTTGGCCTTCCAGTCTTTTTGACCTTTGTTGCTAAAAGCATAAATCTTGAGAAACCAGGTATCAAAGGGGGAGACTCCCCTTGAAGCCATGTCTCTTGGAAACAAATTATATCCAAACCATCTATAAAATTTAGAAAGTCATTATCTGCTAGTCTGTACTGCAACCCTTCTACATTCCAAGTTAATATATTTAACTCACTTAATATCATTGTCTCATTAAGTAAAATAGGCTCATCCCTTCCTTCTTGTCAATTTTGACTTAATGATTCCAGAGGAGCGAAAGAATTTAAAACTTCCAAGGATGGCAGAACATTACTATTTTTTAACCATCCTATACAATCATTTGTCAATGCCAAATGTTTGTTTGCTGGTATTGACACTGGAAATGCAGGAGTTAGAATAGGAATGGCAGTGAAGTATTGAACTTCACACCAACCCCACCTCCATCCTGTAGAGATGGACAGCCATTGGGGTAAGTGTTTGGGTTGTCTCCCATGATGGTCATGGCATGTCACCTCACTCTATAATGCAGACACCAACACATGCTGAGGCTTGCCTTGGGGTGGTTGGCTTTACAGACACTCCATTCCATAAGGACATACACTGACATGGGTGCACCATAGGAGAATGGAGTGAAGTGTGGGGCCGAAGAGTCCAAGGTACACCTTGATGCCTGTCAGTGGCTGGGGGGATGGGATGGCATGAGCAGTACAGTCGGCAATCCAAAGACACACCCTGATGCCTGTCAGTCTGTACAGGGTGGGACATTATGGTTAGAAATCCTAATGCCCCGGGTGTTTGTTGGTATTTGCACTACAAATTTTCAACATGGCCTGGCCTTTTTCTGACCCCACCTCATGAAAGCATTTGGGACCTCTTCTCATGAAAAGTGGCAGTGTGATTTTGTCAATGTGTCCCGTACTTTGACTTCCAACAGTGACCATGCCATTCTGTGCCACATGTATGAAAACACAGATTGGCAGGATGTGAAGAATGACAGCTGTATCATTCATAGGGAGGTGTGAAGAGATGGCAATGTTGAAAATCTGTAGTTTGAATATTAAAAATACTCACATTTCTGAGCATGCATGGAAACTGTGCAATGCATGCACATAACACTGGCATTTTATGGACTTTCATCACCAAATTTTCAACAAAGTCATTTTAGGACCTCTGCTCATGAACAGTGTCACTGTGATTTTCTTAATGTCTCCCAAACAGTGATTTCCCACAGCGACCACGCTATTCTTTGCCTGAAGTGCAGAAACACATTTCAGCAAGGATGTGAAAAATGACAGCTGTACTGTTCATAAGGAGGTGTCAAAAAATGGCAATGCTGAAAATCTGCAGTGAAAAAATTGCAAATTTGCGAAGTTACGAGCGTGCGTGGAAGCTGCACAATGCATGCTCGTAACACATTCATTTTATATACTTTCATCACAACATTTTCAACATAGGCATTTTAGGACCTCTGCTCATGAACAGTGTCACTGTGATTTTCTTAATGTGTCCCGAACACTGATTTCCCACAGTGAAGTGCGAAAACACATTTCGGACAGGATGTGAAAAATGACAGCTGTACTATTCATAAGGAGGCATGGCAAATGGCAATGTTGAAAATCTGGAGTGCAAATGTCGCAAATTCATGAAGTTATAAGCATGCGTAGCAACTGTGCTATGCACTCATGTAAAACAGTCATATCTTGGAATTTTTCCACCAAATTTGCAACATAGACTTTTTGAGAGCCCACCTCATTAACACTGGCACTGTCATTTTGTTAATCAGTCCCGAAAGGTGATTCCACGCAGTGACCGCAAAATCACCTTTCGGGACTGAATAACACCATGACAGTGCCTGAATTCATGAGGAGGGGTCCCAATAACCCCCTGTGGAAAATTTAGTGGCAAAATTCCCAAAAATGCCTGAGATATGCGCCAAAGTTGAAAAAAACCTATTTATGCCATTATACAGCTTACCGGCATGTCTTCAGTTCACGGTCGGCTTTGAAGAGTGCAGATGTGTTCCTGGTCCACCGAAGATCATCGCGCCATGGTCTGAAGGTTAAGTATGGGGTGAGTGGTGGTGTGGGGAGGTAGGGTTCACGGGCCAACCAGTGTTTTTTTTGGGGGGCAGCTGTTACCAATGGGGGATTGGGCATCCCTGTTGGCACATGGGGGGCGCAAGAGCCGAGGGGGATTGGGCACCCCCCTCTGCACAAACCTCCTTTTTTGGGGGGGAAATTATGCTGGTGGGGAGTGGGTTCCCCTGTTGGCAAATTAAACTCAGACAGGGGACATTATGCTGATGGGGAGTGGGCTCCCCCATTGGCAAATTAAACTGGGACAGGGACTGAAGCTGACAGGGATTGGGGCCCCCATTGGCAAACAAAGACTGTTATGGGGGTGCATGCTGCCAAGGGGATTGGGCACCCCCTCAGCAGTGGGGGCTGAGTAATATTGTTTGTGAATGTGGCGGCAAGCCACTGCCATGTTCACAAACAATATTACACTACTTTTTTTTATATTATTTATGTATTAATATCATATAATATCCAGAATAACATTCCATCCATATTCCAGCAAGGTTTTCACAATTCAAACACTGAAAACTTTATTTCACAATGGCTAAGATAGACATCTAATATACAAAGTGTTAGAATACAGACTTCTCAATTCAGTAAACAATTACTGTATACTCCTCCCTTTCTACACTTAATCTTGCATGATTATAAATAATGCAATTCTATAATATCTTGAGCTAGAATCTTATAAAGCTACGCAGTTATAACCAGTTCAAGTATGGTGTACTTAGGTCAGATACAGAAGGCAACAGAAAAACAAGAAAAATAAAAGATGATAAAGGAAAAGAAAGAAATAGGGGCATTTTCCTAAGTCTAATCACATCTATTAGCTGGAGAAAGGTTATCTATTATGTTTGTCTATGAAGTTCCTTCTGGGTCATCTAAATTCGGGTCAATATTCACAATTAAATCTTCATAGTTCAATGTTTCCATATATTGATAGCACCACTTATGATAATCCAACTTTAACAAAGTTTCATTTTTCCAGTTCTCAAGAATCATGCTTTTGATTGCTATTGTTGCTAAGTAAAATATCTTCCTAGAAATATGATTTTGTATGTAGGATGAAACATTGTTAAAGAGGTATGCATCAACTTTCAATGGTATTTCTATACCAATTATAACTTTGATTATCTGTTGTGGCTTCTCCCACCAGCCATATATATGTGGGCATGACCATAAACAATGTGCTAATGTTCTCTTTTGCTCACACCTATGCCAACAATTGTGTGAATATTCAGAATGTATTTTATGAACAGTAACAGCAGTCCAATATGCTCTATTAATTATTTTGGCTTGTATAGTTTTATTCCTAGCAGATACATAATTCTTATTATTAGTTTTTCTTAAATGTTCCCACTGTACATAGCTTTAATCCATGTTGGCCTCATGGTTCCAAGATTGGTTCTTCTTCTTAATATTTCATTTAGTCACCTCTGTCAGTAAATTATTGACTCTAGTCAGCAATTTTTTTGTGCCCAACTGTAATCATTTCTTTTGTTGTTTTATTTGTATTATTACGCTATCTTTTACATTGTTAAATAACTTATTTAAATTTTGGAATTTAGCTATTAATGTATAGAGAAATAATTGATTCCATCCTTTCCATTTCTAACTTTAAAAAATATTTTGATATGTTGGTATTTTCCCTCTTAATAAGTATTGCTTCCAATTGTTAATATGATTATTTTGAAAAAAATTGAAAGTTGAAATTGGTACATTTATCCCATATCTTCTTATTATAGTTAATGGGAAAAGACTGCCATGGTAATTGAAGCTTAAATGGTTTATTTATTTGTTTTTTAACATATTGGAACCATGTGGTCAATATATGGTCTTTAGAATTATGAAGTTCAGTATCAAAAAATATATGATGCATCTTGGTATAAGGCTTAAGAGGGAACATTATTGCTTGGTATAAATATTGGTCTCGGTTATGAAAAAAGGTCCATTGATAATAATTAGCCACTATATTGGTCTCCATATATTTAAGTGGGCTTGGGCATCCCATCCCTCCTGCAGTTCTAGGTGTTGTCATTAGATTCCATGGTATTCGAGGTTTACCTCCCCTTCAAAGAAATTTATGGAATATTCTTTTAATATCTTGAAACCATTTTACTCCTGGTGCCCCCAAAATATTTTTAAGCACAAATATATAATGTGGCATTGTCATCATTTTAATAGAATCAATTTTCCCCCATAGAGATAAGGTGAGATCTTTCCAATTTTCTAATAAATGTTTTATCTTTTCTTTTGCTTTCCAAAAATGAACTTTAATGTTTTGTTGTTGATTAACAGAGAGATAAATACCTAAATACTTAATTTGATGTTGTATTTTGAACATGGCTGAGTAATTGTTATACTCATCATTTAATTTAGATAACTTCATCATTACTGTTTTATTGTCATTTAACTGATATCCAGATATTTAAAAAAATATATCAATCAATTGTAAAAAGTATGGAAGAGAGATATTTATGTCCTTAACCAACAACAAAAGATCATCTGCAAAAACACTAATTCTGGTCTCCTGATTCTGTTGAATAAAGCCTTTAATTCTATCTTCACCTCTAATAGCAGATAGAAAAGGTTCACTTGCCAATATGAAAACAAATAGGTGAAAGGGGGCAGCCTTTCTTACCCCATTCAGCATCAAAAATTCCTCTGTTAAATATCTATTAATTATGAATTGGTCAGTGGTTCTATGGTATATCTTCTTTATTACTACTATCAATTGAGAAGGTATACCCCATTTCTCCAATGTTAAATATATATATTCTCTATTTATCAAATCAAAAGCCTTACTAGCATCTATAGCTAAGGCATCACAGATTTCTGTTGCATATTTTTCATTGGAATTTAACAAATGAATTATGGTTTGAATTTTTTTATTAGCTTGATATAATGTTCTTCCCTGCATAAAACCATATTGATCGGGATATATGTATTTGTTTAAGTGGATTTGTAGTTTAGTATTAATGATTTTTGCAATTAATTTATAGTCTACATTTAGTAATGCTATTGGTCTGTAACTTTCTGTAGAATCAATGGGGTTACCTTCTTTATGTATCAGTATTATCTTTGCTGTTTGCATGGATGGGGGATGTGTATTTGGTTTTCATTTTCTAATAATTCTTTAATTATCCTTTTAAACCATGGTCCAAGTTCCTCTACAAAAGCCTGGTAAAACTCACTGGTTAGGCCATCTAGCCCAGGTGACTTATTTCTAGGTAGTGACATAATAGCCTCTTTTATTTCTTGAAGTGTGATTGGTGTATAATCAAAAGGGGCAGAAACTATATTTGCCTTATCAAAAAAATTATCTATATCTTTTTTAGTAAATATTAATTTGTTTTGGTATATTAATTTGTTGGTATCAAAAAAGCTTTTTACAATATTTTCATCAGATGTATGAGTGTTTCCTTCTTGTCTTTAATTTTTAAAATTATGTTTTTTTGTTTCTCTGTTTTTAATAGATTTGCTAAAAGTTTCCCTGATTTGCCCATATGAAAATATTTATACTTTTTATGAATGCTATGTTTTTAATTGCTTCCTGTTGTATATAGTTTTGCTTTTTAACTCTTAAATTAAACCATTCTTCTTTATATGTTAGATAATCAGTTATTATTAATTTGTCTAGTTGCTCCAATATTTTTGTTATTACTTCCCATTCTTTATTTTTAATCTTATGAAGTTTAATTTGGGATAGCATTATGTTTCCTCTAATTGTTGCTTTAAAGGCATCCCACAATTCTAAAAGTGTTCTTTGTCCTGAGTAGTTAAAATACCAATATTCTTTAATATAATATTCTGTAATATTCTTTATTCTTTCTATTCTATATTATCTATAATATTCTAATATTCTTTAATATAATATTCTTCATCCTGGCCAAATTTCCCTCATTCACTAAAAAATACCACCAACAGCTTAATCTGGTTCAAGGTCAGTTGGCATTCATCTGTATCCCCCTCCCTCGGGTCGTGCCTGAAAATAGACAGGATTTGTCTAGTGCGCTTACCCGGTCAACAAAAGCTAAATAAAATAAAAATAAATTAATAATAGCCTTCCTAATTGTTAGCACAAACTCAGGGTATTTCAATAACATATTGTTAAAAACCTATGATTTTGTAATAAACCTATCGTTATCTAAGCAATTAAGACTAATTAATATTGCAGCATGGTCTGAAATGCAAATACTATCAATTATTGCTGTTGAAATTTTATTTACCAAGTCTCTAGTTACAAAAAAATAAACAATCCTTGTAAATATTTTATATTGCTTATCAAAGTGAGTATATTTAGTAGTGAGGGGGTTTTATGTCTCCATATGTTTATTAATTGTTCTTGTTCTAGAAAACAATTTAGTTTACTTGATGTGTTATTGTTCCCTTTATTTGGAGGTACAGATTGTCTTGTAATGGGTTATGCAAGGCATTGTACTCACCCACTAATATAACACTACCAGATTGCATCTTCTGCAACTCTTGTGTAATTTCAGCCAGGAAATCAGCATATTTATCAAATGGTGCATATATAGTTCCTAATACTATCTCTGTCCTTGCTATACTAAGCTTTAACATTAATATTCTGGCACATCCAGTCTTTTGCAATTATAGTTCTGGAATTTTAATTTTCAGTTCAGCCCATGCATTTTCAACATTCCCATAAACATAGCTCTTAGCATCAATAATCACTTTAATTTTAGCAGGGTATACCACTACTGCCCTATATCTCAGCCCCCACAATTTATTCCTTAGCAGATCGAATGTTTTCCTTTCTAATACTATCTGTTGTGGCAAATCATTATACAGTACTATATTTGCTCCCAAAATACTGTCTGTCTTTCTTTTATACACATGAAAAATAAGTTTTTCTTTATCCACATAGTTCAAAAAATGCATTATAACTGGCCTTGGTGGAGCATCATCATCAGTACCTTCGGATCGTAAAGTTCTATGTATTCTTTCTACAGACAAATCTATATTCATAGGGTCTGTGTCCATATAGGCTACTGCAATTATTTTAAAAGAATCATGTAACGGTCCAATATTGTCCCAATTTTCCAGAATTCCCAAAACTCTCACATTATTTCTTCTTGACCTTGCTTCTTGATCTAATATTCTCTCTTTTAATTCAGTATTAGCCTGTTCAAGTGTTTTTATCTGATTGGACATAGGCATAGTCTCATCTGATATTTGGTTCAGGTGCTTCTTAATGTCAAGGATATCAGTTTTCATAATTTTGTTTTCTTTTATAAGCTATTGAGTCAATAGAAAATATTGTTCCATTTGAGTCTGATGCTTCAACATTATGTCCAGAGCATTAGTTATGGTGCTGATTTCAGTAAAAAGCCTTTTAGCCCACGGGGGGAGGGTCATCCTCCAGATCAGACAAATCATCAGCATTTTCATCTTCAGAACAGGATTCATATGAACTCTCTAAATTTTCCCCTTCTCCCCTTGTTTCCAAATGTAATACCTGCTTTGTTTTGTCATCATTTTCTAGACTAGTTTTATCAGCCATGTTAGTTTCCCCATTACCATTTTGCTTTTTATCTGACAATAACAAAGGTTCTCTTACCGCTTTTGCCCCATGTTGAAAAGTAGTTTCATTCTAGGTAGAATAAGTTACTTGTGAAACCTTTATTTCTTTAATGGTCGGCTGTTTTCAGTTCTGTTCATCCTGAAAGGTTTTTTCTCCTGGGCTGCTTCCCGCCTTGCTGAGGTTCTCAGTAATTTGATTAGTTAACTCCCAGTCTGGTTCGGCAGTGGCCTTCTTCTCTTGGTCAGGACATCGAAATGCGGCTTCTAATCACACAGTGCATTTCTCCTTTATGGATTTTTGAAAGAAAGTCTCCGAATTGTTTGAGTTTGAAGCAGCTGACTGATCAGCCAAAGTCACCCGTTCTTGAGAACACATCCCCTCCCAAGCCGAACTCTCCACACAGTACCATGCTGTTGCTCCTTCCCCCTCCAGAATACCCATTTGTTCAATCTCTGAATGCAGGTCAGTTTCAATTACAGAGAATTTTATTGCTTGATTCGTAATTTCAGGTTTAGATTGAGTCTCTGCTTTGGTTGTATTTTTATCCACTGTGAAAAGGAGGAACATTGGGAGGACACCTTCACTAATTCTCAGTAAGTTGGGCTCCAAAACCTCAGTAAGAGGAACTTTAGCAGTTAGATTATGCTGTTTATGAGTTGTAGTAGTTGAATACAGCTTAGCGGCTTTATTCTTGGTACTTGCAGTTATCGTTCTGGGTTCCTTCCTGGTGGCCATTATTCTGAATGAATTATAGAGTTTAGAATTCTGTTTCTGTTGTGTAGCCAGGCTCTCCAGTGAGAACTCTTCCTCACACAACATAACTAGAGGAATGAAGCTGAATTTAAAATCAAAGGCTGAAATTCACAGAGACTTGGGGGAGAATGATGCAGCTACTGCTTACACAGCTGCTCTCATAGCACCATGTAGCACCTCCCTCCTAATGGGCGGTCCTCAACAATATTACACTACTAACATTCCGCATCTGCGAAGACGGGTCACTCCCTCATTGCAGTGGAATGGCTGACACTGCAATGGCGAAGCGGCCCCTGAATTCTTGCGGTAAAAACATTACAAGTTGGTGGCACTTTTGCAAGCCAGTGTCATCAGCACACAGTGCCTCCATTGGTCCACCAGTGCCAAGCCCCCAAATGCTGTGCCTCCCTTGGCTGCCACAGTGCCATGTCTCCACAACCCGCTTCTCTCCTAAGCTGCCCCATAATGTTTCTTGCACATGTGTGCAAGCAAACATAAAAATTAAAAAGATGGTCCCCAGCCCCCCCATGTTACCTTGGAGGGATAGAGATAACCTGTGGTAAGGCTCAACAAGAACTGGAGTGGACAGGAATGTGCAATGGGAGACTTGTGTGCCAGCTGGCTCATGTTATAACAGCCTCCCTTGGTTGTGTACTGCTACTGTTCTCTGCCTAACTTCCCTGGCATGTATATGATTTTCTTTTAACTTCAGTATGATTTTTCCTCATACCAGCCGGCTTCCATCAGTCCTATTCCACTCGTCCAGCTCCATTACCCACCTTATCCAGGACTTACCTCTCCCTCTTACACCCCTGGCTTTCTCTGCAGGGACAGTGCCATTGGGAGGACTCCCCTTATCTCCTGAGGAGAGTTGGAAGGACCTCCCCTTATCTCCTGTGGAGAGTGGGTAAGTGCTTGAGGAAGAGTGTCACAGTCAGCAGTGTGGGGCCTGTGGCAAGGGGTGGATGTCCTTTTGCTGCAGCTGGTGCTCCTTTTCCAGTTTTCTCCCCTGTGGATGCTGAGAAAGGCTCCCAGCATGCATACACACTTCTGTGTGTTTGCAAGTCAAAGCATGTTGGTGACCGTCCCCAGTTTGTGGCACTGCTTGCACTGCCACTTGTGGTTACCCAGGTGGCAGTAGCACAGTAGTGACTGACTCTCCCTTCTCCCAACGGTGGAGAGAATCCCCTGGGATGTTCAGCTTACCTTCCCTGGCTGGCCTGCTGACAACCAGGGCTTGCTCCTGAACCCAGGTCACCAGCGTTGGGAGTGGTAATGCATCCACTGTGCCAACAGGCTGGAGTGCATAGAGACTATTTTGAGTATTGCACAGATGCCTCCCTGCCCCCATCCAGTCTTCCATGGAGACTAGTGGACAGGTTGGAAATGAGTGTGGAGGGTGGCATGCATGTTGTAATCTGGATGCTCCTGAGTGCCGTGTTGGTTCCAATCATGGGCAACAGGGGCACTCCACAGCTTTTCCAGGCTCTCTACATGTGCAGAAGATCCAGGAGACTTTTGTGGATTGGGCTGTTAGGTTGTAAGGAGGTACAGGAGATGGGAATAACTATGAGTGCATGTAGCGGTAAAGTTTATCAGACCAGTATGTAAACAGAAGGATGGCATTGTGCATGCAATGGGGTCCCCCAAATGGCCAGTTAAGGGTGCTCTATAGTAAACTGTGGTGGCTGCAAGAGGGCAATCAAGAGCAAACTGGCAGAAGGATGGCTGAAAAGTGTCTAGCCTTGCAATGGAGGGTTCAGACACAACTTATGTGAGTTCTGTAGAGGAGGAAAAGACTAGTTTCATCAAACTTCCTGCTAATCAGCATCCTTTTGCAAAGCGCCATATGAGTGTTCTCATCTGGCATTCATTCCAGAGAGCAGCGCTGTTTGAAGTTTGACAGATTTATTCTCCTGTTAATGACAAGTAAATAAGGAAATAATCACTAGCACAGGATCCTCAGGTTTTGATCCTACCAGAGCCACTTTCATGCTGCCTGACCGTGAGCAAGTCACTGAACATCTCTGTACTTCAGTCCACTTAGCTGTAAAAAAGAAAGGGTTAAAAAGCAGGGCCCAGCTGAAAATGCAGCTTAAATGAAATACTTGTTATCATAAGGTTTATTTAGTGATCCACAAAAACTCTGGGAGGCTTCCATAGCTGCTTAGTGGAAATAAATGTGTAAGCATTTATGCGTAAAAGTTGTGAAAGTTGGTTGGAACCATAGCCTCAGAACACTTTACCTGCCATACACTTCCTCTCTGTGCACCACAGGATGTGGGCCTCTCCAAACATACATACATTTTGTTTGTGCCGATGACTATCCACAGCACCAGTCGTTTTTACGTTCGCTTGCGCACATGCGCAAGGAATGTCTTGGGAGAATGGGACACTTTGGAGGTGTGCCCCTCCCCTGCAATCCCCTGCTCCATTGAGCAGGCGTGGCAGTCCTGCACCAATCAGATGTGGTGCTGTGTATGACAGCGGTGGTCTTCTCTTCAAAGAAAACCACCACTGTCATACAGCTACCATCTGCTCCGCCCCCAAATCTTTTCTGCCACACTGTGAGGCCCCACCCCAAGCGTAGCCCAGCGTCCCGCGTCATCTGCAGATGGGGTGCCCAATCCCCGATTGACTCCAGGCCCCCAGCCATCCTTCTGCCACGTTGGAGCCCACCCCAGCATGACAAATGTCCAGTCCGCGCCGTCTGCCGACGGGGCTGCCCAATCCCCCGTCGGCTCCACGGCCCCCAGCCATCCTTCTGCCACGCTGGGAGCCCACCCCAGCGTGGCAAACATCCCACGTCATCTGTTTTTTTTTTTTTAAACCTGTAAATTGAAAACGGTCCCACAGTGCTTCTCCCAGGCCCCTCCCACAACCCACACCCACTCACTGCGCACCTTCAATCTCCCCACACCCCCACCCCATACTTATCCTCCGGAGCTCTGCGCGATGATCTTCGTGGACCGGAACACGCTCACACTCTTCAAAGCCGACCACAACTGAGGAAATGTCAAGCTTTGTATAATGGGCTAGATAGGGGGTTTTCAACTTTATTGCATATCTCAGGCATTTTTTGGAATTTTTGCACCAAATTTTCAACATGGGGTTTTTGGGACCCCTTCTCTTGAATGATGTCACTGTCATGGCGTTATTCGGGCCCAAAGGGTGATTTCGCAGTCACTGCACAGTCACTATGTGAAATCACTCTTCGGGGCCAAATAATGCCATGACAGTGACATCATTCATGAGAAAGGATCCCAAAAACCCCATGTTAAAAATTTGGTGCAAAAATTCCAAAAAATGACTGTTTTACGAGCGTGTGTTGCGCAGGTTTGCGAATTTTCAATATTTTCACTCCAGATTTTCAACATTGCCATTTTACCACACCTCCTCATGAGCAGTACAGCTGCCATTTTTCACATCCTGCCCAAAACGTGTTTCCGCCCATGAAGCGCACAATGGCGCAGTCGGTGTGCAAACTCAATGTATGGGACACATTAAGAAAATTACAGTGACACTGTTCATGAGCAGAGGTCTTAAAATGGCTGTGTTGAAAATGTGGTGAAAAAATTCCTAAAAATGACTGTTTTATGAGTGTGCGTTGCGCAGTTCCTATGCACTCTCGTAAGTTCGTGAATTTTCAATATTTTCCTCCAGATTTTCAACATTGCCATTTACCACACCTCCTTATGAGCAGTTCAGCTGTCATTTTCATCCTGCCCAAAATGTGTTTCCGTACCATGTAGCACAATGGCGCTAGTCGGTGTGCGAAATCAATGTATGGGACACATTAAGAAAATCACAGTGACACTGTTCATTAGCAGAGGTCTTAAATGGCTATGTTGAAAATTTGGTGAAAAATTCCTAAAATGACTGTTTTACAAGCATCGTTGCGCAGTTCTCATAGCTCGTAAGTTTGCAATTTTCAATATTTTCACTCCAGATTTTCAACATTGCCATTTTACCACACCTCCTTATGAGCAGTACAGCTGTCATTTTCACATCCTGCCCAAAATGTGTTTCCACCCATATAGCACAATGGCGAGTCGGTGTGTGTGAAATCAATGTATGGGACACATTAAGAAAATCACAGTGACACTGTTCATGAGCAGAGGTCTTAAAATGGCTATGTTGAAAATTTGGTGAAAAAATTCCTAAAAATGACTGTTTTATAAGCGTGCGTTGCGCAGTTCCTACGCACGCTCGTAAGTTCACGAATTTTCAATATTCGCACTCCAATGACTTCCAAATACTTAAACAGCACATAAAAGCAAGCAACATTTGGCATTGACAGATGCTTGTACTTCTTTGTCACTGATTTTTTTAAGCCATGTCCAAGTGCCAAACACCACTGCAAATACCTGCACGCGAACGTTTGGCATTGACAAATGCTTGTTTACTTATGGAACACAGACCTCAATATTACACAATCTGAGGGGTTGCAGTGATGTTGAGAAGGTATGAACACAGACGTGCACAGCCTATACAAACCTTTACAGGTACATCCTGCACATGTAAAAGCACTGCACCCCAGGGCAGACCCATTGGTGCAGCAGGAGCACTACCGCTTGCACTGACGAAGACCCGTGTTTGGGAAAGAGCTCGAGTCATCAGAGGGCCAGCTGGGGAGGAGGATCGAGCATCCAAGGGATAGCTCTCCTTCTCCAGGGAGGGAGTGACACTGCACTTGGAGCAGCACTGTCCCCTAGCAGAGGCTGGAGCAGAAGTGCACTGAGCAGTGGAGGAGTGACAGGCATCCTGTGCACCATGCATAATTGTCACTGCCATTGAACACTGCTCTTCCATGCCACATGGGGAGGAGAGGAACAAGAAAACAGGAAAAACATCCTGGATGGCAGGATGCTCACTGCCCCTTGCAGGTCCCACACCCGGTGACTTGGGCATGGCCGCTGGATCCTTGTCCTGGTAGACTGAGTGTGCTTTTAATGACAGGGTTGGGGGGTGTAAGCTGCAGGAGCAAGGTCAGGTAAGTCCCGAGGGAAGCCGGAGTGACAGGGTTGGAGGGGGGTCTGTGTGATGGGAGCCACACCAGAAGGAAGAAACAGAACAAACTGAAAAAAAGAAAAACACTGTATCCCAGGATCCCTACACATGCCACAACCTTTGAGTGTGTGGTTTGTGGGCCAATGCTTTATCGACCAGCCCACACTCTATGCCACAAGAGGAGAATGCATACTCCAATCATGTCAAGCAAGACACAGACTGAGTTAATTACATATAAAATGTGTATTTTTTATTTAAAAGAGAGTGTCTCCCATATTCAAAGCATTAACATGGCACTAACAAGTATAGCACCCAATTAATAAGGATAAAGCACAGATGACAGACTGTTATAGCAGCCACTGCAATATTCACATTTACTGTAAGTACACTTAGTGCATCACTAAGTGGCTAGCACAGTCCCTCTAAATATACCATTGTGCCCACATAAATAAAAGAAACCTCTTGTGTAAAGGTGCAGTGCTACTGTATACTGAAAGGGTTTTGGAAGCATTAAACAGCTGCTGCAGCAGGGTTACTTACAGTAACACTTCGAAAACTCCACTATTATCAAAGTGTACAGTGGTGCACAAACCTATCCTCTGGCAGCACCGATGCCGGACAGTGACATAAACCTCCTCTTCACCCACTCACGTTTAGCCTCACATATATAGCCCTGGCAGTCTAGTGGTACCTACTCCAATCCACACTGTATTTTTGTCAGTTTTCCTGGTAGCCAGTTGGTACCCCCTCTTGCCTTTATCCCCATTATAATCTTATCAGTTTCACTGGTAACCTAGTAATACCCCCCCACCCTGATCCCCATTATATAACTATTAGAGCTGTGCAGAACACAAAATTCCACCCGTGGAATGACCATTCTGATTCCATGGAATTCCACTGAATTTTCATGATAATTCTGCAGAATTTCACAAAATTGTAAATTTCAGTTATTTCACTATCATTTTAAATGTCTATGTCCAAATAACACTATATTTGGACTGTGTACAGTGCCCAGTGGCTTACATGAGTATACCAAATTTTAGATTTGTAGAATAAAAAGGGATGGAGTTATGGTGGCCAAACATTTAATCAAAATTTAATTTTCAGTTATTTTGAGATAATTTTAAAATTTCTTATCCAAATTTCTACACAATATTAGGATTTAGAGAACCAAATAGAATGCCTATATGCACCATGTTCTAAGTCTCAAGCTTCAATGGGAGCTGAGTTATAGGCACCCAAATATTTTGCCAAAATTCGGATTTCTGTACTTTTAGTACAATTTTGATAGTAATCATTGAAATGTTACAAAAATTGACAGGTATACATGCTATTACTACATTTGTATAAGCACATAGTTTCAGATTTCTAGCTTTAAATGGGACTGAGTTATAGCCTGCCAAACATGTTGCCAAAATTACAATTTCGGTTAGTTCCCTCTAATTTTGAAACTACATATCCAAATTTAACCAGAGTTGAAACACTTAAACTACTATACCACATGGTCATTTCTGAAAAAGTTCATATTTGCAGCTTTAATTGGGATTAAATTAGAAGTAGTCAAATGTTCACAACATTTAAACATTTTATTTTGCAAACTACAAATTTATAAACTCCTGAAACTTTAAATCTATGGAATGTAATACCATTAAATCTGGCAGGTTCTTAGACCTTACGAAGACTGTGTGTGCCAATTTTATTAATTGCTTGCTGTGAGAAATTGCAAAATAACAACTGTACTTAAAGTCAAATACCATGAGTCTTTGTGAAAATTGTAGAAATTCATGAAACATTCCATAAAACTGGAATTTTCTAATTTCACTCAGCCTGGGATTCTAATTAAAGAATTGGGGTATAAGAGGCAGGTAGCGCAGGGGGTCACCAGGTTTTGGAGTTAGAGGCACAGTTTCACCAAGGAATGGACTGCTGAGCTGGATAGCACAATAGTGGTAGACCCTAAGGTTGAAGCAAGAAAGCACAAAGTGTTAACAATTTCAACCTGAATGCAGGATCTTTAAGGATCACATACAGTAAATTTATGCTATCTGTCCTGCCACTCAAAGAGTTAAGTGGAAAGGTTCACTCTCCGATCTAAGGCCCATAACTCATGGCATTCTCAAGGCTCCATCTTGGGTCCTATGCTGTTCTCATTCTTCATTAACGACTTACCCAGCTTTTGTGGAGGGGCTTCTGTACACCTTTATGCAGATGATGCAGTCATTTGCCACTCCTCCCCAGATATTGATTGAATTAATAGACAACTTGCCCCTGACTTCGCTTCCCTTGAGTGCTGGTTCAACCATAACCATCTTTTTCTTAAGACGAAAAAAACTAAATGTGTGCTATTCACCCTCCATCCCCCCTTAAAGCATACTCTCCCCCTCCTTAGCATTTCATCTCTCAATGGTGATACCCTCAAGTCTGTCCATTCCTTTAAGTACCTGGGCTTCACCTTGGACTCTGCACTCTCCTTTATCACACGTCTCTAACAATGCTAAATCTCTTAACCAGAAACTTGGACTCCTCTATCGAATCCGCCCTTTTCTCACCTCTGCCTCAAGATCGCTTCTTTGTCCCTTCTTCTCCTCCTAACTTATGGTGCTCCTCTGCTGTTCTTGACTAATTCCTCTTTCCTGTCACTTCTTTCCCAGGCTTATCATAGGGTTGGAAGGTTTGCCTTGAGGGTTAATTCCTGTACACACCACTGTGATGTCCTCTCCTCACTGGGCTGGTTACCATGTGAAACTAAATTAAGGTATTCCTCCCTGAGTCTCAAGTTTAAGCTTGTCCACAAATTCATACCTCCTTGCCTTAGTGAGCTGATTCACCTCAGACAAGCACCATGTGCCCTCCACTCTGCCTCTTTTCCCTTCTCATCTTACCGAACCTGCATCTAGCCATTGCCCAAAGATCCTTCTCTTTTGCGGTTGCATCCAACTGGAACTCCCTTCCTCCCTCCATCCTGTCTTGCTCCTCTCTCCCTCTGTTCCAATCTAATCTGTATGCCTCTCTCTCAGCCACTGTATCATGGTCCTGCTTTCGCTGAGGTCATACCCCTCTATGCCCTATTTCCTTCCCTCCTCCTGTCTGACCCTGCACCACCCTCCTATCTCTACCCTCTGTCCTTTCCTCTTTTTACCACCTGCTTCTACTACACCCCCCTTTCCCGTAATTTATTTATATTTTTTATTTAGGCTCCTAGGCCTACTGTAGTCAGATCTCAGTTGTATATGCCTAGCAATTATGGTTTTGTTGGAGTATGTATTCCTAGCTTTTTCATATCTTTGTTTATATGGTTATGCTATATGTCAGTTCCTGCCATCTTGATTTGTTCCTCTGTATTATTGAACTCCTGTAGTATTGCACTGTTTTCTGTACTGCTTATTGTGACCCCAGGCCAACCCTGAAAAAGGGACTGTAATTGTCCCAGTGGACTTATCTGGTCACCAAAACTCAAATAAATAAATGATCCGGGGAGCCTGGTATACATGCAGGTCCAGGACTTAGAGGTACTCAAAAAGATGTAGTGGGGGAAGACAATGTCTTGGGCAGAAGAAAGAAAGAATTCTGGCTATTCCAGCAGGGTAGGTCGATAGGAAAAGAAGTAGGTGACTGACATTTTAAAGGAGTTTGTCGCTGTAAAGAACAAAGAGGATATCAGTGGGATCAGTAGTTCTACTGAGTCAGTCTGGCTATGCTAAAAAAGAAGGGGGGGGGGAATAGTCACCCTGAGAGGAACAGCAGGACTGCAAAAAGCTCAGCCCAGCTTTCCAAATGAAGTAGTGATACGTGCATTGTTAATGTTAAATTCCACAAAAAAATTCTGGATCCTTCATCTACAGTATATGCTATCATAATTATGTGCCAAAATGTTACTAATCATTTTTTTCTTCTGCAAAATTAAAACCGTTTAACCAATTTATCCATTTGTGTTAGACACTAGGATACGCTGACTATGGATATACATGTCAAATGTTAACTCTATGCATGCAAGAGCAGAGAAATTACAAACATGAACATTTCTGATAGTTTTCATAAAGTTTTGTAAATATTTACGTAGTAAAGTTTGGAGCCCTTGTAACTTAAAAATCTCTTCTCTATGTCTCTCCATATTTAGATCATTATATAAGCATTACAAAAAGGTTATCCATACTAATTTACACATGTCTAGCTCCAAAGGTACAAGACAGCCATCAGCATGGTTTTGTGTTGGGCAGATCTTGCCAGATGAACCTAGTCGAGTACTATGACTGGGTTATCAGGGAACTGGACAGGGGCCATGCAGTGGATGTCCTATATTTGAACTTCAGCAAGGTCTTTGACTCGGTGCCACATGGGAGGCTGGGGGGAAACTGGAATACATTGGGATGGGGACAAAAATGGTCAACTGGATCACCAACTGGCTGAGGGGTAGGCAACAAAGGGTGGTGGTGGTGGGGAACTCTCATCACCAAGGGATGTTACGAGTGGGGTGCCCCAGGGTTTAGTACTGGGACTGGTGCTGTTTGGGATATTCATAGCTGATATTTCAAATGGGATCTGCAGTAGGATCAGTCTGTTCACAGATTATACTAAGATCAGTGCAGTGGTAGATGACATAGAGGGATGGAGGGGGCTGCAGGAAGACCTGACCAAACTACAGAAATGGTCAGAGACATGGCAGTTGGGGTTCAACGTCAAGAAGTGCAAGGTATTGCACTTTGGTGCAAGGAACCAGGGGAGGAAATATCAGTTGGAGGGGTATAGTTGGAAAGCACAGTGGAGGAAAAGGATCTAGGGGTACTAATAACGGGGGAGTATGAATCACTCAACTCAGTGCAGGAAGGCGGCTACAAAGGCAAACAAGATGCTGGGGTGCATAGTGAGGGGAATCTCCTCCAGGCACAGAAGAGCGATCATACCCCTGTACAGGTCACTGGTCAGGCCACATCTAGAATACTGCATGCAGTACTGGCAGCCATTCCTCAAGAGGGACATCAGATTGCTGGAGGGAGTGCAGCATAGGGCAACGAAGATGATACAGGGACTTGAGGCAAAATCCTATGAGGAGAGGCTGGGAGAGCTGCAAATGTATTCCCTGGAAAAGAGGAGGGATGGGGGGGGGATATGATTGAAACCTTTATGTACCTAAAGAGTATTAACAGGATAAATACAGAAGGGATTCTTCGGATAAGAAAGGGGAGACACGAGGAGCATTGGCTGAGATTGGGGAGATTCAGGAGGAAAATCAGGATACTGTTTTTCACAGAAAGTGTGGTAGATCAGTGGAACACTCTGCCCAAGGAGGTGGCATTGTGTAGAATGGTGGAGGATTTAAGAGGGTGGGACAGAGTGAGGGGTGGTTATGAGGGAGGGAGGGAGGGAGGTGGGGCAGCTGAAAGTGGAGGGACTAGCTGCACAATTGAGCAGACTTTATAGACCATGAGGCCTGCTTCTGCTGGAATTTTGTATGTTTGTATGTTATATTCAGATGAATTGTTTTTCATGAAATTTCCTGAAAAAATAAAATGACAGATTTTGAGCACATATAATTTGTTTTTCATGAAATTTCCTGAAAAACTAAAATGACAGATTTTGAGCACATATAATTTTGAGATGATGCATCATATTGTTATGAAATCTGGCACATTGCTAGAACACCTATTATCAAGAAATTATGCCAAATGTAAGATCCCTGACTCAATAGATGGTTAAGGTATATGCAGATAAAAATGTTCATGAAATTTTGCACAAACAATAAAATGACAACATTTGAGCACCTATACTTTTTACATTATGCATGCAAATTTCATGATATTTGGCACATGAGTGGCCATTGACCCAAGGAGTACATATTCCAAATTTCAGATATCAAGCTTAAATGGCGGCTGAGTTATAACCAAATTACTAAATTGTAAACATTTGGCAAAAGTCCGATGAAATTCCATGAAATTTCAAGGAATTTTGTGAAATTTCAGTGAAATTCTACAGATTCAGAATTTTCCTTTTCCACACAGCTCTAATAACTATAGAACCCCTTCTTCCAGGACCCACTGACTCAGAACCCACTGCCCTCTACCCTCATCTGGCACCTGACGCATCTAATGAGCCTGACGGTTATCAGTGGGCAGAGAGGAGGAGGGTTACCGGCACAGTCCCTCCTCTCACCACCTCGGCTGTCTGCTGTTTGAATGAATGGGAGTGAGCATCTTTTTATAGTACAAACAGCTATTTGCACCGTACATGCACACTCAGTCCCATTAATTTTAATGGCATCTAGCCAAGGTGTGAGAGGATAGTCTGTGCCGGTCTCTGCCTTCCTCTTGCATGCAGACATTGGGCTTCTTAGGGTGCGCTGGGTGCCAGATGGGGGGTGGAGGGTGTTGAATGGGTGGGCCAGGGAGAGGTGGTTATATAGTTATATAACAGGGATCAGGACAGAGGAGATACCACTGGACTACCAATGTAATGGCCAGAATTACTACAGGGCTTGGGGCCAAAGGAGGGTACCACTGGACTACCAATGTAATTGTCAGAATTACAATGAGGATTGGGCCAGGTGGGGTGTACCACTAGACTCCTAATGTAATTGCCAGAATTACAATGGGAATCAAGGTGAGGGGGGGTACCACTGGACTACCAATGAAACTGACAAAATTACTATGGGGCTTGGGACAGGAGCGGGGTACCACTAGTATGCCAGGGGTTTATCCTTTTTTTCCCATATAGCTTTTTACCCCTCTGGAGACCCCATATCTGTCCCCACCTCCCCATGGCTAGCATCATCTCACCGAATCCTCTACATCTTTCCCTCTGTGGGGGAGTTGGAGGGGGAGGGCCATCCTCCCTCTCTCTCAGAGCTACAATCCAGAGCTGCCCCAGGCATCCAGGCAGCGGCATGGGCCTGGGGAAATGCGCATAGCAGTGGTCCACCATTGGGTCTCTTCTTCCGGGTTTCTTCCAGGTGCCCCTGGCATATCAGCATGTCAGGACGTGTGCATGGAGGTGTGCACACCCCATGGAACTGCAGCCCCTCCCATCGAGTCACTCATTTGCCTGCACTACCGCCAGGCCTCCACCCAGTGGCAGTGAAAGGCCAATTCAGCTGTTCACCCTCCCTGAGAGAGGACAGCAGAACCTGGGATGCTCAATCCTCTCCCACCCTGCCGACTCCCAGCAACTCTTGCTCACTCCCGAACATGGATCACGGGCATAGCAGTAGGTAAGGCATTCAGTGCCTCATCCCTCCACACCACCGGCCAGCCCCAGGGGTTTATACTTTACATTAACAGGGATCAGGTGAGGGAGGTGGCAATGGTTGAAGCTCTGCACAATGCCTCTTACATATATAAGCTCCTCCCTCCCCGTCTAGGGGTATCCAGGTGTTAAGATGTTGGGAGGGGGGCACTTGACAAACACAAGCAATATAGTCCTAGGCATCTGAAGTAAAACTAACTAGTTTCCAGGGTTCTTGGGTCTTAGTGACTGGCAGTCACAAAACCTGGGGAAACAGGCTTCACTTTTATGCAGATCTCTTTACCTGTAGGGGCAATGTTCATTAGGAAAACAGGCATGCACAGTAATTTTGAGAAAGTTCATTGTCCACTCCAGAATCAAAATACAAAGCGATTTCATTAAACTTGAAAAAACAGTAATAGCTACTCCATGGATCAGGGAGTATCAAACGGTGGGTTTCTTTCCTCAGGCACAGTTGGGGCATCTACTGCAACCGTCTCTTGTGCTAACAGACTAGTTATTTCATGCGGATCTCCCTTCAGCCGAAAAGGCTGGAATTCCTGGTAGCATTTGCTAGGGCCAAAAGTGAGGCAGCTTAACACTGAAACAAGTCACCAACTCATGTCTCAGTCCTTTCTCTTTCTCTCTGCAGCAATTACATTCCTTTCCCTTCACTCTCTCTTCAGGGTATTCCATTCCTGTATCTTCACTCTGGCTTATGACAGCATGAGACGTTTTTACTGTCCCAAACCTTTACACTTTCTTAAATTCACTTCTGCAGCCTGATCTTATACTGTACCTTCTCCACCCAGGGCTAATTCTTAATGAAGCAAACTTTTCTTTCCCTTCTAGATCTTAATTCTGTACTTTTCATGTGATGTTCTTATAGCAAGAACCAAACCAACAGAGCCCTTTCAGGAGCCCAATCTCTGATGCCTCGGCTGGTGGCTGGGCCTTATTCTGGGGTTGTGGGTGCCCCGGACCTAATCCCAGTCTTAACCAGCATGCTTCACTCATGTAGCGATTCCAACCTCTGAACTGACTCATCAGGGGTACTTCTGCTAGTGCCACACAGATCACCCAATGGACTGCCACCTCACTGGGGTCCCAAACATTACTCCTAAAAATGGACTTTTCCTGCCTCCATAAGTGGCTCACACCGTGGGTCTCAACTCTGCAGTGGTCTTCAGCCTGGGGATTGGGGTAACTCTGCCATCGTTACACTCTCAACTTCTTGGGCTGCCACTTCCAAGCCATGCCCCAGACTCTATTTGCCATAACGGACCCGCCCACAGTAAACCATTTGGACCCAACAGCTGAACTACCTATGGGCAATCTTTCCTTCTTTTAGGCATTTAGGCCGTATCGGTGCTTGCCCTACTAAGGTGCCGAAGTTCACTTGGAGGGCCTCCATTTTTCTTTCTCCTCCCCGGGCTTCGGCTTCCAAATGCATCGACAGACCCCATAAGCTTTTTTCTCCATTTCTTTCCTCCACTGCTCCCCTTTCTGCTCTCCTGAACTGTTGCTCTTACATCGCGGGTTTTCAAGGGTGGTAGGCTGGGGTGGGAAGCGGACTACCCTGGCCTTGCCACTGCCCTCCAGCCGAACTTGCGTGCTAAACACCCGGCTCTCTCCCTCAGTCTCCCCGTTGGTGCCAAAATCCCCTGATATTTATACCCTCTATGGAGGGGCCTCACCTACAGTCGGCAGGCAGCACCACATCCCAGACTAAGTGGCTCCACAGCTCTCTATCTCTTCCTAGCTACCCCACAGCAACCAAAATTTAACTATTATGTGCCCAAAGGGTATTTACACATAGAAAGGAACAGAGACACTGTGCAGAGCTGCAGATGGCCATAATGACATGTAACTGGCCTCATAGCACCTTTTATGCCTTGTGTAGTCATTAGCATACAGGCCTACAAATATGGCATTCAGGAGCAAAGGTGATATCTCATTTGGGGCATCCTAGCCCCCTTTGCTTCTGGGTTTCTGTTGCCAGCAAGGGGATGAGGTTTATCACATTAATGCACTTCACACAGCACTACCACAGCCAGATATTCGTACAAGCAGCGCATGCCGGCTAGGACGTGCTGCTTGTACAAATATGTCTTCATAATGACTGCGTGCTGTTTAACACATGGCCCTATGATTTGCATGGTGCAAATGACCACTTCTGAATAAGTAGTAGTAACATTTTTTTTTTATACAAGAGATGTACCATTAGGGCTAGCCCCATTTACATGGCAGTCCTGTGTTACAGTGTAAAAGAACATGCTTTCATTCAGCTATATGGGGGCCAGAATGATGGCAACTGTATTAACTATTGGAATACTGGATTCCAGACTGGGTAGGCTGAGTGGTCCTTTTGTACTGACAGTTGGGCCAAGTGGGCCTCTTCTGCCCACAGGTGGGCCACGTGGTCCTTTTCTGCCAAAAAATTCTGTTTGTATGGAACCCCTAAGTGGCGCTATCCCAAGGGCTACTACCCCTACCTGTTTGACTACAGACGGGTTGAGGGGCCTAGGTCCTATGGCGGGTGTCTACACCCAGAGGTCAGGGTTTGTAGTGGTTAGACTAGCTTGGTCACAGCCCTCTGGGACACTGAGACCCCCTTTAATTCCCTCTAGTGGCTCACACAGTACACCGGAGTTACAGCCCCAATACCCCACGTATACACACTGTTCCCTCATATAGATACCACTTACCCTCGAGACTGATTCTGCAGCACGTCTCTGAGGATCCCCTGAAAAGTAAGGTTAAACCACATACACAGCAAAACACAATACTGTTTCCATAAGTACCAACACCACAGACAGTATATAGTATAACAACAACAAATCTGATTTATTTAGGGGACAGTAACAAGGAGGGGGGCAATCAGGTTGATTTGGTTTGGAAATATTCAAATACAGTACTGTGCACACATACAGGGTCTGAAAAGTCACACTCTGGGTACCCAGGTAGGGGCTAGCCAGGTCCGTTGCCTGGGTTGGCGCAGGTGCAGATGGATAGGGCCCTGTAGAAGAAAATATCGCACAACACCCAATTGTAATCTGAGCCGAGGGCTCAGTCCATGAAACAGTGAAACAACAATTAGGTGACACACTTGTGATTGAAAATAAGCTGCAGGGAATACCCTGATTTGTACTTACAACACCCAAGCTGAGGATCGGATGGAGAATGTCCTGCTGGATTGCCAGAAGAGCAGGGCATGAGGACAAAGGTCCTTGTGACTGGACCCCACTGCAGTCGATAGCAAACGGATGTAGTCCGAATTAAGTTGGGGGTTTACTTCCAGCTTCAGCACACAATTCATTGTACAGGGGATTTGAAATAGCGATTCCCCACAAGCACTATGCACATTTATATCTAAAAGGAAAGTACTATACCAGGCAGGCTGCTCCTCGATCACGATGGCAATTACTGCGAAATACCCAGGAGCACACACAGCAGCTTCAGTTCCTGACAGACCGAGCATGATTCAGCAATTTCTCCAGTCTTCTACAGGGTGAGCCTGGTTTCCACACTTCTAGTGCTTCTTTCTCCTCATAACTCGGATTCAGTCCAAACTGGCACTCACAAAGGCTGCAGACCGAAACTCAGGGCCTCACACGCGCTTCCCACATGAAACTATACACTGCAGAAGCACACAACTCCTTCTCTCTTCACTGCCACAACTGATTTGATCTTTCCTGTCACAGAGCAAAAGCTTTCAGCTTAGTGTGTCTCACCTGGTTAAACAACTAAATAAATAAATGCAGGTGCATCCAGATGTCTGCATCCTGTTCACAGACATCTGGATGCATTTGTGACATTTCTCCCAGTTTACAAAAATATTTGTCATGACTGAGAGACTTGTGTCCATTTTTCAGATGGAAGTGAGGAATTTTGGCCGGGAAGTTAGACCAACTTTTCTTGGTCCAACTTCCTGGGTGAATTTCAGCACCCTCATCCGACAAACAGAGGCACGGTTTTGAAAATGCAGCCCACAAGGTTTTCCTGAGACAGCAACTGAGCAGTCTCACTGCATAAGTTATGGGGTAATTAAATGGGTTAGAAGTTCCCATGTGTCTTGAAACCTGTGTGTCTCCCCCTCTCTATTCAGACCGTGCTGTGATTCAAGCTGCTTAATGTTCTTCAGTTCCCATGTCCTGCTTCCTGTGTAGTTCTGAAGATTTCTTTAAGTACCAGTAATGATATGGCCAGAAGTAAATGACTAGGTTGGGGGAAGTGATATCTTACTGGCATGCTGGTTGTATTATTGTATCTAGTGTGCCAGTAAAGATTCATCCTGGTTTGAAGGGGTTGCTTGGTTTTTCCCACTTAACATCCTTCTGGGGATTGTTTCCACTGTATGCGGTAAACCACATTTACTGAATTACAGGTGTATGATCCATATACAGTTTATGCAATACTTTGATCTGTGCTGTTCTGATGGTGGTTTGTGTGTACGTGTACTAGGGAAGATTTTACATCATTTGCTGTTGCAGGGCATTGTCTAAGGGATGCAGTATAGTCCAGTGGTTAAAGCACCAAGCAATGACTCTGGAGATCATGCAGAAGTGAGTTTGAATCCCACAACTGCCATGTTCATATGGTGTGGCCCTGAATAACACATTTAACATTCCTGTACTTAATTCTCTCCTGGGCTGTACCTGGAAATGAGCTCCAGCTCAGTGAGCCTTTCCTGGCCAAAAGTTTTATATATATATATATATATATATATATATATATATATATATATATATATACTATAGCTATGAAAATGAAAAAAATATTCCTTCTGGCCGGCCCAGTGGCGCTGAGGGTTGAGTCACTGGATGCCACACCTAGCACCACACTGGTGACCCGTGTTTGGGAATGAGCCCGGGTCGTCGGTGGTCAGCAGGGGAGGGAAGAGATTGAGCATCCAGAGGACTGCTCTCTCTTCCCGGGGAGGGTTAGTGTACAACGCTCGCTCGAGGAGCGACCTCTGGCGGTGGCTGGGGGTAGCCAGCAGCAGCATAACATAAGCCTGGGGGTGGAGCCGAGGCAGCACGTTGCCATGACAAGCTGGGCTCCACAGAGGATTCAAGTACATAAACCCTCCCTCCTCCCGCTGATAGACGATGGCGCCTCCTTCTACGATCCACACTCCTGGAGTCGGGCTCGTCCCCCTCCGCTCTCTTCTCCCCTCACTGGCCTGGTGACTCAATACTATAAGAAAGAGCACCCTGGGCTGGGGCGACCCTTCCCTGGAGGGTAGACCTGGGGGATGCCTGGTGCCAGAGAGGAGCTGAAGGGGTAGCCGAGTCACGGAAGGAGGTAGAGAGGATGGATATAGGAGGTCATTGGAGAGAGTTTGGTGGAGTAGGTAAGGGGTAAAAAAATAGAGTTTGAAAAAAAAATATTCCTTCTGGTTTGTAGTTTGCATTGGATGAATGTGTTGAAGAGTATTTTTTTTGTAGACAATAACTGGTGGTTTGGGAGAATGTTTTTAGTTTATTATCGTTTTTGGGGCATGTGTTGTAATTCTTTTGTAATGTTTTGACAGGGAAAGGCACATTGATCAAAAGCTAATTTCCAGGTGCAACCCAGGAGAGAAGCACAGGAAGGTAAGTGACGTATTTAGGGTTACACATATGCATGTGACAGCTGTGGGATTCAAAGCTGGGTATGTTAGGTCTCCAGGTTCACAGGTGTGCTGTTCCTACTAGGCTACATGGCTTTCCAAATTTAGCTATGTTCTTTTTGATTCAGATACACTAGGCAGTAAATGGGCCCATGGATGTTTGCTCTAGTCTCTGGGATGCTCCACACCAAGGCACTGCCCACACACCTGGCCATAGGTATACCACCCATAGTGTTAGCCACAAAGACCAGGTCAGCGTGCATCATGCAAGCGAAGGAGTGTACTGGATAGCATACACCGAAGCCCCAGCAGGACATGCCCATAACCCTCACATCCCATTGGACAGGGACATAACCAGCACATCCTGCGGGAACTGACTGTTCAGGGCTGGCATTGTCATGGAAGCTGGCATATGTGCCATGGTGTGTGCCCCAACAGTGGCAATGACAGCAATCATAATGGACATTGTTCCCAGAGCCATTCATCTTCTCTGCACCACTGTGTGATTATGTTGACACACATAGACACCTGATACAATAAGTGGAGTGTACAGCCCAGACTCGGGAAGGTGAGCACCTGGTATACACTGACCCCATGCAGATGGTTGATTGGTTACTGTACAAGGTTAGTGACCCCACAGATATATTTGCCTGCACATGCAGGACAGTGCTCTTACAGCAGTTCTGGGTTGACAGCAGCAGCTGCAGAAGGAAATACCTTACCACACCAGATAATACTGGCATTCTTCAAGCTAGGGGGGAAAGGGTGTACCATGCTGAGACCCCCAGCCTGGATATTGGAATACCAATATAAGGTACAATATGGCATTTGTCATGTAACTCCAGTGTTCTACATAACTTTCATTTCCCATACCTGATATTAACTGTCTGCCATTGCTTACAGTGGGACAACAAAAGAGGAGAAGAAGAATCAGCATTTATATAGCGCTTTTCATACACATTGCATCCCAGAGCACTTTACAAGCAATGCCAGACTGGTAGTGAAGTGACTGAATGTAAAGCCATTTTGCACATCAACACCCACACACAGCCTTAGATAATTGCATGAAGCAGTTTTATGAGAAAGGAAATACTGGCCAGAACACAAGGGAAACTCCCCTACTCTTGCCAGTAGGGGCCATGCTGGATGGCTAACAGTAGCCAAGATGGCTGACCCAAGAGGTGGAGGTGTGCAGGAGCTAGCTGCCGAACTGTGCTGGAGGGAAATGAAGGTATAGTGTTTAAAAGTCTGATGAAGATTCCTGACCCTGAACCTGTGTTTGTGGATACTGACAATGTGACTATGGAAGGTGTTACCGAACTTATCGCACAAGCCATGGAGACAGATACAAGGAAAGCAGTGCCTGAGACACCTGCTGCAGTCCACCCAATATTAGAAGGCACTATACAAAGGAATATACAAATGCTAGTGGATAGTTTGAAAAGATGTCCTTTGTTGTTGCGTCTGTTGGCAGAGGAAGACGGGGGTCTCCAGACTGCAGCAACGGGGCACAGTGCCCAGTATCAGTCTGTACAAGTAGCTGAGAATGCAGAGCAAGAAACTGGAGAGTCCAGTATAATCCAGATGGAAACTGCCCTGGAGGCAAGGATTATGACCACTCAAAAATCAGAAAAACATCTTAGCCAGCAAACGGAGATGGTAACTATGACTGGGGCCCTCTTGGTCTCCCCATATCTGCCCTGCTAGCAGCAGGATGGGACACAATCAACAGACAGAGCCAGTTGGAGAGACAGGAGCAGCATCGTCTGCAGAATTAATTATACAAATTGCAAAATCCACAGCACGTAACACAAGGTCACCGAAATGCTCTACAAAGGTAGACTTCTAAGGCAAAAATTTGACAGGCAGAATGCTGCCTTGACATTCTAGTCAGCCATGTCAGCAGAAGCGAGAGCCATGGAAATGCCAGTACAGGTGATCGAGCAGCGGCCCACAGTGACAACTCTGTCTCAGGTAATTTTTCTTCTTCAAATGAGCTAAGCACTGCAGTTTCTTAGATTATGGATAAATCATTGCAAAATGACAGGTCTGCATAGATAGTCTCACAATGTGGTCATTTTAAGTAAACCGCAAATATTTATTTTATTTATTAGATCATCGGTTTACAGACCTTTGAATCAAAGACTCATTTACAAAGGTACCTCATCAAGAAAGCAATACATCACAGCAACAATACAGTACAATGATACAGTACATAGAAATTAGTTTACAGGAGCAACCAGTATTACAGAAATTCACTGGTGGTACAAGCTTGGTATTAGATGGGCTACGGTAGACAAAATATAGGTACACTAGTATATAAGTACACCAATATTGTTCTCCGTTGTTAATTCATTCACACAACAGGCAACATCATAAGCAGAAGGGCTTTGGATTAGGGTATTTTGTGTTCTGTTTTTGTTTACTGTTCTGTATTTCTTAGTAGCAAGGAAAGGGGACTGCTGTAGTTAGCAGACCATTTTCCAGTATATTATTGCTGGGCCAGGACAGTTACAACCTGTGAAGCAAGTTTGTATTTGAAAGAGGGTCTGAAGCAGGTTTGCAGGAGGAGAAGAGCTTAAAAGGGGATCTTAGCTGTGGGTTCAGTTAAGAAGAGCTGAAAAGAACTACACAGTAGACTTGATTTATTTTATTTTTTTCATGTCAAACTTGCAGGGTTTGTGTAAGTGAATCTTTGATTGAAATTGTTTTTTGCGTGGTATATTTTCTGTTAAATTGTTGTGCAGGTTGTCTTACTGAAAAGAAGGAAAGCACTCACTGGGGTGGTGGGTCAGAGCTGTAGCTGATTGTTTCTGGAGGGCAAGCGGTCATAATGCCACTGTATAGGTCACTGGTGAGACCTCATTTGGAATACTGCATCCAGTTCTGGAGGCCACATCTCCAGAAAGACATAGACAGGGTGGAGGCAGTTCAAAGAAGGGCAACAAAAATGGTGCAGGGCCTGCACCACAGGTCATATAATGAGAGAGTGGAGGAACTCAATATGTACACCCTGGAAGAGAGAAGGGAGGAAGGGCATGATAGAGACCTTCAAGTAACTCAACGGGATTAACAAGGTACAGGAGGGCTGTTCTAAAACTACTAGAGGGCATGACATGAGACTGGAAGGGGTAGACCAAGGGGCAACATGAGGAAGTACTTTTTCATGGAAAGGGTGGTGGATCCTTGGAATGGCCAGCCCCAGGAGATGGTGGGGGCAAGCATGGTGGTAGGATTTAAACCTGCATGGGCTAGACATAAGGGAACCCTAGACAGAGGAAGGAGAGGCAGTAGCCATTGACCAAGTAGTGTTCCCGGCAGCTAATTAAAGGTAGGGTCCATGGGCACACTGGCTGGGTCTGGTGGGCCTTATCTGCTGTCAGTTTCTATGTTTCTATGTTTCATCTATATGGCCCATTGGGGATGACCAATGCTCAGGGGTGACAGTTTTATTTAAATCCAGTAACATAAAAATCTAAAAAATTATGGATATAGATCCCAGACGGGCACTAGTGGTAGATATTTTGAGACAAGGTCAACCTATGAGAATATGGATGATTTTATGCCCCCAAACCAAAACCGCTAGGATTACATTATTTCATTCAGTTCAACCCTACCTGCACATGGCCAGGAAAGTTATTTGGGGAGGGGCAATTTTAATTGTCCTTGGGACCTGCAGGATGAATCTGGGGAAACCGCGAAACTATTTTGTGATACCAATTTTCTTAAACAAATGATTGCCACAGCAGGGTTACAAGATGCATACAGAGCTTTTCATTCCAAGGGTGGACATACATATCACAGGGGCGTGTTGTCATTGCACATCAGTTCTTTATTTGTCTCCAAGCAATGGGACATTATAGAGGTGAAGACAGTAGAAAATGCTACCTCTGATCACTTTGAGTTGCAGGTGATGGTTGGGGGTCTCCAACAGAAGAATATGGGTAAGGGCTACTGGCACATAGATAATTCCGTTTTGGGAGATAAAGACATACAAACACAAGTCGAGGAGTATTTAAAAACTCAACTATCTGTTGCTGTTTGTTATGACACTCTAATAGAATGGTGGGAAGATACAAAAGTGGGACTTCAAAAACGGTTTCAAAAATTAGCGAAGATTAAAGGGAGAAACAATTATTTTAAATTTATCCAACTGAGAGCACAGTTACTTTGGCTCCTATCCCTTCAACAGACAGAGAAAAACCTCTTATAAAGATCAAATCACTTGTGTAAGGAATGAGATGAAATCCTTTCTCGCGATA
This sequence comes from Neoceratodus forsteri, assembly GCA_016271365.2. Lineage (NCBI taxonomy): Eukaryota > Metazoa > Chordata > Ceratodontiformes > Ceratodontidae > Neoceratodus > Neoceratodus forsteri. The sequence goes on from CM028129.1 coordinate 128,962,936, forward strand.
CAGCAAGATCCCTTGAAGCTGAACAAACTCTGGGCATGCAAGGTATTAAACCATCAGCAGAGATTTTAAGGGATGTCAGGAATGGGTTACACCTAAAGATTTTTTTCTACACTTAAAGACCACCAGACATTTTAGTGATTATATCAGATTATATCAGATAACTTACAAGCTTAGTTTGGGGAACCCCTACTGGTGGAAGAAAGAATTGATAGTTACAAACATGAAAAATGCCAGCAGATACAGGCCATACAGTCTATCAGGTCTGCTCGCGTGTGCAGCTAGCAGTCCATTACACTGCTGCTGCCCCTCCCTCACCTACCCGCTTGGTGTCCATCCCCCTAACTTTGTCCCATCCCTACGTAAAACTGCCCACCGACTTCCAAGGATACCACCTCTTCCAGCAGTGTGTTCCACCCTGTCACCACTCTTTCTGTAAAGCAGCGCCTTGGTTTAAGGATCTGAGCTGCAAATCTGGAGACCTGGGTCTGAATCCCACAGCCCACACTTGCATACTGTATGACCCTGAGCAAGTCACTTAACTTCCCTGTGTTCCCAGGTCGCACCTGTAAACAAGCTTTTAGCTTAGTGTGCCACTCCTGGTTAAACAATTGCAAACATTTTTTTTTTAAATAATACATATAGTAAAGAACTAAGTGGACATCCTTGTAACGATAGGGACTGTTTGACAGCCACAAATAGGGCAGATCTTGTTCAACCAGTCTCTCTAGTGGAAGTAGAGAATACAATAAAAACCTCACGACTGAAAGCAGCACCTGGGCCGGGTGGCCTAAGCGCTGAACTTTACAAAACCTTCACTAGTCTATTGTGTCCCATTTTAAGAGAGGGTTTCAGTGATATGTTAGTGCATTTAACATCCTCAGACAATATGGCAAACGCATTCTTGTTACTGCTATATAAACAAGCATTTGTCAATACGAACATTTGATGATTTGTACCAATACATCCTTAGATGTTAAATGGACATATGAGCTGAGGAATGCTGGGGACAGCAAACAGCTTTCTTACAGGATGCAATGGACAACACTGAGTGTGCGGGATTCACTTTGGAAAAAATCCATTTTAGTTTTTTTTACACTTAGACAGATATAGAGGGTACTGAATAGATGGGGCATTTAGGAGAATAATAACTGTCTTGAGGCTAGGAGAGGGCTGGTGCAGAGATTCACCATGGACAGAAAGCAAATACTGGGATTACTGTGGGAAGGATGGAAGGCAAAACAGTTGAGCACAAGAAAAAGGAGAATACATGTAGGGATCTGCCAGTTATTCTTTCTATTGAATTTCAGTTAAGCAGCAATGCATGGCAGGGTGTGTGTCATGCTGGGACAACATTGTGCTGCGGGTGGCTGAATCACAAGGCCGCAAGCCAAGTGCGTTCAACATCTGAGAAGTGACATTATCCCAGCACGACACACACCCTGGAGTGCATTATTGCTATTACAGGATAGCGCTTTTACATTAAGAATAAAAAATAAATAAATAAATACAGTTTTCAAATCTTTTTTGCAATTGTTCAGTGTGGAAGTATACTCTGTGACAAAGGAGTTCCTTTTACTGATCATCCAGTAGGTGGAGCTGTTTTGATTGACTTTTGTGCTGATGTCGTGGGTCTCTCCTGGCTGCCCTCTCTGAAAAAATAGTCCCACAGTCCCAGTTCGGTTCTGAGTCATCCCCCCCATTTCAGTTTTTCAGTTTTGTTTCTGGTACCATTTCCTGAAACACTCATTTTACAGTGTTCTAGGAGCAATACGCTTCAGCCAACTTTCGAAGACATCGTTCGGTGGTGAAAGGCAATGATTGGAGAAAGGCAAAGGTTGGTTTCATTTGAAAAAAATAAATAAAAGTTGCCTTTCTTTTGCAGTGTTGGTACATTGTACTTACAAGTGGCAGACTGGTAAGATGCAGGGAATGAGTGGGAGTAGCCGAGGGTGAGGATGTGTGAACTGCACCACTGAGCAACTGTGAAGGCGCCTGGGCTGTGGCATTTTTTTTTTTTTAGGTTAAACGTTTGGATTGCTGGAGGGTTGTACAGTGCATTCAGAAAGTCAAAACTTTGGATATTTTTTCCTCTTTTGAATAAATTAGTGGTTTCCCCTGAAAAGGAGCAGGGAAATCCTAGCCCTCCCCCCCACAAAAAAAATCAAGGTAGTTAGTGAGGTAAACACCGAGACAGAGAAGTCGATAGGGAGAAGGGCAGGGGTAAATGGAGAAAAAGGCAAAGGCAGTAGGGACAGGGATAGGGAAAAAGGGGGTAAGGCCATCACAAAATGGAGGGCAATGAGTACCAATGCCCATTGTCTAGGCAACACACTACCAGAACTGGTGGCCTTGATGGGAGAGAAACACCTGGATATCATGGCAGTCACAGAAATATGGTACACAGAGAACCATGACTGGGATGTCAACATACCAGGGTACACAATCTACAGGAGGGACAGGAAGGGTAGAAGAAGAGGAGTAGTAGCTCTCCACATAAGGGAAGAGATCAAAGCAACGGAACTAAAGGGTAAACAGGGAGGAGAGGAGGCACTGTGGGCCACCCCGGAGACCAGAAATGGCACCACAATCCGCACGAGAGTTGAATACAGACCCTTGTCTCGGGGGAGGAAATGGACAAGAAAATGATAGAAGGCATCCTTAGGATAGCAGAAAAAGGGGAGATATTGTTGATGGGGGACCTGAATATGCCAGATGTTAACTGGAGCACATTTGCTGTAGCCACATCCAAGAGCAGGGTCATTCTCGATGCCCTACAGGGGGCATGCCTCAGACAGCTAGTGTTGGAACCCACTCAGGAGGGAGCAATCTTAGACCTGGTACTCTCAAATGGGGACGGAGACAGGATCTCAGATCTATAAGTGGGTAGCTATCTGGGAACAAGTGACCACCAAACAGTGTGGTTCACAATAAACACAGCCACAGAGTCAAGCCATACAAAAGTTTGGATTTCCACTTGTGAGGCCGGCAACCCGGGTTCGGGAACAGATCTGGATCGTCGGAGGGCTGGCTAAGGGAGAAGGATCGAGGCGCCAGTGGGCTACTCTCCTTCTCCGGGGGGAGGGTCAGGTGAGTGTCCAGTGCACATATGACCCTTAGCAGAGGCTGGGGGGGATACGTCTGCACCAGGTCTCAAGAGAGGCGGAGCAGATGCTGGACATCATTGCATGTCCCCGCCCCTGGGGCAGTACCAAAAACAGTGTCAGCTGCCTAGATGACGTGCGTGTCTGGCACCATAGTCTTTATGGCCCCAACCTCTCACCGACCAATCACTGGTTCTTGTGCACCACCCAGTCCTGAACCTTGCCCTGGGGGGGTAAGCCAGGAAGGCAATGCCGGATGACACCTTTCCCATCAGAGATGGACTAGGCATGGGCATTGGCCCCACCTCGAGGGGTAAGTTGGGGCATATCAGTGTGGAGGAGGGAGCCGGTATGGGTGTACAAGATAAGGGCCAAGGTACTGGCAGTTGGGGCAGAAAAAGAATATATATAAAAAAGTCATACAAAAGTGAGGGTACTGGACTTTAGGAGGGCTGACATTATCAAAATGGGATAGTGCCTCAGAAAAGCACTAGTAAACAGGAAAGAAGGAGGGGGTGGAAGAACAATTAGGAAACATCAAAACTACCATTATAGAGGCAACAAGCCTTTGTGTGAAGCAAATAAACAAATCAAAATGAAAGAAACAACCACTATGGTTCTCAAAAGAGGTAGCGGGGAAGGTTAGGGAGAAAAAGATAGCATTCAGGAAGTATAAGGAAACACAGAAGGAGCAGGACAAAGAATTGTACCAGTTAAAATAGAAGGAAGCGGGGAAGGCAGTCAGAATAACAAAGGTCCAAACCAAGGAAAAGATAGCTAACTCGGTTAAGAAGGGGGATAAAACCTTTAACAGGTACATTAGGGAGTGAAGAAAGAACAAAGGAGGGATAGTGAGGCTTAATAAAGGGAGGGAGGTGGGTGGGAGAGTGACAGTAAAAAGCAGGGATACTGAATGAGTATTTCTGTTCAGTATTCAGAAAAGAAGAGGAAAGGAGGTACCTAAGCCAATCAATAGAAGTACTCTGGATAGGGGGATAGATACTAATCCTTTCACAGAAGAAAGGGTTCTGAAAGAATTCCTAAAACTGAAGGTGGACAAAGCAATGTGGTCTGACAGGAATCACCCCAGAATTCTAAAAGAACTAAAGGGAGAACTAGTGACACCACTGACTACCCTTTTTAACAAATTGTGAGAGGATGGAGTGGTACCTAAGGACTGGAGGAGGGCATATGTGATTATCCTTCACAAAAGTGGGAGCAAAGCAGAAGCAGGAAACTACAGACCTGTTAGCTTGAACTCAGTGGAAGGGAAAATGATGGAATAATTTCTGAAAATAAGAATTGATGAGTACCTAGAGGCCGGCAGGGCACAGGACCCAAAGCAGCATGGATTCACAGCGGGAAAGACATGTCAGATGACTCTAATAGATTTCTTTGACTGGATGACCAAAGTAGTAGACCAGGGAAGGGCTGTGGACATGGCCTGCCTAGATTTTAGCAAGGCATTTGACACAGTCCCACACAAAAGATTAAGAAACAAATTAGCCAGCCTGGGAGTGGGTCCCAGGGTGGTAGCCTTGGTAAAAAATTGGCTGGATAACAGGACACAGTGGGTAATAGTAAACAGAGTCCATTCCAAAGAAAGGGGGGTTACTAGTGGGGTACCGCAGGGTTCAGTACTGGGTCCAGTCCTTTGTAATGTCTTTATAAGTGACATTGTGGAGGGACTGAAGGAAAAGTATGTCTCTTTGCAGATGACACAAAGATCTGCAACATGATTGATACACAAGCAAGGGTGAAAAGGATGAGAAGAGACTTGGCAAGGTTGGAGGAATGGTCAAAAGTATGGCAGCTTAGATTCAGTGCAAAGAAGTAAAGTAATGCACCTGGGAAACAAAACCCAGGGAAGAGTACAATGGGGGTGTATTAACAACAACAAAATGGAAGGGATCTGGGGGTAATCATATCTGATGACCTAAAGGTAGGCAAACAATGTGAGAAGGCAGTAAGGATGACTTTGGGGGTTACTGGATTGCATAGGAGATGAATCACCAGTAGAAAACACAAAGTTGTTATTCCTCTGTACATAAAATTGGTGAGACCCCATCTGGAGTAATGCACGCAGTTCTGGAGACCCCATCTCCACAAGGACATAGACAGGATGGGGGCAGTCCAGAGGAAGGCAACTAAAATGATGCAGGGTCTGCAACAGAAGGCATATGAAGAGAGGCTAAGGGAGCTTAATATGTATACTCTTGAGGAAAGGAGAGAGAGAGAGAGAGAGAGAGAGAGAGAAAAGGGTGAACATGATAGAAACTTTCAAGCACCTCGAGGGGATCAACAAAGTCCAAGCAGGTAGCATCTTTCAGAAAAAGAGATGTGCAAGAACAAGAGGACACAATCTGAAGATAGAGGGGGGATGATTCAGGGGCAATGTGAGGAAGTATTTTTTCACAGAGAGGGTGGTGGACGCTTGGAATGGCCTTCCTGAGGAGGTCATGGGGTCAAAAACAGCAGGGGAATTCAAGAATGCATGAAACGGACATAACACAATTCTGTTGGGGGGTAGGAATAAGTAGGCTGTTGGTTAACTAGGATGTGCAGCTTATCCAATAGGTAGGGAAATGGGCAGATTAGGTGGACCAAGCGGTCCTTATCTGCCATCAAAGTCTATGTTTTCTGTGTTTCAGCTGAGAGGACGGTTGGGCACAGGGACTGGTTTGTGAGCAGGGGAAGTAGAGTGGGGAGCACTTATGTGGGCTACATGGAATAATTCCAGTAACGGTTGATGTTGTCATCTGTGTGCTGGGACAAGACCATTGACGTTGTACTAGGATAACATCATGGGTTCAGTCCTGCAGTGACCAATCACAGCCCAGGATTTTTTTTGCCGTTGCATATATATATATATATATATATATATATACACATATATATACAAACATATGAACATAGGAATGTGCCAGCAGAAACAGACCACCCGGTCTATCTAAGTCTGCTCGAGTGTGCAGCCAACACCCCAAGTTTGCAGCTGCCCCACCCCCATATATATATATATATATATATATATACTGTATATATATATATGTACAGTATATATGTATTTATAAATGAGCAACTAATAATCATCAATCACACTGGACAAACACCATCAGGTGACCGTGGTATATCAGGAGCGCCGACAGCACTGCACTTTTACCCTCCCCAAAACAATTTTGACATTTTATAAGATAGATAACCACTTTGAGGTGTGTGGTCGCGCTGATATACGCACGCCTGGGCGCTCGGCCTGCTGGCACGTCGGCGTTCAACGCACACCAAGGCTCAGCAGATATCAGAGCGACCACAGACACCTCAGAGTGGTATATCTATTACATATAACATATCATAACAACAAGGATTAACCATGTTAAAATCTATGTATCACTCAGATCATGGCAGGTCTTGGTATATATGCAAAGGCTAAAAGGGAGGGCTAAGGGTAGGTGGAACATAAGTGTTATGGGAGGAGGGGTGGTGAGAAAGGAAATAAGGGGGGAAGGGCAGGAGAGGATTGCAAAAGTTGGTGACATCTATATACCCACAGTTCTGTAAGTGTGAGTTCACCTTTCAAATTTCATTCATATAGACACAAAAAAGTGTAGAATGAATATGAGTCTTTGTGTAGATTAACACTGTTTGCAATATACACTTGCTGGTAGAGAGAAACAGAGGTATGCTATTATTTTTTCCCCTGTACTTAAAAGTTGCCACAGATAGTAAGGAGACTTAGTTCCATACTACTAGCCACCAGAGAGGCAGGCAAGGGTTAAATTTTCTTTACAGAGTTCCTAGCTTAGGTCAAACAAGCATTTGTCAATGCCGAACGTTCGCTTGCAGGTATTTTCAGTGGTGTCTGGCACTTCTGGCACTAAATTCAAACCCCACTGAAACAACTGCCACAAACCTGTTTCTTCAGTTCATGATTCAGCTTTGAAAAGTGAAGACATGTCTGTGGTCAGTGAGCATTACGGTGCTGGACCTTCCAGTGGGTAAGAAAGGGCTTGGGGGGGCTGAATAGATGGGTTGGGGGATAATGGTGCAACAGAGAATAATGGATGGTTTTCTTATTTTGAGGTGTAGGCAAAAGAAATATAAAGGATTCCTGGTCACAATGGAGGGGGGGGGATTGGGCACCCCCAGTGTCATTGTGAAAAGAAAGTGCACCACGGCTAATGTAGCAGGCACAGTTGCTTGCTTGTCTCTGTGCACTCTGACTACCCCTATGTGCAGGTTTGAAAGTGTATGCAGTGAATGCCCCTACTAATCACAGTCCTGCACTGCACCCCCATTACTGCTTCCTGTTCTGTATAGTAAATAGTGTCTCACACAACCAACACCAGCATAAACTTTGAACCCCCCTGCCCTTTGCGTTTAACCCCTTTTCCATTTCTGCAATAATTGGGGGGAGGCATCCTGTTCCTCTACAGTCCACTGCAATGGAATATGCAGGTATGGAGGCATGCAGGTTTAAATGCAGTATTAGACCAACCATAACGGAGACTCAATGTTCCATTCATTTCTGTCACAGGAGACAGGAGAACAAAGTAATGTTAAAACGTTAGTAATTTAGCTCAGCTATAAAACAGTAAATGCATTGTCAAACTTCAAATAGTCAAGTTGTTACCCGATGTAGTAGAAGTCAGGCACCAGCTTTGACCCAACTAGAATGCAGCCACTGGACAAATGTGAGGTATTTAAGTCAAAGTAGGAAAAAAAACAGAAAACACTGTGGTGGCTTGGTTAACAGTCAGAGGACTGAATACCACACTGTGGTGCACTGCAACTAAATGGAGGCCAGGAATGAAACAGAAAGGGTGAACTGCGCTAGAACAGCACATGTTGCATGGTTCTTTATGTCACTCACTCGTCAAGGCTTTGCTCTCCTTTACTTATTTATTTATTGAAATGTTTCTCGCTGCTCCCATTTGCAACCTGAGTTGGAAGTTTTTGGGAACAAAAGCGGAGATGGACAGAGGGACAGGAGCTACAGACAGCCAGCAGCAGTGAACAGTACTAGCCCCGTAGTGTCAGCACTGAGCTGTACCAAGCACTTTGCCCAGCCCTGAGCATGAGAGAGAAGAGCCCGGAGCGTGTTTGTCTCACCTGAATCCCGCCTGCAGAACCAGAGTGTCCCACTGCCCTGCTGCTTCAGGTAGGGGCCCGATGGGATATGGGGAGGAATCCAGGATGGATGGATGGATGTGTTCTCGGGGAACCGGCTGGGAGGGAGAGATGGAGATGGGACAAGCGAGGAACTTTACATACAGGCAGGAATTAAAGTACAACCTCTGAGGAGGATGGGGCAAACAAAACTTTCCAAGCATGGAAGTGCCCTACGGTTATTTACCTTTAAATACCTGTTTCATTTACTTTAAAATGCATGTCTTTACCCATAAATCCTTTAAATTAATGTAACTCTTTTAAAAAACATTTATTTAAAGAGAGTAAGCCTGTGTAAACGTATAAATGTCCCTCAGGTAAGGGCCCTGTATGTTTTATGTGTGCTTGTTTATATATGTATACAGCATCTGGTTACTTTTTCGATGTGACAGTTGAAAACTTACAAAAAATCCTCTGATAAGGGCCTGTATCAGTGGTGTAGCCAGGAATTTCAGATCTGCACACCAAGTGGACTCCTGCTACCCCCCCCTGCTCGGCCAGCTTCCCCTTCCCTGCACTGTCCGTGCCCTGTTCATGCTGCCTCACCTGACGCAAGCATCATTTCCTGTGTTTTATACCAGCACACCACTAACCATACTGTCACCAACAGTTGTCAGACTAACAGACTGGCTTTTATTTACAACATAGCATTATGACAAGCCTCTGTACCACATCAAGGCAGCTAGTCACACAGAGGTTGATTCACACACTACTAGCCATGCTACCACACCACTAGCCACACCATTGACATACCACTAGCCATGCCACTACACCACTAGTCACACCACCAGCAATTGTCAGACTAACAGACTGGCTTTTAGTTATAAACCTCTACCACATCAAGTTAGCCATCCATTCACATATCACTAGCCATGCCACCACACAACTTGCCACACCACCAACAGTTGTCAAACTAACAGACTGGCTTTTAGTTATAATATTGCATTGTGACAAGCCTCTGTACCTTGTCAAGGTAGACTGTCCCACAGAGGTCCATTTACACCACTAGCCATGCCACCACACCACTAGCCACAACCCCAACAATTATCAAACTATTGGCTTTTAGTTTCAGTTGCTAAAGTAGGCATCGAAAAATAAATGTGTACTGCTTTCCCTCATTTCTGCATCTAACACATCTTTCCACTAAAAAACAATGAATGAAATCAGAGGTAAACAGTAAGACAGTCAAGAGCTACACAGTATGGCAGGGCTAAAACCCTTCTACCAAAAAGGAGGTATGGATCTCAAGAAAATATTGTAACAATTTTACAGTGATTACATTACACTGCTTTATCCTATCTTTGCACCCTTAAAACAAGTACTTTGTTGTTTCATCTCCATATCTCATTGTTGCTAGAAGGGTTTTAGCCTTGATATACCCTGTAGCTCTGATTTCATTCGTGGCAAGATGTGCCAGATGAAGAAACAACTAAAGGAACATTAAAGCATCTTTTAACAATACACATTTCTTTTAGATGCCTGCTTCACAGACGAGGATGGCAGCTAGCCTTTGAAAAGATATACAAAGCTTTATGTGGCAGTAATACATCAGGGGTTGAAATTAAGTTTTGCAGCCACTAGCAGCAGGGCTGATGACAGGGAAAATCCATTAGTCCCAAAGACATTTCCACTGGCCCAGGTAGTGAACTTTACTGAAATATTATTTACTATCCCAAAAGAAAATCTACCAGCATTTGGCTAGTGACCTGGTGCCAATTTTGACCCCTGTACATTGCTTGAATTTATATAGAACATAAAAAAATCTCTGGTTTTACTGTTGCTGGCTACCTTTTACTGTGGCAAGCATCATGACCCGATCCTGTCTGCATTCTGGTGCCCCCCATGTACATGAACAATTATTTAAAAAAAAAGTGCCTGGGTGACAAACAGGGAATAGCAAAAAGATCTGAAGGCCTAAGAGACAGGAATACATGTGTAAGCTTGCTAGGGCAGGCTGCTAAATAAAGTGATGAACATACTGTACAGCCTGAGGTCACAGGTTCTAGCATTGCCAGTGACACACTGTGTGATGCCTGCTAAGCTCAGTAAGCTGCTATCACCAGGGAAGTAAGGGCTGTAACATAGCAAGTTGTAAGTGGCTGGCTTGCTGTATAACCCAATCCCTTCTCTTTTATCAAAATTCTGGGGGTAATTTATCACGAGCCCAAGGCATATATTAAAGTTAATGGTCATGTTTACAATTCCCTCCCATCACACCACAGCACATGTCAGGGATGCCCTTTATTTGCTTTATATTTGGAACCTCTCACCCAAGCTGTCAGGTCCCATCCAGATTTACAGGACCCCTGTTTAGGCAATAGACATCAAATCTTGGCTCTGCATGCATATAATCTGTTGGTGTCTCTGTGGAACCCAGAGATTTCATTTTCAAGTATTTGGCAGGTCCTGCTTACGTTTGGGTCCCTCACAGTCTGTAATCTCAACACATCAAAAACTGAAGTACTGTAGATCCATTACACCCCCCAGCATGTACACTAGAAAGCATTTTAAATTTTCTTCAGATCTCCTGTTTTAAATATCTGGGAGTGATGATACCAGTAGACCTAGCATGATTACATCAAATCAACCATAATCCTCTGATACAATTTATAAAAGACCTGGAAACCTGGAAAACAATCCCTCTCTCCTTACTGCAGTGTATTGACAGTGTCCGTATGATTCTGTTGCCGAGAATGCTCTATTTCGCACATACCCTTTCAATTCCCCCAGCCCCTCCCTCCTTTAGAAAACGGGAATAGCTGATTCTATTTATATATGTGGAGGGTCAAGCCCATAGATCAGGTTTACTACCCTGCAGTTACTGAAAGTTGGGGGGGGGGGGCTGGCCTTACCTAATCTTTCGCATACTATAGTTCTGCCCAAGTTTGTACTGCCATGTACTGACTTCAGAAGGGATATACACTTGCTGGAAAACTTTGAAAATGATGGAAGAGGATCTCCTCCAAATTCATAAAACACTTTAGCTTCACTCCAGATGCCACCTGAACAAATGACCTCTACCCCCTTTACTAGAACGATGCAGGCTCACTGGCAAAAACTTTGTAGTCACAAACAGTTACGTGAAACTAGCTTCTTATTACTCCTTTTGCTTTTAATTGTTTCTTCCTGCCAGCCAGACTAGACAATATGCATGCTTGATACAGGCAAATGGGACTGTCTCTTCCCTTCTAATTTCTCAGGGATCACGATATTATCCCCTATGCTGAATTGTCAGCTGCCAACTGTTACAAACCCTGATATTTCCAATATTTGCAAACACTCCACTATCTGTGGACAGAAGTCCAAAGGTGGCCCTCCGAAAAGGATACATCTGTGCAACATCAACTTTTGAATGATCCCTCAACTGTCCCTGAAGATTACAAGGGAAGGGACTTCCATTCTGCTGCTCTATCGGATCGGTGATCCGACTGACATAATGCTTTTTATGGTGGAAGCAGGACAAACGCCATCCAAAGATTAAATAAACTAAACAAACAAAAAAAAGCTCTGATTTGCATAAAGCCAAAGCGCCATGAAATGCTTTTCATAATGGAAGCAGGAAGCAAAAAACAGCTGTCCAACCCATTCTGTTTGAAGCGCGCCCCCTGCCACGCCATGCCACACTGCCGCCAAGTAAATAAATAATAAATAGTAAAGTAATAATAAATAACCCACTGTAACCACACTCGGGCAGCGCTCAACCAGCCTTATACCTCTCAACTCTCCCTGAAGATTACAAGGGACTTGCCTCAGCTCAAAGTCTCCTCTACTAGTCCGACTCCTCACTCTGATCTTATGCAGCAGCAGTGGCTGTCTCATCACTCGCTTTCACCCTATCCCAATCTTTGATGATCTGACGTCATGACGGATGGTCACTACAGCACAGGCCCAGATTAAAGAATGTAAGGGCCCTACTCCAAGTCATATTTTGTGGCCCAGGGGGCCCCTAAATGCCAAAAGCCCACTGTTCCGTGGCACCGGGCTGGCAAGGTGGCAACAACTAGGGTGCTCAACCAAGATGTGGTTTATAATGCTATGGCAGCCCTGGCAGATTCTGATATAAAATGATGCATCAAATTCATGCCAGCAGCAGTGAATAGGTAGCCCCATGATGGCTACAGAAATAATCTTGGCTTGCAGGCTAGCCCTGAGTGCTGGCTGACTACTACTAGTAGCGGCCCTGTCAGTCACCCCCAAGTAAATGCAATATTGCAATTAATTATTTTCTCTCTCACTGTATATTTTTTAGTAATTTTTTTAGTCAATAATCAATTGCTGCTGGCTAGTCTGTAGGTAGCCCCCCCCTCCCAGTCATGATGGCTAGAAAAATAATCTTATCTTTTCTGATATAAAATGATGCATCAAATTCAAGCAAGCAGCAGTGAATAGGTAGCCCCATGGCTATAGCTATAGCAATAATCTTGGCTTGGTTGCAGGTTAGCCCAGCCCTGAGCCCTGGCTGACTAGTAGCAGCCCCATCAGTTACTTCCATGTAAATGCCATGCCAATACTGCAATGAATAATTTACTCTGACTCTATCTCTCTGTTACTGTTTTAGTGACAGCTGTGTGGAAGTGGGTGTTTTTTGTCTTTTTTTAAAGTTTTCACTTTTAATGTTTTATGTTTTATCAGTACAGGATTCAGGGCAATTAAGGCTACATTAGAGTAAGGTGTGCAGAGTACTTTTGACTGACTAGAATGGCCCCAAACCCCAGCCATATGGTTATAAAAAAAAAATCAGTCTTTCCTTCGTCTTGTAAGGCTACATGACATTTTATAGACATTACACAGAAGGTCACAGAATTTTATTTGTCTTATGCCACTTCACTTCTCCATGTGCCTGAAGTGTACCACGAAGCCAAAAAGTGTAGGATGAAACAGGAAAGAAAAATCATCTACTTGTCTTCAGGCCCTAATCACTTGAAACTAAACATCCTTGGGAGGACATCCATACATATTGCTGAACACCACAACCTTGCCAGAGTTACCCATCACTGTACTACTTTTTCTAGGCTTGACCACTATTGCCATATGGGCTGTCAGAGTAATGTGTGTTTTTTTTTTTACTACAAAAAAGCAGCTGAGTGGCATTTTACTTGTTCAGTCGTTGTCTCAGTCTGCACCCCTAAACGCGAGACATCATCAGCCCCATACCCCCAAAAAAGATCCCTTGACCCCTCCCTTATGTCACTGAGCAGCACCTGCAATGTTGTTGTTATTATTATTTTTAATATTATCATTGTATTGTCTCTCCCAGGAGCCAGTCCTGGCTCACGCAAAGCAACTGAGGTCAGGAAACGGTCTGTGTTTTCAGGTTCAGTCTCTCGACTATCCCCCCTGTCCAGACATAAAGATCCCCAATACCTTTTCTAACTGGTGCAACAGAAAGCATCGGATTTTACACATTCCCGTTACCTCCTGGTGTGGCCTTCTTCTTGGCCTGACTGACTGATGTGATGACTGTGGTCGTCTCGATCCAGAGCTGGAGGAGGATAAATGCCTGGATTGGATCAGGATGGGGCAGAGCTTGACGCCGGTTGGTGCTGTGGTACGGCGAGCCAGTCAACTCGGCCAGGGACTCCTCCTCACAGGACCAGAGAGGCCCAGGCACCCAGCAGCTCTGTCTGACTACATAACACAGCAGCAGCATGCAATGCTGCATCCCCACGACACGACATTCCTCACTTGGATGACAAAAATATTAAGAAACCTGACTGGACGGTGGCGAGCCAGACTTCGGGCGAACCCCCGGCCCGTTCTACTTTACTCTGTGCTCTGTCTTCCATCGATCGAGATGATCCCTTTGACCGCAAGCAACCAACTGACCATCCACTCGTCTTCCTCCTCGACTCTCACTCTACCCGGCCAACAACATGCCCTGATGCCCACACGCATGCACAGTCTAGACTCCCACTCCCCAGTAACCACACCTCCGGAGGACCTCTGATGAGACATGGTTGGTTGGTTGGTTGGTTGTGGTGGTGGTGGGGTCACAACACTAGAACTAGGCTAGGCTGGGCTGACTGAGACTTTCTCTCACCCCTCGGCTCGACGGTCGATCTCAACAGGGCAGTATGTATTAACCTTTAAAATGCATTCATGCATAGCGGGGCAAAAGTCTGTTCAGTGTGATTGCAAGCTGGGAGAGTTTTCAAGCAGAGGGAAAGGGTGACGTAAATATGCTAAATGCATACACGTTGCCACTGCTGATTGCAGCGGGCGTTTTCTTAGAACTGAAGACTAGGGCAGCTGAACTGCTGTCATAGACAGCTTGCACATCCATTGGCGGGGTAGGATCGCGCCTGCTACACTGAGCACTGGATTGCACATGAGGGTCACACACCTCCAAAAAGTTGTACTGTGACAAAACGTTCCTTGCACGTGCACGCAAGCGAATGTAAAAAAGGCTGCAATCTGAGACATCAGTCCTGTAGTTTCACACTGCCTACAGAGATTGGAGAAGCACAAAACATTTAAACAGTGATAAAATAAAAAAAAACATTGGCACAACACTGTTCCAACTTTCTGTAGATCTTCACCCGATGTTCCGATGTAGTCTGGTCAGGTTGTCACTGCTGCTCAAGGTTTTCCCTTTAATTTTACAGGATTTTAAAGACTGGCTTCTGTTGTTGACAGTCGATCAGCTGTTTCTTGAGTGGCTTCATTCAAATCAAAGGACCAAAGCCTTCTCTGATTCCAGCATCCCATCCATCATTTCAGAGGCTTTATTCTTTTGAAGTGCAAGAAGTCGAAGAAGAGTAGTGTCATAGCTGAATTGCATGGTTATCAGTCTAGACTGCTGAGCCCCTGCTGTTTTGAATTGCAATAGGCTCAGCAGTGACACACCCCTGCAATCCCCTTTCACTTAGCAAAATGTTTGGTGCACAAGTGTATCAAATATAACAAGCATTTGTCAATGCCGAATGTCGGCTTGCTGCCATTGGCAGTGCAGGAGTTAGACAGATGCATCATAGGAATGGCAGTCAAGTATTGAACTGATGCCAACCCACCCCCACTCTGCAGAGAGTGACAGGCATTAGGATGTCCCTTTGGGTGTTTGGTAGTGTAGTGCAGTGCGGGAAAACATATCGGGCAGGATGTGAAAAATGACATCTGCACAGTTCATAAGGAGGTGTAAAAAAATGCCAGTGTTGAAAATGTGGCATGTAAATATACCAAATTTGTGGAGTTACAAGGGTGCGTGGGAAATATGCAACACACGCTTGCAACACTGCCATTTTATGGGCATTCCGCACCAAATTTTCAACATAGGCATTTTCGCACCTCTGCTCATGTACAGTGTTACTGTTATTTCCTCAAAGTGTCCCAAGAAGTGATTTCGTACAGCAACCACGCTATTCTTCGCCGGAAGTGCGAAAACACATTTTGGGCAGGATATGTGAAATGATGGCTGTACTGTTCATCAAGAGGTGTGGAAAAATGGCAGTAGTGAAAATCCAGAGTGAAAATATCACAAATGCACGACGGTACAAGCGTGCGTGCAATCTGCCAATGCATGCTCGTAACAGTCATTTTATAGAGTATCAGCACCAAATTTTCAACATAGGCATTTTAGGACCTCTGCTCATGAACTGTGTCACTGTCATTTTCATAATCTGGCCCAAACACTGATTTCCCACAACGACTGTGCTATTGTGCACCAGAAGTGCGGAAACACATTTCAGGCAGGATGTGGAAAATGACAGCTGTACTGTTCACAAGGAGGTGTACAAAATGACAATGGAAAATCCGTGTTAAAATATTGGCGATCAGCGAGTTACGAGCTCTGAAGCAACCGCGCAACACACGTCAGAAACAGGCATTTGTTGATTTTTCCACCAAATTTGGAACATAGGCTTTTGACAGGCCACCCCATGAACACTGGCACTGTGACTGAAATCACCTTTCGAGGCCAATTAACGCCATGACAGTGATAGAATTCATGAGGAGGGGTCCCAAAAACCCCATGTTGAAAATTTGGTGCCAAAATTCCAAGAAATGCCTGAGATATGCAGCAAAGTTGAAAAAACCCTAGTCATTCCATTATACAGCTTACCGGCATTTCAGTTCGCGGTTGGCTTTGAAGAGTACAGATGTGTTCCTGGTCCAAGAGGAAGATCGTCGCGCCCGGACTCTGGAGGTAAGTATGGAGCGGGGGGGAGGGAGGCACAGGCGGGTGGGTGGGTGCGGTGGGGGAGGGCATCGAGACTACGAGGGACGGTTTTCGCTTTACAGGGTAAAAAAGGAAAACCATCACGACAGTTTTTATTTTGTAGGGCATTTGGCACACTGGGGTGGGCTCAGCGTGCCACCTAACTGTTTTTGGGGGTGTCAGTAGCCGATGGGATTGGGCACCCTTGTTGGCACACAAAGCGGCGAGAGGCGCGAGGCCAGGGATGGGCACCCCCTCGGCATTCAACATTGGGGTGTGATGCCGACAGGGAGTGAGCTCTCATCGGGCACACAAAGACAGCAGGGGGCTGCAAGCCGGGGATTGCCACCCCTCGCATTCAACATTGGGGGGCATGCTGACGGGATTGGGCTCCCCTGGCAGCACACAAAGACAGCGGGGAGGTTAATGACAGGGGATTGGGCACCCCGGCGTCACGCAGACATGAGGAGGCTGCCCGCCGCGACCATGCTATGATGGCGGCGAGACGCGCAAGCAAAGGACCGCTGCGTATGACGAGCTTTGCTCGGATTGCAGTGGACCTTTGCTTAGATGTGCTCGCCCCATTATGTATGCAAGGTGTGGCGCCGGCATGCAGGCTGATTGGGGAATGAGGGACGCACCTACTGATGTGTGCCCTGCATTCACCCAACAGCGGCTGCACCCCCCAAACCCACACTACCGCAAGATGTTGCGCGTGCAAGCCAACATAAAAAGGGGATATGTTGGATTTGGGAAACTGGAGACTGATTTCCCTGCTAAACACAGATATTAAGATCTTAACAAAGATTCTAGGTCACAGGTTAAGTAAAATAGCAAGTAAAGAATAGCTCAAAATCTGACAAGTGCCATACCGAGGAGGTCCATGAGGGAAAATTTAATGCAAGCTAGGGAAGTTTTTGCTAGAAGCATCTTACACAAATTACATGGGTTTGTCATATCGTTAGACCAAGAGAAGGCCTTTGATCATGTTTCACACAAATATTTATTTCAGACATTGGCATTTCATTCACGGAATACCAGAAACATTCATAAATTGGATAAGATTACTTTACCAGAATGCTCATTTTCACCCCTTGATTACTGGCATAATTGGCACCAGACTTACTATAGTTAGGGGAGCTAGACAAGAATGTCCACTTAGTCCTTTGCTATAACATATTCTGTACTGATATTTTAATTAGCAAAATAAACCAGATAACAAGGATTCAGGACCTTTCACTTAGTCCAAATACACCACAATTTAAAATATCAGTTTATGCGAACGATATCTGTTTGTATGTAGACAATGAACAATCATGTCAAGCAGCACTGTCATTGATACAGGAATATTCAAAAGTGTCTGGAGCTAGGGTAAACATTAACAAAGGGAAAGTTTTTTTATAGGTCAATTCAAGGACCTCAGCCTCCAGATTTTACACAATATTCAAGTAGAATCAGAAGTGTCAATTCTCGGTATCAAGTCTTGGGACTTTGACATCGATGTAGTAAATCAGGACTCGGGAGGACAACATTGAGGAGAGCAAAAGGAAAGCAGCAGTATGAAAGCTATGCAAATTTTCAAACTAAAGAGAGTATATTTAGTTAAGACCCTAATTTTACCAATTTTCTTAAACCTTTGATACGCATTTCCTCCCCCATTAGAATTAGAAATGAAAATATATAATATATTTTTTCAAGCTTTATGGGGGAGTAGGCTCAATCCCATTGCACTGAGTCAGAAGAGCGCTGTCATTAACAGCGCCATCCACTACAGCACTGTATTGACAGCGCTCTCCACTACAGCGACAGGACAGAATGTCGCAGCACAACAGAGTGCCAACACATTGATTAAATGTATTTTTATGTGGGGGGGGCTCTACCCCCACCCCCCGTTTGAGGAGGGCTCTGCCCCTGCACCCCCGAACTATAGGATCCCTACTCCAGGGGGAGCGGATCATGGGAAACACAAAATTTGTGGGGCTGTGGAAAACTGTTTCCATGGCCTTTTGCAAAGAAAAAAAAACAAGTCCCGCAAGAAGAAATAAAGGGAGACCAGGATTAGAATGCTGGTCTCTACTCTACCACCATTCTGCCAAGCTGCTCCCTGCCTTAGCCCTCCCTGCCATGGGAGTAACTTGGCCAGCCTCCTCAATTCCTCTTCCCTTGTGCTGTCTACTAACACCATGGATGATGACCTGAGGAGCTGTTACTACATAGCTCTCTTAAACCCTTATTGCTGTCCATGGAAATGCTGTACAGACTGGGTGGTGTTGTCTGGCACTATTATTATGGTGCTTTTCTAACTGGTTACCCAGTCGGCAACGTAGACAATTCACATATCTCCTGGTAAATAAAGGGGGCTTAGCAATGGTGAACCCATTAGTTTTTTTTTATTCACTGTTGTTTTTCAGCTGTCTTGTCGTTGTTTTCAGGTAATGCAGTATACTGGATGGTCTGGGTAAGAGGATGGCTAACCTCAATCTTGTCACTTTGGGAGGCAAATAAATGGGCTTTCCATACCATACTAAAAAGGGAGCAGTTATCTAAATACTGTATGAACATATGAACATACAGCGTAGCCAGCAGAATTAGGCCTTCTGGTCTATCAAGTCTATCAGGCTCTATCAAGTCTGCTTGTTCTGAAGGGTTCACAGCTCAGACTCTATATGAATTTGGCCTTAAAGAAATTTAAGTTATGGAAATTAACAACAGAACACTTTAAACTCTATCTAGGAAACTATTGCATAGTCATATCTGGATCTACGATGCCGGTTCGTCAACATTTTCGTCGACCGGCATCACAGCGAAGGGATTTATGTCGACCGCAAGTTGCGATTGACATAAATCTCGATTGTCTCCTGGTCCTTTTTTTTTTTTTTTTATCAGGTGGGCTTTGCCCCCGAACCCCTTATGCAGGGGGCTAAGCCCCTGCACCTCCCATACCAATGATTATCAACTCCGAGCCGGAGTTGATTCGGGGAGGGGGTGCAGGACCGGGAGACAATGTGCCCCTGTCTCAGGCGCACCAAGACAGTGACCTGTTGGCAAACTGTCGATTTTGTCATCAGTGACATAGGTCACTGTGTTGGTGTTGCTGTAGGAGGGGCATGCCGTCATATCCTTGAACTCTGTTTTTTGGGAACATTTAATCTTCCCACAAGGGTTGGAACAAACTACCCAGATACCCTAAACAACTAACAGAATGCAGGCTTGCTAAACAGATGTGGGGTACAGTATGGCTGACATGCTGTGGTAGAATAGGGGTGCGGGATAATCATAAGCACAAACAGATATCAGAACGTTACTGTCCTAGGGACGTGTGTAATGGAGTCTTTGAAACACAAGCACACTTGTTTATTACTTGCCCTTACATCCCTATGTTTTGAGATCATATTGCTCAAAGGGTAAATTGTCCTGACCTCCATACTATGTCCAATGATGTCAATTTTAGGGGTTTATTCATGAAAGTGAAAACAGTATCACCTGAGCACCCTTCGAGTCCTATGTGGTATAATGAAATACTATGTATGGCAGGCAAGATGTCAGTGGGTATTATATCAAAACTATTGGGGACAAAATGAGTTGTTTACTGGTATTCAGAATCATGTAAGGAATATTTACCGTCTAGAACAACAGAGATTAACAAGAAAACAGATGGAGTCTTTATGGAAGCACTGTAATGGGTGGGTGGGATGAGAAAAATGTACCCTTTTCTTTCTATATTTGGAATGGTGGTTGGTTTTCTTTTTTTACATGTCTTTGTGGTATTATTAATTATGTTTCTTTCGTGTACTTGTATCTTACATAATTTGTCCCTATGTGATGTATGATTTTCAATAAAAACATCCCCTACTCTTTGCAAAAAGGTGCCTTGGGTTCTTTTACTTCCACCTGGACACCCACCAGGATGGGTAGAAGGGACCTCGGTTTAACGTCTCATCTGAAGGACGGCACACTCTGACAGTACAGCTCCTCCCTAATACTGCACTCAGGTGCCAGTATTTAAGTATAAGCCCAATTCCTGTGTGGGACTAGAACTCGATGACCTTTTGGCCCAGAAGGAGATGTGCTACCAACTGGGCCATGCTGGCACCTTCCATGAGGTGCCACATGTGGACCTGGATCTCACAGAACACCTGTGCCCATCCTGGTTAACAGCATCATGCTACATCCGTATTTCTACCAGATCACCAATGGGTCTTGGTATCAGGATGCTTTTGCCCATGTGTAGGCTCCTGTGGGCTATCACGTAAGTGTGTCTTGTTATGTATGCTGCACATCCATTGAGGTGGGGATGTGTGATGTGTGTTGTGTGGAAGGCAGGCTGTATTCACTTGGGAAATGATACCCACACATGTCAGGTTTTCCATTGGAATGACAACAGCTGGAGAGTCTAGCTGCTGCTGCTGCTTATGGCAGCATAAGTAATACCCTAGACAACCATGGAGACCTGTGCCCCCTTCCCCCTTGTCCATTATTAGTGTGACGATTAAAGATATTTTACTGTCACAACACTTACCTGCATGATAGTACTCCATCAGTATTGGCAGTGGGCACAAGACTGTGTGTTTGGGTGTTGTTTCGTGTGTAATGCACATGGTCTTGGAGGTCCTGCATGTCTGCTGTGCAGTGTGTGACATGTGCCGTAGTGGCTGTGTGGTGTGCATTTCATTTTGTGATCTGCATTCAGCTCTGTGTCTTATTTATTTATTTGCTTTTGGTAACCGGGTAGGTGCATTAGGCAAGAGGCCTGCCTATTTTCAAGCACGACCCGGGAGAGTACAGTACATAAACCAGAGAATTAATACAAAACAGGTACAGATAGTTAGCATTACAGGCTTTGCAGTCTGGCATCTATCAGTACAGTGACCTTCCGCACCCATCTTCTTGGATTGCTGCTCCTTGACCCCTACAGTGGTGATACACCAACTGTGGCACAATCATGCGGCTTGAGTGTGTTTTAAAGATGACGGTAGGTGGATGGTAATGGTTATCAACAATCCAACCACTTCACCCTTTCATGCTGGGTCCAGACAGCTGGGTGTACAGCTCTGGTTTACACTTGGGGCTGGAGGGCCATGTTCAATATCATAAGGAGTGTTTACAGTGTTGTGTACTGTATTTGTGGAACATGTACCTCTATCGGGTTGTACAGGACAACCTTTGACACACTTCCATTGGTTGTGTTTACACAGATTATGAATACAGGGCTGCTCATGGGGCTCTGAGATACCCGTGAAGGGTCAGGCAGTTCCTTAGCACCACAGGCCCTTCATGGGGGATGACACACCTCTGCCACTCTACCTCACCTGCATAGCTGGCAGTGAGGCATATCATGACTCATATGATTGGGTGCAAGAGGGCATCAGCTACTGAGTGCGTTTGTGATTACAGTTATACTGTGTCATTGCATGTGTGCTGTCTGATCAATAGCTTCAGTGTACAGTAGTTTACAGCATGTTACAACAAAATATTTTCCCTTTTGCTGTTTCAGGTTGCCAACAAGGGTTGCCAGGTGTGTATCCTGTCCTGCAGGTGGTAGCAGCTGGAGAGTAGGAGGGACCTCATCTTATGTTGCCTCACACCATCCTTGTTTTGTTCCTTTCCCTGCTGATTCATACCCCATGTGACACCTAGGCCACCCTTGCAATAAATCGCGTATTGATACATGCAAATGTCATGTCTTGCGATCTAAACAATGCAGTGTGCCACCTGTACAGAGTTGCCCTGTGTGTCCTGTACATGAATCTGTGTTTGTTGCTGCCAGTGGTGTTAGTGTCATTTCCCTTCTGATGTGTGGGACAGACATGCTGTGTGCACGTGTGGCTCTTTGTTCAGTTGCGTGGGGAGGTCATGAAAGTCAGCAGTAAGTATGCATCATGGCAGTCACAAGGAGCATCCATTGCTGTGTGTGGATCATTCTTTGTCTGCTGCACTGTACATTGCAGTCCCACACCCAGCCACTGATGTGACACAGGGCACACTCCTACACAGCATGTCTATGTGACTTCTGTGTGAAGAGAGGACTAAGGACCCTCTTAGTAAGTCAGAAAAATGCTACGCAACCTATTACGCAGTACTATGGGATAGTTAATTGATGCACGCAGTATGCTGTGCTTCCCAGTTAAAACTTGAAAATAAAATTGGGGGGATGGTTGTGGTGGTTAATGCAGAGCCCCCCCATTCCTATCAAAACCAATGAATATTTAGTTTGGTTATATGGGGGGGCTCCACCCCCATGCACCCCATAAATATATTTCCTGAATTGTGCCCCCTCACAAATATCCCAATACATTAAATGAGGTAGCCAGAGTGACTCACTGCAGTATTCTAATAGCATACTATGACATTCACATAATGCCTACGGTGGTGTCCTTAGTCCTCCACTTATGCCGACATCTGTTGCCAACAGAACACCAGACTGCTGGCAGGGATGTACTAGTATAACATGCACCATCAGCTGTACCAGCATGCCAAATGTGCCAGCACCCTTGGTACTGGCGTAACAAGATACCATTATAGCCACAATGACATGTAGCTAGAGACAGTTGCCCACTACATCGAATTACATTTGCCATTCAAGGATTCTGTACAGCCCTTAAAAGTGGTGTTCTAGCTGGCCCACTGGCGCAGTGGTAAGGTGTCCACTTGCTATGAAAAACATCCTGGGTTCAGGAATGGACTTGGGAGTCGGAGGGTTGGCCGGGGGGAGTAGGATTGAGCATTCACAAGACAGCTCTCTTTCTCCAGGGGTGGGGGGGTTGAGGGACCAGCACAATACAGATCCCTGGCAGAGATCAGAGGATCCACCATGACTGGCACCTAGATTAGTGGGAGGTTGGACAGACATTGGGTTCATCCCACAGACATCACTGCACATCCTGCCTCCAGGGGAACACAACATATTCAAAACGCTGGTCCCCTGACATGACACTTCACTCTGCTGCTGTTCACGTTGCCCTTTCTTGTCCATTGGGGTGGGGGTCCAGCTCCTGTGGCCCCGACCTGGAGGGTAAGCCAGGGCTTGCCTTTTCTCGTCTGTTGGGGGGGGCATTCCAGCTAGGTGGCCCCGCCCAGGGTGGTATGCCTAGGCATGATGGGGAATGCATGGAATGGGGCTGAGCTCATGGGCAAGGGGTTCCGGGACCCCCAAAAAGTGGTGTCCTGATATTCCATCTGATGGTACAGTCACCAATGTGTGGTAGACCAGAACAGTTCCAGTTTCACTTGCACTCTGGTTCCATCTTCAGTATTGTCAGTGCCCACACAATTACATTATACACAGTGACCATGGCTGTGTAGATCAGAATGGTGTGTACCCCTCCTAATATGCTGGGGTAAAGGGGCACTCTTTGGGAGCTGACATGTTCTGGAGCTGCTTCTGCTCGCCGCAAGCCTCTCTGCTCACCCTTGTGCACATGTTGTTCATGCCCACCAGTGTTGCAGATTTCACATTGTGCAGAGGTGCATGCCTCTCCACTCACCATTGTACATGTCATTCATGCCCACCAGTATTGCAGATTTCACAGCATCTCCGCTCACCCTTGTGCACATTTCATTCATGCCCACCAGTGTTGCAGTTCACATTGTGCAGAGGTGCATGCCTCTCCACTCACCCTTGTGCACATGTCGTTCATGCCCACCAGTGCTGTAGATTTCACATTGTGCAGAGATCCATGCCTCTCCACTCACCCTTGTGCATATTTCATTCATGCCCACCAGTGTTGCAGATTTCACATTGTACAGAGGTGCATGCCTGTCTGCTCACCCTTGTGCACATGTCGTTCATGCCCACCAGTGCTGTGGATTTCACACTGTGCAGAGATGCATGCCTCTCTGCTCACCCATGTGCACATGTCGTTCATGCCCACCAGTGCTGTGGATTTCACATTGTGCAGAGATGCATGCCTCTCCACTCACCCTTGTGCACATGTCGTTCATGCCCACCGTGTTGTGGATTTCACATTGTGCAGAGATGCATGCCTCTCCACTCACCCTTGTGCACATGTCATTCATGCCCACACTAGTGTTGTAGATTTCACATTGTACAGAGGTGCATGCCTGTCTGCTCACCCTTGCGCACGTCGTTCATGCCTGCACTAGCGTTGTGGATTTCACATTGTGCAGAGATGCATGCCTCTCTGCTCACCCATGTGCACATGTCGTTCATGCCCACCAGTGCTGTGGATTTCACATTGTGCAGAGATGCATGCCTCTCCACTCACCCTTGTGCACATGTCATTCATGCCCACCGTGTTGTGGATTTCACATTGTGCAGAGATGCATGCCTCTCCACTCACCCTTGCGCACATGTCATTCATGCCCACATTAGTGTTGTAGATTTCACATTGTACAGAGGTGCATGCCTGTCTGCTCACCCTTGTGCACATGTCGTTCATGCCCACCAGTGCTGTGGATTTCACATTGTGCAGAGATGCATGCCTGTCTGCTCACCCTTGTGCACATGTCGTTCATGCCCACCAGTGCTGTGGATTTCACACTGTGCAGAGATGCATGCCTCTCCGCTCACCCTTGTGCACATGTTGTTCATGCTCACCAGTGTTGAGGATTTCACATGGTGCAGAGATGCATGCCTCTCTGCTCACCCTTGCACACATGTCGTTCATGCCCACCAGTGCTGTATATGTCACATTGTGCAGAGAACTTTCGCAGTGCTGAGCTTCATGCTGCAAATACGAACATACAAAATTGCTGGTAGAAAAAGGCCCACAGGTCTATCAAGTGTACCCATTGTGCAGCTCTTAGTTTCATCTACCTGCAGCTGCCCCACCCCCACCCAAACCCTCCTTCCTTCTCTTTCCTGGTCCTTCCCCTTTGTGTTCTTGTCTGTACTAACCCTGCTCTTGACTCTCATCCCAACTCCGCTTAAAGCTATCCACTGTCCTTTGAGCGATTAACTCCTCCAGCAGTGCATTCCAACCCACCACCACTCTCTCTGTGAAATAGTGCCTCCTCATCTCCCTCCTAAACCTTCCCCCTTCCAACTTCAGACTGTGCCCCCTAGTGACCCTTCCCCCTTTAAGCAGAACACTCCTCCCTCCCTGACTTTGTTTACGTCTTTGAAATACTGAAAGGTCTCTATCATGTCCCCTCTTTCCCTTTTCTCTTCCAGCAAGTACACGTTGACCTCCTTCAACATTTCCTCGCATGGCAACTCCCCTAGTCCCATGATCATTTTTGTAGCCCTACGCTGCACCCCCTCCAGTAATCTCCCATTCTTTTTGAAGTATGGGTACCAGTACTGTACACAGTATTCCAAGTGTGGCCTCACCAGTGATCTGTACAATGGCATGATGTCCTCCCCCTTTCTAGATGTGATCCCTCTGGCAATGCACCCCAGCATCCTAGTTGCCCTTGCTGCTGCCCTCCTATGCTGTGCTGATACCTTCACGTACCCTGTAACTATTACCCCCAGGTCCCTTTCCTCCTCTGAAGTTGTTACCTACACTTCCCCAGCCAGTAGCTGTTCCTGGGTTTTCAGGCTCCGAGGTGCATGACCTTGCACTTCTTGGCATTAAACCCCAACTGCCACTCCCTAGACCAGGGTTTGAGTTTAGCTAGATCCTCTACGAGTGCCTGCCTCCCTTCCTCATTGTCCACTTTTGCACAAATCTTGGTGTCATCTGTGAACAGGCTGATCTTACTCTTGACCGCCTCTGCAACATCTCCAATATAGACATTGAACAAAACAGGGCCCAGCACTAAACCCTGTGGTACCTCACTCATTACTGGCCTTGGCTTGGATGTCTCCCCCTTACAACTACCCTCTGTTGTCTGCCCTGCAGCCAGCTCTCTACCTACCCCACCAGTTTTTCCCCCGGCCCCATGTCCGGCAGCTTGCTCATTAACCTCCTGTGTGGCACCGAGTGGAAAGCCTTGCTGAAGTCCAGATACAGGATATCCACAGGAAATCTTTTCCATGTACAGTACCTCCATACCTTTGTGAATCGGGTCCTCAGAGATTTACAGATCATGCAGAAGGGTACTATAAACAAAAGGCACATATTAGAGTAGCATTGCAGTTGACAAGGCACTAAACCCTCATATACACATCCAGTAATGCAAAGATGCAGGGGGCATGCAGTGTCGGGAATCAAAATATGCAACTCATCTTTAAATGGGAGGTGGCAAGAGAATAATAGTTATGAAAGTCCTGCCCTGTTACAAGTAATTATAAACTGTGCTTGTTCTGGCTCACATTCCTTTGCCATAATCGTTGGATCGTACAGGATGAGTGTTGGGATTCAAACCAGGATTTGTATCCACAGTCCTTTGCCTTGACCAATATCCCCCAGCAGCTCGCTAACAGTTGACAAAAATTTCAGTTTCACTGCTATTCATTTCCAGTGTTTTGGTTACAAATTAGCCTGAGTGATATTATGGGTTTATTTAATCCAACAAGCTTTAGAGTGGGCCTGAAGTTTTCTGAACAGTATTAATAAGTTCATGCAGCATGTGTCTTTGAAGTCAAGAGACTGGCAATCTTCATCTCTGCATGCAGGCAGGGTGGTGCAAAGGTTCAAGCGGTGAACTGTGAAATAGGAGGTCCAAGGTTTGATTCTCACCACTGACATTGGCTCACTGTGTCACCTTTAGCAAGTCATTTAATGTCCAGGTGCTTCAGTCTCATCCCAGATGCAGCAGGACCCACTGTGAACAAGATGTTGTATCTCTGGTGGGTTATTCAGGATTCATACAACAGACATGACTGCAGAATAAACTGGTATTTTTGGACCAACTTTACAAGATATGAAATCTTGCATTTTATGGCATGTCACAACTGATATCTAGCAAAGCTAGATACAGTACATCATAATGCAATACAGAACCAAACAAAAAACTGCTTGCACAATACTGATGACATCACAGTAGCCATATGCAGTACTGCAGACAGCAGCTGAAATCAAACAGACTCTGTTACATCTTCACACAAACAGATGATCTAAAAGTCATACCTGTTAAACCCATGTTGTATTAACTGAACATGCAATGGTCTGACTTAAAATATGCAGTTTATCATCCATTGTGAGGGGGCAGGACTTACTTAAATCACTCATGGCTCCGTCTCTCATAAGTTAGGGTTGTCTGCCTCACACTTGTGCATAAATTGCATATTTCAAGTGAAGCAATTGCATGTCCCCTATAAATAAATCGTAAAAAAAAAAGAAAAATAATAACAATCTAATAAAGTCATGGATAGCAAAAACAGAATGAGCCCCAAACAAAACAAACTACTGACTACAAATATAATTCCATAAAAAAATAAATAAATAAGTGACAGCAGTTATGGAATTTATTTAGCTCAGTTCCTGGATTTCCGGTGGGGGAGGAGTTCCAGTATAGTGTAATACAGCAATAAACTTTATAAACTGGCGCCAACTGGGTGAAGTATAGCAAATTTCAATAGGTCTTTTTGAAAGTTCGCTCTGTGTTCAGTACATCAGTTCAACAATCAGTCGCTCTATTTTTAGCAGGTGCCAAGGTGCTAAATTTGGAAGTTTCCTGCATATTTTCTAGACATAACCATAGTCACAAGTACATATACTAACACACACACCCTTCCTGTCTCAGACAGGGCGACTGCAGCCTGTCGCGCTCAGCATGGGATGTAGTCCTTGGTATTGTTATTGTTCTTCTCCACTGAGGGACAGACAGACAGATTCATCATACGTGTGTGTGTGTCTGTGGGGGGGGGTTGTCTCCAATAACACTGACGCCTTCTCTAACACTCCCGAGGTCTGTTTCCTGTTTTGGAGAACATTTTCTCCCCTTTCAGTTTAGGAATGTGCTGTTGAAAACATGTTATTGTGACTGCTTTGGAGATGGCATGGGCTGACAGTGCTGAATAAACAGAAAGGAATGTGGTTTTATGTAGCACCTCTCATATACATGATAACCCACAGTGCTTTACTGTTTGTCAGATTATGCCTGGTGTTTGGTGGGGCAGAGGGTAACACTTTTTGTGCCCCTACCACACCAAGACCTATATATAACCCACATGCTCCAAACATCCTTTGGATGTTCATGTCTTGGCTGGCAACAGCAGCATGGCTTCTGGGATTTCCTACCTGCCCTCCCATTCTTCTCTTGCCTGTTTGCAGTCTCGCAGCAGCTCAGGGCATCCCACCTTTCCCTATTCCCCTCCTGTCTCTACTTTCGTTGACCTGTCCCATTCTGCTCCCCATTCTTACTGGTGGTGTTTGGGTCCTCTTCTCAGCTGCCACCTCACCATTTGGGCTGGTTGGCCAGACCCTCACCTTCGCTCCACAACATGGTGGTTTGACACCTCTCACCCTTTTGGCATTGCCGCCATTTTCTGCTCCTATCAGTGGCATTTCAGGTAGGGCTGTCAGAACTCACTGAAGTTCTGGGCTCGGGTTCTAATCTAGAAATTTGCAAATAGTTCTAGGGTCCTAATCTTCTTTAGAACGTGAACTCTTGTGTATAGGATTGAAGACAAAGAACATATAAAGATACAGAGCAGAAAACTGGAGAGATAAAAAGGGCCTCAGTATGTACTCTCTGGAGGACAGGAGCGAGAGGGGGGACATGATAGAAACATTCAAGTACCTAAAGGGTATTAACAAGGTGCAA
The DNA here is from genome assembly GCA_016271365.2 of Neoceratodus forsteri. NCBI lineage: Eukaryota > Metazoa > Chordata > Ceratodontiformes > Ceratodontidae > Neoceratodus > Neoceratodus forsteri. Next base: position 128,991,967 of record CM028129.1, read on the forward strand.
GGAAGAGACCTCTGTCAATACAGGAGGAGTACAAGAACAATGGGGCATGATATGAAATCTGATGGTGGCAGGTTAAGAGGGAATGTGAGGAAATGTTTCTTCACATAGAGGGTGGTGGACAAATGGAATTGTCTGCCACAGGAGGTGGTAGGAGTGAGCACTGTGGAGGGATTCAAACATGCCTGGGACAGGCATAGGGGACCCTTAGAGGCAGAGGGAGGGGAAGCCACTGACCAGATAGGGCTTACAGGCAGACTGGATGGGCCTAGCAGTCCTTATCTGCCGACAATTTTCTATGTTTCTAAAAAATAACAAAAATAAAAGACCTGCCCTCTCAGTGCAGCAACATTTTTTTATCAATAAAACTTTATTAAGTTCATAAACATAAAACAAGAAAAATCACACATTATGTTTTATAACATACAAATACATAGAACTAGTTTCACCTAATAGATTCAAACTCACTAAACTAAACATAACTTAGCATTTATCTAGCCTATACAGTACTTCATTTAATAACTACTGAAGACTCTAAAAGTTACTAAAGAATCAACTGTATTCTTATTCTAACCTTCTGTAAAGAAAAATAATATTGTTTCACTGCACATGTATAAAACAGAAAAACATTGGGCTGGATTTTCAAAGCCCCCCCCCAAGGATGCAAGGTGCCTGAATCAAGCAGGGGCAATGCAACTGGCACCTTGCATCAGTCATTGTGGCAATCCTGATTCAGAAACATGGTCTGCATCTGAATTGGGAGCCGCTGCATCGAGGTAATACCGCGCCCCCCTTGCGATAAAACTGAGGGTGTGGCATGTCACAAGGTGGCATGTGCCATAGCAGGGTTGCAACGTCCCCTTTTCTTGGAGTTAGGAAGCCCCGCCATGGCCGCAGGAAGGGGCTCAAGATAGACCAGCAAGGAGCTGGTCTAAGCCCCTTGCACCAGTCCAAGGTGCTGTGTTTGGGGGTCGACCATCTGACAGCTGTGTCTGGGGGTGGCCTGGGCACTGGGTGCCATAGTGCTGGTTGGGGAGAGGGTGGACAGGCATATTAGTAATGGTGCACCCAGCAAGGGTGCTGATTATTGGGCAGTACTGTCGCTGCCAAGGAATGGCGCCGGGTGGGTACAAAGACACACAGTGCCATGGCCCCCCAGTAGCACAATCCTGTGGGCTGCTGCCAGGGCTGTGCCAAAGTGGGGTCATGGCGCTGTGTGTCTCTGGCAGTGACAGTATTGTCCAATAACTGGCATCCCCGCCAGGTGCACCATCATTAATATGCTTGCCAACCTTCCCCAACCGCCACTAGGGCACCCTGTGCTCATGCCACCCCTGTACCCCGCATGCCTGCCAAGTGTGTGCCACCCACCCCCAACCATCCTGGCACCTCTGCTGTTGCAGCAGATGAGAGGGAACAGCCAGATCACTGTGGCATTTCCCACAGGTGCACCAATTGCTTTGGCGCATGCCTGCAGATGCCGTGACTCCCAGTGTTGTGGCACAGGGACCCTGTTCTTCTTGAATATGGCACAGGGTCCCTGACGCAGCCTCGGTGTGATATAGCCCTAGATGGTTGCAAATTTGTGGTGATCTGGGACTCTTTGAAAATCTGGTTTATTTTTTCTTTTAAAATGCAAATGCCAAGTATCACAATTCCATGCATTCGGTACATCTGCATATAAGCAGTAAACTCTTACATTGTGTCTCTCTCTCTCTCTCTCTCGGAAACATTTTAGGATGTAATTCCCAATAATAAGCTTGTTTTCTAGGCAGGCATTTCCTGTTTTTGAAATGTCTCAACAAAAAAAAAAGCATTTTATTTGGTATTTAGAACCCTTAAAACTTAGAACCCATGGGTGTTTAGTTCTAAATTAGAACTCAATTCCCTTGGTTCCAACCTTTTCAGAACTAGTTCTGGCAACCCTAGTTTTGAGCAGTGTTTCCTTATGCCATGCTCGGTGACCCTGCTGCACTGGCTGCTGTGGGTGCTTTTAACCCTGTTGCCCCCACCACTTGCTTTCTCTTACCTTAGGGGTGTGCTGGGGGGCACTGTTATGCTCCAGTTTGCTCCTAGTCTGTCAATGCTTATCTGCCCCTCCCAGCTCCATTCTGGGGTGGTTGCCAGGCCTGGGTCTCCTCTCTTCTGTCTGTACCTCTGCTCTACTCGGCCTGCCTGCTGCCGGGTCTCTGCTCCCACCTGCACAGCCATTGCTGTGGCCGTGCTTCACCCTGGCACTTCATGGGCCTTTGCTCCTTACCTGCCTACTTACCAGCCTTACATTTTAAGTCTTCAATCTGCTGCTTATATTCTGCCAGTCTGCCCAGCTTGCCATTTGGTCCGCTCCTTGGGGCTCCACCTGAATCCTACTACTTATCTTACCATACCAGATTTTCCATTCCATCTTAATCTGCTACTCTGGCAAATGCCTTTTCATTCAATCACATGCCCAAAGGCAATTGGGCACATGGCCCAATGAGAAATAGTCACACTCCCCAACAACAGTCGGGCATACACCCCAATGGCAGCCCCCCAAGAGTACAGTAACCATCACCCTCTATGGAACCACACTGCAACAACCAAGCTCTTTTAGGGCTCAGCTTCTTCTTATAGTTGTGAGCCTTGTCCAGAGGACAGTAGTAGGGATACTAGACCTCAATTAGCTGTTTAGTCTTCTCCTTTTCCTTGAGTTTTTCTGCATCTGGATTGGTCTTTTGGCACTCTGGTTCTCCATGTGCACCTCAGAAGGCAAGCCCACAGCATCTTCCTGGGGTGGACACCTCATAAGACAGAAGGGGGGGAGAAGAGGAGGAAGGAAACTGCTGTGAGTAACACTAGGTAGGAAGATGGGTAAATCCCTGCAGCTAGGGGATGGTATACAGGCCACATGGCATAAGGAGAGAAAGACGAAAGATGGCTAACTCAGGTAATCACAAGGCTGGCACAGAAAGCTGAACTGTTACTGGTGGGTGATCTGAACCTCCCAGATGTTGACTGGGAAATCCAAGTTGCAGCATCAGCAAGGAGCAGGGAGGTATTAGCTGAGCTGCAGAGAGTATTCCTTCAACACCTGGTCAGGGAACCAACAAGGGGAAGCAACTTGTTGGACGTGGTCCTGACTCATGGGGAAAGTGTGGAGAAGATGAGGGTGGGAGAAGCCTTGGCCACCAGTGATCACAGCGCAGTATGGTTCAGGGTAGGGAGGGAGACAAGTAAGACTAATATGACAGTCATGGACTTCAGACACACAGAATTTAATAAGATGAGAAAGACAGGGAGAAAATGGAGAGTATGGAGAAGATAGGGGCAGTGAAGGAACTCTGGGAAGCTATCAGGGGAGGCATTCAGGAGGCAGCAGAAATGTGCATAAAAAAGGTCAGAAAGAGCAAGAGGGGGAGAAGACCACTCTGCTTCACTAGGGAGGTGGCGGGATCAGTCAGAGAAAGGAGGAGGGCTTTCAGAAAATTTAAGATGACACTTAGCGAGGAGGATAGGAAGGGGTACAGGGAGAAGAGGAGTCTGGCCGTGAGGGAGATCAGAAGGGCAAAAGCAGCCACTGAGGAGAAAACAGTCAAAAAGGCCAGGAGGCAGGGATAAAACTTTTTTTTTAGATATGTGAGGGACAGGAAAAGAGCAGGACAGGGGATTGCTAGACTGAGGGGGGAAGGAGGGATACACTTGGAGCAGGACTACAAAAAGACAGAGGAACTAAATTAGTATTTTAGCTCGGTGTTCATGGAGGAGTTTGAAGACAAGGGTCCGATGCTAGCGCCTAAGGGGAAGGAGGGCAAATGAGTGGATCAGAGCCCATTCACTGTGGATAGGGTCAGGTCTGAGCTGGATAGACTAAGGGCGGACAAGGCAATGGGGCCTGATGGGCTGCACCCCAGAGTGATCAAAGAATTGAGAGAGGAGCTGGCCGCACACTTGACAAGGCTCTTCAACCTGTCCCTGGATCCCTGGATATGGGGAGGGTGCCAGAGGACTGGACGAGGGCTGTCATAGTGCCCTTGCACAAGGGAGGTAGCAGGGAGCTGAAGGAGAACTATTGCCCAGTCAGCCTCATGTCTGTCGTGGGGAAAGTAATGGAGGCATTAATCAAGGAGAGGGCGGTGAATTACCTGGAGAAGTGTGGTTTGCAAGACATCAGACAGCATGGCTTCACCAAGGGGAAATCATGCCAGACCAACCTAATTGAGTTCTTTGATTGGGTGACTCAGGTTAATCAACCAGGGAGGGGTGGTGGACGTGGCCTATCTGGACTTCTGCTGGGCCTTCAACACTGTCCCTCATAGGAGGCTGGTGAGCAAGATGGAAAGCATGGGGTTGGGAGGGAAAATAGCAGGTTGGGTGGAGGCCTGGCTAGTAGGGACAACTGAGAGGATAGTGCTTAATGGGGTGCACTCAGAGATGGCAAAGGTGAAGAGTGGAGTGCCACAGGTGATCAGTTTTGGGTCTGCTTCTTTTCAACATCTACATCAGTGATATTCACAGAGAGTTTGAGAGGGAGGATGTACCCATTTGCCGATGATACAAAAATCTGCAATAGGGTGGACACCCCAGAGGGGGTGGAAGACATGAGGAAGGACCTCAAGATGTTCGAAGAGTAAGCCAGGAAATGGCAGCTGAGGTTTAATGCCAAGAAGTGCACTGTGATGCACCTAGGGAGGTAAAACACAAAAACAGGGTACATGCTGGGGTGGGGGGAGGAAATCAAATAATCAGAACAGGAAAGAGATCTGGGGATCATAGTCTCCTCAAACCTTAAGGTAGGTTCCCAGTGCAGTAGGGCAGTGGAAGGGCCAATGGAATGCTGGCATGCATAGGCAGGGGCATTACTAGCAGAAGGAGGGAGGTTATAATGCCCCTCTACAAAGCCATGGTGAGGCTGCAGTTAGAGTACGGGGTTCAGTTCTGGAGACCACACCTCTGCAAGGATATAGATGCATCAGAGAAGGTTCAGAGAAGGGCAACAAAGATGGTGCAGGGTATGCAGGGGAAGACATACAAGCAGAGGTGTAAGGAGCCGAATCTGTACATGCTGGAAACAACGAGGGAAAGGGGGGCATGATTGAAACCTTTAAATATGAAAAGGGGCTCAATAAAGTAGGTGAAGAGGGTTGGCCTAGGCTGAAGGAGGGAGCCAGAACTAGAGGGCACAGCCTCAGATTGCAAGGAAATAGGTTTGGGGCAATGTGAGGGGGCACTTCTTCACACAGAGAGTGGTGGAGCCCTGGAACAGGCTACCGGATGGAGTAGTGGGGGCTGAGATGGTAGAGGAATTTAAGAGGGCATGAGACAGGCATATGGGACTGAGTATTTGGGGGAGGGTGGGGCAGGTGGAGAGGGGATATGTGAAAGGGGAGGGTTGGGCAGACTAGATGGGCCAGAAGGGTCCTTTTCTGCCATCAAATTTCTATGACTCTATGATTCTATGAAAAGAAACTCAATTATCCCTTAGTGTGCAGTGGTTATTGCAGGTTCCATTTCACACCAGGATTTAAAGAACAGATCTACTAAAATAAAGTGTTTAAAACTATTCTATTTACAACAATTGTCTTTTTTTTTAATTTTTATTTATTGAAAGTATCAGAAATACAAACCTTTGAGTCAGAGTCTCCTTTACAAAGGTTCCACGTCAGAGAAGTGCAAGACAATTAAAGGTGTATACATACAATTAGGAGGATCCAAATGATACAGTGTATCGACAATCAATAACTTATTGACACACACAGTGAGACAGTCAGTACAGATTAAACAAATAGTACACTCTACACAAGTATTTAGGCAAAATCAGGCCTTGCAAGACCTGGAACAAAACTTTCAGAACTATAGTATTCAGCAATATGCCGAATTTAAAGGTAGAGGGAAGGGACTATACTGACTGAACAGTGAAACTTTAGTGGTGAAATCCCTCACAGCGACAATCTCGACAGGTTTCAAGATTGTCGCTGTGAGGGACCCAAGGGCAAAATTTTGCCCTTTCGCCGTCTTTCACCCCCCCCCTTCAAAACAACTCCGACTTGGAGTTAGTAATCTATAGAAGGGTGGGTGCGGTGGGTTTAGCGCAGCCCCCAATAGGACACACACAATGCCTGACAGGCAAAATTTCGCCTGTCAACATTGGTGATCCCGCCATGCCGAACTTTGACAACACTGTTGTCGATTCAGCATAGTAACACCATTTCACTGTGGCTTTCAAAAAGACTTTGACTCCCTCCACCTACCTCATAAATTTAGGGCCATGCCCGTAGTTAAGTGGGGGAAGAGCTCCTCCCCCACGTCCTATTTATTCCAGCATGCAGCACACTGCCCTGCTTAGAGTGAGCCGCACTTGCTCAGTGCTGCGTGCTGACTCCTGCCACCCCCACTCCTGCCTCGTTGCCCCTCCTGGTTGTTTAGTTTCTTTCTCTACCCTCCCTTCCCTACCATTTCTTTTTTCCTTGTTTGTTTCTTTTTTGGGGGTGGGGGTTGGCCTCCGGACGCGGTGCCGTAGTTCGCTCGTTCATCTTGCTTTTTCGGAGTTTCCTGTACTTCCTAAAGCTCTAGCTTGCAGCCACACTGCCTGCCTGCCTGCCTTGCCCTGGACTTCTACACCTCCTGTGAGCATCCGTCTCCCTGCCTTGCCCTGGACTTCTACACCTCCAGTGAGCGTCCATCTCCCTGCCTTGCCCTGGACTTCTACACCTCCTGTGAGCGTCCGTCTCCCTGCCTTACCCTGGACTTCTACACCTCCTGTGAGCATCCGTCTCCTTACAGTTGCTGCCGAATTCCTCTCCTTACCTCGCAATGGACTGCCTACCACTGCACTGCATGCTTTCTGGCCATTTAGGAACGGTGGGCTCAGTACTAATCTGGACGCTCGCATTCTTCTCTCGCAGCTTCCATGTACCAGCATGTACACAGCAACAGTGGACATGTTGTGCCCAGATTACTGGGGCTGTGGTATCGTTTGCTTACATTCCTGTCCATATCTGCTTCAACGTTCTATAGTACAGCTTCCTTTACGTTTACAGACTCAGCCCTCTCACTGAGGCTCTAGTCAGCTTTGGAATTTCCGTCTCCCCTTCCCTCATTGGGGCTCCTTTGCAACAACTCGGCTCATTACATAAGACATTATTACTGCTCTGCTTTCAAACAGTTTCCTGCTTTGGTTTCAGGATGTGAGATAGCCAAGGCAAGCTAAGTACCTACACCTCTCAGCATACCAATTGCCATATCTTAATCACTGGCTTCACGTCTAATAGAACTATCAGTGCTGCTCCTTTATCTACCTATGTTACTGCGGTCCTGGCTAATTTATATCTTTACTCAGTCCTTTATAGCCACCCTGATGCCCTATGCATTTAATGAGCAGCTTGTATGCTACCTATGCCATTAAGCGGACTTCAAAAGATCCTCATTTCTATTTGACATGGGCAAACCGCAGGGGCATGTCGGAGTTTCATTTCCCATCTACAGTCAGGATGCTTGTCATTGTCAGATTGCTGTCCCTCATTGATGGGCTTCCTGACTTGCATATTATAGGCATTGCCCGAGCTAGCTTGCACTATAGCCTACCCGTATTTGATTAAGGCTTCTGCAAATTGTACTTCACTACAGTTATTGCATTCCACTTACCTACTTCAAATCCGCATCACCACTAGCCATGCGGGACCTCACCCGGCTCGTTTACAGCTTCTGTCACCGCCCCAAAGGGCTACTACCGCCTGCTGACCTTTGTGGGGTTGGTGGTCACTCTCTTCTTACTTTGCCGGCTGATCTACATGTGGTCCAGCTGCTCATCCTACCCTACATACAGGCCTAATAGCTGCCTTGTCTTCAGCCCCTAAATTCCTGTTACGTACTTCGCTGTGCACTCCATTGTTGCCTTCAGCACCCTGCTCTGATCCCTCCGGCAAGCCTTCACCTGAGCTTAGCCAAAACCGGATACATTTCAGGATGCCTCGCCTTCAACCATGCTTTCGAGATCTGGATGCTGCAGCTTTCACCTTGCTTCATATCTCCAATTGTCTAGGATATCCAGTCGTGCTTCACTATTGACCTACTTATATTACGTCTCAGGATTTGCTGCATGTCCCTGGATGCTTACCACGTTGCTGCTTTACATTTACTTTATTTTTACTCACTTATCGGCTGACCTACATGTGGTCCAGCCATACCGGTTAACTTAGTGGGACTTAACTGCCACTATTTACTTACCTTACCAGCTACCTATGTGTGGTTTAGCTGCACATGCTAGCTTACGTGGGCTAGCCGCCCATCTTCCCTTACTAGTGGACCTCGCATGGTCTAACTGCTTGCTAGCCTTCTTGGGTTTTGCTACTACTTCTACTTACTCACCGGCTGACGTACTCATTCAATTAGTACCATGTATGGTTCATCGGCTGTCCTACACGTAGCCTGGCCGCCCTTCCTTATCTCATTGGGCTAGCTCCCCTTCGTTTCCATGGATGCTTCCTACAGAGCTGCTTTCATTCAGACCTCCCCTTCAAATATGCTCCCTAATCTTCCACTTTTCATTGGACTATTTCTGGAGTACATCAGATGTTTGCTTGAATTCTCTTGGATGCTCCTAGCCCTGCTACTTAAAAACTTTCCTGGAGTCACTACTACTGTCTCTGCCAGGACTCCCTGCTTGAACTAATGCCTCAAACCTTAACTAACTACAGTTTCAGGATGCTTATTGCCTCTCGTCAAATTGCCAACTCTTCCACCAAGGTCTCTTCACTGCAGTCCCTACCATCTTTGATCTTCAGGATACATCAGTCTGCAGCACCGTTCCACTCATAAGTCTGGCTTTAAACTACAGTACCACTCTGCATTAAACTGACTCATGATATGTCGCTGTTATGTACCAGTTACAATTTCTTCCTCATGCCTTTGCTGCTTTTCTGCATTGCATGCTGTAAGATATTTCCATTACATTATCTACCACTGCTCTGCAACCTGCCTTGCCCCACGGGGCTGGAGGTTAGCCATCACACTCATCAGACCTGTGCCCCTATGGGCCCATAGGTCCTTTGCTCCTATATATTACTGCACCATAATCACCTACTTCTATGACCTGCCTTCGCCCATTGGGCCGGGGGGTTTAACTACTTCTACTCTACACCTGCCTAGCCCAGCTCAGGGCCTGGAGATTCGCACATTCTAATATACGCCTACCTGCTGCCGTGTCAGCCAGCCCCAGGAGCTCCTTTACTATGGACTCACATCTGGATGTTTATACATTCATCATCTATTCTTTGGATGCTTTGCCCTGCAGCTTCAGCCATATTGAATTACGACTGCTACACCCTCTCCAGGACACTTAGTTGAATTTCTCCTGAAGATCTTCACTACCCTGATTTATGCTCTAAGTCTTCTCTGACCCTGTGACAACGCTACTTCGTTTGACTCAGCCTCTTCAGTTATCACCATCTAGGATTCCTTAGCTCGACTATTCAGGACTCGCCAGGATATTCTTCATAAGTCAATTCTAGCTATGGTATCATTCTGGCTTTGAAACGTAGATGTCAACTTTGTTACACAACCATTTGGATCCACAAAACTCTCAGATTCCCTGGCTTGTACCATTCTTCATGCCCCTCGCTTTATACTGTACATTATCTTGCAATACTACTTCCTTGCTACTATGTCTGCATCATGCAGTTTTACTTACTTTTACAACTGACATATGTGCAGGTCCATTTATTTACATTACTTGCTCATACTACCTGCTTCGCCCTTACAGGGCCTAGAAGTCATCACGACTAACTCGCCATTACAACCTACTGCACTCCTCGTGAGCTGGAAATACATCTGACCTATGTCTACCTATTCACTACAATCTCACCTACTTTTTCTCCCTCATCCTCAAGTTCTGGAGTGCTTCATCCCTGTGACTCTTCGCAGCATAATTCTTGTGCTACCATGGATTTCACTCTACTTCATTTAGGTCTGCTCATGGATTCTTGAACTTGAAGTTTACTAGATGGATGCTTGTTCTAGTCACCTGACTTGTCATGATTCATTACGTCTTCAGTTCTCCGGTTCTCTGGATTGGGTTCTACAACTTTGGGGTTTGGATTAGCCAATTAAAATATTTAGGATTACTCTCCTTTAGTATGCCCAGAAGGATGGGCAGGTCAGTAGTCATGGGTCCTCAGAGGTTTGCCCCCAAGGGGGGTTTTCCTCTCCTGCGTGCTACTGGTCACACTCTCTGGAGTTGGAGGAGGTGATCATATACTGCTACCCATTTTTCTTAGGAGTGTCATCCTACTCGACTCCTTCAACAGTTGGATACAGAACAATCGTCGATATCATAATTTTTTTTGGGGGGGTCTCACAATACTGGACTAAGCATCCTTCCTTCAGTGGGATACAGAGAAAGGCCAAAACTATCAAATTATAACAGTGACTCATCAGTTCAAGCATCTAAGCACCTTGCATATACTATCCAGCTCATATGTACTATAATCCCTGACTTGCTCATGCCTATGCTAAAGTACCTAAGCAAGAATCATTTCATACTACTAGTACCCCGCAGCATTATCCTACTTACTGGTCTGGCCTCTGTATCCAAGCACAACCTTCAGCATCCAGCTACAATAGGTAACGTAAGCACTGAGTTCTGAACCAGTTAACTGCTGTTTGTGATATCACAGTCTGTTGTCATGGTGAGCACCATGATGTCATATACAAAGTCCCTATGAGATCAGTAGAAGGCTGCAGTCAAATACTTTCTAGATTTACTTTTTTGGCAGGCTTCCAAAATGTGATATAAACCCCAAAAAGGAAAATTTGGAACTAAAATGTATTCTATAGTAAACAGTAAGAGCTTAAAGCATTATGTTTATGAAAGGACATGCTGAAGTGCAGAACTGTTCTTTAAAATAATAACGTGTATTGTGGTGGGATGGCCACTTAAAGCCATGGATCCTAAATTACTGTATTTTGTGTTAGTTTCTGTCCATTAGTTGGATTGGAATGGGGGCTCTTTTCACTCAGTTCAGCGCTGCGACCTTCCATTGCTCTTTTAGCAGACGATGATGTCTGACATTTTTCCTACCCCCCAGATTGGACTTTTGAGAGTCTTCCCTAAGGTATCTGTAGCTAAGGGACTTCACACTTGTGGTACTCCTAGGGGCCTTGGAACCCTTTTTAGAGGGTTTTGTGCCACTATTACCCTGGAAAGGGTGGTAATTCCTCTGGAACAGAGAGTGTGAAAGGCTACACCTATCTAACATTATACTTACTACCAGCCACAGCACTGAGCTACCGACTGTGCTCGGTAAACTCATTCAGTTCAGTAACACAATTTCTATACCAAGTTGCTCAAGTACTTACTTTATCTGCTAAACCAGTGAGCCATAGTTGGCAGCAGCCAATCAGCATGCAACAGGGAGGTTAACTGAGATTCAGGGAGGGCAAGGCAAGATCAGAGAAGGAAAGCGCATGGGTATATTTGGGTGTGTGAGGAATCTGAGCATGATTAGTCTACGTGGCTTCCTCAAAGTCTTACAGTAAGTGGCAGTGGTGGGATTCAAACCTGGCTGTCTCTCAGTTCACAGCTCTGTGCTCTGTTAGGCTACTGTCTCCCATATAGAGCACCGTATGTCATTAATTCCTGCCACAGCATCACAGCCTCAAAGAAGAAAAGGTGGTGCTATTTGGAAACTCCCGGGCGGTGCTAGTAGATGGCAAGCATATCAGAAGCAAATGGTTTAGGACAGCGACCCCAAACAACACCTTGGCAACATCAATGCAATGCCTTGAACACACAGAGAAGGCATATGGCTGTTGGGGTGGGGGCTGAGCAGAGTTGTTTGCCCACATCCTTGAAGCAAGTTGTAATGCACTAATGAAGTAGGGGAAAAGGTGCAGAACCTAGGGAGGGTTAGGTAACCACACACAAACCCCTGTAGTCCTCACACCACAGAGTTCCCATAGCAGTGACAACTCAGAGTGCATATTCAGATTTAAAACCTTTACTAGTGTGAGAGCCAGCCCCCCCCCCATGTCTAGGGGTAAATGGCAGCATCTCTCGTTGGAGAAGCACCCACCTTACACCATAGAACCTGTACCTGCATCATTCACCTTTGCCACCACAGGTCTGGAGTACTGGGGTAGAGGCATCCATTAACAAACACTAAGGCACCAAATGACATGAGCCACACAAACTGAGCCCAGTCCTGGAGCTGGGATCAAGCTGGTTGCATTTATTAAGCTGCCTAGATGGTACACGACTACTGGGGAATTTCATCAGCACGTCATCTCTCACACCTGCAGTTCTTAAAGCATGGTGCTAGCTGCATGACACTGTTCATCCACATTCCACATTAGGGCTCTGATCTCCATCCCCAACCCTACCCAGGGTCTGTCTGCCCCATACTACTCCCCATTATCGTTGCCAGGTCCCCCCATGATCTAAGGGCATTAGAATGTTAACATTCACTAGCTCTAGTCCAAGTACATTTTAAAGGCTCCAATACGGTCCCCAACCTCCTGACGGGATTCCTGGAGCCCTAGCACTCCCAAGACTACTTGTGCAGTGGTATTCTCCCAGGTAGGGCGAGCATTTCCCTGGGGGCATTTCTGTGCCTGCCCGTGTTTTACTGTGCCCTTGTAGGACAACAATAAAGAAAGCAAGTCAACATTATGACATCACTATAAATACATTTAGTTGGTCCGGCAGTGCCTGCTTCCTCCAACAGTGCACTGATAACCCTAGAGACTCTAAGAAACTGGCCCCCATGCCTGGCTCCTCAAATGGGAACTTACCAACCCCAACTCTTCTCAGACCTCCTCCTCCTCCTCCTCCCAACCCATAAATCTGACTACCATGCCGGGAGTAACCCACAATTGTACCTAGGTTTTACTGTTTTACCAGAACATCTTTAATTCAAGGCTAACGTGCAAATATGCCTTTTTGAATGGTGCTCTCTTTCAAGCTGAGCTTCATGGTGGAAGCAGATCCTCATGGATCCCAGTGACCTCCCTTGACGGGCAGCCCTCCACTACTCCCAATGGTGCCATTCTAGTTTACGATCTTCTGGAGTCCTTGAGGTCACTCCTGGGCTGCCCATCCTCTTGGCTATGCCTGCTGGTGTTGCTCTTGAGACCTCAACAAGGAAAGTGCCATCCAAACCCAGGGGACCCTGCTATTAGGGGTGTGCAAGTAATGAAAATCATTTCCTGAATACCATGAAGAAAAGGCTGTTCATTACCCAGGAAGAAAACAAAATAATCAGTGCTATTCATTGCTATTTGGCATTTTGCTATTTACTGGGCATTCAAGATCTCCTGAGACTTCCTGTCCAATCAGAGGCCAATATGGAAGGTCACCGAATGTAGCCCATGTGACCCAGAACTCACAAACTACAGGCAAGCAAAAGAAATGTCTGAGCTGCTGTGAAAGAGCTACCTACATCCATTCATTTGTTAACATTAGACAAAAAAGCAGATGTCTTGACAGGTTTTGTTTCCTTTCTAAATCTGAAGCAGTGAAGATTGATTTCTATACACTTGTAGTGTGAAAATTAGTCTTTAGTTTTTATCAGAACTGCAAAAGTGAGAAAGTGAAAGTAGAAAAAGGCTGTTTTTTTTTAAATAGGCAAGGGGGGAGAGCAGCCCAGGCCATCAGGCACACACAGCATGTGTACAGGAAAGCTGTAGTGTTTTTTATTGTTTTAAAGAGCTTAAGGGAGTAAGGGATATTTTGTGTAACCCCCCCTACAAATGGGGGTTCCTAAATTGTCTTCCGGGTTTGCTGCCTAAAGCTACCAACAGTCCCTATTTTCCCAGGACAGTCCCTATTTTAGGCAGCATGTCCCAGTGTCCCCACAAGTTTTACAAAATGTCACTTTTGTCCTGGTTTTTGCTTACTTGTCCCAGTTGTGTCCCTTTGTTTTGCTGGCTGCTAATCCATGAGTGACAATTATTTCAGCACCACTGTGGTGCTACTCGAGCTGGACAACAGTTTGCAGCTTCAACCCCTGCACCTATGTTGCATCACAAGCATGTCAACAGGAGCACAGTAAAACATGTTCCTTCCTGTTAGGTTAGACTGGGTAGTAGTGCAAACAAGTGCATGTGGACGTCTGCCTGCCAGCAGTGGAGAAGGACTCCAGACAGAAGAGACCGGCAGCAGTGAACTAAGGTACCCGAACCTGATCAGCTGCAGGGAAGTGTGTGAAAACAATCTGGTGTGGTGGTGGGAGTCACTGAAGTGAAGCTTGCTCAGCAAATGAGGGGAGTGTAAGCAGGTTGGGATGGGACTGTCAGGAGGAGCAATACATGCAGCTCGAATGTCTAAATGCTATTAAACGCAGGCTTGTTTCAAATGAACTTTCTGTACATCATGATTTGGAACTTGCTGCAGCAGAATGATGTATTGTTCTTGTAACCCCCCTGCAAATGGGGGTTCCCAAAAGACTTCCAGGAGCTTGCTTGAGTGCTCCGAGCCTGAATGGTGTTTGGCGTTTAAGCCATTTATCTGTGAGTGTTTTTAGAGCCTCTGGTACTGTCTCTTTTAGAGCTGTCTGCTTGCAGACATAATTAGTTTGTATGGGGGGGACTATGTGTTTCTCTGCTTGAGTCCCACTCGAGCTGCTGCCAATTCACTCCGTTTTTGCAGTCACTAGGAGTGCAAAGGGAACCTATCTGAAAGATGTAACTGTTTGCCAGAAATCATTTAGAGTAATAATGAAAATACAGTTTGTCTAACCTGCTTTTCCTTGCAATCAGAACTGTGTTTGCCTAGTTCCCCATTCTAGTTTTGAACTGCTGAACTGGACCAATCAGTGTGGGTTAAGGGAGCTCTAAAATGGTGCCTGTGGACGAATCAGAACTTGGACTCGTAATCTGAGCCAGCCACAAGAGGACTGTAATGGCAGTGACTCTGGAAAATGTAGTTTGGACTTCGGCGCCTTATTGCACCAACAGGGGGAGGCTATTGCGAGTGACAGCCAATCCAGCCAAGAACTGGGAGGAACTAAAAGGAAGTGCCCGGTTTTGTCTACTGGAGTTTCAGTTTAGCTCTGGCAGTGAAGAGGGAAGGAGTCCTGTGTTCTTTTGGTGCGCAGTTTTAGTCGGGAAAAGCGTGTAAGGCCCCAAGTTTCGGTCTGCAGCTTGTGCAAGTGCTTGTTTGGACTGAATCTGACCTGTGAAGAGAATCAAGGAGATCTGAAAAGTAGAAACCAGGCTCACCCTGTAGAAGACTGGAGAAACTGCTGAATTGCGCTTGGTCTGTCAGGAACTGAATCTGCTGTGTGTTCTCCCGGGTACTGTGCAGTAATTGCGATCGGGATAGAGAAGCAGCTTGCCTGGTATAGTACTTTCTTTTTCCATATGAATGTGTGTAGTGCTGGTGGGGACTCACGTTTCAAATCCCCTGTACAGTGAATTGAGTGCATGAAGCTGCAAGTAAACCCCAGCTTAATCCAGACTACCTCCATTTGCTCTGAACTGCCTTGGGGTCCAGTCACAAGGACCTTGTCCACATGGTCTGCTCCGCCTGGCAATCCAGGACAATCTGCCTTCCATTCAGTTTCAGCATTGAATTTGTGAGTACAAATCAGGGTAGCTCCCTGCCATCATCTAATTGCAAGTGTTCCAGCTGATTACTTTTCCTTTCTTTCTCCACGAACTGAGCCTACCGGCTCCGGATTACAATTGGGTATTGTGCATGCATTTTCCATCTTCAGGGCCCCAACCAGCTGCACCAAATAGGCTAGCCTCTTATTGCCTGGTTACCCAGTAAGAGTGACATTAGGGACATTTGGGATTCTGAAATATGTGCACAGTACTGTGATTATTAATTGCTTAAACTAATTAACCTAATTTCCCCTGTCCTTGTTATATCCCTAAATAAATCAGATCTGTTTGTTTCAGCAAAGTTACACTGCCTGAGGTGTTCGTCTATGTTAAAGTATTGTACTGTGGTTTTGCACTGTATCATCTTGTTTACAGGAGTCCCAGGAGTCACACTGACCAGACCAGTCCTGGGGGTAAGTGTATACTGTGAAGGTAATTCTGATATATTGTGGGGGCCACTAGTGGGAAGAAAGGGGGATCGCAGTGTCCCAGAGGGCTGTGACCAAGTTAGTTTAACTATTGCAAACCCTGACCTCTTGGTGGAGGCACCCGCCATCGGATCCAGGCCCCTCAACCTGTTAGTGCCAAATCAGGCAGGGGTAGTAGCCCTTGGGATAGCGCCACTTATGGGTTACATCTTGGAGGCTCACCGCTGGGATTAGCGTCCTCTAGTGGCCACATTTACGAATTTCTGTAAAAAAATAGATGGTTACCACAACAGAAGTGGCTGTACACCAGCTGGAGAAGTGGTGTACTGGGGAGGAGATTGACTCCCAAAATGCTATACTTATCTTGGATATCCCACTGGGTACCAGTATGGACACTGTAGAGGGAGTACTTTCCAAGGTTGAATGTTCACGAGACCCTGTGGTAGAGGGGCGACAGGCTGATCTGCTCACCCAAACTTTCATGGCCCTAATAGAGTGTAAGGACCCTGTAGACAGTTCTAAAGTGCCACAGACTGTTACCCCCGGGGAAACCCTCACTGTCTGGAGAGTGATAACTAAAGACAGTAAAGACCCCAAGGAGAACGAGCCTCCCCCATTATCTGAAACTTTTGAGGAGAAATTTGCTAAATTGTTGTTGGGGGAAGGGAAAACTGTGGAGGATTTAAAGAAACTATTATTGCCACCTGAGAACGTTCCTCCACCAACACCCTCTTCCCCTCCAGCACCCGTTATTGCCCCTCCTTCTGTGCCAGTGCAAGCCCCCATGTCTGTACCTGCCAATAGTCATGACTCTTACCACAGATTGAGAATTTTCTCCGGTACCCTTCCCACCCCACAAGGGGAGGATGATTGGGAGACCTGGATAGACTGTGTTGCGCCTTTGGTATCTGAGTGGCAGTGTGCAGAGGCTGAGAAATGGAAAAGAATCCTAGAGAGCTTGAGAGGTCCCGCTCTGGAAGCCATTAAGTCTTTGAGGTCCACAAACCCTGAGGCATCTGCCCTAAAGTACCTAACTGCACTTGAATGCAATTTTGGGAGTATTGAGTCAGGAGAGAGCTTGATGTGGAAGTTTCAAGGTACAAAACAATGGCCAGGGGAAAGTTTATCTGCATGTGTTACTCGTCTGGAAAGAGCGCTACAGAGGGCCTACCGGAAAGGGGGGGTGGCCGCCAGTGACTTAAACCGTGTGAGGTTGGGGCACAAATTGCAACATGCAAAGCACTCAAAATTGCAGCTCTTTCAGTTGAGGCTTCAAGACAGGAGAGATAACCCACCAGATCATTGTGATTTGATGAAAGAAATCCGGGAAATTGAGGAGGATTTCTCAGAGCCCCGCGTAGTTGTAGCTGCTACAACCTCTGCTCCAAGGGTGGGGTCGGCTGCTGATGGTCAGGGATCACTGAAAACCCATGATGAAAGTCAAGGATTAAGTGCCTGCCAAACGAGGATGACTGTAAACACTCCACACTGGGAGGAGTTGCTGAGGGAGATTAGGAAAGTAACAGACAGTCTCATCATGAAGGATACTCCTATGAGCAAGGGCACTGACACTTGCCCGACTGCTTCTGCTATGGGGGTGGGGGTGCCCACCCAGGCACCTCATGTTGACAACAGTTCGAAACTTGATGCATTGACTATGGAAGTGAGGGAACTGAAGAGATGTTTCCAAATGTCCAACCCACCGCTGGTTGAGGTGGCACCAAGAAAGACTGGAGAAGGGCTCATGTGATCCCGCTTCACAAGAGTGGTAGCAGGGAGGAGGCGGGGAACTACAGACCAGTCAGTCTTACCTCAGTAGTGGGCAAGATTATGGAGGCACTCCTTAAGGAAAGGATAGCGCAACACCTGGAATCCATAGGGGCACAGGATCCAAGACAGCATGGGTTTACAAAAGGAAGGTCCTGTCAAACTAATCTCATAGATTTCTTTGACTGGGTAACCAGAGTGGTGGACCAAGGGAGAGCAGTTGATGTTGCCTACCTTGACTTCAGCAAAGCTTTTGACACTGTTCCACATAGAAGATTGATAAATAAGCTGGGTAGGCTCGGGTGGGTCAGAAGTTGGTCAACTGGGTGGCAAACTGGTTGACAGGCAGAAAACAGAGAGTGGTGGTAAATGGTATACAGTCAGAAGAGATGCAAGTCACAAGTGGGGTACCTCAGGATCAGTCCTGGGGCCAGTCCTCTTCAACATCTTCATTAGTGACCTTGCAGATGGACTAGAGGGTAAGGCTTGTCTGTTTGCAGATGACACCAAGATCTGCAACAGAGTAGATGATCCAGATGGGGTGGGCAGAATGAGAAGAGATCTGGATAAACTAGCAACATGGTCAGAAGAGTGGCAACTGGGTTTAATGCAAAGAAGTGCAAGATCATGCACATAGGGAAGAGAAACCCTGAAGCCACCTATAGGCTGGGAGGGGAGTTGCTAGCAGTCACAAAGGAAGAAAGAGACTTGGGCATCATCATCACTGATGACCTGAAATCATCCAAGCAGACCTCTAAAGCAGTAGGTAAGGCTAGGGGGTGTTAGGGTGTATTAGTAGGGGTATCAAAAGTCGTAAGAGGGAGGTAATAATCCCTCTTTACAAGACACTGGTTAGGCCCCATCTGGAGTACTGCATGCAGTATTGGAGGCCACACCTTCACAAAGACATTAACCAAATTGAGGCAATCCAGAGAAGGGCAACCAAAATGGTGCAGGGACTGCATCAGAAGACATATGAGGACAGATTAACAGAGCTCAATATGTATACCCTTGAGCAAAGGAGGGAGAGAGGTGATATGATCGAGGCATTCAAACACCTTAAGGGCATTAACAAGGTGAAAGAGTCTAACATGTTTAATTATAAGAAAAATAGCAGGACAAGAGGACACAGCATGAGATTAGAAGGGGGCCGATTAAGGGGGAATGTGAGGAAATTCTTTTTCACAGAAAGGGTGGTGGATGCACGGAATGGCTTAACACAAGAAGTGGTGGCTATGAATACAGTGCAGGGCTTCAAACAGGCATGGGATAGGCATAAGGGAGCAATGCAAACGACTATGAATAGATAGGCCACTGACAGAGCAAAGGCCGATGGCACATTTATAAGGTAGAAAAAAGAAATGGGCAGACTGGATGGGCCTTGCGGTCCTTATCTGCTGTCAACTTCTATGTTTCTATGTTTCTATGTTTCTATCGATAGTACCCATGCCGCAGCCACCACAGTGATGCCTCGGTCACCCCAAACTTCAGCAGATATATTTTGCCATAATTGTGGGAAGGATGGGCACATGAAGAGGGAATGCCAGTCTCAGAAAGACTTAGAGAGAGTGGTGAGCCGGCTACAAGGAGAGCTTCGGAGGACAAGTCAGTGGTTAAGAGGTGCACGAAATGGTCCCAGCGAGGGTCCCAAAAATGCTAACTCATGTCCCTCTGTGGCAAGGTCAGTTGCCCAGGCCCCCACTACCGCCTCTCCAGACTGGTCCAGAATAGTGGGTCCCTCCATGGAGACCACTGTAAAGGTGAATGGAGTGTCTACAAGAGCTGTATTAGACAGTGGCTCCCAAGTGACAATTATGTTCCAGGATTGGTATCAGAAGCATTTGTCAGACGTACCCTTACAACCATTAGAAGGACTGCATGTATGGGGTTAAGTGAGAAGGCCTACCCCTACTCCGGGTATATCCGACTTTGGCTGTCTTTTCCCACCTCTGTGGTTGGAATGGCAGAGCAAGTAGAGACCCTGGCCTTAGTGGGTCCCCCTACTGGACTGTATGATGGGGTTCCTTTACTAATTGGGACTAATGCACATATGTTTGGACGGCTGGCACAGTTGTGTTATGAAAAACAGGGGTCAAGGGCTGGTAGAGCTTTAAGAATTCCAGCCTTGATTAAGAAGGCCTATGAGGCACAGAGAGATGTTGAAACAGTAGAACCAGAGGAACCAGTTGGAATTGTCTGGAAGAAGGATCCCGAGTCTCTGATCCTGGCGCCAAATGCCCAGTGTACCATACAGGGAGAGGTCCGTATCAGAAAGGATGTCAAGAATAAAATATTAATGTTGGATGCACCAGGCGATGGAAAATTGCTGGAGGGACTGCTGGTCAAGCCTAGTATTTTGCCTGCTAGAGCCCATGCTTATGCCAGAAGGGTAATGGTTCAAGTTCATAATGTGTCTGACAGAGAGATTCGAGTAAATAGAGGTTGCACCCTGGCTAATGTGCATTGTGCAGACACTGCAGTGCTACCCAGCAGCAAGAGTTCGGGGGAAGAATGATAGAGTGGGTCCCTCCATGGAGACCACTGTAAAGGTGAATGGAGTGTCTACAAGAGCTGTATTAGGCAGTGACTCCCAAGTGACAGCCTGACTTGTTTGATTTCGGTGACTCCCCCGTTGCCAGCTGAATGGAAAGTGAGGATCAGTGAGAAGCTTGCCCAGAGAGACCAGGTGTTTTCTTTAAAGGAATGGGACATAGGATGTGCACAAGGAACTGAGCACCATATCCAGCTGCATGACGAAAGACCATTTCGTGAGAGGTCTCGATGCCTGGCACCTGCTAACATAGATGATGTGAGACGGCATCTGCAAGAGATGTTAGCTGCAGGTGTAATACAAGAATCCAGAAGCCCCTATGCTTCCCCCATTGTGGTAGTGAGGAAAAAGAATGGGACAGTAAGGATGTGTGTGGATTATCGCACCTTAAACCGGCGGACTATCCATGATCAGTACACAATGCCCTGCATTCAGGATGCTTTGACTGCCTAAACGGGAGCAAGTGGTTCTTCCGGATCTCCGCAGTAGGTTACTACTAGATCCCGATGGCCCCAGAGGACCGTGAGAAGACAGCCTTTATCTGTCCACTTGGCTTCTATGAATTCTCGAGGATGCCACAAGGGATTTCAGGTGCCCCAGCCACTTTTCAATGATTGATGGAGCGTGCAATGGGGGACATGAACTTACTAGAGTGCCTGGTATACCTAGATGATGTTATTGTGTTTGGCAGCTCACTGGAGGAACATGAGAGCAGATTATTTAAGGTATTGGACCGACTGGAAAACTTTGGCCTTAAACTGTCCATTGATAAGTGTCAATTCTTTCAAACATCAGTAAAGTATGTGGGACACATAGTATCCACCGAGGGAATAGAGACCGACCCAAGTAAAGTTGAGGCCTTGACCACCTGGCCACAGCCCAAAAATCTAAAAACTGCAAAGATTCCTGGATTCTGTGGTTATTATTGGCATTTCATCAAGGACTATTCAAGAGTGATCTGCCCTTTACTTAACCTTACCAAGGGTATCCCCAACCCACAAAAATACAAAAGTCAGCATCCTCAAGACTGAAAGAGTTTATTTTCATCCGAGTGAAGTATTTGGGGCCGCTGGACTCTGATTGTGAGACTGCTTTTATGCGATCATATATCAACTTACCCATGCTCCAGTGCTGGCCTATGCCGATCCAAGAAAACCTTATGTCCTGCACACTGATGCTAGCTTGCAAGGGTTGGGGCTGTGTTGTACCAAGAGCACGAGAATGGCCTGAGACCAGTGGCCTTTGCCAGTAGAAGCCTGACCCCATCCAAAAATAACTATCCTGTACATAAGTTAAGAGTTCCTAGCTTTGAAGTGGGCTATTGTTGACCAATTCCATGAGTACTTGTATGGGGCTAAAATACTAGTAAAAACTGACAATAATCCTTTGACCTATGTGCAGACCTCAGCTAAGTTGGATGCCACTGGCCATAGGTGGCTTTCTGCATTATCTACATACAACTATGCTGTTGAATACTGAGCAGGCCTGAACCACATAGATGCTGATGCTCTCTCCCGGAGGCCTGTTCCCCAGAATGATTGGGTCAGATTGTCAGAACCTGATATTCGGGCACTCTGCCAGAAGTTTGACAGGGAGGAACAAATGTCCACGGACGCAGTGGACTGCATGGTGGATTGCTTGGGACTCTCTGAGAATTGCATACTTGCTGCTTATTGCCACTTTTCTGCAATAGACATTGGTGCACTACCTCAGCTGGACAATGACAGTATTCAGCGGGCTCAATCCCGCGATCCCATGATCAAATCAGCTTTAGAAGCCCTCTATGCAGGAAAAGATGTGTCCAAATTACGCTCCACTGATTTGAGAACTGCACTGTTACACAAAGAAGGTCCTAAGTTGAAACTGATCAATAAACTGTTATACAGAGAAACAGCAGACAGAGGGGAACAAGTAGACAAACAACAACTAGTGCTGCCCACTGCCTTTCGAGACTCAGTACTGAGGTTCTTGCACAACCACATGGGGCACCTTGGTATAGACAGAACACTTGACTTGGTGAGATCCAGATTCTATTGGCCTAAGATGGGGGCTGATGTGGAGCAACACATTCAAACTTGTAGTCGCTGCTTGCAGAGGAAAGCTTTGCCCCAGAGGGCTGCCCCCCCCCCCGTTAACATCACCACCAGTGCACCCATGGAGCTGGTCTGTATTGATTTTCTGAGATTGGAGTCAGATCAAAGAAATATCAGCAATGTGCTGGTGGTCACTGACCATTTCACGAGATATGCCCAAGCTTTCCCCACCAAAGACCAGAAAGCATCCACTGTGGCCAAAGTACTTGTAGAAAACTTTTTTGTTCACTATGGGGCTCCACAAAGAATCCATTCTGATCAAGGGAGAGACTTTGAGAGTCGTCTGATCAAAGAGATGCTTTCTCTGTGGGGAGTGCGAAAGTCCAGAACCACTCCTTACCACCCCCAGGGGGACCCATAGCCTGAACGTTTCAACCGCACTTTGCTAGATATGCTAGGCATCCTACACCCAAAGGACAAGCCTAGATGGAGCCAACAAATTAGCACCCTGGTACGTGCTTATAACTGCACCAAAAGTGATGCCACTAGGTTCTCCTCCTACCGCCTGATGTTTGGAAGAGAAGCTCGACTGCTGGTAGATGTGTGTTTTGGGGTCTCTCTGATGGGGTTCAAGCTGACAACTATTTACAGTATGTGCAAAGTTAAAGGCCCAGCTAACTCATGTACCAACTGGCTCAAACCATGGCTGCCAAAAGAAATTGGCCAACAAAAAGGTATGATAAAAGGTGAAAGCACAGGAACTCCAGGAGGGAGATCGGGCATTGCTAAGAAATCTGGGACTGCATGGCAAACACAAGATTGCTGACAGATGGCACCATCTCCCTCACATTGTAGTGGGCAAACTAGATGATCTGCCAGTGTACAAAGTAAGGCCTGAGAATAACTCAAAAGATGTAAAACAATGCATAGAAATAATTTACTGCCCATTGGACAAATCTTGATTGAGTCTGAGCCCCCAGAAGATGCCCCCTCTGGACCAGTGACTAGAGCTGCTGCTAAGAAAAGATCAAGAAAGTCTGCACCTACAGAAGCTGAGTTAAAGTGTTCCCCTCCACAAGTCCCAGTTGAGCATGACTGTCAGTCCATATCAGAAGAAAGTGAGTGTGCCATTGAATACTACCTTTCTTATGAACTGAGTCAATTGTTTCGGGGCAATCCCCTAGTCAATACTGGAGACGAAGCTGGGCCTCCTAGACTGTCTAAGCCCCCAGCTTCGTCCCTGGAGCCAATGCTCCCAGAAAGTGAAATGCAAAGCATCAAGTCAGATGAAATGGAATCATTGTGTATGGTTGAACTGTTTGAGCTTTCAGGGGAGGAAAATGATGAACTGGGACAGACAGGTGATACACCAGAACAAGAAGAGTATTTTGAGTGCCCTGACGGTCCACTGCCAGTGTCCGAAAGCTCTCCATGTGAGCCAAATGTTGTGGACTCAGAGACTGTAACTCCTGGAGCTGAAAGTGCCCCAAGTTCTAGCCTCTCTAGCCCCATGGAGACTCCCTTGACAAGTGAGGACAATGCTGAAAAATGAGGCTCAGAGTGCAGAGACTGTAACAGTTCCCCCTAGAAAGACTGGTCGAGCTGTAAAGCCTGTGGTGCACCTCAGTTATGATTCCTTTGGGAGGCCTGTGGACTTGCCTCTCAATGTTGTCCATAAAGGAGTGTATGTGTCCCCAAGCTCATTGCCCAAACTGAGCGTCAGTGCTAACTCAAGTTACTTGTGTTGCACTCTAGGTATGGTGCCCTTGCCCCGTCCAGCCCCAAGGTAACTGATAGAGAAGGGCCCCCTCTCTTCAGGTTTCATGTACAAGAGGTAATAACCTGAGTTATGGTACAATGTGTGTGTAATACTGTGTAAAGAGTGACATACTGCAACGTTTCAGAAATGTATTCCTGGTAAAGTGATATATTGACTGATGATTACATGTGTGAGCCTAATGCAAATGTATATGGTTGCAATTGAAACTTATGGGGGTACTTGCTTGACGCGGACATCAAGCTTTCCCAGGCCAGGAAGGGTGTAACCCCTGCAAATGGGGGTTCCCAAAAGACTTCCAGGAGCTTGCTTGAATGCTCCGAGCCTGAATGGTGTTTGGAGCTTAGCCTTTTATCTGTGAGTGTTTTTAGAGCCTCTGGTACTGTCTCTTTAAGAGCTATCTGCTTGCAGATATAATTAGTTTGTATGGGGGATCATGGTTTCTCTGCTTGAGTCCCACTCGAGCTGCTGCCAATTCACTCCGCTTTTGCAGTCACTAGGTGCAAGGAACTATCTGAAAGATGTAACTGTTTGCCAGAAATCATTTAGAGTAATAATGAAAATACAGTTTGTTTAACCTGCTTTTCTTTGCAATCAGAACTGTGTTTGCCTAGTTCCCATTCTAGATTTGAACTGCTGAACTGGACCAATCAGTGTGGGTTAAGAGAGCTCTAAAATGGTGCCTGTGGACAAATCAGAACTTGGACTCGTAATCTGAGCCAGCCACAAGAGGATTGTATGGACAGTGACTCTGGGAAATGTAGTTTGGACTTCGGCACCTTTTTGCACCAACAGGGGGAGTCTATTGTGAGTGACAGTTAATCCAGCCAAGAACTGGGAGGAACTCAAAGGAAGTGCCGGTTTTGTCTACTGGAGTTTTCAGTTTAGCTCTGGCAGTGAAGAGGGAAGGAGCCCTGTGCTCCTTGATGCATATGATATAAGTTGGGAAAGCAACGTGTAAGGCCCCAGAGTTTTGGTCTGCAGCGTGAGAGCTTGTTCGGACTGAATCCGACCTGTGCAGAGAATCAAGGAGATCTGAAGAGTAGAAACCAGGCTCACCCTGTAGAAGACTGGAGAAATTGCTGAATCGCGCTTGGTCTGTCAGGAACTGAATCTGCTGTGTGTTCTCCCGGGTATTGTGCAGTAATTGCGATCGGGATAGAGAAGCAGCCTGCCTGGTATAGTACTTTCCTTTTACATATAAATGTGTGTAGTGCTTGTGGGGACTCGCGTTTCAAATCCCCTGTACAGTGAATTGAGTGCATGAAGCTGCAAGTAAACCCCAGCTTAATCTAGACTACATCCATTTGCTCTGAACTGCCGTGGGGTCCAGTCACAAGGACCTTGTCCACGTGGTCTGCTCCACCTGGCAATCCAGGACAATCTGCCTTCCATTCAGTTTCAGCATTGAATTTGTGAGTACAAATCAGGGTAGCTCCCTGCCATCATCTAATTGCAAGTGTTCCATCTGATTACTTTTCCTTTCTTTCTCCATGAACTGAGCCTACCGGCTCCGGATTACAATTTGGGTTTTGTGCATGCATTTTCCATCTTCAGGGCCCCAACCAGCTGCACCAAATAGGCTACCCTCTTATTGCCTGGGTACCCAGTAAGAGTGACATTAGAGACATTTGGGATTCTGAAATATGTGCACAGTACTGTGATTATTAATGCTAAGTTAATTAACCTGATTTCCCTGTCCTTGTTATATCCCTAAATAAATCAGATCTGTTTGTTTCAGCAAAGTTACACTGCCTGAGGTATTCATCTATGTTAAAGTATTGTACTGTGGCTTTTGCACTGTATCATCTTGTTTTACAGGGAGTCCCTGGAGTCACGCTGACTGAACCAGTCCTGGGGGTAAGTGTATACTGTGAAGGTAATTCTGATATATTGTGTGGGCGACTAGTGGGAAGAAAGTGGGGTCGCAGTGTCCCAGAGGGCTGTGACCAAGTTAGTTTAACTATTGCAAACCCTGACCTCTGGGTGGAGGCACCCGCCATCGAATCCAGGCCCCTCAACCTGTTAGTGGCAAATCAGGCAGGGGTAGTAGCCCTTGGGATAGCGCCACCTAGGGGTTACACATGTAACACCTCACCAACCAACAATGGGCACATGCTGCCGTACAGGCACAAACCCTCCCTACAACCAGGCACACACCCACTCCCTCTTCTCCTCAAGGGCCCAGAATGCCTTCGCCTTTCTGGCTCCATGCTGCACCAACTCAGCCTCTCAAGAGATCGATTTTATATATGTAACCCCCCTGCCAATGGGGGTCCCTAAAATGTCTGCTTGAGCTTACCTTAGCCCTGCTACACTGTCTCCTTTCTGCTGCCTCTCGGGCTTCTCCCGATCTTCCAGCCATTTTTTCTGTGCCCCCCGGTCCTTTCCTGCCCTTCTGGTGCCCCAGTCTGCAGCCTGAAGTAAAACCCAGCCCCTCTGGGCTTGAAAAAGTCCAACCGTGGTCTGCCGCTGTAGTGACTGCCCCCAGGGCAGTGGGAATCGTGTAGGAGCAAAAGGCGCCTTTGATCTTTAAACCGCTTCATTTTGAGGTTGCTCTGGGGAGTGGTCCATCTGTCCCGGGTTTCCTCTCACCTAATTGGAACCTAATGATCACGGACAGGGCTGCTATGAGGCCTCTCTCTCCGAAACTGAAGGAGTTGTGCAAGTGTGTTCGGTCAGGGGCTCATTAGCATATTCATGAGCTGAGCCCCCCCCCGATCCTTTTGACTATTCATTAGTGTCTGTCTGCCCCCCAGGGCAGCATGTATCTCGGCTACGGCCAGAAAAAAAGAGTATTTTATTTAAATAATAACTGCTGTTGAATGTGGGAAATGTAATATGCAAGGGGGGAGAGTGTTTAAATAAATAAATGCTTTACCCTGGCTGAACCAGAACTCTGTTGGGACTCACAGTATCAGCCTCTCTGCTGCTGCAAGGCATTCCTAAAGATTGGCAGCAGCGATAGGAAAATGAACTGAGCAATTCAACCACTCTGCGCAGCGACAGCAAGTATTTCACTTCGGCTCAAGAACTGTGGGGCAATGGGACAAATATGTTTTCTTCTCTGGCTGCACCAGAACTTTTAATCAGGACTGTACCTATTCTGCTAAAGGGACAGTGGGTTAAGCAGCCATTGCCAGCAGCCACAGCCAGTTGGAAAGCCAGGACATTTAGGACATTTACAACAGCTCATGGGAAAATGCCAACTGCTTATGGGGACTTACAGGGACCTAATTTTAGGTGCCAAAACACCAGACCAACAGTACATCGAGTGAGCTTCATGCATTATTCATTTCTGTGATGGACAGGTCCTCCAGCCAACCGGAGACCAATCACCCCATCTCTACCACTAATCAGGAGCCTTGGAAAAGCCTTATAAGAGACAGTGTAAGCCAGCATTTTTCCAGATTGAAGAAGAGTGAGAGCAGATTCCAGCCTGCAGGGAGCCCCCCCACAGGGGTGGAGGCTCAAGCCCCTGCCATGCTTCCGGGCCTGGGCATTCCAGTTAAGCTCTCCAACCAGGAGGGGGGTTGTTGCTTATTTAAGTTTGAAGTTAAAGTAATTCAGTTAAGTTTGTAACTGCTAGCCTGGAGGTTGCCAGAGATGTCCTCTAGGTGCTAGCCCTCCCTCCCACTTCTGGGAAAGATGTGGACCGAAGACCACATGTCACCAAGCAGCGGTGAGAGCACGGATCAGACCAGATGACATCATGCAGTGGTGAGAGCGCTGACCAGAACCTCAGTCATGTGAGGACAGAAGATGCCAGGATGCCTTCTATTGCGGATGACCACCCGTGGAGGACCTGCGTGAGTACCCTTGTACCCACTAGTGCAAGGAAAAAGTATCTTGCAAGTTCAGTTATGGGCCTGCCAGCCCTTGCAGTTGTTTTGAGCTAAGGAAGAAGAAATAAGTAATCTTGGGGCTGACATGCCCCCCTGTCTTTGGGAGTGAGAGAGACGGTAGAAGTGATTGATCTGGGCCGCTCTGCCTGTAAGAGACTATGACCACTAGTAGTTATTTTGTTTGCGCCTTGCCTGCTACCCAGATGGCCCAGTGCAGGTGTATGGAAGTCTGTGTTGTGCAGATTGCAGCTGTTGCTGGGGGTACCCAAGAGAGTCCAGGACAGTTTGCAACTCTGGTAAAGCACATAAATGTACTAGATGTGACTTCGTCTAAAGAAATGAGATGCTTGAGAAAAGTATTGGTATGTGAGTGTGTTGGATGTGACTATGATTTTCAATTGTGCTGAATGTTCAGGATTTGTGAATCCAAGATCTGGTCAAGGTAACTCGGATCAGTTGCCTTTTCTGAAGTGTTCAGTTCTGCGACAAGCAGGGCAATCCCTGCACTCTTTAGAATATTCGACAGCCATTGTTGAAAGTAGCTTTCCCAGTTTGCCCCTCCCTCCTAATCAGAGCCGGCCAACTCGTACAGTTGCAACGTCCACCAGACCTGCAACATCCAGGACTTTGGTATCTGGGTATCCAGTGTATAGTGTGAGATTGCGGGGTTTCATCCGTATCTGGGACTGGTACCAGTGTAAATAATTGTTATGTAGCATCTGATTTAGCTAGCAGCTTAGATAGCCAGGGCTCTGGGTATCAATGTCGGGTTGAATTGTGATTGCCTTTTCTAGTAATCTAGTAACCACCCAGCTGGAGGGTTCACCAGCAAACCAAAACCAAACCTTGTACATTTTATAAATAGCAATCAGCACAACCTCTATTCCATTTCCCCCACTCCTATCTCCTATGTCCCCCAAATAAATCTGTTATTACTGTTTTTGAAAATCGTCATTGTATGTGAGTATATTATTAGAGAGAGTCACTAATTACAAAATTGTTGAAATGTGGGGAAATGCCTATTGGGTCATGTATGAGGGTGGCTATTGGTATCCGTGGGTGGTATAACATCTCAGAGGGTTATACCTAGTAACAACTAGCCCATGTAAAGCATACTCTGAGTGGAGGCACCGCGCAAAATGTTTAGACTCTATGTAGGTAAATGAACCCAAACCCCTTAGCCTAGCTCATAGGTAGTAGGCAGGGGTGTAACACTAGGAATAGCGCCACCTAGGGTTACATATATCTAAGAGCCCAGTGAGGAGTGTTCTGGGCCACCAGCCTACAAGCAGCTTGTCTCCATTCTTCTTCTTTTCCTTGGGGTATTCAAACCCCCAACGTTCCATGGCATGGCTACCGACATCCTCCCAGATGGTAAGCCTCCGGTGCCTCTGTGGTGGAAGACCTTCCATCAGAAGGAGAAGCCCACTTTCCATAGCATGCAGTGCTGCTAGCCAGCCCAACTGATGCCTGGGTCTTTAATCATTTTATCTGATGCCTGGAGGGATGGCAACCTGAAGCCTTGGATTCCCAATCTTTCCTCCACAAGGGTTTTTTTCCTTTCCTCCAGGATGATGGTCATAAATGTAGTTAGGTTCCTGGTTTGTATGTAGGCATTTTCTGCTGGACGAATTGGATAGAGGGGCTTCTTCATTGGTTGCCCAGCATTTTGGCCTTCTCTCTTTCCTTTGCAGAAGTTGATGATGTTCTGATGGCTCTACTACATGCCTTCTGCTTTGACTTTTTGATCAAGAACTCCTTGTGCTGCACACATCTCAGTGCCAGCGCTGTCTCACAGGGGAAGGATCTGTGGCAGATGTGGCAATAGAAGGAGTTCCTTTTATGTGAAAAAGAGTAATATTTGATCAGAAAACTTTCAAAGTCATCCGAGCATTATGAATTTTGTACCTCTCTGGGTTACAGGCAGAGGTTGCTGGACTCCGGGCCAAACTGTCAAGGGTGTAGAACACATTTTGCTCCCACTCAGGGGCCACCAACTCTGCCACCACTCTCCCAGATGATGTCTAGGAAGATGCAGATTGGTTAGACCTTGGTGGGCTCTGGGAGGCTGGAGGTGACATGGAGGGTATGCACTCATCAGTTATACTGGTGGGATGGGGCAGCCTGGAGGAGGCACCTGTGGCAATGGGAAGGGAGGAAGTGGAGGTCCTCAGAAAGGGAGGCTCCAAGGAGGGAGGAAGAGTCCCTCAGTGGAGGAGGAAGTAGGTGCTGGTAAGGGACTCTATTGTTAGGGGGGATAGACTTGGGAGTGGGGGAGGAAGGAAGAGGCAGGTGAAATTCTTGACAAGTGTTTTAGCTTGGAGGGATAGGGACCAGACCCAGAGGTTTGCTAAGGCAGCAGAAAATGGGAGGGAGCTAGATATCATTGTCTACCTGGGGACAAATGACATGGAAAGGGACAGGGGAGGGGTAGTGCAGGGAAATTTCAGACCTTCAGCACAGGAAGAGGAGTTGGATACTGCCCTCGGGGAAGCCATCATCAGGATGACAAGTAAAGGGGAGGTGCTGCTTGTTGGTGATGTTCTGCCAGATGTAGATTGGAGCCTTCTAACAGTAGCTTCATCAAGGAGCAGGGCTATCCATGACTCCCTACAATGGGCTTTTCTCAGGCAGCTAGTCAATGAACCCACTAGGGATGGGACAGTGCTGGATCTGGTGCTTACAAACGGGGACAGCATTACAGACATCACAGTGGACAGTCCCCTAGGTCCCAGTGATCATGACACAGTGTGCTTTAATATTAAGATGGGAACAGAGGCAAACCACACGAGGCCCTATTGCCAGGGCCCCGTGTTCACTGTGGCAAACTGGACCTACATTCTGCGGCAGGACCTCATGCTTGCAATGGTCAGGCTATGAGCAATTCTGCAGTGATTCCACAGCAATTCTGTGATGGGCTTTACATTCTCTGGCAACTCAAATGAGCCCCAAAATAAAATCTAATTACCCAGAAAGAATGCTTAGGAAAAGGCAGCCTAGGGCAGTTTAGCAGATGCACAGGCAAGGCAATGCATAATAATTCTGGCATCATGATTTGGATTGGATGCAGGACATGGGGGAAATCGAAGGGTTATTTCTTTTTATACTGCAGTCAGTTTTATTGTCCCATGGTTCCCTTTTACCTACCCAGTGCTGCTTTACCACAGCTGTGCTCCTGAGAATTTCTTCCCCTGCCTGCCCAGGGTTCCACTATGCTGCGGCGACAGGAATGTCGGTGACCTCCACTACAGCAACACATGATCGACAACATCCCTGACACTGCCGACTTTGGTCCCAGATCAGAGAATGCACCGATACCTGATCGGTGTTCATGCAGGGCCCGCACCCCCCCATGCGGGGGACTCTGCCCCCTCCCCCGGACTTAAGGATTTCAACTCTGGGGGGAAGGGGTGGATGTCAGGGGAGAGCAGCCAAACTCCGGAGTCGATGACTCAGTCATCACTCCGGCAACCCGGTCGACACTGCAGGTGTCAACGGGTTGGTGTCGCTGTAACAGCATCACTGTTACAGTGGTATACCCCTGCCCAGTTGCTTGAAGACCAGTATTGCCTGGTTGCAAAACAGTGCTGCTCCAATAGATTTACTTATTTATTTTTGTCTTTGATTACTGGGTAAGTGCACTGATCCAGAGGACCGTTTTCAGTCACAACCCGGGCCACTTGAAGCCTGGTGGTGATGGTTTGGGTTGTAATGCTGGTGGTGGTGGTTTGGGTTGTAATGCAGCTCTAGTTGCTTCCTCCTGCTTGCACAGTTTAACATGGGTGGTGTAATTTGTGTTAATGTCACCTGGCTTTCGTATCTTCTTCTCTCCCACTCTGCAAGGATTTACTGTGGGGCTAGAGAGTAGCTGGACCATTTTACATTAGACAAAGGTCCAGAAAGCCTCCCATTTTTTGTCTGCAATAATTACTGGTTCTTTTCCATTCCATAATTCTGCAATTGGGAAATAGAACCACCATTCTTTCTCATGAAATAGACTTCCTGAATTTCTCTCGATGTTTGTAGCAGGCCACAATGGTTGTAAGTGTCAGAGACTGAGCGCCAGTGGACTGGAAAGAGGTGGCACCATTGACTACTGCAACCCAGAGGGGGTGGAAGTATAATGGAGCCACCAACAACTCACACTAATGCCATTTTAAGCTTGCTCACAATCGTTTTAGCCACTTAGTTGGGGTTTTCAGTGGTGATGGTCACTTTTGCTGCACCACAAAATGCTGTTTCTGCAGCAAAGGCTTGTTTCTGTGGCAGGACCATGTTTCTGCAGCAGTTGCTGCAACCACAGAATCGCAGAAAACATGGGGCCCTGCTTATTGCTTGAGCAGTGGCTTTCATTTTTCTCCAAGACTGCTTAAACATTCATAAATATACACTGAAAAAATTTCCCATAGACTAGTATGGGGCACTCTGCCATGCTCTCACTGCTTAGACGTCACAAAATGTCTGAGCGTGAGGCAGGGCTGGCAGACAGGGAAGTGGAAGCGATTGGCTAGCCATAGGTTCAGCTCTAGTCATGATCCCTTCCCTCCCAAAAAGAGGAAGTGTAAAACATCTGATTTTACCACAATTGGAATAAAGCTGCCGTAAGGTAATGGACTAAGAAGCACAAATAGATAAACAAACAATGAGGAAATTTACTTTAAAGAATGGAGCTGGGAGGCGGGTGGGGGCTGTTTCCTTCTTTTTCTTTTTTTTAACAAATAGTATTTCCCGAATAGGAATAGGCATGGATAGTGCATTATTCACTGTATTTGGGAAATACTATTTGTTAGTTGCACACCCCTACCTGCCACCTCCTTTCAACTGTACCTAAAAACAAATGAAAGGATTCTCTGTAGTGTGTGCATATTTGACAAGTGACTCTGCAAACCCATTGAAAGCAAGTTGCAATCAGTGTGGTAAAAACATCCTCCTAACAGCCATGTCCACTCTCAATCTGCGCTCAAGTCAGATGCACCAGCAGCAGGGACAGTTGGAACGGGTTAGGTATCAGAAGTGGTAGGACACAACAGTTCATTCAAGTAATCCAGCCACCATGGGTAGCAGCAGCAGCCTGAGATAACTAATGCATCTCTTGGTACTAGACCAGCACTGCATTGCAAATGGTCTAACAACCACAGCCAAAAGCCAGAGCTAGGGCCAGTGTACATCCTTCTGCCAGTGATGGCCTTATTGCAAAAGAATCCCTTCACATACTGCACTCGTGGGCATGTGGAGGTCACACAGCTACTACTTATATTTGTTTGCTATATGCGGCTACCTCAGTTACCAGCTGTGACCGTCTGAGTCTGCCCCATAACTGCTGGGTGCCTAAAGACCCAAGGTACATGCCATGCCATCAGTTATCCTGTGGGGTGCAGTAGGTGAGATCTGCACTATTTAATAAGATACCTTTCCACCACCAGGGCATGTTCTCTTGGAGATCACGACTCGCATGCCAGTTATGCAGTCATTCTCTGCCTTACTAGAGTGCTGCCTTAATCTGTAACTGTTTGGGACTTTGTCATCTAAAGCTCCTAACCTGAATTTGAGTGTCCACTGCTTTATGCCTGTAACTGCACCTGGGAAACAAAAACTCAGGGGAAGAGTACACAATGGGGGGGTGAGATACTGACAACAATAACAAGCATTTGTCAATGCTGAATGTTTGCTTGCTGGCATTGGCATTGGTAGTGTAGAAGTTACAGAGCTTCATAATAGAAATGGCAGTGAAGTACTGAACTGAAGCCAACCCCACCACCACCCTGCAGAGAGTGACAGGCATTGGGGTGTGCCTTTGGGTCGTCAGGCATAACGGCCACGCCATTTCACCACCTACCCTGCAGACACTGACAAGTCACGGTGTGCCTTGGTTCTTTGCCTTATGCGCACCCCATTCCATTAGGAAATACGGTGAGATGGGTGCGGTATAGTAGAATGGGGTGAACTTTGGGGCCGAAGAATCCAAGGCATACCTCGATGCCTCTCACTGGCTGCAGAATGTGGAATGGTATGAGCATTGCAGGCAACAATCCCAAGTCACAGCCCTGATGCCTGTCATTCTCTACAGGGTGGGGAGTTATGGTCGGAAACCCTAACACCTCAGGCATTCATTGGTATTTTCACTCCAAATTTTCAACATGGTTTTTTTGTGACCCCCACCTCATGAACAGTGGCAATATCAGTTTGTTAGCCGAAAACTGCTTATGCACAGTGACTACGGCATTTAGCACCACAGGTGCAAAAACCACATTCCGAACAGGATGTGAAAAATGACAGCTGTACTGTTCATGGGGAGGTGTAAAAAATGGCAATGTTGCAAATCTGTAGTCAAAATATTAAAAAATGGTGAAGTCAGGAGCGTGCATAGAAACTGTGCAACGCACACCGTAATGTAATTAGGTTGGGGATTTTTTACAGCAGATTGTCAACACAGGCATTTTGGGACCTCCGATCATGAACAGTGTCACTGTGATTTTCTTTATCTGTCCCGAACAATGATATCCCACAGCGACCACGCATCTCTGCGCTGAAAGTGTGAAAACACATTTCGGCCATGTTGTGAAAAATGACAGCTGTACTGTTCATAAGGAAGTGTGGAAAAATGCCACTGGTGAAAATCTGGGCTGAAAATATTACAAAGTCATGAACTTACGAGGGTGCGTGGAAACTGCACAATGCTCACTCGTAACACAGTCATTTTATGGACTTTTGTCACCAAATTTTCAACATAGCCATTTTAAGACCTCTGCTCATGAACAGTGTAACTGTGATTTCTTAATCTGTCCCAAACATTGCTTTCAGACACCGACTGCACCATTGTGCGCTATACATAGCGGAAACACATTTGAGGCGACATGTGAAAATGGCAGCTGTACTGTTCAAAAGAAGTGTAATAAAATGGCAATGTGGAAAATCTGGAGTGAAAATATAGAAAATTCAAGAAACTTACGAGGCGCAGAGGGAACTGCGAACGCACGCCTCATGAAACAGTCATTTTTAGGAATATTTTCACCAAATTTTCAACATAGCCATTTTAAGACCTCTGCTCATTAACAGTGTCACTGTGATTTTCTTAATGTGTCCCATACATTGATTTCGCACACCGACTGCGCCATTGTGCACTACATGGGCGAAAACCCGTTTTGGGCAAGATGTGAAAAATGACAGCTATACTGCTCTAAGGAGATGTGGTAAAATGGCAATGTTGAAAATCTGGAGTAAAAATATTGAAAATTCGCGAACTTACGAGCATGCATAGGAACTGCGCAACGCACGCTTGTAAAACAGTCATTTTTAGGAATTTTTCCACCAAATTTTCAACATAGGCTTTTTGAGAGCCCAGCTTATGAACAGTATCAGTGTCATTTAGTTACTCAGTCCCGAAAGGTGATTTCACGCAGTGACTGCGAAATCACCCTCTGGGCCCGATGAACGCCATAACAGTGAGATCATTCATGAGAAGAGGTCCCAAAAACCCCATGTTGAAAATTTGGTGCAAAAATTCCAAAAAATGGCTGAGATATACAGCAAAGTTGAAAAAACCCTATTCATTACATTATACAGCTTACCGGCATTTCCTCAGTTCGCAGTCGGCTTTGAAGAGCGCAGACATGTTCCCGGTCCACCGAAGATCGTCGCACCGGAGTCCGGAGGTAAGTATGGGGTGGGGTGGGGAGGCAGGTGCACAGTGGGTGGTGCGGGTTGTGGAGGGGGAGAAGCGCCGAGGAACAGTTTTTATTTGCAGGTTTTTCTTTACATGACGAGTAGGACGCTTGCCACGCTGGGGTGGGCTCCCAGCGTGGCACAAGGACGGCTGCTGATGGGGGCGAGGGCGTGGAGCCGACGGGATTGGGGCACCCCGCTGCAATAGCATCTGTTGACATGCTGGGTGGGCCTCAGCGTGGCACCCTGTACTGGGGGTGGAACAGTGAGCCGACGGGATTGGGCACCCCCATGAGTTGAATGTGTAGCACGCTGGGGTGGGCACCCAGCGTGGCATATATAACTCTGGGGGGGGCGCAGCACAGCCGACGAGGGATTGGGCACCACTGTCAGCTACACAGTGTGTGCGTGGGGGGGGGTCCGAGCACGCAGCGTGCATGTGTGTGTGTGTGTGTGTGTGTGAGGGGAGAGCGTGCATGAGCAGGCGATATCTGATCGCTGCTCACTGAAGCGTAGCTCCCCCTTTCAACTGTACTCCACTGCATTTTGGAGCTGTCATAGACAGCTCCAGCAGGCATTGGAGAACTGCGGCCGTGCCTGCAAACACACTGACTGAATTGGAAGAGGGCTGCCACACCTCCGAAAACTCAGATGATGGCACTATGTTTCTTGCACATGCGTGCACGCAAACATAAAAAAGGAAAGGGACCTGGGGGTAGTTATATCAGATGACCTAAAGGTGGGCAAGCAATGTGAGAAGGCAGTAAGGAAGGCTGGGCGGATACTGGGATGCACCTGAGAGGCATCAACACAGTAGAAAACAGGAAGTTGTTATCCCTCTGTACAGACAGTTGGTGAGACCCCATCTGGAGTACTGTGTGCAGTTCTGGAGACCCC
Organism: Neoceratodus forsteri; assembly: GCA_016271365.2. Classification (NCBI taxonomy): domain Eukaryota; kingdom Metazoa; phylum Chordata; order Ceratodontiformes; family Ceratodontidae; genus Neoceratodus; species Neoceratodus forsteri. The sequence continues at coordinate 129,028,503 of CM028129.1, forward strand.
ATCTCCGCAAAGACGTAGACAGAGTGGAGGCTGTCCAGAGGAGGGCAACCAAAATGGCGCAGGGTCTGCACCAGAAAACATATGAAGAGAGACTAAAGGAGCTTAATATGTATACCCTTGAGGAAAGAAGGGAGGGGGGACATGATAGAAACTTTCAAGTACCTCAAGGGAATCAACAAAGTCCAGGAGGGTAGCATTTTCAGAAAAGAGGTGTGCAAGAACAAGGGGCACAATTTATTTATTTATTTATTTTTGTTGACCGGTAAGTGCACTAGACAAATCCTGCCTATTTTCAGGCACGACCCGGGGGAGGGGGATACAGATGAATGCCAACTGACCTTGAACCAGATTAAGCTGTTGGTGGTATTTTTAGTGAATGAGGGAAATTTGGCCAGGACACCAGGAAATTCCCCTACTCTTTTCGATAAGTGCCATGGGATCTTTAACATCCACCTGTACTACCACCAATCCAGGCAGATGGGACCTCAGTTTAACATCTCATCTGAAAGACGGCACCTCAGAAGTGCAGCACTCCTCTCATGCTGCACTACAGTGTCAGTACTGGGATATTAACCCAAGTGCCAGATGTGGGAACTGAACCCACAGCCCTCTGATCTCCCGGCCTCAGAGGCGAGTGTGCTACCTACTGAGCTACTGACACTAATGAAGCTGGGAGGGGGCGGCTCAGAGGTAATGTGAGGAAGTATTTCTTGACGGAGAGGGCTGTGGATGCATGGAACAGCCTTCCTGAGGAGGTCTTGGAGTCAAGAACAGTGGGGGAATTCAAGAATGCATGGGACAGACATAAGGCAGTTCTAGTGGGGGGGTAGGAGGAAGTAGGCTGTTGGTTAGCTAGGATCTGCAGCTTATCCATTAGGTAGTAAAATGGGCAGACTAGGTGGCCAAGTGGTCCTTATCTGCTGTCAAATTCTATGTTCTATGTTTCTATGTTACTGCAACTAATGATGCCCAGTCCCTTGCTGGTTCTGTCCCCCAGACCCAGAATTCCATCTTCATCAGATGTAAATGCATTCATGGTTTGCCATCCTTCCTGAAGAGTCAAGTGTCACTGCTCAAAAATCCCACAGACCTTCCTTCCTTCCTTCCTTCCTTCCTTCCTTCCTTCCGTCCTTCCTCCCTTCCTTCCTATTGAGGACTGCAGTAAAACCCAGTTATACAGAATGGTTCTGTAGCACCTGTGATACTGGGGCCATCAGGATTCATGTCTCCACTCCTCCTGAGAAGGCCATCCTGCGTTACCTGAGGATGTGCTACACTGGGCTAACGTGACGCGGTGCCTCCACCTGGGATGGCAATATGGGATCCCTGTCTGCTGAAACACAAGGCTATCACTCCCCCAAGAAGCAGTGTATATACTTCCCATACAGTCCTGGGGCAAAACAAGTGACACAGTAAGCATTGTATATCCCCAAACCATAAAGTGTAATTCAAACAAATAATTTATTTAACAAGCATTTGTCAATGCCGAATGGGATTTTTTTACAGCAGGTTGTCAACAAAGGGATTTCGTAACCTCCGCTCATGAACAGTGTCACTGTGATTTTCTTAATCTGTCCCGAACAGTGATTTCCCACAGCGACCACGCATTTCTGCGCTGGAAGTGCGAAAACACATTTCGGCCATGGTGTGAAAAATGACAGCTGTACTATTCATAAGGAAATGTGAAAAAATGCCAGTGGTGAAAGTCTGGACTGAAAATATTAGAAATCCATGAAGGTACGAGGGTGCGTGAAACTGCGCCAATGGTCACTAATAACACAGCCATTTATGGATGTATTTCACCAAATTTTTAACATAGCCATTTTAACACCTCTGCTCATGAACAGTGTCACTGTGATTTTCGTAATCTGTCCCGAACATTGATTTCGCACACCGACTGCGCCATTGTACGCTACATGGGCGGAAACATGTTTTGGCCGAGATATGAAAAATGACAGCTGTACTGCTCATAAGGAGGTGTGGTAAAATGGCAATGTTGAAAATCTGGAGTGAAAATATTGAACACTCACGAACTTACAAGCGTGCGTAGGAACAGCGCAATGACCAGAAAACAGTAATTTTTGGAATGCTAATCAGATTTTTCGACATAGCCATTTTAACGCTTCTGCTCATGAACAGTGTCACTGTCATTTTCTTACTTTGTCCCATACATTGATTTCGCACATAGACGGCCCCATTATGTGCTACATGTGCGGAAACACATTTTTGGTCAGATGTGAGAAATGACAGCTGTACTGCTCATAAGGAGGTATGGTAAAATGGCAATGTTGAAAATCTGGAGTGAACATATTGAAAATTCGCAAACATACGAGCGTGCGTAGGAACAGTGCAACACATGCTCATAAAACAGTCATTTTTGAGAATTTCTTTCACCAAATTTTCAACATAGGGTTTTAGGGCTTACCTCATGAACTGTGACACTGTCGTTTAGTAAATCGAATCCCAAAAGGTGGTTCTGCGCAGTAACTGTGAAATCACCTTTTGGGGCCGATTAATGCCATGACAGTGACAGAATTCATGAGGTGGGGTGCCAAAAACCCCATGTTGAAAATTTGGTGAAAAAATTCCTCAAAATGCCCGAGATATGCACTAAAGCTGAAAAAACCCTATTTATTACATTATACAGCTTACCAGCATTTTCTCTGTTTGCGGTCGGTTTTGAAGAGTGCAGACATGTTCCCGGTCCACGGAAGATTGTCGTGCCGAGCTCCGAGATGAAGTATGGGGTGAGAGAGGGGTGTGGGAGGCAGGTGCACAGTGGGTGGGCGCAGGTGGTGGGAGATTGGATCAGGACAGTCAGCGAGGAAGATTTTTTCTTTCAGGTTTAATTTTTTTTACTTAGGCCGACGGGCGTTTGCCACGCTGGGGCGGGCTCTAGTGTGGCAGCTGGAAGGCTGTTTGGAGGGGCCATGGAGCCGATGGGGGATTGGGCACCCTGTCGGGCTACAGCGATCTGTTGCCACGCCTGGGGTGGGCTCAGCGTGGCACCCTGTAGTCTCTGGGGCGGGGATATGGGAGCTGACAGGGATTGAGCACCCCTGTCAGCCATACGATCTGTTGTCCCGCTGGGGTGGGCTCCCAGCATTGCGTCTGGAACTCTGTTGGGGAGGCGATCCCCATCAGCTATACAGTGTGTGTATGGGGGAAGCACGAAAGCGCAGTATGCATGCGCATGCGTGGGGAGCGCCGCATGAGCACGCGATGTCTTATCGCTGCTCACTGAAGCGTAGCTCTCCCTTTCAACTGTACGGCCACTGCATTTTCAACTGCTGTGATAAACAGCTGCAACGTTCATTGGAGAACTGGGGCTGCACCTGCAAACACACTGACTGAATTGGAAGATGGCTGCCACACCTCAGAAAACTCAGATGATGGCACTATGTTTCTTGCACATGCATGCAAGCAAACATGAAAAGCTGTGAACTGCTCCAGCTTCACACAAACTCTCAAGGACCCAACATAGACACACGCTCAAACAAGAATCCATAAAATGACTGTAGCACACTATATCACCCTCAACCCCCAGCCATCCAATGGTTGTATATGGAAAAAGTGATACAGACTGCACAACTTATATGCGCGTGCCCATGCCCATCCACGAACAAAAACAGCAATTACACATAGCACTGCCCGCCGTCCAAGAGAGCAGCTGTTCAAGTATTAGACAAATGTTGTGGAATATGCATCACACACACACACACTCTTTTGGAGTCTTCCATGGAAGATATTGACAACACCACAACCCCATCACAGCCAAAAAACTATTGTCTATTTACACATCAGTGCAGGCTATGCATCCTCCATGAACACACACACACACACACACACACACACACACACACACACACGTGGCCACATGGTAACAGTCTATCCACCAAGTATAGGCAATATGTTGAGGGTTTCTTACCTGTGTACTAGGGAGCAAAAGGTAGAAGTCTTGAAGAGGCACTGTGCATTGAACCTGAAATAAAATATAGAAAAGGGGTCTCAAAGGATCCATAGTTCTTAGGGAGTAAACAGGAAGGATAAGACAGGTTAGACATAGAGTGATACTTATCTGAAGGGGAAGAGTCAACATCCTGTCAGACCTGTTAAATTAATGAGGAAAAATGGGTTACTACGGAGAAAATACAGTATCGAGAACCAAGAAAAACAGCAGAGAAATATGAAAGGGGTAGATGAAAGAATAGTAGTACAGAAAAAAGGAACTTTAGATAAAAAGGTACAGACAGGACAAAGTTCAAGTTTATTGCAGGAAAGACTCCATTGAGCAAGCTCATTCACAAGAAGGTCCTGAGGCACATACACATACAGTTCGCAATTACATAGACAGGAGATATAAAATGTAGATCGACAAAAAAAAAAAAAAAGATCAAAGCAGGCAGATAGGAAAATAGAGAGAAAGAAAACAAAGTAATAAACAGATAAGAGCTTGCTCACTGGTACAGCAGTAGTGCTGCAACTTGCAGTGCCAGTGACCTGGGTTCATGAACGAGCCAGGACCATCGGAGGACCGGCTAGTGGGAGGAGGATTGAGCATCCCATAGAACGTTCTCCTCCTCTGGGGAGGTGAGTCTCACATCCCACTGTTCTACTGCCAGCTGGGTGACCACAGGTGGTATAGTGAAGGGGATCCATGAGTGACAGTTAGGACTGCTGGAGTGCGCCCACAGGTTGGCTGCATCAGGTCTCGCCATCAGTCAGTCTTGAAGTGTACTCCCAGTGGTGGTGGTGGGTGGGGGGAGCAGGAGAGAACACTGAAACAGCACGTATGAGACAGTCAGAAGGAGCCCCTCCAGCAATCTACTCCCACATCGGACCCTAGCTGCAGCACTCCTGGATCAGATCCACACCTTCATCTCTGACCCAGGTGGCCAGATGACTGCGGGGAAGAAATGCCAAAGAGACTGACTGCATACGCCCCAGAGTGAAAGCTAGAGGGCCAGTGCAGTGTTGTGTACCAGGCTGGTGTGTAGACCAGAAGCAGCAGTGTCTGAGTAGGGAAGGTAGCTTGATTAGTAGGAAACAAAAGGAGGTCCTAGCCTGTGGCCAGAAGAGCATAAAAGAATACTTGGGAAAAAATAAATAGGACAGGAGCTTAGGAAAATGCTGGTGCGTGTAAAAGGCAGGTGTGTGTGGAAGGCCACAAGACATGTGTGTGTAAGTGAGGGCCCCTACAAAAATTACTAATCATGCCTCTAGATATTTTAAGTACTACCACAGGTGGGCTAGTGGGAAGTCCTTTAGGCTAGTGGCCAAGCATAAATAAAATAATTTTGCAGTGGTGGTCCATGGTACTAGAACTGTTCCATGTGGGGTACGTAATTTAAAAAATATTCCTGGTAACGTACTGGGTTGGTTACACTGCTGAACAATGTATTAAAATAATAATTTCCCAGGACCTGGAGTATAGTTGTAGGGGGGGTCTCTGGGTCCTGATATTTCTGTGTTGCAGGAAGGGAATTTGAATGTTAGTAGGAGTAGAACATGCTGCAGCCCAAGCGACCACACGAAAGTGAAAGTGCCAGGTTGCACTTTCTTCTCTCAGCCTGTATGGAGCTCAGGCTGTGGCCTGCTCCGTGTAGGAGGGGGAGGAGGGGACAGGAATGCATCGGGAGGAGGAGGAGGAGGCCAGGGCATAGGGGACAGGTTTGTAAAATTTTGGGTGTGGCCAAGTGATCAAAGCCCCAGTGGGGGTCTATGGGAGCAGAGCCCCTGTATGTGGGGTGTGTGTGTGGGGGGGGTTAAGGCCCTCAGGACAGTATGAAAAAAAATGTTAAATACTCTTGTAACCCCCCTGCAAATGGGGGTTCCCAAAAGACTTCCAGGAGCTTGCTTGAATGCTCCAAGCCTGAATGGTGTTTGGCGTTTAAGCCATTTATCAGTGAGTGTTTTTAGAACCTCTGGTACTGTCTCTTTAAGAGCTGTCTGCTTGCAGACATAATTAGTTTGTATGGGGGACTGTGTGCTTCTCTGCTTGAGTACCACTCGAACTGCTGCCAATTTACTCCATTTTTGCAGTCACTAGGAGTGCAAAGGAACCTATCTGAAAGATGTAACTGTTTGCCAGAAATCATTTAGTGTAATAATGAAATTACAGTTTGTCTAACCTGCTTTCTTTGCAGTCAGAACTGTGTCTGCCTAGTTCCCATTCTGGTTTTGAACTGCTGAACTGGACCAATCAGTGTGGGTAAGCTAGCTCTAAAATGGTGCCTTGGACGAATCAGAACTTGGACTCATAATCTGAGCCAGCCACAAGAGGATTGTATGGCAGTGACTCTGGGAGATGTAGTTTAGACTTGACGCCTTTTGGACCAACAGCAGCAGTCTATTGTGAGTGACAGCCAATCCAGTCAAGAACTGGGAGGAACTCAAAGGAAGTGCCGGTTTTGTCTGTTGGAGTTTCAGTTTAGCTCTGGCAGTGAAGGGAAAGGAACCTGTGCTCCTTCAGTGCACAGTTTTAGTCAAAAACATGTGTAAGGTCCAGAGTTCTGGTCTGCAGCTTGTGTAACTGCTTGTTAGGACTGAATCCGTCCTGTGAAGAGAATCAAAGGATATCTGAAGAGTGAAACCAGGCTCACCCTGTAGAAGACTGGAGGGATGCGGAATTGCACTCGGTCTGTCAGGAACTGAATCTGCTGTGTGTTCTCCCAGGTATTGTGCAGTAATTGCGATCGGGATACAGATGCAGCCTGCCTGGTATAGTGCTTTCTTTTACCATATAAATGTGTGAAGAGGTTTGTGTACCTCAAGTGAATCCTGCTGCCATTACGTGACTTTCGCCTGTGACTGTTTACCATATAAATGTGTGAGGAGTCTCTTGGAGCTCAAGAGTAGCCCTGCTGACATTGAAGGACCCTATCTTGTTTGGAGGTCTTGAGTACTAATTCAGGGTCGCTCCCTGTTGAATTACTACATTAAATCCAAATGGAATTACTGTACTGCTGACTGTTTAATTTTCCTTTTCTCTGTGTGAAAGGGCCCCTACCAGCTGCCACGGTTTGGACTAGCCACCAGGGCTTGGGTACCCAGGGACAGTAACTGATAGGGATAGGCCTGTGCACAGAGCCATAGGTAGATGAGTAGAGTGATAAGCTAATTAACCTGATTTCCCCCTGTCCTTGTTATATCCCCCTAAATAAATCAGAGCTGCTTGTTTCAGCAAAGTTATACTGCCTGAGGTATTTGTCTATGTTAAAATATTGTACTGTGATTGTTGCCCTGTATCTTGTTTTACAGGGTCCCAGTGCCTGAACCAGTTCTGGGGTAAGTGTATACTGTGAAGGTAATTCTGATATACTGTGTGGGCCACTAGTGGGAAGAAAGGGGTTGCAGTGTCCCAGAGGGCTGTGACCAAGTAAGTTTAACTATTGCAAACCCTGACCTCTGGGTGGAGGCACCGCCATTGGATCCAGCCCCTCAACCTGTTAGTGGCAAATCAGGCAGGGTAGTAGCCCCTGGGATAGCCATCTAGGGGTTACATCTTGAGGCTCACCGCTGGGATTGTGTGTCCTCTAGTGGCCATATTTACGAACCACTGTTAAGAAAAAAATGGGTACCCGACAGAAGTGGCTGTGCACGGCTGGTGGAGTGGTGTACTGGGAGGAGATCGAACCCCAAAATGCTATGCTTATACTGGACATCCCTTGGGTATCAATACGGACACTGTACAGGAGTACTTTCCAAGGTGGAAGGTTTACAAAACCCTGTGGTGGTGGGTCGGCATGCTAATCTGCTCACCCACACTTTTCTGGCCCTAGTAGAGTTTAAGGATCCCATAGATAGCTCCAAAGTGCCACAGACCATTACCCCAGAGGAGCCCTCACTGCTTGAGAGTGATAACTAAGGACAGTAAAGACCCGGGGAAATGAGCCCCCACCACTATCTGAAACTTTGAGGAGAAATTTACAAATGGTTGCTGGGAGAAGGAAAACTGTGGAGGACTTGAAGAAACTATTCTTGCCACCTGGGGTGTTCCTCCCCAACACCTCTCCGCTCCAGTACCCGTAATGGTGGCTGAACCAATGCAGACTCCTATTTCTGCACCTGCCATTAGTCATGACTCTTACCGAAGGTTGAGGATCTTCTCTGGCACCTCCCCACCCCCAAGGGAGGATGACTGGGAGACCTGGATAGACTATGTTGCCCCAAAGTGCTAGAATGGCAATGCTCGGAAGCAGCGAAGAGGGTTAGTGAGAGCCTTCGAGGTCCTGCCCTGGCTACCATTCATGCTAAACGGGCCAGTAACCCTGAAGTGACTGCACAGGCCTATCTTGAGGCCCTGGAGAATGTGTATGGGAGCCCAGATTCTGATGAGGACCTATGGTGGAGAGTAAGAGATGCACAACAGTACCAAGGGGAGTTGTTGTCTGTGTATGTATCTCGGCTGGAAAAATTGTTGCAAGAATGCCTCAGAAAGGGTAGTTTGCCAGCGATTGAACTGGACCGAACCAGGCTGGACAGGATCCTTAAGTCTGCCCCTTCTCAGAACTGCTGTTGCTTCAGTTACGCCTGGCAAATCGACTGGAATCCCCACCCTCCTATGATGAGTTAATGAGAGAAATTCGAGGAGTTGAGAAAAGGCGACCCGGGAGGGACCTGCACCAATAGCTGCAGCACGACCCGAAGTGACTGAGGTGACCCATCAAGTGAAGTTCAGGGGCAGAGGTTGACAGTCAATGAGTGCTCTGACAAGGAAAAGATATATGCCACAATGGGGCGAACTGTTGAGAGAGATCCAGGAATTCAAAAACAGTCCCTTTATGAAGGCCACGCCTGCAATACAGGACCTGACCTATATCCGACTGCATCTGCTATGGGGTGGGGTACCCACCCATGTATCTCCTGCTGATAACAGCTCGAACTCGATTCCTTAACCATGGAAGTGGAAACTGGCGAGATGTCTCCAAATGCTTATCACGCCAGAGACAGAGATGGCACCAAGGTTTCCAGTTAGTAAATACCCCGCCCTGGTCCCGTGTGGCGCCTCGGCCAGCTCAAACTCCAGAAAGTATGTTTTGCTATAATTGTGGGAAGGATGGGCACATGAAAAGGGAATGCGGTCCCAAAAGACACTGACAAAGCTGCATATAGGCTACAAGGAGAGCCTGGAGAACAAATCAGTGGTTAAGAGGCACGAAATGATCCCAGTGAGGGCACCAAAATGCTAACTCACGTCCTTTGTGGCAAGGTCAGTTGCCCAGGCCCCCACTACCGCCTCTCAGACTGGTCCAGAATAGTGGGTCCTCCATGGAGACCACTGTAAAGGTGAATGGAGTGTCTACAAGAGCTGTATTAGACAGTGGCTCCCAAGTGACAATTATGTTCCAGGATTGGTATCAGAAGCATTTGTCAGACGTACCCTTACAACCATTAGAAGGACTGCATGTATGGGGGTTAAGTGAGAAGGCCTACCCCTATTCTGGGTATATCCGAATTTGGCTGTCTTTCCCCACCTCCGTGACTGGAGTGGCCGAACAAGTAGAGACCCTAGCCTTAGTGTGTCCCCCCACTGGACTGTATGATGGTGTCCCTTTGTTGATTGGAACAAATGCTAATATGTTCGGAAGGCTGGCACAGTTGTGTTATGAAAAACAGGGGTCAAAGACTAGTAGAGCTTTAAGAGTTCCGGCTTTAATTAAGAAGGCCTATGAGGCACAGAGAGATGCTGAAAAAATAGAACCAGAGGAACCGGTCGGAATTGTATGGAAGAAGGATCCTGAGTCTCTGATCCTGGCGCCAAATGCCCAGTGTACCTTACAGGGAGAGGTCCGTATCAGAAAGGATGTTAAGAATAAAATATTAATGTTGGATGCACCAGGCGATGGAAAATTGCCAGAGGGACTGCTGGTCAAGCCTAGTATTTTGCCCGCTAGAGCCCATGCTTATGCCAGAAGGGTAATGGTCCAAGTTCATAATGTGTCTGAAAGAGACATTCGAGTAAATAGAGGTTGCATCCTGGCTAATGTGCATTGTGCAGACACTGCAGTGCTACCCAGCAGCAAGAGTTCAAGGAAGAATGACAGAGTAATGCCTGACTTGTTTGATTTCGGCGACTCCCCGCTGCCAGCTGAATGGAAAGTGAGGATCAGTGAGAAGCTTGCCCAGAGAGACAAGGTGTTTTCTTTAAAGGAATGGGACGTAGGATGTGTGCAAGGAGCTGAGCACAATATCCGGCTGCATGACGAAAGACCATTTTGTGAGAGGTCTCGACGCCTGGCACCTGCTGATATAGATGATGTGAGACGGCATCTGCAAGAGATGTTAGCTGCTGGTGTAATACAAGAATCCAGAAGCCCTTATGCTTCCCCCCAATGTGGCAGTGAGGAAAAAGAATGGGACAGTAAGGATGTGCGTGGATTATCGCACCTTAAACCGGCGGACTATCCCTGATCAGTATACAATGCCCCGCATTCAGGATGCTTTGGACTGCCTAAACGGGAGCAAGTGGTTCTCTGTGCTGGATCTCCGCAGTGGGTACTACCAGATCCCGATGGCCCCAGAGGACCGTGAGAAGACAGCCTTTATCTGTCTGCTTGGCTTCTATGAATTCATGAGGATGCCTCAAGGGATTTCAGGTGCCCCAGCCACTTTTCAACGATTGATGGAGCGTGCAGTGGGGGACATGAACTTACTAGAGTGCCTGGTATACCTAGATGATGTTATTGTGTTTGGCAGCTCACTGGAAGAACATGAGAGCAGATTATTTAAGGTATTGGACCGACTGGAGGACTTTGGCCTTAAACTGTCCATTGATAAGTGTCAATTCTTTCAAACATCAGTAAAGTATGTGGGACACATAGTATCCACCGAGGGAATAGAGACCGACCCAAGTAAAGTTGAGGCCTTGACCACCTGGCCACAGCCCAAAAATCTAAAAGAACTGCAAAGATTCCTGGGATTCTGTGGTTATTATCGGCGTTTCATCAAGGACTATTCAAGAGTGATCCGTCCTTTACTTAACCTTACTCAAGGGTATCCCCCAACCCACAAAAAAACAAAAGTCAGCATCCCTCAAGACTGAAAGAGTGTATTTTCGTCCGAGTGAAGTATTTGGGGCCGCTGGACTCCTGATTGGAGACTGCTTTTCATGAGATCATATATCAACTTACCCATGCTCCAGTGCTGGCCTATGCCGATCCAAGAAAATCTTACGTCCTGCACACTGATGCTAGCTTGCAAGGGTTGGGGGCTGTGTTGTACCAAGAGCACAAGAATGGCCTGAGACCAGTGGCCTTTGCCAGTAGAAGCCTGACCCCATCCGAAAAGAACTATCCTGTACATAAGTTAGAGTTCTTAGCTTTGAAGTGGGCTATTGTTGACCAATTCCATGAGTACTTGTATGGGGCTAAAATACTAGTAAAAACTGACAATAATCCTTTGACCTATGTGCAGACCTCAGCTAAGTTGGATGCCACTGGCCATAGGTGGCTTTCTGCATTATCTACATATGACTATGCTCTCGAATATCGAGCAGGTCTGAACCACATAGATGCTGATACTCTCTCCCGAGGCCTGTTCCCAGAATGATTGGGTCCAATTGGCAGAACCTGACATTCGGGCACTCTGCCAGAAGTTTGACCGAGGAACAAATGTCCACGGACGAGTGGACTGCATGGTGGATTGCTTGGGACCCTCTGAGAATTGCATACCTGCTGCTTATTGCCACTTTTCTGCAATAGACATTGGTGCACTGCCTCATCTGGACAATGACAGTATTTGGCGGCTCAATCCCGCTGATCCCATGATCAAAGCAGCTTTAGAAGCCCTCTATGCAGGAAAAGATGTGTCCAAATTACGCCCACTGATTGAGAACTGCACTGTTGTACAAGAAGGTCCTAAGTTGAAACTGATCAATAAACTGTTATACAGAGAAACAGTAGACAGAGGGGACAAGTAGACAAACAACAACTAGTGCTGCCCACTGCCTTCGAGACTCAGTACTGATGTCCTTGCACAACCACATGGGGCACCTCGGTATAGACAGAACACTTGACTTGGTGAGATCCAGATTCTATTGGCCTAAGATGGGGCTGATGTGGACAACATTCGAACTTGTAGTCTGCTTACAGAGGAAAGCTTTGCCCCACAGGGCTGCCCCTTGTTAACATCACCACCAGTGCACCCATGGAGCTGGTCTGTATTGATTTTCTGAGTTTGGAGTCAGATCAAAGAAATATCAGTAATGTGCTGGTGGTCACTGACCATTTCACGAGATATGCCCAAGCTTTCCCCACCAAAGACCAGAAAGCATCCACTGTGGCCAAAGTACTTGTAGAAAACTTTTTGTTCACTATGGGGCTCCACAAAGAATCCATTCTGATCAAGGAGAGACTTTGAGAGTCGTCTGATCAAAGAGATGCTTTCTCTGTGGGGAGGCGAAGTCCAGAACCACTCCTTACCACTCCAGGGGACCCATAGCCTGAACGCTTTCAACCGGACTTTGCTATATATGCTAGGCACCCTACACCCAAAGGACAAGCCTAGATGGAGCCAACAAATTAGCACCCTGGTACATGCTTATAACTGCACCAAAAGTGATGCCACTGGGTTCTCCCCTACCGCCTGATGTTTGGAAGAAAGCTCGACTGCCGGTAGATGTGTGTTTTGGGGTCTCTCCTGATGGGGTTCAAGCTGACAACTATTTACAGTATGTGCAAAGTTAAAGGCCCAGCTAACTCATGCGTACCAACTGGCTCAAACCATGGCTGCCAAAAGAAATCTGGCCAACAAAGAAAGGCATGATAAAAAGGTGAAAGCACAGGAACTCCAGGAGGGAGATCGGGTATTGCTAAGAAATCTGGGACTGCATGGCAAACGCAAGATTGCTGACAGATGGCACCATCTCCCTCACATTGTAGTAGGCAAACCAGATGATCTGCCAGTGTACAAAGTAAGGCCTGAGAATAATTCAAAAGTTGTAAAAACAATGCATAGAAATCATTTACTGCCCATTGGACAAATCTTGATTGAGTCTGAGCCCCTAGAAGATGCCCCCTCTGGACCAGTGACTAGAGCTGCTGCTAAGAAAAGATCAAGAAAGTCTGCACCTACAGAAGCAGAGTTAAAGTGTTCCCTCCACAAGTCCCAGTTGAGCATGACTGTCAGTCCATATCAGAAGAAAGTGAGAGTGACTTTGAATACTATCCTTCTTACTTAACTGAGTCAATTGTTTCGGGCAATCCCTAGTCAATACTGGAGACGAGCTAGGCCTTCTGGACTGTCTAAGCCCCAGTTTCATCCCTGGAGCCAATGCTCCCAGAAAGTGAAGTGCAAAGCATCAGATCAGATGAAATGGAATCATTGTGCATGGTTGAACTGTTTGAGCTTTCAGGGAGGAAAATGATGGATTAGGTCAGACTGGTGATACACCAGAACAAGAAGAGTATTTTGAGTGCTCCTGACAGCCACTGCCAGTGTCTGAAAGCTCTCCATGCAGCCAAATGTTGTGGACTCAGAAACTGTAACTCCTGGAGCTGAAAGTGCCCCAAGTTCTAGCCTCTGTACCCCCATGGAGACTCCCCTGACAAGTGAGGACAATGCTGAAAATGAGGCTCAGAGTGCAGATACTGTAACAGTTCCCCCTAGAAAGACTGGTTGAGCTGTAAAGCCTGTGGTGCACCTCAGTTATGATTCCTTTGGGAGGCCTGTGGATTTGCCTCTCAATGTTGTCCATAAAGGAGTGTATGTGTCCCCGAGCTCATTGCCCAAACTGAGCGTCAGTGCTAACTCCAAGTTACTTGTGTTGCCCTCTAAGTATGGTGCCCTTGCCCCATCCAGCCCCAAGGTAACTGATAGGAAGGGCTCCTCTCTTCAGGTTTCATGTACAAGAGGTAATAACTTGAGTTATGGTACAATGTGTATGTAATACTGTGTAAAGAGTGATGTACTGCAATGTTTCAGAAATGTGTTCTTGGTAAAATGATATATTGACTGATGATTACATGTGCGAGCCTAATGCAAATGTATATGGTTGCAGTTGAAACTTATGGGGGTACTTGCTTGACGCGGACGTCAAGCTTTCCCAGGCCAGGAAGGGTGTAACCCCCCTGCAAATGGGGGTTCCCAAAAGACTTCCAGGAGCTTGCTTGAATGCTCCAAGCCTGAATGGTGTTTGGCGTTTAAGCCATTTATCAGTGAGTGTTTTTAGAACCTCTGGTACTGTCTCTTTAAGAGCTGTCTGCTTGCAGACATAATTAGTTTGTATGGGGACTGTGTGCTTCTCTGTTTGAGTACCACTCGAACTGCTGCCAATTCACTCCATTTTGCAGTCACTAGGAGTGCAAAGGAACCTATCTGAAAGATGTAACTGTTTGCCAGAAATCATTTAGTGTAATAATGAAATTACAGTTTGTCTAACCTGCTTTCTTTGCAGTCAGAACTGTGTCTGCCTAGTTCCCCATTCTGGTTTTGAACTGCTGAACTGGACAATCAGTGTGGGGTAAGCTAGCTCTAAAATGGTGCCTTGGACGAATCAGAACTTGGACTCATAATCTGAGCCAGCCACAAGAGGATTGTATGGGCAGTGACTCTGGGAGATGTAGTTTAGACTTGGCCTTTTTGGACCAGCAGCAGTCTATTGTGAGTGACAGCCAATCCAGTCAAGAACTGGGAGGAACTCAAAGGAAGTGCCCGATTTTGTCTGTTGGAGTTTCAGTTTAGCTCTGGCAGTGAAGGGGAAAGGAACCTGTGCTCCTTCAGTGCACAGTTTTAGTCAAAAAACATGTGTAAGGTCCAGAGTTCCGGTCTGCAGCTTGTGTAACTGCTTGTTAGGACTGAATCCGTCCTGTGAAGAGAATCAAAGGATATCTGAAGAGTAGAAACCAGGCTCACCCTGTAGAAGACTGGAGGAATTGCGGAATTGCACTCGGTCTGTCAGGAACTGAATCTGCTGTGTGTTCTCCCGGGTATTGTGCAGTAATTGCGATCGGGATACAGATGCAGCCTGCCTGGTATAGTGCTTTCTTTTACCATATAAATGTGTGAAGAGGTTGTGTACCTCAAGTGAATCCTGCTGCCATTACGTGACTTTTGCCTGTGACTGTTTACCATATAAATGTGTGAGGAGACTCTTGGAGCTCAAGAGTAGCCCTGCTGACATTGAAGGACCCTATCTTGTTTGGAGGTCATGAGTACTAATTCGGGTCGCTCCTGTTGAATTGCTACATTAAATCCAAATGGAATTACTGTACTGCTGACTGTTTAATTTTCCTTTTCTCTGTGTGAAAGGGCCCTACCAGCTGCCACAGGTTTGGACTAGCCACTAGGGCTTGGGTACCCAGGGACAGTAACTGATAGGGATAGGCCTGTGCACAGAGCCATAAATAGATGAGTAGAGTGATAAGCTAATTAACCCTGATTTCCCCTGTCCTTGTTATATCCCTAAATAAATCAGAGCTGCTTGTTTCAGCAAAGTTATACTGCCTGAGGTATTTGTCTACGTTAAAATATTGTACTGTGATTGTTGCACTGTATCTTGTTTTACAGGGGTCCCAGTGCCTGAACCAGTTCTGGGGTAAGTGTATACTGTGAAGGTAATTCTGATATACTGTGTGGGCCACTAGTGGGAAGAAAGGGGGGTTGCAGTGTCCCAGAGGGCTGTGACCAAGTAAGTTTAACTATTGCAAACCCTGACCTCTGGGTGGAGGCACCCGCCATTGGATCCAGGCCCCTCAACCTGTTAGTGGCAAATCAGGCAGGGGTAGTAGCCCCTGGGATAGCGCCATCTAGGGGTTACACTCTCTTTAAAAATCTTATTTTGAAACTCCAAAGAGGAACCCATGTTTTGTGGGGAGAGGGAGACATTTTGGGGGGTGATTTCCCTAAGAAAGCATTTGCCGATGTGTGTGAGTGTTAATAAACATTGTACAGTAAGTTTCAGTGTGGCTCAGTTGGTAGCACATCCGCCTCTGTACTAGAAGGTTGTGGGTTCTCGTCCCACACCAGGATTGGACTCCTACCTAAAACGCTGGCATCCGAATGCAGTATTAGGGGGGTGCTGTACTGCTGGGGTGTGTCGTCCTTCGGATGAGATGGTAAACTGAGGTCCCTCCTACCCATCCTGGTGCTGTCCTGATGGGTTTCCAGATGGAAGTAAAAGAACCCAGGGCACTCTTCACAAAGAGTAGGGGACATTGGCGGTGTCCTGGCCAACATTCCCTTCCCGTAACCTGGATCATGCAATTGTCCAGGCTGTGTGTGGGTGATGATGTGTGATATGGCCGACACTACACATCAAGTCACTTCACTACCAGTCTAGCATTGCCTGTAAAGTGCTTTGGGATACACTGGGCAAGAAAAGCGCTATATAAATGCTTATTCTTCTTCTACTTACAATGTGGTGCCTTATTATCTTTATGTTTCTCTGTTTCCCCTTCCCCACTCAGGGACAGGCCGACAGCCAGCCACAGTCACCTCACCCTCTAGCCAGGGTGACTGACTCCCCTCCTTATCATTTTTATTCTCTCAGCTGTTATACTAAAACCATCTTCTCTCTGAAATTTCCCCCTTTCCCTCACTCTGCCTCTAGGCAGCCCACCACAGCACCAAAGAACACCACAGTCACCTCATCCTCACCACTGGATCAGGGGGGCAGAATGTAGCACAGCAGGATAGGGTCTGGTCTATCCACAGGTCCACTTCAATTTGTGCTACCTAGCATGCACCCTACACTGCAAGACACACAGTAAGTGCTGCCTGGCATACAACCCACAATGCCAGGCATACACACACTGCCAGACATACACTCACTGCAACCAGGTGTGCACACTGTACTCCCAGATGTTCTTTATGATACAAGATATGACTGTAATTGCCTGGAACATATTGTATATCCTGCTCTACCAGATGTATGGAATACCGTTTGCTATCAGATGTGTACACTCTACTATGGCAAAAAGGAGTAAGGCCATCAGGAAATGGAGGGTAATGAGTACCAATGCCCATAGTCTGGGCAACAAGCTCCTTGCACTGGTGGCCTTGATGGAAGTGGATGCCTGGATATCATAGCAGTCACAGAAACATGATACACAGAGAACCATGACTGGGATGTTAACATACCAGGGTACATAACCTACAGGAGAGACAGGCAGGGGAGAAGAGGGGGAGGATTAGCTCTCTATGTAAAGGAAAGGATAAAAGCAACTGAACAAAAGAGTAAACAGGGAGGAGAGGAGGCACTATGGGTCACCTTGGAGACTGGAAAGGGCACCACAATCTGCACAGGGGTTGTGTACAGACCCCCATGTCAGGGGGAGGGAATGGACAAGGATATGATAGAAGGCATTCTTAGAATGGCAGAGAAAGGGAAGATACTGTTGATGGGAGACCTGAATGTGCCAGATGTTAACTGGAGCACATTTTCTGCAGTCATATCCAAGAGTAGGACCTTTCTCGATGCCCTACAGGTGGCATGCCTTAGACAGCTACTTTCGGAACCCACTCGTGAGGGAGCAATCTTAGACCTCGTACTCTCAAATGGGGACAGTGAGAGGATCTCAAATCTAGAAGTGGGTTGCCATCTGGGAACAAGTGACCATCAAACAGTGTGGTTCACGTTAAACTCAGCTACAGAGTCAAGCCATACAAAAAGTGAGGGTACTGGACTTCAGGAGGGCTGACTTTGGCAAGATGGGACAGTGCCTCAGAAGGCACTAGCAAACCAGCCAGAAGGAGGGTGGAGCAACAATGGGAATAATCAAACTGCCATCACAGAGGCAACAAGCCTTTATGTGAAGCAAATAAACAAATCAAAATGAAAGAAAAAGCCACTGTGGTTCTCAAAAGAGGTGGCGGGAAAGTCAGGAGAAAAGATAACATTCAGGAAGTATAAGGAAACACAGAAGGAGCAGGACAGAGAGCTGTACCAGTTAAGGCAGAAGGAAGCATGGAGGGAAGTCAGAATAGCAAAGGCCCAAACTGAGGAAAAGATTGCCAACTCAGTTAAGAAGTGGGATAAAACCTTTTATAGGTATATCAGCGAGCGTAGAAAGACAAAGGGAGGGATAGTGAGGCTGAATAGAATGAGCAGTGGTGGGCACAGGGGGACAGTGAAAAAGCATTGATACTGAATGAATATTTCTGCTCAGTATTCACAAAAGAGGAGGGGGAAGTGCCAAATCCAATTAACAGAAGCACTCTTGATGGGGGTCGATCCCAGTCCTTTCACAGAAGAAAGGGTTCTGAAAGAACTCCTAAAACTGAAGGTGGACAAAGCAATGGGGCCTGATGGAATTCACCCCAGAATTCTAAAAGAATTAAGGGGAGAACTAGTGAAACCACCGACTACCCTTTTTAACAAATCATGGGAGGATGGTGTGGTACCTGAGGACTGGAGGAAGGCAGATGTGATTCCCCTTCACAAAAGTGGGACCAAGACAGAGGCAGGAAACTACAGACCTGTCAGTTTGACCTCTGTGGTAGGGAAAGTGATGGAATCACTTCTGAAGGAAAGAATTGTTGAGTACCTAGAGACCAGTGGGGCACAGGACCCAAGGTAGCATGGGTTCACAGCGGGAAGGTCATGCCAGACGAATCTAATTGATTTCTTTGACTGGGTGACCAAAGTAGTAGACCAGGGAGAGGCTGTGGCCATGGCCTACCTAGACTTTAGCAAGGCATTTGACACAGTCCCACACAAAAGATTAATAGTCAAATTAACCAGCCTGGGAGTGGGTCCCAGGGTGGTAGCCGGTAAAACATTGGCTGGACAACAGGACACAGAAGGTAATTGTAAATGGAGTCCACTCTGAAGAAAGAGGGGTTACTAGTGGGGTACCGCAGGGTTCAGTACTGGGTCAAGTCCTTTTTAAGTGACATTGCAGAGGGACTGGAAGGAAAAGTATGCCTCTTTGCAGATGACACAAAGATCTGCAACAGGGTTGATACACAAGGAGGCGTGGAAAGGATGAGAAGGAGCTTGGCAAGGTTGGAGGAATGATCGGAAGTATGGCACTTAGGATTCACTGCAAAGAAGTGCAAAATAATGTACCTGGGAAACAAAAACCCAGGGGAAGATTACACAATGGGGGAGGTAGTAACAAAAACAAAAAGGAAAGGGACCTGGGGTAATCATATCAGATGACCTTAAGGTTAACAAGCAATGTGAGAAGGCAGTAGGGAGGCTGGGGGTATACTGGGATGTACAGGGAGAGGCATCACCAGCAGAAAACAGGAAGTTGTTATCCCTTTGTACAGACAGTTGGTGAGACCCCATCTGGAGTACTGCGTCCAGTTCTGGAGACCCCATCTCTGCAAGGACATAGACAGGATAGAGGCAGTCCAGAGGAGGAAAACTAAAATGGTGCAGGGTCTGCAAGAGAAGCCATACAAGGAGAGACTAAAGGAGCTTAATATGTATACCCATGAGGAAAGGAGGAGGAGGGGACATGATAGAAACTTTTAAGTACCTCAGTAGAATCAACAAAGTCCAAGAGGATAGCATCTTTCAGAAAAGAGGCGTGCAAGAACAAGGGGACACAATTTTAAAATAGAGGGGGGCGGTTCAGGGGCAATGTGAAGAAGTATTTTTTCACAGAGAGGGTAGTGGATGCATGGAACAGTCTTCCTGAGGAGGTTGTGGGGTCTAAAATTGTGGGAGAATTCAAGAATGCATGGGACAGACATAAGGCAATTCTTGTGGGGGGTAGGAAGAAATAGGCTGTTGGTTAACTAGGATCTGCGGCTTATCCTGTAGGTTGGGAAATGGGCAGGCTAGGTGGGCCAAGCGGTCCTTATCTGCCGTCAAAGTCTATGTTTCTATGTTTCTATGACGTATGCATCCTGCAGTGACAGGTTTACATTGTGTACTACCAGCCGTGCACCACAGCCCTCACCCTCCAGAAGCAGTTTTTTATAACAAGAGGTTCCAGTTTAGAATTGTTCCCTGTCCAGTAACCACACAGTAAGTCATGATCCTTTGCAAATGGAACCATGAATAGCTAACACATCAGTTCTGCAAACCCAACTAATCTTCCAGGGACTGGGATGGGAGTGTGTATCTATCTATCTATCTATCTATCTCCCTTTGATATTTTCTTATTATTATGTAAAGAAACTCAGCAGCTCCAGCTTCCTCTGTAAAGCTTTCAAATAAATAATGTACACAGTCAGCCCCATGGGGCCCTATTTGTCTTGCTTTCTGCACTTTTGACTTCTAGAGGGATCACTGCCTTGGCCAGAGAGATCAGCACCTCAGGACCCATCACTGCTGTGCTGACCACTGGGACTACATTCCAGGTTTCCCTGCTGGGGATATTTTTGGTGGTGGGTTGGCACCTTCCTCCCACTATACGAGTCTTTTGGTGTTTGGTTTTAATTGCTGCATGGGTCGGGAGCTTGCTGTATTGCAGTGGCAGCAAACTGCTGTGAGTGACATTCCCGAGATGCAATAGTAGCAGCTCCTGGAACATGACACTGTACAATAGGAATTGATTATTCCACACGTTCAATGCAGTAATCAACAATTAATTTCCAGACATTACAGTGGAGATTTTGTTTTGCGACCTCTTTGCCCACGGACACCTCACTCATTTAGGCCACCACCCCTCTTTTTTTTCCACCAGACACACCCCTATTCATGTCCCTGCATGCTCACTCCTTTACAGACCATTAATCTCCATAGCCACCAGTTTTTTCCCAGCCAGTCTGAAAGTAATTTGTGCCTTGGGCTGGCTCAGTTTTCTTCCCCTTGCTTCCCTGACCATACCTGCTGGTGCTCTCGGCTCTTCTGGGGTACTTTACTGTTACCATTAAACCAACTACTTGGTGGTGGGTGCAGTGGTCAGCACACTGCTGGTCATCGACAGTCCTCCTGGTTCTCTTCCTTCCAACTCCATTCTTCTTCAGACTTCCTCTCAGCAGCTTCCTGCCCGACCTTGTAGACGTGAAGAGTGTGTCTGCCACACGACCCCCCCACACATGGTCTCCCCCACCAGGCACGTCACAACATCCGCATGCCGCACAACTTTCCCTGTGCTTGGCTCCCTCAAGTCACGCAGTGCGCCTCTGGGCCTGGTTTGCTCTCTCCCCATCACTAGCTGCCTCCGGCTCTGCTGTCTGCCCTCCTGAGATGGATGTCCTCCTCCTGGAGTCCTGGGTTGGCCTCTTCAGTGATTAATTGGTTGCTGGTGCTGCCTTGCACCCTTTGGTCATGTCCAGTTCATTCTGCTCACTCACCTCACCCATCACCGGCCCTCATCGCCACCTGCCACCCAGTGACATTCCCCATTCTCTTTGGGCACATGTGCATTGTAATGTGCATACAAAAGTAAAGGCGCTGATTTAAAATAAATGCCACCAATGAACTAGGGGGATTGCTCCCTTCCCGGGGGGGGGGCGCAGCAAGTCACAGAGGGCACACGCACACCCAGGTCACAGAATAACAACAAAAAGAAATGGAAAAAAGGCTTATCATGTTGAAAATTATTGGTGGAACCGGGCCCACTTCAAAAAATATTGCTGAAGCCCATGACCCAAGGGCCAATATAACCTGGCAGCTATGAGCCAGGGTAGAAGAGCCCCCTTCAACCTGCACGAGCCACCACTCAGGTGGTAAACATACTTGTTGAGGCAGCTGTGATTTCATTGGGAGAGGCACAGAAAGCTGCCATTAAGAGAAGCCAAACTTGTGGCTTTTCACAGCTGAGCTGCATCGTCACTATAAGTGGTGCCCCGTTGTGCAGGTCAAGGGAGGCGTGGGTGTTGCCAATTTTAAACCACGTTGCGTCTAACTTTAAAATACCTGACTGGGCTTCATTTAAAAAAATAATGCCTACAGGAGACACAGGCAAGATGAAGGCAGGCACACTCTAAGGGAAGCAACAAGAGTGAGTGCAACAAGAGAAACCGCACTTGAGGAGTTGAGTAACAGTATGGGGGCGCGCTGGGGGGGTTCATTATGAGATTAGGGTGATGTTGCGATGCAAGTCCACGATGACCAACGTGCAATATGGTGGAGGTGGGCAGCCGAGTGACTAGAATGGAGTACGGCAGGCCAGTGTGCAATCGATTCAGGCAGAGACTCAGACTTGCTCAAAAAAGGAAAACAAAAATAAACTGCTCAATTACTTTAGCGAGTGAGTCTTTCGTCTTCTCCCCGACCAACCACAGGCGTGGCAAACTGCTCACTCCCTCCTCCACTCACAGGCTTGGTCAGTCCACTGGCTGCTCCACTCCAGCCGGCTTGACTCAAATTTAAGTCCACACTGCTCTCTTCTGCTGCACTGGACTTCTTCTCACTACAACTGTCCAGTAGACTCTGAGACGTGGTGGCTGCTTCTTTCCTGAACAGGTGAAGGAGGAGCTGACGCTGCAATGACAGGGCACTCCCTGATTGCCGTGGCTAAATTATTTTAAGCTGATGGCACGCTTGGAAACTAGTGTCACCACCAGCGGGCGCTTGCATTGGTGACACACAGCCAAGCCCACAAAAGCAGTGGCGGCATTGGCCACAACAGTGCCGCACTTCCACAACCCACTTCTCTCCTAAGCTGCCACGTTTCTTGGCGCATGCGTGCAAGAAAACATAATAAAAACGAGGTGCTGCATTTCAGCTGAGCTATACTGGGTATGGACTGTGCAATGAATAAACCTTGCAAACCTTTCAGTTAAAATAGGTTCCATTCTCATGCTTGCAGAAGCACAAAGAGAGTCATACCACTTTGCACCGTAAATTGCCAGTTTCTAGCATCACTGAACTAATGGTAATACATGTAGGATGTAAAAACCAGAAAGGACAGCTTCCATATTTCTCCTGATCTGTCAGTTTTTTATAATGTCCCCTTTAAAAACAAAATCACAAGGCCCTGAAAATACCCTGCTATCTCAGATACAGGTTCTCTCAGCCAGATACTGGACCTATGGCAACTGCCCACCTTCCAGGCGCCTAGAAAAAGTTCAGAGGACATTACTCAACTAGCACCAGCCAATGCAAGGCAGCAGCAGCATGACAAGTGGGGGAGCAGAGCTGGTGATGTGATGACTCTAACCCAGGCAAACTGCTGGTGGTAGCAGCCTCAGATGGGTGGGATCTGCGCCAGAAGCCTTGGAACGTCATTTTAGTAGCCAGCTAGCCAGGGTTTATGGAGTAGAGGAAACCCCCGATTTTTATTGCAACCCCGAAAATGACACTTTTTCTTCCTTCTCTGCTTCGGGAATCCCAACAACTCTGACTTATCGACCTGTACCACATGAATCGCCTGCTTGACACACATACAGTCCCCCTTGCCCACCCACATCACGGTGCTCCCTACTTCAGGGTCTAAATAAGCTGTAGAAAAAAATCTGCAGAGTCATTACATACAAACATATGAATTTGCCAACAGAAATAGTCCACCTGGTCTATCAAGTCTGTTCGAGTGTGCAGCTAGCACCCTTACCTTGTAGATTCCCCAACCCCTCCACTTCCCAATTATCCTCCCCACAATGTCCCATCCCTTATTGAAACTACCCACAGTCTTACAGACTACCACCTCCTCCAGTAGAACATTCTATTGTGCCACGACCCTCTTTGTGTAAAAGTGTCTCCTCATTTCTGTCCTAAATCTTCCCCCTCTCCAATCTAAGGCTGTGCCCTCTCGTGTCCCTCCCCCTTCTCAGCCTGAGTATCCCTTCAGTGCCTGCCTTGCTTAGCTCCTTTACATACTTAAAGGTCTCAGTCATATTCCCCTGGTCCCTTCTCTCCTCCAAGGAGTACAAGTTCAGCTCTCTCAGCTTCTCATATGGTCTGTCCTCCAATCCCTGGATCATCCTTGTTGTCCTGCGTTGTATCCCTTCCACTAATTTCACATTCTTTTTCAGATATGGGTGCCAGAATTGCACACAGTACTCCAGATGCGGCCCGACCAGTGCCCTGTAGAGAGGCAGAATCACCCCTCCCCTGCTCCTGGAGGAGATCCCTCTCGTGATACAACCCAGCATTCTGTTGTCTTTCGCTGCCACCCTTCTACACTGCTCTGTAGTGTCCATCTTCCCTGTTACAACCATCCATAGATCCTTCCCCTCCTCCTCCTCCTCCTCAGTGGAACCTAGATGCACCCCTCCCAGCTCTAGTAACCCCTTCCTGGGGTTCTTTGCTCCCAAGTACAGGACTTTGCACTTTTTCACATTGAGACCCAACTGCCACACTTCTGATCACTCCACCACTTTGGCAGGTTGTCCTGCAGCTTCTGCCAACCTGCTATATCATCCACCACTGCCCCCAATTTGGTATAGTCTGTGAACAGACTAGAAAGGCAGAGTAGAGAAAAGGATACAGACTGATCTTATTCCTGACGCCATATGAGATGTCTGCTATGAATATTCCAAACAGCACTGCCCCTAATACTGATCCCTGTGGCACCCCGCTCATAACAGCCATGGGAGACAGGTTTCCCCCACCTACCACTACCCTTTATGTCTCCCCTGCAGCCAATTCTCAATCCATTTAACCATCTTAGTCCCCACCCCCATGTGTCTCAACTTCCCTCCCAACCTCCCATGCGGCACCAAATCAAAGGCCTTACTGATGTTCAAGTACATGACATCCACCGTATGACACTTGTCCAATTTCCTCGTGACCCAGTCATAATACTCAACTACTGTAGGTTTGTCTGGCTGGATTTTCCTGACACAACCCCATGCTGGTGACTGTCCTGGAGTCCATGGTCTTCTATAAAGGTCACCGACCTTTACTTAAGTATTGTCTCCATCAGCTTCCCCACAATGAAAGTTAAGCTTACCGGCCTGTAATTACCAGGCTCATCCTTTGGTCAACTTTTATGGATGGGTACCATGTGGGCCATGTTTTTTTTTTTAGACCTGTAAAAAAGAAAACGGTCCTTCATCATCTGCCAGTCCCCCCTTCCCCATCCCGACCTTCCCTCTGCACACCCACCTCCCTCCCTTACCCCATACTTAGCTTCAGAGGCTAGCGCTGTCATCCTTTCCAGACTGGGACACACATCTGTACTATTCAAAGCCGACTGGCAAACTGAACAATCAAAGCTCCCACCCTTGTGACCTCGGCTGCTTGGCAGTTCCTTATGGAGTGGTTCACATGTAACTGAAACTGCCTTCATATTTGACGGCAGTTAGCATCTACTTATGCCACTGCAAACTAATGCTGACAGGAACTGGGAAAACAGCAGCAGACTCAGAGGATGTACTGAGGGGATAAGAGGGGACCACAGATTTAGCTGCTGCTCTGATGCTGTCCATTGGACTTCAGTGTTGTGACTTGAGGAAATTTATATCAGGAAGGTCACTCAGGGAGCTATTGCATAAGGCCTGTTTTCCAACTTCCACAATGGCTGCTAGCTGTTCCTTCTTGTACGTTGGATTGGCGTGCCATTCTTGTACCCTGAGCCCGAGCTGCTGTTGAGTTGAGTGGATGTATTGGGCTGTGGCAAAGGACCCAATGCATGGCACCCCTTTTCCTCATGCTGTAGAGGGCAGCTAGGATTTGGTTTGTGGTGGAGAGGAAACACCCGATTTTTATTGTAACCATTTTCTTCCTTCTCTGCTTCGGGAATCGACCTGCACCGCGTGAATCGCCTGCTTGACACACACGCACTTCCCCTCGCCCTCCTTCATGACTGGACCCGGTTTGATTTATTCCCACTCCTCCGTTGTCTGAGCCGTGGTCTTTGAGAATAAGGAAGTGGGAATGAGCTGAAAGAATGAAGGGCACACACAGAGAATGGGTATAACGGAGATCGGCGTACATAAAATATGGAAGGACTTTGTTCCCAGTAAGACATGCCAACATAAAAAGGGTGCACAATAAATTAATGAACCCCCCCACACACACACCAAAACAGTCCCCAAAATCTGCTGCAGACAGTCCCGACAACTGAGAGACACGGATGTAGCACAGTTACATGTACAGTAAATGGTTGCAATGCATACCACGGAGCAGCTGAGTTGGTTGCCCTTATCTTCCTCACCCCTTGCTTGGCGAACTCCTTGGCCAGGTGGCGGCCGATGCCCCAGCCCTCGCAAGTAATGACCACTGTATCCCCAGTGATGTCCTACAGGTCGGTCGGCAACAGCAGGCAGACAGCGCCCCCCAGCACACAGTAGAGCAGCTGAGTCGGGAACAGCAGCAACAGCGCAACCGATCTCCAATCCATCGCCTCCCTTCTCCTCTGTGCACTGATCAAACGTCGGAAAATGAAAGAGAGGAGCAAGTCCAGACCAGATCAAATAAAGTGGATACATGTTTCAAGCGCTAATTGTGATAATGGTGTGTACTCCGCTGGGTGTCAGTGTCACGGCAGGGCATGGCAAGAAAAGTAAGCGGTAGCATGCATGTGTGGAGACACGTTTCACGCAGTGATTGAAGCGGACCTTTTCTTTGAAGCCAAGGCCACTGCTCTCAATCTACTGTCATACACATCTCGCAGCTCCATTGGTGCATATGGGATGCATCCCGCAGTTTGAGCACTTCACTGGCAGGGGCAGGTACACACCTCCAGCAAGTCGTATTCTCCCAAGATGTTTCTTGCGCATGCGCATAAGCAAACATAAAAAGGGGGGTGCACAAAGAACAAGGTGCAGCAAGGAAAAATGGGATCGAACAGGGTAGATGTAACCTCTACACTTTAAGCAGTAAAACAGCAAACACTCAGTGCAATAAACAATCAGTGCTTATCTCACATAGTCTGCCTGCCCCCCTGCAGTCCTCAAACCCAAATGTGAGCGCACCCGGCTTAATCCCCCACAAAGACCATAGAAACATACAAATTTGCCAGCACAAAAGGAACCTGTGGACCATCCAGTCTACCCCAAATCCCCCCACATCTTGTTTCTCTTATACCCTCTGTTCACTACCCTTCCACTTTTATTTAGCCGCATGTAGGTGTCCCAAGCTCTTTTGAATTTTTCCGCCGAATCTACCCCCACAACCCATTGTGGCAGCCTTTTCCATGGACCCACAACCCTCTCAGTAAAGAACTTCCCCCCTTATATCCCCTCTAAATCTACCCCCTCCAGCTTGAAAGCATGCCCCCTAGTGGATTTGTTCACACTCTCTCTGAAAATGCTACCTTCCCTCACCCTGTGTATTCCCTTCAGGTATTTGAAGGTTTCGACCATATCGCCCCTTTCCTTCCTCATCTCCAGTGTGAACAAGTTTACTTCTTCCAGCCATTCCTCGTATGACCTCTCACATAGCCCTTGAACCATCTTGGTTGCTCTTCTCTGAACCCTCTCCTGCTTGTCCCTATCCCCCTGTAAGTGGTGCCTCCAGAACTGAACCCCATATTCTAGCTGTTGCCTGACCATCATTTTATATAGTGGCATGATTACCTTCTTTTTCCGGCTTGTAAAGCCCCTTCCTATGCATGCCAACATTCTGTTTGCTTTCCCCACCACCCTGTGACATTGATTCCGAACCTTCAGATTATCCAAAATTGTGATCCTCAGGTCCCTTTCTTGCTCTGTAATACCCAGCCCCCCCCCCCAAAGCCAGTATCTTGTCCTTGGATTTTTACACTCTATGTGCATAATTTTAAATTTTTTGCATTTAATTTTAGTTGCCACTTTCCTGACCACTCCTCCAGCCTGGCTAGATCCTCCCTCATCTGTTCTACACCCCCTCTTGTTTCCACCCTGTTACATACCTTCGTGTCATTTGCAAACAGACACATCTTCTCATTTAGGCCCTCTGAAATATCCCCAACGTATATGTTAAACAATATTGCTCTTAGCACAAACCCCTGGGGAACCCCACTCATCACCCTTCCCTCTTTTGAGTGCATCCCATTTACCACCACCCTTTGAGTTCTCCTCCCAGCCAATCTTCCACCCAGTTAGTGAGTTTGCTCCTCACCCCCAAGCTACCCAATTTGCTTGGTTCCATGTCACAATAGTGATCGCAAACCAGCAATCGCTATTATGGCAAGTGTATATCGCCGAAAAGCAAATCGGCGATATACACTTTAAAGTGACCTGACATCTGGATACTAAAAAAGTGTTTTGGGGGGGCTTTTACCCCTGCACCCCCCTGAAATAAGATTCTCAACTCCAGGGGGTGCATGTTGGGGAGGGGGCCAAATCTGGATGTTGGCAAAAAATTAAGTGCCACAGCTCACAGCTGCGACAAAATGTAACCAGCTCCCTGTCCCGAATCCAGTACCTGCTGTGCCAAACCTAGCCATCTACACCACCATACCACATGGCTAACTCGGCAGCAGCAGGTACTCCAGTCCCTGGCAAACCCTTCCCTGTCCTTCCCCTTCCCCTCGCTATTCCCCCTTTCTATTTGCCCTTCCCCATAGTTGCTGTCCCATACCCTCGCTATTCTGCAGGGTAGCCCAGAATAATATCGCCCAAAATGAGTCGCTATTTTTGTAGTCGTTCATTTTGGGTCACTATTATTATGTGATACCATGTGCTTATTAGCCTCCCATTGGTGACGGTGTCAAAGGCCTTCCTGAAGTCCAGATAGGCCATGTCCACCACCCCTCTCTGATCACATATCTCCATTACCCCGTCAAAGAATTCAATCAGGTTTTCTGACATGACCTTCCACCCGTGAATCCATGCTGGTTGTTGTCTGAGGCCCTCCTCCTCTAGATATTGCACCAGCCTTTCCTTTATAAGTGTTTCCATCAGGTTTCCCACCACAGAGGTAAGGCTAACTGGGTGGTAGTTTCCCAGCTCATTCATTCCTCCCCCTTTGTGTAATGGCACCACATCAGCCCTTTTCCAATCCTCCGGGACCCTCACCCTGTCTAGCAACAGGTTAAATAACATTGCAAGTGGTGCCACCAGTTCCTGCCTTAGCTCCATGAATACCATTGAGTGGACTGCATCAGGGCCCATTGTCTTGTCCATCAACAGTTTCCCTAATTCTTCCAATACCCTATCCTCTGTAAAGGGGACTAGTGTCCATATCTCCCTGCCTATACTCCCCCACTTTTGAGCTCTGGTCTTCTCCCCTCCTCAACCGTGCAAACTGAGGTGAAGTAGTTGTTTAGTAGATTCGCCTTTTCCTCCTCCCCCTCTACCAGAGCTCCCCCCTCCCCATTGAGTCTCATAATCCCCTGCTTGCTTTTCCTTCTGTCACTCACATACCTGAAAAACTACTTGTCACCCCTTTTGGCCTCTCTCACTATTTTCTCCTCAGTATCCACCTTAGCCCTCCTAACTATTTCCCCAGCTTCCTTTAGCTTCTCCCTATAAGCTTCTTTGTCTGCCACACTCTGAGAAGCCTTGTAGACCCTGAACGCCTTCCTTTTCACCTGGACTGCTTCCCTCACCTCAGTTTTAAATCAAAGTGGTTTCCTGCCTCTTTTACTTTTGCTCACCCTCCTAATGCATTGCTCTGTCGCCTGCAAGATCCCCTCTTTAATTGCCCCCCACAGTTCCACTATGCCTTCCAGGCTCTCCTTCCCTTTTAGTTCCTTTTGTAAAATCCCTTTAATTTTCTTAAAATCTGCTTTCCTAGCTGGCCCGCTGGCTCAGCATTTGGATTTCCACTTGCGACGCCAACGACCCGGGTTCAGGAATAAGCCTGGGTTGCTGGAGGGCCGGCTGGGGGGAGAAGGATTGAGCATACCATGGACAGCTCTCCTTCTCTGGGGGGAGGGTAGGGTACTGGTCTGGCGTCTGCTAGCTCCTAGCGGAGGCTGGGAGTATCACAGGACGCATGGCCCAAATGCTAACTGGGGGAGGAGCGGACGTCGGTGTATGCCGTGACATCACTACGCTGCCCCCAACAGAAAAAGGGAAAATTGCTCGCCGGCTGCCAGATGACGGCTCTCTGTTCCTTGAGTGCCTCCAGCGCATTCCCAGGGCCTCCTGCTCCTCAGCAGCATCCCTGGGCCCTAGTAGTGTGTGCTGGGGCCATCCCCTCTCCCCGGTGCCTTCCCCCTCGGAGGAGGGGGACCCACCCAGCGAAGGGATATGCCGGGATATCCCGGGGATTGGCTGCCATATGAGGACCAGAGGAGGGCTAGGTAAGGACAGTGGGGCTGGAGAGAACCTGTGGAGCCCGAAGGAGTGGGGGACCAGCGAGCAAGGGGGCGGGGAAAAAAAAATCTGCTTTCCTGAAGTCCAGTACCCTAGTGGTGAACCTGATGTTTACCAGCCCTGTCTGAAGGCTAAACCTTACCACCCTGTGGTCACTATCTCCCAGATTTTCCCCAAACACTACATCCTCCACACTATCCCCATTTGTTATAACCAGGTCCAGTATGGCCTTTCCCCTAGTTGGTTCTCTGACCAGTTGGTGAATAAATGCTTCCAGCAAGGACTCCAACAGCTCCCTACTCCTTTCTGATGTTGCTGTCGGAATTCCCCACTTTACATCGGGAAGATTTAGATCTCCCACTACCAGGATTTCCCCTTTGCTGGCCATCCATAGGTAACACAATACAAACTCACGGCTTCGGAGCATATAGGAAGGAGCCATCAAGTGAAAAACACAACAAGCAAAGAAGAAAGACGGCTACTCTTCCAGGGCATAAAGAAGTTTCACTTGTTTGAACACAATATTTAGAAGAGTAAAACTTTAATACAAACTTCTCCACACATAGGTACACAGCAAACCATGAAATAAAAAAGCAGCACCCCCTGACATCAACGTTTCACAACTCTCTCGTCGCTTTATCAAGATGTAATTAGCAATTTGCACACTCCTATTTTTACAGCTCAGTACCACCACCATGTGGTATAAATATACCAATCAACTAAAAAAAACTTTTTTGCATACTTTTTACATACTGGCTGGTTTACTCCAATATGAGAAAAAAACTTTTTTGAAAGGTGTTGATCTTAATACACTATACAGCACATATTTAATTTTTACACCCTTTTTACACAATAACAAGATTTAAAACATTATTTCCAATACATTATTTGATTTTCAACACCTTTCTACACACAAAAAAGTTTATAAAAAAACTAGACAAAATTTAAATCATTCTGTCAAGCACATTATAAATATTATCATAGTATCAATGTATATATACTAAAAAAAGGTGAGACTTTTCTATTAGGTTGCTGTGGGTAACACACTTGAGATGCTGATACTGCTAGTAAGGTGGAGCTCAGTGGCACACTTAAGAATGTAGAGAAAAAGTTCAAAAATGGCACCAGACAAGGCCCAGGACACAAGGAGCACACTCTTACACAAAAACAGGCCATAGAAAAGGGCAACAAAAACTTTAAAGGCCCTAGCTGCAAAGTAAAAAGATACTGGCAGGCTATTTAGAGGCCCTACACATGAATCAATAAGAAACAAGAAAAGCTAAAAATGAAAAATGGTTATCAAATAACATAAAGGGGATTTATGTGTGAGATTGAATAGCAGATCCTTGCCCTTGATGAGGCCCAGAGCTGCGTGAAACGTTGGACCACAGGGGATCACTGCGTTCATAGTAAAGCAACAAATAAAAGAAAATAGATTTTATACAAAACAAGTGTGGCTGGTTGATGAACAATAAAACTTTTTCTCTGCATCTTGGAATCCGTACTACCAGCCCTCAACATAAACTTTTAGGACTTATCCATAACCAAGAGGTACCCACCCAATGGACCTTCTCTCTCTACACTTAAGAATGTAGCAGGTAAAATACTGTTTAAAACACAACTGTTGTTGAACAGAGACTTTAAACGGGTAAACAAGTAGGAAAGGGGCCCTTTTTTGCAATCCACTGATATGTGTGGCCAGCTGGCTTCCACGGGTCTTGTGCCTGGGTCTTTCACACTGGCACAGGCCTGCTCAGGACTTCTCCCTCAGTTCCTGGCACAATAACCTTCTCCCCAGTTGCAGGGATGAACCCTGGGGTTTACTCACAGTTTTGATTCCTCAAGCAATACCTCTAGTTCAGGTTGCTAGGACACGTTGACTGGATGCGGTTCCTCCCAGCTGAGACACAGGCTTCCCCAG
Organism: Neoceratodus forsteri; assembly: GCA_016271365.2. Taxonomy (NCBI): domain Eukaryota; kingdom Metazoa; phylum Chordata; order Ceratodontiformes; family Ceratodontidae; genus Neoceratodus; species Neoceratodus forsteri. The sequence goes on from CM028129.1 coordinate 129,060,397, forward strand.
GCTTGCTGGTGGCTTCTCTCTGCTTAACTTCTCTTTCTTGCTGTCTCGCTGAGGCTAAGGGACCTGGAACAAGACAGGTGCTTTCTTGGACTGGAGATGCTGGAGGAGGTGCTTCCACAGAGGGGAAAGGTATGTGGTGGGTCAGGAAAATCCTAGCTCCAGCTTGCCTTTAATACTATACTTCTGTTGAAAACTTTTTCCTTTCTCACAGAAACTTTACTTGGGATCCCAAACACTCTTAGTCAGCCAGGCCTACAGTGCCTGGACAGATGGTGGCACACCAGCCCACACCTTGACACACAGTCACTCTCTGGCTGTGACTGAACACCCCCGATCTATGAAAAGGGACCCTTTTATCAGGGATAAAACTCAACACCTGACTGGTCAGGTTTTTTGCAAGCAAACTGCCTCTCTCACGAGCTGTCTCCTCATTGGCTGAGATTCATGGGAAAAGTTGATGTGCCCTAGGACCCCTTCCCATTGTGCTCCCCAATCTACACAATCACAGGGGCCGTCGTCATTATATACATTGCTGAATTCCAAATGCTGCAGCTTTCTGCCACTTTCAAAGCTATCTCAAATAAACTGCCCCAGTATATCTCTGTCTGTTTACCTTTGTGCACTCTGGGGAAGTATGCCCTGAGAAGCACCTCATATATCTACCTTTATGTTTACAAAGCAAAATCTTGCATTGGCAGAGCAGCCATCAGCTTTGTGCTCCCTCAACTGTGGAACAAGCTGCAAAAAACTTTGAAATTAACTCACCCCATCAGCCTAGCAGCTTTTAAATCTCTATATCTACATCATAATAAGGAGTCCTGTGCCTGTCTACCCTAAATAGTGACTCCTATAAGAACAAGCACACTCTAATTACTACTGTTAAAAGACTGATCACATCTATAATCAACTCTTCCCTCTCCTCTTTTTCTACCCCCATATCTGTCCCTTCCACATTCCTTTGACCCTGGTTCCAGCTCTAAATTCTCCATACCGTATCACTATATATCTTTTTATATTAGGTTTTATTTGTGTTCGACGCACCTGATATGTATATTTCTTTACTTTTATGAAAAATTGTGTCCCACCCAAAACTAGCTGCATCTTCTGTTCCAAACAAATACTACTATCAATGCTACCTGCTGATACTTTGTATATACTGTATTATTGTATCTCACTTTATTTGTATTATTACTATTTTCTTGTGTGTTGCATCCCATGTATATTGTCCCTTGTTCCTTGTTAACAAACCCAGGTCCACCTCGAAAATGAGCTTGCTCAACGGTGATCACCTGGTTAAATAAACACTTTGATTGATTGATTGACTTTCATTTAAATTCCCCGGTGTTGCTTTGTTGGTGCCCTGACCCCGCTTACTGTCCTGGGGCAAGGGATATATTCATTTCACTGGGCACTTGGCCCATTTCACTGTCCAGAGCTTTGGTGCAGGAAGTCGTCATAAAGAGAGGATGGCATCTGGTACAGGGTGCTGTATTTCAGGAATGCCAGCTTTAAGATGATGAGGGAAGTGGTACAGGGGTTCCTGTGCAAAATTCAACCAGGTATGGACACACAACAAAGGTGGGAACTGATAAGACAGGGGAACGTGGAGGCAACATACATTTGCAGCAGGGCCCAGACTAAGAAGGCTAGAGGGAAGAAACCCAGCTAGATAAGTAAAGGGGGTGCTAGACAGAGTGAGGAAGAAAAGGGCAGCTTACAGGAGATACAGAAAATCAGGGAGGGAGGAGGATAAGGAGGAATGCATAGAGTCAAGAATGCATGGGACAGACATAAGGCAATTCTAGTGGGGGGGGTAGGAGGAAGTAGGCTGTTGGTTAACTAGGATATGCAGCTTATCCATCAGGTAGGGAAATGGGCAGACTAGGTGGGCCAAGCGGTCTTTATCTGCCATCAAATTTTATGTTTCTGTGAATATCTGAAAGAAACATAGAAGCATAGAAGTTGACGGCAGATAAGCACTGCAAGGCCCATCCAGTCTGTCCATTTCTTTTTCTACCTTATAAATGTGCCATTCGGCCTTTGCTCTGTCAATGGCCTATCTATTTATACTCATCTGTATTGCTCCCTTATGCCTATCCCATGCCTGTTTGAAGCCCTGCACTGTATTCATATCCACCACTTCCTGAGGTAGGCCATTCCATGCATCCACCACCCTTTCTGTGAAAAAGAACTTCCTCACATTACCCCTTAATCAGCCTCCCTCTAATCTCATGCTGTGTCCTCTTGTCCTGCTATTTTTCTTATATTGAAACATGTTAGACTCTTTCACCTTGTTAATGCCCTTAAGGTGTTTGAATGTTTCAATCATATCACCTCTCTTCCCTCCTTTGCTCTAGGGTATACATATTGAGCTCCGTTAATCTGTCCTCCTGTGTTTTCTGATGCAGTCCCTGCACCATTTTGGTTGCCCTTCTCTGGACTGCCTCAATTTTGTTAATGTTCTTGTGAAGGTGTGGCCTCCAGTACTGCATGCAATACTCCAGATGGGGCCTAACCAGTGTTTTGTAAAGAGGGATTATTACCTCTGTCTTCCAACCTGTGATACCCCTACTAATACACTCTATCATCCCCCTAGCCTTACCTACTGTAAGGAAGTGACCAGAGGGCTAAGGGCTGCCTAGGCAGCAAGGGAACTCAGGCTGGCGCAGGGCATAAAAAAGGGGGAGAAAGACTTCTTTAGGTACATCAGGGAAAAAAGAAGCTATAAGGACAAAAATGTAAGAATTAAGAAGATGGGGGGATGGGTGGAAGAAGGGGGTTAAAAGGCAGAAGTACTCAATGACTACTTCTATTCAGTCTTTATGAAAGAAAAGGAAGGGGCGCTACCCATAGTAGGCTGGAGGATGGAAACAGATGGGGGGGTGACAGATGGAGAAACCACAGTGGGAAGGGTGTTGGAGGGGTTAAGGGCATTGAGGGTAGACAAGGCTCCTGGACTGGATGGAGTTCATCCGAGAGTGCTGAAGGAGCTGGCAGAGGTCCTGGCAGGACCCTTGGCAGACTTATTTAATTCATCTCTAGACACAGGATACATACCACACGACTGGAGACTGGCTCACGTGGTTCCCCTCCACAAGAGTTGACCCAAGGATCAACCAGGGACCTATAGGCCAGTAAGTCTAACGTCCATAGCGGGGAAGCTAATGGAGACCATCCTAAACGATAGGCTAGTGGCACTACTGGAGGTGAACGGGGTGCAGGATGGGAGGCAGCATGGCTTCGTCAAGGGCAGGTCATGCCAGACCAACCTGGTGGAATACTATCACTGGGTGACGAGGCAAATTGACAGGGGTCATGCGGTGGATGTCCTGTACCTAGACTTCAGTAAGGCCTTCAATTCAGTACCACACGAGAGACTTGAAAATCAAGTTACAGGGCACAGGGGCAGGAGCAAAACTGGTGGGGTGGGGTGGGTGTAGATCTGGCTAAAGGATAGGCAGCAGAGGGTGGTGGTAGGAGGGTAATACTCATCCCCTAAGCCTGTGACAAGTGGTGTTCCACAGGGGTCGGTGTTGGGCCCAGTGCTGTTTGGCATATTTATTGCAGACATCTCGGAGGGTATCGGCAGCAAAATCAGCCTATTTGCGGATTACACCAAGATGGGAGCAGTGGTGGACGACCCGGGAGGGGGTGATGGGGGCTACAGATGGATCTGGCAAGGCTGGAGGCATGGTCTGACAGATGGCAGCTGGGGTTCAATGCAAAAAATGCAAGGTGCTGCACTTCAGAACAAAAAATCCAAAGAGAAGCTACCATCTGGGGGGAGTGCAGCTGGAGGTAACAGAATAGGAGAAGGATCTGGGGGTGCTTATCATGGAAGCAATGAACAATTCTGCACAATGCAGAAAGGCTGCAGCAGTGGCCAACAAAATGCTGGGGTGCATTGCAAGGGGCATTACCTTGAGAAGAAGGGAGGTTATTCTATCATTATATAGATCGTTGGTTAGACCCCACCTGGAATATTGCATGCAGTACTGGTGCCCGTACCTACAAAAGGACATTAGGCTGCTGGAGGGTGTGCAGTGTAGGGCAATGAAGATGATTCAGGTCCTGGGGGAACTGCCATATGAGGTCAGTCTAAGAGAGTTTAACATGTACACACTGGAGGAGTGGAGGGATGTGGGAGATATGATTGAGACCTTCAAATACATGAAAAGGATAATCAAAACAGACATTGAGTCTATTCAGGAGGAGGGTGGGGAGAAACACTAGGGGCCATGACATGAGATTGGAGGGGGTTAAATTCAGGAGGGAGGTGATGAGGCATTTCTTTATGGAGAGGGTGGTGGCAAAGTGGACGCACTACCAGCTGAAGTGGTAGCATGTACCACAGTGGAATGCTTCAAGAAGGGGTGGGACAGGGCAAAGGGGAGGGTAAAGGAAGGTAAGGGGAGGGGGTTGGGCAGCTGCTGAATAGGGAATTAGCTGCATTCATGAGCAGCCTAGATAGACCATGATAGCCTTTTGCTGCTGACAATTTTCATATGTTCGTATCCATGCTGCTCTCTCGCTGGGTGTGCATGTACACTGTCTTCTTTGTATTCCTAGCCATCCTGCCTACCCTGGGGCTGGGAATCTCCATACTGGCACTCAATGGTTCAGCGGATCTCTAATCCTGGCTCTGCTTACTGCACTTCAACCAGGAAGTTTGTTGGGAACAGGCACATTGCCCAGTTGCTGCTATGGAGCACTGGTTCCATTTTTCATATCCGTGCATGTGCAGCAGCCAGACATAGCCTCCATGTTCCTATCTCCTTCATTCCCCAGCTTGCTGCAGCTGCTGGGCTCAGGGAACCTTCACTGTAGCTGCTGGTCCTGCTTCCCTGCCCTTTGCCTTGCTTACACCACCACTCCTCATGGCTGAGAGCAGGGGGAGCTGTGTGGCAATGGCCGTGGATCCTGAATGTTGAGCCCTAGTGAACATTTCACCAGGGCTCCTAATGGAGGACTCAACAGCCCTGCTAGTCCCCACTTCAGCAGTCCTGGGGACCAGACAGTGAAGACATCTTCCCTGGCTCCTAAGGAAGCAGAAATGTAAGCCCCATTTGGGGGGAGGCTTACGTTTCTATATAAAAATCAAAGGTAGCCAGTTATATGGCACTCAGTGGTAGGGAACTGCTCTGGCACACTGGCGGCCCAGGTTTGCACCTCATGCCCAGGATGTCAGAAGCAGAGGCCAGCAAGGAGGCTCACAGCATCCACATGGACACTCTTTGCCAGCCAGGGAGGGAGAGAAGACAAAGCAGCAGCTCCTGTTGGTGGCATGATGGTGCTACTGGTGGGATGGTGACCAGGTTCTGCCGGGAACCCCCAGGCCAATTGCAAGCTTGGTCATTCATGAGGGAGGGGAGATAGGAAGAGAAACCAGAAACTAGCTGGCCCATCTGGGAGCACTCTGGATGACAGTCTTCGTGTGTACTCCCCCACACCACATGGTCCTCCATGGCAGAGACCATCACCCAGCCCTGCCTTCAGAACACCAAGGTGATTCTGTCTCTCCTGCAGTGTTAGTGGAGAGGTGAAGGCCCCTCTGGAAGGGATAGAACTGGAGCTGGAGACAGGGACAACCTGGGATCTGGCAGTGGGCAGCATCTACATAAGAGTGTCTCTAGCAGACAGATGGAGCAACCACCTGCAGAACCATAAGGAGAAGTGCCCCCAGGGGTGAAAAGAAAATCAAAGGTATTGAGCTGACCCAGTGGTGCAGGGAGACTGGGCTTGATCCAGAGGCCTGGCATCCCACGCTGATACTGACTGATCCAGGGGAGTCACAGAGGTGAGTCCCAGGGAGGGTAAGAGATGGGTGGGCACAAATGCCCATCATTCACGTACCCCCTGCTAGTCAACCAAGGAACAGGCATAATGCCGTGGTAAAGGCAGACACCCAACCAGCTAGAGGAATTACAGCCATGGTGACCCTTAATGTCTGCGGGGAAAACACAGAAAGAAAAATAAAAGGTAATTTTTCAGGCAAGCAGCAGGCCTCAGAATCTGTCAGAAAAAAAAAACAATTGCATTAATAAAGGTAGAGACAGCAACACCCTTAGATCATCAGCTGTGTTTACTATGTTTTAAAAGGCATTTTGGAGAAACCTGGCATGTTCTGCTGATAGCTATTTACGAACACCAAGCCAGGCAGGCAGCCAGGTCTCTCTATGACAGAGAAAAGGTCTTAGGTTTTAGTTAGCTGGATTACACGTGCAGAAATTAACCTGTGGCAAAAAGCACCACACCAGTTACAGGAAAGTGGAGTTTAGATGTAGCATGGTCAGAGAGAGAGTTTACGTTTCAGTTTCTCTTTTTCTGAACTTGAAACAAAACATATAGATCTGTATTCACACAAGCACATTGAAGCACACACAGAAGACACACACGCACACACACACACAAATACACAAAACCACACATCGAGGTGCACATGCACACACATCACATGCATGAAAGCAAGCACACACATGCACATCGAGACACACAAAACACACATCAAGGCACACACGTGCATGCATGCAAGCACACACACACACACACACACACACACACACACACACACACACACACGTCACACTTTCATGCAATCGGACATCAAGAATATTGTTTTTTTATTTATTTAAATTTTGTTAACTGGGTAGGAACATTTGACCAGAGGTCCTTTTTCAGATCCATCACGGAAGTACAGTACAAATAACCGACACACGTAACATATGCAACATCACGATTAAACAATTTAGAACTTCTGATCCAGCAGAAATTGGTTAAAGTTTTACATTTAATTTTAATCAATTTCTGCTAGATCAGGAGGTTTGTAATTGTTTTAATTATTAATATTGCATTGTGCAGTTTGTCAGTTATTTGTACTGTATTTCTGTGTCAGACATGAAAAAGGACCTCTGGTCCAATGTCCCTACCCAGTTAACAAAATGTAGAATGAATCAATCAATCAGTCCACCAGGGCCCCTAAAGGAGGACTCAACAGCCCTGCCAGTCCCCACTTCAGCAGTCCTGGAGACCAGACAGTGAAGACATCTTCCCTGGCTCCTGAGGAGGCAGAAATGTAAGCCCCAGATTCGGGGGGAAGGGGCTTATGTTTCTATATAAAAATCAAAGGTAGCAGGTTATATGGCACTTAGTGGTGGGGAACCGCTCTGGCACACTGGTGGCCCAGGTTTGCACCTCATGCCCAGAACGTCAGAAGCAGAGGCCAGCAAGGAGGCTCACAGCATCCACACGGACACTGTTTGCCAGCCAGGGAGGGAGAGAAGACAAAGCAGCAGCTCCTGTTGGTGGCATGATGATGCTACTGTTGGGATGGTGACCAGGCTCTGTCAGGAACCCCCCAGGCCAGCCACAAGCTTGGTCATTAATGGGGGAGGGAAGACAGGAACAGAAACCAGAAACTAGCTGGCCCATCTGCGAGCACTCTGGGTGACAGCCTCCGTATGTACTCCCCCGCACCATATGGTCCTCCATGGCAGAGACCGTCACCCGACCCTACCTTCAGAATACCAAGGTGATTCTGTCTCTCATGCAGTGTTAGTGGAGAGGTGAAGGCCCCCTTGGAAGGGATAGAACTGGAGCTGGAGTCAGGGACAACCTGGGATCTGGCAGTGGGCAGCATCTGCATAAGAGTGTCTCTAGCAGACAGATGGAGCAACCACCTGCAGAACCATAAGGAGAGGTGCACCCAGGGGTGAACAGAAAATCAAAGGTAATGAGCTAACCCAGTGGTGCAGGGAGACTGGGCTTGATCCAGAGGCCTGGCATCCCATACTGATGCTGACTGGGTCCAGGTGAGTCACAGAGGTGAGTCCCAAGGAGGGTGAGAGATGGGTTGGCACAAATGCCCAGCATTCACTTACCCCCTGCTAGTCAACCAAGGACCAGGTATAACGTCAGTGGTAAAGACAGACACCCACCTAGCTGGAGGAATTGTACAGCTGTGGTGACCTTAACGTCTGCGGGGAAAACACAGAAAGAAAAATAAAAGGTAATATTTCAGGCAAGCAGCAGGCCTCAGAATCTGTCGGAACAAAAACAATTGCATTAATAAAGGTAGAGACAGCAACACCCTTAGATAATCTGCTGTGTTTACTATGTTTTAAAAGGCATTTTGGAGAAACCTGGCTTCAGGGGTGCCGGAAGATGGTAAAAACTGAGGGGGTGGAGGATCAGAGGGGCACTTTTAAGTGTCAAAAGGGCACTTTCGACACTAGTTTTTGCCATACAAAAATACAATAAATCATGTACACACACATCATAATGTTAAGAATGCAGTCCCATTTAGGACTAATTATGCAATGGCATACAAAGGTGCCAGCAAAAAGACCACCCAGTCTAAGTCTGCTCATGTGTACAGCTATATTAAGAAAGCAGCTGTCAACCCATTCCCCTCCAATAGCTCCACATGGCTTTGAACCACACATTCCTTAACCTGTTACACTGGTTGTCGAGGTGCAACAGAGAGATGCCATAGTAATGTGCATCACCAGTCCCAAGCATGCAGTCTTCACACTAATGAGTTAGGAGTTTTTGGTTCCACTAACTTCAAGATAGAAGTTAGTGGTTAAGCCCAACCACCAGCGACAAGGTAAACTCCTGAGGCTGGGGAAATAAAGACACAGAGCCATTATGTTTACACAGCTTATTTATTAATGAATCACAGTGTACATCGTAAAGTGTATCTATTAATGAATCATAGTATACAATGACAGTAAACAATATTGTACAACGACAGGGGTATAAACAGATTTTTACAGCAGTCTGGATGGATGGAGGGAGGAGTGGGATACATTTGGAAATGGGCCAATGTTCTGAAGAATTCAATAGAGGAAAGACATCTGCTCATTCATTCCTGTACTGTTGCTACTGAATACCAAAGACTCACCCAACCAATTTACCATCACATCTATACTCCTGCCATGAATTAATCCTTGATGCTCTGGTCACCACTTCAGGCTGGTAAGCCTTGCAAGCCTCCACCAAGCCCTGGTGGCCACCAAATCATCCCATGAATGCTCTGGGAGCCACTTCAGGCTGGTAAGCCTTGCAAGCCTCCACCAAGCTCTGGTGGCCACCAAATCATCCCATGAATGCTCTGGGAGCCACTTCAGGCTGGTAAGCCTTGCAAGCCTCCCCCAAGCCCTGGTGGCCATCAAAATCAACCAATTTATCATCACATCTACACTTCTGCCATGAAGTAATCCTTGATGCTCTGGTCACCACTTCAGGATGTTAAGCCTCTGCAAGCCTCCACTAGGCCCTGGTGGCCACCAAAAATCAACCAATTTACCATCACATCTACACTTCTGCCATGAAGTAATCCTTGATGCTCTGGTCACCACTTCAGGATGTTAAGCCTCTGCAAGCCTCCACCAAGCCCTGGTGGCCACCAAATCATCCCATGAATGCTCTGGGAGCCACTTCAGGCTGGTAAGCCTTGCAAGCCTCCACCAAGCCCTGGTGGCCACCAAATCATCCCATGAATGCTCTGGGAGCCACTTCAGGCTGGTAAGCCTTGCAAGCCTCCACCAAGTCCTGGTGGCCACCAAATCATCCCATGAATGCTCTGGGAGCCACTTCAGGCTGGTAAGCCTTGCAAGCCTCCACCAAGCCCTGGTGGCCACCAAATCATCCCATGAATGCTCTGGGAGCCACTTCAGGCTGGTAAGCCTTGCAAGCCTCCACCAAGCCCTGGTGACCACCAAATCATCCCATGAATGCTCTGGGAGCCACTTCAGGCTGGTAAGCCTTGCAAGCCTCCACCAAGCCCTGGTGACCACCAAATCATCCCATGAATGCTCTGGGAGCCACTTCAGGCTGGTAAGCCTTGCAAGCCTCCACCAAGCCCTGGTGGCCACCAAAATCAACCAATTTACCATCACATCTACACTTCTGCCATGAAGTAATCCTTGATGCTCTGGTCACCACTTCAGGATTTTAAGCCTCTGCAAGCCTCCACTAGGCCTGGTGGCCACCAAAAATCAACCAATTTACCATCACATATACACTTCTGCCATGAAGTAATCCTTGATGCTCTGGTCACCACTTCAGGATGTTAAGCCTCTGCAAGCCTCCACCAAGCCCTGGTGGCCACCAAATCATCCCATGAATGCTCTGGGAGCCACTTCAGGCTGGTAAGCCTTGCAAGCCTCCTCCAAGCCCTGGTGGCCACCACAACCAAGCAACAAATTTACCACCATATGAATCTCGGTAAAGTACAGAATTTCTGTATCAGATTTTTCCAAAAAAGTTAAGTCGTCTCTCATTTCATTGCACAAACTCCCGAACAATTAGTGTCCGATCCAAGTTGTCCGTTCTCTTTTTGTGAATGTGCAACAGCATTAGGTGATTGTACCTCTTCTCTGTCATGGTGCTTCTTAAGTAAGACTTTATCGTCCGCTGAGTTGAAAAAGATCTCTCCCCAGTTACTGTACTCATTGGGACGAGGAGGTAAATTTGAATGAGCTTCACTACTTCTGAATACAGTATCTGCTGCTGGCAGTCTTTTCCCACTAAGGCATCAATAATGGTGTTGATTGAAGTTACTGCCCTCACCTCTGGCAGAACCTGCCGCACAAGTCCTAGGAGCAAGTTCAGTTGTGCATTCAGAATGTCAATGTCCAAGTCCTTATCTCCATACAACTGTGTGATCCGAGGAGGAACTGAAAACGTCTTTGCATTGGCTGCTTGAAGCAACAAATTCTCCATGGATGACAGCAAAGCGTAGGTTTCTTGATCAAAATGTCGGTCTAGTTCAACAAGACAAGCATCAATGGCTTCATAGTACATCTGTCGATACCAGTCCTTAGCAGATTCGGGATGGTGATGTGGTGCACTACCATGTTGCAGCCTTGCTGGCACATAGTGCTGTCTGGGAAGTTTTGCTCCTTCACTTTTTCAGTAGTTGCGCTTTCTCATTGATGCCTTCATAGACCTGGTCAAAGTCATGGCTGGCATTGTAAATTCTTCTTCAGGGAGTTTATGCTCATCATTGTAGTTTCTGCTGTCAGTGTTTTTGTTTGCAGGATTGAAGCCACTTGTTCCGATACGCTGAATATGTTGTATGATACAACCAGTCCAAAGTAGGTCCGAAACTTTTTCATCACTGACATCAGGCCTTTGACCTTAGTTTGTACATCTGTAGCTTTGTCTCGTTTCTGCTCCTCTAAGGTGTCATGGAGTGCTCCATAGTTTTTGAGAACCGACTTGATGCTCTTTGTTCTTGCTGTCCATCTTGTTGGACAAAGTAAGTGCAGGCCTTCTATCATCATGCAAGGGTCCTCACTGTCATTCACTGCAATATTTTCATAAAGAGCCAGCCTGTGGGGATCCCTGAATCAACACACTTAAATTCTGGACAAAGCTGAGAGCATCACAATGGCATCACTCGCTTTGCTACAGTTTTGCAACACCAGGTCCAAGGAATGACTTGCACAATGGACATTCAATGCTAGTGGATTTTCTCTTAATTATTGTTGCAGTTCCAGAAATGCATCCACTCATATTTGCTGCTCCATCATACGCCTGTCCCTCAGGTTGTTGATTGGTAGTTGCATCTTATTAGAACATCCTAATGGCACTGGTGATGGATTCTGCATCAGTCGCCATTTCATACATCCCAATAAAATCTTCGTGTATAACAAAATGGGGCAGGAAACCCATCGGATACATATTGTCATCTGTTCATGTTGGCTAATATCCGTGATTCATCTGCGATGATTGCATACAGCTTTGATCCATTGCGATCTCTCTTCCAGAAGGTTCCTCAGCAGCTGATGTGCCATGATTTCCATGACTTCATTCACAACATCTGAACTCTGATACTTCCTTCCTGGATCCATCCCTGTAGTTCTGGCATGTCAACTGCCCTACTCAGCATTTCCTGCCTCAGGTTGCTTTCCTGTTCTTTATGGCTACGAATTGCTAGTCCTTGCCGAACTAGAAGCTTTATCGCATTTACCTGTTTCAGGAACAGGTCTCTGTTTCTTGCCTGTTCCTGTGTAAGATGCTGGCTGAGCTGAGCACCAACGTTCATCCTTGTGTTGTTGAATGCAGTATACTTCTCAACAGCTTCATTTTGGAATAATGATGTCTGATGTTTCTTGAATTTGTCAATTGCTTTCTTCCAATCACTAAATCCTGCTGAAATGAATGTAGTTTCACCACAATGACTGCCTGTGATTAGTTTTTTCCACTGCTGCCCGACAGTAGTAGCAGAACACATCCTTTTGAAACACAGTATGTTAGCCAGTTGAAAGATGAAAACCACCGTGTTTGACAAGTTCTTGTTTCACTTCTCCCATTGGTTCGCAGAATGACTTGTTTGATTGAAGTATCTATAACACTGCTTGGTTGAAAAACACCGTTAATATTGTGGCAACAAACAGAAGAGCAGGAGGGAAGAGACAAAGAGACAGCAGATTCAGACACGGTTGGTTCAACTGCAGTTACCCAGGCTTTCTCAGAACAGGAGGGGAGAGACAAAGAGACAGCAGATTCAGACACGGTTGGTTCAACTGCAGTTACCCAGGCTTTCTCAGAACAGGAGGAGAGAGACAAAGAGACAGCAGATTCAGGCATGGTTGGTTCAACTGCTGTGAGCTGAGTATTCTCAGAGACATGCACGATGTTGCCATCACTGTTGCTGTTCATTGGGAACAGCTCTGCAGCTCTGTTTTCTGTATCAGAGAAAGAGCAGGCCTTACCATCCATGGGAACTGGAATAGCAGCTGCAGGACAATCATCAGGCAAGGAACATGTTAGTTCTAGCACTGATGCAGCATTTGAAACAAACATTGCTGCATTTGACTCTGTCGAAACCATTGGCAGCCAAGTGGTATGCACAGTTACATTGGCACTTACAATACCGGTACAGCTGACAGCTGCAGTGCTTGTGGCAGTGTCAGTGGTATTATTCCTGGCAGCGAAGTCCCTTGCATGCTCTGAAGCTGTTGGTATCGGGGCACTCCCAAACCAATAATTTAGTTTTCTTGGCATCTTGGCAGCAATATCAGCCAGTTGTTTCTCCATCTGTCATTTTTGTCTCTCAGACCGTGGCATATTTGAATGCAGTGAGTCCTGCAGGCTCTGAGAAAGAATTATGCATACAGTTTAGTGAACTCATCCGATTACCATCTTCTGATAAGGTACTGCAGCATGAACATTAAGCATGCAAGCAATAGAATTTCTATGGCAAATATTTTATATTTTGCCCTTCCTCAACCCTCCCCCAATCGTTGTCAATAGTTATCAATCCGCAACTACTGGGCCTATTTTAGATATTCTCGGCTAGTGATCCATGCAGCAAAATGCTTGTGTATTGCACCAGTGTACAAGACTGGAGTCCAATAACATTTATTGGAGGCTTTGGCTTGTAGACACTGGGGAATGGGACTGGGGCGCCCTCCTGAAGACAAGCCAGCAGCGCAGCAGAGGAAAAAAAAAAAACAACTAAAAAAAGATATTCTGCTTAAGGGAGATTTGGTCAGTAAAGCGATGGGTAGCAAGACAAGAGAGGGAGTATAAAATGTACTTGTTTACACGCATTCATACAAGCTACATACTCCTCAGAATGGACACATCTACTGGCTGTAATAAGAAGGTATCAGAGGTCTGATTTCATGTCCAGCCACCAGTCAACTGGATTCTCGTAGAGAACAAAACCCGATGTTCTACTAACCAAGTTCACCTTTTGGAACTAGCTGGACTCAGTGTGACGCTGGTACTGACAATCACACTTTTTTGTATGCCACCAACACTGTTACTCAGCTGGCCAACTGTTACAATTGCAGGGCTTTTGTTATGTCCATGACTTCGGTATCGTGAAATTTGCCTCCTCCCCCTATGTCACATATCGGCCACCCTCTCCCAGCAGCTGCAACTCAGACTTTTCAACTGCCCAACTTCTGCAACTCTTCCTTCTCAGAGATGACCCAGCAGTGAGGGGAGTAAGCAATTCTCACCCTATTACTGCCTGGCTATTCAACCAAGGGTGGTGACAGAGGCCAAAGTTCAGTGCATGCAAGGACTATGCTATTCACCCAACATTGAATTGTTTTTATACGAGAAGCACAAACCTCAGTCGTTTTATAAACTGTGCCCACAGGAGAACTTGGACACAGTGGTACTACTTTTTAATGCTCCCTATACCACTCAGTGGTTTCTCACACAAGTCATGCCAAGTGCCAACTTCATTTACCACCCCTGAACACAACAGTGCCATACTCTAATCCAGTCCAACATGCAAGTCAGATTCCATGCCATTGTCTGCCAGTGCTACACTACGTAAAACATGCATCATTAATCATTCTAAGCATGCTTACAGCTGCCTCCTCCACACCCAGCTCACTTTAGACACATTTGTAAACCACTATTTTATAATGCAAATACTCCCTAGATTTCTGAGATGCGAGTCCTGTCAATACAAAGTATTAGAACAATTACACAGTTAGGTCGTGAGTGCCACCAGTCACAGGAATTAAAAAGGCAGATGTGCAGATTCAATCGAGAGAGAGAGAGAGGGAGAGAGAGAGAGAGAAGGACACACGATACACAAATTATGTTAGCAGCAGTATGTGGTCGTTTGAACTCCCGACAGTGCAATTTTTTTTTAACTGGTTCCATAGCACTCCCATAGGCTCCAGAAATGGGGGTCTTAGCTAGTCAAGGTGGCTGTATAACAGGAGATGGTGCAGCCCCATTGTGGTGCAAACCCTCTTGCAACCTGTGCAATGGTGCTTCTGTCGCAAGGCATCCCAATCTCAACACAAATTTCCAAATCTCAGTACCAGCATTCTGTCGTTAAGTCAGTGGGTGCAGTTATAGGCCAGTCCCAAAATATATTTCTTGTATGTGTTATTGACCAGTGTCTACTTTAGAGCTAGTTGGCTCAGCAATACATATCTTGCGACATCATTTTGTTGTTCTCTATCTCTGGAGTGCAGTTAATTACTTTTTTCCAATCTCAACACATTCAAAAAAAAATCAGGATTTCCACAAAGTTTGATGCAAGGTGCCACTTGCATCATACCCATTTGGTGCAGGCACCTTGCGACAAACATACGCTTTTTAGAATTGGGCCCCATGTCTCCAGGTCTTGCCACTTTCCTTATCTCTGTCTCCATAGCTTCATCCATTTTGGCCATTAGATCTGGTGGTTACACTTTATTTTGTGTCTGTTTCAACATAACTAATATCTAATTACATGAAACAGGGTAGCTGCATTGTAATTGCATGCAGTTGCAGTGTAGTTACACTGTAACTAGAGTGTAGGTAAGTGACAAAATAAAGTGTAACCAATCTGGTGATCTGTACACTACCCCTACCTTGCACTTCTTAGACAACACACTGGCAAACAGGCTAGCTCGGAGGGAATTTTGCTGAGTAATGTCAAAAGCAGTACATATGAAATGCCATGCCACAATATCTAGAAGGCTATGAATATGGGGCAACGAATCTATTTTATGCATGTGAATGTGCACTTTTGGATTTGTGTCAAGGTGAAAATGGAACATTTTAACTTTTCTGCTGGTAACAAGAATAATTTTTCCATTTAAGGGTAGATTAAATAGAAAGTGCTGATGCAGAGAAACATTGTTTAGTTTTCAGGGCTATAGTTGGTGTTCATGAAAGAACAACTGTTTAGAGCATTAGCCCCAACCCTGCCCCCAGACTCCCACACAGGAGCCTAACAGTGCAAGTTTTCCTGCATTGCTTTGCTGCCACTCATGACACCAGTAACCTCAATTTGGAATTAGGCTTAGCTCAGGATGCTGAAGCTCTCAAATCAAAGCCAGCCTGAGCCATCGCCCATCATATAACATGCTACCCTCTCATGCTTCTACCACCCTTTCTGAGAGGAAGTATTTTGCAATACCTTCTTTAAACCCCACCTCCCCAATTTCATAGCATGCCTCCCAGTTCTAGAGCTTGCCCTCTTTGAAGAGGCCCCCCACTGCACTCTGTTTACCCCTGCTGAGGTACTTGAAGGGGCCAATCATGTCACCCTTACTCTCCTGTCCTCCAGAATATACATCTTGAAATACCTCAGACTCTCCTCCTATGGCTTCCCTGTAGCCTGTGTGCCATCTTGTTTTTCTGCTTCTCTGGACTTCCTCCACCCTGTCTATATCTTTCTTTGGGTGCAGTTTCCTGAACTGAAGATAGCATTCCAGGTGGAGGTGTACCAGAGAGCAGTACAGTGGAACACCAAATCCCTCATCCTGCTGGTGATGTCCCCTTCCCGTGCATCCCAGCATCCCACTAGTCTAGCCCAGATACTTGTCACACTGTACTAACACCTTGTGGTCTTTTGAAATAACCATAAGGTCCTGTTTCTCCCTAGCAACTGACAGACTCCCCTCATCTTATACTCAGCACTGGGGTGCCTGTGCCCTAGATGCATGATTTTGCGCTTTTTGGCACTGAACCCCAACTATCATACCTAAAAAATGGTTTTAGACTGTTTTATTTTGGGGGAGGGGCTTTGTTTCTTTCATGCCCTCTCTAGTGCCACAGAGTCAGGAACAGAAGAAACTGATACTACAGAAGTACTGCTGGTGTTCTTATCTTGGATTTCAGGATTCACCGCAGAACTTCTGCATTTTTCTGCTGTTTACACAGGCAGTGGCGTTTTGAACTAACAGGGCCATAGAAACAAATTACAAATAATTTACCTCTTCGTTCCTTTTTAACACCAGTGCTGCGATCCGGCACACTCATGAGCATTTGACTGCATTGTTGCTGCACACATCCAACTGGTTAAGGGCAAATCATGTGGTTACCATATTACAGAATAATTAGTTTTGAATTCAATATATACAACAAACAATGTGACTCACTTACTTTGTTTAGTGGTATCTGGTGCAGTCAGTGAAAGATGCCTGTTCTGCTGCACAGCCCGTCGTCATAAGGAGATTCTTTTCTCCAGATGCCCAGGCACAGTAGGAGCTACTCTTCTTCAGACACACAACAGCTCCTGAGCTACAGACTCACTCAGTCCCAACTAGCTTCCTCCTTGCTGCGGCTCAGGAACCTGGGGCTCTTGAAATCTCAGTCTCACTACCAGCTTTCTCCTCTTCAGGCTCCGACTCTCACTTTCAGTTCTACCCTGCAGGATTCGAGGAATGAAGCCACCAACCGCCGTATATTGAGCCACTCAGCGTCGCCCACGGACGAACTAGAACGAACTCCGAGTCAGGCTTCAGGCCCGGGTCACAAAAACTCACAGTCCACGCCACGACCACCAGCACCAACTTGCTGCTGCAGGCTGCAGCGAAGAAATTACAGTTATGGATGCCTATTACCGTCGTGACACCGACGCTGCAGTTGTAGTCCCTCCCCCTAGCAGCAGCTGCCCCCAGTTAAGCTTAGCTGAGCCTGAGCTCCACGACCACGAGTCCACGATCGACCCCGTCACCCCACCAGTCTCTCCTCCAGTCCAGCGACTGTCCAACTATGTGCCACCTAGTTGCCCTCGATTCTCACTCTCCTCTCAGCTGAGCTTGCCTTTACTGTAGTCAGTCTACCCCGCCGCCACTGGCACCACCGCCTCATTGACCTCCTGGACACTCTCCAACTCGGCTCAATCACTATCCAGACCACCGACCACGCCGCATGCCGCACACAGCTCCTCAGACCTCAGACTCTCAGTAGTCTACTCCAGTCAGGAACACAGAGAGAGCAGAATAGGAAAAAGCTAGGAAACCACTGGGCATTTAAAGAGCCCGAGCGACCCACCACCCCTAAGGACACGCCTTCATTTCTTAAAGCGGACCTGATTGAGAGATGTGTGTGCCATCTCAATCAGGTCCGCTCTGAAGTGCGCCGCGTCACAGACATATTTAGATCCGCCCCCATCTGCAGAGAAGGAAATCGCGTGGGAAAAACAAAAAACATGACACCAGTCGCCTCCCGCTACCCTTCACAGACGATAGGCAATCTTCTAGGCTGCACAAGTGGTGCAAGGCGCCCCTCCGCCTCAGTTCCGGCGCCTCTGCTCGGCTTGTTCTGCTGATAGCTATTTATGAACACCAAGCCAGGCAGGCAGCCAGGTCTCACTATGACAGAGAAAATTCTTGGGTTTTAGTTAGCTAGATTACACATGCACCAATTAACTTGTGGCAAAAAGCACCACACCAGTTACAGGAAAGTGGAGTTTCGATGTAGCAGGGTCAGAGAGAGTTTACATTTCAGTTTCT
Source organism: Neoceratodus forsteri (assembly GCA_016271365.2). Lineage (NCBI taxonomy): Eukaryota > Metazoa > Chordata > Ceratodontiformes > Ceratodontidae > Neoceratodus > Neoceratodus forsteri. The sequence goes on from CM028129.1 coordinate 129,078,612, forward strand.
CTTCTTCTGAACTCAAAACAAAACATATAGATCTGAATGCACACAAGCACATTAAAGCACACAGACACACAGACACACACACAAAACCACACATCGAGGTGCACATGCACACACATCACATGCAAGCAAGCAAGCACACACTTGCACATTGTGACACACAAAACACACATCAAGGCACACACATGCATGCAAGCACACACACACACTTCACACTTTCATGCAATCAGAGTTCAAGAATATAGTTTTTTTTTTAATTTAAATTTTGTTATCCGGGTAGGAACATTTGACCAGAGGTCCTTTTTCAGATCCATCATGGAAGTACAGTACAAATAACCGACAAACTGTACAATGCAACATTAGTAATTAAAACTATTAAAAACTTCCTGATCCAGCAGAAATTGGTTATAGTTTTAAATTTAATTTTAACCAATTTCTGCTAGATCAGGAAGTTTGTAATTGTTTTAATTATTAATATTGTATTGTGCTGTTTGTCGGTTATTTGTTCTGTATTTCTGGGTCAGACATAAAAAAGAACCTCTGGTCCAATGTCCCTACCCAGTTAACAAAATGTAGAATAAACCAATCAATCAGTCCACCAGAGCCCCTAAAGGAGGACTCCACAGCCCTGCCAATCCCCACTTCAAAAGTCCTGGGGACCAGACAGTGAAGACATCTTCCCTGGCTCCTAAGGAGGCAGAAATGTAAGCCCCAGATTGGGGGGGGGGGCATTTCTATATAAAAATCAATGGTAGTCGGTTATATAGAACTCAGTGATGAAGAACCTCTCTGGAACACTGGCGGCCCAGGTTTGCACCTCATGCCTAGGACGTTAGAAGCAGAGGCCAGCAAGGAGGCTCACAGCATCCACACGGACACTCTTTGCCAGCCAGGGAAGGAGAGAAGACAAAGCAGCAGCTCCTGTTGGTGGCATGATGGTGCTACTGGTGGGATGGTGACCAGGCTCTGTCAGGAACCCCCCAGGCCAGCTGCATGCTTGATCATTCATGGGGGAAGGGAGAGAGGAAGAGAAACCAGAAACTGGCTGGCCCATCTGGGAGCACTCTGGGTGACAGCCTCTGTGTGTACTCCCCCACACCACATAGTCCTCCATGACAGAGACCATCACCCAGCCCTGCCTTCAGAACACCAAGGTCATTTTGTCTCTCCTGCAGTGTTAGTGGATAGGTGAAGGTCCTCCTGGAAGGGATAGAACTGGAGCTTGAGTCAGGAACAACCTGGAATCTGGCAGTGGGCAGCATCTGCATAAGAGTGTCTTTAGCAGACAGATGGAGCAACCACCTGCAGAACCATAAGGAGAGCATGCATTCAAGCATGCATGGGACAGTCATAAGGCAATTCTAGGGGGTGGGGGTAGGAAGAAGTAGGCTGCTGGTTAACTAGGATCTGCAGCTCATCCATCAGGTAGGGAAATGGGCAGACTGGGTGGGCCAAGCAGTCCTTATCTGCCATCAAATTCTATGTTTCTATGTTTCTATGAGAGGTGCCCCCAGGGGTGAAAAGAAAATCAAAGGCAATGAACTAACCCAGTGGTGCAGGGAGACTGGGCTTGATCCAGAGGCCTGGCATCCCACACTGACGCTGACAGGTCCAGGTGAGTCACAGAGGTGAGTCCCAGGGAGGGTGAGAGATGGGTGGGCACAAATGCCCAGCATTCACGTACCCCCTGCTAGTCAACCAAGGAACAGGCATAATGCCAATCATAAAGGCAGACACCCACCCAGCTAGAGGAATTACAGCCCTGGTGACCCTTAACATCTGCTGGGAAAACACAGAAAGAAAAATAAAAGGTAATATTTCAGGCAAGCAGCAGGCCTCAGAATCTGTCAGAAAAAAAAAAACAATTGCATTAATAAAGGTAGAGACAGCAACACCCTTAGATCATCAGCTGTGTTTACTATGTTTCAAAAGGCATTTTGGAGAAACCTGGCTTGTTCTGCTGATAACTGTTTATGAACACCAAGCCAGGCAGGCAGCCAGGTCTCACTATGACAGAGAAAATTCTTGGGTTTTAGTTAGCTAGATTACACATGTACCAATTAACTTGTGACAAAAAGCACCACACCAGTTACAGGAAAGTGGAGTTTCGATGTAGCAGGGTCAGAGAGAGTTTACATTTCAGTCTCTCTTCTTCCGAACTCAAAACAAAACATATAGATCTGAATGCACACAAGCACATTAAAGCACACAGACACACACACACACACACACACACACACACACACACACACACACACAAAACCACACATCGAGGTGCACATGCACACACATCACATGCAAGCAAGCAAGCACACACATGCACATTGTGACACACAAAACACACATCAAGGCACACACATGCATGCAAGCACACACACACACACACACACACACACACACGTGTCACACTTTCATGCAATCAGATTTCAAGAATATAGTTTTTTTTTAATTTAAATTTTGTTATCTGGGTAGGAACATTTGACCAGAGGTCCTTTTTCAGATCCATCACGGAAGTACCGTACAAACCAATTTCTGTTGGATCAGGAAGTTTTTAGTAGTTTTAATTACTAATGTTGCATTGTACAGTTTGTTGGTTATTTGTACTGTTTTTCTGGGTCAGACATGAAAAAGGACCCCTGGTCCAATGTCCCTACCCAGTTAACAAAATGTAGAATAAATCAATCAATCAGTCCACCAGGGCCCCTAAAGGAGGACTCCACAGCCCTGCCAGTCCCCACTTCAGAAGTCCTGTGGACCAGACAGTGAAGACATCTTCTCTGGCTCCTGAGGAGGCCCCAGATTTGGGAGGGGGGGGGCTTACATTTCTATATAAAAATCAATGGTAGCCAGTTATATAGAACTCAGTGGTGAGGAACCGCTCTGGCACACTGGCGGCCCAGGTTTGCACCTCATGCCTAGGACGTTAGAAGCAGAGGCCAGCAAGGAGGCTCACAGCATCCACATGGACACTCTTTGCCAGACAGGGAAGGAGAGAAGATAAAGCAGCAGCTCCTGTTGGTGGCGTGATGGTGCTACTGGTGGGGTGGTGACCAGGCTCTGCCAGGAACCCCCCAGGCCAGCTGCATGCTTGATCATTCATGGGGGAGGGGAGACAGTAAGAGAAACCAGAAACTGGCTGGCCCATCTGGGAGCACTCTGTGTGTACTCCCCCACACCACATGGTCCTCCATGGCAGAGACCATCACCCAGCCCTGCCTTCAGAATACCAAGGTCATTCTGTCTCTCCTGCAGTGTTAGTGGAGAGATGAAGGTCCTCCTGGAAGGGATAGAACTGGAGCTGGAGTCAGGAACAACCTGGGATCTGGCAGTGGGCAGCATCTGCATAAGAGTGTCTCTAGCAGACAGATGGAGCAACCACTTGCAGAACCATAAGGAGAGGTGCAGCCAGGGGTGAAAAGAAAATCAAAGGTAATGAGCTGACCCAGTGGTGCAGGTGAGTCCCAGGAAGGGTGAGAGATGGGTGGGCACAAATGCCCAGCATTCACGTACCCCCTGCTAGTCAACCAAGGAACAGGCATAACGTCAGTGGTAAAGGCAGACACCCACCCAGCTAGAGGAATTGTACAGCTGTTGTGACCCTTAACGTCTGCGGGGAACACACAGACAGAAAAATAAAAGGTAATATTTCAGGCAAGGAGCAGGCCTCAGAATTTGTTGGAACAAAAACAATTGCATTAATAAAGGTAGAGACAGCAACACCCTTAGATCATCAGCTGTGTTTACTATGTTTTAAAAGGCATTTTGGAGAAACCTGGCTTGTTCTGCTGATAGCTATTTATAAACACCAAACCAGGCAGGCAGCCAGGTCTCACTATGACAAGGAAAACATCTTGGGTTTTAGTTACCTAGATTACATGTGCAGAAATTAACCTGCGGCAAAAAGTGCCACACCAGTTAGTGGAATTTCAATGTAGCATGGTCAGACAGAGTTTACATTTTAGTTTCTCGCCTTCTGAACTTGAAACAAAACATATCGCTCTGCATGCACACTAGCACATTGAGGCACACACAGAAGACACACACACACGCACACACACACACGTCATACTTTCATGCAATCAGATCTCAAGAATATTGTTTTTCTATTTATTTGAATTTTGTTAACTGTATAGTGAAATTGGATAAGAGGTCCTTTTTCAGGTCCATCACGGACATACAGTACAAATAACCTACAAACCGTATGTAACCCCCCTGCAGATGGGGGTTCCCAAAAGTCTTCCAGGAGCTTGCCTGAAAGCTTCAAGTCTGGACGGTGTTTGGCGTCTGAGCTGTTTAAATGTGGTTCCAAGTGAGTGCTATTTGAGCCTCCATGTACTGTCTCTTTAAGAGCTGTCTGCTTGCAGACTTAATTAGTTTGTATAGGGGAGACTGTGTATTTAATGCTCGAATCCCACCCGAGCTGCAGAGTAATCGCTCCATTTTGCGGTCGCTGTAGGTGCAAAGGGAGCCCATCTGAAAGCTGTAACTGTTTGCCTGTAATCATTTAAAGCATTAGCAAAATTGTAGTTTGTCTAACCTGCCTTTATTGCAGCTGGGACTCTGTGTGTGTTACCTTTCCATTTTGGACCTAAACTGCTGTGCTGGGCCAATTGGGTTAAGGGAGCCCTAAAATGGAGCCTGTGGATGAATCAGAACTTGGACTCTTAATTTAAGCCAGCCACAAGGGGATTGTATGGACAGTGACTCTGGGAAACGAAGTTTTGACCTTGGCGCCTTTTTCTACCATCAGAAGGAGTCTTATTGTGAGTGACAGCTGAATCAGCCAACAGAAAAGTGTGGAGCTAAAGGAAATGCCCTGCTCTGTGACTGCAAAGATCAGATTAGTTGTGGCAGTGAAGAGAGAAGGAGCTGTATGCTTCTGCAGTGTATAGTTTCGCGTGGGAAGCGTGTGTGAGGCCCTGAGTTTCGGTCTGCAGCCTTTGTGAGTGCCAGTTTGAACTGAATCTGAGTTGTTAGGAGAAAGAAGCACTGGAAGTGTGGAAACCAGGCTCACCCTGTAGAAGACTGGAGAAGTTGCTGAATCGCGTTCAGTCTGTCAGGAACTGAAGCTGCTGTGTGTGCTCCTGAGTATTTTGCAGTAATTGCGATCAGGATCGAGGAGCAGCCTGCCTAGTATAGTACTTTCCTTTTACATATGAATGTGTGTAGCACTTGTGGGGAATTGCTATTTCCGATCCCCATGTACTGTGTGCTGTGTGTTGAAGCTGAAAGCAAACCCCAGCTTGTCTCGGACAAAATCCGTTTGCTATCAACTGCAGTGGGGTCCAGTTACAAGGACCTTGTCTTCATGCCCTGTTGTTTCTGGCAATCTGGAAGAACATCCACCATCCGGTCCTCAGCTTGGGTATTGTGAGTACAAATCAGGGTATTCCCCTGCAGCCTGTTTTCAATCACAAGTGTGTCATCTAATTCTTGTTGTTTCACTGCTTCATGGACTGAGCCATCCGGCCCTGGATTACAATTGGGTGTTGTGCATATATTTTCTTCTACAGGGTCCTATCCATCTGCACCTGCCAGCCAACCCCGGGCAACGGACCTGGCTAGCCCGTCCCCCAAACCTGGGTACCCAGAGTGTGACTTTTCAGACCCTGTATGTGTGCACGGTACTGTGATTTAATGCCATCAATTAATCTGATTCCTCCCTCCCGTGTTACTGTCCCCTAAATAAATCAGATTTGTTGTTGTTATACTATATACTGTCTGTGGCGATGGTACTTATGGAAACAGTATTGTATTTCGCTGTGTATGTTGTTTAACCTTATTTTACAGGGGGTCCTCAGAGATGTGCTGCAGAATCAGTCTTGAGGGTAAGTGGTGCTTTATGAGTGAACAGTGTATATATGTGGGGTATTGGGGCTGTAACTCCTGTGTACTGTGTGAGCCACTAGAGGGAACCAGAGGGGGTCATGGTGTCCCAGGGGCTGTGATCAAGCTAGTTTAACCACTACAAACCCTAACCTCTGGGTGGAGGCACCCGCCATAGAACCTAGGCCCCTCAACCTGTCAGTAGTCAAGCAGGCAGGGGTAGTAGCCCTTGGGATAGCCACTCGAAAGTCATATACGTAACATTAATAATTAAAACACTTGCAAGCTTCCTGATCCAGCAGACATCGGTTAGAGTTTTAAATTTAGTTTTAATCAATTTCTGCTGGATCAGGAAGTTTGTAATTGTTTTAATTATTAATGTTGCATTGTACAGTTTGTCAGTTATTTATACTCTATTTCTAGGTCAGACCTGAAAAAGGACCGCTCGTCCAATGTCCCTACCCAGTTAACAAAATGCAGAAAAAATCAATCAATCAGTAAGTAAATAAATAAAATCAAGCAATGAGATCTGATTGCATGATGGTGTGACACCTGTGTGTATGTGTGCTTGCATGCATGTGTTGTGCTATGATGTGTGTTTATCTGTCTCGATGTGCATGTGTGTGCTTGCGTGCATGCATGTGTGTTTGTATGTTCACCTCAATGTGTGGTTTTGTGTGTGTGTGTGTGCTTGAGTGCATGCATGTGTGTGCCTTAATGTGTGTTTCTATGTGTCTTGATGTTTGATTTTGTGTGCATGCATGTGTGTGCCATGATGTGTGTTTGTGTGTGTCTCGATGTGCATGTGTCTGTGCTTGCTTGCGTGCATGCATGTGGGTGCATGTGCACCTCGATGTATGGTTTTTTGTGTGTGTGCTTGCATGCATGCATGTGTGTGTCATGATGTGTGTGTTGTGTGTGTTTCAATGTGCATGTGTGTGCATGTACACCTCGATGTGTGGTTTTGTGTGTGTGTGTGTGTGCTTGAGTGCATGCATGTGTGTGCCTTAATGTGTGTTTCTGTGTGTCTCGATGTTTGATTTTGTGTGCATGCATGTGTGTGCCATGATGTGTGTTTGTGTGTGTCTCGATGTGCATGTGTGTGTGCTTGCTTGCGTGCATGCATGTGGGTGCATGTGCACCTCGATGTGTGTTTTTTTGTGTGTGTTTGTGTGTGTGTGTGCTTGCATGCATGCATGTGTGTGCCATGATGTGTGTGTTGTGTGTGTCTCGATGTGCATGTGCGTGCATGCATGTGTGTGCATGTACACCTCGATGTGTAGTTTTGTGTGTGTGTGTGCTTGAGTGCATGCATGTGTGTGCCTTAATGTGTGTTTCTGTGTGTCTTGATGTTTGATTTTGTGTGCATGCATGTGTGTGCCATGATGTGTGTTTGTGTGTGTCTCGATGTGCATGTGTGTGTGCTTGCTTGTGTGCATGCATGTGGGTGCATGTGCACATCGATGTATGGTTTTGTGTGTGTGTGTGTGCTTGCATGCATGCATATGTGTGCCATGATGTGTGTGTTGTGTGTGTCTCGTTGTGCATGGGTGTGCATGTGCACCTCAATGTGTGATTGTGTGTGTGTGTGTGCTTGAGTGCGTGCATGTGTGTGCCTTGATGTGTATTTCTGTGTGTGTCTCGATGTGTGTGTGTGTGCTTGCATGCATGCATGTGTGTGTCTCGATGTGTGTGTATGTGTGGTTTGTGTGTCTGTGTGTGCCTCAATGTACATGTGTGCATGCAGATCTGTATGTTTTGTTTTGAGTTCAGGAGAAGAAAAACTGAAATGTGAACTCTCTCTGATCATACTCCACATTCCTGTAACTGGTGTGGCGCTTTTTGCTACAGGTTAATCGCTGCACGTGTAATCCAGCTAACTAAAGCCCAAGACTTTTTCTCTGACATAGTGAGAGCTGGCTGTCTGCCTGGCTTGGTGTTTACAAATAGCTATCAGCAGAACAAGCCAGGTTTCCCCAAAATGCCTTTTAAGACATAGTAAACACAGCTAATGATCTAAGGGTGTTGCTATTTCTACCTTTATTAATGCAGTCGTGTTTGTATCTAGGAGATGGACAAAAAATTATGTAAGCCTAGTGGGATTAACTGTTGGGCTCTGGCCCCCTGCTCCCCTATTGTTTGTTTCTTTGTTTAAAAGTTTATTTTTATACAGGTTAGTTTGTTGGAGAATGAAATCCCCGTTTGCAACAAATTCCTGTAAAACATAATTACATCAACAAAACAGAATAATAAATAAATACATACAGTACAAAATCACATTCAATCTAAAAAACAACTACAACAAACATTTAAGTAATCATATAGTTCAAATTTAAACATGTGCAAGTCAGAGATCTCAGTTATGTGAGAAGATAATTCATTCCAAGTCTTTGCTAAACTGTTGGGCCCTGACTACCTGAAAGAGCTCCTGGTGCCTTACCAACCGATGCATCCACTCCACTCCACCAACGAGGGGTTGCTAGAGATCCCGAGGGTTAGTTTAAAATCTTCTGGTGCCCAAGCTTTTATGTTTGCAGCACCTACCCTCTGGAATTTTCTACCACGTTGGGTTCGAGAATGCATGACGGTGGAGGGTTTCAAAAAGGGCTTAAAGTCCTTTTTTGTGGAACAAGGCATTTTCAGTTAATGCTGATGTATTTTAATGGCCCCATTGTTAATTTTAGTCATATAAAGTATTGTATAGTTCTAGAACGTTTTTATCTGTAATTTATTGTAATGCGCCTTGGTTTTAAGAAAGGCGCAGATAAATAAAGTTTATTATTATTATTATTATTATTCTGGAGAATTATATCCCCCATCCGATTTGTAATTCGAGTCGTAGGCAATTGTCTAGTTGTTTTCCTTAGCCTATCTGAATATGTTGAATTGAGGTTCAAACATATTAAATGATTTAATGAATGTGTTTTGTTATTATTAGAATGGATTAAACCATGACATATCACTAACCATAAATACTTTCTTCGAGCTGTCGGTTGTAACCAATCAAGTTCCTGATAAACTAAACATCGATGGACCCAGCATTTGTTCTTTAAGATATAATTCCCCAATCTGTAGTAAGTCTGATCGAATTTATTTAAATATTTTTGATAAGAATGCATATATAACGGGAATCCATAATCAAGTACAGGCAGCAACAATTGTTTTACTAATTTGGTCTTGATTTCTCTAGTCAAACACCCTGACAACCTTCTTAAGGCTCCCAATCTTTGGTTCACTTTTTTATCTGTGACAAAATATGTTCAGAAAAAGAAAAATGATAATCGACAAGAACCCCCAGGTATTTATAAGTATATACCTTCTGAACCATAGTCCCATCCAGAAACTTAATCTGTAGATCAATAAGATCCTTTTTTGCATGTGGTCCCACAGAAAAAATCATACACTGCATCTTCCCAGTACTCATTAAGAAACCAAAGTCTCTTATCCAGGTCTCAATATTGGAGAAATCTGTTTGAGCCGCTGTCTCAGGTCTCCAGTATCATCTGCAGATGCAACCAGTACTAAGTCATCCACATAAAGTCTAACATCAGTACTAGTTACAGGAGTTACAAGACTATTTATATAGATGTTAAATAACACAGGGTCCAAAATAGAGCCCTGAGGTACACTTCGATGTAGATCCAGGAGACCCGAGACAGCAGCACCACAGACTACCCTTTGCTTACGATTTGATAAATAAGATCGAAACCATTGCAAGGACTCCTGTTGCATCCCAATATCCTGCAATCTTTGCAAAAGGGTTTCATGATGAACTAAATCAAAGGCTTTACTTAGGTCCACAAACACCGCCCCAGTATACCTACCCTGGTTCAATGATGTTGCCACCAAATTACCAAAGTCAAGTAGGGCGGTGTTTGTGGACCTACCTTCTCTAAATCCATGCTGACAATTGGTTAATAACCCTTTTTGGTCAAGATAATGTCCAAGCTGGTAATTTATCAGCTTTTCCAATACCTTTGATAAAACTGGGAGCAAAGTAATAGGTCTGTAATTGGAGGGAGCTGTATGGTCACCACCCTTATGAATAGGAACAATTTCACCCATTTTCCATTGGTCAGGTACAAGAGAAGAATGTATACTCCAATTATAAAAATATGTAATTATAGGTGCTATAATATCAAAGCCTAATTTCAAAAAATCTGGGGTCAATACCATCTATGCCTGCTCGCTTTGATATTTTCAAATTTTTTAATTCTTTGGCTACATTCTGTACATTCATATTTTTCAATTTGAATCCCTTACTGTTTGCTACAGAATGTGTATGTTTAGAATCAACAATTCCAGTTTCGGTATCTCCAAATATGGTAAATCTTTAAAATAATGATTTAACAAATCAGCTACCTTTAAAAGGTTGTCTATCAAGTTCTCTCCCATTATTAAGTTAATAGAAGTTTGAGATTTCACTGTGCTTTTTAAATCAGAGATAACCTTCCAAATGTATTCGGATCATGAAAATTACTGAAAGAATTCTGATAAAATATTTTTTTAGCTAAGGCTACTAATCGTTTACATTTATTCCGCCATCGTTTAAAAAGATCCCAATCATCCTCTGATTTTGTTCTCTTAGCTTTTTTCCATATTCTATTCCTAATACATAAATGAGTTTTTAATTTCTCATTAAGCAATGGCGGACTTTTAATATTATTACTCTTTTTTTATTTTTGGAGCATGAATTTGTACTATATGCAAAAAATAATCCATAAATTCTTGAATGGCCAAATTCAAATCAGGAATCAAGAATATCCTTGACCAATCAAAATTTTTAAGACTGTACCTAAAAGATAATACATTGAATCGCCTTAAATCGTGTACTCAAAAATCATAATTTCCACTACCCCAAATTTTTTGTAAAGACAAATCACATTGAATAGGATTATGTTCCCCCAGGTTTAAGGGAAATACTTTACATTCCTCAACCTTCAAGTCTTGTGAAACGGAAAATAAATCTAATATAGATCCAGTAGTTCTATTGTTAATGCTTCTTGTTGGTTGATGAGTTAATTGTTGAAGTCCCAGTACTTCTAAACTGGATTTAAGTTTTTTTTACCTCTATTATGTCCCCAATCTGCAGTAAAATTGCCAGTTAACAACACACTCTGATCTTTCAATATTTCCAATAAGATGTCAGCCAGTATGTCAAATGTGCTTATTTTTGTCTTTGGTGAAGCATTAAAAAACTCCCACTACCAATTTTGATTTTAACAACCTTATGGCCAAACAGTCAATCCCTTCCACATTTTTAGCAAGTAGTATTTGGTATGGGCCTTAAGTATTCTTCAAGTAAAGCAGTACCCCCCCCTTCCCTTTTCCCCATATCCTGCCCTATCAATCTATAACCTGCTAAATCTACCTCTTCATTAGAAATGCCAGAATGGAGCCAAGTCTCAGAAATGGCTAGAATATCATGAGACATTCCAGTAACCCAGACCCTATATTCATCTATTTTTCGTACAAGACTTCTAACATTTTCATGGATAACTGTTATACCAACTTTTTCCACATTTCCACATTGTATTAGGAGGACAGAACAAAACAAACTCATAGTTTTATAGTTCACCAAATCAAAAGTTCCTTTTTTAATTTTTAAAGGTCTTAAACATAATTTCAGTGAGTTTGTAAATGTATTCTGCCTCCTAAGCAAGTGTTGGTGATCTTGTGCTTGCCCCCCCATAGTCGTAAACACTGCACCTTTACTTATGTTATTGCAATTTACATCTAACAATTGAAGTCTAATTAGCCACATTCCCATCAATGCCCACCCCCCATAACACATAATAAATGCATAACATAAATAAAATTTTACTACAATGCTTTAAACTTTCTTACCTAAACCTGGTAAACTTTTTTTTTCTCACCGAGTGGTGCTTGCACCACTCATGACACTCGCACCACGGCGCTCGTGCCCGTGGGTGACACGGGCTTCAATGGAAAAATCAGCCCCAGCTGTCGGCAGTTACCCTGACCTCCAGAGAACACAATACAGATAGGAATACTAAATGCAGTCACTGTCCCAGTTCAATGTAGCTGCCCAGAAGTAAAAGCAATAGTTCAGGCAGTTCAAGCAGCTGCTCATTGTTCCAATGCAGCTCTCACCTGCAATCCAGTTCTGTTGCTCAAACACCTCAGTGCTCCATAGATGTCATAAAACATTTGGGGCAGCACGGGCTTAAATGGAAAAATCAGCCCCAGCTGTCGGCAGTTACCCCAACCTCCAGAGAACACAATACAGATAGGAATAGTAAATGCAGTCACTGTCCCAGTTCAATGGGACAGTGGCCCTAGTGGGATTCTGGCCACCCAGCCCCATTGTGCTCCATGGCCGTGGCCGCCAAACTGGTTTTATGTGAAAACAGTGAGTCTATATGACTGCCGATCACATAAAGCGAGTAAACAACTGCCCAACATCAAAAGGGCGAACTGCACAGCACCGACCATCGCAAATAGCGACGGTCACTTACTAAACAACAAAAACAAAAGAAAACAATGTTTCTAATGTGGGGGGCAAGCCCTCATACCCACCTCTAAATATTGTCAACTCCAAGGAGAGCAGACATAGAAAAAAATAGCAGCTCCCCCAGGAAGCAAAATAGCTTCCTGCACCGGGATATGAACCCAGCACCACAGGCTCCTGGGGCAGTGGCTCAAGCCACTACACCATATGGCCAGCTCAGCAGAGCAAGGTCAAATTGATCAATTTATATCCTCTCTCACAAGTGTAGCGCATATTCCTCAGTGCTACATTCACTATTATCATTCGGTGCTCTTTTTCTCCTCTCACTGTACAGGTGAGCGGTATTATTGAGTCACTCATATTGTACCACTCAAAAATACTCACCCATATTGGGTGTTACCACCGAACTCCCGCTGTTTTGGCCCCATGTTAATATGGGGGCTGAGTCCCAATTGTTGTTTCCGTGCCTCCAGGTGCTAACTAATCTGTTTAGCCAGTCCTGCGAGCTTCCGAGACAGGACCAGCTGAATGTAAACAAAGATGGCAGCCCGCACTATACTGGGCATGAGTCACCACCAGAAGTACAAATTTAAAGGAGCCACAGCTCCAATAGTGTCTTTTCAGCTATGACCACTATATAATAATATGGAATGGAGGTTGGAATGCCTCCGGAGTTAGAGGTGGATGTTTTCTGCCCTCTTAAGGGCAACCTGTAAATAAAAAGGGGTAGAAGTGTTTTGAACTGCAATATACATGAACATGGCAGCCCCCATGGACTGAGCAACAGAGGGGGCTGCTGGGAAAAAGGTTACAGATCACTGAATTTGCCTGGGAGAGCTTCAGTGAATAGAAGAGGGACTCATAAAATTGTAGCCTGCCAATTTGAGAGATCAGCCAAAGCTGGAGTGAGGAGAAACTGCTGTGGGCTACCCAGTCCAGATGCTAGACTTTGACCCCAATGGCCTGGTCAGCCACAGCTTGGTCCAAGTAGGCAGAGTGCCTAACCAAGCCTTTTGCTGCTGCAGAAAGGAAAAGGGTTTGGAGTTGCTGAATGTTGGAGTTGTCAGGGAAGTAGTGGAGAGAGCCTTGAATTGCAGTGTGCTAGTATAGACTGTAAGATGCTGTATTTTGAAAAGTGTTGCAGCCTTGAGCCAAGCCCGAGTCCCTGTATCCCCCCCCAGAGGTGTAAGTGTGAAGAGCGCAAATTTCGGCAAGGGTAGAGCCTGAACGTGGTGTGACTTGAGACTGAGCAAGGGTCTAGCACAGCTCTGTATAGAGAAACCGAAGTGAGAGTGTTGGGGCTAGAGACAGAGCAAAAGCCCAACTGTTAATTGTGTGCCCAAGGTATGCAAAAGAAGGGTCTAGGGGACCATGCCTGCCCTGTAACAAGACTGAAGAAGAGAATGGAGGAAGATAATGAGAGGCTTGGCTGGTGAAAACTGCCTTCAAAGGGCTTTGAGGCAAAGATGGCAAGGCCAGGCAGGTGAAGACCATCGTTCTTCATTTCTCCAGTCATCCAGCTCTGTGGCCTTGTGGTGCACCACCAACAGGGTACCTTCATGGTACCATATCAGATCCAACCTGCTGAAGGTATACCATTGCTACAGCAAAAAATTGCTGCAAAGACCATTACGGTGACAACAACGACAGTTCGCTGTAATGCTCAGTTGTTTCGGGGAGTGGGCACAGGACCCTGGCATGGCTTCTCTGGGTCTTGTGCCCACTCCCCGAAACAACTGAGATCTGGGGTTGATTATATTAAAGTCTGGGGGGGTATGGGGGTACATCCCTCCACTAAAAACAGACTGTTTTCCTGATGGCACAATGCCAATAGCGATCACGGTTGACATAGTGCCTTCGCTGTAAAGCCGGTCGACAGATTTTCTGTTGAGCCGGTGTCATGGAACCCTTGCCGAACCCTCCCTGTGAACTGTTGAACTGTAAGTACCCCGAGCTGTAGCTTTGTGGAGTATTTTCATTAGCTAGCTAGCTAGATGTACAGGGGGTTAATACCTGGACAGAATGTATGGCCAAAGCTAAGTCCCAGGTCTGCAGGCAACTTTGTATTTCTGTTCAAGTTAATTGGGCCCCAACGAAAGATTCCCAGCACCTATGTCATTACCCTGGTGAGATACCCACCACATCTAGGGACAGTTCTTGGGTGCACCCTAAAGTGTGAGGCAGGGATATTGTTGGGGTTAACATATTGTAAGTGCATCAAAAGTACATGTGTTGTTCTATCTGCTCCCTTCTCCCCTTTTCCAAAAATAAATATTGTTATTGTTTGCATGTTATCTCTGGTTAGAGTGCCTTATTGTGGAAGGGGGGAGTTGTTATTGTGGGGAAAAGCATCTTGGGGACCAGCTTTTTGTATTTTCCTGGAGGGTGGTAACCTGCAATCTGTTCACAGGTATTCTCTGCCATTACCCCAGGTGGAGGTATTGCACCATTTTCTCTGTCTCCACTCTGGAACCTAGGCTAGGCCCCCTTGTAGGATTGTGTAGTGTGGACTCTGGGAGCCCCGGAGCAGCCACGGTGAGTCAAAGCCCTGTTACAATTATTAATGCAGATGATGAACCTTTAGCACTAACAGGAAATTGTCAATTAAAAAGTAAGTAGGATCACGGTTGAGGTCTTAAGCAGCACATATTTTAAGGTACAATCTTGATTTTCTGTGCTTCTCTCTTTTGGACAAGCACACCATGCTAAATGCTTAACGCCACACCTGATCTGAGTACCTCATTACATACACCCCTAGATGATAATAAACAGATCCTTATAATCCTGGTTTTGTTTTATTGTTTAAATCTTGAAGATTGTTGTCATTTCCTAATGATTTATAGACCTCCAGGACAGGGGGACGAGACAGAGAGATGAGGACATTGGACCAGAACTAGAAAGGGGATGGCAAGGGGATGGCAAAGGGGGAGGTTGTGGTGGTGGTGGTGGTGGTGGTGGTGGTGGGAGATCTAAACCTGCCAGATACCGATTGGGACATTTAAGCAGACAGTTCAGCAGCAAAGAGCTCCAGAAGTCAGACCCTGCTGGATACATTGCAGGACTGCCTGCTGGTGTAGCTGGATATGGAACCCACTAAGCAAGCTTACATTCTCGATGTGGTACTCACCAACCTGGAAGTGGTAGGAGGAGTAAGGGTAGGGGAGTCACTTGGGTCAAGTGACCATAACTCTATATGGTTCGACCTGGCCTTTGGGACCAAGCCCTCATCAAATTCTGAAGTCCTAGATTTTAGAACGGCAGACTTCTTTCGGATGAGGGAGCTGGTCCAGGACAAGTTAGTTGGAGTGGACAGCATCAGCAATGTGGAGGAAAGATGGTGGACAATAAAGGGGCATTCTCAAGACAACATCATCTTGTATGAGAATGGTGATCAAAAGAAACAGATACGAGAGACCAATATGGTTCTCTGGAAAGATCAGGGAAACAGCCAAAAAGAAAAGCCTTCACCAGGTACAAGGAAAAACAAGAGGATAAGGAATGGGAAGCATAAGTACAGTAACACAGAACATAGAAACATAGACTTTGATGGCAGATAAAGACTGCTTGGCCCACTGGGTCTGCCCATTTCCCCTACATATTGGATATGCTGCAGAGCCTAGTTAACTAACAGCCTACTTCTTCCTACCCCCACAAGAACTGCTTTATGTCTGTCTCATGCATTCTTGAATTCCCCCACTGTTTTTGACCCCACAACCTCCTCAGGAAAGCCGTTCCATGCATCTACTACTCTCTCTGTGAAAAAATACTTCCTTACATTGCCCCATAGCCATCCCCCCTTATCTTCAAATTGTGCCCCCTTGTTCTTGCACATTTCTTATTCTGAAAGATGCTACCCTCTTGGACTTTATTGATTCCCTTGAGGTACTTAAATGTTTCTATCATGTCCCCCCTCTCCCTCCTTTCCTCTGGGGTATACATTTTTTTTTGATTTTATTTATTTATTGTATTTATCAAGTCTAGGATTACAAATACCTTTGAGCCATGGCTCTTTTACAAAGGTTCCACATCAGAGAAATACAAATTATGGGGAACATCAAGACAGGCATTACAACAATGTGGACATTGCAAACAGAGTACAGATTAATACAGTTCAAGGATAGCATTGTAACAAGGCAGCCAGCGGCATTTGTCAGAGAAAATAGACAAGAGATAAGATATTAAGTTCCTTTAGTCTCTCTTCATATGGCTTCTGGTGCAGACCCTGCACCATTTTAGTTGCCCTCCTCTGGACTGCCTCCATTCTGTCTATGTCCTTGCTGAGATGAGGTTTCCAGAACTGCACGCAGTATTGAAGATGGGGTCTCACCAACTGTCTGTACAGAGGGATAGCAACTTCTTGTTTTCTACTGGTGATGCCTGTCCCTATGCATCCCAGTACCCCCCAGCCCTCCTTACTTCTTTCTCACATTGCTTGCCTACCTTTAAGTCATCTGATATGACTAGCCCAGGTTCCTTTCCATTTTTGTTGTTGTTAGTACCTCCCCCCACATTGTGTACACTTCCCCTGAGTTTTTGTTTCCCAGGTGCATTACTTTGAACTTCTTTGCATTGAATCTAAGCTGATATACTTTTTAACGTTCCTCCAACCTTGCCAAGTCCCCTCTCATCCTTTCCATCCCCTCTTGTGTATCAACCCTGTTGCAGACTTTGTGTCATCTGCAAAGAGGCATACTTTCCCTTCCATTCCCACTGCAGTGTCACCTATAAAGACATTAAAGAGGACCGTTCCCAGTACTGAATCCTGCGGCACCCCACTAATAACCCCCCTTTCTTCAGAGTGGATTCCATTTACTGTTATCCTCTGTGTCCTGTTGTCCAGCTAATATTTTACCTAGGCTACAACCCTGGGACCCACTCCAAGGCTGACTAACTTGTTTATTATTTTTTTGTGTGGGACTGTGTCAAATGCCTTGCACTGATAAGCAGCAGAGAATTCCCAGCCTCCCCTACAAAACAGGGTACTAAATGAGGTGAAGACCAAGGTAGAAAGGTCAGTAGGGAGCAGGACAGGGGTGAATGAAGAAAGCAAAGTCAATAAGGACAGGGATGGTGCTAGAAGAGGTAAAGCCATCCAAAAATGGAGAGCAATGAGTACTAATGCCCATAGTCTGGGTAACAAACTTCCTAAATTAGTGGCCTTGATGGAGGAGGAACATCTGGATATCATGGCAGTCACAGAAACATGGTACATACAGAACCATGACTGGGACGTAAACATACCAGGATACACTATCTACAGGAGGGACAGGGAGGGTAAAGGAGGAGGAGGAGGAGGAGGAGCTCTCTACATAAGGGAAGGAATCAAAGCAACAGAACAAAAGGGTAAACAGGGAGGAGAGGAAGCACTGTGGGTCAATTTGGAGACAGACAATGGCACCACAATCCGCACATGGGTTGTATACAGATCCTCATCTCAGGGGGAGGACATTTACAAGGAAATGATAGAAAGTATCCTTCGAATGACAGAAAAAGGGGAGATATTGCTGATGGGGGATCTGAATATGCCAGATGTCAACTGGAGTTCATTTACAGCAGCCACTTCTAAGAGTGGGGTCATTCTAGATGCCCTACAGGGGGTATGCCTTAGACAACTAGTATTGGAACCCACTCGAGAGGGAGCAATCTTTGACCTGGTACACTCAAATGGAGATGGTGAGAGGATCACAGATTTAGAAGTGGGTAGCCATCTGGGAACTAGTGACCATTGAACAGTATGGGTTCACGATAAACACAGCAGTAGAGTCAAGCCATACAAAGGCAAAGGTACTGGACTTCAGGAGGGCTGACTTTGCCAGAATGGGTGAGTACCTAAGGAATGCACTAGCAAATGGGCAGGAAGGAGGGGTGGAAGAACAATGAGGAATAATCAAAACTGCCATCACAGAGGCAACAAGCCATTGTGTGAAGCAAATAAACAAAACAAAATGATGTAAGAAACCACTATGGTTCTCAAAGGAGGTGGCAGGGAAGGTTAGGGAAGAAAAGAAAGTATTCAGGAAGTACAAGGAATCACAGAAGGAGCAGGACAGAGAATTGTATCAATTAAAGCAAAAGGTAGCAGGGAAGGCAGTCAGAACAGCAAAGGCCCAAACCTAGGAAAAGATAGCCAACTCAGTTAAGAAGGGAGATAAAACCTTTTATAGGTACATCAGGGAGCGAAGGAAGACCAAGGGAGGGATAGTGAGGCTTAATAAAGGGGAGGGGGTGGACAGAGGGTGACTGTGAAAAGGCAGAGGCACTAAACAAATACTTTTGCTCAGTATTCACAAATGAAGAGGGGGAAGTACCAAAACCAAACAGTAGAAACACTCTAGATATGGAGGTTGATACCAGCCCATTCACAGAAGAAAGGGTTCTGAAAGAACTCTTAAAACTGAAGGTGGACAAAACAATGGGGCCTGGGGACTTCCGGTTCCACCATGGACAGCTAGGCAGCTCTACTCGAATACTCTCCACCTCGCCTGTCGAAAATTAAAATAAAAAACCCCAGTCAGATGGCACAAAACAGAAAAAGCCTCAAAACATGTCTAAGGACCCCAGTAGGAGAGACAAACATGGTTCCTCGAAGGCTGGGTTACCGTAAAAAATGGCAGATGCAGAGCAAATTACCGAGAGACACAGGCCGCATAGCCGGAGTTGCTCGCCAAGCAGTACATGAGGGTCGGATTATGATACTGAGGGGGAGCAGGATAAGCTGACTCAGTCATGCTATGAAACGATTCTGTGAGAGATTCGTTCCTCCAGAGTAGAAATGAAAAAAGATCTACAAGGGCTATCTGCACAATTGTCGAAGCTGGACAACAGAATAGACGAGGCAGAAACTAGAATATTGGAGGTAGAGGATGTAAATACTTGCCTTGGCCATGTGGTCGGTGCGTTGATACAGCAATCAATGGCATTACAGGTCAAGTCCATCGACCTGAAGAGCAGATCCTGAAGAAATAACCTAAAACTTTATGGCCTAACAGAGGGTGCTGAGACGACCCCGGTGGCAGCTTTTATCGAAAATCTACTCCGGGATATTTTAGAGCTTCCACCAAACTATGACCTAAAGATAGAGAGAGCTCATCAAACGTTGGGCGCAAGGCCCCAAGACCCGAAAGCATGCCCGCGCTCCATAATATTCTTAGTGGCGAGCTATCAAGTCAAAGAAGATATTTTACATAGAGCGTGGGCAAAGAAAGAACTTACATATCTTTCATCTAAAATAACACTGGATCATGACTACCCCATGGAGATACAGCAAGCCAGACAACAATGCACTCCAATACTGCATGCGCTGAGAGAGAAAGGGATCAGTTTTCAGACCCCCTTCTCTGCAAAGTTAAGGATCTTCTGGCAGGAAGGCACACAAATATATGGGTCTCCCTACAAGGCTTTGGAAGCAATGAAGCAGAGAGGAATTACTCTGGCAGCTGATGACGTGGAATGAATAGGCAGGAGGCAGGTGTTTCTCTCGGATTGGTTTCAGCCAGGAATGCAGCAAAGAGGACCTACAACAAAGTTACTCCAGGAGTCTCTCGAGAAGATAAGGGCTATGGTGAAGAAAGGAACATTGTGTGGTGGCCCTGAATCTCCAGAGAATGAGAGATGACTAGAGACTGTTTAGTGAACAAGTTTGTCTTGATCAGCTCCCCTATATGTTTTTTCTGGAGTAAAGGGGAAATTCACTTGGAGGTTATGGACTAAGGTGCCTAGAATTGCAGCTATAAATAAATGAACTCACCTTGGACCAGATTGGACTGATATATATACCTCCTGGTTTGTTCCCCCCCCCCCCCGGTTCCTAGCTCCCTTCCTGTTGGGTCTGTTCTTCTGTGTCTTGTGTGCCTCTGCGTCCCTCCTTTCTCCCCTCTTGTTTCATTTTCCCCTTCTTCTTGTCTAGAGTATAGGGTTCTGTGTGCTTCCCAAATAAGGGCTGCACAAGAGATACGCACCGTACTGCTGTCAGGCAGAAGCCTATAGATTTAAATGGTACAACTTTTTTCTGTTAAAGGAAAAAAGCAAAGGGAGGATACGAAGACGGGGGATTTGGAGACAGAGAGGGAGGGGTTAGGTGAGCTGATATTACAGGGAGGGAGGGGTGTGTATCGGAGGAGTGGTGGGCTGGCTGGTGGGGGAGGTTTGGGGGCAGGCTCAGAACAACAAAGGGCAACTGGTATAAAGAGAATAGTGTTGTTCTGAAGGAAGAAGACTTCAATTCAGGAAAAGCAAGAGAACAACTTGCTACAGAACCTCCACAGAACTTTGTGAAAGGAATCCAAGGTGACATTGGGAAAAATATGGAAGGTCCGAGGGGTTACAGAAATTCAAAATAAGCGAGGTGGGAGGTGAAGGAAGGGCATAATTTTTTTTGCACCAAATAAATTTGGGCTGCCTGACTGTACGGGGGCATTTGCTTATTGATCAAGCCACTGCTTTTCGGAGGATTTCTCGGGAAGGAAATCTCTAAACAAAAGAGATTGGCAACCCTCCTAGCTGCCCGGATCTCAATCTAGCACAGGGCAGAACTAGGGCACCACATTGTTGGGAGCCCCTACCTTGGAAGTAATGAAGCTGCTGACAAAAAAAAAAGTTTGTTATTTACTTAAGCTTTTTATAGGTTATATTGTTAGATTAATAAGGACTAGAGGGGTTACTGGGTTAAGAGGTACCCCAGTTGAATTTGAAATGTGTTTAAGGTTTGTTTTAAAGTTAGATAAGCCTAATTCATATAAAAATAATATCAGAGCGAAGATGCTACAACTAAGCTACTGGAATAGTACATTGTCTGAGATGCCACGAGGGAATAGGGATAAAGGGTGTGATAGTCTATTGAAGGATATGAAAAGGTACAAGAATGGATAAAACAACTGTGATATGTTCCATTAATGTCAACAGGCTGACGAACCCGATTAAGAGGAGCAGAGTACTAGCAATGCTGAGAAAGGAGAGACCTGATTTCATTTTACTGCAAGAGACACATCTCTCCCCCCTAGAACATACTAAATTGGGGAAAATGGGTTTCAATTATGAGGTTAGCACCTCTTATGGGTGGGGGAGACAGAGGGGGGTATCAATATTAATACCAAAGAAGACGATATTTGAAGTAATAGACAAACAAACTGACAAGGAGGGGGAGATATGTGTTTCTGAAAGGTAGGTATCAGGGGAAAATGTTAACGTTGGCATCGTTATATGCACCACCTAATACAAATTTTCAAACCTATAGAATCATTTTGCTCAAATTGCAGGAGTGGGCGGAAGGGCAAGTTATATTGGGGGGGATTTAAACACAACGCTGGACCCAAGTATGGATAGCACAACTCTGGGTGGGTGAAGGGAGAGAGGGCTCTCAAAGAAACTATTTAAATCCTTGGGGGAGATAGGGTATGTGGACGTGTGGAGAGTGGGACATCCCAAACAAAAAAACTACACCTTTTTCTCACCTCCGCATAAGAGTTACTTGAGGTTAGATTACTTTTTCTTGCCAAAAGAATTGATGGCTAGAGTAAGAGATAGTTGGATGGGGAGTGCTGTGATCTCTGACCATGCCCCGATATTTCTTCAATTAGACTTGGGGGCTTTCCAGAAAAAAAAGTTCTGGAGACTGAATGTCTCCTTGTTGCAGGACAAGGAGGTTAAGTAACAGGTGAATGACGCCATCGAACATGCCATAGAAGAAAATACATCCCCATATGTAACCTTGGCGCTCCTATGGGATACGATAAAGGCCATAGTGAGGGGAAAATTAATATCTATAGCGGCGTACAAAAAAAGCAGAAGGAAAGAAAGGTAGAATCTCTGAAGAAGGAAATAGACAGTTTGGAAACAAAATTAAAAGAGAAATATAACAAAAAGATGTTTCAAAACTTAAACTAAAAGAAGAGTTAAATGGGGAACTGGAATACTATATTGAACAAAAACTGCTATATATTAAACTAAGATATTATGAAGGTAGACCTAGGGCTACCAGAATCCTTGCAGCTAGGCTGCGTATTCAGAGAGCCAGGGCTCACATAGCCAAAGTAGAACACCCACAAAGTAAGGATGTTTTACAGACTACCCCGGATATAGCGGAAGCCTTCAGATCCTACTACAAGGAATTGTATAAGGCCCCTCCACCTCCAGAGGAGTTGAACATGGAGCAATATTTAAAGGAGCTCTCCCTGCCTATAATCTCAGAGTCTGCAGGAAGTCAACTTATGAAACCTGTGTCCGGCGAGGAATTAAGAGAAGAAATAGTTAGGCTTAAAGCAAATAAATGTCCTGGGACAGACGGATACCCCGCTGAGATGTACAAACATTTTCAGAAACAGCTGTTCCCACTATTGGTAAATGTGTTTAATGAAACCCTCGCGTCAGAAGGTCTCCCCCCAGAATCATGGTCACAAGCGGTCATTTTTATAATACCCAAAGATGGTAAGGATCCTAAGCTACGCCCCTCTTACGACCCATCTCTCTTCTTAATACAGATTACAAGTTATTTATAGCAATAATATCTCACAGAATACAACACATCTTACCTATGTTAATACAAACAGATCAAACAGGGTTTATCCCAGGTAGACAAGCCCAGGATAACCTAAGGCGGACCACGCATGTTCTGGATCATCTAAACTGCACTAAACAGCCTGCTATCCTTCTTAGCTTAGACGCAGAGAAGGCCTTTGATAAAGTTTCATGGAGTTTTCTCCAGGCAGTGCTGGGGCGGTTTGGTTTTCTGGAGCAGTTTGTGGCCCTAATTAAAAGGATATATGCTACCCCCAAGGCATATGTAAGAGTGAATGGACACCACTCAAATGCATTTGTACTAGAAAGAGGAACTAGACAGGGATGCCCCCTTTCCCCACTCTTATTTGCCCTATACCTTGAACCCCTGGCCCAGGGACTTAGGGAGAATCAAGATACTTTAGGTGTGCAAATGGGGGGACCCGGCCAAAATTAGCCCTATATGCAGATGATATCTTGCTTTACCTAACCCAACCAGACAAATCTTTGCCAAGTTTATTTCAACACCTTAGGAAGTTTTCAACCCTTTCTGGATTTACCCTCAATGAAACTAAAACAGAGGTACTGAAACTTAATTTTCAACCAACCCTTGAGTTTAAAACCCGCTACCCTAGGAAGTGGGAGCTTCCACACATGAAATATTTGGGCATAAAATTAGCAACAGCAACTGTTCAACTAGTTCAACTAAATTACCCCCATTGGTGGAACAGATACAGGAGGATATACGAAGGTGGAGGCTTCTACCTGTGTCCATAAATACAAGGATACAAGCAATTAAAATGAACATCTTGCCATGTTTTTTATTCTTGTTTCAGTATGTACATGCCCCGGTAACACCTAAACAAATAGCAGATTGGCAAAAAATCATAGGGAACTTTATTTGGTTAACCAAGAAACCCAGAATTAAAAAGCAAACCCTGTATCTCCCCAAAAGTGCAGGAGGGCTAGCTGTCCCCCTACTGGCGGGATATTGGATAGCAACTCAGACGAAAATAGTTTTATTATTACAACATCCGTGCTATTCAGCCAGAGGGAAGCAGCTGGATCTAGCTGTAAACCTGTCTCCTTCTTTATTGGCACAGTGCACGACATTAAATCCTGGGGTTGGCTGGGTGAATACGCCTTATCTTGGGACGGGAACGGCTATACAAGTCTACAGGCAAGGACTTATGAGAGGACTAACCAAAGTCTACCCCTGGAAGTATACTTGGTGGCCCATAAATGTAGAGAGAAATCGGGCAGTTACAAACCCGTGGTATAAAAAACAGGAACAACAGGGCTGTGTGGCCCCATGGCAACTTCTTAGAGGAGACAGGGTCATATCTTTTGAGGAAGCACAGGCCAAATTTGGATGGAAAAGGGGAGAGTTACTTTATTACTATCAGATGAGAGATTACATAGGAACAGAAATGAACATCTCAACCAGGAGAGGGTGTGGTTCCCCAGTACCAAACATATTTGAGTCAATCTGGAACTTGAATGGAGGGGAAAGAGCCATTTCCATTTTATATCAAAATTATATAAAAGATCTCCAACACACAACAGAATATATAAAAATAAAATGGGAACGAGAGTTAGAAATTAAGTTAATTGATAAAGATGGAAAAGAATGTGGCAAAATATATGGAGCACAACATCCTCTCCAGGGTGGAGGGAATTTTTATGGAAATTAAGGGTGCGATTTTTCAGGGTTCCATCTCAGACAGCTAGTTGGCATAAATCTAACACCACTAGTTGTTGGAGAAACTGCGGTTCATTGGTAGCCAATCAAACACATATTTTCTGGCAATGCCCTGAGTTAAAGAGATTCTGGATGGAAATACAAGGGCACATGAGGGAAATGTTCAGTATATTGTCCCCACTAGGACCAGAACATATGATTTTGGGGTTATATCCCAAAAACCTTAGGGGAAAGGAGGCATGGTCCCTCTGGAACATACTGATTGCCGTAGCTGGAAAGGCAATTTCCAGAAGATGGCTTGTCCCGAATGCCCCTAAGGTGGAGGAGTGGAGAGAGGTGGTTGAGGGAATAAAAATGCTTGAGAGGGTCACTTACTCACTTAGACAAAGCCGACCACAGTTCAAAAACAGGTGGAACAGATGGGAGTTGTCCCTAATTGAAGGAGAGAGGGGAGAGGAGACCTAAAATTTCATAACTAGGAAAGTAAAATAAAGAGAAAAACATATAATCAAAGCAGAGTCGGGAGTATAAGGATGCTATATGAGAACTGGGGTGATTGGTAGAAGGATCTAGAGGGCTGCTCCTGTTGTTTCCCCCCTTCCCATTCCTTTTCGAACCAAATGTGGAGAATTAGGAGTAAATAAAAAAGGAAGGGGGTTTTGATAACTGAACAAAAAAGTTAGAAACACGGTCACTCAAATAAGGCAATTTATTTTTATTGAAGGGTAACAGAATTGAAAAGGAAAATGATTAATGAGTCAAATAGAATAGGGGAATAGACACAGGAGACGGGGTCTCAGCTGAAATGAAGAGATGCTCCTTGAGGTTTTGCCCATGAAGGATACCTGTAAGAAAGAAAGGAAGTTATAGGTTAAAGGTGGCTGACATACTAAAGAACTATAACATAATGTAGATAAAATAGAAAGCACTTCGTCTTTAAGATAACTAATCTTAAATATGATTGGTGATACTAAGTAAACAGAAACTAGGCTAGAGTTTTTTGAGTTGAGTAGGCCTATTGTTTATAGTAAAATACTGGCATATTGACTGTATGTACTGAAAAACTGAACTGTATACTTTGATGCAGAAAAGATCTGTATGTACTGTGATGATAAGAGAAAATAAAAAGAAGTATAAAAAAAAAACAATGAGGCCTGATGGGATTCATCCCAGAATTCT
This sequence comes from Neoceratodus forsteri, assembly GCA_016271365.2. Taxonomy (NCBI): domain Eukaryota; kingdom Metazoa; phylum Chordata; order Ceratodontiformes; family Ceratodontidae; genus Neoceratodus; species Neoceratodus forsteri. The sequence continues at coordinate 129,104,279 of CM028129.1, forward strand.
AAAAGAACTAAGGGTAGAACTAGTGACACCACTGACTACCCTCTTTAACAAATCATGGGAAGATGGGGTGGTACCTGAGGACTGGAGGAGGGCAGATGTTATTCGCCCTTCACAAAAGTGGGAGCAGGGCAGAAGCAGGAAACTACAGACCTGTTAGTTTAACCTCAGTGATTGGGAAAATGATGGAATCACTTCTGAAGGAAATAATTGTTGAGTACCTAGATGCTAGAGGGGCACAGGACCCTAGGCAGCATGGATTCACAGCAGGAAGGTCATATCAGACGAATCTAATAGATTTCTTTGACTGGGTGACCAAAGTAGTAGATCAGGGAGGGGCTGTGCACATGGCCTACCTAGACTTTAGCAAGGCATTTGACACAGTCCCACACAAAAGATTAATATACAAGCTGGCTAGCCTGGGAGTGGGTCTCAAGATGGTAGCCTGGGTAACGAATTGGCTGGAGAATAGGACACAGAGGGAAATAGTAAATGGAGTTCACTCTGAAGAAAGGGGAGTTACTAGTGGGGTACCGCAGGGTTCAGTAATAGGACCAGTCCTCTTCAATGTCTTTATAGGCTACATTGCGGAAGGACTGAAGGAAAGGCGTCTCTTTGCAGACAACACAAAGATCTGCAACAGAGTTGATACACAAGGTGGGGTGGAAAGGATGAGAAGGGACTTGGCAAGGCTGGAGTAATGGTCAAATGTATGGCAGCTTAGATTCAATGCTAAAAAGTGCGGTATAATGCACCTGGGAAATAAAAACCCAGGGAAGAGTACACAATGGGGGTGAGATACTAATAACAACAAAAACGGAAAGGGACCGGGTAGTCATATCAGATGACCTAAAGGTGGGAAGGCGATGTGAGAGGCAGTAAGAAGGCTTGGGGGATACTGGGATGCATAGGAAGAGGCATCACCAGTAGAAAACAGGAAGTTGTTATCCTTCTGTGCAGACAGCTGGTGAGACCCCATCTGAAATACTGCGTACAGTTCTGGAGACCCAATCTCTGCAAAGACATAGCATGGAGGCAGTCCAGAGGAGAGCAACTAAAATGGTGCAGGGTCTGCAACAGAAGACATATGAAGAGAGACTTAAGAAGCTTAATATGTATAGCCTCGAGGAAAGGAGGGAGATGGGAGACATGATAGAAACTTTCAAGTACCTCAAGGAAATCAACAAAGTCCAAGAGGGTAGCATCTTTCAGAAAAAGAGGTGTGCAAGAACAAGGGGGCACAATTTGAAGATTGAGGGTGGACGGCTCAGAGGTAATGTGAGGAAGTATTTGTTCATGGAGGGAGTTGTGGATGCATGGAACAGCCTTTCTGAGGAGGTTGTGGAGTCAAAAACAGTGGTGGATTTCAAGAATGCTTGGGAATTTCTAAGGGGTGGGGGTAGGAAGAAATAGGCTGTTGGTTAACTAGGATCTGCAGCTTATCCATTAGGTAGGGAAATAGGCAGACTGGGTGGGCCAAGTGGTCCTTATTTGCCGTCAAATTCTATGTTTCTAAAGTCTAGGTAGGCCATGTCCACAGCCCCTCCATGGTCTACTACTTTGGTCACCCAGTAAAAGAAATCTATTAGATTCGTCTGACATGACCTTCCCATTGTGAATCCATGCTGCTTTGGGTCCTGTGCCCCACTGGCCTCTAGGAACTCAACAATTCTTTCCTACCACTGAGGTCAAACTAACAGGTCTGTAGTTTCCTGCCTCTGTCCTGCTCCCACTTTTGTGAAGGGGAATCACATCCACCCTCCTCCAGTCCTCAGGCACCACACCATCCTCCCATGATTAGTTAAAAAAGATAGTCAGTGGTGTCACTAGTTCTCCCCTTTGTTCTTTTAGAATTCTGGGGTGAATCCCGGCAGCCCCCATTGCTTTGTCCACCTTCAGTTTTAGGAGTTCTTATAGGATCCTTTCTTATGTGAATGGACTGGTATCAACCCCCTTATCCAGAGTGCTTCTATTCTTTGATCTAGGTACCTCCCCCTCCTCTTCATTTGTGAATACTGAGCAGAAGTATTCATTCAGCATCCCTGCTTTTTCTCTGTCACCCTCTGTCCACCCCCTCTTCCCTTTAATAAGCCTCACATTCCCACCCTTGATCTTTCTTCGCTCCCTAATGTACCTATAAAAGGTTTTATCCCCCTGCTTAACTGAGTTGGCTATCTTTTCCTCAGTTTGGGCCTTTGCTATTCTGACTGCCTTCCCCGCTTCCTTCTGTTTTAACTGGTGCAGTTCTCTGTCCTGCTCCTTCTGTGTTTTCTTATACTTTCTGAATGCTGTCTTTTCCTCCCTAACCTTCCCTGCCACCTCTTTTCAGAACCATAGTGTTTTTTTTTTCATTTTGTTTTGTTGACTTGCTTCACACAAAGGCTTGTTGCTTCTGTGATGGCTGTTTTGATTTTTCACCATTGTTCCTCCACCCATCCTTCTTGCCCATTTGCTAATGTTTTTCTGAGGCACTCTCCCATTTTCCCAAAGTCAGTCATCCTAAAGTCCAGTAATCTTGCTTTTGTGTGGCTTGACTGTATGGCTATATTTATTGTGAACCACAATGTTTGGTGGTCGCTTGTTCCCAGATGGCTGCCCCCTTCTGAATCCGAGATCCTCTCTCCATCCCTGTTTGAGAGTACCAGGTCAAAGATTGCTTCCTCCAGAGTGGGTTCCAATACTAACTGTCTGAGGCACGCCCCATGTAGGGCATCGAGAATGACCCTTCTGTTGGATGTGGCTGCAGCAAAAGTGTTCCAGTTAACAGCTGGGATATTCAGGTCCCCCATCAACAATATCTCCCCTTTTTCTGCAGTTCTAAAGATGCCTCCTATCATTTCCTTGTCCATTGCCTCTCCCTGAGATGGGAGTCTGTATGGAACCCCTATGCGGATTGTGGTGCCATTTCCTTTCTCCAGGGTGACCCGCAGTGCCTCCTCTACTCCCTGTAAGTACCAAATGAGAATGGGGAAACCAAGAGGGAGGTCAGAGAAGCAAAAGCAGACACAGAGTTGCAGACTGTGAAGGGATTCAAGGGAGGAGGAAAGCAGTTTAAATATATTAGGGAAAAAAGGAAAAAAAGGAGGAGGAATTATGGGCTAACAAGGGAGGTAGGATAACTATTTTATTTTATTTTATTTATTTATTGAAATGTTTCACCAGGAGGGCACACTGAACAACAAGTTGCTCATCTCACAGTGCGACCTGGGAGATAACTGGGGGATGGGCAGAAAGCAGCTGTTCTTATCATCTACTTCTGCTCATTCACAAAGGAAGACAGAAGGCCTCTGCCAAGGAGTGGCATTAATACTGCCGTAAGGGGGATCCCAAAGATGAGGCAGCATGTTTTCAGCAGTAAAAGGGCTTGGAAAGAGCTAGCAGCCCTAGAGATAGATAAGGCCCCAGAGACAGATGGGATGCATCCGAGGCTGCTCCAGGAATTGGCAGCAGAAATAATTGAACCCCATGTGAGGCATTTAATAGCTCAGTTCAGGCAGGGCAGTTCCAAAAGACTGGAAGATAGCGGACATAGTCCCTTTCCATGGGGGGGAAGGGGAGACAAGGTGCAACCTATCAGTCTTACCCCTATTGTGGCTAAACTGATGGAGACACTAGTCAAAGAGGAACTCATGGACTATCTGGAGAGCAATAAAGTCCAGGATAGTAAACAGCACAGGTTTGTGGCATGGAGGTCTTGTTAGACTATCCTTATTTATTTATTTATTTATTTTATTTGATAACTAGGTAGGTACACTGGTCCAAGGGACTGTTTTCAGGTACAACCTTAGCCATCAAGATGGCACATACACTACAGTCAAAGCATCATACATAACAATTATTACAGGCAGAATCAATACAGCTCTGCAGTTTATTTATTTTTTGTTTATTGAGGAACACTGAGCCGAGGGGGAGGGGGGAAGGGGAAAATACAGCAATAAATATACATACATATATCTACATACAAGTAAGTAATACATAACCATAGAGCAGCAATCAGGGGAAGGGGCAAGTGGGAAATGCAGCAATAAATATAATATAAACAGGTAGTACAATTACAACATTACATATCCAGCTGTAGTAGCGGAATAGTGATTGGTAGCAGTATACAGTGATATGAATTGGTATAAGCGTAAATATGTAAAGGCAGTACAATTACAACAGTATAACATCCAAAGCTATAGAAGCAGAACAGTGAATTGTGAACAGTATACAGTGACAGGAATTGGTACAAGTGTGAATGGAGAGGAGGGTGTGATTAGCTGGGACAAGTAACTTAGAAGTTAGGTCTCCCCATTAAGAGGGGGGAAGATACAAGGTAGGATTTAGAATGGGGGTAAATTAGAAGGGATAGAGAGGTGAGACATGAGGAGAGAGAATAGTTGCAAGTACAGATGCTAAGGAAAGAGTAAAGAGTAGTGGGAGGGGGCATGACGAAGAGGGAGGAGGATAGAGTTTCGCAGTTTGGGCAGGCGGTAGGAGAATGCAGATTAGCCTTTAGAGGTGTATATTCTAGGAATAGTTAGAGAGTGGTGGTCATAAGTATGGAGGGGGGTAAAAATGAGGAGGAAAGATAGGAAGGAAGGGAACCAAACCAGTATTTTGCAGTGAAGGAGATACAGTGGGAGTGTCTCCTATCCTCAAGACAGAGGAAGGAGATAGAGTTATAAAGGTCACACTGAAGGGAGTGAGGAGGAACATTAAGTGAAAAAAGGCAGACAGAGTTTTAGAGGGTGTCCAGTCTGACAAGGGAGGTTTTGGGTGTGGCACTGAAGACTATGGCACCATAATCAAAACTGGGAGGATCACTTTCTGTACCACAGTGCAATGGGCATGCAAGGGAGATGCAGCTGTGGTGTGCTCTGCTTAAGGACCTGGGAACATTTTGTATTAAGAAATGACTGCTTTAGTAAACATGGTCTTCATCTAAACTGACAGTGAGCTAAACTTCTTGGCAATATTTTTTACCAAGCAATTTCAAGTGGTACCGACCAACAAAAAAACTTGTAAATGAGGGGCCAAGGGGTGATGACGCTATCAAAAGTAAACAAGCATTTGTCAATGCCGAATGTTGTCTCGCTGGCATTGGCATTGGTAGTGCCAGAGTTAGAGAAGCATAATTGGAATGGCAGTGAAGTATTGAAGTGATTCTTCCAATCCCACCCCCACCCTGTAGAGAGCGGCAGGCATTTGGGTGTGCCTTTGGGTTGTCAGCTATAATGTTCATGTCATTGTACCTCACCCTACCCTGTAAACACTGACAAGTGTCATGTTGTGCTTTGGGGTCTTTGGGCGTTATACTTTTCCCATTCCATAAGGAAATACACTGAGGTGGGTGCAGTATAGGAGAATGGGGTGAACTTTGTGGCCGAACAGTGCAAGACACACCAAGATGCCTGTCACTGGCTGCAGGGTTGGGGTGGAATGGCATGAGCATTACAGCCGATGATCTCAAGTCACACCCCTGACATCTGTCAGTCTGTACAGGGTGGGGTGTTACAGTTGGAAACTGTAACACCATAGCCATGTGTTGGTATTTGCAGTCCAAATTTTCAACATGGGCTTTTTGTGAGCCTACCTCATGAAAAGCAGCACAATCAGTTTGTTAGCTGAAAGGTGGTTCTGCACAGTGGCTATGCCATTTGGCGACACAGGGACAAAAACACATTTTGTGCAGGATGTGGAAAATGATGACTGTATTGTTCATGAGGAATTGTAAAAAATGGCAACATTGAAAATCTGGAGTGAAAATATGAAAAATTGGTGAAGTCATGAGCATGAATAGAAACTGCACAATACACATCCATAACCCAATTATTGTTGGGAGTTTGTTAGCCACATTTTTAAGAAAGGAATTTGGGGACCTCCCCTCATGAACAGTGGTGCTGTTATTTTGTTAATCTATCCCAAAACTTGATTTCCCACAGCGATCACGCCATTGTGCTCCACAGGTGCAGAAACACATTTTGGGCAGGAGGTGAAAATTGACAGCTGTACTGTTCATAAGGAGGTGTGAAAAAATGCCAGTGTTGAAAATCTAGCATGGAAATATTGCAATTTGCGAAGTTACAAGGGTGCATGGAAACTGCACAACGCATGCGTATAACACAGTCATTTTATGGACTTTCAGCACCAAATTTTCAACATATCCATTTTAGGACCTCTGCTCATGAACAGTGTCACCATCATTTCTTCAAACTGTCCCGAGAAGTGATTTTGCACAGCAACCGCGTTATTCTGCACCGGACGTGTGAAAACACATTTCGGCCAGGATATATAAAATGACAGCTGTACTGTACAGGAGGTGTGAAAAAATGTCAATTTTGAAAATCTTGAGTGAAAATACTACAAATTCATAAAGTTACGAGTGTGCATGAAAACAGCACAATGCACGCTCATAAAACAGCCTTTTTTTGAAATTTTTTCACCAAATTTGGAACACAGGCTTTTTGAGAGCCCCCCTCGTGAACAGTGGCACTGTCGTTTCATTACTTGGTCCTGAAAGTTGATTCCACGCAGTGACTGTGAAATCACCTTTTGGGACCAAATAACGCCATGACAGAGACTGAATTCATGAGGAGGGGTCCAATAACCCCATGTTGAAAATTTGGTGCCAAAAGTCCAAAAAATGGCCGAGATATGCTCCAAAGTTGGAAAACCCCTATTTATGTCATTATACAGCTTACCGGCATTTCTTCAGTTTGTGGTCGGCTTTGAAGAGTGCAGATGTGTTCCTGGTCCACAGAAGATCATTGCGACGGACTCTGGAGGTAAATATGGGGTGAGGGTAGGTAGGTAGGGTGTGCAGAGGGTGGGCGCAGGTTGTGGGGGAGCAGGGAGACAGGGAGGGGCCGTTTTCTTTTTTCACATGGGTTAAAAAAAATTGCGGGTTGGTTTTTATTTTTCAGGGCATTTGGAACACTGGGGTGGGCTCCCAGCATGCCACCTAAGTGTTTTTGGGGGGATGCTGTAGCTGACGGGGGATTGGGCACCCCCATCAGCACACAACAAAAGCAGGGAGGGGGCAAGAGCTGAGGGGGATTGGGCACCCCCCTCGGCACATAACAAATGGGGAGGTGCATTATGCCAATGGGAAGTGGGCTCCCCTATTGGCACAAACATTGGGGCAGGGCATGCCGACAGGGGGATTGGGCACCCCTGAAGTCAGCATTATGGCAGGCAGTGTGCCACCATGTTTTTACTTTTTCACCAGGGCAAGCACGAGGTGCCACTGTGTATGACAAGCTTTGCTCGCATTGCAGTGGACCTTTTGTTAGATGTGCTCACCACATTAGGTATTCATGGTGTGGCACCAGCATGCAGACTTATTGGGGAATGAGGGCTGCACCTACTGGTGTGTGTCCTGCAGTCGCCCAACAGTGACCGAACCTCCAATTTTGCTACTACCGCAATATGTTGACTGAGCATGCACGAACCGACATAAAAAAGGCTAAAGACTGTTTCTGCTACTAAACTTGTGCAAAGAAAACATGAGATTAACTTCCTACTAACTAATGCAAGAAGTCTGCACTATATCAAGACGGATGAATTGGAGCTAGCATTAACTTCACAAAATATTGATCTTGCTGCCATAACTGAAACATGGTGGGGTGAAAGATCTTCTTGGAGTAAATCTATCCCAGGATACAATTTAGTATCCAGGGATAGGCTAAACTGAAGGGGTAGGGGTATCATTATTTATGTCAAAAGTGATTTGGAATATTGTGAACTTAACCAATCACATAATGAAGGTCCTGAAAGCCTCTAAATAGAGATCAAAAGAAAGTATAAAAAAAACCTGATTGTAGATGTATGCTATAGACCTCCTGACACTATATTATATGACCATAGTTTATTGTTGCAGAAGGGGAGGAGTCACTTCAGGAAGGGGATGTCTGTGGTATGTTTCCAGGCCATAGGGACAAATGAAAGGGGGAAGGAAAGTCTCAGAAGTGAGGTGAGAGGAATGGCAATAGCAGGGATAGATAGGAAGATGAGTTTTGGGTCTAGGCCATCTGGGGAGGGCCCAGAAGAGAGGTTCATGGCAAAAGGACCTTGAGGGTGGTGGAGGGGCATGTGCTGGAGAAGAAGAATGCGGCGGGAGAAGGAAGTGGTCGGTAGAGCCGAGTGATGAGAGGGGGTGGGAGGGGAGAGAGCTAAGAATGTCTGCAGCACAAGAGGTAAAGTAGGAGTTAAATTTGGAAGCAATCTCTAGGGGGTCTGATAAAACAACATCATTATCATGGAGAACGGGGACTAGGGATGGGGGGGGCGGAGAAAAGGGCTTGAACCACTTTCCAAATTTTAGAGGCATGGTTCAGGTTGATGTTAAAGGTGGTTTGGAAATATTTATCTCGAGCACATCTTATGGCATTGGTGCAAGAGTTGTGAAGGGTGCGATAACACTGGAAGTCAGGTGGGGAGCTTCAGGATTTATGAGTTTTCCAGGCTTGGTCATGTGCCTGGATACATGCTAAAAGTTCCGGGGTGATCCAGGGGGAGTGATTACCCCGCACTCTGATCTGCCTGACAGGGGCGAACTTGTTCCAGATGGATGCCAATTTGGTATGGAAGAACTCCCAAGCCAAGTCTATGGAGGATGCAGAAGTGATGGGGGACCAGTCAGTAGTTGATAGTTCAGTAAGTAAAGGGTTAAGGTCCAGGGGATTGTAAGAGCAAGTCACAATGTATCTTGGGGTAGCTTTGGGGCGATGGATCTTGCATACAAGGTAGATCAAGTGTTGATCACTTATGGCATCAGGGTATAAGCTGGCAGCGATTACATGGTGGGGATGAGTACAATGATGCAATAAGTAGATTACAGTTAGACCCTCAGTTAGAAGCCCGTGCCAGTGATGCATTATGCAACAGAATTACAGTTGGGCCCTCAGTTAGAATCCCAGACCAGGTGAGGCACAGAAAAAGGGTTACAGTATGGAACAATTATATCCATGGCTACTGGGGAGGTTGATGCCAGATAATATATAGTACTGTAGTACAATTACTAGGAAATGAATCAACTAATAGATAAATGCCTCAAAAAACTGTCCCATGGACTGCAGCCAGATAGAAGAATAACCATCATCCCAGGTCGGATGGGGTACTTACATACAGCCGTGGTTAAAGGAGCACTTTTAAAATGTGTTTTGAAGAGTGGGGATGTGCCTAGTGAAAGGAAGGAGGCTGACAATCCATTCTGAAGTCCAAGGATGGCAAAGGAGAAGGCTTTCTGACACATCTTGGTTACTGTCTGAGAAAGCTCAAGGAGACATTGAGAGGAAGACCTGAAATTCTGTGTGCCAGTTCTAAGATTGAGGAGGATTGATAGAAGGAGGTTTTCCCTGTCCCAGATGGACTTTGTTTGAACATGTGTAACCCCCCTGCAAATGGGGTTCCCAAAAGTCTTCCAAGAGCTTGCCTGAATGCTCCAAGCCTGGGTGGTGTTCGGTGTCTGAACTGCTTAACTGTGGTTGCAAGTGAGTGCTATTGGAGCCTCTACGTACTGTCTCTTTAAGAGCTGTCTGCTTGCAGACTTAATTAGTTTGTATTGGGGGACTGTGGATTTAATGCTTGAATCTCGCCTCAGCCATGGAGTAATTCACCCATTTTATGTCACTGAAGGTGCAAAGGGAGCCCATCTGACAGCTGTAACTGTTTGCCTGTAATCATTTAAAGCATTAGCAAAATTGTAGTTTGTCTAACCTGCCTTTATTGCAGCTGGGACTCTGTGTGTGTTACCTCTCCATTTTGGACCTAAACTGCTGTGCTGGGCCAACTGGGTTAAGGAAGCCCTAAAATGGAGCCTGTGGACGAATCAGAACTTGGACTCTTAATTTGAGCCAGCCACAAGGGGATTGTATGGGCGGTGGCTCTGGGAAATGGAGTGGAAACCAGGCTCACCCTATAGAAGACTGAAGAAATTGCTGAATTGTGCTCAGTCTGTCAGGAACTGAAGCTGCTGTGTGTGCTCCCAGGTATTTTGCAGTAATTGCGATCGGGATCGAAGAGATCCTGCCTGGTATAGTACTTTCCTTTTACATATAAATGTGCGTAGTGCTTGTGGGGAATCACTATTTCAAATCCCTTGTACAGTGAATTGTGTGCTGAAGCTGGAAGCAAACCCCAGTTTAATTCGGATTACATCCGTTTGCTATCAACTGCAGTGGAGTCCAGTCACAAGGACCTTGTCCTCATGCCCTGCTCTTCTGGCAATCCAGAGGGACATTCTCCATCCGATCCTCAGCTTGGGTGTTGTGAGTACAAATCGGGGTATTCCCCTGCAGCTTGTTTTTCAATCACAAGTGTGATATCTAATTCTTGTTGTTTCACTGTTTCATGGACTGAGCCCTCCGGCTCCAGATTACAATTGGGTGTTGTGCATATATTTTCTTCTACAGGGCCCTATGCATCTGCACCTGCGCCAACCCTGGGCAACGGACCTGGCTAGCCCCCAACCTGGGTACCCAGAGTGTGACTTTTCAGACCCTGTATGTGTGCACAGTACTGTGATTTAATGCCACCAATTAACCTGATTTCCTCCTCCCGTGTTACTTCCCCCTAAATAAATCAGATTTGTTGTTGTTATACTATATACTGTCTGTGGTGTTGGTACTTATGGAAACAGTATTATGTTTTGCTGTGTATGTTGTTTAACTTTATTTTACAGGGGGTCCTCAGAGACGTGCTGCAGAATCAGTCTCGAGGGTAAGTGGTAGAGTGAACAGTGTGTATACATGGGGTATTAGGGCTGTAACTCCGGTGTACTGTGTGAGCCACTAGAGGGAATAAAAGGGGGTCTCAGTGTCCCAGAGGGCTGTGACCAAGCTAGTCTAACCACTACAAACCCTGACCTCTGGGTGAAGGCACCCGTCCTAGGACCTAGGCCTCTCAACCTGTCCATAGTCAAACAGGCAGGGGTAGTAGCCCTTGGGAATAGCGCCACCTAGGGGTTACATCTTGGAGGCACCCCTGAGATTAGTGTCCTTTAGTGGCCACATTTATGAATTACAGTTAAAAGTAAATGGTTGCCCCAACAGAAGTGGCTGTACACCAGTTGGTGGGGTGGTGTACTGGGCAGGAGATCGATCCCCAAAATGCTATACTTATCTTGGATATCCCACTGGGTACTAGTATGGACACTGTAGAGGGAGTACTTTCCAAGGTGGAAGGTTTACAAAACTCTGTGGTGGCGGGTCGACATGCTAATCTGCTCACCTACACTTTCATGGCCCTAGTAGAGTATAAGGACCCCATAGATAGCTCCAAAGTGCCACAGACTATTACCCCAGAGGGAGCACTCACTGCCTGGAGAGTGATAACTAAGGACAGTAAAGACCCGAGGGGGAATGACCCCCCCCACTATATGAAACTTTTGAGGAGAAAATTGCTAAATTGTTGCTGGAGGAAGGGAAAACTGTGGAGGATTTAAAGAAACTATTATTGCCACCTGGGGCATTCCTCCCACACCCTGTCCCCTCCTGCACCTATTGTCCCCTCCTTCTGTGCCAGTGCTAGCCTCTATGTTTGTACCTGCCATTAGTCATGACTCTTACCATAAGCTCAAAGTATTCTCTGGCATCCGCCCACTCAAATGGGGAGGTCGATCTGAAACCTGCATAGACTCTGCTACCCTTGCGGTACAAGACTGGCAATGCCTGAGGGCAGAAAAAGGGCTTGCCTGGGGAGAGCTCCAGGGACCTCGCCCAACGTACTTTTCGCTCCCTGAGGGTCTCTGACCCTGACGCCAAAGCCCAAGAGTACATAATTTTCCTTGAAAATGTGTTTGGGGGCACCACTAGCGTTGAGGCCTTGAAATGGAAGCTTAAAGATGTTAGACAACAGCCAGGGGAATTGTTATCTGCCTATATGGATCGATTAGAGGGAATCTTGCAAACCATTTTTCGAAAGGGGGGGTTGGACCCATAGTGAAGTGGACCGGGTAAGACTGGATCATATACTCTGCTCTGCCCGGCACTCTAGCTGGGTGTTGCTCAAATTGCAACTGCATCAAAGGAAATCTGGTCCTTTGCCTTTCCATGTGTTGATGAAGGAGGTACGGGAGGTTGAGGAGGAGGAAGGTTTTTTCAGAGCCCTGTGCAGTTGTAGCTGCTACATCCCCTGCCCCAGGTCCGGGGTCAGACGCTGATGGTCTGGAATCACCGAAATCACATGACAGAACCCGAGACCCAAATGTCAGCCAAGGGGGGCCCAGCCAGAGAGGGATGGCTACCGATGTTCTGCCATGGGATGAACTGCCGAGGGAGATTAGGAAAGCAACAGACAGTCTCATCATGAAGGCCGCTCCTATGAGTATGGGCCCTGACACTTGCCCAACTGCTTCTGCTATGGGGGTGGGGGTGCCCACCCAGGCACCTCCTGCTGACAGCAGCTCAAAACTTGATGTCTTGGCTATGGAGGTGAGGGAACTGAAGAGATATCTCCAAATGTCCAACCCACCACCGGCTGAGGTGGCACCAAGGTTTTCTATTGCTAGTACCAATGCCGCAGCCCCCAATGTGATGCCATGGTCCCCCCAAACTTCAGCAGACATATTTTGCCATAATTGTGGGAAGGATGGGCACATGAAGAGGGAATGCTGGTCTCGGAAAGACTTACAGAGAGTGGTGAGCCGGCTACAAGGAGAGCTTTGGAGCACAAAACAGTGGTTAAGAGGCACACAAAATGACCACAGTGAAGGTCCCAGAAATGCTAACTCTCGTCCCTTTGTGGCTAGATCATCTGCCCAAGCCCTTGCTACCGCCTCTCCAGACTGGTCCAGAATAGTGGGTCCCTTCATGGAGACCACTGTGAAGGTGAATGGAGTGTTTACAAGAGCTGTATTGGACAGTGGCTCCCAAGTGACAATTATGTTTCAGGACTGGTATCAGGCGCATCTGTCTGATGTACCCTCACAACTGTTGGAAGGACTGCATGTCTGGGGGTTAACTGAGAACACCTACCCCTATTCTTGGTGTATCCGAATTTGGTTGTCTTTTCCCACCTCCGTGGCTGGAGTGGCTGAGCTTGTAGAGACCCTGGCATTAGCGTGTCCCCCTACCGGACTGTATGATGGGATTCCTCTACTAATTGGGATGAATTCACATATGTTTGGATGGTTGGCGCAGTTGTGTTATGAGAAACAAGGGTCAAGGACTGGTAGAGCTTTGAGAATCCTGGCCTTGATCAAGAAGGCCTATGAGGTACAGAGAGAAGCTGAAAAAATGGACCCAGAGAAACCGGTTGGAATTGTCTGGAAGAAGGATCCAGAGTCTCTGATTCTGGCGCCAAATGCGCAGTGTACCTTACATGGGGAAGTCTGTATCAGAAAAGATGTCAAGAATAAAATCCTCATGCTGAATGCACCAGGCGATGGGAAATTGCCGGAAGGACTGCTGGTCAAGCCAAGTATTTTGCCTGTCAGAGCCCATGCTTATGCTAGAAGGATAATGGTTCAAGTTCATAATGTGTCTGATAGAGAGATTCGAGTAAATAGAGGTTGCACCCTGGCTAATGTACATTGTGCAGATACTGCAGTGCTGCCCAGTAACAAGTGTTCAGGGGAGAATGACAGAGTGATGCCCGACTTGTTTGATTTTGGGGACTCCCCGTTGCCAGCCAAATGGAAGATGAGAATTAGTAGAAAACTTGCCCAGAGGGACCAGGTGTTTTCTTTGAAGGAATGGGACGTAGGATGTGTGCAAGGAGCTGAGCACCACATCCGGCTGCATGATGAAAGGCCATTTCGTGAGAGGTCTTAACGCCTGGCCTCTGCTGACATAGATGATGTGAGACGTCATCTGCAAGAGATGCTTGCTGCTGGTGTAATACAGGAATCCAGAAGCCCATATGCTTCACCTATTGTGGTAGTGAGAAAAAAGAACGGGACAGTCAGAATGTGTGTGGATTATCGCACCTTGAACCGGTGGACTATCCTTGATCAGTATACAATGCCCCGCATTCAGGATGCTTTAGACTGCCTGAACGGTAGCAAGTGGTTCTCCGTGCTGGATCTTCGCGGTGGGTACTACCAGATCCCGATGGCCCCGGAAGACCATGAGAAGACAGCCTTTATCTTCCCACTTGGTTTCTATGAATTCATGAGGATGCCTCAAGGGATTTCAGGTGCTCCAGCCACTTTTCAACAACTGATGGAGCGTGCGGTGGGGGACATGAACTTATTAGAGTGCGTGGTGTACCTAGATGATGTTATTGTGTTTGGCAGCTCACTGGAGGAACATGAGAGCAGATTATTCAAGGTGTTGGACTGACTGGAAGACTGTGGCCTAAAACTGTCCATCGATAAATGTCAATTCTTCCAAACATCTGTAAAGTATGTGGGACACATAGTCTCCACCGAGGGAATAGAGTCTGACCCAAGTAAAGTTGAGGCCTTAACCACCTGGTCACAGCCCCACAATCTAAAAGAACTGCAAAGATTCCTGGGATTCTGTGGCTACTATCGCCGTTTCATCAAGGACTATTCAAGAGTGATCCGTCCTTTACTTAATCTTACACAAGGTTACCCTCCTATCCACAAAAAAAACAAGAGGTCAGTTTCTTCTGAGCCTGAAAGAGTGTATTTCCATCCCAATGAAGTATTTGGAGCCAGATGGACACCTGAGTGTGAAGCTGCTTTTCATGAGATTATATATCAACTTACACATGCTCCTGTCCTTGCCTATGCAGATCCAGTGAAGCCCTATGTCTTGCACACTGATGTTAGCCTGCAAGGCTTGGGGGCTGTATTGTACCAAGAGCATGAGAATGGCCTGAGACCAGTGGCCTTTGCCAGTAGAAGCCTGATCCCATCCAAAAAGAACTATCCTGCACATAAGTTAGAGTTCCTAGCTTTGAACTGGGTTAGTGTTGACCAGTTCCATGAGTACTTGTATGGGGTTAAGTTACTAGTAAAAACTGACAATAATCCTTTGACCTATGTGCAGACTTCAGCTAAACTGGATGCCACTGGCCATAGGTGGCTTTCTGCATTATCTACATACGACTATGCTGTTGAATACAGAGCAGACCTGAGCCACATAGATGCTGATGCTGTCTTCCGAAGGCCTGTTCCCCGGAACCACAGGATCAGACTGTCAGAACCTGATATTTGAGCACTCTGCCAGAAGTTTGACAGGGAGGAACAAATGTCCACGGATGCAGTGGACTGAGTGGTGGACTGTTTGGGACCCTCTGCGAATTGCATACCTGCTGCTTATTGCCACTTTTCTGCAATAGACATTGGTGCACTGCCTCAGCTGGACAATGACAGTATTCAGGGGCTCAATCCCAAGATCCCATGATCAAATCAGCTTTAGAAGCCCTCTACACAGGGAAAGATGTGTCCAAATTATGCTCCACTGATTTGAGAACTGCATTGTTATACAAGTAAGGTTCTAAGTTGAAACTGATCAATAGACTGTTATACAGAGAAACAGTAGACAGAGGGGGACAACTAGACCAACAACAACTAGTGCTGCCCACTGCCTTTCGAGACTCAGTACTGAGGTCCTTACACAATCACATGGGGCACCTTGGTATAGACAGAACACTTGACTTGGTGAGATCCAGATTCTATTGAACTAAGATGGGGGCTGATGTTGAGCAACACATTTCGAACTTGTAGTCGCTGTTTAGAGAGGAAAGCCCTGCCCCACAGGGCTGCCCCCCTTGTTAACATCACCACCAGTGCCCCCATGGAGCTGGTCTGTATTGATTTCCTGAGTTTGGAGTCAGATCAAAGAAATATTAGTAATGTGCTGGTGGTCACTGACCATTTTACGAAATATGCCCGAGCTTTCCCCACCAAGGACCAGAAGGCATCCACTGTGGCAAAAGTACTTGTAGAAAACTTTTTTGTTCACTATGGGGCTCCACAAAGAATGCATTCTGATCAAGGGAGAGACTTTGAGAGTCGTCTGATCAAAGAGATGCTTTCTCTGTGGGGATTGCGAAAGTCCAGAACCACCCCTTACCACCCCCAGGTGGAACCGCAGCCTGAACATTTCAACCGCACTTTGCTAGATATGTTAGGCACCCTCTACGCAAAGGACAAGCCTAGATGGAGTCAACAAATTATCACCCTGGTACATGCCTACAACTGCACCAAAAGTGATGCCACTGGGTTCTCCCCCTACCGCCTGATGTTTGGAAGAGAAGCTCGACTGCCGGTAGATGTATGTTTTGGAGTTTCTCCTGATGGGGTTCGAGCTGACAACTATTTACAGTATGTGCAAAAGTTAAAGGCCCAGCTAAGTCATGCATACTAACTGGCTCAAACCATGGCTGCCAAAAGAAATCTGGCCAACAAAGAAAGGTATGATAAAAAGGTGAAAGCACAGGAACTCAGGAGGAGATCGGTATTGCTAAGAAATCTGGGATTGCATGGCAAACATAAGATTGCTGACAGATGGCACCATCTCCCTCACATTGTAGTGGGCAAACTAGATGATCTGCCTGTGTACAAAGTAAGGCCTGAGAATATTTCAAAAGATGTTAAAATAATGCATAGAAATCATTTACTGCCCATTGGACAAATCTTGATTGAGTCTGAGCCCCCAGAAAATGCCCCCTCTGGACCAGTGACTAGAGCTGCTGCTAAGCAAAAATCAAGAAAGCCTGCACCTACAGAAGCTGAGTTAAAGTGTTCCCCTCCACAAGTCCCAGTTGAACATGACTGTTAGTCCATGTCAGAGGAAAGTGAGTGTGGCTTTGAATACTACCCTTCTTATGAACTGAGTCAGTTGTTTTGGGGCAATCCCCTAGTCAATCCTGGAGATGAAGCTGGGGCTTCTGGACTGTTTAAGCCCCCAGCTTTGTCCCTGGAGCCAATGCTCCCAGAAAGTGAAGTGCAAAGCATGAAGTCAGATGATATGGAATCATTGTGTATGGTTGAACTGTTTGAGTTTTCAGAGAAGGAAAATGATGGACTGGAACAGACTGGTGATATACCAGAACAAGAAGAGTATTTTGAGTGCCCTGATGGTCCACTGCCAGTGTCCAAAAGCTCTCCATGTGAGCCAAGTGTTGTGGACTCAGAGATTGTAACTCCTGGAGCTGAAAGTGCCCCAAGTTCTAGCCTCTCTACCCCAATGGAGACTCCCCTGACAAGTGAGGACAATGCTGAAAATGAGGCTCAGAGTGCAGATACTGTAACAGTTGCCCCTAGAAAGACTGGTCGAGCTATAAAGCCTGTGGTGCACCTCAGTTATGATCTCCCTGGGAGGCCTGTTGACTTGCCTCTCAATGTTGTCCATAAAGGAGTACATGTGTCCCTGAGCTCATTGCCGAAACTGAACGTCAGTGCTAACTCCAAGTTACTTGTGTTGCCCTCTAGGTATGGTGCCCCTGCCCCGTCCAGCCCCAAGGTAGCTGATAGGGAAGGGCCCCCCCCTTCAGGTTTCATGTACAGGAGGTAATAACCTGAGTTATGGTACAATGTGTGTATAATACTGCGAAAAAGTGATGTACTGAAAAGTTTCAGAAATGTGTTTCTGGTAAGGTGATATGTTGACTGATAACTACATGTATAAGCCTAATGTGATACTGATGTAAATGTATATGGTTGTATTGAAATTTATGGGGGTACATACTTGATGCAGATGCCAAGTTTTTCCAGGCCAGGAACGGTGTAAACCCCCTGTAAATGGGGGTTTCCAAAAGTCTTCCAGGAGCTTGTCTGAATGCTCCAAGCCTGGGTGGTGTTCGACGTCTGAGCTGCTTAACTATGTTTGCAAGTGAGTGCTATTTGAGCCTCCATGTACTGTCTCTTTAAGAGCTGACTGCTTGCAGACTTAATTAGTTTGTATGGGGGGACTGTGTATTTAATGCTCGAATCCCACCCGAGCTGAGGAGTAATCACTCCATTTTGTGGTTGCTGAAGGTGCAAAGGGAGCCCATCTAAAAGCTGTAACTGTTTGCCTGTAATCATTTAAAGCATTAGCAAAATTGTGGTTTGTCTAACCTGCCTTTATTGCAGCTGGGACTCTGTGTGTGTTACCTCTCCATTTTGGACCTAAACTGCTGTGCTGGGCCAATTGGGTTAAGGGAGCCCTAAAATGGAGCCTGTGGATGAATCAGAACTTGGACTCTTAATTTGAGCCAGCCACAAGGGGATTGTATGGGCAGTGACTCTGGGAAATGTAGTTTTGACCTTGGTGCCTTTTTCTACCAACAGAGGGAGTCTTATTGCGAGTGAAAGCTGAATCAGCCAACAGACTAGTGTGGAGCTAAAGGAAATGCCCTGCTCTGTGACTGGAAAGATTAGATCAGTTGTGGCAGTGAAGAGAGAAGGAGCTGTGTGCTTCTGCGGTGTATAGTTTCGCGCGGGAAGAGCGTGTGAGGCCCTGCGTTTCGGCCTGCAGCCTTTGTGAGTGCCAGTTCAGACTGAATCCGATTTGTGAGGAAAAAGAAGGAAGTTTGAAGACTGGAAACCAGGTTCACCATGTAGAAGACTGGAGAATTTGCTGAATTGCGCTCCGTCTGTCAGGAACTGAAGCTGCTGTGTGTGCTCCCAGATATTTTGCAGTAATTGCGATCGGGATCAAGGAGCAGCCTGCCTGGTATTGTACTTTCCTTTTACATATAAATGTGCGAAGTGCTTGTGGGGAATCGCTATTTCAAATCCCCTGTACAGTGAATTGTGTGCTGAAGCTGGAAGTAAACCCCAGCTTAATTCGGACTATATCCGTTTGCTATCAACTGCAGTGGGGTCCAGTCACAAGGACCTTGTCCTCATGCCCTGCTCTTCTGGCAATCCAGACGGACATTCTTCATCCGATCCTCAGCTTGGGTGTTGCCAGTACAAATCAGGGTATTCCCCTGCAGCTTGTTTTTCAAGTCGTAAGTGTGTCATCTAATTCTTGCTGTTTCACTGTTTCATGAACTGAGCCCTCCGGCTCCGGATTACAATTGGGTGTTGCTCATATATTTTCTTCTACAGGGCCCTGTCCATCTGCACCTGCCGGCCAAACCCGGGCAATGGACCTGGCTAGCCCCCCCCCCCAACCTGGGTACCCAGAGTATGACTTTTCAGACCTTGTATGTGTGCACAGTACTGTGATTTAATGCCACCAATTAACCTGATTTCCCCCTCCCATGTTACTGCCCCCTAAATAAATCAGATTTGTTGTTGTTATACTATATACTGTCTGTGGTGTTGGTACTATATGGAAACAGTATTGTGTTTTGCTGTGTATGTTGTTTAACCTCATTTTACAGGGGGTCCTCAGAGACGTGCTGCAGAATCAGTCTCGAGGGTAAGTGGTATCTATATGAGTGAACAGTGTGTATACGTGGGGTATTGGAGCTGTAACTCTAGTGTCCTGTGTGAGCCACTAGAGGGAATAAAAGGGGGTCTCAGTGTCCCAGAGGGCTGTGACCAAGCTACTCTAACCACTACAAACCCTGCCCTCTGGGTGGAGGCACCCACCATAGGACCTAGGCCTCTCAAGCTGTCCATAGTCAAACAGGCAGGGGTAGTAGCCCTTGGGATAGTGCCACCTAAGGGTTACACATGGATACCCATAAGGTAGTTGTGGTGGGTCTACGAGGATTGCCAACCAAGCATCAGATATAGGAAGCAGTGGTGAGTGTTGTGGGGGCCAATCTGGCAAACCTACAGGTTCTGTTACAGGTAGTGCTGAGTCTAGCAAGGCTGCAGTTGGTGGTTTGGGTATAAATTGTGGAGAAGTAATCCAGGAAAGGTAGATGCATGCCTTGGGCAATGGCCAGCTGCACTTCTGGGGTTATGAGATTCTTTAGCCTAAAGTAGAATCACATTTTCTGGTTCACCCGCTTGAAAATTTTTCTGATGTGATCTCTAAAGGTTAATAATGTATCCAAAGCGAACCCTAGGGATTTGACTGTAGTTATCTATTCTAGGTAGGACTCATCTGGAGCCTGTATGTTCAAGGGGGAGGAGTATTTAATCCTACTGTACATTTGGAGAGCCTTGCTTTAGACCTGAAAAGCATTGCCTTCATTTTTTTGGCACAGACAAGCAGCCTGTTTGTGGGGAGCCACTTGTGGGTTGCACTGAACGCCCTAGTGAGAGAGAGGGACAGTTCCGATGGGCTCTTGTCATTGTGGTGAAGGACTAGATCATATGCATACATTAACAGCTTAATCTGATTCAAGGTCAGTTGGCATTCATCTGTATCCTCCTCCCTCAGGTCGTGCCTGAAAATAGGCAGGATTTGTCTAGTGCACTTACCCGGTCAACAAAAACTAAATAAATAAATAAATAACATGTGACAACCCATACTACTACTGAGGAGGTGGTTCACAAAAGGGGAGAACAGAATAGGCCCCATTATGTGCCCTTGGGGAACCCCAGTATTTGCCTAGGGTGCTGGAGGTGCCCCCCAGTGCAGACCACTTGTGATCTTCCAGTGAGGTAGTTTAAACCAGGCCATGGATTGTACGGAGAAACTGTAGGAGTTTAGCTTCTCTATGAGGATGCCATGCTCTGCTACATAAAAAGCCTTTGATAAATGCGCAAAAATGGCTCCAGTTAATTTTCTTTCATCCAAGCTGCTGAAAACATGGTCAGTGATACAGGCCATTGCAGTGGTGGTGCTGTCTTCTAGTGAGATATGTGGAGTTCGTTAGTCCAGTGTTCACCGAGATAGTCTGGTGTTTACTTTTAGAGTGACTATTTCTAGATGCCTTGAAAGTGGCACTGGTGAAGGCCCTTCTGAAAAAAAAATCCCTCAAGCCAGACATATTAGCGAATTATAGACCTGTCTAAAACCTCCCCTTTCCGGGGTAGGTGACTGAGAAATGTGTGGCTGTGTAGCTCGAGGTATACCTCGCAGCCTTTGACATCTATGAACCCCTCCAGTCAGGAAGAAGGCCCAGACATAGTACCGAGACTCTACATCAGTCAAGGTGCAGCATGGGTTTGTTTCAGGGAAGTCTTGTCAAACCAGCCTCATACAATTTAATGACTGGGTGACAGGTGAGCTGGATAAGGGTCATGCGGTGGATGTTCTTTACTTGGACTTCAGCAAGGCCTTCAATTCAGTGCCTCATGGGTGGCTTGGGGAGAAGCTAATGGGTGTAGGGGTAGGGGCAAAAATGATGAGCTGAATTACAAGCTGGCTGAGTGGCAGGCTGGAACAGGTGGTGGTGAGAGGGGAGCTCTCAACTCCAAGGCTGGTGATGGGTGGGGTGCCACAGGGCTCTGTGTTGGGGCCAGTATTGTTTGGGTTCTTCATGTCAGACATTGCACACAGGGTGGTGAGCAAGTAAGTCTGTTCGCTGATGCCACCAAAATCAGAGCAGTGGTGGATGGAGAGGAGGCATGTAAGCAGCTGCAGAGGGACCTATGCAAACTAGTGGAGTGGTCAGAGAGGTGGCAGCTGGGGTTCAATGCAAAGAAGTGTAAGGTTATGCACTTTGGGGTGAAAAACCCAAGGAGAGAATACTGGCTGGGAGAGGGGGTTTAAGCTGGGGATCACTGAGGAGGAGGAGAAGGACCTGGGGTAATGATAACAGAGACCATGAACAACACTGCCCAGTGCAGGAGAGCGGCTGCAAAAGCGAACAAAATGCTGGGGTGCATAGCAAGGGGGGTTTTGTCCAGGTGAAGAGAGGTGATCATGCCCCTCTACAGGTTGCTGGTAAGGCCGCACTTAGAGTATTGTGTGCAGTTTTGGTGGCCATACCTGAAGCCTGATATCAGGCTACTGGAGGGGGTGCAGAGGAGGGCAACAAAGATGATATGTGGAATGGAGGGGAGAGACTATGACAGCAGACTGGGAGACCTGAATATGTACACACTGGAGGATAGAAGGGACAGGGGGGACATGACAGAGACATTCAAGTATCTGAGGGGAATCAATAAGGATGGGGCAGATGGGGTTTTTAAGTTAAGGAGGGGAGGTCACCAGGGGGCATGGGCTAAGAATAGAGGAGAGAAGATTTAGGAAGGAAATGAGGAGACACCATTTCACAGAGAGGGTGGTAGCAAAATGGAATGCTCTACCAGAATGGGTGGTATCATATAAATCTGTGAACAGCTTCAAAAGAGCATGGGACAGGGAACAGGGGAGAGTGAGGGTGGGGAGGTGGGGGTGGCAGTGGAATGACAAAGGGGTGGGGTAGCTGCAAATTAGGGGTGTTGGCTGCACACTCGAGCAGACTTAGGTAGACCGGGTGGTCTGTTTCTGCTGGCACATTTGTATGTTTGTATGATCTCCTCAGGGCTAGAGATAAAGGGGACCGGACAATGCTTGTTCTCCTTGCTCTCCATCAGCATTTGACACTGTGAACCATGCAGTGTTGTTGGATTGCCTGAGGGGGCAACGTGGACTCACTGGCACTGTCATCAGTTGGTTTGAGTCCCTTCTCATATATAGGACTCAGAGGGTGGTGATGGGAAGCTTCTCCTCTCATCCTAAGTCCTTGCTTTGTGGAGTTCCCCAAGGGTCTGTCCTCTCACCTGTGCTGTTTGCAGTGTACATGCTGCCCCTGGGTAAGATCATTAGACATTACAGTGTGGAGTTTCACTGCGATGTAGATGATACTCAGCTGTACATGTCTTTTGTGCCTGGGATATTTGGTGCAGTGGTGGTACTAAAGAAATGTCTGGCTGAGAACCAGGACTGGATACCCTCTAACTGATTGAGGACCAGTCTAGGTAAGATGGAGGTGCTGGTGATTGAGCCAGGCTACAGGAGGGAGGGAGGCAGAAGCCATGAGGGCTGAAATGGGCCTGATGCTCATGACGGTTCCTCTTTTGGGGTCGGCTAGGGTGAAGAGTATGGGCGTGATCCTAGACAGCAAATTGACACTTGAGTCTCAGGTGTCATCCATCATCCAGATGGGTTTTTACCATTTTAGGAATATCGCTCAGATTAGAACACTAATCCCTCCAAATGACCTAC
The DNA here is from genome assembly GCA_016271365.2 of Neoceratodus forsteri. Taxonomy (NCBI): domain Eukaryota; kingdom Metazoa; phylum Chordata; order Ceratodontiformes; family Ceratodontidae; genus Neoceratodus; species Neoceratodus forsteri. The sequence continues at coordinate 129,127,159 of CM028129.1, forward strand.
AGTACCATCGCTGGTGCATGCTTTTGTGATGTCTAGACTCGACTACTGCAATGCTGGGGTCAGTGTGTGTGTGGGGGGGCCCTATGCTGCCTGCAGCTAATGCAGAACGTGACAGCCAGGTTACTGACAGGCCTTCCTATGTCCTGTCACGTGACTCCAGTTCTGCACAATCTGCACTGGCTGCCATTTAGGTGGAGGATCCCCTTCAAGGTGGGTCTTCTCACCTACAAGGCCCCATACAGTTTTGGTGCAGGCCATCGGCATGACCTCCTGACTCCTAAACACCCCCTGCACTTCCTTCGTTCTGCCAGGGAGGGCCTCCTGGCTGTTTCCAGGGCATGGCTGAAAACATCTGGAGATCATGCCTTCGAGGCAGCAGCACCTGTCCTGTGGAACTTGCTTCCAAAGTCTCTGGTGAAGGCCCCCCTTGGTGGAAGCTTTCAAATGGGGTCTAAAGGCACACCTTTTTATAGAAGCCTTTGGGGCTTAGTTTACCATTTTATTATTGAAACTATTATTATGTTTTGTAAGTTAGCTAATTAGTTTCCTAGTCTGCCTGTTTGTTTGTACAGTGCCCTGAGCCTCAGAGAATAGGGTGCTTTAGAAACTAAACCTTACTTGCTTGCTGTGGCTTTTTTATGCTGATGAGGGAGAGCAGATTGTACCTAGATACGTGGTCCAAGATTTACTGTATTTTCTACAGAATTTTACTTAAGTGAGAGACGAATGACACTGGCCGATAGTTGTCAAGGAGTTTTAGGTCACCTGATTTAAATATAGGGACAACTCTGGCTTGTTTGCATATTGACAGGAGAGTCGAGGAGGTTAGTGACAGATTATATAGGGTGGCTGGCTACAGGCTTAGCAATGAGTCTAATGGTCACTTTGAGGAACTGAGAGCGAAGATCATCGCTACCGGCACCACCCCAGTTGGGGAGGGCCATGAAGAAATGATTGACCTCTCTGGGAGAAGTGGTCATGAAGTGGAAAGTAGGGATTCCAGGCTAACTCAGACTCCTGTCCAAACAAGAAAGGCAGCTCTGTTAGCGACATGTCCAGTGCAGAGAGCTGTAGCAGACACGAGAAACACAGCACTGTCCACTAAGTAGCCAAGAAATATGACAGGTTTTATTGACTTACATATAATGTAACTTCCGTGTAAAACTCCAGTGCCATGCTGGTGATGCAACCATTCCCTCACACAATGGCCCGATTGGATTCGCACGTGTGCGCTACCTGAGGGACCAGAAACTGTAACAAAAAGTTGCACTGTGTGAGTGTCATGCAGTTGCCGGTCTTTGGTCGTGGAAGCAACATTTGCTCCGTGATAGTTTCTACTGGTGACCGCCTTTAATTTCAACATTTTTTCCAGTTGCGTTTTCTCCACGGTGATTATTACTGCAACATTCTTTACATATGCCTTCGCAGTTGAAATTCAATATAAAAAAGTGCAAGGGAACAGAAGAACCCCAGAACAAAGTACTGGATGGGGTAAAGCTGGGAATGACCTCTGAGGAAAGAGACCAAGGGCTCATCATCATCAGTGACTCCCTAAAACGATCAAACCAGTGTAACAAGGCCTACAGTAATGCAAACAGGATGCTGGGGTGTGTAGGAAGGAGTACTGAAAGCAGAAGGAAGGAGGTATTACTTACTACCTCTCTACAGATCGTGGGTGAGACCCACCTGGAGTACTGTGCCTAGTTTTGCAGTCGTCGCCTGAGGAAAGATAAGAACAACCTAGAGACAGTGCACTGTAGAGTATCCAAAATAATTCCGGGCCAGCAGGGCAGATCTTACAAGGATCGGCTCAAGGCACTGAACATGCACTTGCTGAAGACCAGATGAGAGAGGAAATACATAATAGAGACCCTCAAGTTCCTGAAGGGAATGAATAAGGTACCACTATGTACTTTTGCAGTTAAGACACTATTTAGAAAGGGACTAGGAGTGAGCATGGAACCAAATATTTCCCAGTCACACTAATAGAAGGGATACTTAAAGGGTGCCTGTGAGCACATTTCATATCACTGGGCTATCAGGTATTATTAGCGGGCCACGAGATAACTGTGAACCACATTAAACAAACCTGGGGAGTGGAATTACTGATAGACCTGCCAGATAAGGAATGGGAAAAAGCCTGGTGCAGATAACATAAGATATCAAGCTTATATAAGTGGAAGGAATATGGGTGGGAAACAGTAGTTCGATATTTTCAAACACCACACATAACTGCAAAATTTCACCTGCAACATTACTCAAAATGCTGGTGAAACTGTGGCCAAAAGATAGCAACAATGACCCACGTATTCTGGACCTGCCAGATTCTTGCACCTTTTTGGACACAGGTGGAAACAACGTACATGTAACTTAACGATACAGTGGTTTAGGAAACTATGTCCCCAGGCAGTATTGCTCTTATTACAATATTATCAAACCACATATTAAAACCAAAATACATGTATACCTCCTCCATACTATGTTGTCTGCAGCAAAGAAAACAACATCAAGGTTATGGTTGAAGCCACAACCACCGTCCATAGCACACTGGGAGAATACCCTATTAAACATTTACCAGATGGAAAAAATGACAGCCAGATTGCAAAACACAGAGATGTAATTACAAAATAGATGGAACATCTGGCTGATGCATATTATGGTACATAGGCAGGATGTGATCCCCAGAAGGAATTAGATGATGAGAAGGGTTGTGTTAAAGTGATAAGATGGGGGAAAACCAGGACACTTACAATAATTCCTGGTTTGCTGACCTTTATAAACTGGCATGAAAAAATCTAGAAATGTCACTGGCCAAGAGACATCATCTGACTGTGCATTAAATCTCTGTAAACGCATTGCCAGGTGCCAGATTTCATTTTCCTCTTCCAAAAAACTACTTAGAGCCATTTTGTAACAATAATGAGTCCCTCCAGGGTGTGCATCATAGAATGTTAATGCAATTCCTGGTGGAGTAAGGACACTCAGCCTTCGGCCTCATGCCTTACTACACCTCTGGGGCATGGATAAAAATTATATAATGTACACTCTTTACTTAATAACTATTTTCAAGTTAGGTAATAAGTGTACTATATAGGACACAGGTCTAATAAAATGAAATACAGGCTCAGCTACAAATGCTTGGGAGAATGACCTTACACTTTCCAGGACAATAGGTTATTTAATGTAAAAACTGAGATATTCTCATCTATGTGAGCTGAAATAATTTCTGTATTGCCACTGGCAAAATTGCTGTATGTCTACAAAACTTAAATAAAAACAAAGTTTTAAAAAAAAGAATGAACAAGGAAAACTCCAACAAACTATCTAGCATGAGTAGTGGCTCAAGAACACGGGGGAAGGGGGGTCAAGAAGGACATGAGAATGTTTTATTTTACAGAAGGGGTGGTGAAGCCTTGGAAAAGTCTGCCAGATGATATGGTGGGCACCAAAACTATCAATGGTTTCAAACATGGCTGGGATGGAGTGAAGGACTTAGTGGTTGCTCAAGGTGGTAGCCATAGGGTGGGGAGCAGGGAGGTAGAGTGTGTGGGCTAGAACTCTGTATGGACAATAGGTCCCAGGTTTGTTAGGGTTTTATGGGCAGACTGAATGGAGCTATGGTCTTTTTCAGTTGTCATTGCTTCTATGATTCAATGATTCTATGAAATCCATTCTATCTTGGTTATGTTTATTTTGTATGTATATCAAGTAATTTAGCTTATCGTGTATGTTTGTATACACTCCCTACCCCTACCCCCAGGACACATCTGGAATCGAGCAGTAGTCTGCTCAGTATACCTTCCTGGTTAAACACGTAATAAATAAATAAATAAATATTGAAGATAAGTGCTTGTTTGCTGCCCTCTTGAGGCCATGCTGTGATAAAACAGCAAAGTATTTTTCACAGCAAAATTAAAGGGGGACATTTTTGAGGTATTGGGGTTACTTGTAGCTGGCAGCATCCCAGAGATATTGATGACTAAGGCTGCCACATTTTAATACTATAAGAAAATAATCCTCAGCTCCACACATGCGTGCCAAGTAGTAGTCCAAATCCCAAAAAATACAGAAACAATGGTTACGGCACTGCAGGTCTACGTGAAAAGTTTATTGAGCAAACAATCGCAAGGCCACCCATGCAGTACAGGCTCCAAACCTCAACTAGTCTCGCACTACATGTGCGTCATCAGGAGGATGAGAAAACACATATCCACACCCCTAAAATAGCCCAGATTTAAAGTGACAGCACCACAAATAACATAGCCATGGCTGTAGAAGAAACAACAATTAAGAAAGTAGCAAAAGCGCAATGTTGAAAAGGTCTCAAAAAATCAGCATATCATCACATGGTCATTTATACTGTGAATGAAATATCCATCCCTAAAAAGGTTATATTTGAAATATTCATATAGTACGACGAAACACTAAACATATTTAAAAAAAAAAGGTTATCTCATTTCTTTTTTTATTTTTATATTAAAGATATGTTTAGAAATATTTATAGAAAAAAACATATACATACCTGGTCAGCTTTAACCGTTAGTTTTACTCATTAGTTGTAATGACCAGGTATAAATTAAACTTACTAGCCAAAATCCATTGTCTTGAATTTGTGCTGTTTTAAACTATTTGAAAAGAAACAAATGGAATGAACGCCATCTAGAGGAAACAAGGGGAAAAGAACAATAATTAGTGCTAATACTAGAAAAAACAGTTAGAAGAGCTACATGACAGCATCAAAAAAGGATCAATTATACATCGAACAGCTTAAGATTTTAACATTTCTAATTTTTCAAAGCAATATTTTGCATGCAACATCAGTTATTAATATTTCTTCCTTCTCATATTATGCATGCACCATCAGTTATTAACATTTCTTCCTTCTCATGTTATGTATGCACCATCAGTTATTAACATTTCTTCCTTCTTATGTTATGCATGCAACATCAGTTATTAACATTTCTTCCTTCTCATATTATGCATGCAACATCAGTTATTAACATTTCTTTCTTCTCATATTATGCATGCAACATCAGTTATTAACATTTCTTCCTTCTCATATTGATCAGGGGCATAACATCAAATTTCTCATTCAGTCCAGGGGACTGTAGACCACCAAGAATGTAGATCCAGTGTGCCTCCCCGTTTAATAGGCCGGGAGATCAGAGGGCTGTGGGTTCAGTTCCCACATCTGGCATTTGGGTTAATATCCCAGTACTGACACTGTAGTGCAGCATGAGAGGGGTGCTGCACTTCTGAGGTGCCGTCTTTTGGATGAGACGTTAAACCGAGGTCCCATCTGCCTGGATTGGTAGTAGTTCAGGTGGATGTTAAAGATCCCATGGCACTTATCGAAAAACAGTAGGGGAATTTCCCCGGTGTCCTGGCCAAATTTCCCTCATTCACTAAAAATACCAACAACAGCCTAATCTGGTTCAAGGTCAGTTGGCATTTATCTGTATCCCCCTCCCCCCGGGTCGTGCCTGAAAATAGGCAGGATTTGTCTAGTGCACTTACCCGGTCAACAAAAACTAAAATAACAGGTCATTGGTGTTACCCCCTGAGGACCCAGTTTAATCAATTCAATCCCACAGAATTTAAATTCATGCTTCATTTTGTCTGTACTGTGTTTACAGCAGTGAACAGCCAGTGCACTTCGGTCATCACCTTTTGAAAGGCTACGCATATGTTTACCTATTCTGACTTTAAATTGTCGTGTGGTTTTACCAATGTAAAATGCCCCACATGTGCACATAGCCAGGTAGATCAAACTCTCTGTGACACAAATAAACAAGCATTTGTCAATGCCGAATGTTGATTGCGTTGGTCTGTTGAGCTCGCTCAGTGGCCCTCTGTCAGTCGCTCGTTGTGTTTCTCCCGGTGCTGCAGGCTGCTGTGTTGTACTGGGCACCTGCCTTCATTGGCACCCTTTTCTGTCCACAAAGAAATCCACAGCTGTCCTGACAGAGCTCTGTTGAGGTGGGTCACTCCCCGTCTGTCACTCGCTCATTCCGTGTCTGCCGGCGCTGCAGGCTGGCCTTTTGTACTGGGCTCCTGCCTGCGTTGCCACCTTTTTCTGCCCACAAAGAAATCCACAGCAGTCACGATAGAGCTCTGTTGAGCTCACTCACTCCCCCTCTCTCACTGACTCATTGTGTTTCTCCTGCCACTGCAGGCTGCCCTTTTGTACTGGGCTTCTGCTTGCATTGGCACCTTTTTTTGCCCACAAAGAAATCCACAGCTGTCCCGACAGAGCTCCGTTGAGGTCGCTCACTCTGCCTGTCTCACTCGCTCATTCTGTTTCTCCTGGCACTGCAGGCTGCCATTTTGTACTTGGCTTCTGCCTCTGTTGGCACCTTTTTCTGCTCACAAAGAAATCTGCAGCAGTCCTGATACAGCTCTGTTGAGGTCGCTCACTCCCTCTCTCTCACTCGCTTGTTCTGTTTCTGCCGGTGCTGCAGGCTGGCGTCTTGTACTGGGCTCCTGCCTGGGTTGCCCCCTTTTCCTCCCCACAAAGAAATCTGCAGCAGTCATGATAGACCTCCGTTGAGTTCGCTCACTCCCCCATCTCACTTGCTCATTCTGTTTCTCCTGGTGCTGCAGGCTGCCCTTTTGTACTGGTGCCTTTTTCTGCCCACAAACAAATCTGCAGCAGTCCCAACAGAACTTCGTTGAGCTTGCTCATTCCCCACTCTCACTCGCTTGTCCCATTTCTGCCACCGCACCAGGCTGCCCTTTTGTACTGGGCTCCTGCCTTAGTTGCCCCCTTTTCCTGCCCACAAAGAAATCTGCAGCACTCCTGACACAGCTCTGTGGAGCTTGCTCACTCCCCCTCTCTCATTCTGTTTCTGCCGGCGCTGCAGGCTGCCCTTTTGTACTGGGCTCCTGCCTGCATTGCTGCCTTTTCCTGCCCACAAACAACCCCGCAGCAGTCACGATAGAGCTCCGTTGAGCTCGCTCACTCCCCCTCTCTCACTCACTCGTGTTTCTCCCGGCACTGCAGGCTGCCATTTTGTACTGGGCTCCTGCCCGCATTGGCACCTTTTTCTACCCACAAATAAATCTGCCGCTGTCCCCAGAGAGCTCTGTTGAGGTCGCTCACTCTCCCTGTCTTATGCATTCATTCTGTTTCTCCTGGCGCTGCAGGCTGCCGTTTTGTACTGGGCTCCTGCCTCAGTTGGCACCTTTTTCTGCCCACAAAGAAATCTGCAGCAGTTACCATAGAGCTCCATTGAGCTCGCTCACTCCCCCTCTCTCAGTCACTCGTTCTGTTTCTTCCGCCACTGCAGGCTGCCCTTTTGTACTGGGCCCCTGCATGCATTGCTGCCTTTTTCTGCCCAGAAAGAAATCCGCAGCAGTCCCAACAGAGCTCCGTTGAGCTCACTCACCCCCCCTCCACTCGCTCGTTTTGTGTCTCCTGGCACTGCAGGCTGCCCTTTTGTACTGGGCTTCTGCCTGCGTTGGCGCCTTTTCCTGCCCACAAAGAAATCCACAGCAGTCTCGACAGAGCTCAGTTGAGCTCGGTCACCCCCCCCACCACTCATTCGATCCTAATCTGTCCCAAACACTGATTTCCGACAGCGACTGCGGTATTCTGCGCCGGAAGCGCGAAAACACATTTCAGCCATGATGTGAAAAATGACAGATGTACTGTTCATAAGGAGGTGTTTAAAAATGCCAGTGTTCAAAATGTGGCATGAAAATATTACTAACTTGAGAAGTTAAAAGGGTGCATGGAAACTGCACAACGCACGCTTGTAACACAGTCATGTTATGGAGTTTCATCACAAAATTTTCAACATAGGCATTTTAGGACCTCTGCTCATGAACAGTGTCAGTGTGATTTTCTTAGTGTCCCGAACACTGATTTCCCACAGCAACTGCGCTATTGTGCGTTGGAAGTGCAAAAACACATTTAGGCCAGGATGTGAAAAATGACAGCTGCACTGTTCATAAGGAGGTGTGGAAAATGGCAATGTTGAAAATCTGGAGTGAAAATATTGCAAAGTTGCGAAGGTACGAGTATGCATGGAAACTGCAAAACGCACGCTCGTAGCACACTCATTTTATGGACTTTCGTCACCAAATTTTCAACATAGGCATTTTAAGACCTCTGCTAATGAATAGTGTCACTGTTATTTTCATAATGTGTCCCGAACATGGCTTTCCCACAGCTACAGCGCTATTCTGCACCGGAAGTGCGAAAACATATTTTGGCCAGGATCTGAAAAATGACAGCTCTGCTGTTCATAAGGAGGTGCAAAACAATGACAATGTTGAAAATCTGGAGTGAAAATATTATAAATATTTGAACTTACGAGCGTGCGTGCAAACTGCGCAACGCATGCTCGTAACACAGTCATTTTATGGAGTATTGGCACCAAATTTTCAACATAGGCATTTTAGGACCTCTGCTCATGAACAGTGTCACTGTCATTTTCACAATCTGTCCTGAACACTGATTTCCCACAGTGACTGCGCTATTGTGTGCCGGAAGTACGAAAACATATTTTGGCCAGGATGTGAAAAATGACAGCTCTACTGTTCACAAGGAGGTGTGGAAAAATGGCAATGTTGAAAATGTAGCATGAAAATATTGCAAATCTGCGAGGTTATGAGCACGCTTAGCAACTGCGCAACACACGCTCGTAAAACAGTAATTTTTTGGATTTTTTCCACCAAATTTGCAACATAGGCTTTTTGAGAGCCCACCTCATGAACACTGGCAGTTATTTCATTAAATCAGTCCCGAACGGTGATTCCACGCAGTGACCAAGAAATCACCTTTCGGGGCCGATTAGCACCATGACAATTCAAGAATTCATGAGGAGGGGTCCCAAAAACCCCATGGGCTAGATATTCAAACTGCGCTATTTTGTGGCGCAAGCCCTTGCGCTGCACAAAATAGTTCAGAGGGTGGCGGGCGATATTCAAAGGAGTTGCGCCATTGAGCAACCCTTGAATATCACCCTCGCCACAGCCACTGTGCATGCGCATAGCGGAACTTGCACCACCGCAAGTGGTCAGAGTGGAGCATTCAGTCTGTGTGGCGCAAGTACCATTCGCCATGTGGAAATTCCCATATTCAAAAGGTGACATGCAAATGGGGCCATAATTCATGCAAGGTGCAGGGGGCCATTTACGCCTATTTATGACCCCATTTGCATGCCATTAGCATGCAGGTGCACCGATCTCCGGGACTTAGCCTGGTGCCCTGCCAGGCAGCAGCCATCAGGGACCGGCGCCCCTGCAGCCCGATCGCAGGCAAAGTGAAATCCCCTCCCCGACTGGCCCGATCGCGGGCATAAGGTTAAATAAACCCCCACCAGCCCGATCGCGGGCATAATTGTTAAATGTCCCCCACCAGCCCGATCGCGGGCATAGATTAAATAACCCCTCCCACAAGCCTGATCGCGGGCATAATTGTTAAATGCCCCCACCAGCCCGATCGCGGGCAGCACAGAGTCCACCCCCAGAACATATCCCTGGTGGTCCAGTGGACCGTGAAGCCCGATCGCGGGCAGCAAAGTGATTAAACCCCAAGACCATATCCTGGTGATCTAGTGTCCCCACCCCACCCACCCATGAAGCCCCACCACCCGCTCCCCAGCAGCCGGCGGGCGGCAGCATCCACCCGCCTGCCGCCGCCGCCTGACTGCCGGTGGAGCTGCACCATTGGTGCAGAGCAAGAGCGGGCGCAGGCGGGTGGGATGCCGCCGCCGCCGGCCGCGGGAGCGTGTGGGCCGTGGATAGGTGGGGTGGGTTGGACACTAGATCACCAGGGATATGGTCTTGGGGGTTAACTACTTTGCTGCCTGCGATCGGGCTTAGCGTCCACTGGACCACCAGGGATTTGGTCTTGGGGGTTTAATCACTTGCTACCCGCGATCGGGCTTAGCGGTCCACTGGACCACCAGGGATTTGGTCTTGGGGGTTTAATCACTTTGCTGCCCGCGATCGGGCTTAGCGGTCCACTGGACCACCAGGGATTTGGTCTTGGGGGGGTTTAATCACTTTGCTGCCCGCGATCAGGCTTAGCGGTCCACTGGACCACCAGGGATATGTTCTTGGGGGGTTGGAAACTTTGCTGCCGAGATCGGCTTCACAGTCCACTGGACCACCAGGGATATGTCCTTGGGGATTTACTCTCTGCAGCCCGCAATCGGGCTGGTGGGGAGTGGGTGTTATTTGTCACTTTTGCCCTTGGCGGACCAGTCGGGGAGGGGTTACTGTATGCCTGCGTTCGGCTGCAGGGGCACAGGGGTAGGTTGAGGGCCACCCACAGGTGGCAGCTGCTGTGTTAAGCCCTGCAATGTGGCAGCTCACCTGTGGGTGGCCCTCGACTTCTCCTTTTTGGCTCAAAGTTGTGCAGGCGCAGGTTGGGGTTGCACCTGCACAACTCTGCACAGCCCGCTGAATATTGGGCTGTGCAGTTTATGCATGGTTCCTCCCTCCAGTTCAGCATGCATTCATTTGCATTGCGCTGTTGCTCAGCTTGCCTTGGGGGGCCAACTGTCTCCTGCTGAATATGGCAGAATGGTGCAATTTCGAACTTGCGCAGGCGCAACCCTATTGTGCATGGCGCAGCCCTTTTGAATATCCAGCCCCATGTTGAAAATTTGGTGCCAAAATTTCAAAAAAATAACTGAGATATGCATCAAAGTTGAAAAAACCCTATTTATTCCATTATACCGCTTATCGGCATTTCCTTAGTTCGTGGTCGGCTTTGAAGAGTGCAGACGTGTTCCCGGTCCACCAAAGATCATCGCGCCGGACTCTGTAGGTAAGTATGGGGTGAGGGGGGTGTGGGGAGGCAGGGTGCGCAGTGGATGGGTGCGGGTTGTGGGAGGAGGGCAGGAGACAGTGAGGGACCGTTTTTTTTTTTTTTTACAGGGTACCAAAAACCATCGTGGGACGAGTTTTTCTTTCAGGACCATTTGGCACGCTGGGGTGGGCCCCAGCATGCCAACACAGTATTTTTTGGGGGATAGTTGGCTGACGGGGATTGGGCACCTCATTACCGGTACAAAAGGGGGCACAAGAGCCATGGGGATTGGGCACCCCTGCACAAGTCTACTGGGTGTTTGGGGGATTTTGCCGACGGGGCAGTGGGCTCCCCATCAGCAAATGAACCTTTGGGGAATTATGCTGATTGGGGTGAAACTCCCGTTGGCAAATACTTTGGCGGGGCATATGCCCGATGAAATTAGGCTCCCCGTCCAGCAAATTAAACTTTTTGGGGGGACATAACACCGAGGGGATCGGGCACCCCCCTTAGCACAGAAAGAAATTGGGGGGACATGCCGACAGGGATTGGGCTTCCCGTCGCCAAGCTGGATGGGGAATTCAAGGGACAGCCCTGCAATGAGGAGTCGCTTCCTCATTGCAGCGGATGATGCTGCAATGACAAGGCGGCCTCTGATTGCAGCAGCTAAAACATTTCAAGGTGATGCAGTGCTGGCTGAACTAGTGTTAGCAGCAGTGTGCCACACCATTGGGGATAGCTGGCCAAGCCTTTAAAGGCTGTGGGGGCATTGGCCACAACACTGCCGTGCCTCCACAACCTGCTTCTTGCAAAAGCTGCCGCAATATGTTTCTTGCACTTGTGCACAATAAACATAAAAAAGCCCTCATGGAATACACTTTAGAGGCATTGACTGATATAAAAGTAGCTTTTAAGAACAGTAGCACAGTATTTACAGTTTCCACATATAAAGGTACCCATAGGCTTACATGGTAGCCACATGTTCTGATCCCTTTCCACCTTTGAGGTTGGCTGATAGCTATTGGTGAGTATATCACCTAGATTTTTTCCATGACGATAAACAATTCATGGCATGTTCTTTCCTGTTTCCTTAAGTTTAGGATCCAAACATAATAATGGCCAATGTGTTTTGATAATGTCTGTCACAGATTTAGACTGCTTGCAGAAGGTAGTAACAAAATGTATATTTTTATCCTTATCATCCACTTGTTTACTTTTTGGTCTCATAGCTTCATCTCGACTAGTACCTGAGACCTCGTGCATTGCATCTTTCACCAAGTCTCTGGAGTACCCCCTACCTAATAATCTGTTACACATGTCTGCACCATGTGTCAAGAAATCACTATCCAATGTGCAGTTTCTGCGTACCTTAAGTAATTGGGCCCTGGGAATGTTGTTAATGATGAATGAATGAATGAATGAATGAATGAATGAATACTTTATTTCTAAAAAGCGCCTTTCCAAAACCAAGGCGCTTTTACAAATCAATACATAAAACTTAAATCCTAAAAAACAATCCATAAATATATTTTAAAAATCCGGATATGCTAGGTTAAACAGATATGCCTTCAAAGCTGATTTAAAGCTTTGGACAGTCAGGCATTCTCTCACCCGATGAGGTAGAGAATTCCACAGGGTTGGAGCCATAAAACTAAATGATCTCACCCCTGGTGTCTTTAAGCGAACCCTGGGAATCTCTATCAATCCCTCATCGGTGGATCAGAGCTGACGGGAGGGACAGCAAGGGCAAAGACGATCTTGCAGGTAAATAGGTCCCTGATTGTGTAGGGCTTTATAGGTCAGCAAACTGACCTTGAAGGTGATTCGCCATTGAATTGGCAGCCAGTGCAGACCATGGAGGACAGGCGTTATATGACTGGTCCTTGACGTACCAGTCAAAAGCCTGGCCGCCGCATTCTGCACCAGCTGCAAATGGCGAATATCCACCCCCGGTAGCCCTAGGTACAGGGCGTTGCAGTAGTCCAAGCGGGAGGTAACGAAGGCTTGGACCAATGTTGGGAAGGTCATCAACGGGAACCAGATGCTTCACTCGGGCTATATTCCTCAGATGGTAAAATGAGGTCTTGACAACAGTTGACACCTGATGTTTGAGGGTCAAACAATCATCAAATATAACCCCAAGTTCCGCACCTGGTCTGAGTACGTCAGCTCGGGTCCCCAAGCCAAAGACCTGAGGGTGACCCAGTCAACAAACCTACCTCGATGGCCTGGGTCCACAACCAACACCTCAGTTTTTCAGGGTTTAACGCAACCAGCTCACGGTCATCCAGTCCTGAATTTCGGTAAGACAGTTATTAAAGACCGAGACAGCATCACCCTGGCCAGGCACAAAGGACATGTACAGCTGAGTATCATCTGCATAGCAGTGAAAACTCAAGCCATACCGCCTAATGATCACTCCCAATGGCAGCATATATACCGCAAATAACATGGGCGCTAAGATAGAGCCCTGCGGGACCCCAGAGGATAGGGGGAGTGATGTCGAGGAACAAATCCCAGACACCACCCTCTGAGTCCTACCCTCGAGGAATGATCGAAACCAACTGAGGACTAAACCAGGTAGCCCACAGATAACCCGCAGGCGCTCCAAAAGAACCCCATGATCAACAGTATCAAATGCTGCAGAGAGATCGAGAAGGACCAAGATGGAACGAGTCTTTCGATCTCTCGCTATTAGGAGGTCATTTAGTACTCTAACAAGGGCTGTCTCGGTACTATGTCTTTTCCTAAATCCTGACCGGAGAGAATCATAGACATTGTGGCTGGTCAAATGATCGTCCAACTGCAACGCAACCACTTTCTCAATAACCTTGCCTACAAAAGGCAGGTTAGAGACAGGCCTGTAGTTAGCCAGACATTCCGGGTCTAAGGAGGGTTTTTTAGAAGGGGCCTAACCATGGCTTCCTTCAAGGGGTCAGGAAAGATCCCCTTCTCCAATGACAACCAGATTATCTCAGCAAGGATCAGGCGATTTTATCACACATCCTACTAAGAAGGGGTGGGGCCTGGATCCAAACTACAGTTGGTCGGTCTCAGTGATTGGATGATCATCACTATGTCACTGATTGTGGGTCGGTCAAAGTCATACCACACAAACTGGGTGTCCGACATCTCCTGCCAACCGCTACAACTCCCATGTGAGAGAGTTTGAAGGAGATCCGACCTGATTGTGGCAACCTTATCAGCAAAGAATCAAGCAAACTCCTCACAGCGTTGCTGTGAAAATGCTCTCTCAGGCTGAAGACAGAGTGGATTGCACAGTCTGTCCACGGTCCGAAAGAGCTGGGCTGGTCAATTCTGTGCAGCAGCAGCAATTTCCCTGGACAGGAATTCTGCCTTCTTACAGGTAATTGCTGATTGATAGACACGATAGTGGTCCATCAAATTAAGCCTGTCACACTCCAGACCCGATTTCTGCCAACATCTCTCAAGCCTTCTTCCCACTCTCCTCAACTCCCTCAAAGTCTCATCGAACCAAGGAGACTTTGGGCGAAAGGTGAGGGGTCGAACACATTCAGGAGCAATGGAATCTAGGGCCCCTACTACCGCCTTATTATAGGCAAGAACCAGGTTCCCAGGATCCATGCATTCACTAGGCAAATTCGATAGATCCCGCACTGCCATCAGGTCTTCTGGGGTAACACCCCTCAAAGGGCGGTACCAGACCATCTCCGTAGAGACCGACCTACCGGGGATCAGGAAACTGAACCCGATGGTGTGATGGTCAGACCATCCAACTGGCTCCACCACCAAATTGGATAACTCCATCCTCAGGAGGAATACCAAATCCAATGAATGACCATCTGTATGGGTAGAGGAGGAAATAACCTGTGTGAAGCCCAGCGAATTCATTAGCTGGAGGAAGTCAGAACCAAACTGCGAGAGTTCATCGTCGACCCAGGCATTGAAATCCCCCAGGATCAGCCATCTGGAGGATCCCAATGTCATTTCGACGATGAAGTCTGTGACTTCCCGGAGGAAAACATTCCCGTTACCTGGTGGACGGTAAATGAGAAGAATCCTGTACCCCACACCCTCACCCATGATACATTCAAAAGATTTGGTAATTCCCACTGCTACCTCCATCAGACTCAGTTCCGTTCTAAAACAGATTGCCACCCCCCTACCTCTACGATCCAATCTCGGACGGTATATCACCGAGTACCCGACTGGTATAGCTGAAGCCAAAACAGGGCCAGCATTTTCATCCAGCCAGGTCTCGGTGATGCATGCCAGGTCCAATGAACCAACAAGATCAGCTATTATAGCAGTCTTGTTTTTAATGGACCTGGCATTACATAACACCGTCTGAGTTAGATGAGTTGCCAGTGAAGACCGAGCTACCTGCCTGCTAAAAGCATGTGTCTAGGATGACAACTTGGGGCACATAACAGAATTTCTGTCCCTTTCTTTTCTGTAAAGGGACATTAGTATCCCATCATTAATATCTCTTTTGATCTCTAAATACAGAAATGTGACCATATTGATTTCACTCATGACACTAAATTTCAGATTAGAATTACTAGTTTCCAGATACTGGACAGATTCTCACAATTCCCCATCTGTGCCCTTCCAGATCAAAAAAATGTCATCAATAAAATGATGCCACAGATCAATCCTATGGTAACAAGCATTTGTCAATGCCAAACGTTCGCTTGCAGGTATTTGCAGTGGTGTTTGGCATGTATGGTGCTGTACCCTAATGCCCTGTGCGATTGCTGGTATTTGCACAATAAATTGTCAGCATGACCTTTTTGTTACCCCCATTGTGCGCTACATAGGCGGAAACACGTTTTGGGCAGGATGTGAAAAATGACAGCTGTACTGCTCATAAGGAAGTGTGGTAAAATGCTGAAAATCTGGAGTGGAAATATTGAAAATTCACAAAGCTAGGAGCGTGCGTGGGAACTGTGCAATGCACGCTAGTAAAACAGTCATTGTTAGGAATTTTTTCACCAAATTGTCAACATTGGCATTTTAAAACCTCTGCTAATGAACAGTGTCACTGTGATTGTCTTATCAGGTGCCATACATTGATTTTGCACACCGACCGCGCCATTGTGTACTACATGGGCGGAAACACGCTTGGGCAGGATGAAAATGACAGCTGTAGTGCTCATAAGGAGGTGTGGTAAAATGGCAATGTTGAAAATGTGGAGTGAAAATATTGAAAATTCGCAAACTTACGAGCGTGCATAGGAACTGCGCAATGAACACTTGTAAAACAGTCGTTTTTTGGAATTTTTCCACCAAATTTTCAAAATAGGCTTCTTGAGAGCCCACCTTATGAACACTGGCAGTGTTGTTCCATTAGTCGGTCCCGAAAGGTGATTTCTTGCAGTGACTGCGAAATCACCCTTCGGGCCTGAATAACGCCATGACAGTGACATCATTCATGAGAAGGGGTCCCAAAAACCCCATGTTGAAAATTTGGTGAAAAATTCAAAAATGCCTGAGATATGCAACAAAGTTGAAAACCCTATCTAGCCCATTATACAGCTTACGGCATTTCCTCAGTTCGATCGGCTTTGAAGAGTGCAGATGTGTTCCGGTCCACGAAGATCGTCGCCGAGGTCCGCGGTAAGTATGGGGAGTGAGGGGTGTGGGGAGGCAGGTGCGCAGTGGGTGGAGTGCGGGTTGTGGGAGGGGCCAGGAGACTCGTGGGACCGTTTTTTTCTACAGGTTTTTTCAATGATGAAGCAGGGCGTTTGCCACGCTGGGGTGGGCTCCCAGCATGGCATAAGGGCGGTTGAGGCGTTCAGCCGGCGGAGGATTGGGCTCCCGTCGGCCCTTAGCTCACTTGCCACACTGGGGTGGGCTCCCAGTGTGGCACCTTATACTGGGAGTGAAGCCGGCGAGTTGGGTACCCGTTGGCGATAACATGGGGGAGGAGAGACAGTGAAGCCGACAGGGATTGGGCAACCCATCGGCTATACCATCAAGTTGCCATGCTGGGGTGGGCACCCAGCGTGGCATTTGGGAGGCTTTGGGGGAGCGCAGCACAGCTGACGGGGGATTGGGCACCCCCGTCGGCTATAGAGTGTGTGCATGGGGCAGCACACATGCGTGCGTGTGTGTGTGTGTGTGTGTGTGTGTGTGTGTGTGTGTGTGTGTAGGGGGAGCTGCGCATGAGCAGGCGATATCTTATCGCTGCTCACTGAAGCGTAGCTCCCCCTTTCAACTGTATGCCACTGCATTTTGGAGCTTATCATAGACAGCTCCAGCATGCATTGGCTTACAGGGGCCACGCCTGCCAACACACTGACTGAATTGGAAGAAGGGGTGACACACCTCCGAAATCTCGGATGATGGCACTATGTTTCTTGCACATGTGTGCAAGCAAACATAAAAATAAAAAAAGAAATGGGATAACCTTTTTTTTAAATCTGTTTAGTGTTTTGGCATACTATATGAATATTTCAAATATAACCTTTTTAGGGATGGATATTTCATTCACAGTATAAATGACCATGTGATGATATGCTGATTTTTTGAGACCTTTTTAACATTGCGCTTTTGCTACTTTCTTAATTGTTGTTTCTTCTATAGCCATGGCTAAGTTATTTGTGGTGCTGTCACTTTAAATTTGGGCTATTTTAGGGGTGTGGATATGTGTTTTCTCATCCTCCTGATGACGCACATGTAGTGCGAAACTAGTTGAGGTTTGGAGCCTGTACTGCACGGGTGGCCTTGCGTTTGTTTACTCAATAAACTTTTCATGTAGACCTGCGGTGCCGTTGTTTCTGTATTTTTTTTTTTTCACATTTTAATACTACATTGTCACCACTGTTTTGCAACCTTGTGCTGTCACAGAAGGTGAATCTGTGCTCAGATACAATGTGGTTAAACAGAGCTACACCCTTTGTGACTTCACAAGGTTTTAACAAGCATTTGTCAATGCCTAATGTTTGCTTGCTGGCATTAGCATTGGAAGTGCAGGAGTTAGACAGATGCAGAATAGGAATGACAGTGAAGTTCTGAAGTGATGCCAACCCCACCTCCACCTTGCAGAGATGGAAAGGCATTGGGATGTGCCTTTGGGTCATCGTCCATAACGCTCGCACCATTTCACCTCACCCTACTCTGCACGCACCGACATGTGTCAAGAGGTGCCTTGGGGTGTTCGGGATTTACACTCACCCCATTCCATAAGGAAATACACTGACATGGGTGCAGTATAGGAGAATGGGTTGAACTTTGGGGCTGAAGAGTCCAAGGCACACCTCGATGCCTGTTATTGGCTGCAGGGTGGGGGTGGAATGACGTGAGCATTACTGTCGACAATCCCAAGTCACACCCCTGATGCCTGTCAGTCCCTACAGGGTAGGGCGTTATGGTTGGAAACCCTAACACTCTGCACTTTTCTTGGTATTTTCACTCCAATGTTTCAACATGGGCTTTTTGTGACCCCACCGCATGAACAGTGACATTATCAGTTCGTTAGCCGAAAGGTGATTTTGCACAGCGACTGTGCCATTTGGCGCCACAGGTGCAAAAGCACATTTTGAACAGAATGTGAAAAATGACAGCTGTACTTTTCACGAGGAGGTGTAAAAAAATGATAATGTTGAAAATCTGGAGTGAAAATATAAAAAATTTGGTGGTCACAAGCGTGCGTAGAAACTGTACAATGCACACCCATAATGCAATTATTTGGGGGGAATTTTTACAGCAGATTTTCAACATAGGCATTTTGGGACCTCCGTTCATGAACAGTGGCACTGTAATTTTCTTAATCTGTCCCGAATGTTGATTTCGCACAGCGACCGCGCCCATTATGTGCCACAGGTATGAAAACATGTTTCAGGTGGGATGTCAAAAATGACAGCTGCACTGTTCATAAGGCAGTGTGCAAAAAATGACAATGTTGAAAATCTGGAGTAATAATATAAAAAAATGGTGAAGTTACGAGCGTGTGTAGAAACTGCTCAATGCACATTGGTATCGCAGTCATTTTTTGGAATTTGTTCACCAAATTTGCAATGTGGGCTTTTTGGGACCTCTCCTTGTGAACACTGTCATTGAGATTTTCATAATCTGTCCTGAACATTGATTTCGCACAGCAACAGTGCCATTGTGCGCCACATGTGCGAAAACACATTTTGAGCAGGATGTGAAAAATGACAGTTGTACTGTTCATAATGAGGTGTGGAAAATGGCAATGTTGAAGATCTGGAGTGAAAATATTAAAAATTCTCAAAGTTACGAGCGTGTGTGGGAACTGTGTAACATACGCTTATAACACAGTCATTTTTTTGAATGTTTTCACTAAATTTGCAACATAGGCTTTTTGTGGGAGCCAACCTCATGAACAGTGACACTGTTATTTCATTAATCAGTCCCAGAAGGTGATTCCATGCAGTGACCACAAAATCACCTTTCGGGGCTGAATAACGACATGACAGTGACTGAGTTCATGAGGTGGGGTCCCAAGAACCCCAGGTTAAAATTTGGTGCCAAAAGTCACAAAAATGGCCGTGATATCCACCTAAGTTGAAACCCCCCCATTTATGCCATTATTCAGCTTACCAACATTTCTTCAGTTCACGGTCAGCTTTGAAGAGTGCAGACATGTTCCCGCTTCACTGAAGATTGTCGCACCGGGCTCTGGAGGTAAGTATGTGGTGAGGGGGGTGTGGGGAGGTGGGGTGCTCAGAGAATGGGTGCAGGTTGGGGGAAGGGGCACCACAGACAATGAGGGACCATTTTCTTGTTTACAGGTTACAAAAAAAAACAATTTTGCAGGAAGGTTTTTTGGTTTTATAGGTACATTTGGCATGCTGGGGTGGGCTCCCAGTGTGCCACCTGCATTTTTGGGGAGGAGGGACTGAAGCTGATGGTGATTGGCCCCCATTGGCAAAACGTGTGTCTGTGTTTGGGGGGCATGATGCCAAAGGGATTGGGCTCCCCATTGGCAAATTAACTGGGAGGGGCATGCCAACAGAGATTAGGCACCCAGCGTTGCCTTCCACAGGACTGTGAGAGTGGCTGACAACAGCCGCCATGTTTAATGAAATGTTACAGTAGGCAAGCATGCCCTGCAATGAGGGGGCACTCCCTCATTGCAGTGGCGAAATTGTTTCAAGTTGGTGGCATGCTTCTGAGCAGCTGTCATAGACAGCGTGCTCATTTATTGTGCCACAGAGACAAGCCCCAAAAGGCAGTGGTGGCATTGGCCACAACAGGACCACACCTCCACAACCAGCTACTCCAGCAAGCTGTCACAACATGTTTCTTGTACATGCGCGCAAGCAAGCATAAAAATGGTGGTCATGCAGTACTGATACTGGGCAGAACCTGAATGAAACTGGTGCGAATCCACTCATATTAGACATTATCATTCCTGTACATTAAAACACCGGATCTAAAATACAATATGATCACTTTGGTAATCTCTCTTAAAAATACACACCAACACCTTTCCTTTTCCCTGGGTCACACCTGGAAATGAGTCCTGGCTCAGTGTGCCTAAATAAGCATAGGTGTCCAACAAGGGTGCATCTCAGCTCCTACCTTGTTTGAGTTGTATATAAATAAGATCATTAAAAATCTTTACAAGGGGTGAGTAGCATAATCTCAGAATTGCTGGACATCCAGTTGCATGTCTAAAATACGCAGATGATATTATTTTGATCTCAACGTCATTTTTTGGGGTTGCAAAGGAAAGCAAACACGTTTTCAAAGTTTTGTAATCACAAATGCTTAACAATAAATTGGGAAAACAACTAAAATGTTAGTATTTACTACTATTAGAAACAAAAAATTCTGGCTCTTTTTATAAATAATACAAAAATAGAAACTACGTGATTATGATTATTATTATGTTATAATTATTTATGTTTACAAATTTCCAAATAGTTTTTTTTTTAATAAATTCTCTTTTTGCTCCTTGGAACTGCTGGGGATGTACCCCACATCTGTCTTGCTGGGTCCCGTTTAGGTTCACCCCCATTACTGGCTCCACAGGAACTCACCTTGCCCAACCCAGGAGACCATGGCTTGCCCCCCACTGTGCCCCCTCATGGTCTGAATGGGAGAGGAGGACTGAGATACTAATCCAGACATTGTGGAAGCCTGCAAGGCAGTGAAGATGATGCTAGCAAGGATCCCAAACACCATGCTGCTTGTCCTAGGGGGGGTTTCAGGCCTTCTGTTACTTTCCTGGTGGAGGGAGACATGCAGTGATATTGGCGTACAGTTAGACATGCTTCTGCCCCTGACATACAGACATCCGCAGCCTCCACTAATCCTAACCTCAACACTGTTCCCAGACTCACCCATCCCTAGTCATTGCTAGGGGTCGGTATGTTGCTGGCACCAGATCCTTCCTTCCCCAGAAAAGGTGAGCAGACCATCAGATGTTCAGCCTCCCCCCCCAAAGCTGGCCATCCAACAGCCCTAGGCTTGCTCCCAAACCTGGGTCATCAGCGTTGCAAGCAGTAGTGGTACCACTGTGATGGCAGTGCGGCCATCAAACAGTTCCTGGATATCATAAAGTGACAATATTAAAATTAATATGGGGAAAACCACAGGTGTATTTAAAAAATTTAATAACATGTATAGTGGGAACTCAGAATGAGGTCCTCTTATGGCTAAGAATGCAAAAATTAAATCAAGTACTGTAGAATAGGTTACAATATATTTGCTGTAAAATAATTATAGCTATATTCACTTAAGTTATAATTGCGCTAAAATAAAATGACGCTAATTGGCCTAAATTGCACATTTCCAATGGACATAAATTAGGAGCTAATTGCAGAGTGTGAAATTAAATTTTCACAATTGTGGCTGATTTAGCACCATGCGCTAAATATAACTTGCACTAGAATAAACAGTTCTACAGTATTCTCTATGGTGCTGAAACCTGGGGTTTCTCAAATAGAGACACTCTTCAAGTCATAGTGAATAAATTATACAGACACCTTTTGGCCCTACCGGGGTTTGTTGGAGCTCAATACTAGAGATCCGAACGTGGGTAATAGACGTTAAAAACATTAAAGAGAGAATAACCATTTTCTGTGTAAATATTACAGATTTACCAGATTGTTGTTTGCCTAAATTTTGCTTTGAGAGACAATTGAGCTATTCATGAAAATAAATTTATTTTTCCTTTTTCTGAATTTATAAAGATAGTTCTTTACCCCGCAGGTTTAGGCACCATCTTCATGGATTTATATCTATATCCTAGGCCTCAAGTCTCTGCAGAACAACAAGCAAAGATATTGGGATATATCTGCTCAACAGGGTTTGGAAACCATTCAAGGTTCAAAACTGCATCAGTGGTATGGCACTTCTAAACAAAGTCACACTAGAGAACCATAGCTTTCAATATTAACTAATCCAAAATAAAAGAAAATATTAGCAAAGTTTACATTAGAAGTAGTTCACAGTAACAGAAACATAGACCACGACATCAGAAAAAGACCAGAGGTCCATCCAGCCTGCTCATGCACCCTGTAATCCCTGGAAACCTCCCTGGAACCTACTGTTCTTCCAGGGTACTAACCCTCCCCATTATATCCCCATTTTCTCCCTGGTCTTGTCACCCTGGGCAACCACTATTCCCTTCATTCTATCTCATGCCTTCTTGAATCCCTGACTGTGTTTGCACCCACTGCCTCAGCTGACAGATTGTTCCAAGGTTGCACCACCCTTTCTGTAAAGAAGTGCTTCCTCATACCCATCCTGTTAATTTCCAGTCGTGACCACGTGACCTCAAGTTAGTATTCAGGATAAATAATTCCCCACAGTTTACCTTGTTAATTCCTTCAAGGAACCTGAAGGTCTCTATCATATCTCTCCTGTCCCTTCTAGTTTACAGAGAGTACAGTACATATTTAGTGCTTTGAAGTGCTCCTCATAGGATCTGCCCTGCTGGACCTGAATCATTTTTATGTTGATTGTGCGCAGCACAAGAAATATATTGTAGCAGCTTTCTCAGAAGCAGGCTGTGGAGGTGCGGCACTATTGTGGCCAATGCCCCCACAGCCTGCAAAGGCATCGCGTCCCCCAATCCCCTTGCACGCTGCTGCTGACACAAGTTTGGAACCTTGACACCAACTCGTGACAATTTCACCGCTGCAATCATGGGCCACCTCATCATTGCAGCGTCAGCCATCCGCTGCAATGAGGGAGCAACCCATCATTGCAGGGCGGGATCTAGAAAGACTGATATTGTTTGTGAACATGGCGGCAGCTTGCCGCCATGTTCACAAGCAATATAACCCCCCCACCATGTTTATTTGCCGATGGGGGCCCCAATCCCCATTGGCATTCTGTAACTACCCCTGCTTTTATTCCTGCTGATGGGGTGCCCAGTCCCGTCAGCATAATAATAATCCTCCCCCTATGTGTGCCGACGGGGTGCCCAATCCCCATCAGCTACTGCTGGCCCCCCCAAAAAAAAGCCTTTGGTGGCATGCTGGGAGCCCACCCCAGCGTGCCACATGCTCCTGTAAAGGGAAAAATGGTCCCGTGACGTCTTTTGTTTTCTTTTTTCCCCTGCAAAAAAGGAAATGGTCCCTCATAGTCTCCCTGCCCTCCACCAGCAACCCGCACCCACCCACTGCGCACCCTGCCTCCGCACACCCCCCACCCCATACTTACCTCTGGAGTTTGGCGTGACAATCTTTGGTGGACCGGGAACACGTCTGCACTCTTCAAAGCCGACTGCGAACTGAGGAAATGCCGGTAAGCTGTATAATGGAATAAATAGGGTTTTTTCAACTTTAGTGCATATCTCGGGCATTTTTGGGAATTTTTGCACCAAATTTTCAACATGGGTTTTTGGGGACCCCTCCTCATGAATTCTTCAATTGTCATGGCATTAATCGGCCCCAAAAGGTAATTACGTGTTCACTGCGTGGAATCACCTTTCGGGGCCGATTAACGTAACGACAGTGCCAGTGTTCATGAGGTGGGCTCTCAAAAAGCCTATGTTACAAATTTGGTGGAAAAATCTTAAAATTACTGTTTTAATTTAGCAGCACTGCAGTTGCACATCAGAATCTCGTGAATTTGTAATATTTTCACACCAGAGTTTCAACACTGGCATTTTTCCAGACCTCCTTATGAACAACAGTACAGCTGTCATTTTTCACATGCTGGCCGAAATGTGTTTTCACACTTCCGGCACAGAATAGCGCGGTCGCTGTGGGAAATCCATGTTCGGGACACATTATGAAAATGATAGTGACACTTTTCATGAGTAGAGGTCCTGAAATGGTTATATTGAAAATTTGGTTACGATACTCCATAAAATGACTGTGTTACGAGTGTGCGTTGTGCAGTTTGCACACACGCTCGTAACTTCGCAAATTAATATTTTCACTCCAGATTTTCAACATTGCCATTTTCCCACACCTACTTATGAACAGTGCAGCTGTCATTTTTCCCCATCCTAGCCAAAAGTGTTTTCGCACTTCCTGCGCAGAATAGAATGGTCGCTGTGGGAAATCACTGTCCGGGACAGATTAAGAAAATGACAGTGATACTGTTCATGAGCGAGGTCCTAAAATGCCTATGTTGAAAATTTGGTGATGATAACCCATCAAATGACTGTGTTACAAGTGTGCTTTGCACTTTCCACCCTGTAACCATGATTTGTAATATTGTCATGCCAGATTTTCAACAGTGGCATTTTTCCACCTCCTTATGAGCAGTACAACTGTCATTTTCATCCTGACTGAAATGTGGTTTCACAGTTGCAGCACAGAATAACCCGGTCGCTGTGGGAAATCAGTGTTTGGGACAGATTAAGAAAATGACAGTGGCACTGTTCATGAGCAGAGGTCCTAAAAGCCCTATGTTGAAAATTTGGTGACGAAACTCCCTAACACGACTGTGTTACAAGCGTGCTTTGAACTGTTTCCACGCACCCTTGTAACTTCGCAAATTTGTAATATTTCACGCCACATTTTCTTTTTTTTTTTTTGAAATTCAACTTTATTGGTTTAGCAAATATCACAAAACAATGAATCCAAACAGAGCTGTACATGAAGTGGGAGAAGGGAAACAAAACAAACGGTAACCGGAGGGAAAACAAACAAACAAAAACCTCCCCACAAGACACCCCTCTACAGCATTTAGGTTCTGTAACAACAGAACTACACCATTATTGCCACCTAACCCCCGAGTGTGCTTTGCATTTGTTAGGCAGGTTATAGTACAAAACCAAACTTAATACCATGGGATAGCTAGGGTGGAGAAAAAGAGAAAAAGGAAGAGCGGAGGCTAAGTAGGGTATCAGAGCCTGAACCAAGAGGTCAATGGTGTAGATAAAGCGTGTATAGCTTGTCCCATTTTTGTGAAACAAGTCCATACGATTCACGGAAGCTAATACTGAGCCTCTCCATGTTAAAGCAAGTTGATAAGTCTTTTATCCATTCGGTATATGTTATGGTTAGTTGATCAGTCCAGTGCTTAAGGACTAACCTCTTGACCACCATAGAGATTAAGGCAATATGGTACCTACGTTCCTGACAGTCTATGGTGGCGTAATTGCCTAAGATGCAAATATCGGCCGTGAAAAGGTTATCAAGGCCTAAGAGAGGGTCCAGGTTGTCCTGAATAGAGCGCCACAAGGGGGCTACCTTGTCACATTGCCAGAAAATGTGAAGCAAATTCCCCTCACCTTGTGAGCATCTGGAGCATAGGGGAAGAGATATTTTTTTTAAATGGGACAATTTGACTGAGGTGTAGTACATATTGTTTATTATGTGATACTGGGTAAGTCTGAATCTATCCTGGGTATGGTATCTGTGCAGGTCCTTCCATAGGCGGGGCCAGCTGGGAGTGGAGTCTGGTAAAAGAGAGAGCCAGATATGAGAGCCTTCGAGCGGATACGGGAATTTAAGGTCCAGCAGGTAGGAGTATATTAATGAGATGGAGTGAGATCTGGGAGCTAAAGTTTCAATTTGGGAAAGGAAGGGACTGACCTGTGATTCACGAGACACAGAACCAAAATTAGCATTGATAAGATGCCTTAATTGGTATATCTTGAAAATCATATTGTTAGGAAGGTCGAATTTGTCTAGTATGTCAGGAGAAGAAAGAAGGGAGCCCTGGGAGTAGAAGTTTCCCACTGTTGTTTTTTTAATTTGTGGGAGCCAGCCAGGAGCAATTAGTGAGCTTCCCAGTCTAATATTGGAGTTAAGGATAAGTGGTTGTGCTAGATCTGTTTTGGGTGAGATTTTAAGATAGTAAAGACATTGGGAGAGGGTTTTAAGAGAAGTAATGATGGTTGGGTTTGAGATCCAAGGTGTAAGCCCTGGGATGGGGGTGTAGAAGATTGTTTTTGGGCCAATTTTGGCCTCTAAAAGAATTTGCCTCTCGATCAGAAGCCAAAGCGGAGGAGGGCTGGCAGCTGAATCTGAGAACCATCTGCCTAGCTTGGAGAGGTGGGCTGCCCAGTGATAGAATATTAGGTTGGGGAGGCGAAGACCTTCTTTATCTTTAGGGAGGCATAATTTAGAGAAGGAGCATCTGACAGCTTTATTTTGCCAGATAAATTGCGAAAAGATGGAGTGGAATTGCCGTAGGTATGAGAGCGGTAGCCAGAGGCCTAGTAGATTGAGGGGGTAAAAAATACGGGGAAGGACATTCATCTTAATAATGTTAATCCTGCCCCAAAGAGAGATGGGAAGTTTAGACCATCTTTGTAAGTCCAACTGAATATTGGCCTTGAGGTCATCTAAGTTGAGCTTCTTGAGCAGAGCTAGATCCGAAATGAAGTGTATGCCCAAATATTTGATTGACTTGGGGGACCATCTCATACCAAACTTAGTGAGGTCTTGTTTATGTGTAGAGGAGTTCAGAGGGAACACTTCTGATTTTGATATGTTCAGCTTGTAATGGGAGAGGCTGCCATATTGGGTAATGATTTGGAGTGCATGTCCTAATGATTTGGCAGGGTGAGCAACATGAAGCAAGATGTCATCTGCATAGACAGAAAGCATCAGTTCCTGCTGCTGTACCGGGCAGCCATGGATGTGTGGGGAGTGTTTAAGTTTGAAAAGAAGGGGTTCTAAGTACAGGTTGAACAAAAAGGGTGAGAGCGGGCAGCCTTGTCTGATGCCAGTGTGGAGGTGAAAGATTGAGGAAAGGACACCGTTGCAGTAGATCCTAGCCGAGGGGGAGTTATATAAGACCTGAATCCACTTGAGGAAAACAGGTGGGAAGTCTATTTTGGCCAGAGTTGCCCACAGAAAATTCCAATTGACTCTGTCGAACGCTTTCTCAGCATCCAAGGAAATCAAGGCCATTGGGGCATGGGATAGTTGGGCAGTGTGTGAGATGTGAGAAAGAGTTCTGAGGTGGTCTGCTGGGGAATGGGCTTGAACTAATCCGACTTGTTCCGGGCTGGGGAGATGGACCCAGGCCTTCTTGATCCTCTCGGCTAGGATCTTGGATAGGATCTTCATATTGCAGTTTAGGAGAGAAATGGGGTGGTAGCTCGCAGGGTCTTTAGGTGGTTTATCAGGCTTAAGGATTAACACGATTGTGGCTTCTAGTAAGGTGGGGTCCGTTGTCTCAGCGTTGAGCAAATAATTATACAGTTTCAGGATTAAGGGGGCCAGTTCTTTAGTGAAAGTTTTATAAAAGTTCGAGGGGTAGCCATCAGGACCAGGTGCCTTGTCCGGAGCAAGAGAGGTAATGGCATCTTCGATTTCAGAAAGGGTAATAGGGGAAGCAAGGGTGCTTTGGTAGTCTACTGAAAGGTGGGGAAGGTTGAGGTCTGCTAGATAAGTCTCTATGTCCAGAGGGGACACTGGGGGGGAATGACTGCTGTAGAGATTTTTATAGAAGTCTTCAAAGATCTGTGTGATTTCTCTAGGGGTAGTTTTGGTTAGGCCCTCAGGGGTTTGCAAAGCCGGGATTAGTCTTGAGCTCTCTATCGTGCGTAGTCTTAAGGCCAAAAGCCTGCCGGCTTTTTCGCCCTGCTCAATGTATTTAGATTGAGTTTTTAAGATGGTATACTCAGCTCTCTCCTTGAGTAGATCAGCGTACTCATTTTTTGCTATTAGAAGGGATTCAAGAGAGGCCAGGGGAGAGGAGGGAGTGTAGGAGTTCTCCAATTCCTTAATTTTGGTCAGTAATAGGGCAGCACAGGCCTGCCTAGTTTTTTTCCTTACCGAGGCTAATTTAATTATTTCCCCCCTGAGGTAGCATTTCAGGGAGCACCAGATGATGTCAGTCCTCGGGGTGGAGTTCATATTGGTCTCGAGAAAATTAGAAATGAGAGTTTTAATGCGGGCGACCATCTGGGTTTCTTTAAGGAGCTGGGTGTTTGAGTTTCCAGACAGTGTCACGTTGAAAATTGGGGTCAGGAGAGATCCTCGCCCAGACTGTGGCGTGATCGGACAGTATTATCCGTTCAATACCGGTCTGGAGAAGGCCAGGAAGGAGAGACTTGCTAATTAAAATATAGTCTATTCTGGACCAGGAATGATGGACTTGGGGGAAAAAAAGGAGAAAGATCGGAGGGAGGGGTTAGTGAGACGCCAAGGGTCACATAGCCCTAATAGCTGCACAAAGTCCGCTAAGGACTTTTGAGCCAGAGTTGCTGGACGGTTAGGATCTAGAGATCTATCCAGGGAATGGCATGGTGGGACATTCCAGTCCCCTCCCAAAATGAGTTGTGAGGGTAGAAGGATACCTAATTTGTCCGCTAGAGTCATAAAAAACTCAGGGCTTCCACCTACTGGACCATAAATTGAGCCAAGGATGACGTTACAATTGTTGAGGGGACCTTTGACCAGGACAAATCTACTGTCTGGGTCAGTCAGTGTCTCCTCTGCCAAGAAGGCAACGTAGTTTTTAATAAGGATGGCAACCCCCCTGCTGGCTCCTGACCCGCTCGCTGTAAAAACTTGAAAGAAGCCAGAACTGACCAGCCATTTTTCCTCACTCTTGAGTAAATGGGTTTCCTGAAGCATAAGTATCTCAACTTTGAGTAAATCACAATGATTAAACACCTGAATCCTCTTGGTTCTTTCCCTGAAGCCTCGCACATTCCAAGTAGCTAATTTAACTGAGATTATAGCCATTTCAAGATCAATGAGATAGATAAATGCACAGTAATGCCTCTATCATTAGTCGGAAAAAAAAAGCACACTCTGACCCCCCCTACAAGTCTGGCTAGGTACTGTGAGAAAACATAACCAGACCCCTGGTGTATAGCAATCAAACAGTAGGAACACGTATTGGTATGAAACACTTGAAGTATAGAACAAACCAGCCACAAAGAACCCCCCCCTTGTCCCCCCCCAAAAAAAACAGCGAACTATATACATCCTGGTACCAGACATATCCAGTAAGGGATTGGGAAAACCAGTGACATGAGTCTGGAAACCAGAGCCCGATGGCAAACCCCAGGGCTATCATAGCCCAATGACAAGAAATTCTAAAGGTGCTCAAGGGGCATAGGGACACATTGCTGGCAAGAGATAGCCAACTAAAATTATAAAAGAACCCAGCCAAGGGTCTTAGGGCCACCATATCCCCCTCTGTAGCTCGTGAGGCAGCTTCCTTTAGCCCAGCGTCTCCTGGATCCCACCCCGCCCACCAGCCCTTCTCTTTAGGCCATAGTCGGGCAGCGGCCTTATGTACCGTGGGTTATAAAGGGAATGAAAATAGCAAGGGGTATCTCATTAGGTAGTGACCGCCTGAATCAACTGCATGAATAGTGCAATGCACAGGGCTTACCCCCATCTGTAAGATTCAGGAGCCCACAGGAGGTTGAGTGCTAGGAGTGGGAGTGGGGTCGGGACAAACCGTGAGGATGACTTTAAGGCTGTTCCCCGGGGGGCAGATTATGTGGTGGGACCAAAACCGTTCCGCCTTCAATTCTGTCAGGCAGAGCATTGAGTCACCCTCCCAGAGGTTCCGGAATGTAACGGGGACCGAAAAAACCGCGGCCTATCTCCATCAGCGCTGAAAGCCCCTGGATACCCCAGCCTCCCAGAGAGTGAAACAGCTAACGAATACAACAAGTAGGTAAGCATTGCTGACATATCAACATATAAACGCCGAAATGTAGGCAACAAGCCTGGCCACTAGATTATTAACAGTCAAATCATTTGTCTTTGAACAAGTTAGGTAGTCTGGAAATTAAGTCTTTGGTGGCTTGCTCAGGAAAATCATAGGTCGAAGAAGAGCCATCAGTCGTGACCTTAAGGGTGGCAGGATACAACATTCTGAAGGGGATACCTGCCGTGATGAGTTTCTGTACCACAGGGTGGAACGCCGTTCTCCTCTGCCTGGTCTCAGCTGGAAGGTCTTGGGCGATTTGTAGTTTAGCAGGGCCCCACATAATAGCTTGCAGCTCACGAGCCTTTGTGAGAACATGTTGCTTTTCAATAAAGCTGAGAAACTTAACAATAATCGGTCGAGGGGGAGAGTCCAGTGGGGGCCTTGGTCTCAGGGACCTGTGGGCTCTCTCAAGGTGGTATTGAGGGTTGAGAGGCGAGGGACCGACGACTTTTGCCAAAAACTTCTGGAGGAAGGCAATGGAATCTGAGCCTTCTTCTAGCTCGGGCAGGCCAAGTATTAGTAGGTTGTTTCGCCTGCTACATCCCTCTAGGTCTTCGGTCTTAAGTTGCAGTCTTTTCACTTGTTGTTTTAGAAAGACGATTTCAGGGTCTACTGTACCCCTCCATTTTTCCTGGGACAGGATCCTGGCTTCAGAGTTGGACACCCTGGTGGTGAGAGAGGTAAGATCCCCTCTGATAGATTTTAGTTCACTCGTGATGCCATCTAGCACTTCCCGGAGTGGCGCAATTTCTTGTAAAAACTTCTCCTCGGTAAGTGGGCACGCCGAGGAAGCAGTGCCGCCCGATTTGCCTGGGTTATTGGTGTTCTGGCTTCTCGCCTTTTTGGACTACTTTTCCGGCGTAGTAGAAGGTGTGTGCCGCATCGCGGCCTGCTTCATCTCTGCCTCCATCCTTGTTGGTAGTAGCAGGATGCAATAATAAAATGCTCAGAGGCCGACAGGCAGAGAACAAGAAGCAGCTTGATGCAATTATTTTCCGTGGTGGTCATTAAGAACCGCTTTAAAAAGGGGTTGAGGCTGATGGGTGGTGGGAGCCCAGAGACAGCACAGCCATTCAAGGAGCTAGCATTACGTGACCTCCCACGCCACGTTTTCAACAGTGGCAGTTTTTCACACCTCCTTATGAACAGTACAGCTGTCAATTTTCACATCCTGGCTAAAATATGTTTTTGCACTCCTGCTGGAGAATAGCACGTCGCTGTGGGAAATCAGTGTTTGGGACAGATTAAGATTGAATGAGTGAGAGGGGGGAGTGACCGAGCTCAACTGAGCTCTGTCGGGACTGCTGCGGATTTGTTTGTGGGCAGAAAAAGGCCCCAACACAGGAGCCCAGGACAAAAGGGCAGGCTGTAGCACTGGGAGAAACAGAACGAGAGAGCGAGTGAGGGAGGGGGAGTGAGCGAACTCACCGGAGCGCTGTCAGGACTGCTGCGGATTTCTTTGCGGGCAGAAAAAGGCGTCAAAGCAAGCAGGGGCTCAGTAGAAAAGGCCAGCCTGCAGCGGTGGGAGAAACAGTACGAGTGAGTGGGACAGGGGGACTGAGTGAGCTCAACAGAGCTCTATCAGGACTGCTGCGGATTTCTTTGTGGGCAGAAAAAGGCGCCAATGCAGGTAGGAGCTCTGTGCAAAAGGGCCGCTTTCAGCGCCAGGACAAACAGAATGAGCATGTGACAGAGGGAGACTGAGAGACCTCAATGGGGCTCTGTCAGGAAAGCTGCAGGTTTCTTTGTGGACAGACAAAGGTGCCAAAACAGCCAGGAGCCCCATACACAAGTGCAGCCTGCAGCGCCAAGAGAAACAGAATGAGTGAGTGACAGCGCAGTAGTGAGCGAGCTCAACGGAGCTGTATTGTGACTGCTGCGGATTTCTTTGTGGGCAGAAAATGTGGCAACGAAGGCAGGAGCCCAGTACAAAAGGCCAGCTTGCAGTGCCGGCAGAAACGGAATGAGTGAGTGAGAGAGGGGGAGTGAGCGAGCTCAATGGAGCTATGTCGGGACTGCTTCAGATTTCTTTCTGGCCAGAACAAGCCGCTAATGCAGGCAGGAGCCCAGTACAGAAGGGCAGCCTGCAGTGGCAGGAGACACAGAATGAGCAAGTGAGGGAGGGAGAGTGAGTGAGCTCAGCGGAGCTCTGCTGGGACTGCTGCAGATTTGCTTGTGGGAAGAAAAAGGCAGCAATGTACGCAGTGGCCCAGTACAAAAGGGCAGCCTGCAGTGGTGGGAAAACCAGAATGAGCGAGTGAGAGAAGGGGTGAGTGAGCTCAACGGAGGTCTAATGTAACTGCTGCAAATTTCTTTGAGGCAGGCAGAGAAGCTAGCATGAGCAGGAGCCCAATGAAAAGGGCAGCCTGCAGTGCTGGCAGAAATGGAATGAGCAGTGAGAGAGGGGAGTCAGCAGGCTCAACAGACCTGTGTCGGGACTGCTGCAGATTTCTTTGTGGACAGAAAAAGCCACCAACAGAGGCAGGAGCCCAGTACAAAAGGGCAGTCTGTAGCGCCAGGAGAACCAGAATGAGAGAGTGAGAGAGGGGGAGTGAGCCACCTCAATGGACCTCTGTTGCGACAGCTGCGGATTTCTTAGTGGGCAGAACAAGGTGCCAATGCAGGCAGGAGCCCAGTACAAAAGAGCAGCCTGCAGCACCGGGAGACACAGACTGAGTGAGTGAGTGACAGAGGGGCAGTGAGCAAGCTCAACACACCAACGTAATCAACATTCGGCATTGACAAATGCTTATTGTTACTCTGCTCTGCACTGTTTCCAACCTATCCCTGTCCTTTCTGAGGTGAGGGCTCCAGAACTGCATGCAGTACTCCAAGTGAGGCCTCACCAGGGATCTGTATAGGGGAAGTAATATCTGTTTTCTTCTTCTGCTATCAGTAATCCTCCTGATACATCCCAGCATCCTGTTAGCTGTGTTATAGGGCTTGTTGCACTGATTCATTTGTTTAAGGGAGTTACTGTTGATGATAACTCATAGATCGCATTCCTCTTCTGTAGTGCTAAGTCTCACCCCATCCATCTAGTACGCTGTCTTGGGGTTCCTTTTCCCTAGGTGTATTATCATGCACTTTTTTGTGTTGAATTTTAACTGCCAGAACTTTGACCACCCCTTTGCGCAGAGACACAGCCTGCCCTGGATTCCCTCACCAATGTCACTAATTTGCTTTGTATACAAAAAAGGTAAAAAAAAAACAATCACAGCTGTGTAGCTGCAGTATAAATAAAATTGTTAACCTCAGACATGTGGTATTTGTTCAGCCAAATACACAAAATGAAGAGGGACACATGACTAGGTCGAGTCTTAGCCAATACATACTGTATTATTAACCTGATAATATGTTGGTCTCATTACTGGCATCTTTTGATAAGAATTTTCTTACCTGTACTGCAAATTTACTTTTTTTTTGTTAATAGAGCTTTTTACCTTACCATTGCCATCTCACACCTTTCTTCAGGCCATGGCTTAGGCACCCTAAATCCCATCATCTGCTCCCTCAGCAGATCCTGCCAACTAGGATCCACACTGCACAGGACCCAAGAGTTCTCAAGTGCCACCATATATGGGAACCGGGGACATGTTTTTCTGGTTTTCTCCCTATTATGCCCTGGGGCCTCAGCAACAAAGAAACACATAGAAACCGAAACATAGACTTTGACAGCAGATAAGGACCACTTGCCCACCCAGTCTGCCCATTTCCCTTCCTATTGGATAAGCTGCAGATTCTAGTTAAACAACAGCCTACTTCCTGCAACCCCCCACTACAATTGCCTTATGTCTGTCCCATGCATGTTTGAATTCCCCCACTGTTTTAGACCCAACAACCTCCCCAGGAAGGCGGTTCCATGCATCCACCACTCTCTCCGTGAAAAAACATTTCCTCACATTACCCCTGAGCCGTCCCCCCTCTATCTTTAAATTGTGCCCCCTTGTTCTTACACATCTCTTTTTCTGAAAGATGCTACCCTCCTGGACTTTGTTGATTCCCTTGAGGTACTTAAAGTTTCTATCATGTCCCCCGTCCGCCTTTCATCAAGGGTATACATATTAAGCTCTCTCAGTCTCTCTTCATATGGTTTCTGATGCAGACCCTGCACCATTTTAGTTGCCCTCCTCTGGACTGCTTCCATCCTGTCTATGTCCTTGCGTAGATGGGGTCTCCAAAACTGCACACAGTATTCCAGATGGGGTCTCACCAACTGTCTGTACAGAGGGATAACCACTTCCCTTTTTCTACTTGTGATGCCCCTTCCTATGCATCCCAG
The DNA here is from genome assembly GCA_016271365.2 of Neoceratodus forsteri. Classification (NCBI taxonomy): domain Eukaryota; kingdom Metazoa; phylum Chordata; order Ceratodontiformes; family Ceratodontidae; genus Neoceratodus; species Neoceratodus forsteri. Next base: position 129,161,259 of record CM028129.1, read on the forward strand.
TATCCCCCTGGCTCTTCTTACTGACTTCTCACATTGCTTACCCACCTTTAGGTCATCTGATATGACTACCCCCAAGTCTCTTTCCATTTTTGTTGTTGTTAGTACCTACCCTGCTATTGTGTACTCTTCTCCTGGGTTTGTGTTTCCCAGGTGCGTTACTTTACACTTCTTTGCATTGAATCTAAGTTGCCATATATCTGACCATTCCTCCAACCTTGCCAAGTCCCTTCTCATCCTTTCTACCCCCCCTTGTGTATCAAATCTGTTACAGATCTTTGTGTCATCTACAAAGAGGCATACCTTTCCCTTCAGACCCTCTGCAATGTCACCTATAAAGACGTTAAAGAGGACTGGACCCAGTACTGAGCCCTGAGGTACTCCGCTAGACCCCCCTTTCTTCGGGATGTGTTCCATTCACTATTACCTTCTATGCCCTGTTGTGCAGCCAGTTTTCTACCCAGGTTACCACCCTGGAACCCACTCCCAGGCTGGCTAACTTGATTATTAGTCTTTTGTGCGGGACTGTGTCAAATGCCTTGCTAAAGTCTAGGTAGGCCATATCCACAGCCCCTCCCTGGTCTATTACTTCGGTCACCCAGTCAAAGAAATCGATTAGATTCATCTGACATGACCTTCCTGCTGTAAATCCATGTTGCTTTGGGTCCTGTGCCCCGCTGGCCTCTAGGTACTCAATAATTCTTTCTTTCAGAAGTGATTCCATCATTTTCCCTACCACTGAGGTCAAACTTACAGGTCTGTAGTTTCCTGCTTCTGCCTTGCTCCCACTTTTGTGAAGGGGAATCACATCTGCCCTCCTCCAGTCCTCAGGTACCACCCCATCCTCCCATGATTTGTTAAAAAGTGTGGTCAGTTGTGTCACTAGGTCCTCCCTTAGTTCTTTTAGGATTCTGGGGTGAATCCCATCAGGCCCCATTGCTTTGTCCACCTTGAGTTTTAGGAGTTCTTTCAGGACTCTTTCTTCTGTAAATGGACTGGTGTCAACCCCCCTACCCAGAGTACTTCTATTGTCCGGTTTAGGTAACTGTTCCTCATTTTCTTTTGTGAATACTGAGCAAAAGTATTCATTCAGTATCTCTGCCTTTTCACTGTCTCCCTTTGCCCACCTCCCCTCTCCTTTATTAATCTCCACTATTCCTCCCTTAACCTTTCTATGCTCCCTAATGTACCTATAGAAGGTTTTATCCCCGTTCTTAACTGAGTTGGCTATTTTTTCCTCGGTTTGGGCCTTTGCTATTCTGACTGCCTTCCCCACTTCTTTCTGCTTTAATTGATACAGTTCCCTGTTGTGCTCCTTCTGTGATTCCTTATACTTTTTGAATGCAGCCTTTTTCTCCTTAACCTTCCCTGCCACCTCTTTTGAGAACCATAGTGGTTTTTTACTCTGCTTTGTTTTCTTTATTTGTTTCACACAAAGGCTTGTTGCCTCTATGATAGCAGTTTTGATTTTTCTCCATTGTTCTTCCACCCCTCCTTTTTGGCCATTTGCTAGTGCATTCCTCAGGTATTCACCCATTTTGCCAAAGTCGGCCCTTCTAAAGTCCAGTATCCTTGTTTTTGTATGGCTTGTCTCCATGGTTGTGCATATTGTGAAGCACACTGTGCAGTGGTCACTTGTTCCCAGATGTCTACTGACTTCTAAATTTGTGATCCTCTCTCCATTTGAGAGTACCAGGTCTAGTATTGCTCCCTCCTGAGTGGGTTCCAACACTAGCTGTCTAAGGCCTGCCCCCTGCAGGGCATCGAGAATGACCCTGCTCTTGGATGTGGATGCAGTACATGTCATCCAGTTAACATCTGGCATATTCAGGTCCCCCATCAAAAGTAACTCCCCCTTTTCAGCCATTTTGAGAATGTCCTCCATCATTTTCTTGTCCGTTTCCTCCCCTTGAGATGGGGGTCTGTATACAACCCCTGTGAGCACATGCATGTGGAGGCATGCATGTGCTCTGTACCAGCAACCCTGCTCCATTCACCTTAAAGGGAATGACTGGAGCTTCCTTGACTCCTGCCCTTCTGTTGAAACTGCCCTGCAGCTCTTCCTTACTCTCTTCAACACAACAGCTGCCAAGTTCACCCCATACCGGAAGAAGATGATTAAGGGAGGCAGCATGGACCGGGTTACTCCCAAACTTCTTGGGATAATGTAGCAACGGGATCTCCTCTGACACTGAGTCAAGGCAACAGGGACTGATACGGATGTCCAAAATTACAAGGAGGCAAGAAACAGGTGCACCTGGGCAATCAAGCAGGCCAAGGCTATGTACTACAAGAACCGGCAGTTCCAATATTGGGGTGGCAGAAAGAAGTTCTGGGCCTCAATCAGAAACCTCCTCGGATCTAGTGACAGGTCCCCCATGCTACATCATAATGACAGGGCTCAGTGAAGCCACAATGGCCAATATCTTTAACAAGGCATTCACGGACCACAGTGCAGTCCACCCACCCAGACCGGCTACTTACCCTTGTGGAACACCTCCCCTGAACCACCACCCACCTCCTCCAGCATTAGGTCATGCCCAGCATTTCACTTCAAATGAGTAACTATCAAAGATATAAGAAAATACCTCACAAGAGTCCTGGGGAAAACAAGGATGGGAGGCGATGGTATTGACATGAAGTTATTATCTATCGCCCTCCCCGAGGTAATTCTTCCCATCACCGAGCTGTTCAACTTGTCTGTCTCTGCCTGTCCGCCTTCCCTTCTACCTGGAAAACTGCACTAGTTATGCCTGTACACAAAGGAGGTGACTGGTCCCTTGTGTCCAAATATGGACCCATCTCAATATTATCCACGCTTTCCAAAGCACTGGAAAGAATCATTGCTGATCAACTTACAGACCATCTGCATAAATATAACCTACTCTGCCCCAACAACATGGCTTCCTTAAGCTGCATAGCACTAACACTGCACTAATTGACTTCACTGACTACGTGCACGAGGCCCTTGACCAAGGCCACCTGGTCGGTGCAGTCTTCATAGACCTGACCAAGGCTTTTGACCTGGTGGACCATCAGCTGCTGCTCCACAGGTTACATGGCCTAGGACTGTCCACTGATGTGGCAAATTGGTTCTCCAGCTACCTATCTGGTTGGCCTCAGAGGGTAAAAATCAGCAATGCGATTTCCAACACCTGTGAAGTCACAGTAGGGGTCCCTCGGGGTCCATATTGGGCCCTCTTTTGTTCAGCCTCTTTGTGAACAACCTCCCTGATGCATGCCCAACTTCTAAGATCCTTCTCTATGCTGACAATATGGTAGTATTCTCCCGCAACTCTTGCCAGGATGCTCTCACAAGGAATCTGCAGCACAATTTTAACCTCCTCCAAGACTGGTTCAAAGATAGCATGCTAGTGCTTAACAACAAAAAAACAAAGACAATGCTCTTTGCTGGCCACCAAAAGAGGAGAGCTACTGCTCCCCTAGCCATTGCCTGTCACCCTGACTCCTCCTTGGAGCAAGTGTTCTCATTCTGATATCTAGGAGTCACAATAGACGAGTCCTTCTCATTTGATGACCACATATGCAATGTCACCTCTGCAGTCAACAGTAAACTTGGGGCCCTGTATAGGCTCAGGTTCTGCCTCACACCCGAAGCCAGACATCTGGTGATTACAGGCACAGTACTACCCATCCTGGATTATGGAAACATGGTCTATGGCGCAGCCTCTGAAACTAGCCTGCTCAGACTCCATACAGCCCTCAAAAAAGCCTGCAGATTTGTCCTAGGTGCCGACTACTTAACACATACATGTGACCTTTACATTAGGACGAAATGGCTTCCCCTTATGGACCGCATCAAGCTTCACTCCTGCCTTCTTGCACCTCCCTCTCTGCAAGCCCTTTTCCACCCTGCCCCCACCAAACATGTGACCAGAAGTGTCACTAGGCAGGCTCTTATTGTGCCTTTCAGAATAACTGCACTTGGTAGGCGAGCCTTCGCGGTAAGGGCCCCAACTTGGTTAAATGAGCTCCTCATGTTACCACTAGACTCATACACTTTGGCCACTTCAAGTCCGAGCTCAGGAATCTTATCTCACCTCCAGTTCACTGCATCTGTCTCACCCAACCCTGATGCATCACCTAGCTACACCCGCAATCAATGTTTGGATTCACCTTCCACTGCCACTTCACTCCTGATGTCCACTATTCCCCTCCTGCCCTGCCTACTGAACTTGTACCTGCCCGTCTCCCAACATCCCCCCCGTTGATTCAGCACCAGCCTCTCCAACCCATCCCTCTCTCACCCCCAAACTATTACCCATCTGCCTACTCCTACTGCCTTCGCTCTCTCTACTTTGATACCCCCACTTGCACAGTGCCTTCACCAACTCCCCCCTTTTGGCTCTACTAACTCTCAATAGAAAGAGATCTTTAGTGCCTGCTAGGTTAATGACATGGGGTCAGCTACTGCTCTGAACATCCCCGATTCCTTGAACTGGTGAGCTTTGTATGTATACTGCTGAGGGAAATGTTTACCAATGTACTCTGAATCTATTGACATGACTATGTTTTGCTATGTATGTATTACTGTGTTATGTATAATTGACATGACTATATCTTGCTATGTATAGATTACTATGTATGTATTACTATGTATGTATTACTATGTTATGTATGATTGACTCCTAACTGGTGACCATCGACAAGGCCTTAGGCTGCTACTGTGTCCCCTACTCATGTATTCATGCCCCCCTTCTTTTGTTTGATGAGGATCCTTTGTAAAAGAGCTTTTAGCTCAAAGGTTGAACTTCCGATTGTGATGCTTCGCCAGCTGGTTATGATTGTTCTATGATATTTGTAATATAGAAGGTAGTATGTGATTGTCTCACAGGAGACATCCTGTGACTCCATGGGTACCCCCCCCCCAGGTTACAGTGACAAGTGACCTGAAACCAGGAGGTAATTAAAAGACTAGAGAGACTTAATTAAAGGTCTCCTGTTTTTCTGTCTTAATTAGAACTGACCCAGCTGCCAGGATGCAAGGCTCGTAAACTTTTATGACGTCTTAGAGGAAAAACATGTTATACCACCATGGTGCTAAAAGTTATAAAATCCTTTGATGTTCTGTGGGAAAATAAGAAACCAGCCTCCAGTTCAAAGGAAAGGCTTGATTAAAGACTGTCATAATTTGGGAAATTAGGTTTTGCTGAAGTCACAGTATTTAAAATACCTCCTGATTGGACATCCTGTTTGTATATTTTTATATTCAAAAAGGAGGAGCTAGATGACACAAAAGGGGTGTGGAGAGACACAGTTTAAACTGTTCTGTGTCTGAGCTATTTTTGACATATCTTTTTGGGCTCTTAAGAAACAGGTCCTAACTATAAGCACTATAGAGGTAATACATTAGATAGAAAAAGACTAACTGTATGTTGGTAGGAGTTTGTCTATAGTTTTCTTTGCTTTTCTTTTAAGTGATTGTATGCTCTTTGATACATTGTTCTGTGTTTACATTTTTCATATTTTCAGCATCTTTAGTAAAATCTTTATTTTGAAAAAACTGCCTGGGTCTGCCATTTCTTTTTGCATGTCACGTATAGATGATTAAGTCTGACAATTGTTCAAGAGCTTGATGGTGTTACTAAACTGGGAAAAGGTAAGAATATACCTAAGGTCTTTTATAGAGTTTTAAGGGTTCATTTTGGATACCTGGTTAGGTGCCCTTAGGCGAAAGATATATTGCATCCCTGAAGAGAATATTATCTGAGCCTGTACATTTGGGTATGCTAGAATAAGGTTCACAGTTTGAATCCTCCCAGAACTTGAGACTAAAGGTGATTCATACCCACAAGCAGACAGGAGGATTACCCTGTCTGTTACTTGTTCACATTACTGCGCTCGGAGGTTAGCACTGTGGGAGCAGAGGGCCTGACCTGCTGAGTGTGTTTGTGACAGATTTGGTTGGCAGCAGTGCAGATAAATTTGGTAACACAAGCTTTAACTGTTCAGTGTGTCAGATTAATACTATACAGCTCACTTGCAAAATAAGACAGTGATTTGTTTTTAAAAAAGGAAACAGAACTATATCATTTTGCTTACAGTCCAGTTCCTACATGTTTTATTTTTTTTCTAAAGTGCAAGTTAGAGTAGCCGTAGTTAGGGAAAAAGATGGCTTCCAACTACAGTGGGCACACTGCAGACTATTTGAAGAAGTTGTGCAAGGAGAGAGGAGTCCTGCACGAGGTGAGAGCCACCAAGCAGAACCTCGTGGATGCCCTAATGGCAGCAGATGCCCAGAGCATGGAGTCACAGACTGTGACTGTAAAGGACCAAACCTTGGGCATGGAGGGACTAGCAGCCAGTGCAGTGCCCAGATCCGATAAGGAGGGCAGCAGGGCCAGTGCAAGCGAAAGGCCACAGCAGCAGGGGAAAGTCACCAGAATTCTGGAGCCAGAAACAATCAGGCTGCAGATTGAGTTGCACAGAATGGAGCTGGAGTTCCAGAGAGATGCTGAGCGAAAGAAGTGAGTCGCAGAGGAGAAGAGGGAGTGAGAACAGCGAGAGGCTGACCGGGAACAGCAGGAGGTTGACCGTGAAGAGCGTGAGTGCCAGAGGTGACATGAACTGGAGAAGCTACGACTCCAACCACCAGCACCAGAGCAGGTAAATGGCTTGGATTTAACTGGAACTACAGAACTGGGTTACAAATTGAATTCCAAATTGATAGCTGCGTTTAAAGAGGGGGGAAGATATGGATGCCTTTTTAAATTCCTTTGAAAAAGTTTATATTCAGGCAAAAATTCCTAGATGGTCCTGGAGTTTCCAGCTATCCCTGCTACTTACTTGGAAAGCTCGGGATGCATTGGGTCAAATGGACAATGAAGACAGTAATGATTACAGCAAACTTAAAGCTACACTTTTAAAAAAGTTTGATTTAACTGCAGAAGCATACAGAGCTAAATTCTGTAAGCTCAGGAGAAGCCCTGACATGAGCTGTGAGGAGCTAGCCATGAAACAACGTCAGTTTTTAAAATGTTGGTGGGAAGGAATTGAAGCAAACTCTGTAGATAAAATTGAAAATGCTATTTTGTTAGAACAGTTTTTTTGGGCATGCCCAGCAGAACTGAAAACCTGGCTGGAGGACCAAGATCCCAAAATAGTGCAAAAGGCTGCTGAACTCTTGGACCGCTATGCCAAGAGCAGACCTGCTCTGGGAGTGAATGGGCAGGCGTGACAGCACAGAAAGGGAGAAGCGCACCTTCAGGGCAGCCAAAACCCTCACTGCCTCCACCAAAACCAGTTAGCTCCAGGTTTCAAAGAAAAGAATTCTCTGAGAAAAGAAATGAATGTTGGGTTTGTAAAGAAACTGGGCATATTGCCAGACAGTGTCCCAACAGGATTAGCAATACGCAACATGGGGCTAGGAAAGAAGTGGGTTGTTTATGTGTCCCTGGAAGCATGCCTGTGAACATGAGGGAACACATGCACCCAGTCATGGTGAATGGTGTACAGACACAAGGGTTAAGGGACACAGGGGCATCCTTGACACTGGTAAAAGGTGATCTGGTAGAGCCTGGTCAGCTTATACCCAATGAATTTGTAACTGTGCAAGGGTTCACTGGTGAGGAGACCACATTGCCACTCGCTAGTGTTCTCCTAGACTGGGGTGAAACGGGGGGAGCTGTACAACAGGTGGCTGTAGCCAAAACTTTAGCAATTGATGTCATCCTTGGCAACAATCTCAAACAGGGGAAGGGGAAATTGTAGTTCCCTGGACCCCACAGAAGCCATTGTGGAAACCAGTGGGCGGCTGGTTCCCCAGCCTGTGTCTCCTGATATGGAGACTAATGAAAATGGGGTAGAAATTTCCCCAGTAGCAGTTAACCACACAGCTACAGAGGGTTACTCTGAAGAGGGAGGGGTGACCCATTGTCAGAGGGTTAGGGATGACAGTGATCCTGAGTGCTCTGATGCTAGTGCTAGGAACCCTAGTTTAGAGGTTGAAGGGGACCTGTCCCATTGCCTTGGGAATGTGTAAGGAGTTTTCAGCTGCTCAGAAAAGTGACCCTAGTCTAGACAAGCTGAGGGCTGGGGCAGACTCTGACAGAGCAAAGGGAGGTGACGGTAAACATAAGGTTTATTGGGAAAATGGCTGATGTATACTCAGGCTGTGAAGATAGAGGGAGGGGTGATAGGCAGGCAGCTTGTCATTCCCCAGTGGTACCATGAGCAGTTGCTCAAGATTGCACACGATATTCCCTTGTCTGGTCATCTGGGAATCATGCGTACTATGCAGTGGTTGGCCCAGAATTTCTATTGACCCAACTTCACCCAGCAGGTGAAGGAGTATTGCAGGTCTTGTCACTGGTGCCAAGAAATTTGGAAGGCTGGTAGTGAAAACCTGAGCCACCCTAATTCCATTGCCCATAGTGGAGGAGCCATTCCAGAGGGTGAGAATGGATATTGTTGGGCCTTTAAATACCTCCAGTTCCTCTGGGAAGAGGTTCATCCTGACTGTGGTGGATTATGCCACCCGGTATCCAGAGGCAGTTGCCCTATTCTCACAGAGGACAGACAAAGTGGCAGATGCCTTACTTGGGATTTTCTCCTGTGTTGGGTTTCCGCAGGAGGTTATCACCAATCGAGGGGATTCCTTCATGTCAGACCTGACGAAATGTTTGTGGGAGAGGTGTGGTGTGGTGCAAAGGCACACAACAACTTATCACCCGCAAGCCAATGGGCTTGTGGAAAGGTTTAAAGGTACCCTGAAGTCAATGCTGCAAGCGTTTGCTGAACAGCATGGGAGGAACTGGGAGAAATACCTTCCCCACCTGTTGTTTGCATACAAGGAGGTGCCCCAAGAGTCAACAGGATTTCCCCCTTCGAGCTCTTATATGGACGACGGGTACATGGGCCCCTAGACTTGATCTGGGAGGACTGGGAAGGCAAGCACGCCACCCAGGGAACTCCCATAGTGGATTACGTCCTCAGGTTTAGGGAAAGACTGAAGGAGCTTATGGGGACAGCCCAGAGCAACCTGGCAGCTGCCCAACAGAAACAAAAAGTGTGGTATGACTGCAAAGCCAGAGCTCGCTCATACACGGTGGGTCAGTAAGTCATGGTCCTTATTCCGGTCCAGAAAGACAAGCTGCAGGCTGAGTGGGCAGGACCGTACAAAGTAGTTAGGAAGGTAAATGATGTGACTTATATCATATAGTTACCTGACAGAAGACATACCAAAATAATGTACCATGTCAACATGAGGAAGCCATATGCTAATAGGGCTGACATGGTGTTTGCAGTATGTAGTCCGGGGAGGGGACAGACGAAGGAGACCCCCTTCTGGACTTGCTGGAAGAAAGCAAGTGAGAGTCCTCTGTGAAGGCAGTTAAATTGTCACCTCAGCTGGCCCCGGACAAGATCCAGGAAGCAAGAGAGGTTTTAGCGGACTTTGCCCCACTGTTTAGTGCCAAGCCTGGACTAACCCCTTAGCAACCCACGATGTGGAGACAGGGACACAGACACCCATACAGCGGACAGCATATGGGGTGTCAGAGGCTGTTCAAAAGGACCTTAGGAGGGAGGTGGAGGAAATGCTAGATTTAGGGGTAATCCAGAGATCCCACAACCCCCGGAACTCATCTGTAGTCCTTGTGCCCAAGCCAGATGGCTCTACATGTTTCTGTGTGGACTATCATGAACTGAATCCAGTCATCAAGTCAGATGCCCACCCAAAGCCTTGGATGGACGTATTCCTGGACAAGTTGGGAGGGGCGACCTACCTTACGACTGTTGACCTGACAAAGGGGTATTGGCAGATAGAGTTAACTGACAGAGCTAGGAAGTGATCGGCATTCATCACTCCGATAGGCTTATTTGAATTTAAAGTAATGGCTTTCGGAATGAAGAACACCCTGGCCACTTTCCAAAGGTTGGTGAATCAGGTGTTAAATGGTGCTGAGGAGTACGCCATGGAATACCTGGATGACACTGCCATCCTTAGTGCCAGCTGGGAGGAACACCTGTCCCACCTTAGGAAGTGCTGGGCAGGATACAGAGGGCCGGGCTCACTGTCAAAGCTGAGAAGTGATAGGTGGCCATGGCTGAAGTGGCATACCTTGGGCGTGTTGTAGACCGGGGACAGCTCCATCCTAACCAAGTAAAAATGGAGGTGATCAAGGCATGGCCCAGACCAGAAATGCAGAAGCAGGTCAGGAGTATTCTAGGGACAGCAGGGTACAATAGGAAATTTGTACCCAGTTACAGTGCTCTGGCTGCTCCCCTATCTGACCTGGTTAAGAAAAAGATGCCTAGGAAAATTACCTAGGAACCAGCCTGTGAAAAGAGCCTTTACCAGACTGAAGGAGGCACTGTGCAGTGCTCCTGTATTGACAAGTCCTGACTATAGCAGACCCTTTATAGTCCAGACTGACGCCTCAGATGTGGGTATTGGGGCAGTACTGAGTCAGACATCCAACCAAGGGAAAGATCACCCTGTAGTGTACCTGAGTAAAAGGTTACTTCCCAGGGAGCGGGCTTACTCTACTGTGGAAAAAGAGTGTCTTGCCATAGTGTAGGCCCTAAAGAAGTTAGAGCCATACTTATATGGGCAGCATTTTGAGGTACAAACTGACTATAACCCTCTGGTTTGGCTGACACAAATGGGAAAAACTAATGGTAGACTATTAAGATGGAGTCTTGCCTTGTAAGAGTATGACATGATGATCTTACATAGGGCTGGAGCAACCAATCAGAACACAGATGGCTTGTCACATCTGTGTGAGGAGTGAACTGATTTGGGAAGCTCATCCCATGCAGGGGATAGAGCCCCCAAATTCAGTCTAGGTGGGGAGGATTGTGATGCTTGGCCAGCTGGTTATGATTGTTCTATGATATTTGTAATATAGAAGGTGGTATGTGACTGTCTCACAGGAGACATCCTGTGACTCCATGGGTGCCCCCCCAGGTTACAGTGACAAGTGTTCATACAAGACAAATGAGGGACTCCACTCACTCTTGGTGAGTACTTCAAATCTGGTGCATAGCAGAATCAGAGTACTGACTTAACCACACTACTGCTTTAGGAAATTCCAAAAGCTATCTCTGCTGCACTTAACCCAACAGTTTGCAGATTCAGTATATATCAAAACGCACAGCTTACCGTATCATGACGTTTTTATTAAAGTGCATAAAACGTCCATCCCACAGCAAAATAGAGTGCAAAGGTGACAACTTATTAAATGGTTAAAACAAAAAAAACGAAGATACCATTATGGTGTTTCTACCGTAGCAGGACATTGACCAGGCCGGCCAAGCAGAAAGCCCACATGCGTGATGATGCACAGGAATCAGCTGACGTTTTGGCTTACGCCTTCCTCAGAGCTGATTGGTCAAGGTTCTTACTATCCCTAATATTATAAAATCATAAATATTCATTAGCTAGGTATGTTCAGACCTCCTTCTGCTCATTAATATACATATCTATCTACACATCACACACAAGCACATACACACAAACATCTTAAAAATCTATAACATTGTAGAGGTAATTCCTCATTTAATCCCCTTGGTTTAAGTGTTCCAAGTTTAAAAATCCAAAAGCATTCTCTCTGATCCAGTTTGTTTGTTAGACTCCCACCACGGGGCCCAACACGAATTTTCTCGATTCCCATAAATTTCAAGTTGACTGGTGATCCATGTCCCACAGCAAAAAAATGACGAGCCATAGCATTTGATTGTGCATTATTTTGAATTGCTGATTTGTGTTCACTTATCCGTTCTCTAAGTTGACGTTTTGTCTGTCCCACGTAACTTAAACCACATGGACAGGTTAATATGTAGATTACTCCAGTTGTTCGACAGTTGATAAACTCATTTATTTCAAATTCTTGATTTGTATGTGGATGTTTAAATTTCTTACTATCATTTGTATTATTACATTGTGCACAGTTACCACATCTGTAATTGCCTTTGGGAATTGTTGGAATCCAGGTCATTTTTGGTTTATCCAGCTCCTGAAAGCTGTGCACTACTACGTCCTTAATATTCTTTCCCCTCCTATAGGTGATTTGGGGCCTTTTGAATTGATCACATCTAAACACAGCATCCCCTTGTAATACTGCCCAATGTTTCCTTATGATGTTAGCAATTTCATCTGATTGGTTGCAAAACTCTGTCACAAAACTTACTGGATTCTGATTTTCACCCATATTCTGGTTTCTTGGTCTTAATAACTTTTCTCTCTCTCAGTATTAGTTGCTCTTTCTACACCCTTGTATACACAATCTGCTTCATATCCACGTTCTAAAAATCTGTTAGCAACTTCTCTTGCGTTCTTCTGAAACTGTTTGGTATCACTACATATTCTTTTCAAACGCAACATTTGTCCCATTGGTATATTTTGTTTCAATACCTTGGGATGGCTACTTTTATTATGCAACAGAGTATTCTTACTCATCGGTTTTCTATACAGAGTTGTTTTTAATTTGTTTTCCTCCTTGTATATTAACATATCCAAAAACGGGATTGAATGTGTATCAGCTTGTACTACGAAACTTAGATTTGTGTCAAAGGTGTTGATCTGTTTTATAAATTTGTCCAAACTTTCCACATCGTTGGACCAAATCAAAAAGCAATCGTCAATATAACGTTTCCAGAATGTGGCATACTGTTTAAACATCTCATTTTCATATAAATACATTTCTTCCCACTGTCCCACATATACACATGCAATGCTCGGAGAGAAAGTTGTTCCAATCGCAGTGCCTTTGTGCTGCATGTAAAACTGGTCTTTATACATAAAGTAATTTGACTTCAGTACCATGTCAGCCATGTTTGTAATAAACTCTACATTATGGACTTCATCATCTTCTTGTTGTTTACCCAAATAGAATTTTATTGCTTTAATTCCCCCGTCGTGTGGTACATTGGTATATAAACTTTCTATATCCAACGTCACTAGCAAATGTTCTGACTCAATTTCTATATTCTCAATACTTCATACCATGTCACCACTATCCAACAAATATGAGGGCAATTTATTCACCAAAGGTTTCAGGAAACAGTCCACCATCTGTGAAAAGGGCTCCATACTTGAGCCAATACTTGAAACAATCAGGCGCCCTGGCAGGCTCAGAGCATTCTTATGTACTTTTGGCAGCAAATAGATTACTGGTCTGACAGGTGCATTAACTTTCAAAAATTCAGTCTCTTGTTTGTTTATATTACCATCCATCTCTCCCCTCTTAATAAAATCTTCCGCTCATGATTTTATTTCAGCTGTTGGATCTCTGACCAATTTTTTATAATAACCTTTGTTTTCTAGCTGTTTCTTCATTTCACATTCATACTTTTCTTTCCCCCAAAGCACAATTGCCCTCCCCCCTTTGTCCGCTGGTTTAATTACCAAACTTTTATCTTCCATCAGGGATTTTAAAGCAACATTTTCCTGATTATGTTAAATTATGTATTCCTTCTTGTTTCTTCTTTAACACAATATCAATATCTCGATCCACCAATGCGGTAAATGTATTCACTGCATGGTGGCCATATACTGGGGGACAAAATTTGCTTTTCTTTTTTAGATGTCTCATTTTGCTAGTTTCATTTGTATTCTGAATTTCCAAAGGACCTAGGCCTATTTGATTATCCAGACCATCTCCTTCACACTCGTTATTGGTCACACCTGTTTGGTCATTTGAAAAAAAGCATCTCAGATGTAATTGTCTATATAGTTTGAAAAGGTCAATTTTGAGCTGAAAAGGATTGACTTTTTTGCAGGCACATATGAAAGACCTTTTTGTAACACTGATTGCTCATACAGTGTAAGCTCCCTATTAGTTAAATTTATGATTGCCATTTGTTCTGTCTGTTCGATCGTCTCGGGGGGGCCTGAATATTGCCAGCGCCCTCTGCTTCTCCCTCTGCCTCCTCGACCTCTTCCCATGTCCCCTTCTAATCTTACATTTTCTCTGAATGGGGGCATTTGTTGTCCGGGACTCTCTGATGGGTGCATTCGCAACTGGAAATCCTGATTTTGTTGATTTCTCCCATTATCACTTTCAGGGGATGATACAAACCCATCAACTTTAAGTGGCGCTGTTGTATTTTTAAAAAAGAAGGGCTCACGCCTCGTTTTGCTTTGCCAGTTATATATTTGACCTCGAGCATAATCTCTGGTGTCTCTGTCATGTTTTTGCAATTTATATTCTTTCAACTCCGCTTGAAATTTTGTAATACCTCAGCTGATCTTTTCAAATAATTGCTGAACTTCTATATGAGTAAAACTTTCTTTAATTTCACTTTCCATTCTTTTAATTTGATCCTCCACATTCATTATGTCCCTTCTTGCTTTTTTTATTAATGCCAAAATCAGATCATTAGAGGCTTTATTAAGTATTTGTTCCCAGTCTTTCAAAAGTAACTCATCACCCAAACCATAAGCTGGTGGTTTTTTGGAGTCTCAATCCTCTGGGAATCCATTTGTCCCTCCAATATTGAGACAGAGAGAAAGCGTGCATTTGAAAACGGATTAATTTCTTTTTCAAATTTTCCAAACTGTTCCCATCTAATTTTGGATAAACATTACTTGTGCTTGCTTGTGGTGCAAAAAGAATTTCACAGGCCACCTGGTCATATATTGTTTTGTCTCCTTCTGTGTCAGAAAAACTAAACAGGGCCGTTTGTACTAGGGGGCTTCCATCACCTCCTCCAACTCCTGCTCCTCTCGCCATAGTTCTTATTCTTAAAACAAATGTTTTGCCTCTAATATTATGCTGTCTGGGTTTACAGATTAGAGAGCTACCCTCACAATGCGGTGCTCTGAATAACCCGCGTTTTAAACAGAATTCTTACAAGACAAACGAGGGGCTTCACTCACTCTTGGTGAGTACTTCAAATCTGGTGCATAGCAGAATCAGAGTACCGACTTAACCACACTACCACTTTAGGAAATTCCAAAAGCCTTATCTGCTGCACTTAACCCAACAGTTTGCACATTCAATATATTAAAACACACAGCTTACCGTATCATGACGTTTTTATTAAAGTGCATAAAACTTCCATCCCGCAAATAGATTACTGGTCTGACAGGTGCATTGACTTTCAAAAATTCAGCCTCTTGTTTGTTTATGTTACCATCCATCTCTCCCCTCTTAATAAAATCTTCCGCTCGTGATTTTATTTCAGCTGTTGGATCTCTGACCAATTTTTTATAATAACCTTCGTTTTCTAGCTGTTTCTTCATTCCACATTCACACTTTTCTTTTCCCCAAAGCACAATTGCCCCCCCCCCTTTGTCCACTGGTTTAATTACCAAACTTTTATCTTTCATCAGGGATTTTAAAGCAACATTTTCCTGATATGTTAAATAATGTATTCCTTCTTGTTTTTTCTTTAACACAATATCAATATCTCAATCCACCAATGCGGTAAATGTATTCACCGCATGGTGGCTATATACTGGGGAAGTCTAACAAACAAACTGGATCAGAGAGAATGCTTTTGGATTTTTAAACTTGGAACACTTAAACCGAGGGGATTAAATGAGGAATTACCTCTACAATGTTATTTATAGATTTTTAAGATGTTTGTGTGTATGTGCTTGTGTGTGATGTGTAGATAGATATGTATATTAATGAGCAGAAGGAGGTCTGAACATACCTATCTAATGAATATTTATGATTCTATAATATAAGGGATAGTAAGAACCTTGACCAATCAGCTCTGAGGGAAGGCGTAAGCCAAAACGTCAGCTGATTCCTGTGCGTCATCATGCATGTGGGCTGTCTGCTTGGCCGGCCTGGTCAATGTCCTGCTACGGTAGAAACACCATAATGGTGTCTTCGTTTTTTTTTTTGTCTTAACCGTTTAATAAGTTGTCGCCTTTGCACTCTATTTTGCTGTGGGATGGACGTTTTATGCACTTTAATAAAAACGTCATGATACGGTAAGCTGTGCATTTTGATATATTGAATGTGCAAACTGTTGTGTTAAGTGCAGCAGATATGGCTTTTGGAATTTCCTAAAGCAGTAGTGTGGTTACAGTGACAAGTGACCTGAAACCAGGAGGCAATTAAAAGACTAGAGAGACTTAATTAAGGGACTACTGTTTTTCTGTCTTAATTAGAACTGAACCCAGCTGCCAGGATGCAAGGCTTGTAAACTTTTATGACGTCTTAGAGGAAAAACATGTTATACCACCATGGTGCTAAAAGTTATAAAATCCTTTTATGTTCTGTGGGAAAATAAGAAACCAGCCTCCAGTTCAAAGGAAAGGCTTGATTAAAGACTGTCATAATTTGGGAAATTAGCTTTTGCTGAAGTCACAGTATTTAAAATACCTCCTGATAGGACATCCTGTTTGTATATTTTTTATATTCAAAAAGGAGGAGCTAAATGCCACAGAAGGGTTGTGGAGAGACACAGTTTAAAATATTCTGTGTCTGAACTGTTGTGACATATCTTTTTGGGCTCTTAAGAAACAAGATCTAACTATAAGCACTACAGAGGTAATACATTAAATAGAAAAAATCTAACTGTATGTTGGTAGGAGTTCGTAGTTTTCTTTGCTTTTCTTTTAAGTGATTGTATGCTCTTTGATATATTGTTCAGTGTTTACATTTTTCATATTTTTGTCATCTTTAGTAAAATCTTTATTTTGAAAAGACTGCCTGTGTCTGCCAGTTCTTTTTGCATGTGACGTATAGATGGTTAAGTCTGACAATTGTTCAAGAGCTTGATGGTGTTACTAAACTGGGAAAAGGTAAGAATATACCTAAGGTCTTTTATAGAGGTTTAAGGGTTCATTTTGGATACCTGGTTAGGTGCCCTTAGGCGAAAGATATATTGCATCCCCTTAAGTGAATATTATCTGAGCCTGTACATTTGGGTATGCTAGCATAAGGTTCATAGTTTGAATCCCCCCAGAACTTGACACTAAAGGTGATTCAGACCCACAAACAGACAGGAGGGTTACCCTGTTATCTGTTCACAATATTGCGCTCAGAGGTTGGCACTGTGGGAGCAGAGGGCCTGACCTGCTGAGTGCAGTTGTGACACCGATTACTCAATAAATAAATAATTAATCTGGCCTAATACCAGCCCCCCTTTGCTGGATGCTATCACCAAGTCTCCACTTGGTGGCAGTACAGAGCTGGGTAGGTTTGTCTCCCCAGTCCAAGAGAGGAGAGCTGACAAGCCACCACTCTATCCTCTCTCAGCTGCCACCCCCCAGCTGACCCTTGGCCACCTGAGTTCATTCTCAAACCTGGGTCACCATTGTGGTAATAGGTAAAGCATCCAGCTCCTCAGCCCTCTACACCATGGGACCAGCTCTGTACTGCAAATTTTCTGATATCACTGAACACATGGTAAACCTTTCCACCTCTCTCTTCCTCCTCTCTCTCTCTCTTGCAGTATGCATAGAGGTTATTATAACATTTACTAAAGTATTTCATGAATGAATTGTGACTCGTCAACCTCTAGCAACCTGTTGGAATTTGTTGATGTTTATTGAATGTATGATATGTATAGGCCTGATTAGGATGTTGTATTGTATTTATGTTTTTCACTGAGCACCTTAACACATGATCTGTGATGCCATCTTAACTTTTGTAGTTAAATAAGATATGACTGCTTCCATGCCATGCTCCCTGAGGAAGACTTTACTGCCAAAGCACTGGCGCTTGTACAGTGCAGCTCTGGCTTAAACATATTTCACTGCATTTGCACTTTACATTTTGTTTCTGGTATTTTTCTATCTGATTGCTGTCTTTCTTCTTCCTGTCGCAGCTGTTGAACTTGTGACTAACCCACTTGTGAGGGTCAGATCACTGAGCTCACAGTGCCCATCCCTAAGTGCAATCCGTGACAGGGAGGGGGAAACAGGGATAACCTCCTTGTGTTCTCCCAGAGTGTTCACTGGGTTTACAACAGAACACTTGCCATGCAGTCTCAGAGCATCCCTCTATACCTTGGATCAGGGCACAATACCAGTCTCGAGTCTTGTGGCCAAATATGAACTCTTTTTCATGTCTGTTACACACAGGAGGAAGGCCCAACTAAGTACACCCTCTTCGGGTTAGCAGCGCAAAAACCTTGATTTGGCCTTTGCCCTACAGGACATGCAATAGCCCAATTTATAATTCCTGCAGACTTGTATAAGACTCTGGCACTCTTCCTAATCCTGCTGAATCCCCTACTGACTCTTTTCAATTTGGTTGTTATTTTGGTGACCCTTCTAAGCATAAACAGTTGTCACAGATTTGCAATAAAACTTCTACAGTTACACATACAATATTAGGAATCTCACACAGGCAGAATTCTTTAGAAAAACAAAATTCTTTACTACAATAATTAAATAAATTCAGTGTGACAGGGCAGAATAGGACCCTGTCCCAGTTGTTATGGTGAGTTTGAATGCAGGGATATGTTCTGTCCTTTCCTTTCCTGCCTCTTGTCTGTCTGGTTGTGCAATCAAATTTTCCTGTGAGTCCTAGGATTTGATCACCCTGATGGTCTTGCAGTTCTCTGCCTCTCACTGCCTCTCAGTCTTCCCTTGCTGTTATGTCTTTTCCTCTCTTGCAAATCTTTTGGTATAAAATATATGCAAATCATTATGTAGAAATGTAACTGATATTGGGATCCCTTTGTTTAGAAATTATATAGTGTTACTGTTGAAATGTATATAATTATAGTTTAAGATGATTGCAAAAAGCTATTTGGAACTTAAAGGATTAACCTGAGATGCAATTTTTAAGCCTTTTGCAGAAGCTGTGGAGAAGGGGCCTCAGTTCTGGGACATTGTGTTATTGCAGCCCCTGTCTGAAATATACAAGAACATTTTAGCTAAAAAAAACAGGATGCTTGTTAAGAAGGGGGGTTGCAAGGACTTAAAAAAAATGCAATTTCTTGCAAGATGGACACACAGAGATTGAAGGAAAACTCTGATGGATCTTTTCTATTTATTCTGTCTTTGTAAATAGTTATACAGGACAAGTGTATTTTTTATGTTACTGCTAGTATGAATAAATACTTTTTGTGAATTCTACAACTGCTCTTGATTTTCCTGTGCTTCCTGAACTATGCCTCAATGACAGATGGTGTCAGTGGGATTTACGCCATGCATACTCTAAGCCAGGAGTTTTCTGCATGGGTACTGGACCTAGTACCAGGGAAGCATAGAGAAAGGTATGGATTCTGCAGCAGCAAGTCCAGGAGTGGTTACCAGGCAAATGGCTGCCAAATTAGCAGAGACAGAAGTCCAAGCTGAGACTGTACAGCCAGCACAAGTTATGGAAAGAGAATAGACAGTGACAGAACCTGAAAGCCTGATGGACTTTTTCAAATGGTGGGCTATACAACAAAAAGAGATGAAACAAAGGAGAGAAGAGATGCAGTGACAAGAGCAGCAGAGGAGAGGAGAGGAGAGATGCAGCAACAGGAGTAGCAATGGCTGGATGCCTTGCAAGCTATGAAAGGTAGAGGATCTGGCACAGATCCAGACAAACAGCAAAACACAAGCAACTTAAAAGCCATTAAACTTACAAAGTTGTGTCCCTCGAATGATATCGAGGCATACCTGACAACTTTTGAAAGAGTTGCCAGAGCCTGCCAATGGCCAAAGCAGCAATGGGCAGTCAGACTGGTACCCTATCTGACAGGGAAAGCCCAACTTGCCTACAGCAATATGGGCACTGCACAGTCAGAAAATTATTTACAGATAGCACATGATAGTCCTATGGCTGGTCACTCAGGGAGGGACTGCACCCTTGCCAGATTGCTGTACAGATTTTACTGGCCTGAAATTCATGAAAATATTGCTACCTATTGTAATTCTTGTGCTGAGTGTCAGAAAGTAGCCCCAGTCACTAAAAATGACAAGGTGCCCCTGACTAACAAATTTCAAATTTACATGGTAGTCCAGGACAACTGACCTGTCTAAAAATGGTAGTCCCCCTGTTGTGAGTGGTAGTCCAATGGTTGAAAGGCCGTCTTTTAAAGGGAACTTATAAAACATTATGCAGTGACAAAGAAAGTGGTTGTGGCATTGTATTATTAACACTAACATTAACAGATGTAGAAGAGGCTATATAAAACAGTAAAAATGAAGATGTATATCATGACTTGTTTTGTGTTAGAGGGTTGAGTGATTTAAGTCTGAGTCAAGTGGTGCAGGTCCCATGCCAGACAGTCAGAGTCGACTCCAGTCCAGTCCCACATGCCTGAATGAAGCAGAGAATAATTAGGGCAAAGATAATGAGGACTCAGATTCAGAACTGTCACCAACATCAAGTGTACTGGTGGTAGTGGTGCTAGGACAGGATGATGGAGCAACAGAAGTACCAGCAGGAGACACAGCATCAGTTGTATCAGCAGCAGCAGCATGCCCGTACCTCATGATGTAACTCACAATGCCTCAAATGTTCCTTATGTCCTTGTTCATTCTTATAACTTGTATTGTTATCCCAGGTCGCCACTGAAAAAGGGACCTTCGGGGCTCAGTGGGCCTACCCGGTCACCAAAATATAATAAATAAAAATAAACATGTCGAGTGCCTGGACCAGACAGCAGCCAATGGTTTACTGCTGGATCTGGATCGAAGTCACATAGTTCAGGACCCTCTACTGCTATTTGAAGAAGCGACTGTAGTGTGTCATCTGCCAGACATGTCCTTATTTTTGTCTTTATCAAGTTCTGAGTGGAGAGCACTTGTTCACACTTTGCTGTTGACACATTCATTGCCAGGAGTATTTCCACTAACTCTAGAATGTGAGCAATCTGGGGCAGTCTTTCTTTCAGCAATCTTGTAAAAACTTGCAGATAGGGTTTGTCAACTGCAGATTTCAGCAGTACCTTAAATGCAGCATATTCTGATCTAATATCTTCCTGCTGTTCTTCTGTGAAAAAATTAAAGTATGCTGCTAAATTAGCCACTTCATTGGTCCCAAACTCCGCAAGTTGTTCTCTAGGTAGATCAAACTGTTTAAATCCAGACATGTGAACCATTTCAGAGGCACCTCTGAAAAATTTTGAAATCTTGCATCAATGTAACCTGTTGCTGCATCTACTAAAGTATGCAGTTGTCTGTCTGTCACAAAATTTATTTCAGGGCAGTTGCCTCCAAATGTAAAGAGAACAGTTTTCTCCACTCCCTTCTTTGAAATTACAATGGCCACGCATCTGTCCTGAGGTTTGTAATGATCCAGGAAAACTGTCATGTATTTCCCTGATTTAGATTTCAGTTCCATTAGCTGGAGGAGGCAGGTCTCCATGAGACGTGGTACTTCAAGAATTATTAAGTCATCTCTCTGAAACTGCAGTGACATATTTTTAAGTATGGGCAAAAAAATCTTGCAGGATAAGAAACATAGTAACATAGACTTTGACGGCAGATAAGGACCGCTAGGCCCATCTAGTCTGCCCATTATACAAGCATACAAAGAGATTTGACAAAGTGTACAGACTGTACCTCTCTTAACAGCACCTTTGCTTTTGACCCATCAGCACCAGCTGCACTTTGTTCCAAGTGCTGAGCAACTGTAGGTAGGTTCACCTGAACTGCTTGTACCGAACATGATCTGCTGGCCAGCCATCTCACCTGTTTAATTGCACTAAAGTGTGCCAGATCAGTATCTATCACATGTGCAATTTCTTGTAGCTCTCTCGTTTTTTGGGGACTGTAATGGTAGAATTTAAATATGCCCTTTAGAGTATTTTCAAGCTTTGATATGAAGGGGTTTGTTTTAATCATATCAAGAACTGTCAGCTCCAACTTATGTGCTACACAGTGCATGGCAATGATGTGAGGACAGTGTTCCTGTACCTTTGCGATGGTTCCACCCCTTTCAACCAGGATTACACTTGCCCCATCAAAACTGGCAGAAATCAGAAGAGGCCCTGGATTGCTCACATTCGATAAGTCAGTGATAGGAAGATGTAGTGAATCTAATGCAGTTCTTATTGCATTAAAGACACCCTTAGCATGTGAGGCTTCCAAGGGCACAGCCTGGATCAAGTATGTACATATATCTTTTGTGTTAGGATTTGCAAAACGCAGGAAGACATTTTCCCATTCAATTATAGCAGCATTGGTGCTGCTGTCAGCAAGAACTGTAACATATTTAGCATGCATAACGAAGAGTGCAGTTATTCTAGATGCCCTACAGGGGGCATGCCTTAGACAACTAGTACTGGAGCCCACTCGAGAGGGAGCAATATTAGACTTGACTCTCTCAAATGGAGATGAAGAGAGGATCACAGATGTAGAAGTGGGTAGCCATCTGGGAACTAGCGACCATCGAACAGTATGGTTCATAATAAACACAGCAATAGAGTCAAGCCATACAAAGACAAAAGTACTGGACTTTAGGAGGGCTGACTTTGCCAAAATGGGTGAGTGCCTAAGGAATGCACTAGCAAATGGTCAGGAAGGAGGTGTGGAAGAACAATGGGGAACAATAAAACTGCCATCACAGAGGTGAACGAGCCTTTGTGTGAAGCAAATAAACAAAACAAGACGATGTAAGAAACCACTATGGTTCTCAAAGGAAGTGGCAGTGAAGGTTCAAGAGAAAAGAAAGCATTCAGGAAGTACAAGGAATCGCAGAAGGAGCAGGACAGAGAACTGTATCAGTTAAAGCAAAAGGAGGCTGGGAAGGCAGTCAGAACAGCAAAGGCCCAAACCGAGGAAAAGATAGCCAACTCAGTTAAGAAGGGGATAAAACCTTTACAGGTACATCAGGGAGCAAAGGAAGACCAAGGAAGGGATAGTGAGGCTTAATAAAGGGGATGGAGGGTGGGCAGAGGGAGACTGTGAAAAGGCAGAGATACTAAACAAATATTTCTGCTCAGTATTTACAAATGAAGAGGGGGAGGTACATAAAACAAACAGTAGTAACACTCTGGATACAGAAGTTGACACTAGCCCATTTACAGAAGAAATGGTTCTGAAAGAACTCTTAAAACTGAAGGTGGACAAAGCAATGGGGCCTGATGGGATTCATCCCAGAATTCTAAAAGAGCTAAGGTAGAACTAGTGACACCACTGACTACCCTTTTAACAAATCATGGGAGGATGGGGTGGTACCGAGGACTGGAGGAGGGCAGATGTGATTCCCCTTCACAAAGTGGGAGCAAGGCAGAAGAGGAAACTACAGACCTGTTAGTTTAACCTCAGTGATAGGAAAATGATGGAATCACTTCTGAAGGAAAGAACTGTCGAGTATCTAGAGGCCAGAGGGCACAGGACCCTAGGCAGCATGGATTCACAGTGGGAAGGTCATGCCAGACAAATCTGATAGATTTCTTTGACTGGGTGACCAAAGTAGTAGATCAGGGAGGGGCTGTGGACATGGCCTACCTAGACTTTAGAAAGGCATTTGACACAGTCCCACACAAAAGATTAATATACAAGTTAGCCAGCCTGGGAGTGGGTCCCAAGATGACAGCCTGCGTAAAGAATTGGCTGGAGAATAGGACACAGAGAGTAATAGTAAATGGAGTCCACTCAGAAGAAAGGAGGGTTACTAGTGGGGTACCGCAGGGTTCAGTATTAGGACCGGTCCTCTTCAATGTCTTTATAAGCGACATTGCGGAAGGACTGGAAGGAAAAGTATGTCTCTTTGCAGATGACACTAAGATCTGCAACAGAGTTGATGCACAGGGTGGGGTGGAAAGGATGAGAAGGGACTTGGCAAGGTTAGAGGAATGGTCAAATGTATGGCAGCTTAGATTCAGTGCTGAGAAGTGCAAGGTAATGCACCTGGGAAACAAAAACCCAGGGGAAGAGTACACAATGGGGGGTGAGATACTAACAACAACAAAAATGGAAAGGGACCTGGGGGTAGTCATATCAGATGACCTAAAGGTGGGCAAGCAATGTGAGAGGGCAGCAAGGAGGGCTGGGGGGATACTGGGATGCATAGGGAGAGGCATCACCAGTAGAAAACAGGAAGTTATTATCCCTCTGTACAGACAGCTGGTGAGACCCCATCTAGAGTACTGTGTAGTTCCCAGAGACCAGTCTCATAAAGACATAGACAGGATGGAAGCTGTCAGAGGAGGCAACTAAAATGGTGCAGGGTCTGCACCAGAAGACATATGAAGAGAGACTTAAGGAGCTTAATATGTATAGCCTCGAGGAAAGGAGGAGAGGGGGACATGATAGAGACTTTCAAGTACCTCAAGGAATCAACAAAGTCCAAGAGGGTAGCATCTTCAAAAAAGTGTGCAAGAACAAGAGGCACAATTTGAAGATGGGGGCGGCTCAGAGGTAATTTAAGGAGGTATTTTTTCACAGAGAGGGTTGTGGATGCATGGAACAGCCTTCCGGAGGAGGTTGTGGAGTCAAAATCAGTGGTGGAATTCAAGCATGCATGGGACAGTTATAAGGCAATTCTGGGGGGTTGGGGTAAGAAGAAGTAGGCTGCTGGTTAACTAGGATCTGCAGCTTATCCAGTAGGTAGGGAAATGGGCAGACTGGGTGGGCCAAGCGGTCCTTATCTGCCGTCAAATTCTATGTTTCTATGTTTCTATTTTTAAGAGTCTGCATCTGAGTCTTGGATAGAACAGCAGATATAGCTCTGCAAAAGTCCCTGACTCGCTTATCATTGGTATAATTCATACCAAGCTGAATCCCATTTTTCTCTTGCAATTCACATAGCCAATCCAAGTCAGACAGGCATCTCATTTTCACCTTTGTGGCCTCTTCCAGCTGTGCAAAGGCTTGATAAAGTGGTGACTTATGGATATCACACTGAACTGCATGCTGACCACTTTCCAGAATATGTTGATTCTGGCATGGCACATGCGGATTGGATTTTTCGTGTGCACGTAGTGGCTCAATTCTAAAATTGTTACAGCCTGTGGCAAACAAATTTGTTTTTTTTGAAAAGACTGGTGTTGCAATAGTGGGATGCTTTTCGCACACTGTACAGTACATCAGTCCTTTTTTATGTTTGCTTGTGCGCATGTGCAAGAAACATTATATGACAGCTTAGGAGAGAAGCGGGTAGTGGAGGAGCGGCACTGTAGCAGCCAAGGGATGCACAGCATTTTGGGGCTTGGCAGTGGTGGGCCAATAGAGCCACAGTGTGCTGATGACATTGTCTTCCAAAAGTGCCACCAAGTTCCAATGTTTTCACCGCAGCAATCAGGGGCTGCCTTGTCATTGTAGCGTCAGCTGATCCGCTGCAATGAGGAAGTGACCCGTCATTGCTGGGCAGAACTTGAGGACTGTAATATTGTTTGTGAACATGGCGGGCAGCTTGCCACCTGTTCACAAACACTATTACGTAGCCCCCCAGTGCGGGTGCCAGTCCCCTCGGCAACGTACCCCTCTCACAACAGTGTTTTTTTGCCAATGGGGGCTAATCCCCATAAGCTTCACTGTCCGTCCTAATTAAGGCTGCAGATGGGGACCCCACTCCCCGTCGGCCTTATGTCCCCCTCATAGTCCGATTTGTCGACAGAGGCCCTCCCCGTCAGCATAATTCCCCACAAAAACCCAGTAGCTTTGTGCTGAGGGTGCCCAATCCCTCAGCTCTTGAGCCCCCCCTTTGTGCCCGTGAAGTTGCCCAATCCCCGTCGGCTACACCCTCAAAAAAAACATTCAGTGGCATCTTTTAGGGCACTGCCAATGCGTGCCAATGCCCTGTAAAGAAAAACTTCCATGATTTTTTTTTTTTAAACCTGTAAACATAAATGGTCCCTCACTTGGTCTCCCTGCCCCTCCCCCCACAACCGCACCCAACCACTGTGCACCCTGCTTTCCCACACCCCCAATTCTATATTTACTCCAGAGTCCGCGAATGATCTTCGGTTGACTGGGAACACATCTGCGTTCTTCAAAGCCGACTGCAAACTGAGGAAATGCCAGTAAGCTGTATAATGGTATAAATAGGGTTTTTTCAACTTTTTTGCATCTCTCAGGCATTTTTTGGAATTTTGGCACCAAATTTTCAACATGGGGTGTTTGGAACCCCTCCTCATGAATTCAGTCACCATCATGGCGTTAATCGGTCCCAAAAGGTGATTTTATGGTCACTGTGCAGAATCACCTTTTGGGACTGATTAACAACACAACAGTGCCACTGTTCATGAGGTGGGCTCTCAAAAAGTGTATGTTGCAAATTTGGTGGAAAAATCCAAAAAATGACTGTTTTACAAGCGTGCATTGTGCAGTTCTTACGCACGCTCGTAACTTCGCGAATTTGTAATATTTTCAGTCCAGATTTTCAACATTGCCATTTTTCTGCACCTCCTTATGAACAGTACAGCTGTCATGTTTCACATCCTGGCCAAAATGTGTTTTTGCACTTGTGGCGCAGAATAGCGCGGTCGCTGCAGAAAATCTGTGTTTGGGACACATTACAAAAATCACAGTGATATTATTCATTAGCAGAGGTCCTAAAATGCCTATGTTGAAAATTTGGTGACAAAAGTCTATAAAATGACTGTGAATGCAATGAGATTACTTGATGTCACGCGCACACTCATAACCATAAATTTACAATATTATCACTCCAGATTTTCAACATTGCCATTTTCCAGGCCTCCTTATGAACAGTACAGCTGTCATTTTCACATGCTGGCCAAAATGTGTTTTCACACTTCCAGCGCAGAATAGCGCGGTTGCTGTGCGAAATCTATGTTCGGGACACATTATGAAAATCACTGTGACACTGTTCATTAGCAGAGGTCCTAAAATGCCTGTGTTGAAAATTTGGTGATGAAAGTCAATAAAATGACTGTGTTACGAGCGTGCGTTACGCAGTTTCCATGCAGGCTCATAACTTGGCACATTTGCAATATGTGCACTCCAGATTTTCAACATTGCCATTTTTCCGCACCTCCTTATGAACAGTACAGCTGTTATTTTTCACATCCTGGCTGAAATGTGTTTTCGCACTTCCGGTGCAAAATAGCGCAGTTGCTGTGGGAAATCACTGTTCGGGACAAATTACAAAAATCACAGTGACACTGTTCATTAGCAGAGGTCTTAAAATGCCTATGTTGAAAAGTTGGTGCTGAAAGTCCATAAAATGATTGTGTTATGAGAGTGCATTGTGCAGTTTCCACGCACGCTCATAACTTCGCACATTTGTAATATTTTCACTCTACATTTCCAACATTGCCATTTTTCCGCACCTCCTTATGAACAGTACAGCTGTCATTTTTCACATGCTGGCCAAAATGTGTTTTTGCACTTCCGGCGCAGAATACCATGGTTGCTGTGGGAAATCAGTGATCAGGACACATTAAGAAAATCACAGTGACACTGTTCATGAGCACAGGTCGTAAAATGTCTATGTTGAAAATCTGGTGATGAAAGTCCATAAAATGACTGTGTTACACGCATGTGTTGTGCAGTTTCCACATATGTTTGGAAATGTGAGCATTTTTAATATTCCCACTACAGATTTTCAACATTGCCATCTCTTCACACCTCCCTATGGATGGTACAGCTTTCATTTTTCACATCCTGCCTGATCTATGTTTTCGTACATGTGGTACAGAATGGCACTATCACTCTTGGAACTCAATGTTCAGGACACATTGACAAAATCACACTGCCACTCTTCATGAGAAGAGGTCCCAAATGTTTTCATGAGGTGGGGTCACAAAAGGCCATGTTGACAATTTGTACTGTAAAAACCAACAAACTCCCAAGGCATTAGGGTTTCTAACCATAACGTCCTACCCTGTACAGACGGACAGGCATCGGGGTGTGCCTTTGGATTGCCGACTGTACTGCTCATGCCATCCCACCCCCCCAACCACTGACAGGCATCAAGGTGTACCTTGGACTCTGCGGCCCCAGACTTCACCCAACTCTCCTATGCTACACCCATTTCAGCGTATGTCCTTATGGAATGGGGTGACTGTAAAGCCAAAAACCCTAAGGCACACCTCAACATGTGTCGGTGTCTGCAGAATAGGGTGAGGTGACATTGCATGACCCTCATGGGCGATGGCCCAAACACTACCCCAATGCCTGTCCATCTCTACAGGATGGAGGTGGGGTTGGCGTGAACTTCAGTACTTCACTGCCATTCCTATTCTGCATCTCTCTAACTCCTGCATTTCCAATGCTAATACAAGCAAGCAAACATTTGGCATTGACAAATGCTTGCTTTCACTGTATCTCAACCATTTGTAAGTGGTCAACCAATGAGGCTGAAACAGCCTGGCCCTCTTTTCTTGGTCATATTTTTTGTCTTTACTTCTTTTCTCATGCACCACCTCATCAGGCACTAAACTGCATTTCTTTGGCAGTGATATAGGGGCTACATCTGTTAGCACCCTTTGCAAACTATGTGAGAGGCCTTTCGGCACCATGCAATTTTGCTTAAAGTTGAACCAGCATAACATTCTGTGGTGATTTGCATATGCAGCCCATGATGCTTTGCATTGTGTGGGCATGTGTGATTTTGCATTTTCTTGAAACTTGGCTTCCCAGCCAAATGCCCTTTGGGGTAACCCTTGCCTCAGTGTTTGTACACAGAGTTTCTTTGTCTTTTAGGGGCTACAGGCTCAGCTAAGGCCTCATGGCTTAAATCAGCTGTTCTATCAAGTACCACAGATGCAGATGCAGATGCACTTGCTGCAGACCCTTTATTACTTTCATCTGATTCTGCGGAAGAAATAGTTTGTGTATTAGAAGAACTTGAGGATGGTGCTGCTGCTGACCAGAGGGATAATAGTGTTTGTTGCTGCTTACTCTTCTGCATATTGAATGTCTTATGTCTGGCTCGCTCTGCTAGTCTGCTCTAGTGATTTGCTTACTTTTTTTGGGATGATGATAATAAAATGTTATTCTATTAAAGTGACTGTGTGCTGTGTCTTTTTTCCCCTGGTGGTAGACAGACAATGGGAGCCAGGGAGAGCACTGAGACAGACAGATATCAGACACTAAAGTCTTACAGACTGTGGCGTACCTAAGCAGCGTAAACTTAGGAGGGGAGTCTCAGTCAGTTAAGAAGGCCGTGGAAGAATGGTAGGGAATAGCAACAGCACAGCAGCCCTCCCTGTTTCTGTATCCCAGTGTCCCACCACAGTGAGTGACTGTCCCTGCTAACCACCTGACAAACCCGATACTCACACCACTCACAGACACTTGACTACTGTGACTAGACACTTTAATTTCCTCCTCTTACTGCTTTAATTGGGTCAGTTGAGTTCTGGTTTTTAGTTCACACTTTGCCTTTACAGTACACACAGTAGTTAGTTTAGTTAGGCTTCTGTTACGTTCTGTAAAATCCTTTTTTGTTGTTTAAAAACTTCTTATTTAATTTCTTTATGTGTCACAAACTTAGCTAGCTGGCCACAGGACACTGGGCACGGGGCAAGTCACACCACACCTCTGCTTAAAGCTTTACTCCTTTCTCCTCCTGCTCCCTCCACTGCTCCCAGCAGCTCACCCCACACTCAAGACAGCTAGGCTTCTTTTGTTTTCTTTACAATATTTTTTCACTTTTGTTTCTTTTTATTGTTTTTGTGTCTGCCGTAGGAGTGGACTGGTCTGAACAGTGGATAGATAGGGCAGACAACAAATTAATCAATCCTTTTCACCCCTTTTTCCACACTCCCAATAGCACCACACAGTTCCTCTGACCTCATGTAATATCTTTTACTAGCTACAGCCTACAGTACTGTCGTCCTCTACTGGTCTGAGACAGACTGGTGGTCTGGTCTTGTAGGTACTATAGTTAGTACTAGACTAATAAGTTATTCCTTATTTTAAAAAACAAAAACAAGGCACTGTGTCAGCATATGGTCTAAAAGCAAAACAAAATGGTTATATTAAATGCACGCTGAAAATAGAAAATAGAGTTAAAAATCTATGTTTCGACCTTAGGTCTTCTTCAGGAAATATCTAAAAGAGAAAAAAAACAAAGTTAGTGTCCTTATTTTGCTTGTCTTAGGCACAATGCATGAATGCTCAATGCACTAAACCATACACTTTTTCTTCCTTTTTATTTTGCTCAATTCTGTTTATTTTACTATCCATTTTATTTATTTATTTTTTTCTCCCTTCTTTCCCCCTCAGTACTGGTGGTGGTCAGAGATTAGTCTGTCTGGTCAGGTTTGGCTGCTGCTGATACTGGTAGTTGAAAGTTATTTTTTTCCCCTCAGGGCAGGCAGTAAGCTACTAGCCAGCCAAGCGGTACAATGCACCAAATGCAGTTTGCCTATTCATTTTTATTGTGCTCACTTCTTTCTTCCTTCACTTTTTGAGGCTGTGGTCACAACCAAACCCCAACCCTCTGTCCTTCTCCTCTCAGTCAGTAAGTAGTTTGCACACTACTACTAGTCACTCTGTCTTCAGCTAGTTTTCTTTTTGTCTTGATTTTCAACTTTTTTTTACACAGGCAGGCTTGAGGCTTGTATTTTTATCTGTTATTATTCTGTTTGTTGGTATTTCTGCACACAAGTGCTGTAGATTCAGAATGATTGATTTCCCTCACCCTCACAATGTAGGTCTTCTGACTGCGGTACAAACAATCTCAATGATCGCTGATCTGCCTTCCCCTCTCCACACAAACTGTTATTAAATGTTATCGTTTTTTTTTAGGATCACACAATGGCAGCAGAGTACACCACTACACCAGTGATCAGTAAGGTCTCTCTCTCCTGAGACTCCTCGTGGCATCTGGTACTGTACCAAGTCCCTGCTATGGGCCGCCTGAGTCCTGACCGCCTCCCGCCCTTCCCCTGTCTCCGCCTGCTGCTCACCCCTACGCAATCACAACACCCTCCCTCTCTCTCCCTGCCTTTACCCTTATAATTATTTCTTTCTCCCCAATAAGTGCTGCAAATCAAATGCTGCTCCAGTGCTCAGCGCCAGCGAGTTGTGACTGAGTGTCTACAGCTAAATTCGGCAATTTGCTCTCTAGGCGGTGACTGTGATCCTCTCTTCCTCTCTGAGTCAGACCTCAAGTGCCGTTGTTAGTGTGCCAAGGACAGAGAACAGTCTGTCAAACCCCCAGCTTCACTGCCACAGCCAATAGGGTTCTGGTCCTCTGTATTGGCAGATCATACCATTTGCTGTATGACCTGCCAATTACTCGCTGCTATTCCAGCTCCTTCCTGTAGCTCTGTGGATTCTCTGGTGGCTCTTCTGCCACTAGGCTTGCTCCCTACACATTGGTGATGCAGCTGATCACCTGCCCAGTGCTCCAGTAGGTCACACGACAGACTGTTGTTGGCGACTTGGACTCGGCACACCCTGCTGGCAAAATAAGAGAACAGCATCCACTGCACCAGGTATTTTTTAAAGCTCTGGCAGTACTTGTCCGTGGACTAGTTGGGACTTAAAAAATGCTTGTCCCAGTTAAAAATCTGATAGTCCGGGAAGTCGGGCTATCCAGTTTGTTGAACCCTGCCCCTACCCTTGATAGATGTGCCTTTTGAGAGAATTGCAATGGATGTGGTTAGTCCTTTAGACAAAAGTAAAAAGGATAATAGGTTTGTCCCGGTAGTATGCGACTATGCTACTCAATACCCAGAAGCAGTTCCAATGTGTTCTGTCACAGCTTCAAAAGTGGCAGCAGAGCTTGCAAAAATTTTCAGCAGAGTGGGCATACGTTAAGAAATTATTACTGATCAGGATAGTAA
Source organism: Neoceratodus forsteri (assembly GCA_016271365.2). Taxonomy (NCBI): domain Eukaryota; kingdom Metazoa; phylum Chordata; order Ceratodontiformes; family Ceratodontidae; genus Neoceratodus; species Neoceratodus forsteri. The sequence goes on from CM028129.1 coordinate 129,192,837, forward strand.
TTTTGGTGTGGCATTACTTAAGGAGCTGTACAGACTACTAGGTATCAGTGCCATAAGAACTTCCCCATCACCCTCAGACAGACAGTCTTGTTGAGCATTTTAACCAAACCCTAAAACGTATGTTAAAAAGGTTTATAAAAGGGGAAGGGAAAGATTGGGACCGATACTTGCCTTAATACTTTTTGCTTACAGAGAAGTGCCACAGGCATCAACAGAGTTTTCGCCATTTGAAAAGCTGTATGGTAGGCAGCCAAGAGGGCCACTGGATGTGATAAAAAAATGTGGGAAGATAACCCCACTCAGAAACAATCTTATATGTGTGCCCTAAAAAAGAAGCTGGCAAAATATGCTGAAATTGCCCATAGTAATCAGGAAGAGGAACAAAACCAGCAGAAGGTATATTATGACCATGGGGTAAAAGAAAACGTTTTTGAGCCAGGGGAAAAGGTTTTGCTACTGTTACCCACAACAGAAAATAATAAACTGTTAATGAAGTGGCAAGGGCCTTATAGAGTGCTTAGACGTACTGGCACCGTTAACTATGAGATTGAGACCCCTGACAGGAAAAATACTATTAAGATATACCATGCCAACCTCCTCAAGAAATGGGTTGAAGAAATACCAAAAGCTGGTTTGCTAGTTTTACCAGAAACTGATAAAGAAGATACTGATGTAGCTTATAATAGACTGGAACACACCGTAACTGCTGATGCTGTAAGGGTGAATGTTTCCTTAACCTCTGAACAAACTACAGAAATTCATTATATGCTAAGGACATTTAACAGTACTTTTACCACAGTACCAGGCTGAGCAAAGGGGGTTGAGCATGTAATAGTGCCAAGGAATGCTCACCCTATTAGGCAAAAGACATACAGGTTACCAGAGCGGTTAAGAGCTGAGGTGGTTAAGGAAATACAAAAAATGAAAGAATTGGGTATCATAGAAGAGTCGAGGAGTGCTTGGTCATCTCCAGTGGGAATTGTAAACAAAAAAGAATGGGGTGTAAGAATCTGCCTTGATTTTAGGAAACAATCAAGTGTCAGAATTTGACAGTTATCTTACGCGCAGAATAGATGATTTGATGGACAGACTGGGGAGTGCAAAGTATATCAGTACCCTCGTTCTCACCTAGGGTTACTGGGAAATTCCTTTAGCTAAAGAATCCAGAGACAAAACCGCATTTACACTCCTGTTGGATTCTATCAGTTCACCACCATGCCATTTGGTTTACATGGTACGCCAGCTACATTCCAAGGATGTAATTTTATCCCCCCACACTTGTTATTGTGCTGCATACCTGGATGATGTCGTGGTGTACAGTCCTCACTGGAAAAGCCACCTGGAACACTTATGGGCAGTTGTCCAAGCTATCAAAAATGCAGGTCTGACTATTAATCTTACCAAATATGCATTGGGCATGCAGGAAACCAGAAATTTTGGCTTTGTGTTGGGAAATGGAGAAGTTAAGCCAGAAATTTTCAAAATAGAAGCTGTAGCTAACAGCCCTGTCCCTAAAACCAAGAAACATGTCAGGTCATGTTTAGGGCTGGCTGGTTATTATCGGAGATTTGTTCCCAACTTTGCAGAGTAAGCTACTCCCCTCACTGAACTCACAAAAAAACGGCATCCAAATAATGTGAAATGGACCCCAGTGTGATGAAGCTTTTCAAGCCATTAAGGCTGCATTTTGTTCAGCCCCTGTTTTAAGAAGCCCAGACTTTGAGAAACCATTTTTGTTACAAACAGATGCATCAGAGGTAGGCCTAGGTGCAGTCCTGAATCAAAATATAGATGGGACAAAACATCCTATTCTGTACATAAGTAGGAAGTTGCATGACAGAGAGAAAGTACTCCACCATTGAAAAGGAATGTTTAGCAGCAAAGTGGGCCATGGAGTCCCTTAAGTTTTATTTGCTAGGAACTGACTTTGTACTTATAACAGATCACATACCTCTCTGTTGGCTTAACCAAATGAAAGATAAAAATCCAGAATCACAAGGTGGTACCTGGCAGTACAGCCATTTAAATTCAATGTGATACACAAATCTGGTACAGAGAATTTTATTTATTTATTTATTTATTGAAATTGTTTCACTAGGATGGCACACTGAGCAAAAAGATGCTCGTCTCCTGGTGCGGCCTGGGTGGGGGAGGGTACAGTGGGAGATAACTCGCAGGTTATCAAGAGTTACATATGCAAGGAAAAACAGTAGAACATAGCTGAGCACAATTACAGCAATACAGTAGACGGATTCAGTTGAACAGTTTACAGAGAAAGTTTCAGTTATGCAGTTGTAGGATACAATTGTGTGATGGAATAGGGACAAGACAAACAGTACAGTTCAACAACAACACTTGGCAGGCATAAATTATATTACAGAATGGGATAGTATTGGATAGATGAGGTGTGACACTAAGTGGAGAAAATGTGAGGATCAGGCAGTATCAAGGAGGGTTTAGGACAGGGCAAAGCCCATGTACTAGAAGTGCTGAAGTTGGTATAGATAAGCCAGCTTCCATAGCGTAAGCTAGGTGCCACTGGTCAGGCAATCAGGAGGGGGGAGGGATAAAGGGGACACCTTTGTGGCTTAAGTGTGGGAGCAATTTACCAAGGGGTGAGTCCTGGTAGGACGAAACACGTGTCTATGTCTTCTGTTAGCACCCTTTGCAAACTGTGTGAGAGGCCTTTCGGCACCATGCAATTCTGCTTAAAGTTGAACCAGCATAACATTCTGTGGTTATTTGCATATGCAGCCCATGATGCTTTGCATTGTGTGGGCATGTGTGATTTTGTATTTTCTTGAAACTTGGCTTCCCAGCCAAATGCCCTTTGGGGTAACCCTTGCCTCAGTGTTTGCGCACAGAGGTTCTTTGTCTTTACCAAGAGGTAGTTTGCTAGTGCTGAAGACAGGGAGTGGGTAGAGGAGGAGTGGCAAATTTGGGGAGGGAGTTCATTCCAGAGTTTGGGGAAGTGGTAGGAGAAGGCAGATTGCCCAATAGTGGTTTTCCACCTAGGGATTTGAAGCTTCTGGTCATCGAGGGATCTGAGGGCATGAGAAAGGGAGGGAGCTGGGGTAAGTAAGGTAGAAAGGTATGAGGACAGGGCGTCATGTCAGAATTTGGCTACAAATTTAGCGCAGTGCTGCAGGCGACGGTTTTCGAGGGAAGGGAATGTGAGAGCATGGTAGAGGTTGCAGTGATGGGTGTGGGGGGTGGCATCGAAGGCGAAGCAACAGAAGGCATGAAAAAGTGTGTCCAGTCTGGATAAGGTAGATTTGGGAGCGGCACTGTATACTATGTCGCATTAGTCAAAAGAGGGGAGGATCATCTTATGCACTAGCTCACGCCTGGCCATGAGAGGGAGGCAGTTGCAGTTCCTGTAAAGGGCTCCAAGCTTGGGGCACAGTTTTTTTATGATGGCACCAATGTGGTCAGAGAAGGACAGGTGACAGTTGAGCCAAACCCTGAGGTAGCGGAAGGAAGTGACGTCCTCCAGTACCATCCCATCAAGGGTGTGGAAGGTAGGGAGCGAAGGAAGCCTGGTTAGACATTGCCGAGTGCCGAAGGTCATGGTGGTAGTTTTGTTCACATTGAGAGAGAGCGCTGGTGATAGCTAAACCATAACTGTACCTTGTTGAAGTCAGCCTGGAGGTTGGCTGTTACCTCTTCTGGGGAGGAGCCAGAAGCAAAAAGGACAGTATCGTCTGCGTACATTTGAATAGACGTGGATGAGCACACCAGAGGGAGGTTATTTAGAAAGATGGAGACCAGGATATGGCCAAGTACTGATCCCTGGGGAACTCCAGTGGCTATAGGGAGGGGTGAAGAGGTGACGTTGGCGATTCTAACTGATTGAGTTCTGTCAGCAAGGTAGACTTTGAACCAATTGGTTGCTGAGCCAGCTAGGCCCACTTCTGGGGGACATTGAAGTAGCAGAGGGTGGGAGACCATATCAAAAGCTTTGGCAAGGTCTATGAAAATGGCCGAGGTGATCAACCCTTTGTCCATGCCTGAATGGATGAAATCCGTGAACCTACCCAGGGAGGAGGCTGTGGAATGGCCCTTCCTGAAAGTGGACTGGAACAGCGTGAAGAAGTTGGTGTCAGAGAGGAAGGAGGTGAGTTGGTTGAGCACTAAGTGTCCTTGCAGCTTTGTGAGTGCAGGGAGGAGGGAGATAGGGCAATAATTTGAAGGGGAGGTGGTGACATCCCCTTTAGGGAAGGGGATGATGATGGCCTGCTTCCAGACCTGGGGGACAGCGGCGGAGGAAAAGAAGAGGTTTAAGAGGGTGGCGAGGGGGGTTGCAATGACTGGGGCAGAGAGATGAAGGAGATTGCAGTCAAGGCCATCGGGGGATTTTCCTTTTGTTGTGTCGAGGGCCTGAAGGGCTTCAAGGACGTGAACTGGCAGGATTACTTTGAAGGTGAAGGTGGGGGGCCCACTGGAATTAGAACATATGGGAGGAGAATACCAATGCTGATATTCTGTCAAGATATGGATCAGGAATTGAGGGTTCTGAAGGTTGAAAAACAAATGTATGAGTTTAAACTTTACTGTTTGCTGTACTGTTATAGAAAAAAGGATACTGCATGTGCGATTAATTTCTGAAAGTTAGAAGCTAATATTAGTAGAGAATTAATAGAACGTTTTGGAAACCTGTTTGATAAAACAGTTTCCCTCTTAAGGAGGAGGATGTATGTGACAGGGTAGCATAGGACCCTGTCCAGTTGTTATGTAGAGTTTGAATGCAGGGATCTGTTCTGACCTTTCCTTTCCTGTCTCTTGTCTGTCTGGTTGCACAACCAAATTTTCCCATGAGACCTAGGATTTGATCACCCTGATGGTCTCGCAGTTCTCTGCCTCTCACTGTCTCTCATTCTTCCCTTGCTGTTCTGTCTTTTCCTCCCGTGCATATCTGCTGGTATAAAAATATATGCACATCATTATGTGGAAATGTAACTGATATTGGGATCCCTTTGTTTAGAAATTATATAGTGTTACTGTTGAAATGTATATAATTATAGTTTAAGATGATTGCAAAAAGCTATTTGGAACTTAAGGGATTAACCTGAGATGCAATTTTTAAGCCTTTTGCAGAAGCTGTGGAGAAGGGGCCACAGTTCTGGGACACTGTGTTCTTGCAGCACCTGCCTGAAATATACAAGAACATTTTGGAAAAAAACAGGATGCTTGTTAAGAAGGGGGGGGGGGGTTGCAAGGACTTATGAAAAAAAGCTGCAATTTCTTGCAAGATGGACACACAGCGATTGAAGGAAAACTCTGATGGATCTTCTCTATTTATTCTGCCTTGGTAACTAGACATATGGAACAAGTTTATTTTTTATGTTACTGCTAGTACAAATAAATACTTTTTGAGAATTATACAACTGCTCCTGGTTTTCCTATGCTTCCTCACCTGTGCCTTGTCAACAGGCAGTAACAAGTAAAAGAGAACGTATATTAATTTAGGTTACAGCATAAGAAACAAATGTAAAAGTATAAACGCCTTAAAACTGTTTAACTACGTCTCTATCTTAAAGTTAAGCTAGCCCTGGCACGAAGAAATACAGGTGAGGGATCCAGGCAAAGTGGGCAAGCATTAAGGGTGCAATACTTGAAGCAACATCCCATAGTGTTAGAGAGAAAAGCAAGAGCAAATGAAGAAGGAAACCACTTTGGTTCTCAAGAACAGTAGTAGAAAAGGCCAGAGCCAAAAGGCTGGCCTTCAGGAAATATAATGGAATGCAGCGGGACGAAGATAGGGAGGCATACCAAACTTCCCTAAGGGAAGCAGGGAAGGCAGTAAGGCAGGCAAAGGCCCAAACTGAGGAAACACTAGCACGAACAGTAAAAGAAGGTGACACGACTTTCTATAGATACATTAGTGAAAGGAGAAAGTCCAGAGGAGGTATTGCTAAGATCAAAGGGGATAAGGGGGAGTGTGAGGAGGAGGACCAAGGAAAAGCATCTATCCTAAATAGATACTTCTGCTCAGTATTTACTGAAGAAAAGGTAGGCAGGGCCCACAACTCAGCACCATGGTCATGGGGGTGGGAGGTGGGAGGTGCGCACTAGTCCCTTCACAAAAGAAAGGGTCCTACAAGAGCTCACTAAGCTCAGGGTGGACAAGGCAATGGGACCTGATGGCATACATCCCAGGGTACTAAAGGAGCTAAGAGTGGAACTAGCAGAGCCATTATCTGAACCATTTAGTGAGTTTCTGAGCACAGGAGAGGTCCCAGAAGACTGGAGAAGGGTTCATATGATCCTGCTCCACAAGAATGGTACCAGGGAGGAGGCAGGGAACTACAGACCAGTCAGTCTTACCTCAGTAGTGGGCAAGATTATGGAGGCACTCCTTAAGGAAAGGATAGTGCAACACCTGGAATCCATAGGAGCACAGGATCCAAGACAGCATGGTTTTACAACAGGAAGGTCCTGTCAAACTAATGTCATAGATTTCTTTGACTGGGTAATCAGAGTGGTGGACGAAGGGGGAGCAGTTGATGTCGCCTACCTTGACTTCAGCAAAGTTTTTGATACTTTTCCACATAGAAGATTGATTAATAAGCTGGGTAGGCTCAGGCTGGGTCAGAAGTTGGTCAACTGGGTGGCAAACTGGTTAGCGGGCAGAAAACAGAGAGTGGTAGTAAATGGTATACAGTCAGAAGAGATGCAAGTCACAAGTGGGGTAACTCAGGGATCAGTCCTGGGGCCCATCCTCTTCAATATCTTCATCAGTGACATTGCGGATGGACTGGAGGGTAAGGTTTGTCTGTTTGCAGATGACACCAAGATCTGCAACAGAGTAGATGATCCAGATGGGGTGGTCAGAATGAGAAGAGATGTGGATAAACTGGCAAAATGTTCGGAAGAGTGGCAATGGGGGTTTAACGCAAAGAAGTGCAAGATCATGCACATAGGGAAAAGAAACCCAGAAGCCACCTATAGGTTGGGATGGGAGTTGCTGGCAATCACAAGGGAAGAAAGAGATTTGGGCATCATCATCATCACAGATGACCTGAAATCATCCAAGCAGGCCACTAAAGCAGTAGGTAAGGCTAGAGGGATGTTGGGGTGTATTAGTAGGGGTATCACAAATCATAAGAGGGAGGTAATAATCCCTCTTTACAAGACACTGGTTATGCCCCATCTGGAGTACTGCGTGCAATACTGGAGGCCGCACCTGCACAAGGACATTAACAAAATGGAGGCAGTCCAGAGAAGGGCAACCAAAATGGTGCAGGGACTGCATCAGAAAACATATGAGGACAGATTAACGGCACTCAATATGTATACCCGAGAGCAAAGGAGGGAGAGAGGTGATATGATTGAAGCATTCACACATCTTAAGGGCATTAACAAGGTGAAAGAGTCTAACATGTCTCAATATAAGAAAAATAGCAGGACAAGTGGACGCAGCATGAGATTAGAGGGAGGCAGATTAAGGGGGAATGTGAGTAAGTTCTTTTTCACAGAAAGGGTGGTGGATGCATGGAACGGCCTAGCTTAGGAAGTGGTGGATATGAATATAGTGCAGGGTTTCAAACAGGCATGGGACAGGCTGAAGGGAGCAATAAAGATGAGTATGAAGAGATAGGCCATTGACAGAGTACAGGCCTATGGCACATTCATAAGGTAGAAAAAATGAGCAGACTGGATGGGCCTTGTGGTCCTTATCTGCCGTCAACTTCTATGTTTCTATGTTATGTTTCTATGAAAATGTTCAAAGTTATTTTTCTGTGTAGCAGCTTGGCAGCTGGTCTTTTGTGTCAGGAGGAAGTCCAAAACCAGAATGGCCAACTTGCTGCGTGCTGGAGAGCTTAACTAGCTTTCTGAAATTTTCAGTTTCATCAGATTTCCAGTCATAAGGAAACCAGGTTTGTTTTCCTAACAGTGACCCACAATTTCCTGGCCACCAGATGATGTCACTCAGCTTCAACATACATTCTGCCTCCATAATTAACTAGTAACAGTATAGTCACTGTTAAAACTTTGATATATCAGTATAGCATCCTGTAAGCTAATTCACAGTCATGTTAGAATTTCATATAGTACTGCTAGAATGGTCCTTCCTTGTGAATAGATCCTATTCCCTCATAAAATATGATATACTTATAATAGTTATTGAGAGCACAAGCAATCTGCTTCTGTAGTGCATGTTTATGGCCGGTAAATAGCTTTTGGCATATCTCTGTTAAAAGAACTTAGGAATGAAAATCTCACTTCCTGGCAAAGCAGGTGGCCTTTGAGCCAAAAAGTCAAATCCCTTAAAAAACTAGTCTTTCCCTATGCCTTGAATTAACACTGGCATGGGCATACATAGAAATCCCATAAAACAACATATAACAGAAATATATATTGCAAATAATGATTGGTTAGTAGCATGTGTGACAGGGCTGTGCCCACAGCAACACTAGCCTCCAGTAGCTCATAAGCTGTGTTTTTGGAATTGTGGTTCACCATATGGTAAACTACCTTGTTTCTTTTTCCTCAAACATGTTTATACTCAACAGTCCAGTGGCGGTGAATCAGCCTTGTCCCCACCTTCCCAAGGCAGCTACCATCTCCCCTGGAACTCACCTCAGTCTTGTAGTTTCCACACAAATTTTCCCCCATGGCAGGCAGGGATGGAGGGCCATCCCTCCAGTACAGTCAATGCCCAGCAGACCGAGGCACACTCCCTGGTGATGGTGCGGATCTGAGGACGAGTAGGCAAGGTTTCACTGAGCCCCCAACTCTCCTTTTTTCTGCTTTTCTCCCCACCTCTTACCACAGGACAATCAAGAGTGCACATGGAGGTGCACACCTATGACGTTCCACCAGCCCCCTCCCTTCATGCCTCCCATGCTGCAGTACGACCAGGCCTCTACCTGGTATCACTCCAAGGCTGGGCTGCCTTCACTACTGTTTTAAAAATGATGCTAAAAAAAAACCTCTTGCTCCATTTAAAGAATAATTATACTCATTAATTTGTATAGGGACTACAATGTATTTCAGGAATGTACTGCAGGTAGTCAGACCCAAATCTGGATATACAACAAATAATAATAATAATAATTTTATTTATAAGGTGCCTTTCCAATTCCAAGGCATCTAACAATTTAAGAACAATTAATAAAAATCCAATAACAAAATAATACAACTGAGAATCATGACTTCATATCAATGATATTTGCTAATGAGGAAGGAATTTTTAACATCAATAATTGTAAATATAATAAGTGCCATATTGAAATACTGTACTTGTACTTAGTTTTATGATATTTTAAAAATGAATTATTGTTATAATGTGTTCTTGTGTATTTTCCAATTGTAATGACATATAAAGCTGATCAATAAAGAATCGACAATGATGATGATGATGATATAAGACAGACATAAGCATCGATATCTTTAGATTGCTGCTGGCTACAGGTAAGCCCAATACCACCACATTTAAAAAAAAACAAATTTTCATGGGCTTTTTTAATTATGACAAACACTGTTCATAAATGTTCCCCTTTAAGGTCGGGTTTGGGGGAGGGGAATCTGCCATGGTCTTTCTTACATTTGGGAGGTAATTTGGCTCAGTGGTTAGAGCACTGTGGTCTACCACTGCAGCATCCTCAGTGGAGGGTCAGAGAATTTACTCTCCGCTGGGGTAGGCTCAATGCAGAGGAGGCTACCAGAGGCTGTATGTGATACCAGAGGTTAGGTGCAAAGTGTAGGAAAAAATATGGCTATCAGACTGATAACACCAGCACACTCAGGCTGCACTCTCCCAGTTGCTTCTCACCAGACTGTGTGCTGATGAAGGGAGAGGTGGGGGCTGAACCCAGAGCAGGTGGGCAGAGCTATCAGGGCTGAGCTGTTGCTGACAGAAGTCGGGGGGGGGGCATCCTGCCACAGAGGACAAAAACCTAGACTGTCAATAAAATCAGCAAACTCCTTCCTTCCATGGTACGCAGTCCCATTGAGTGACCCTGCAGATGATGGGCCTGCCCATTCTTGTCTAAGCTAAATACTGCTAGTTTGTGTGTGACCCCCAAGTTCATGTCTGGTGATTGTAGGGGCCCGGCATGGGTCCGCATGATGAATGGGTTAATTCTCTCTTCTAAAGTAGGGGGTTCATCTCAGAACAGATAAGAAACAGTGCAGTGCCTTCACCCAGACAGAATAAGTGGGCCAGATACTGTGTGCAGTACCACCTACTGGAATGCAGTATCTACCCAGCTCCCTGCACTGGATCACCTCCTGGGGACCAATAAGACAGTTGTTACCTTCATCAATAGACATTTCAATCAGGTTACACAATAGGGGCACACACAGAAGTAGAATTCAACAAATTAACAGTGCTTGTATTATGTAACACAGGTCTGGAAACTGGAAATAGAAAAGGGGTTAACCAATTGTAAGTCACCTTTATTACTCCCACCTGTAACAATACCCCTGGGAGACACCGTACTGTGGCTCACTACCACCCTTTCAGATCCCACACACTCACTGATGCAGCCACCCACTTAAGGGGCAACAAGCAGCTCTATGGAAGTCTTCAAACATTTTCTGGATGCCTATATGGGCATAGACAGGTGTGTGTGTATTTCCACTAACAAGTGATGAGTTACTGTAGGTCTATCAGCCTCCTAACTCATAATGAGCCTATGAACAGGATGACTTAACTCACACAGGGCATGATAAACCTTTAATATGTTATCAGTACTAAAACTATAATTTCGAGTATGGAAAAGCAACCTATGATTCTGGGTACCCAGGAATTATACTAAGTCACGGTGCAGGCCTGGTAGCTACATTGTCCAGGTTCTTTCGGTGGTGCACTTTCTTTAAACAATTTAGCAAGCTTATTTATTTATTTTATTTATTAAGATCTAGGATTACAACATACCTTTGAGCCAAGGCTCTTTTACAAAGGTTCCACGTCCATAGTACAGACAATTGGCATCACATTGGTTACATGGTTACAGTTTAAATTGGTTACATGGTTACAATTAGTTATATGGTACAAGATAACATATAGTAACTAATGAAGAGATTAGGTATTATAAGTGAGGGGTGACAAACAGACACTAGGAAGAAGACAGTTGGGGGTAGGGCTGAGGAAAAGGATGGCGTGTGTGGAGAGGGCAGAGTGTGGCAACTGATGGGCTTTGTCAGGACAGACATGTGGGAAGTGCTTTGGAAGTGGCTGAGGACAGGTAAGTGCAAGTAGAGAACAGAACAGACCCAGGGGTGTTTAGGGGCCACTGCTTGTTAGGTGGTGCACCCACAGGTGTTGGTGCCTATAAGGGAGAGTCGGAGCTTAGTTTTTAAGACACCTAGGGTTGCTGCGGAGGAAGTGTCCCCATAGAGACTGTTAAACCAACTTGCGGCCCTGTAAGCAAACGAACTTTGTCCTTGTGATGTGCGGCAGTGGGGGATTTGCAGGTTATGTGGCTTAGTGCTCCTGGTGTTGACGGTGTTAATTTTGGATTTAAGGAGTGTGCTGACTCAGGAGGTGCTTTAACCAGTAGGATTTTCTTAGCTGTGATGCAGGTATGGTACTTGATTCGGTTGTTAAGTTGCAGCCACCCTGTTTTAGAGTAGAGGTCACAGGTGTGGGTGAGACAGTGGGAACCAGTAACAAGATGACAGGCTAGATTGAGGGAAGTTGAGACTCGTTTGAGAGAGGAAGTTGTGGCAGATCCATAGATAACGAGGCCGTAGTCGATGATGCTGATGATGGAGCTCTGGACAGCAATGAACAAAGCTTCAGGGGTTAGATGTTTCCTATGTCTGAATAGAAGGCCCAGCCTGGTGTTTGCTACCTTTGCCACATTATTGATGTGTGGAGCATAGGTGAGATTTGATTCTAAGGTGAGACCAAGGTATTAAAGGTATGGACTTGCTCAAGGGTGGTTCCTTGTTTGGTTTTAATGGAGAGTTGACTTTGTTTGAGTTTGTTGTGGGTACTGCAAAAAATCATGGTCTTTGTTTTCTTCTGGTTAAGGATCAGTTTGTGTTTAGCGAACCAACTTTCAACTGCTGTGAAGGCCTGCTGTAGGTTTCTTTGAAGATGTACTGGGTCATGGTGGGAGGCCAAGATGACAGCATCATCCGCATAGAGTAGAAGTTGTTCAGGGCATGAATCTGGCAGTGAGTTCAAGAAGAGGCTGAAAAGGAGGTGGCCCAGGATTGAGCCCTGCGGGACACCAGATCGGACTGATCTTGGGTCTGAGAATGTGTCCGCAATTTTCACTTTTTGGTACCAGTTGTTTAAGTAGTTCTTGAACCAATCCACTGAGTTGGGTGAAAGCCCTGCTAGCTAAAGCTGGGCAAGAAGTAGATAATGGTTGACGGTATCAAAGGCTTTAGTTAAGTCAATGAAGGTGGACCCAGTTATTTAACTATTGTCTAGTGATTAATGGATTGCACCCGTAAATTTGAGTAAGGCCGTGGTGGTGCTATGACCTTTTCTAAAGCCATGCTGCTCCTTGCACATGATGTTGTACTTGTCAAGGTAGTCAGTGAGCTGGTCCGACACAATCCTTTCCAGGGCCTTGGAGAGTGGAGGTAGGATGGAAATTGGACGGTAGTTCTCATGTGCTGTTTTATCCCCACATTTGTGAATTAGGGTTACTGAGGCGGATTTTCAAATGTCCGTGAACTGGCTGAGGTTGAGGGAGAGGTTAAAGATCCTGGTCAGTGGCCAGAGAACGTCATCAAGGGTGAGCGATAGTAGTTTGAGGTCGAGGGAGTGGTTGCTTGCTCTGGAGTTGCTGATGGCTTTTGCAATATAACTGTGGACCTGATGCATTTTTACTGCTTTAAAGTGGAAGGGAGGGTGGCTAGAGGGGGTGGGGGAGGCAGTGGGAACCTCCTCATCAAAGAAACCTTTGGGGAGAACAGAGCTGAGGTCCGTGAAAGCGACACTGAAAGTATCAGCAATGAGTTCCTTGTCAAGTGTGGTTACACCATTTATGCAGAGTACTGATGGGGGTGATTTAGACTGTTTCCCAGTAACTTCTTTTATGTTATTCCAGAAGTCCCTTCTGTTGCCCCATGTGTTAGGGAGGGCATTATTGTAGTAGGTGGCCTTCATGTCCCGGATTTGGTGCAGGCATTTCATGTGCGTTTGTAGTTAGTGATATCAATTTGTCGCCCAGTGCTTCTGGCAACTTCCCAGAGGTGGTCCCAGGATTTTAATTGCCTTAGTAAGTCACCGGCATGGGTGTAGCCTGGCATGCTCCAAGTACTCCATGGTGTGCAATTTTATTTAAGGAGGGTAGCAAATAGGCTCTGAACTGCTTCCTTTTTCCATGAAAACTAACAAAGAAAAATGCTGAACCTTTCTGTAATTTTATTCATAGGAGTTGAAACTAGAAGTACTGGTCACTAATACTGTCTTTGCATCCCAAGGACAATACAACTTTACAGGCTCTGGGCTGGTATGTGGGTGTCTTAGGGAGCAATGCATGGCATTTGTATTTACCCATGTATGGCACCAACCATTGCTTAAAACTCAAGGTGGACAAAGCAATGGGGCCTGACGGGATTCACCCTAGAATCCTAAAAGAGCTAAGGGAGGACCTAGTGACACCACTAACCACTCTTTTTAACAAATCATGGGAAGATGGGGTGGTGCCTGAGGACTGGAGGAGGGCAGATGTGATTCCCCTTCACAAAAATGGGAGCAAGGCAGAAGCAGGAAACTACAGACCTGTTAGTTTGACCTCAGTGGTGGGGAAAATGATGGAATTACTTCTGAAAGAAAGAATTGTTGAGTACCTAGAGGCCAGCGGGGCACAGGACCCAAAGCAGCATGGATTCACAGCAGGAAGGTAATGTCACATGAATCTAATCGATTTCTTTGACTGGGTGACCAAAGTAATAGACCAGGGAGGGGCTGTGGATATGGCCTACCTAGACTTTAGCAAGGCATTTGACACAGTCCCCCACAAAAGATTAATAATCAAGATAGCCAGCCTGGGGGTGGGGCCCAGGGTGGTAGCCTGTGTAGCAAACTGGCTGCACAACAGGACATAGAAGGTAATAATGAATGGAACACATTCTGAAGAAAGGGGGGTTACTAGTGGAGTACCTCAGGGCTCAGTACTGGGTCCAGTCCTCTTTAACGTCTTTATAGGTGACATTGCAGAGGGTCTGGAAGGAAAGATATGCCTCTTTGCAGATGACACAAAGATCTGTAACAGAGTTGATACACAAGGGGGGTAGAAAGGATGAGAAGGGACTTGGCAAGGTTGGAGGAATGGTCAGACATATGGCAACTTAGATTCAATGCAAAGAAGTGCAAAGTAATGCACCTGGGAAATAAAAATCCAAGAGAAGAGTAAACAATAGCAGGGGAGGTACTAACGATGACAATAATGGAAAGGGATCTGGGGGTAGTCATATCAGATGACCTAAAGGTGGATAAGCAATGTGAGAAGTCAGTAAGGAGAGCCAGGAGGATACTTGGATGCATAGGGAGGGGCATCACAAGTAGAAAAAGGGAATTGGTTATCCCTCTGTACAGACAGTTGGTGAGACCCCATCTGGAGTACTGCGTGCAGTTTTGGAGACCTCATCTACGCAAGAACAGACAGGATGGAAGCAGTCCAGAGGAGGGCAACTAAAATGGTGCAGGGTCTACATCAGAAACCATATGAAGAGAGACTGAGAGAGCTTAATATATATACCCTTGATGAAAGGAGGGACGTGGGGACATGACAGAAACTTTTAAGTACTTCAAGGGAATCAACAAAGTCCAGGAGGGTAGCATCTTTCAGAAAAAGAGATGTGTAAGAACAAGGGGACACAATTTAAAGTTAGAGGGGGGATGGCTCAGGGGTAATGTGAGGAAATTCTTTTTCACGGAGAGAGTGGTGGACGCATGGAACCGCCTTCCTGGAGAGGTTGTGGGGTCTAAAACAGTGGGGAAATTCAAACATGCATGGGACAGACATAAGGCAATTATAGTGGGGGGTTGCAGGAAGTAGGCTGTTGGTTAACTAGAATCTGCAGCTTATCCAGTAGGTAGGGAAAGGGGCAGACTGGGTGGGACAAGTGGTCCTTATCTGCCGTCAAACTCTATGTTTCTATGGAATACAAAAATTGTATTTGTTGTGCCAAATGAGACAACAAACACTGTCCTGGTGTACATTTGGGAGGGGGTAGCAGTGAGTCCACTTGGTGTGCAGATCTGAAATCCCTGGCTACACCCCTGGTCACCGGTGAGCCAGGGGTTGCTAAGAGCTTTGGCTTTGCGCTTTTTGAGGGGAGCATATAGGTTGCAGGCTTTATTAAAGATTCTGATGAAGTGATCAAGTGCAGTGTTCACATTAGTTGCTGTGAGAATTGGGGACCAATCCTGTTGACGAAGAAGGGTCTTGAGATGGGATAGCTTTCCTTTATGTAGGACTCTGCTTGTAATAGTTTTAGGGGGTGGTTTGATGAATTTATTGGACCAGAAACAATTGACAGGAGAGTGGTCACTTAGAGTATCAGGGAGGACAGCGGTGTTAGTGATCCTGGCTGGATGGCTGGTTAGGATCCAATCCAGCAGGGTGCTGGTACCCATTTTGGAATTTGTCCTGGTTGGGGAGCTAACCATCTGGGTAAGGTTTGCTGCCACTATGGAGTCCCTATATGCCCCGATATCTGCTTTTCAAACTTCTCTACAGACCATTGTATGCTAGCAGAATTAATGACATTTGAGGTCCCAAATGGGAATTGCTTGAAACCAACCTTGTAATCATAACAAGGTAACTGTAATCCAACAGGAAAAAGTACAAAAGACCCAAGAGAGCAATGCCAGCACTCTCGTGGCCAACGGATGCAGCAGCTTATTTGAGGTAGCCAGGAACCAGCACACAGCAGCAATTCAAGCAGCAAAACCACCTTGGACTCACTTTAGATGCTTCACAGCAGCACAACCCTTCTGGCTCAACACTCAAAGCACATAGGAGTACTATGCAGTGGCTTCATGGCTTCCAAGGAGCCCAGACTGCAGGAACGACCCCTACAGCCCGACTCCTCTCTGGATCGAGAGTACTCACATACTCAGGGCATGTGTCCTATGACTCCCCATGCCCTGATTCATCCCACTTGATAAGGGTTAGGAGACCCCCTACCTGTCTCTGCAGCAGCTTGATGAAGATTCAGTTTTTGGTCTCTGGTTTTTTCAGCTCAGCAGCCTCACAGGCCAAAATCATTCAGATTTCTTCACAGCACCTTCATTCTACAAAATAATGCACCCCGCTTGAGGCACAAATCTCAATGGCTTTCTCAGTTGCTAGCCTTCTGGCACATTTCCACAGCTTTACTTAACAAGTGCCTTCCCTGGCAGTCTCCACAATATGAGCCCAAGATAAGGCTCATAAGATGGTGAAACGGAACCCTGGAGAGGACTTTGCAGAGATTGGGTCTGGCAAAGCCATCAGCCTGCCCATCAGCAGCAGTAATAGGTCTGCACACCTCAGAGTCTCTCTCCAGCTGCCACCAGCTCCTTGTGAACCAAGTCACCAGGCGAGTGCCCCCCCAGTAGAAAAGCAAAAGGAAGGGGGAGGGGAAGGGAAGGGGATAGTTGGGATGCGGGGGGAGGAAATACACAAAGGGATCAGAAGCAAAGAGGTACAGAGGTCATAGAAACATAGAAACATAGACTTTGATGGCAGATAAGGACCGCTTGGCCCACCCAGTCTGTCCATTTCCCTACCTATTGGATAATTTGTAGATTCTAGTTATCCAACAGCCTACTTCCTGCAACCCCCCACTATAATTGCCTTATGTCTGTCCCATGCATGTTTGAATTCCCCCACTGTTTTAGACCCCACAACCTCCCCAGGAAGGCGGTTCCATGCGTCCACCAATCTCTCCGTGAAAACACATTTTTTCACATTGTCCCTGAGCCATCCCCCCTCTATCTTTAAATTGTTCCCCCTTGTTCTTGCACATCTCTTTTTCTGAAAGATGCTACCCTCCTGGACTTTGCTGATTCCCTTGAGGTACTTGAAAGTTTCTATCATGTCCCCCCGTCCCTCCTTTCATTAAGGGTATAAATATTAAGCTCTCTCAGTTTCTCTTCATATGGTTTCTGATGCAGACCCTGCATCATTTTAGTTGCCCTCCTCTGGACTGCCTCCATCCTGTCTATGTCCTTGTGGAGATGGGGTCTCCAAAACTGCACGCAGTACTCCAGATGGGGTCTCACCAACTGTCTGTACAGATGGATAACCACTTCCCTTTTTCTACTTGTGATGCCTCTCCCTATGCATCCCAGTATCCCCCAGCTCTCCTTACTGACTTCTCACATTGCTTGCCCACCTTTAGGTCAGCTGCTATGACTACCCCCAGGTCCCTTTCCATTACTGTTGTTGTTAGTACCTCCCCTGCCATTGTGTACTCTTCTCCTGGGTTTTTGTTTCCCAGGTGCATTACTTTGCACTTCTTTGCATTGAATCTAAGTTGCCATATGTCTGGCCATCCCTCCAACCTTGCCAAGTCAATTTTCATGCTTTCCACTGGAAGGTGGTGTCCTTGAATGGAAGGGGTAACAAGGCAGCAGACCTACAGGCACTGATGGTAGAGGGGGATGTGGACATAGCAGCCATCAAAGAGTCATGGGCAACCCAGCACCATGACTGGGACCTCCAGATTCCAGGGTACCAATTGAGTAGGAAGGACAGAGCAAAGGGAAGCGGGGGTAGAGTGGCATCATACATAAGGGAGGAGATAATGTGCATCAGTGAGGAGGGGGAGGAGGGCACAGCCAAAACCCTATGGCTAGTGCTCCAGAACACAGCTCGGAGAAGGATTCGTATGGAGGTGGTGTACAGACCACCTTCACAAGGCATAGAGTTGGATAGGGAGCTGGGGGAACAGATCAGGAGGGTAGGGGGAACAGGGAGCACAGTAATACTAGGAGACTTCAATCTACCTGGAGTAGACTGGAGCACCCCAGCTATATCCTGCTGCAGAGAACAGGTTCTCCTGGATGTTATTCAGGAGTGTTTCCTGACAGAGGGAATCATGGAGACAACATGGGAAGGGGTCATACTAGACATAGTGCTATCAGATGGGGAGCATGTCCAGGAAGTTGAAGTGAGGGAACCCCTTGCAGGTAGTGACCACCGCATGGTGTGGTTTTCCATCAACATGGGGAAGGAAGCAGCCAAGTCAAAAATGAGAGTGGTGAACTTTAGGAATGTGGACTTCACTGGGATGGGGAACATACTAGAGGAGCACCTGGCAAAGCTGTGACCAGAGATGGATGCAGACCAGAGACGGTCCATCATTAAGAAGGGGTAATTGAGGCCACTGACATCTGTATGAAGGTTCATAACAAGAACTTAAGGACCAAGGGACCTAGCTGGTATAGCAGGAAGGTGGCTGAGAAGGTGAAAGAAAAGTGAGCGGTCTTCCTGAAGTACAAGCATACCTTGAGGGAGGAGGACACAGGTGTACACTGAAAAATCTCGAAGCAGGGAGAGAGGTCCGGGCAGCCAAGGCTGAGAAAGAACTAAGATTGGCACAGAGAATTAAGAAAGGGGAGAAGAACTTCTTCCTGTACATCAAGGAGAGAAGCAGCAGAAGAGACAGAATAGTTAGGATAAAGAAGGAGGGAGGATGGGCAGAAAAGGGTGAAGACCAAGCGGAGGCACTAAATGAGTACTTTTGCTCAGTCTTCACTAGGGAGTTGGACAGGCCTATGCCACAAGAGATGATAGGGGGGAGCCTTGAAGGGGGATGGAGCATGAGGGGGAGACTGGGATAGACAGGGTCTTAAGGGGACTAAGGGAAAGGAAGGTGGACAATTGGCACCTGCTTCAGATGGCATACACCCAAGGGTACTGAGGGAGCTGGCAGAGGTACTAGCAGCCCTGCTGACAGACCTGTTTAACATCTCACTGGAGAAAGGGTGTGTGCCACTGGACTGGAGAACAGCTCAAGTGGTACCTCTACATAAGAGTGGTCCCAGGGATGAGCTGGGTAATTACAGGCCTTTTAGCTTAACTTCCATAGTAGGAAAGCTAATGGAGACAATTCTAAAGGAAAGGATGGTGTCCTTCCTTGAGGTGAATGGTCTCCAGAATGACAGGCAGCATGGGTTTGCCAGCGGGAGATCTTGTCAAACCAACATGACAGACTTCTTCAACTGGGTTATGAGGTCCTTGGACAGGGGGCGGGTGGTGGATGTCCTATACCTGGACTTCAGCAATGCATTCATTTCAATGACACATGGGAGACTGATTAGCAAGCTGGGGGACCTGGGAATAGGGAACAAAATGCTGGGGTGGAACAAGAGCTGGCTAAGGGACAGGAATCAGAAGTTGGTTTTGGGGAGGAACTGTCCAGACCTAGGCCTGTAGCCTACGGGGTCCCAAAGAACTCAGTACTCAGACTTGTGCTGTTCAACATCTTTGTTGGTGACATAGCAGAGGGGGGTCAAAAGTAAGATTGGCCTTTTTGCAGATGATACTAAGCTCTGTGGGAGGGTGGACACAGCAAAGGGGAGACAGGATTTAAGGGAGGATCTGACTATGCTGGAGACATGGTCGGGCATCTGGCAGCTGGATTTCAATGCTAAGAAATGCAAGATCATGCACCTGGGAGCTAGGAATCCAAGAGCTGGTTACTGGCTGGGGGGTATGAAGGTGACAGCCTCAGAGGAGGAACTGGACCTTGGGGTAATGGTCAGGGATACTATGAAACACTCAGCACAATGCTGTAAAGCAGCAGACAAAGCAAATAAAATGCTGGGCTGCATAGCCTGGGAAATCACCTCCAGGAGGGAGAAAGTTATGATGTCACTGTACAGGTCACTGGTGGTGAGACCACACCTGGAATACTGTGTGCAGTTCTAGTGCCCTTACCTGAAGAAGGATTTCAAACTACGGGAGGGGGTACAGTGGAGGGCAACCAAAATGATCCAGGGCATGAGGGGCAGAACATATGAGGAGAGGCTGAGGGAGCTTAACATGTACTCCTGATGGACAGAAAAGAGAGAGGGGACATGATAGAAACCTTCAAGTACCTTAAGGGCATACACAGGGTTGGTACAGAGGGCATCTTTAACTTAAGAAAGGAGAGTACAAGGGGGCATAGCCTGAAACTGGTGTGGGGGTAGATCCAAGAAGGAACTGAGGAGGAGCTTTTTCATTGAAAGGGTGGTGAAGGGGTAGAATGAGTTGCTGGAGGAGGTAGTGGCAACAAAGAAAGCGGACAGTTTCAAGGAGGGGGTGGGACAGGGTGACAAAGAAAATTAGTACCAGAGGAGGCATTACTGGGAAGTGGAAGGGGGAGGGAAATGAGGGGGAGGTGGTTGGCTCCAAGAGGAGTGTGGGGGGGGGGCAGGTCCAGGGAATTAAATGAGTTGCGTACTCGAGCAGACTAAATAGACCTTTATGACCTGTTTCAGCTGGAGTGGCAAACTTATATGTTCGTAAGAAATTCTCTCCCCAATCAGTGTCTGATTTGTCAGGCAGAGTTGTCCATCAATCCTCTTTCCCTGCCCTGGCTGCTGAGTAACCTTTTAAGCCCGCCAGTTCATTAGGAAAGGTCTTTGGTGTCATTTGTTCCTACAATGCTTTGCTTCGGTTGCTAGGGCTTTCTAGCCCTCTGAATGGCCGACTGGCGGGGTCGGGTCAAGGAACAAAGATGGCTGCGCCTGTGCCTGAAGGAGCCCTGTTCTCCAGTATCTTTATTTTTAATTGTTTGTTTGCTCTCACAGGTGTGTGCTGGCCCCAAGAATTTGAAGTAGCCTTTTTGGGCTATTCTTCAGTTGAGCCGGTTGTGATCATTAGTGTGGCAGGTCCAGGCCACTGGCCAGGGTTGGGTGTGAGCAGGGAAGGAGTGCCCCTGTATGTGCACTCCTGATCCACTGGTGCAGTTCATGTCCTTGTGGCACAGAACAGGCTCAAAAGAAGAGGCATCCTTGAACTCTGGTCCCCACTGTCAGGACTGGGATGAAACCAGAAGAAACCACAAATGCAGTCGAGGACACAAAGGGCACTGAAAACTTTCAGCACTGCTGTGCTCCTATTCCCACCACCATACACATGCAGTTGAGTGGGAGGGAGCCAGCAGAAACATCAGCAGCAGGGCGTAGCATTAGGATGGCGGCAGCAGCAGTCCAGGTAAGCCGCTACCCAAGGAGATAGTTACATGTGTTGCAGGCCAGCCTGGTTATAACAGCCAGGCTTGAAGACTGTTGTCAAAAGTAAGTACTTGCTGCCCTCGAGTGGCCATACAGTGTAACAACAGGAACGTTTTTTTCAAACTAGAACTAAGGCCGGGGGAGAGGGGGTTACAGTGTTTTTCTTTACATTTGGAAGGTAGTTTGGCTTAGTGGTTTGAGTGCCATGGTATACCACCACAGCACCCCCAGTGAAGGTCCAGGCTTAGTTTGGCTTAGAGATTATAGGTTAGCATAGAGCTGGAGACCCAGGTTTGAATCACACAACCTCTATTACTTAGTGTGTTACTTGTAGCAAGTTCCTTATCCTCCCTGTAATCTGTCTCTGTGCTGCTGGATTCTCCATGTACCTGAAATGGCAGTGACATTGTCTTTAACCATGATCCTCAACTTATAAAGTGCTTTAAGATATAGTTTCTATAGAAGGCATAATATTTATTTATTTAAAAATTGGTAACTGGGAAAGTCACACTGAGCTGAGGCTCATTTCAATGTGTAACCCCCCTACAAATGGGGGTTCCTGAAAAGTCTTTCTTGAGCTTGCTTAAATGCTCACTGCCAGGCTGGTGTCCTGCGTTTTAGCAGTTTAAATGTGATTGCCAGAGAGTGCCTGTATAGCCTCTGTGCACTGTCTCTTTAAGAACTGCCTGGATTGCAGTCATAAGTAATCTGAGAGGGAGCTCTGTTGAAAGATGTAACTATTTGCTGAAAATCATTTAGAGTGATAATGACAGTGTAGTTTGTCCAACCTGCCTTTTTTGCAGCAAGGACTGTTTTGTTTATCTCCATTATCTTGGTCCTGGACTGCTGAATTGGACCAATCAGTACTGGTGGGACCTAAAATGGAGCCGGACTACAGGAGCTGTCTGGAGTCAGAATCTGAAGGAATTGTAGTTTTGGGCTTTTGGTGCCTTTTTGCACCTGAAGGTGGAGCTCCTGTTGTGACTGACAGATAAATCAGCCAACCAAACCTTTTGGATCTTGGGGAAATTCCCAGGCTTGCTGCAGTTTGAATCAGATCTCAGTTGGGAGTTGAAAAAGCAAGAGCTTGAGACAGTCAAGCAGCCATCTGAGTAGTTTTGCGCGGAAGAACAGTGGAAAGGCCTGCGTTGTGGCCTGCATGTCTGCCTGCTGCCCCGAGAGGGAGAGAAGAGAATTATTTTGGACTAAATCCAAGTTTGTGAGAATGAAGTAAGCCACTGATTTTTTACCAGGCTCATACCTGAAGAAGACTGAAGATTTTGCTGTATGCGATCGGCCTGTCAGGATTTCCAGCTGCTTTTGAATCCCCGGTTTGTGCAGAGACTTTGCGATCGTGACCAGAGAGCGGCTTGCCTAGAACAGTAGAATTTCCTTACATGTAAATGTGCTGTGCATTGAAAGTGGGTCGTGATTTGGTTCACCACTGGGTGAACTGTGTTCTGCTTGCTGGAAGCTGTATCCAGCCCAAAATAGACTGTATCCGAATTTGTCCCCTTTTGGCCTGGGCCTTGCCACACTGGCCCAGTCAGATTACCTGCTGCACAGAGAAAGCCATCGATGAGAGACCTGCCTGGGGATCAGCCCTCTGCTCCATGCTTGAACAGGTGATTCATGTGGGCCTTGCTTCTCCTGGCACTCCAGATTAACCACCTGCTGTCTCGATTTTCATCCAGCCTGTGTCCAGTCTTGGGTATCGTGAGTAATCATCAGGTTAATTCCCTGCAACAACAGCCTAATCTAAAAGTGTGTCATCTGATTGTCTTGTTGTTTTCTTTTCATGAACTGAGCCCTCCGGCTCCGGATTACAAATCGTGTGTGTTGTGCATGTTGTTTTCTTCCATCACAGGGCCCCAACCAGCTGCAATGTTCCTGGCTGGCCCACCATTCTCCATCTGGGTACCCAGAGTGTGTGACTGTTTATGGACCCTGAAGTGCATGCATAACTGTTTGATTGATATAGCCTTTAAGCAAATTAACCTGATTATGCCCCTCCCTTGTTCAAGTCCCTTAAGTAAACCATATCTAACTCTTTTTTGCAGTTACCCTGACTGTGGTTCCAGTTTGTGCAAGAGTACTGTACTGCTGTTATGTGCTGTGTATAACCTTGTTTTACAGGGCGTCCCCAGGGCCAGGCCAAAGGAAAGCCCTGGTGGTAGGTGCAAACAGTGTGGGTACTTGTGTGGTGTATCAGGGGTATTGTGAAAGTGAGTATTGTGTATTGTTCTGGCCACTAGTAAGGAAAGAGGGGGGTTACAGTGTCCCAGAGGGCTGTGCCTAAGTTAACTTGACCACTACCAACCCCTGACCTCTGGATGGAGGCACCCGTTTCAGAACTCAGGCCTCTTAACAGCTACTAGCCAACAGGCAGGGGTGTGTATGAGAAGCGCCACCCTAGGGGTTACATATGTGACCCACGGAGGGATGCAGAGAGAATAAAAATTATAATACAATTGATAGTGGTCATACAGGCAGCATTACAGATGTAGAGCCATATGGATACAACGTGAAAAAACAACAGCAATGTGTAACACAATAATCAATGGGCACTCGTGAGAGAGACAGTAACAGTACTTGGTGCCTGGTGTGGTAGGTGACAGTGCTAGAAGCATCTGAAGACAGACAGAGGGTGGAATCACAGTTAGCAACAGTAATGGGGGAGACTGAGTGAGAGGAGGTGAGAGAGAGAGAGAGAGAGAGTGAAAAGTCTAGAGGGGGTTGGCAGAAACATGAGGGAGCAGGCAGATGCCTTTGTTGGTATCTAAAGGCAGGAAGTGAGGGGGAGAGGCATGGGGAAAGGGGAGCTGGTTCCAGAGAGAAGGGAGGTGATAGGAGAAAGCAGCTTATCCAGCAGAGGAGTGAGGGTGGTGGATGGAGAAGATGCGGGAATCCCTGAAGCGGAGAGAGTAAGACGAGGATGGGGCAGGAGAGATGAGTTAGGAATGGTAGGAGGGAAGGAATCCAAACCAGAATTTAACAGTAA
Organism: Neoceratodus forsteri; assembly: GCA_016271365.2. NCBI lineage: Eukaryota > Metazoa > Chordata > Ceratodontiformes > Ceratodontidae > Neoceratodus > Neoceratodus forsteri. Next base: position 129,216,971 of record CM028129.1, read on the forward strand.
GGGAGGCATAGTGGGACTGGTGACAAGATGGTAGTGGGAAGATGGAGAGGGTGTTAGGATCGGGGGGGCAATAATGAGTGTGGGGGGAGAGTTGGTAACAAAATGACAGAAGGCTTTGCAGAGGGTCCAGTCTGGCAAGGAAGGAAAAACCGACAGTGCTGTAGACCACATCTGCATATCTGAAGACTGGGTGAACCATTTTGGTTACCAACTCCCGGCAAACCTGGGGAGAGACAGGCAGTCCTTTTGCAGTAGAGGGCAACAAGGTTAGGGTAAGGTTGGATGGCAGTGATATCGATGTGGGCAGAGAAGTCCAGCTTGCTACCAACCCACACACCAAGGTACTTGAAGGCAAGGACAAAAATGCCAGAGGGGTGCCATCCAACATCAAGTTCAAGTTCAAGTTTATTGCAGGAAAAACTCCATTGAGCAAGCTCATTCATAAGGAGGTCCTGAGACATTTACAGAGACATGAGGATATTACATAATGGGTATCATTGGCTATAAATAAATAAAGTACATACATCGATCACAAAAGGCATTTCATTATATCGCTGACGTGGAACCTTTGTAAAAGAGCCTCGGCACAAAGGTAGTATAATCCTAGACTGAAATAAATAAAATGATAAGGTACAACCTAGCATTGCAAGGACCAGTTAAGACATTGTTTCTTCTGTCTAAGCTATACAAGGAAAGAATTTTACACATATCTCAGATAGGGGCAATAAAAAAGGTTAATATGCAAGGACAAGACAGAACGGATAGTAAGAAGGGCAGGGTAGAAGATTAGCAGTCAGGGAAGGCTGGAGGTTAGGAAGAGTGGGTGGGAGTAAGATGTAGGTCGGAGAACTGGGGGGCTACGGGCATTGACAGCAAGTTAAAAGGGGTCATAGCATTTAGCAAATATAAGCCTTATGCTGGTTAGGCAGTTTCATTCCTGGCTAGGAGAGGACAAGGACATTCGGCACACATGTAACTGTCTTGGAGTACAAGGTAGTCTTAGTGGCAGCTGCAAATACCTTTTATTTTAGAAACTGATAGTGTTTTGTAGAAGTTAATTGAGACGATGCTAGTTAGTTTCAGTTTGGATTGGAGATGGTTCCAAATAGTAGGAAGGGCATACGAAATAGCTCGTTGGCCAAAAGGTGGTACGGGTCCTAGGGACAGCTAGCAGGATGTACTCCAATTTCCTAAGGGAGTATGCACTGTGGGAGATGTGGATAAGAGACGTTAAGTAGCTCGGTAGTTTGTGAAGGAGTATCTTAAGAGTCCCGATACCAGCATGGAGCAGGTGTCTGGTGACGAGTGAGGTCCAGCCAACAGCTGCGTAAAAATCACAGTGGTGGGTTCGGTAAGGGGAGCTAGTGATGAACTGAAGGGCATGGTGATAAAGAACGTCCAGCTTACTTAGGTTTGAGATTGCAGAGGAAGTATAGATTAAATCTCTGTAATCAAGTAAGGGAAGGAATGTGGCCTGGACAAGCCTGGTACAGGTCGCAAGAGGGAAGAGAGACCTGTTCCTAAAAAAGAATCCTAGCCATGCTTTGAGCCTCTTAGATAAGTCCTCAATATGTTCATTAAAAGAAAGCTTGTTGTCTATCCAAATGCCAAGCTATTTAAATTTAGGTATGACTTCCAAGGGTTCTCCCAGGGAGGTAATGATAAAATCCTTCGGAAGGGCAGGGAGAGTGCCAAGAAAGATATTACGTGAAAAAATCATTGCCTTAGTTTTCTTGCCATTTAGGAGAAGCTTGGATTTTATAAGATTGCTTTCGAGCTGAGCAAAGTTGGCTTGCAACGTTTCACTAACTTCCGATAAGGTTGTTCTGCGGTATACAATACTGTACCGTCCACGAAGAAATGCAGGCTGGAATTCGTTATATATGAATCAAGATCATTGATATACAGGGAAAAAAGGGTAGGGCCTAGAATGAAGCCTTGGGGGACTCCCCTGACAATTGGGAGGGAGGCTGAGAGTAGACCGTCAGTTTTGACTTTTTGAATCCTTCCAGAAAGATAACTGGTAAACCACTGTGCTGCGGACGGAGTGGCACCTAAATTAGTAAGGCAGGTAATTAGAAGGTGATGGTCAACAGTATCAAATGCTTTACTGAGGTCTAGAAAAACTGCACCAGTAAACTTCTTGGAGTCCACAGTAGAAACCCAGTCATTAGTGACTTTAGCCAATGCTGTGATAGTGCTGTGTTAAGACCTGAAATCAAATTGTGCTGGGTTTAGGAGTGAATAAGTTTCAAGATGACGTTTTAGTTGGTTATAGATCAGCTTTTCCAAAACTTTTGAGAGAAAAGGCAAGACACTACCAAGGAAGCAGGCAGGTAACTGGGGACCCTCACAAAGGAGGGATGGAGGGACAACATTCTCAGGGAAGTAGGCAGATGGCCAGTGCTGGACAGAAGGAAACAAGGCGGGGAGGTGGATCAGACCTTACACTCAGTAACTGCTTCAAATCTCTTCTTCTGCTTGAGGATGAGGGGGGTGATGTAGCCACGACAGGGGTGGTTAGAGACGGAAAGGGAGTGGGGGGCAGGAGGCAGGGGCCAGATAGCAGGAAGAACAGGAGGGGACCTGGAATGCAGGAAAATGGGGGGAGCAGTGAATCAGAGCAGGAGGGGCAGGGGGAAGAGGGAGGAAAGCGCAAGGAGAAGGACCAGTTGGGAGGAAAGGTAAAGGAGAAGGACCAGAAGTACAAGGAGGATTCATTAAGGGAGCTGAGGGTTTAGGCCAGGGGAGCACGACGAGCAAGGAGGAACTAAATGGAGACAGAAAGGAAGGAAGGACGAGCCAGGCTAGTTTAGCAGATGGGGGAGAAGGACCAGTCGCGAGCAGTGAGGGGGGAATTAGCAAGGTACAGAAGGATACTCAGGAGGAGGAGAGGCATAGGATTGGAGGGAGGGGGTGGCCATGGTAAAATAGGAGGGTGGCATGTACCCAGATGGGGAGGAACAAGGAGCCGGTTGGGTGGAGGGCCGGTAGAAAGGATGAGGGACATGGAAGGGGGAAATGGAGGAAAGGAGTGGTCAGAGTGCTCCTGTTGGGGATTCTATGATCAGGGGTATCAAATGGATAGGAGGGAGAAGCCTGGCCAGTTAGAACAAGATGCTTCCCTGGACTAACGCGGCACAGGGCTAAGCCACGAGGTAATCAGCAGGCAAAGGACTGTGTGCCTCTGGACATACTGGTCCACCTGGGTACAAATGACATTGAGGGAAATAGCGAGGTAGAGATACAGGCAAGATCCAGGAGCTCGGCGGTCTGTCATGACATAGGATGCAGTTTCCTTCTCAGAAATCCTGACAGTGCCATGGGATAGTGGGGAACACAAAAGGAAGATTAGGGAGATAAACCAGTGACTCAGGGAGTGGTGTGAGGCCAGAGGGTATGGGTTGATGGGGGATTGGGGGGAGACCTGGGAGGATAAGGAGCTGTATGCTAGAGATAGGCTCCATCTCAATTTGGAGGGGAAGGGAATCCTTAAGTTGAAAATAGAGGGGTTCATTGGTGAAAAGTGGGGTTTAAACTTGTGAAGGGGGGAGGGATGGGAGAAAAGGCTGTCAAGAGGGTGCCGATAAGGAGGAACTCTGTCTCCACTCTGGGGAGCTGGAGGATTGCAGGAAAAGGCTGACTGGCAAAAGTGCAGACCAGAGAAAACAGAATCCCATGGGAACATGAGCAGGGAAATGGAACTATAGGAAAGGGTGGAAGGTAGTCCACTAAATGCCAGGAACTTTCATAAAAATGCCTGAGCGCCAGGCAATGCTAACTGAGGGAGCAGTGGATGTGGCAGTGGTCACTGAGACTTGGGCCACTGCAGGACCATGACTGGGACCTGAACCTGAGGGTTACACTATATTCAGGAAGGACAGGGGAGGGAAGGGGAGAGGGTAGCAATGATAGTCAAAACTGTATTGGCATAGGGAGAGTAAAGGAAGCAGAGGGAACCGGAGGCGACGGTCACCTGATAATAAGGGGGGCAAGACAGTAAAAATAGGAGTGGTGTATTGACCCTGCTTCTGGCGGAGGAGCTGGAGGACAGTCTGGTGGCAGATGTTGGAGACACTGCAGACTGGGCAGAGGAACGGTGGTGGTGTTGGGGACTTAAACATGCCAGGAACAGACTGGGAGACTATGACATCCTCTGTGACCAGGGAACAGAGGTTGTTGGATGTCTTTCAAGACGCGTTCCTAACTCAGCAGGTGAGGGAACCGACCAGGGAGGCGCGGGTACTGGATGTGGTCCTGGCAGACAGTGACCAGATTGGGGGCCTGGAGGTCAGGGACCCATTGGCGGGGAGTGACCATGCCACAGTCTGGTTCTGCCTGGACCTAGGAGGTAGAAGGCTGCACAAAGACGGAAGTAACTGACCTCAGGGGGGGGCGTGATTTAAGGAAATGGGAAGGATCCTCATGAGCATTTGGATGGGATTGGGTCAGACATGGACGCTTGATAGTAGGTGGGAAATCATCAGGAGAGGGGTGCAGGATGCTACCAGCACCTGTGCAAGAGTAAGACAAAATGCGGAGGGCCCAAAACCCTGCTGGTGGACCAGGGAGATCCAGGAGGGTGTGAGGGAAGGAAGCCTATAGGCAATTCAAGTGCTCAAGGAGGAAAGGGATCGAGGAGTACGAGCTGATGGCTAGGAAGGGCCACTAGGGTGGTGAGGGCGGCTAAGGCAAGGAAGGAGCAGAACCTGGCCAGGAAATTAGGAGAGGGAACAAGGGTTCTTTAGATACATTGGGGAAAATGAAGGGGTAGGGGCAGATTAGCAGGATTAAATCAGGGAGAGATGGGCACAAGACCCGGGGAGCAGGCTGAGGTATAAATGAGTGCTTCACCCAGTTTTCACCAAGAAAAATGGGGTGCTGCATCATATATGGAGGAGACAGAGATACTGAGGAGGGGGGACCCTACCTGATCGGCGGGTCTGGGGAGAGGGGAGGCATCACTGGCAGGAGGGGAGGGCCAAGCAGGGAGAAGAGGCACCGGAAGTGGAAATCACAGCAGAGAGAGAGGAAGCCTCAGCTCCCTTAAGACGTAGAAAGCACTGGCCGGATAATGACATCCCAGAGTGCTGAAGGAACTTGGGGATGTCGTGGCGAAACTCCCTGGCGGAGCTTTCACCATCTCTGAGGACAGGGTGGGTGCCCAGGACTGAAGGTGGCACATATAGTGCCTATCCACAAGGGGGGATCAAGGGGAGGTGGCAGGGAACTGACAGGCCCACAGCCTGACATCGTGGTGGGCAAGGTGATGGAGGGCATTGTCAAGGAGAGGCTAGGGGGACCTGGATAAGTCAGGGTGCCTGGATGATAGACAGCATGGATTCATCCTGGGAAATCATGTCAGACAAACCTGGTGGAGTTCTATGACTGGGTGACGAGTGCCTTGGACCTGGGTAGACCAGTGGACGCCCTCTTTCTAGACTTCAGCAAGGCATTTGACTCATTTCCTCACATGGGCCTGTTGGATAAGCTGGGAGAAATGGGGGTGGGGAACCAGATGATCAGATGGATAGGCAATTGGCTCCAGGATTGGCGGGATAGTCTCATCCCCAAGGAGGGTCATTAGTGGGGTCCCACAGGGATCAGTCCTTGGGCCCCTTCTGTTCAACGCCTACGTCTCTGACATAAGGACAGGAATCAGGAGTGAGATGAGTCTCTATGGATGACTCAAACTGGGGGTGGTGGTGGATGGGGAGGAGGGAGGGCCCACAGGGGGGACCTGGAGGCTCTGGAAAGATGGTCTAGAAAGTGGAAGCTGAGGTTCAATGCAGGGAAATGCAAGGTACTCCACCTGGGGGCCAGAAACCCGGGCCAAGTGTACACCCTGGGGGGGGGAATGCTACAAGTCTTGATAGCTGAGAGGGACCTGGGGGTGGTGGTGGATGTCAAGATGAACAACTCTGAAACTTGTAGGAGGGCAGCAGCCAAGGCCAACAGGATGCTGGGATGCATCGCTAGGGGGATCACCTCCAGAAGGAAGGAAGGAAGTGATACACCCTCTGTATAACTGCTTGGTGAGGCCGCACCTTGAGTACTGCATGCAGTTTTGGAGGCCACACTTGAAGAGGGACATTAACCTCCTGGAGAGGGTCCAGAGGAGGGCAACCAAAATGATTTGGGGGCTTGGGGACAGGACTTATGAGTAGAGGCTCAAGAGCTAAATATGTACTCATTGGAGGAGAGAAGGGACCGTGGGGACATGATAGAGGTCTTCAGGTACATGAAGAGGGTAAATAGGGGAGGAACAGTCAGGGTGCTTCAAAGAAAGGAGGAGGGGCCACTAGAGGGCATGGGTGGAAACTGGAGGGGAAGATTCAGGGAGAAAGGAGGAGGTGCTACTCACTGAGAGGGTGGTGGAGCTATGGAATGCGCTGCCTAGGGGCTGGTGGAGGCAGAGACAGTGGAGGGGTTAAGAGGGGTGGACAGGTACAGGGAAGGGTTCTGGAAGCAAAATCCAATGCAGCAAGAATATCTGGAACTGGGAAGGAGAAGCCAGAGAAGGCAGGGGCAGCAAGGTCAGCACCCAGGGTGGGGACTGACCAAATGAGCAGACACGAAAGACCGTAGGGCCTATTCTGCTGGCATTTTAGTATGTTAGTAAGTTGGAGATGGGCCTATAGTTGTTTAAATCACATGGGTCTCCTGATTTGAAGAGAGGAAGAATGTGGGTGGATTTCCAGCAGGACGGAACTGTGGCAGAGGGGATGGAGAGATTGAAAATATGTAGGATAGGAGCAGTGAGATGGACATAACATAGTCTCAGGAAGAAGGGTTCGAGTCCATCGTCCCCTGCACTTTTCCTGGTATCAAGGCTAAAGAGTGAGTCTTCAACTTCTTTGTAGTTAAACATGCTCAGCTGAAAGGGATGGGATGGGATACTGTTTGCAGAGGTGGTGCTAGCACAGCTATTCGTATGTCTAGCATAAGGTGAGGAGTCAAAAGCTAGTCTGACGGTGTCAAAATGTTAATTAAGTTCTTCGAGGATTTGAGAATTGTTTTCCACCACCCTACCATTGGTGAGAATCTTGGTAGGAATAGAGGGAGCAGAGGGATGGCCTTCCATGGATTTCAGTGTCCTCCAGATTTTGTGGGAGTTCCCATTGGCCTGCTCCAGGGTGGAGATGTAAAAGTTTGCTTTAGCAGCACGAATGTTTTTTATACAGGCATTCCTAACCATTCTAAAGGCCTGCCAGTCTGCAGGGCACTTTAAATGCCTAGCCTGGGACCAAAGCTTGTCTTTTTTGGTAAGCGCTGCCTTGAGATCCAGGGTAAACCAAGGGTGAGAAGATTTATGTACCCTTACTTTAATAAAGGGGGCATGCTTGTTTACCAGGGTGGTAAGGTTATCATTAAGGACAGAGACAGTTTCATCAGTAGTTTCGGCAAGATATAGATCTTGCCATCTAGTCTTACCCGGATCGGAAAGAAAATTTGCTGCATTGAACTTATGAAAGGACCGTTTAGTTCTGAGTTTAGGCTGTTGGTGTGTTTTAGTTTGGGACCTTATGCACGCAACAACATCGTGGTCGCTTATATCATTATGGAAACTGCTGAGTGTGAGATTTTGTGAGGATTGGTAGTTAAAATAACATCTAAGAGGGAGCTATTGACAATATTAGAGGTATTGTTCCTTGTGGGTTCAGTAACTAGCTGTGCAAGGCCAAGCTCATCACAAATAGATTTAAGGCAGCATGATTTCATGGTAAGTCAATCCATATTGAAGTCCCCTAGGAGTATTGTTTCTGTGTTGGCAGCCATAGTTAGGGATTTCAAAATGTTAAGGATTTCAGCACCACCGGTCGATGGCCTATAGCCACCTATTATAGTAATGCATTCCGTGGAAGGAAGGTGAAGCTTCAGAGAAACAATTTCATATTCTTTAGGTTTAGTGTTATACGAAATATCACTAACTGACCCCCCTTCCCGGTTTCCCTATCTGTCCTGAATAGTTTATAATCTGGGAGAGTAATTTGAAGGTCAGTATTGGTCTTTTTCAGCCATGACTCAGTAATATGACTCAGCCATGACTCAGTAAAACATGGAAAACAGAGGAGGGCAACAGCCTGGCCAGTTTCTTCCTCGTGCCAAAGATCACGGGCACGATCTTCTTTGTGTTGACCAGGAGTTGGTTGGAGTGGAACCAGCACAGTGTATTGTGGAAGTTGTGCTGGAGCAGACCCTCCACAGCTGAGGCTGAAGGTCCAGAGGCATAAATGACCATGTCATCCGCATACAAGTGGATATGTGAGGAGACACAGAGAGAAAGAAGGTCATTTAGGAAAACAGAACTGCATAGAGCCCAGGATGGAGCCCTGTGGAACCCCTGCTAGGATGGAGAGGGGAAGGGATAGGACACTTTCCACTTGTACCGACTGTTGATGGCCCATTAGTTATGAGCAGAACCAGTCAACAGCGGGTGATGAGAGACCAACTGAGCTCAGCTTGTTGACGAGGAGAAGGTGGGACACTGAGTCAAAGGCTTTGGCCAGATCAGTGAATATTGCTGTGGTGATATGTCCCTGAACCATCCCAGTAAGGACAGAGTCAGTTACCCGCAGCAGGGAGAAGACCGTGGAGTGGTGCTTCCTAAAGCCAGACTGGAAGGGGGAGAGAAAGTTAGATGAGTAAAGGAAGTTAGCAAGTGGAGTAGTCAACAGTCTCCTGCAATTTTGCAATAGAGGGAAGAAGTGAGATCAACTGAAAGTTGCCAGAAAGTATCATCCCCTTTATGCAGAGGCAGAACCTTTGCAATCCTCCAAACCTGAGGGACAGCACTGAAGAAGAATGAGAGGTTCCGAATGTGAGCAAGTGGAGAAGCAATTGCTGGAGCAGAGATATTTAGAAGTTTGAGGTCCAACCCATCATGGCTGGATGTGGAAAGGTTAAATGAGGTAAAGGCGAGGGGAAGACTTCATGGGAAGAAACTGGAGGGAACTGGAAGCCTGGAGTAGGTTGAGGCAGGGGACAGATATCAGGGCTTGGGTGGGGGGCTGGGGTTAGAGCACAGGTATTGAAAAATTTATTAACGTGAGCGGGCGCTAAGGGAGGGTCAGAGACCAGTGAGCCATCCACCAAGAGGGCAGAGTAGTAGACTGGGCTGGGGATCAAAGAGGGAATGTATAACCTGACAGAATTTTCAGGGACCGTTAAAGCAATTTACCACTTTTCTTTTACCTTTATTTTAGGTGCCTGCGTGTCAGATAAGATGATAACAGCTGAATGGCAATGTTTATTAATAAAAAATAATCAAAAAAGATGCCATGTTGTGTGTCTTTTTGCAAACCACATTGTTTCAGTCCTTTTTTTTCAGTGCTGAGATCCACGCATTCACAGTTGTTCCAAGTAAGCGCATGATGTTGAGACAGGGATGGCGGTTTTTCCCTCCACAGCTTTCCTGGTCCTAAGGCTCTCCTCATTATAGTCTTCTCATTTTAATTGTGGCTAGTCTGACAGGAGATCATAAAAAGCAGCGAAATACAATGCTGTCTGATGGTTTCATGAATGAAAGTGTTTAATTTTGAACCAAAGTGACTGCATTGTACTGATTTTTGGTGATGTAAATTTGATGAATATTGTGGCACTTACTGTCTATGTTTGACAGGTTGACATCAGTCATCAAAACCACATTGTGGCATTTCATTTATTATTATTTATGATAATTATATTGCTGACTGTATAGTAAGCCACAGTCCAGAAAACAATTTTATTAGTAATATTTTCCAGTGTGCACATAGTGCAGTTCATCTGTATGTTGAAGTACCTAGTCGCAATAATACTTGCTTTTGGTCACTGGGGCCTGGATATTCAAAGGGGTTGTGCATGGCGCAACAGAGTTGCACCAGCGCAACCCTGCATTGAGCCCCAGCGGGATATTGGAAAGGCCAACATGCCAGATACAGATTGGTCAATACCAGCAGGAACATCTGCCAGAACTAGACTCATAGTGGATTCCCTGCAGGGGGAAGGCCTCAAACAACTGGTACAGCAACCCACAAGAGACAGGGTTATCCTAGATCTAGTACTGACTAACAAAGAAGGGATCACAGATCTCCAGGTAGAAGGTCACCTGGGGGCCAGTGACCATCACATGGTATGGTTCAATTTGGCTACACATCTAAATCATCCCATTCCAAGGCAAAAATATGGGACTTCAGAGGAGCTGACTTTGATAAGATGGCCAACAGAGTTAAGCTAGCCTCAAAAAAGAAACGCAGGTGAAGAGGTACAGGCAAAGTGGGCAAGCATTATGGATGGGATCACTTGAAGCAACATCCCATTGTGTTAGACAGAAAAGGAAGTGCAAAAGAAGAAGGAAACCACTTTGTTCTCAAATACAGTAGCAGAAAAGGTCAGAGCCAAAAGGCTGGCCTTCAGGAAATATAAGGAACACAGCGGATGAAGATAGGGAGGCATACCAAACTGCCCTAAGGGAAGCAGGCAAGGCAGTAAGGCAGGCAAAGTCCCAAACTGAGGAAACACTAGCACGAACAGTAAAAGAAGGTGACAAGACTTTCTATAGATACATTAGTGAAAGGAGAAAGTCTAGAGGGGTATTGCTGCTTAATGGAGAAAGGAGCAAGTGAGGAGGAGGACCCTGTAAGGCGCTATCCTAAATAGATATTTTGCTCAGTATTTACAGAAGAGAAGGTAGGCAGGGCCCACAGCTCAGCATCATGGACACAGGGGGAGGAGGTGAGCTCTCCCTTCACAAAGAAAGGGTCCTACAAGAGCTTGCTAGCTCAGGGTGGATAAGGCAATGGGACCTGATGGCATACATCCCAGGGTACTTAAGGAGCTAAAGGAGGAACTAGCAGAGCCATTAGCAGAATTGTTTAGTGAGTCTCTGAGCACAGGAGAGGTCCCAGAAGACTGGAGAAGGGCTCATGTGATCCCACTCCACAAGAGTGGTAGCAGGGAGGAGGCGGGAACTACAGACCGTCAGTCTTACCTCAGTAGTGGGCAAGATTGGCGAGGCACTCCTTAAGGAAAGGATAGTGCAACACCTGGAACCATAGGGGCACAGGATCCAAGACAGCATGGGTTTACAAAGGAAGGTCCTGTCAAACTAATCTCATAGATTTCTTTGACTGGGTAACCAGAGTGGTGGACCAAGGGGAGCAGTTGATGTCGCCTACCTTGACTTCGCAAAGCTTTTGACACTGTTCCACATAGAAGATTGATAAATAAGCTGGGTAGGCTTGGGGTGGGTCAGAAGTTGGTCAACTGGGTGGCAAACTGGTTGACTGGCAGAAAACAGAGAGTGGTGGTAAATGGTATACAGTCAGAAGAGATGCAAGTCACAAGTGGGTACCTCAGGGATCAGTCCTGGGGCCAGTCCTATTCAACATCTTCATTAGTGACCCCGCAGATGGACTAGAGGGTAAGGCTTGTCTGTTTGCAGATGACACCAAGATCTGCAACAGAGTAGATGATCCAGATGGGGTGGGCAGAATGGGAAGAGATCTGGATAAACTAGCAGAATGGTCAGAAGAGTGGCAACTGGGATTTAATGCAAAGAAGTGCAAAATCATGCACATAGGGAAGAGAAACCCTGAAGCCACTTATAGGCTGGGAGGAGTTGCTAGCAGTCACAAAGGAAGAAAGAGACTTGGGCATCATCATCACTGATGACCTGAAATCATCCAAGCAGACCTCTAAAGCAGTAGGTAAAGGCTAGGGGGTGTTAGGGTGTATTATTGGGGTATCACAAGTCGTAGAGGAGGTAATAATCCCTCTGTACAAGACATTAGTTGAGCCCCATCTGGAGTACTCGTGCAGTATTGGAGGCCACACCTTCACAAGGACATTAACCAAATTGAGGCAGTCCAGAGAAGGGCAACCAAAATGGTGCAGGGACTGCATCAGAAGACATATGAGGACAGATAACGGAGCTCAATATGTATACCCTTGAGCAAAGGAGGGAGAGAGGTGATATGATCGAGGCATTCAAACACCTTAAGGGCATAAACAAGGTGAAAGAGTCTAACATGTTTAAATATAAGAAAAATAGCAGGACAAGAGGACACAGCATGAGATTAGAGGAGGCCGATTAAGAGGGAATGTGAGGAAATTCTTTTCACAGAAAGGGTGGTAGATGATGGAATGGCCTACCACAAGAAGTGGTGGCTATGAATACAGTGCAGGGCTTCAAACATGCATGGGATAGGCATAAGGAGCAATACAAATGACTATGAATAGATAGGTCACTGACAAAGGCCAATGGCACATTTCTAAGGTAGAAAAAGAAATGGGCAGACTGGATGGGCCTTGCGGTCCTTATCTGCCGTCAACTTCTATGTTTCTATGTTTCTAAGGCTGCCCATTGCAGCGCAAATCCCGATGCGTAGGGGTGCAATGTAAGTGTATGCAGCGCAGATGCAGGGGGCATGCCCGTGCACATTTTTATTTTTATTTATTTTCAGAGAATCAGAAATACCTTTGAGTCAAACACTCCTTTACAAAGGTTCCATGTCACATATAATTGGTCAGATGCACAAATACAAATACAAAGTAGTGCAGATGCAAATACAGTGATTGATTATTACAGAGTAAAATTATTTTACAACAGGAAAGTTAGGACGATATTCAGGAACTAGACCAGTTTGAGACAGTTTAAAGTGACTGAAAACTAACATCCCAGAGCTGGCGGAGGTAAGAGCTTTAAGCAGAGGCAAGCCAGAGGCCATTGTCAGTCTTAGATGGACCAGGCAGCAGTTCACGAACAGTCGCAGTCAGTTGAGGACTGAAGATGGGCCCTAAGGTGCATTTTGAAGTGACCAATTCTTTGATCAAAACGCAAGGAGGAGGGTAGGTTATTCATCCATAAGGGTGCCCTGTAGCAGAAGGATCTTTGGAATTGAGTTGTGTGACGGGAAGGGATGGAGACACGATGGGTATCTGAGCTACGGGTATGCTTAACTTTAGGGTCCAAGGTGATTAAGGAAGTGAGTGCTGCAGGGGCGAGGCCAAGGGTGATTTTTTTTTTGCTAAGAGACATGTGTGGAATTTGATTCTATTGTCAAGGTTAAGCCAGTTGGTGTCCTTATAAACCACACAGGTTTGGGTAAGTCTGTCACACCCTAGTAAAAGCCGACAAGCCTTGTTTAGCACAAGTCTAAGACTATCCAGGGCTGAGGGGCTTGCACCTCCAAAAGTCAGAAGGCCATAGTCTAGCAGGGAGAGAACCGAGGAGGAGATTGCAAGCTTCAAGGCCTCAGGGGTAAGGCAATGTTTATTGCGGTACAAAAGCCCAAGCCTAATATTTAGGGCCTTGGATAATTGGTGTATATGCTCATGGCAGGTAAGGCCAGAGTCCAATGTGATGCCCAGGTACTTAAAGGAATGAACAAATTCCAGAGGGGTCTGGGACGCTGATAGTATTTGAGGAAAAAACGTATCCTGGATTTCTGTGGATGAGCGAAGAGCATACCTTTGGTTTTTTTAGTTAATAATAAGGCATTGTGAGGCAAACCAGCTTTCAGCAGCATTGAGAGAGGACTGGAGGGAGTGGTGGAGTTGAGAGGGGTCTGAATTAGAGGAGAAGATGACAGCATCATCTGCATATTGTAATAGGCTGGAGGAGCAGGATGCGGGGAGGGAGTTTAGGAAGAGGCTGAAAAGGAGGGGACCCAAAATAGACCCTTGCGGGACCCCTGAGAGGACAGGAGATTTGGAGGATAGGGTATTCCCAATTTTGACTTAAAGGGTCCGGTTAGCAAGATAGTCTGTGAACCATCCCACGGAATCCTGTGAGAGACCGAGGTTAAGCAAGGAGGTAAGGAGTAATGAATGATGGACGGTATCAAAGGCCTTAGTGAGGTGAATGAAGATCGCACCTGTGATGTGGCCTTTATCCAATGTAGTATGGATGTGTGATATTAGCTCCAGCAAGGCCATAGTCGTGCTGTGACCTTAGTGGAAACCATGCTGTTGTTTGCAGAGTAGGTCATATTTATTGAGGTGGTCAGTGAGCTGATCCAAAACTATCCTCTCCAAGGCCTTGGGGGGGGGAGTATGGAGATAGGGCAGTAATTATTGGCAGAGGAGCGGCCACCACCTTTAAATAAGGGTGTGATAGAGGCGGATTTCCAAATGGTAGGGAATTTACCTAGTGAGAGGGAAAGGTTTAAAATGTGGGTGAGAGGAGCCAGGACTTCCTTAAGTGAGAGCCTAAGAATCCTAAGATCAAGGGAGTTGGCGTTGGAGGAGGCGTGACTAAGGGCAGCAGTAAGGTATGGTTCAGCTGATTTAGGAGAAAGGCGGCGAAAATAAAAGGGGGGGGACCGAGGTGAGGCGATGGATTGCTAGGAGCAAGTGGGTCATAGAAGTTCGGGGGGACAACATGGCTAAGGTTGGAGAAAGCATCACTGAAAACAGCAGCAATTTGAGTGGGGTCAGAGGTCAAGGACCCATTTGACATGACTTGGGAGGGGACCAGGTTGGGGACCTTACCGCATAGTTCTTTAATGTTGTTCCAGAACTTGCGTCCGGAGCCCCAGGACGAGGTTAAGGCGGATTTATAATAATCTGCTTTTGCCCTGCGAATGGCCCACGTGCACTTGTTCTGGGCCATTCTATAATTCTGTCTATCAAGGGGGAGGCCGGACTCGATGAAGAGATGCCATAGTGAGTCTCTGGTTTGCATTAAAGACTTGAGCCTTTCAGTGAACCACGGTGCATGATTGCCTTTGACAATTCTTTTCGTGAAAGGTGCATAGAGGTCACAAATGTTATTGAAGGACCTGGTAAATAGGTCCAAGGCACTGTCTAGGTTAACAGCGCTGAAAATGAAGGACCAATCCATGACCTTGAGGTGTGCTTTTAGATGTGCCAGTTTACCAGGACCAAGCTTACGCTGCACAATTATTTTGGGAGAGGATCTTGGGATTTTACAGGACCAGGAGCACAGAACAGGAGAGTGGTCGCTGAGAGCATTTGGAAGTATGGAAACATTGGTGATCTTACCCGGGCGATTGGAGAAGATGAGGTCCAATAGTGAGGAGGATCCAGTAGGAGGGTCCAGACGTGTGGGGAAAGTGACAAGTTGTGTTAGATCTTGGGCTGTGATGAGATCAATGTGTGGGTGGCATCCTTGCTTAGCCAATTGATGTTAAAGTCACCAAGTACAAGCAGTTCCGACTGGGAGGGTAGTGTGTCCAGATAAGACAGTACTGCTTGGAAGGCTGAATTTTGGTCCCTTGGGGGAATGTGGACTGTAGTTATGTATAAGGGGTTTTGGGCCCTTCCCAGAGCATGTTTGACAGTGAGGGCCTGTGTACCAGCCCCCAACTGAAGGGAGTGGAGAAGGTGACCTTGTAAGGTATCCTTAGTATAAAGGGCACAGCCACTCCCTCGCTCACCATGTCGATCTGCACATTAAAGGATAAACCTGGGCAGAGATACGATGGAATCCGGGGTCCGAGAGGTGAGCCAGATTTCACACACTGCTATGACATCCAGTTGGTGCTGTAGCACCTAACCCTAGAAGGAGTCCCATTTTTTTAGGATGCTGCAAATACTGAGAGAAGCAATGAGCAGCTGACCCTGGGTACGTTGGGTAGGCATCATGTCAATAGGTGGTCCAGGATTAGGATGGATATTCCCCGATAAGAGGAGGAAGAGAAGCAGGAACCTTGCGGAGGGGTACCAGGCACACCTCCTCTTACCAACGAGGGATATCAGGGTATATGGTATAGTGGTGGTGACAGTAGGAATGGATAGTGAATGTTCCTTAAGGTAGGCCTGAAGGAAGTAGTGAAAGTCAAGTGAGGCCGGCCGACAGTGTTAGAAGTTGAGGTTTCGGTCAGGTCAGCCCCCGGGGGAGTGGCCAGGGTTGACTGACTAGCCAGGCAGTCATAGTGAGTAAAAGGAGTGTAGGTTGTCTGCCAAACCCCTATAACAGGGTCCTGGGGGGGGGTCGACTTTACCAAGAACATCACTAGCTGCCAAGCATTCAGACCGAGGTTGACTGCAGAGGAGGGGGGTGGGGTGCAACAGGGTACGATAGGGAGGGGGAAAGGGTCAGAAGGAGCAAATGGCAGAGCAGCAGGATCAGAGTGAACATCATGACATTAACAGTTGAAGCTCAGGATGTCCAGTGAAACTGGAGAACAGGCAGTGGAGCAGCCTCTAGTGGTGAAAAAATATAAGCTGCTAATGGAGAACTTGGCTGACTGGTTAAAGCTGCCTATAAAAGGGAGTGCTCACCAAGGGCGATGGTGGGGGTTGTGGGGAGCCGATGCCCTATGTCGGCGGGGCCAAACTGCACCAGAGCAGAGTGAGAGCAGAGTGAGTCCTAGGTAGAAGCAGCCAGCATGCAGTACAGCTGCGAAGTTTCCCGCACCTGCAGAGCTTGAGATCGGGATTTGGGTGGGGGAGGCCATTTCCACTAGCCCTCATGACCTCCAAAATGAACGTCTGTGGAGAAGCAAGACAGGTAACGCTTTATATATGTTCACTGTTGGGGAACAAAGGGGGAAGGGGGTACAGGAAAAACAGCTTGCATTGGTCAGTTTTTACAAACAGTACAGTGAATAAAGTCTAGCCTGGCTCACATAACCCAGTAAGTACGCTTTTGCTCTGAAACAATGAAAGTAGCTGTGTAAATGAACAAAGTACTGGTTCAAATGGCGCTCGCTGCAGAGCAGTCGCAACGCTACAGAAAATGTGAATCACAACGCTCACTACAGGGCAAACGGTAATGCTCTAAGTGTAGCACAAAACTAAAATTAAACAGGCAGCCAGAACATAGGACTGGAAGTATGACACTTGTAAATTTAATATTCAATAGATAATGCTGCTAGAGGGCTCGCAGGAGCTCCGACTGTGTAACTTAAGGCTCAGTCAAAAAGGCGCCAAGAATCCAAAATTAAAATAGGTCTTAAGGCACCCCTCAGAAACTCCAGAAAGGAGTAAAAGTAAAATAATAGTAAAATGCAACCGTCTTTAGGCACCCTTCCATTTAAGCAGAGCTACTAATGCTGCTAGAGGACTTGCAGAAGCTCCAACTGTGTAACTTAAGGCTCAGTCAAAAAGGCGCCATGAATTCAAAATTAAAATAGGTCTTAAGGCACCCCTCAGAAACTCCAGAAAGGAATGAAAATAAAAAGCAAAATAACAGTAAAATGCACCCAGGTCTTAAGGCACCTCTCAATTATGCCCAAATAACAAGCAATACAGTAAATGTTCCCCAGCAGGAGACTATCTCCACATCTGCGCCGACAATTGAGATGGCGCAAACATTCAAACTGCAGCAGAGCAGAGTGAGAGCAGAGTGAGTCCTAGGTAGAAGCAGCCAGCATGCAGTACAGCTGCAAAGTTTCACGTACCTGTAGAGCTTGGGATTGGGGATTTGGGTTGGGGGAGGGCGCCATTTCCACTAGCCCTCACGCCCTCCAAAACAAACATCTGCAGAGCTTGAGATTGGAGATTTGGGTGGGAGGAGGGCATCATTTCCACTAGCCCTCACAACCTCCAAAATGAACGTCTGCAGAGCTTGAGATCGGGATTTGGGTGGGGGGGGTGCCATTTCCACTCAGCCCTTACAACCTCCAAAACGAACGTCTGCAGAGCTTGAGATTGGGGATTTGGGTGGGGAGGGTGCCGCTTCCTAGCTCCTCACAACTCCAAAATGAACGTCTGCAGAGCTTGAGATCAGGGATTTGGGTGGGGGGAGGGCGCCGTTTACACTAGCCACCACAACCTCCAAAATGAACCTAATATTCAGCCCGGTATGTGCGGTGCATATGCTGACACAACCCTGTATTGCATTGCATGGGGGTCTCAAAGTTGAGCCCATGAAGCGTGAGAACAAATCCTGGCCACCCACAGGTGGGCTGCTGTATTGCATGGCCCACCCAGCACACCATCACAAAGCACCCACACAACCCTGGCGATCTAGTGGCACCCCCCTCCTTCCCATGTCACAGTCATGGGTATCTGACATATAGATACATCCCTGGTAGTCCAGTGAACCCCCCTTTCCGCAATCACAGTAAAAAATGTAACATAGAACATGCCCTGGCAGTCTAGTGGTACCCCCCTCCTGCCCTTGTCTCTGATCACCGCTATCGGATGTTTAGATGAATCCCTGGTAGTCTAGTGTATCCCCCCTCCCTCCCCTGACCCCGATCACTGGTATCTGTCATTTAATTAAATCTCTTGTAGTCTACTGGAACCCCACACCTGTTGCCGGGATCTTGGGTACATCTCAGTATAATAAATCCCTGGTGATCCAGTGGCACCCCCACCCCTCCACCCACACAGAACCCCTTGCCCACCCGGCCCTCCCCATTATTGGTGGGCGCAGCAACCCACCTGCAAAACACCCGGCCACCCGCCAAATGACAGGTACAGTATGGGCTGTAAGCACATATTTGGGACTGTCTAGTACAGTATGCCCTGTAAGCCCATTAGTCCACATTGGGGACCAATGGACTTACAGTCCATACTGCATCTTTCGGTTGGCAGCTGGGCAGTATGCAGATGGGTTGCTGCTGCCCACCAATGATGGTGGGGGAGCGGGGGGCAAGGGGTTCTGTATGGGTGAAAGGGGTGGGGGGTGCCACTGGATCATCAGGAATTTATTCTAATGGAGATGTACTTTCGATTGCAGCAACAGGCAGGGGGGCCCATTTGACTACCAGGGATTTATTAAATGACAGATACCAGCGATCGGAGTCAAGGGAGGGGGTTCCACTAGACTGCCACAGCATGTCTTATTTCACATATACTGCGCTCGTGGCGACAGAGGGGGGGGCCACTGAACTACCAGGGAAGGTCTTCAGTTACATTTATTGGGGCAACGGGGAATCAGGATGGAGGGGGGACCACTAGACTATGAGGGATTGTTTTGTTGTACATCTACCGTGATCACGGCTACGGGGCGGGGGACGACCCAGGATCCCCACTGCACATGTCATGCTGTGCAGGGCACCAGGCACAAGTTGCCCGGCTGCCCTGCACAAGGCATGCAAATGGGGCCATAATTACATGTAAATGGCCCCATTTGCACCTTGCATACATTATGACCTCATTTGCATGCCCCCGCTGAATATCGAGGGTGATGCGCCTAGTGCAATTGCACTTGTATGGCACATCCCCGTGCTCCCTATATGTGGCTTGCACCAGTGCAGTGCCACTGTGCCATGTGCAGTGCGTGCCATATTCAATGGTGCTGCACCATGGCGCATCACCGTTGAATATCACCTGGTCCTGGCCTCGGCGCATCCCAGTAGTGCTGCACCCAGGCTTGTGCCACTGCCCAGTGCAGTCTGAATATCTGGGCCTGGGTCTTTTGTGTTTCTATCAAATTGTCCCTTAAGTGTTAGTTGCTGAGGGTAAAAGAATACATCTTCAGTATAGTGTTTTGCCATTGTTTTAATCACTTCATGGCAAGCATATGTTTCATTGCAAATAATTAATAATTCAGTACTTTTATCAGTTTATGACTGACATACTGACCTTTGGTCAGCATATATACAATACTTGCATTATTATCTAGTGTTGTGTACATTCACTGTCAATTATTTCCCCATCCCTTATTGAATGCACAATTTATGAAATTTATATATAGTCAGGGGGTCTTTTTTTGTACTAGCCAGCAGGACAAATTGATTCAAAACTGCACTAGCCTGCAGATGGCTGCATTAGTCCACAATTATAATGGTAAATATTGATCACTTATGCAGGAAAAATGCGAGTCAAGAAATACTCTAATTATTGCACATTTGTCCTGCTCCCACGTTGTTTCCTGCCCCCAGCAGAAAAAAGACGGTAATGCCATTACACACAGTGTGCCCCCATTGTTTTGTACCCTGCCCCCACCCACTGAACCAGAGGATAGCATAAGAGCAAATGTTTAATCCTAGCTCTGTACACCCACTAGCCGACATCATTATGTACCTCAACACACTCTCACCACTACCCACAGGGCTATGATCAGAGTCAGGCATAGAACGACATTCTTACCCCCACCCTGTGATCAACTGGAGACCTGCCCTGCTGGAGATTTTAATACAGTGTCAAAAGTGAGCCAAGGGCACATCTAGGGTTTCTTTGGGTTGGGGCTACACAAACCTAAGGGGCTTGGAGAGTAGAAAACTTAATGACTTTTTTATTTTTAAAAGCACTGATTTTAACATGCTCTGCCCCAACAATAACAGATTTTTTTAAAGATCATGTGCAAAGCCATTTTTGTCATGTCATGAAAACACCTAATAAAGTTAAATTCCTTACCACTGTGTGCAATGTTGTGATATTATTTGTTTGTTTGTTTGTCGCCTGCGCCACTTCACTTTTTATTTTTTAGTAATTATTTTAAGGTTGGCCCGCTCCTCACGTTCCAGCTATCCTCTGCCAACTAAGCAGTGCCCCTCTTTCTCAATGTCATTGCCGAGTTGCAGGCACTATAAAACCTGCTGCAGTTGTGCCTTATTTTCCAGAGACCTAATAAAGGTGCAGCAGCTGTGTGTAATTGTCCAAGTGAAAGGCCACCTTTTCTCTGTTTGCCATGCTGCACAATGTCGTCCGACGAGGAGAGTGAAATTGAATGCATCTGGGGCTCAACAATACTTCAGCCTTATTTGTTTGAGTCTCTTGCCAGCCAGTCCCAGACCATTTTTGAAGCAAACCCGTCTGACAGCAGCCCGAGTTCTGATGAGGAGTCTGGCCTGGAGCAGAATCTTGATGAATGGTGATTTCAATTTTTTTTTTTTGCATTGTATTTCCCAACTGTTTTATTTTCTAATTTTATTTTTATTATTTTTTTTTTTAAACCAAGTCTTCACAACAAGATTGGTAACATTTGGGCAACCAGAAGGATCACCCCAAGTGCAGTAGATACAATCATTTGAATCAATTATCCAGATATCACAGGGATAAGATAAAGCATATGTTAGAAGTGAAACTTCTATACCCCCTCCCCCACCACCCATGACCACCCTCATAAACCCTCCCTAACCTACCCCATACCAAGTTGGAACAACTGTAAAGCTAAATATTTATAGATACCAGGACTAGTTCTCAATTTAATCCTTTAAGGTTTCTATGCAGACAACAGGGCTTCTAGAGGACCCCATTTAGCTTGATATGCGTGTAACCTAATACTCATGGATGAAATATGTTTCTCCAGTTGGAGTGCAAACAAAACTTCCTTATGCCATTCCAGAATGGAAAAAGGTGCACTATCTTTCCAATGTCTCAAAATAATTAATTTAGCAGTGGCGGATATCATTGCGAAGAGTGCTTTTCTAATTCTGGGGGTACCCAATGGGAAGACACATAGTAAGCAAGCTTCTGGAGTAAACAGGGGTTCGAGACCCCGAAACAAGTCAAGAGCTTATCGAATAGACTGCCAGAAGGTCTGTACTATTGGGCAGGTCCACAACATATGGTATAGGGCTCCAGGGAGATTGCCACATCGTGTACAATCGGGCGATGCTACCCAACCCAATTCATAGAGTTTAACAGGAGTGAAGTAAAGGTTATGCATGATATTAAATTGAATTAAATGCAATCTATCTTGCTTAATAAATTGATTAAAATTTTGCCACAGTTTCTTTCAGAAGCCAGCTTCATTACTAACACGTAATACCTGAGACCAGTAATAACACTCCCCTTGAGGCAAATTAGTGTCCAGTATTTGCACTGCTTTGTAAGCTTTAGAAGCCCCATGGGGTTCTCGAGTCAGCTGTAGGATCTTAGAAAGGTTGTCCGAAGGTGGTGAGGACACCACCCCCTGACCCAGATGAGCTGTGATAGCTTCCTTAAGTTGCCTGTACTTAAAGGGGGGGTACAGCATATGCATTAAACCTGAGCTGAAATATGGGGAAGGGAACCATTATGACTTCCACAAACACATCTGAGACCTTCTTATGAATTAAGGGGGGAAAAAGAAGTAAAAATGGGTTTATGGCCAATTCTGAAATGAGGATTGCCCAGGATGGGTTGGTCCAAGGAGGAGGAGTGCCAGCTGTGGGAACTGTGTTTTTGTAGCTGATGTAAAGCTTTAACCGACCAACCTAATGGGGTATTTCTCAATGGTTTGGGAAGTACAGTGGGGGTGGTGTATATCATAGCAGGGAGGAAACAATGGTATTTAGCCAATATAGACCTCTCAATGTCTAACCAAAGGGGAACATAGGACTGAGGCCCATCTGCTTGTACCTCTGTTGCCCAGTGTGCGATATGGGTAAGGTGTTGAACACAATAATAAGTGAAAAAGGAGGGAACTGAAAGACCGCCTTGCAATTTTGATGCTGAGAGTTTAGCATAGGACCTCCTAACTCCCTTACCTTTCCACCTGAATGCACTGAGCATAGTTTGAATCTTAGAGAACCATTTTTTAAGGAGAAAAAATCCTCTGGTCTCTGTGGCACTCCTGTGGTCTCTGTGGCACTATCAGTTAGGGCATGGGATTCTTAACCAAAAGGTTGGTGGTTCAAGGCCACCTAAGAACGTTCTTTAGTGTGGTCTCTGTGGCACTATCAGTTAGGGCATGGGATTCTTAACCAAAAAAGGTTGGTGGTTCAAGGCCACCTAAGAACGTTCTTTTAGGTGGGAGGTCTGGATAGTCAGCAACATGGGTTTGTGCCAGGTAGATCATGTCAAACCAACCTTGTGGAGTTCTATGAATGGGTAACATCAGAACTGGACAGGGGTAAGCCTGTGGATGTATTATTCTTGGACTTCAGCAAGGTGTTTGACTTTGTCCCCCACAATGGTCTGGTGGAGAAACTGATGGGGTTAGGAGTAGGCCCTTTGATGGTCAGATGGATTGAAAACTGGCTAGCTGGACGCACCCAGAGAGTAGTGGTCTGTGGGGAGCTCTCGAACCCTAGAGAGGTTGGTAGTGGGGTACCACAGGGCTCAGTCCTGGGTCCGATCCTGTTTAATGCATACATATCGGACATCAGGGAGGGTATAGGGTGTGAAATGAGTCTCTTCGCGGATGACTCCAAGATGGGAGCAGTAGTTGAGGGAGAAGAGGGGAGGTTGGCCCTGCAAGGGGACCTGGACACCCTGGAAAGCTGGGCTCACACATGGAAATTAAATTTCAATATCACCAAGTGCAAGGTGTTGCATCTTGGTCGGGGAAACCCTAAACACAGGTACACCCTGGGAGGGGAGGCGCTGGAGGCCACAATAGGGGAAAAAGATCTAGGGTCATGGTGGATGCATGTATGAATAACTCTGAGCAGTGCAGGAGAGGCGGCTAACCAAGACAAACAGGATGTTGGGATGCATCGTAAGGGATCACCTCTAGGAGTAAGGAAGTGATTCTGCCGCTGTACAATGGACTGGTTAGACCACACCTTGAGTACTGTGTACAGTACTGGAGACCACACTTGAAGAGGGACATACAGCTCCTGGAGAGGGTACAGAGGAGGGCAACAAAGATGATACGAGGGCTAGGGGATTTGACGTATGAGGACAGACTTGAGGAGCTCTGCCTGTTTTCATTGGAGGAGAGGAGAGACAGGGGTGACATGATTGAGGTCTTCAAGTACCTCAAGGGAATAAATAGGGTAAACATGGAGGATCTTTAGACTAAAGCAGGAGGTATCACCAGAGGCGTGGTTTGAAGTTGGAAGGTGGAAGGGTGAGGGGAAAGAGAGGAGGTTTTTCACTGAGAGGGTGGTGGACCCTTGGAATGCACTGCCTGGTGAGCTGGTTCAGAGATCCACAGTGGAGGCTTCAAGAGAGGTGGGACAGACACAGAAAGAGGATGTGTCAGATGATGGCCTGTCCCAGGGGGGTGGGGATGGATGATAGGGGTTTCTGGAGCACAAGGGATGGGAGGGTCTCGGCACCCAACTAAGGATCTAAGGTTCAAGCAGACTCAATAGACCGTAAGGCCTAATCTGCTGGCAAATAGTATGTTAGTATGTTAGTAACTGAAAGACCGCCTTGCAATTTTGATGCTGAGAGTTTAGCATAGGACCTCCTAACTCCCTTACTCTTCCACCTGAATGCACGGAGCATAGTTTGAAGCTTAGAGAACCATTTTTTAGGGAGAAAAAATCCTAACATTCCCAACGGGTACAGCAAACGGGGTAAGATATTCATATTGACAGTGTTTATTCTCCCCCACAATGAGACAGGCAAGCCACCCCATCTGTTAAGGTCAGTTTTGAGAGTGCTTAGGAGATCTGAAAGATTAGATTTAAACATGGTAAGTATATCTCTCGCAATTTTAATTCCCAGGTAGGTAAGGGAAGTAGGTTCCCATGAGAGTACATAGTTGGCAATGACCGACCGGAGGGTTCTATTGTTTAGTGGGAAGACTTTAGTTTTAGAGAGGTTAAGTTTATAGTGGGCTAGCACCACAACTTTGTTGATTTCCTCCAGGAGAGATGGAATACCCTTCTGGGGATCTTCAAGGTGTAAGAGGAGATCATCTACATATGTAGAGAGGGTATAATGTGTGTCTCCTATTTTAATCCCTTGGAGGTTCGGGGCAGCAATCAATTTCCTAATTAGAGGCTCAAGATAGATATTGAACAGTAGGGGAGATGGGGCATCCCTGCCAAGTGCCTTATTGAAGTGGGAAAGGGTCTGAGAGTATTCCATTGCACCACATTTGTGCGGAGGGGGAAGAATACAGCAACTTCACCCATTTAAGGTAGCTGGAGGGGAGACCAAAGTGAGCCATAGTAGCATAAAGAAAGTCCCAGGAGATCCTGTCATATGCTTTCTCAGCATCCAGGGAAACAAGAGCAGCAGGGAGAGGTGAGTCCCTAGACGCCAAGAGCAAGTGCAGGACCTTACAGACATGGTCCGCTGACGATCTGCCCACCATAAAACCAATTTGTTCTCTGCTGATGAGGGAGATCAAGAGGGGACACAGCCTATTGGCCAGTATTTTGGCAAGGATTTTCACATCAGAGTTGATTAATGATATAGGCCGGTAGCTTTTGGGGTATAAGGGATATTTGCCATGTTTAGGGATAAGGGTGATTACAGCATTAAGGAAACTCGCTTCCAAAAGTCTATTGGCATACCAGTAATTATATACCTCAACTAGAAAAGGGCCCAGTTCTAGGAGGCATGTTTTGTACAAACTGTTGGGAACTGCTCAACTGCCTTTCTTACTTCCTGAATGTTGATAGGATTACCAAGGGGGTCAGCCAAAAGAGGAGAAAGGCTAGGGACGTCAATGGAGCTAAGGTGCTCCTTCATTGTGGTTTCGGTAGGTTGATCGGATCTGACTTCAGTATAAAGATCCATATAATAGGATCTTAAAGTAGTGGCAATGTCTCTGGGAGAGGTAACTGCCGGATTGCTTCTATCGGACTTATTGCAGGGTATGAATCAGGAGGTTTCAGGTTGTCTGAGCTGAATTGCTAGCAACTTACTAGCTTTCTCACCTGTATCTAAGTATTTAATTTTTGTCCATTTCAGAGAGAGTTCGGCTTTCTGGAACATCAGAGCCGAATATAATAATTAGCCCAGTCAGCGTCAGGGGATTTGCGGCTAAGAGTGCGTTCCAGATGGTGTATAGCTTTGAGCAAACTCTCTTGCTGTTGTCTAAACTGTTGAGATTTGGTAGCAGACAACCGAAGGCATTCCCCCCCCTTAGAGAACACTTCAGGGCTGCCCAAACCACATCTAATCTGGGTACAAAGTTCAGATTGGTCACTAGGAAATTAGTAAAATAGTCTTTAATCTGCTGCAGGGAATCTGTCTTTTGGAGCAGTTCAGTAGTTAACCGACAGAGGATGTCTCTTTTGATTCCAAGAAGATAAGTGATAGATATCGGTGAGTGGTCAGATATGACCCTTGCGTGCATGTCTGCATTTATTATACCTGGTAGGGCAAACAAGCTCATTAACAATAAATCAATTCTAGAGAATGACTTATGTGGGAGCGCAAAAAAAGTGTATTGGTGCTCCTCAGGGTGTAGTATTCTCCAGACATCGAGAAGGTCAGCACCCTTCATTAGTTCATGCAAGGACCTTTGCGAGGGAGATAACCCTCGTTTCCTGGGGTCAGACCTATCTAAATGTGGATATGGGTCAACATTCCAGTCTCCACCTAAAATGGTAAGTGTGGGAGGGTTATTGACAATAAAATTTGTCAAATGGGTAAAAAATTGAGGGGAGTCTTGGTTTGGACCATAAATAGCGCCCAGAATGATATGCTGCACTTCAAGGAGGCCGTACAGGAAAATGTATCGACCACTAGGGTCCCAGATTTCCAGTTCCAATTTGAAGGGGATTTTTTCCCCAAATAAAATGGCCACTCCCCCACTGTTACTAGAATTTCCAGCTCCGTATGCCTGTGCCATCCAATACCGGCACAACAGGGTCACGTCTTCTCGTCGGAGGTGTGTCTCCTGAAGGCATGCAATCCCTGCCTTTAAATGAAAAGATGTCTAAGGATGACTTGCCTCTTGCATCTGTCTTGGACACCTTTTACATTCCAGTTTATAATATTATAAGGACCAGTCATCATCATTAACTCTGGGTGAGAGTAAAAGGTTACCAAGTCTAACTGGGATGCTATGAATCATAAGAACTCCTGGATTATAAATCAGATTAACTTCTTTGTTAATAAGTTGTGCTAACAAACTTGGCAGCCCCTTCCCACTAGTCTACCTAGTCAAATTAGGGAAAAACATAATTGGTATGAAACGTATTCCCAGTTTCCCATCCTCTGATTAACCCTAATAAACAGACCCCTATAACAATTCACAAATACTACCCCCAGTTCAAATTAACTGTACCACAAATATGCCCGGTGCGTGATGTCTTTGCGCAGCTATGAGTCACACCAGTGGAAGCCCCCCTTCCCGATCCTGCTAAACCCCTGTTCTACGAATAGTGAATCTAAGAAGTAAACTTAATATTGCTTAACTTCTAAACAGGTAACTTTAGTACAGAAACACAAAAAAACACAAACAAAAAAAAGAAAAGAAAAAAGCATAACCATCTGCTTATATTCCTGCAAAGTTTAAAGGAACGCTATGAAGAACACTACACATGAGAGGCCTGCAAGGAAGATATTCCCACGAGTAACAAGGGGGGGTTTCCTGAGAAATATACCCCCCTTTTCTCTCTTTTGTTTTTCCCTTTTGGTTTTATTTTCCCCGTTAACTAAAGGCTGCGCAGAATCAAGGAGCCATGGTGTGAATCCATGATCCCATTCCATTGTTAAGTTTATGTCCTTTGGAGGAGAGAAAAAGATAAAGCTAGCGTGCCATTCATCTTGTTCAGAGATTTTCTGAAAATCCATAGTCTTTTAACAAACTTTATGGAGTGAAGGATCGGGTAACAGTCCGCTAGACAGTCTGGCAGTCCAGATGTAAATAAAAAGCAAAACTAGAAGTACACACTCCAAAATGGAATAAGATCCAACATGAGCGACGTGGTAGGCCCCAGCTACGAATCCAAGTATGGACTCCACTGCGAGGATCGAGTTGTCATAACATCAGGGCGTAGATGGTAGTAAATAAAGTAAATACTGGCACAAAGCCCCTCCAACCCATCGATCTGCAGTTAGCTGACACGGAGAGACCATAAAAGTCCTCAAAATCACAACTTATTTAGGCCCCATCAGGAACAAGGAGATCACATTCCTTGGAGGCTCTTCACTTAAAGAGATCTGGCATTAGGTTTCTGAGTTCTTGTAGCGCCTGTTCGTGCGAATCGAAAGAGAGCCACTGATGGCCGGATTTTATCTGAAGCACCGCCGGGTATGTCATACAAAATGGTGTACCAGCGGCAATCAGCTTCAAAATGATTGGGTGCATTTCCTGCCTCTTTACCCTGACCGACTGAGGGAGATCCTGGGTGATTCGAATCTGGCGTCCTTCCCATAGAACATCTTGCAGTTCTCTATAACTTTGGCAAGTATGTGTTGTTTATCCAGAAAGTTTAACAATTTGAAAATGAGAGACCTAGGTGGGGAGCCTTGGGGTGGAGGAGGGCACAGGGCATGGTGCACTCGCTCAGTAATACATGTGGCACCATTTGGAGATGGCCCTGTGATTTTCTCACACAGTTTCTGAAGGAATAAGATGGGAACATTGTCTTCTTCTTTTTCTGGTATTCTGATGACCAGCAGATTACTCCTCCTACTCCTACCCTCAAGATCTTCTAGTTTCTTTTCTACTTTCTTAAGTCTGCGGCCAAATTGTATTGTGGCTTGGTTGTTTTTCTCCTGTTTTTTCTCAAGGGATATTAATTTGGCTTCTGAATCACCCACCCAAATTGTGAGGGATTGCACAGATGTCTTGATTTGTTGGTGATCCTCGGAGATATCGGCGATTTTCTCCTGTAGTGGCTGCATGATCTCCAGGAATCTTTCCTCCGACAGAGCAGCCGCTGTGTGGGGAGATTTAGGTGCGCCGGCAGGCTGGTGTTTATGGCGCTTAGCGGCCTTGTCTTTCTCCAGAGTTGGTGGAGGAGAGTGCCTGGGAGGTGCTTTTTTCATGTAGACTTCCATAATGTTTAGTGTTTGTTTGATTCCCAGAATGTTCAGCAATCCATTGGTGTAAGTTGCAGTTCACTATTATACGTGGAAACAGAGCGAAAATACTAGATTAGAGAGCAGAGAGGCGTGGAGCTGTAGAAGGCTGCGATTGTTCCTCACGCTGCCATCATGTGACCCCCCCCCCGCTGTTTTATTTTCTGTTAGCATGTGTCCATTCAGCCCCATATTTGTGCTTGTACAACAACTGCTGAACTCTAATTGGACATGCACTGGAGGAACCTTCATTTTTTTCCCAGATCAACTCCATTTTATCCCAATGGGCCTCACGCCCTATGATACTTGCTGGGGATTGGAACTTGGTACTGGACAATGATCTGGATAGGACCTTGAGATGTGGTCAGCCCATTATCCCAAGTCAATTTGCCTGTGAGACCTTATAGATTCATTAGGGCTTGTAGACCCCTGGAGGATCCTACATCCGGGACATGAAGGAATATTCTTTCCACTCTATACCACACAATTCCTTTTCCACATTGATTTTTTTTGTTGAGTGCTAAAGCATTGCCAGGTGTTGTTTTGAGCCACTACAGTGACAAGGTAGTGTCCAGCCATTACCCAGTTCTCTACAGGTTAATCTTTCTCCCTTTCTGGTGCAGGATAAGACCTTGCACTTTAACAATCAGCTTTTAATGCTCCCAGAGATGATTGAAAGGTTACAACATTTCATCTTTGAATTTTTCACCCTCAATTCACCCACAATGCCAAAAATTGATATTCTCTGGTGCTCTTTTAAATGTGCTCTTCAAAGTGAAATTATACGGTTGCTACCAGATGGAAAAGAGAGTTATCCCAAGCCACTTCTACTCTTTTGTCACAGATTAGGGTGGCCATGACGGAGCTTTCCGATTCTTACCCACAGCCAGAATGGGAACACTTTGAAGCTCTTCAGGCCAAATATAATGCCTTCCTTGGAGAGAGGGCTGAACATCTCCTTTTGTGGACCAGAGCTCTGTAGTTCAATCAGGGGGGGAGAAGGCCGGGAAGCTTCTTGCTCTATGTTTGCATGATCAGCAAGCGGATAGGATTGTCCCATCCCTCTGGTCAAACTCTGATCATCTAGTTACTTCCCCTAAAGATACAGCCTAACAGTTTCAGGCCTTTTAGTGTTCTCTCTCTCTATATACGGCTTCTCCAAATCCTTTCAATCTTTCTGGCTTCAATACTTTTTGTCAGGATTTGGATCTGCCCACACTGAGAAATGTCCAGGTCGATTTGCCGAAAGCTCCTTTGACTCTGGCGGAGCTGTCCAGGGCAATTGACTCTTTAGCTCCTAACTTATCCCCTGGCATGGATGGCTTTTCCTTAAACTTCTATCAGACATTCTATGAGTTGCTAGCACCACATCTTCTTGATCTGTTCCAGTATATTTTTCACAAAGCCTTTCAGACCCTTCCCTCACAGCTGCTATCATAGTAGTCCTGCCTAAACCAGGCCGGGATCACTTGTTGGTCTCCAACTACTGCCCCATATCCTTAATCAATGTAGATTTAAAAATCTTGGCTGAGATTTTAGCCATTAGGTTAAATTCTGTCTGGGACTGTCTTCTTAGTAGGGAGCAGGTGGGATTCGTGTCAGGTAGACTGTCTGCTGACCACACTCGGAAGCTCTTACATCTTATCTCCACTCCAGGAATTCCTCTATACCATCGGTTTGGGCCTCCCTGGATGCAGAGAAAGCCTTTGACAGAGTCTTCTGGGACTACTTGTTTCACCTGCTCCCTGGATATGACTTTCCCTCTGAATTTTTTAGATGGTTTAAGGTGCTCCACACTAACCCTTTGACAAGCGTATTTTGTAACGTGGTTCTGTCTGACCCATTCCCTTTACAGCAAGGAACTCATCAAGAGTGTTCACTATCCCCATTTTTATTTAATTTATACCTTAAGCCACTGATTAGGAAAATCAATCTTTTCCCATAAGTTCATGGTATTCCCCCCTCGCAGAATAAATTATCTGTCTATGCAGACAACATTCTTCTACGTGTCATGTCCCCCTACATTTCCGTACCAGCAGTTTTAGATATCATAACTCAATTCAGTGTTATTTCCAATTAAAAGGTCAACCATTCTAAAATGGAGGTTATGCCTCTGAACATTGCTGCTATTCATGTTAGTGTGGAGCATCTGGGCCTACTTTGGGTTAAAGATAAATTGAAATATTTGGGAATGTACCATGGAACTGACCCGTCTAAATGGAAACAATATAACCTGGATCATGTGCTTACTCAGATTCAGGTTGATCATAATCACTGGTTTTTATTACCTTTGTCCCTATGGGGTTGTTTGTATATCCTTAAAATGAATGCTGTCCCGCAGCTCCTGTATCCCCATATCATGCTTGGCCCAGCTCTACCCAAGGTGTGTTTTTTCCAAGTTAAAAGAATTTTCTCTAAATTTCTTTGGCATGGGAAGCCTCCTCGGAGAGCCCTGGTAAAATTAATGAGATCAAAAGAGGCTGGTGGGTTGAAGGTTCCTAATGTTTATCTTTATTACCTGGCCATACCTTGCTCCCGATATTCTGGACCCTGTCTATGTCCCCCAGTGGCTGGACATTGAACACTTGTTGTGTTATCATTTAGGTCTGACCCCTTGTGCCCTGTTGCATGTTCCTTTCAAGAAGATTCCTGGCTCCTTAAAAGATACCCCTGTCGGTTATTCTCTTCATGCCCACATATAATTTTGTCATTTGTTAAATTTAGATCCCTACCATGATACTACCCAATCTATCCTGGGAAGCCTGAATTTGAAGATTGCTGGGAAGATGTTGACCTGGACGGTTTGACCTTCCTTGGAGTTTTTGCTGGTTGATCATTTGCTGCTTGCCAGCAGATTTATTACCTTTGCAGAGGCTCAACAGAAATTTGGTTGGCCCTAGACTATGAGTTTTAAGTATTTCCAATTCAGACATATGTTTTTTCATTATTTTGGTGTTGGTGTTTGGTCTCGAGAGTATGGGAACAAATTGGTCCCCCTGATCTTGACTATCCCTACTTCCTATGCAATAGCCTTTTACCATGTGCGATTGCGGGAGCTTCTCACTGAGAGGGGACATAGTTTTTTTTACCCTTGGGATCAGATTCTCCCTTCCCAGAGAGGCCCTTGTGACCAGCTCTGTATCTGGAAGGATAAATATAAACATATCAAATGGGACAGATATCATTTCATGAAGTTTCAAATTCTGCATAACCTGTTTTACACCCCAATTAAACTTTACAGAACGGGTAGGTTGGCCTTGGACTTATGTACCAGGTGTGAGAGGGAGCGGGGTTCATTACTTCACATTTTCTGGACTTGTGAAAAGGTTACGCCTTTCTGGGTGGATATTAGACACCATTTGGATCCCTTATTAGAACTCGATCAGGCTTTTACATCTGAAGTCTGCATATTGGGGGATTTCGCTGGGGTATTAATTGGTAATCAGAAGCCTCATATTCCTTTAATATCGGCCTGTGCCAAGAAGGTTATTTTTCTACACTGCTGCGATCCGACCATCCCTATTTATGTGGAATGGTATTGGGAAATCCTTTTTGCGCTGTGGGCTGAATGTATTATTGCAAATATGACACATTCCAAAAAGAAATACACTCAGGTTTGGGAACCCTTTTTTACCTTCTGGTCCCTTGATGCAGTGAGATGGCCAGTTACTCATTGCTTACGGCTCCTGCCCCTCGTGCCCCTGAATAGGCGGGGGACTAGCTATGTCTGAACTTGCATATCAGTCTTGATACATATATTTCTTTCTCAGGATTAGGTTGCTCCTTTTTGTTATGTTCTAGTTGTTATTATCTTAGCTGTTCCTGGATTTACCCCACCCTCCAGAGATGGGGGGAGGGACTGAAGGGGGGGATAGTCTTTTTCTTTTTTCCGGTTCTGGGTGGGAGGTGGGACGGATTGGATGGTTATGTTTACAGCTTGATGGGAATGTTTACTTGTTGTGGCATATACTTTTGTACTGCTTTATGTTTATGTACACTCAGTTCAGTACCCATTCGGAGTGACCATTTGCAGTGTAGCAAAGATGGCAAAGCTGACCACCACTAAAGTGATATACCACACTGCATATTCAGAGCTGGATTTTTTTGCCAAGTCTCAATTTTTTTTGCTCATTTCTATTCGCAGACAGCGGAGAGTCAGGGACCGGTTAGGGATAGAGCCAAAACATTAGAAAAGGAGGACGGGACAATGTTGAAATAAAAATGAATTGAAAGTCAATTTCATTTGCACTGTGACCAACTACAGCCAATCATACCACAAAAACCTCACCCCCCATGTGATAGTTCAGCAAAGTATGAATGTGCTGTGTTTTTTTTTTAATGTTTTTCTTGCGGTGTTGGAGGGACAGGTTCAGGTTGGGGATACAACCATGACATTATGAAATGAGGAGGGGACAATTATGAGATAACCCTAAATTGGAAAATATGCCCACCATATAGTGTCATCAATGTAATTTGCTCTGTAACCAGCCACACCAGTTTCACATACTAAACACTGTTGAATGCACAGAGGGAAGACTGCTGACTACACGGTCATGTTCAGAAATACATAACATATATATGCTAACTGTGTGTGTATTTGCTTACCACTGCACTCACCATGCCTTTGTGCCCCTTGTGCCCCTATTTCCCAGTGCTGTGACACTCTGTGGATACCCTCTGTAGAGGCATCGACACAGATGATTGGCACACAACCCTGTTCACCCTATCCTTTTGTGTTACAATAATTTTGTTTATCATAGGGTAGGTGGGTGGGTTGCGCTCGGTGGTGGTGGTGGAGGTGATATAGATGTTGATGTAGCAACAACATGACACAGCTGAATCTGTAATGTGGAGTGGACACAGGTAGGGTGAACAGCAGAAACCATGAATGTACAGAGCTGTAGCAAACACAGGTACACATAATACATGCAGAAGATGAGAATACATCACATTAGGATTGGGTCACATGACACACTGGAGCTAAACAACACCACAAGACCAGCGTAACACCAAACACAACCACAGAAGTGATTGTGAAGCATCTGGTGCCTGATGCTGTATGGAGAACAATTTTTTTGGGGGGGGAGGGGAGACTGCAGTGTGACATCGGTAAATAATAACTTGGGTGGCATGGGAGATGGGAAGCAGGCAACAGACCGCTCCAAGTGTCACATCAGTAGTGCAAAGTAAAAAATAAAGAACCAATCAACACTCCTAAACACACAACAACAGCAGCCGTAAATTCAAAGGTTATGGGTATAGCCCAGGTGCCATGTGCCAGTGGACTACTACCCCTGCCTGTTGGCCCTCTAACAGATTAAAGAGCCTGGGTCCTGTTATGGTGGTGTTCGGGGGTTCTATCCCAAAGAAAATAAAATTAGCATGGTGCCTCCATCCACAAAGAATTAGAAGTAGGTCAGGTGACTGGCTGGCACAGCCCATGGGATGCAGCACCTACCCACCTCCCCTACCAACCACCCCACACACTGGATGCCCAACCATTCAGTAACACCGTAAACCATGAACAGTAATGATCTGACAGACTCTGAGAATTCCTGCTCACACAATTTCAAATGGTAAACCACAGCTTTTAAGGACTAGGGAAGGGATACCGGAACAAAGGATGGCTGTGGAAAGAAAAATGGTTAGTAAGAGCAAATAAAAATAACCATTTGGGCCCATAGGCCAAGTCCACCTGCAGAGGCCCACGTTCACTGACACCAGTGTCTAATCTGATAGTCCTTAGGGGAACCCACAAGGTGCAGGCCTGTTCGTTGCCATGGGTTGGCCAGCTGTTGGGGCCTTGATAAAGGAGAGAATGATTTGAGGAAGCAGTTAAATCCCTTTTACGCTCCCTTGCTTGGTTTCCAGGAACCAGATCCAGGGTACTCATGGTTTTGTAGAACTCAAACACTCCTGGGATGAATGCCTCCAGCTGTTCTGGATCGTGGAGCTCCATGCAGCAATGGGCAGACAGAATCTTGCTCGAACATCTTGCTGCTTGTCTCCTTGATTGCAGGTCTGGCCACTTGTCACCTTCAGCTGCTTCAGGCCTGTTGCAGAGCTCTGTGGCAGGACCACACCAGCCCCAGAAGGCCCAGACCCAGGATTGGCTCCAAAGCCTGGCTCCCCACAATGGATCACAGGTGCTCTAGCACCTCAGCAAGCGCCGGTGACCTCCTGAGATGGTGAGCCCCACTTGGAAGGGGTTAGCTGATTCCCTCCTTGGCTCTGGGTGAGAATTCCCAAATGGTGGGGTCTTCCTACAGTCCCTGCACTGAGCTGAAACCAGTAGAAATCACAGGCAGTTGCTCAAGCAAAGTCCAGTGCCGGTTAGCAGTGGGTGCTAGCCCTAGATCAGATGAAGCACAGATGCAAATCACAGGGGGATCCAGACACAACAGGCCCCTGCACACCAGTCTGCACTTCCAGTTAAAAAATGTCCACAATCCTTTGTTCAGCTGCAGGTGGAACACAGCTCTTGGCCATTTTAACCAGTTCACTCAGGAAAAGTACAGCACCCGACTAGCACCCGGAGTCCAGAGACACTTTGCCTCTTCCAAAATTACACTTGCAGTCCCAAACAAGTGAAACTTATTCTCTGCAGCAACTGTGGCACTCAAATAATTAGACCAGTCCTTTTAGCATAATTCAGTCCACCAGTGCAGGGTTTCTGCAGCACTTAGCTTCTTCAGTATAATCAAAAAGCTCACAGTACCTGGGGAATCGAGGCATCAATTCAGTCTCTCATTCTCTTTCCCCCATTGATCCTTTCTAGAACACAGCAATCTCCACTAGAGATGTGATAAAGGCCCCTCCAGTCCAGATCCACTCTCACGGGAGACCTCTGACTCGTGCAGAGCCCAGGAACAGACTGAAGAAACCCTCGAATGTCCAATGGGTTTTGCTCGAGAATCCAAAGTTCTGATTGGCTGATTGGTCTCCATAACCATAGCAATCAATATTTTCCAATGGCTTATTGGAGCATGATTTCGGTGCCTGAATGAGTCCCCTCTTTTTCCCAGGAGTCCCTTGGTCACAGCCTTAGGTGCCTAAATGGATGATTGGCTGCTGTTTGGGTGTCATAGTGTCTCAAACATGGCTGCTCCCATTCAGTCTGATGCAGTCCAACACAGTCCTCGGCATCTAGCATCTGCTGCAGCCAAGATAACTATTTTTGTCACAAAACAGCTCCACTGCATTGTAGCCCCAACTGTCCCCTGTGAAACAAGCCCACTCTTAAACATTTGCCCACAGTGGATTCCCTGGCACTTCTGCCAAAACTAAATGCCCCTAATCGGCAAGCA
This sequence comes from Neoceratodus forsteri, assembly GCA_016271365.2. Lineage (NCBI taxonomy): Eukaryota > Metazoa > Chordata > Ceratodontiformes > Ceratodontidae > Neoceratodus > Neoceratodus forsteri. The sequence continues at coordinate 129,252,766 of CM028129.1, forward strand.
GCACCTCGTTGATATGCATGAGGGCTCATGAATTATTCATGAGCATTCGCTTTGTGCCCACGCTTAAACTTTATTTTACAAAGACCTGAGGATGCTCTTTCGCCTGATTAAGGTCTTCGGTTCCCTCTAAACTCAAATGGGGCACCGGGATCATTGAAGGGCTCCCCATTTTTGGACCACAATGGCAGTTGGCACAACAAAGCACATTCCATGCACCCAGCACTCCAGGCCCAAGAATGGGATGAAATCAAGCGTAGTCCACTCGCGAGGAAACCAAGGGGCAGCAGAGAACTTTTGTGCCAAACTCCACTAAACTGATCAATATCACAGCAGGAAGGTCTTGTCAAACAAATCTGGTAGATTTTTTTTAATGGGTGACTAGGGAAGTGAACCAGAGAGGGGCCGTAGACATCGTCTATCTGGATTTCAGCAAAGCCTTCGATATCATCCCACACAGAAGGCTGGTTAACAAAATGAGTAGTCTGGGCATGGGGCATAAGATGATACACTGGGTTAGAAACTGGCTGATGGACACAAGACAGAGGGTGGTGGTAAATTGGATCCAATCTGGGGAGAGACAGGCGACCAGCAGAGTACCTCAGGGATCAGTATGGGGACCAGTCCTGTTCAGTGTCTTCATTAGTGACATTGCAGAAGGGCTGGAAGGAAAGGTCTGCCTATTTGCAGATGACACAAAGATCTGCAACACGGTGGATACTTCAGAAGGGGTGCAGAAAATGAAGAGGGACCTGGAGAAGCTTGAAAGATGGTCAGAGGTGTGGCAACTGAGATTCAGTTCAAAAAAGTGCAAGATAATGCACCTGGGTAGGAGGAACCCTGGGGAGAGCTACAGAATGGGGGGGGTGGGTGCTCACTGTCACCAAAGAGGAAAGAGACCTAGGGGTTTATCATATCTGATGACCTTTAGGTATCAAAGCAGTGTGCAAAGGCTGCAGGGAGGGCCAGTGGCATGCTGGGGTGCATAGGCAGAGGCATTACTAGCAGGAGATGGTAGGTGGTGATGCCATTGTATAAAACAGTGGTAAGGCCTCACTTGGAGTACTATGTGCAGTACTGGAGACCACATATGCGGAAGGACATAGACAAGGTGTAGGCTATTCAGAGAAGGCCGACAAAGATGGTGCATGGCTTGCATCGCAAAACATATGGGAACATTGGGAAAGGGAACATTGTTTAACCAGGAGTAGCACACTAAGCCAAAGCTTTCCAGATGCGACCTGGGAACACAAGGAAGTTAATTGACCTGCTCAGGATCACAGAGTATACACCTAGGTGGCTGTGGGATTCAAACCCAGGTCTCCAGATCTGCAGCTCAGAGCCTTAACCCATTGCGCGATACTGCTTCCATTATGAGGAGAGACTAAGAGTCCTCAATATGTACTCACTGGAGGAGAGGAGACAAAGAGGGGACATGATAGAAACATTCAAGTACCTCAAAAGCATAAACAAGGTGCAGGTAGGGGATCATTTCCAATGTAGAAAAGATATCAGAATGAGTGGACACAATATGAAATTGGAGGGGGGTAGATTAAGAGGTAACATGAGGAAGTTTTTCTACACAGAGAGGGTAGTGGACGCTTGGAACAGTCTGCCACAAGAGGTGGTGGGGCAAGCACAGTGGAGGGGTTTAAACATGCCTGGGACATGCAAAAGGGAACATTAGGTTGGGAGGGAGTGATGAAAGTCACTGATCACTTAGGGTCAGTTATTACATTCAAGTATAGGGCTTACGGGCAGCCTAGATGGACCTAGCGGTCCTTATCTGCCTACAATTTCTATGTATCTATGTAACATGCACAGAATACATACATACATACATACTAACATACAAAGAAGCCGGCAGAAGAAGACCATGTGGTCTATCAAGTCTACTCATATTGCTGGGTCCACAGCTTGAGCTAATGTCCCTGCCCTCCCTCCCCACTCCTCCCATCCTCCCTACCCATGATCCTTACCTTCCCCCTATGCCTAGCCCAGCCTCTCTTAAAGCTGCCCACTGTCTTCAATGAGATGACCTCTTCCGGCAGTGCATTCCAAGTGTCCACCACCCTCTCTGTGAAGAAGTGCTTCCTGACCTCCCTCCTAAACCCCCCACCCGCCAGCTTAAGACTGTGACCCCTTGTGTTATGGTTGCCACTTAGATTAAAGAGACTTTGCTTATCAACCTTATTTATCCCTTTCAAGTACTTGAAGGTCCCTCTCATGTAACCTCTCTCTCTCCTGTCTTCCAGGGAGTACATATTCAGTGCCCTCAACCTCTCCTCGTATGCCTTACCCTACCGATCGGCTATCATCTTTGTAGTCCTCCTCTGGACATTTTCCAGCAGGTTAATGTCCTTTTTGAGGTGTGGGCACCAGTACTGAACTCCATACTCTAGATGTGGCCTTACCAGTGACCTGTACAAGGGCAGTATAACCTCCTCTCTCCTACTACTGATCCCCCTAGCTATGCATCCCAGCATCTTGCTTGTCTTTGCTGCTGCTTTCTTGCACTGCTTGGAGTGCTTCAGGTCACTAGTGATCATAATTCCCAGGTCCTTCTCCTCCTCTGATGTAGATACTCAGACTTCACCCAACTAGTACTCTGTCCTGGGATTCTTGGCTCCAATATGCATAACTTTGCATTTCTTGGTATTGAAGCCAAGCTGCCAGATCCTGGACTACCTCTCCAGCTTTTCCAGATCTTCCTGTAGGTCCTGTATCTCTTCAGCTATGTCCACTCTCTCACAGAGCTTGGTGTCATGTGCAAATAGGCACATTTTGCCCTTAATGCCATCCCCAATGTCATTGATGAAGACATTGAACAACACAGGCCCCAGCACTGAGTCCTGCAGGACCCCACTGGTTACCTCTCTAGTGCCAGATAACTCTCCCCCACAACCACTCCCTGGGTTCTGTCCCTCAGCCAGTTTTCCACCCATCTGGCTATGTTTTTCCCAACCCCGAGATCCACCAACTTCCTGATCAACCTTTTGTGGGGCACAGAGTTGAAGGCCTTGCAGAAATCAAGATACAGCATGTCTACCACTTGGCCCCTGTCTACTGTCTTAGTGACACAGTCAAAGAAGTCAATCAGATTTGTTTGACATGGTCTCCCCTATGAACCCATGCTGCATCACATCCTAGAGACCATGCTTCTCTAGATATTCCACCAACCTTTCCTTTAGTATGGTCTCCATGAGCTTGCCCACAATGGAGGTCAGACTTACTGGTCTGTAATTCCCTGGGTCATCCTTGGGACTGCTTTTGCGGAGGGGCACTACATGTGCTGCTCTCCTGTCCTGCGTATACCATGCCTGATTCTAGCGAACTATTAAATAGGTGTGCCACTGTCCCTGCCAGATCCTCAGCCAGTTCCTTTAGTACCCTTGGATGTACTCTGTCCGGGCCTGGTGATTTGTCTACCTTCAATGCCAGCAGCCCTTCCCTCACTGTATCCTCCTCTATCACAACATCTGTGTTCCTCCCAATGCCTCTTTTCCCTCTAGAAGGCACTGGTCCATCCTTCTCCCTGGTGAAGATGGAACAGAAGTATTTATTTAGTATCTCTGCTTTTTCCCCATTATCCTCCACCCACTCTACCCCTTTCTTAAGCCTAACAATCCCTTCCTTCTTGTCCCTTTCCTCACTTACATAGTGAAAGAAAGCCTTCTCCCTCTTCTTAATTCCTTTAGCTATCTGCAGCTCCTTCTGCGCCTTTGCTTGCTGGACTTCCTTACTTGCCTCACTAGCCAACCTTAGGTAATTTTCCCTATCCACCTCTCTGTTGGTCTTCCTGAATTTTCCTTAGGCCAACCTCTTTTCTCTTACTGCTTGGGCAACCCCAGAACTGAACCAGCTGGGCACTTTGGCACTTGTGTTCTTCCCGTTGAGCCTAACACACTCATCTGTGGCAACCAGTATTCCTTCCTTAATGATGGACTATCTTTGGATAGTGAACAGATGTAACAGTACTTACTGTGACACTCAGACAGCTGGTTCTGATTAATCTATGATTTTTGTAATATAAAAATGTGTTATCGAGTGTTTCTCATGAGACCTGCTGTGCCTAGAATGACACCCTCCCCCCAGGTTTTAGCTACAAGGTGTTACCTGGAAGGCCAGGAGATAGGCTAGAAGAGACCCAAATTAAGGATCTCCCTTTTATGAGACTTAATTGTAGTTTGCAGCTGGCAGGATGGAAATCATAGACTTTTATGGCATTTAGAGGAAGAATAGAGGTTATGTCACTTAGGTGCAAAGTCATATATGCTCTTTGATGTCTGTAAAAGCAGGATGCTACTCATGGATGAAAGAAGGACTTAGAAATTAACCTTATTTAATTTACCATCTGAGTGATGACATCCTGGTTGTATAATGTTTATATTCTGACAGGGAGGAGCTAGGTGACCTCATGCAAAGAGGTTGGCAAAGCCAGTTTTTAAACTGTAGTCTGTATTCCATTTAGACACACGTGTTTGGACTCTGAACCTACAGCATCTGTCTATCAGCACTGTAAGAAGATAAAATACCTTAAATAGACCAGTCTAAGTGTTTGGTTGATAGAAAATTGCACTTTTAACCCTTATTATTTTAAGTGATTATATGTTTTTGTGATATATTGTTCTATAACTACATTTTACATTTTTATCTATTTTTAAGTAAACATCTCATTTTAAAGAGACCACTTGGTGTGCCTTTGAAATTCTTTTTTTTTTTTTTAGACAAGTGAGGCATAGGATACCCCCCACCCCTTCATTTTGCAAATTACAGGCGGTATGCTGTTTGAATCTGACAGCAGTACCAGGGGGGGACTGGGTTCGGGGAGGAATAGGTCACTCGGCACAAAGTCTAAGTTTGGCTACTCTGCACAGGGGCACCCAAGTAACTCCGAACACAGGAAGCAATAACTGTAATGTCCAATACCAGAAATGGGATTCTAAAGTGTTTACTTGATTTACTTGGTTGCAAAGGACAAAAGAAGGCTACTGCCCATCGAGATTGTCCCCCACCACATTGGTGGGATAATTATATCTTGAAGTTGTTAAATTCGAGCCAACAATCCAGCCTTTTTTTGAAGACTATATTAGAGCTACTGTCCACTAAGTATTGTGGAAGGAGATTCCACAGTTTGCGTGTTCTTACTGTAAAGTAGTTTAACCTTTTTGTTGTTTTAGCTTTGGATACAAATATCTGTTTGTTATGATACCGTGGGGAAGTCCAACTGGTAGAGATATGTAAGCCACAGTGGTGCATTAACTCCTGAGAATTCTGGATTTTGTACAATGGGAGAAGGTCACCTCTGGTACGTCTTGTGCATAGTGAGTGCAACCCCATAACCCTTAATCTTTCCTCGTAGTCAAGTTTGGATAAATAAGGGACCATTTTTGTGGCTCTTCTCTGCACCCTCTCAATTCCGTCAATGTCGTGCCTCAAGTAGGGACTCCAGCAGGGGGATCCATAGTCCAGATAGGGCCTGACATAAGCTCTGTACAAGGGAATTACACATTCCTGTGTCCTAGACACAAACGAACGTTGGATCTGAGTGAGCAAGGCGTAAAATTTCCTAGCTATCACCCTGCAATGATCACTGGATGATAATTTATTGTTAATGATTACCCCGAGATCTCGTTCTAATGGTGACACATGAAGGGCAACACTGTTCAGAAAATAAGTCTGCCTAGGGTTGTTCTTACCAAAGTGTACAACATGACACTTGTCTGAGTTGAGTGTCATTTTGTTTAAAACTGCCCATTCTTCAATGGATTTTAAGTTATTCCTCATGGATTCTCTGTTTAACGATGTAAGAACAGAGCCACACAGCTTGGTGTCATCAGCAAATTTCAAGAGAACATTCTTGGGGCTAGCCTGCAGATCACTAATAAATATGTTAAACAGGGTGGGTTCCAACACGACCCCTACGGGACCCCGCTGGTCACACTCAGCGAGTGGGAAAGTGTGCCATTAATTCTGACTTGATGACATCTTCCATTCAACCAACCTGACACCCAGTTAATTATGTAGTAAGAAAATCCCATATCATTCATTTTGTCAAGTAGGATGTCATGATGAACTTTGTCGAATGCTCTACTGTAGTCGAGAAGTATCACATCCACAGGGATGCCATTATCCAATGTCGTACTGACATGATTATAGAAGGAAACCAAGTTAGTAGTACAGGAGTATCCCTGTCTAAAGCCATGTTGTGTAGTGTCAGTCAAGTTACCCCCAATAGATTCGTACTCTAGTAGTTTCTTAATAACTTTCTCCATGATCTTGCTTATAACGGAAGTCAGACTTATCGGACGATAATTTTCTGGTCTGGAATGATTACCCTTCTTAAAGATTGGGACTACAGTAGTGTGTGTAAAGTGTGGCTTTATTCACATCCAAACAGAACAAACAAAGCATAGATGGACCCCCACGGGGCTATGCTTCTGGTAATGCAGATTAAAAAAATCAAGAACACTTCTTCTACACTTCAGCCCTCAGGCTCTGAACCCACTGGGCACACAGCCCAGACTTGCATGCTGCTTTGGGTACACAGCCCAAACTTGTACACTGTCCTGGGTTTTTCTAGGCTCGGCTCCCTTGCCAGTCACATGGACACCTTCCATATGTAATGGAAACAGTTCTGGTGGCTCTCTAAACCACCTAAGAGCACCTCAGCTCTATCAGGGAAACTTCCTTTTAATCCCACGTCTGGGTACTTTCCTCAGGCACTGGCCAAGTACCTGAGAGAAAGTAAAGGTGCCACAGAGCAAATCCGTAGAGGTGAATTTGGTTACTACTGATGGGGGGGTCTCCCACCTCTCACTCCCACAATTCATACCTGGCCATTTCTCTGGACAGTAAACACCTCACACTGTAAAGCTTGGCAATGTAGATATGGCTAAATGTATGTCACATTTCCTCTACTTGTCGTGCTTTCCCATTGTGCTGAACTTGAACATACTTTTAATTGGCATAGCCCATTGCTCTAGGCCTCCTACTGATTAAGCAGTCCAACCCTCACTTTACTTTACTCTTTGTGCTGGACTTGAACCTACTTGAATTAACCTGCAATGTCTATTACACTAGACCTCCTACAGATTAGTTAGTCCAATCCCCACATTCCAACAGTTCAGGTGAAAACACTGGCCCTCTGTCAGAGCAAACTCACCCTTTGGTTGCAGGTGCCCCACAGGTGATTTCTCCACAGGAATTTCTCTCTCAGAGCGTCTGGTGCTGCAGCACAACTTGAATTAGGCAGCTTCTTCCCTTAGCCAGAACAAGAAGGGTTGCCCCTGGAAAACAGGCAAGCCTTTCCCCCCCATCCCCTCAGGGATGAGGCCCTTGGACCAGTAACAGTGGTCTCCACCACTTCAACAACCAATTTCTGTGTTCCTCTTACGGTGGAAACACACACCTTTTGATAGTAGCTCTAAAACGGAGCTTAAAGTTCTGAGAGCCTGCACACAGACTGCTGTGCTACTGTCTCTCACCAAGACTGCACACAGACTCCGTTCAAATACCCCAACATTCTATGCTAACTTCCAACTGCAGCATTCCAGTGTGGTTCATGCAGCTGTGAGAGTTCTATGGTGATGTCATCTCTCAGTCTCAGCTGAGACTGAGAACAGAGTGAGACAGTGTGAAATCCATTTAACTGGAGATTCACAAGCTGCCTTCCCTGCCTACCACTAGGTCTTACTGGGATTCAGAACCGTAGGAAGGGCGGGGTGGGTGGTGCTCCCGCCCCGGGCACAAGCCTCCAAGGGGCGCACATTTTTCCACCAGCTCATGTTCTATTTCACTTGTGCTGTTGCTTTAATTTTTTTTTTTTCTATTTTGGTTTGGTTTACTGACTGTAATTACAACTGGCTGTCAGCAGGGGCGCAGATCTGTGGTCCAAGGACCAGCAAGGGGGGAAGGGTCACAATAGGGCCCAAATTAGCAGGGGGACTGCAGCTGACAGACACTTTAATTGTCCTCAAAATATGCATGCTTAGGGTGCCAGGGTGGCAGCAAGGCTAGCACACTGCACCATCCGATCCTGCCTGCCCTGCCGTTTGTGAGCCGCTGACCCCCCCCCCGCGTCAAAGACTAACTGCTGCAGTCACCTTGTCCTTGGTCCTGACCCGACCCGTCCCACTAGTGAGCATGAGCCCCCGTCCCCACCCCCGCTATGCATGCACAAGTTAACAGAACCAGCCTGGCTCGCTGCAGCCTGTCAACCCTGGCGGAAGTAACAACATAGTGGACCTGTGTGTTTTGGGGAAAGGGAAGTGGAAATGGTGCCATGGGGACAGAACTGCAGACGGACAGAGTAAGAGGTCACATTAGGTCACACAGGTGGTCCGTTGGGGCGAGCGTTGTCTGACTCTGTCTATTCACGGAGATTGGTGGTCTAACTGCCTGTGTGCCATGCTGCACTGCCTCTCACCGCTTACCGCCACTTTTTGTAACTTGTCTACTAGTGTTGGTGATGGGAGCTGAGGATGGTGAGTGACATATCTCTCAATAATAATAATAATTCAGTGATTCATCTCCTGGTCCTGCTGATTCTGTGCCTGTGTGCCACCATTATTTAAAATTGCATTGTTACTGCCTGCAAACACAGGATTAAAAGCACTTTGCCTTTAATTTTTTGTACCACTTCTTGGCTGTTGGCTCATTCTCTGGTAAACCTCCTCTTACTGTTTGCACTGCCAGCATCACAATCATGATCAGACCGACCAGTACACAAACTGGAGCACTCTCACTGAAGTGTGCAGTCAGAAATTCAAGCACAGGTTTTTCTGTGGTTCTAATTGCTTCTCAAAACTGCTGCCATCGTTTCTGGGATCTGGAAACCTTTTCCACAATCACAGTCAATTTATGTATACCGGATCAATGGGGGGCATGAACATTGGTGACCCCATTAGGGCTCATAAATGCTTGCTTTTTAACTGACTTTTGCTATGAAATAAGAATTGTTGACTGTATCCCTGTCCCTCATAGTGAGGCATCTTTTCTGTTAAAACTGGGCCGAACTCTTGTCAGTTGAAAACCAAACCTAAAATATCCTGAACCCCCATTCAGACAGACCAGACTCTGTTTCAGTTCATCTCTGCCTGGTCGTCATCGTGCCCGTGGTTCTGGTTCTGGTGGTGGTGGTGGTTGTGGTGGGAGAGTTAAGACAAGCGAGAGTCTGAGTGACTAGTGAATACCACACTGAAGGGTAGCTGTACTGTGGCTGTTTCTCCTGCTTTATCTTTTTTTTGGCACTGCATTGACTGACTAATAATTTCCCTCTATCACAGTCACACAGCTGCTTTTTAGCTTTACAGTGCTTATGCTGCTCAGCCAGTGGGCAGGACTAGATCTCTCTCTCTTTCTGCCCCCCCCACTTAGTGCGTTTGCTTTATCTGTGTGAGAGTGCATCACTGTACTGCTTGTAAGCCTGTTGCAGTGTTAAATTAACTCAGGTTCAGCTGATTCGGAGGCTGGCTGAGTTATAGTGACTGCTTGTCTTCAAGAAGGGAAATCCGAAATGGTGCAGCACTAATCAAACAGAATCAGGTCCGTACTGCACTACCAAAGAGGTGACATACCTCCCCAAAAGCTAAAGTCCAACAACAGAACAGTAGTGCACACAAAGGAATACTCCAACGCTGGTTAATGATAAAGTTGTTTTTACTCCAAGTGCTCAATCACAGCACAATGCAGAACTGCACAGGCTTTCAAGTTTACAGTTTCTCCCCTGTAAACTTGAACATTTGTGCAATTCTGCATTCTGCATTGTGCTGTGATTGAGTGCTTGGAGTAAAAACAACTTTATCATTAACCAGCATCAGAGTATTCCTTTGTACGCACTACTGTTCTGTTGTTGCTGGACTGTCTTCAAGAAGCCCTGCTGCTGCTGTGTCCTGCTGACTGCTGGCACTTCAAACAACTGCTCACTGCTGTGTTGCTGTTGTCTCATCATGTACGCACATTGATCCAACCTTTTTTGGACCTGTAACAAATAGCAGATATGTAGTATTTTGCTTTCTGATTTGCTATTGTAGTCTGTACAGTACATGACTTAGGAAGGTGAATTGAGCACCAGGTACAGTGCCACGGTGCTAAACTGTCAAGTCATGAAGTAAGGAAAAAGGTGAACAGCACCCATAGTTAGCAGGAATAAACTCAGACTCAATCCTCAATATGAAAGTTTGAGTTTCAAGTCCTTTTAATGTACATAGGCAGTACTGCACAAGTTAAACACACCCCAGGGTACCAGAATCCAAATGCAGGTGGACAATACCACTGAAAAGCCAGTAACATTTCACATTGTCACTGCCGTGCTTCTTCAGAGTGATCAGAAACGTTAGTGGCTTTCAGCGGTATTGTCCACCTGCATTTTGATCTTGGCACCCTTGGGCGTGTGTAACCTGTGCCCTATTATGTACATTAAAAGGATCTGAAACTTCCATATTGATGAGTCTGAGTTAGTTTCTGCTAGCTACGAGTGCTGTTCACCTTTTTCTTACTTTATGACTATACAGTCCATGTAACATTGATATTTGCATTATTTAATGTAGCTGTTTAATTGTTTCATATATATAATACACTGCATTTTTGGTTGTCAGGTAGGGCTCCACAGCATGTGTTGTGGGGGGGGCCTTAAAGTCCTGGGCACAGCCTGCAGTGTGACACTGAGTGAGAGGTGGTTTATGTTGGAGATGGAGAGAGTAGTGGAGTAGTTTTGTTGAGCATACTCGTATAGTAGTAGGAGACTAAAAAATGATAGACCTGACAAGTGTAGAGAGAGTCTGAAAGGAGAGAGTCACGAGAGATACAGAGAAGACAGAAGAGATCCATCCTTGTCTTATATTCGCTTCTGCTTCATGTAATGTAAGCATAAGCACACCGTGTACTCTGTTGTTGTGTAGACATTCAACACTGGTAGTCCGTCGGACTCGTCACTCGCCAGAGTAATATGTAGTAAAAAAAAATTATTTACTGGCACTGCAGCCAAGCAGAAGAGGAGACACACGGTGAAGTAATGAATGATAATAATTCTTCCTCCAATTTCTGATTTGTGATGTTATTGTGAAATGTCTGAGTTGATGGGACATATGTGGTGGCAGATGGGGAAGGGGGAGCGATAGTCACTCAGGAGGTCGGGAGATCTGAGAGAGGTGATCTCTCAAGAGGTCCAGAGATCTGCTTTTCTTGCCTTGGCTTTGAATTTGAGTTATTGGACCTGGTCAGGCCTGTCTAGGAGTCAGCTCTGCAGTGCTGGTGGGTGGTGCCGGGCGGTGACTGTAGTTCATGTCACGCAGCATGGACTGGGGTGGGAGTTAATATTTTAAAGCAGTTGCCCCAGCCTTGGCCTGACTGCCATGGCACCATGGGCCATGGCACACCATACCTCCCATCCACCACGTCGTCATGTTTTGTTTTCTTTCCTCTTGCCCCGCATCCCTCCTACACTACTCCCATTCCATTGCCATTTTTGGGGTTATTTGTGTCCTCCCCATTCTCCATTCTCCCCAGCCCAGCCCAGTCCTTGTTCTCACCCCACCGGCCACCAACATCCAGTGTCTTGCAAATGAAGCCTTGCTTAGTTGCCTTGGCTTGGATGCCATGTGAGGGAACATACATAGTTAATAAATGTTTGTGATCCAAACTGACAGATTGGATCACAAACATTTATTAACAGTTACATGTATGTATCTACACTGGCTTGGGTTGTGGAGGGGAACTGATGGGAATCTGTTCTGCAGGGGATTTGCAGTGGGGCTCATACTGACCACAGGGATGCTTCTGGAGTAGTTGGGCTGGCTCGGGGGGGGGGTGCTGTGCTGGATGCAGGGGTTTATTATTTACTGGGGGTGCTGCACTACTGAGGCATACTGAAAAGTAGCATAGGCTAGGCAGAATGTTTTTATCTAATGACACTTCTCAATGCATCACAGGGCCCACACACTCTCTCCTGTCTTACCAAGGCTAACTAAATGGTCCCTTGGGGGGGGCCCTCAAACTCAACCACCCTTCCATGCCCTGTTGGGCATTTTTTTTTTTTTTTTGCAGGGCCCTGCCTAGACACTGCTACTTGGGGTTACTACTACATAATGTATCCCATCCCCACCCACAGCAGGCCTCGTCCGCAGACAAGCTACCACCTGCAGCTGCCCCCCCCCACCAGTCAGGAGAGGGCCAGGAAACAGAAGATCCACAGCAGAGAACTGCTGCTACAGTGGTGTACAGGGTCCCACAGTAAAACTTCTGGCAGTCAAGGAAAGCTCCCCTTCCCTCTCTTTATCTGTGTTCCCAACTCACTAGGTCTGCCTGGCTTGCATTCATGAACATGGCAGTTCTATTAATAATTTATAACACTGCATAGACCAAGCATCTCACCCAAATCATGGATGTTAGTTGGCTGCTTCTGGATATTTACATCTGCCAGTTTCTGCAGCGCTTATAAATGACATAAAAAAAATGCCAGCCATGTTCATGGTTGCCAACAGAGCATATGAGGTGGGTGGTTGATGATGGCACTGTTGGTCAGTCAGTTGTCGATGGCAATTGCAGCTGCACACTCTGTTGCAGCCAGCCAGTTTCCCACACCTCAGATTCCATGGCAGCAAAATTTTCCCTTAAATGAGGGGTATGGACCATGTAGCAAAAATGTGTGTTTTCTTCAAGAAAAGCCCCAAAATTCACCACAGAGCATGTAAACACCCCAGAGCTTCTGGGGACCAGCTTGTAGCCCCCAGATCCCTGTCTCTTTTTTTTTGGGGGGGCGCAAAATTTGTCTCTTGCCCAGAGCACCAAAATACCTTCCTACAGCTCTGCTGGGGTTCTAGTAACCCCGAGTAACAGGGGGGTTACACATATATGGTTAAAGCTGACACTGTGCAAAGCTTACTGGTTTTACCAAACTGGGAAAAAGGTAAGAGTTTATCTGAGGTCTTTAATAGAGTGCTTAAGGGTTCATTTTGTACACCTGGTTAGGTGCTCATAGGTGAAAGATATCTGCCCCCCCAAAAAGCAGAATTATCTGAGCTTGTTTATTAGTTACGCTAGAAAGAGGTTCACAGTTTGAATCCCTCGCAGACTTGAGACCAAAGGTTGATTCAAACCCACAAAACAGACAGGAGGGTTGCCCTATTTCTATTTCCTGTTCACAAGACTGCACTCGGAGGTTGGCACTGTGGAAGCAGAGGGCCTGACCTGCTGAGTGGGTTTGTGACAGATTGGCAGCAGCGGTGCTGATAATTTCCAGATTGGTTGGCAGCGGTGTGCATAAGTTTGGTATTACAAGCTTTTATTGTTCAGTGGGTCAGCTTGATACTGTCACCTCACTTGCAAAGAAAGAAAAAGGCAGTTATTTATTTTTTAAAAGGAAACAGAACTATATCACTTGACTTACAGTCAAGTTCCTACCTGTTTTATTTTTTTTAAAGTGCTAGTGAGAGTAGCAGTAGTTAGGGAAGAAGAAGATAGCTTACAACTACAGTGAGCACACTGTAGACTACTTAAAGCAGTTGTGCAGGAACAGAGGAATCCCATTCGAGGTGAAAGCCACCAAGCAGAACCTCGTGGATGCCCTGATGGTAGCCGATACCCAGAGCATTGAGTCACAGACAATGACAGTAAGGGACTGAACCTTGAATGTGGAAGGGCTAGCAGCCAGTAAAGTGTCCAGATCCGATGAGGAGGGCAGCAAAGCCAATGTCAGAGTCACCAGTATCCTGGATCCAGAAGTACTCAGGCCGTAAACTGAGTTGCGCAGAATGGAGCTGGAGTTTCAGGAGAAGAGGGAGCGAGAACGCCGAGAGGCAGAGCGAGAACAGCAGGAGGCTGAGCATGAGAAGTGTGAGTGCCAGTGGGCTGCAGAGGAGAAGAGGGAGCAAGAACAGTGAGAGATGGACTATGAACAGTGAGAGGTGGACCGTGAGTAGCATGAGTGCCAGAGGCAACATGAACTGGAGAAGCTACAACTCCAACCACCAGCACCAGAGCAGGTAAGTGGCTTGGGTTTAACTGGGATGAAAGGACTGGGTTATAAATTAAATTCCAAATTGATAGCTGAATTTAAAGAGGGGGAGGATATGGATGCCTTTTTAAATTCTTTTGAAAAAGTTTGTATTCAGGCTACAATTCCTAGATAGTCCTGGAGCTTCCAGCTATCCCCTCTACTTACTGGGAAAGCTCGGAATGCATTGGGTCAAATGGACAATGAGGACAGTGATGATTACAACAAACTTAAAGCTGCACTGTTAAAGAAATTTGAATTAACTGCTGAATCATACAGAGCTAAATTCCGTAAGCTCAGGAGAAGCCCTGACATGAGCTACGAGGAGCTAGCCATGAAACAACATCAGTTTTTAAAACGTTGGTGGGAAAGATTGAAGCAAACTCTGTTGATAAAATTGAAATGTGATTTTGTTAGAACAGTTTTTCTGGGCATGCCCAGCAGAGCTGAAAACCTGGCTGGAGGACCGAGATCCCAAAACAGTGCAAGAGGCTGCTGAACTCTCGGACCGCTATGCCAAGAGCAGACCTGCCCTGAGAGTGAATGGGGCGGGTGTGGCAGTGCAGAAAGGGAAAAGCACGCCTTCAGGGTGGCTAAAACCCTCACTGCCTCCACCAAAACCAGTTAGCCCCAGGTTTCAGAGAAAAGATTTCTCTGAGAAAAGAAATGAATGTTGGTTGTGTAAAGAAACTGGGCATATTGCTAGACAGTGTCCCACAAAGGCTAGCAATACACAACAGGGGTCCCGGAAAGAACTGGGTTGTTTGTGTGTCCCTGGAAGTATGCCTGTGAACATGAGGGAGCACATGCACCCAGTCATGGTGAATGGTGTACAGACGCAAAAGTTAAGGGACACAGGGGCCACCCTGGCCTTGGTAAAGGGGGAGCTAGTACAGCCTGGTCAGCTTATACCCAATAAATATGTCACTGTACAAGGGTTCGCTGGTGAAGAGAAAACATTGCCACTGGCCAGTGTTCTCCTAGACTGGGGTGAAACAGGGGGAACTGTGCAACAGGTGGCTGTAGCCAAAACCTTAGCAGCGGATGTGATCCTGGGCAACAATCTCAAACAAGGGATGGTGTGTGCAGTTACCCATAGCCAAGCAGTAAGGGAACATTGTAGTTCCCTGGACCCCACAGAAGCCATTGTGGAAACCACTGGGAGGCTGGTTCCCCAGCCTGTGACTCCTGATATGGAGATTAACGAAAAGGGGGTAGAAATTTCCCCAGTAGTAGTTAACCACACAGCTACTGAGCGTTACTTCGAAAAGGGAGGGGTGACCCATTTTCAGAGGGTTAGGGATATCAGTGATCCTGAGTGCCCCGATGCTTGTGCTAGGGACCCTAGTTTAGCGACTGAAAGGGACCTGTCCCATGCCTTGGGAATGTGTGAGGGGTTTGCTGCTGCTCAGAGAAGTGACCCTAGTCTAGAGAAGCTGAGGACTTGGGCAGACTCTGAAGGAGCACAAGGAGGTGACGGCAAACATAAGGTTTATTGGGAAAACTGACTGATGTATATTCAGGCTGTGCAGACAGAGGGAGGGGAGCTAGGCAGGCAGATTGTCGTTCCCAGGGGTATCGTGAGCAGTTGCTCAAGATTGCACATGATATTCCCTTGTCTGGCCATCTGGGAATCGTGCGCACTATACAGTGGTTGGCCCAGAATTTCTACTAGCCAAACTTCACCCAGCAGGTGAAGGAGTATTGCAGGTCTTGTCACCGGTGCCAAGAAATAGGGAAGACGGACAAGAAAACCCAAGCCGCCCTGATTCCATTGCCCATAGTGGAGGAGCCATTCCAGAGGGTGGGAATGGATATTGTGGGGCCTTAAAATATGCCCAGCTCCTCAGGGAAGAGATTCATCCTAACTGTGGTGGATTATGCCACCTGGTACCCAGAGGCAGTCGCCCAATCCTCACTGAGGACAGATAAAGTGGCAGATGCCTTACTTGGGATTTTCTCCCGTGTTTGGTTTCTGCAGGAGGTTATCACCGATCGAGGGGGTTCCTTTATGTCGGACCTGATGAAATGTTTATGGGAGAAGTGTGGGGTGGTGCAGAGATGCATGACACTGTTTCACCCACAAGCCAATGGACTTGTGGAAAGGTTCAATGGTACCCTGAAGTTAATGCTCCCGGTGTTTGTGAACAGCATGTGAGGGACTGGGAGAAATACCTTCCCCACCTGTTGTCTGCATACAGGGAGGTGCCCCAAGAATCAACAGGATTTTCCCCCTTCAAACTCTCATATGGACGCCGGGTACATGGGCCCCTAGACTTGATCTGGGAGGACTGGGAAAGCAAGCATGCCACCCAGGGAACTCCCATTGTGGATTACGTCCTTAGGTTTAGGGAAAGGCTGAAGGAGCTTTTGGGGACAGCCCAGAGCAACCTGGCAGCTGCCCAACAGAAACAAAAAGTGTGTTGCAACTGCAGAGCCAGAGCTTGCTCATGCATGGTGGGTCAGGAAGTCATGGTCCTTGTTCCTGTCTGGAAAGACAAGCTGCAGGCTGAGTGGGCAGGACCGTACAAAGTGGTTAGGAAGGTTAATGATGTGAACTATATTATAGAGTTACCTGACCGAAGACAGACAGAAAGGATGTACCATGTCAACATGATGAAGTCATTTGCTAATAGGGCTGACATGGTGTTTGCAGTGTGTAGTCCTGGGGAGGGGATGGATGACGGAGACCCCCTTTTGGACTTGATGGAAGAAAGCAAGAAGAAGTCCTCTGTGGAGGCAGTAAAATTTTCTCCCCAGCTGACCCCGGACAAGATCCAGGAAGTAAGGGAGGTTTCAGCAGATTTTGCCCCCTTGTTTAGCGCCAAGCCTGGACTACCTCCTTAGCGATGCATGATATGGAGACAGGGACACAGACACCCATACGATGGACAGCATATCGGGTGTCAGAGGCTGTCTAAAAGGACATTAGGAGGGAAGTGTAGGAGATGCTGGATTTAGGGATAATCCAGAGATCCCACAGCCCCTGGGCCTCACCAGTAGTCCTTGTACCCAAGCCAAATGGCTCTACTCGTTTTTTGTGCAGACTGTCATGGACTGAATGCAGTCACAAAGTCAGATGCCCACCCTTTGCCCCAGACGGACGAACTTCTGGACAAGTTGGGAGGGGTGACCTACCTTACAACTATTGACCTGACCAAGGGGTATTGGCAGGTAGAGTTAACGGACACAGCTAGGGAGAAGTTGGCCTTCATCACTCCGATAGGCTTATTTGAATTTAAAGTAATGCCTTTCGGAATGAAGAATGCCCCAGCCACTTTCCAAAGGTCGGTGAACCATGTGTTACATGGTGCTGAGGAGTACGCCATGGCATACCTGGATGACATTGCCATCTTTAGTGCCTGCTGGGAGGAACACCTGTCCCACCTTAGGGAAGTGCTGGGCAGGATACAGAGGGCCGGGCTCACTGTCAAAGCCGCGAAGTGCCAGGTGGCCATGGGAGAGGTGGTGTACCTCGGGCATGTGGTAGGCAGGGAACTGCTCCATCCTAACCAAATAAAAATAGAGGTAATCCAGGCATGGCCCAGACCAGAAATGCAGAAGCAGGTCAGGAGTTTTCTCGGGACAGCACGGTACTATAGAAAATTTGTACCCAATTACAGTGCCCTGGCTGCTCCCCTATCTGACCTGGTAAAGAAAAGGATGCCAAAGAAAATTACCTGGGACCCAGCCTGTGAGAAAGCCTTTACTAGACTGAAGGAGGCACTGTGTAGTGCTCCTGTTTTGACAAGTCCTGACTATAGAAAACCCTTTATAGTTCAGACTGACGCCTCAGAGGTGGGTATTGGGTCAGTGCTGAGTCAGACATCCAGCCAAGGGAAAGATCACCCGATAGTGTATATGAGTAAAAAGTTACTTCCCAAGGAGCAGGCATACTCCATTGTGGAAAAGGAGTGTCTTGCCATAGTATGGGACCTAAAGAAGTTAGAACCATACTTATTTGGGCAGCATTTTGTGGTATAGACTGACCACAACCCCCTGGTTTGGCTGACACAG
This sequence comes from Neoceratodus forsteri, assembly GCA_016271365.2. Classification (NCBI taxonomy): domain Eukaryota; kingdom Metazoa; phylum Chordata; order Ceratodontiformes; family Ceratodontidae; genus Neoceratodus; species Neoceratodus forsteri. The sequence continues at coordinate 129,270,773 of CM028129.1, forward strand.
ATGGGAAAGAACAATGGTAGATTGCTAAAATGGAGTCTTGCTTTGCAAGGGTATGACATGACAATTCTACGTAGGGCTGGAATGACTATCATCACCGATGACCTGAAATCATCCAAGCAGACCTCTAAAGCAGCAGGTAAGGCTAGAGGGATGTTGGGGTGTATTAGTAGGGGTATCACAAGTCAGAAGAGGGAGGTAATAATCCCTCTTTACAAGACACTGGTTAGGCCCCATCTGGAGTACTGCATGCAGTACTGGAGGCCACACCTTCACAAGGACATTAACCAAATTGAGGCAATCCAGAGAAGGGCAACCAAAATGATGAAGGCACTGCATCAGAAAACATATGTGGACAGATTAACTGAACTCAATATGTATACCCTAGAGCAAAGGAGGGAGAGAGGTGATATGATTGAAACATTCAAACGCCTTAAGGGCATTAACAAGGTGAAAGAGTCTAACATTTCAATATAAGAAAAATAGCAGGACACAGCATGAGATTAGAGGGAGGCAGATTAAGGGGTAATGTGAGGAAGTTCTTTTTCACAGAAAGGGTGGTCGATGCATGGAACAGCCTACCTCAGGAAGTGGTGAATATGAATACAGTACAGGGCTTCAAACAGGCATGGGATAGGCATAAGGGAGCAACACAGATGAGTATGAATAGATAGACCATTGACAGAGCAAAGGCCTATTTTTTGTTTTTTTAGTTGCTTAACCAGGAGTAGCACACTAAGCTGAAAGCTTTTTTACAGGTGCATCCTGGGAGCACAGGGAAGTTAAGTGACTTGCTCAGGGTCACACAGAATGTAAGTGGAAGCTGTGGGATTCAAACCCAGGTCTGGTCTGCTGGATATCATCAGATTTACAGCTCAGAGCCTTAAACCACTGCACTATACTGCCTCCTATGGCACATTCATAAGGTAGAACAAGAAATGGGCAGACTGGACTGGCTTTGCGGTCCTTATCTGCTGTCAACTTCTATGTTTCTATGTTTCAATCAGAACTCAGATGGCTTGTCTCGAGTCTATGAGAAGTGAACTGATTTGGGAAGCTCATCCTATGCAGGGGATAGAGCCCCAAAATTCAGTGTAGGTGGGGAGGAATTGTGACACTCACACAGCTGGTTCTGATTAATCTATGATTTTTGTAATATAAAAATGTGTTATTGAGTGTCTGTCATGAGACATGCTGTGCCTAGAATGACACCCCCCCCCCCCAGGTTTCAGCTACAAAGTGTTACCTGGAAGGCCAGGAGATAATTACAGGCTAGAAGAGACTTAAATTAAGGATCTCCTGTTTATGTGACTTAATTGTAGCTTGCAGCTGGCAGGATGGAAATCATAAACTTTTATGGCATTTAGAGGAAGAATACAGGATATGTCACTTAGGTGTGAAGTCGTATATGCTCTTTGATGTCTGTAAAAGCAGGATGCTGCTCATGGATGAAAGAAGGACTTAAAAATTAACCTTATTTAATTTTCCTTCTGAGTGATGACATCCTGATTGTATAATTTTTATATTATGACAGGAAGGAGCTAGGTGACCTCATGCAAAGAAGTTGGCAAAGCCCGTTTTTAAACTGTAGTCTGTATTCCATTTAGACACATATGTTTGGACTCTGAACCTACAGCATCTGCCTATCAGCACTGTAAGAAGATAAGAATACCTTAGATAGACCAGTCTAAGTGTTTGGTTGGTAGGAAATTGCACTTTTAAACCATATTATTTTAAGTGATTGTATGTTTTTATGATATATTGTTCTGTATTTACATTTTACATTTTTATCTATTTTTAAGTAAACATCTCATTTTAAAGAGAGTACTTGGTGTGCCTTTGAAATTCTTTTTTTTTGACAAGTGAAGCATATATGGTTAAAGCTGATTCTGTGCAAAACTTACTGGTTTTACCAAACTAGGAAAAAGGTAAGAGTTTATTTGAGATCTTTAATAGAGTGCTTAAGGGTTCATTTTGTACACCTGGGGTGAAAGATATCTGCCCCCCCCCCCGAAAAGCAGAATTATCTGAGCCTGTTTATTGGGTACGCTAGCAAGAGATTCACAGTTTGAATCCCTCCAGGACTTGAGACCAAAGGCTGATTCGAACCCACAAAACAAACAGGAGGGTTACCCTGTATCTGTTTCCTGGTCACAAGACTGTGCTCGGAGGTTGGCACTGTGAGAGCAGAGGGCCTGACCTGCTGAGTGGGTTTGTGACTCTTACTTTCTAGTTCATTACTATGAACATACGAAACTGCCAGAAGATACAGGACAAATGGTCTATCGCGTCTGCTTGATTGTGCAGCACAAAGGTTAGACTCCTGCTGCTACCTCTCCCTTGCTCCCCTCTCTTCCCCCCTCATCTTCCCACTGACAAGTATCCTGCCCTTAACCCTATCCCACTCCCTTTTAAAACTCTCCACTGTTTTAAGAGATACCACTTCTTCAGAAAGCCCATTCCATCCCCCTACCACCCTCTCCATGAAGTAATGCTTCCTCACCTCCCTCCTGATTCTACCCACCACCAACTTCAGGCTGTGCCCCTTAGTAATCCCTTCTCCCTTTAATCAAAACATGCCATCTGTACTAACCCTGTTGTTGACCATTAGGTACTTGAAGGTTCCAATCATATAACCCCTTTCCCTTCTTTCCTCCAATGAGTACATGTTGAGGTCCCTCAACCTATCCTCGTAAGGCTTCCCCTCCATACCTCTGATCATTTTAGTCACCCTCCGCTGCACCCCCTCCAGTAACCTGATGTCCTTCTTTAAGTATGGTTTCTTGAACTGTACATAGTACTCCAAGTATGGCCTCACCAGTAACCTGTACAGTGGCAGAATGACTTCCTCCCGCCTAGAGGCGATTCCTCTAGCAATGCACTCCAGCATTCTATTGGCTTTTGCTGCTGCTTTCCTACATTGAGATGAGTGGTTCATATTCTTTGTGAATATTACCCCCAAATCCTTTTCCTCCTCAGAGAAGGACAGCTGAACCCCTCCCAGATGGTAACTGTACCCAAGATTCCTAGCTCCGAAATGTATGACCTTGCACTTCTTAGCATTGAAACCCAGCTACCAAGTGTCTGACCACTGCTCAAGCCTTTCCAAATCTTCTCGGAGGCCTTTTCCTCCCTCTACCCCATCCACAACTGCCCCTATCTTAGTGCCATCTGTGAATAGACTGAGTCTGCTCTTAACTCCAACTGTTGTATCCGCTATGAAGATGTTAAACAGCACTGGCCCCAGCACTGAACCCTGTGGAACCCCACTGGTGACTGCCTATGAGTTGAGAGTCCCCCCACAACCAACCTCTGATGTCTGTCCCCCAACCAGTTACCAACCCACTTAACCAGTTTCTCTCCTGCTCCCAGGTTCCTCAATTTACTAGTTAATCTGCCATGCAGTACCGAGTCAAAGGCCTTGCTGAAGTCCAGTTACAGGACATCTATGGCCCGACTGGTGTCTAGTTCTTTTGTCACTCAGGCAATAAAAGAACCAGGTTTGTTTGACATGATCTCCTGGAGATGAACCCATGCTGGTTGTTGTTCATAAGACTGTTCACCTCCAAGAAGGTCATCAACCTTTCCTTTAGGATCGTTTCCTTGAGCACCCCCACAATGGATGTCAAACTGACTGGTCAATAGTTACCAGGCTAGTCCTCGGGACTGCTCTTGTGCAGGGGTACCACATGTGCCATTCTCCAGTCCTGAGGCATGCACCCTGTCTGCAGGGAGGTATTGAACAAGTTTGCCAGTGGTGCCACCAGGACTTCAGCCAACTCCCTCAGGACTCTAGGGTGCAGCCCATCCATCCCTGGAGCCTTGTCCGTCTTCAGTTACTTAACGCCCTCAGGCACTTTGCTCACAGGGATCTCCCCATCTGTTATTCTAGCTCCTCCCATGCCAGTGTTGCCCTGTCCCTGCAGTATTGGCCCATCTCTCTTCCTGGTAAAAACTGAGCAGAAGTACTCATTGAGCACCTCTGCCTGTTCAACTTCCTTATCTACCCAACCTCCATCCTTCTTTATCCCGGTGATTTGCTCCTTGCAGTTCCTCTTCTCCCTTTTGTACTTGAAGAAGGCCTTGTCCCCCTCCTTAATCCCCTCTGCTAGCCTTAACTCCTTTCAAGCCTTGGCAGCCCTCACAGCCCTGGTCACCTCCCTGGTTTTCCTCGTGTACTCCTCCCTATCCTCCTGTCTTTTGGACCCCTTCTATTTTCAGAAGGCCGTCTTTTTCTCCCTCACCTTTATCTGCACCTCCTTTGACCACCAGCATGGCTTCTTGGTCCCTGCCTTCTTACTGCATTTCTTTGTGCAGGTGTCTGTGGCCACTAACAGGCCTTCCTTCAGGATGGCCCATTTCTGGATGGTATCCACGTGAAGGGTGATGCTAGCCAAATGACCCCTGAGGATGTCAGCCTTCCTGCAGAAGTCAGCCCTTTTGAAGTCAACTGTCTTGGTTTTTGTAGAGATCCCCTCCCTACCCATATCCAAGGAGAACCACACTGTTCGGTGGTCACTACCTGCTAGGGGGCCCTCAGTCCATATGCCCTGCAGATAGTCTCCATCAGTCAGCACAAGATCCAAGATGTTCCCCTTCCTTGTCGGTTCCTCCACCTTCTGTGACATAAATGCATCCTGGAAGGTTTCCAGAATGACCTGCTCCCTAGCGCTTGTGCTAGACATGGTTCTCCAATCCACCCCGATAGACTGAAATCCCTGACCACCACAGTGACACCCTTTCCACAGTGTTTCCATAACTGATCTGCCAGTTCTCTATCGATGCTCTCTGACTGTGAGGGTGGTCTGTACACAACCCCAAGTCTGACCCTGTCACCTTTATTGTTTTACAGTTGAATCCATAAGGCTTCCAGCCTCCCCTCCACCTCCCTCCTCCATACTGCTCACTATCCCTTCCCTCACAAATAAAGCCACCCCTCCACCCTTCCCTTTTGTCCTATTTCTGCGATACAGTCTGTATCCCAGTAACATGATGTCCCAGTCATAGTGCTGGTTGGCCTATGTTTCGGTGATGGCAGCTATATCCACCTCCCCTTCTGCCATTAATGCTTGGAACTCTGGTATTTTGTTCCCCAAGCTCGTTGCATTTAGTGACACCACCCTCCAGCCAGATTACTGATGCAGACAGACTTACAGCTAATGTCAGGAGTGGCTGAAGTGTGTTGTGACCTGACAACAGGAATATGTTGTCTGCCGGCTAGAGAACCGAACCTGGGAGTGCATCAGTGATACACTGCAATACAACTATCGAATGTTATGTGAACATCAAATAACTGCACATTGAAGTATGATGTGCAGCAGCAGTGTGACCATCAATGCTGCTGCCCCACTGACATATTAGGGTGCATAATATGAATGCCGTTGAGTAATACGAAACCATAATCGACAGGCAGACATTGATTTTTCAAGCTGCACGTGTTTCTTTTGCATAGATTGACCCGCTATTGATTAATTAATGTATTTATTTAGGAAATCGGAATTACAACCCTTTGAGTCATAGACTCGATTCCAAAGGCTCCACGTCAGTGTCATAGGCGCTGCAGAACTGTGATATGGACTGATAAAAATGTACATAACAAGTGCAGACCTAAAGTGCCAGAAACACACACACACTCACACAGAAGAATGTCTTTAATACACACACTTTTACATGAACATAACAATGCTACAAGAAGACCCGACTTGACAATAATTGTAATGCACAGCCTATGTATTGCATAGGACCACAAGACATTTACACACAACTCTGAATAATATTCAGCTCAGTGGAATGCAGCAATAGTTCCGCGACTCACTGCTTGGCGATGACCTGGACGCTGACCATGCCCACTCCGGAAGCACAATGTGAGCATGCTGGTGAGGAGGCTTGGAATGACAGAGAAACAAAACAAATTTTCAGAAAAACTTCTGGCCAAAAAGTAAGTACAATGGGATCAAGTCATTATCGCTGCCACAGTGATCAGTTCAGCAGTTTGTTAGGAGCAAAACGAAATCATTGCAAATGATCTTCAGACATTGTGCTTTCATCAGCTCTTTTTCCCACAGCTGCCGGTGTGGTCGTGAGGGCCCAGAAGCTCAGGAACCCCTGCTCTCCTTCAAGCTGCATTCCTCCCATGTGCAGCTGCCGGTGTGGTCGTGAGGGCCCAGAAGCTCAGGAACCCCTGCCCCCCCCCAAGTTGCATTCCTCCTGCATGCAGGTACAAAGTCTAAGAAGCCTGAGGTGCTTCCAATGTGTCTGATCTCAATTTTAAATTTTGGTGCCAAGATCTTTAACTTAAAGCTACTTTCTACCTGTTTCCCATACCTATGTTAATCGGCACAGCAACGAAGATAGTTTACTTTCTCTGTGATAGTTTTTGTAACTGCATATTATTCTGCTCAAATCTCTGCTTCACTTAAATTATTTCTGTAACTTTCTTTCTGCTCAACTCACTCCTTGGGGGTACTTTAATATCTACTCCTGTTCTGGCCAAGTACTTTGTACTGGATGCTGTGTGCCTGGGGTAGCTGTAACTGCATAATATTACTGCTCAAATGTCTGATGTACTTTTAAATTATTTCTGTAATCTTTCTTTTTTAACTCATTCCTTGTGGGTAATTAAATAATTTATTCCTGTTCTGGCACAGTACTTTGTGTTTGAACACTGTGTGCATAGGACTTCTGGTCGGAGCACTGATTACATGGCTGCCTGAGCCTTGCGCTCTCTAACTGACCAAAACCAATCCATGATAATCTGCAGAGCAGATGTCCATCCTATATTCTAAAAGGACGAGAAAAGATTACGTAATGGGCCCCAAGCACAGATTGAAGGAGATTCAGATGAGCAGAGTTGGTAAACAAAAGGGACCAGACTTAGAACAAAATCTCTGGACTGAGGCCTACGCAATGCGGGAATCCCCAACCCAGGATACAGAGCAAGCCCCGAGCACCACCAAGGAAGCCGACTGTACAATAACATCCCGACAGCTCTGTAAAACGCCCCAAAAAATGAATGAAACCCTGAAAAGACTGGAATTGAAAGTCTTTGATCAGCAGCAAGACATACTAGCTTTAAATCAAAAAACGAATGAGATGGAGACAATAATGGTAGACTACACACAAACTACAGACATTCACAACTCAGCCTTGTTAGAACTACACCAACGTACTTGGATGTTGGAGCAGACTCGAGGAGCTGGAAAATCGTAACCGATGCAACAATATCAGGATCCATGGTGTGCCAGAGGGTACAGAATCAGGGAACATGATTACATTCATCGATTCCTTTTTGAAAGAAATATTAAACTTACCGGCGGATAAAAGAATGGAAATTATCAGAGCGCATAGATCCCTTGTACCACGTCCTCGTGACCCAAAGGCAAGACCCAGATCTATTGTTGTAGCGTTCCTTGATTTTCGGATTAAGGAGGAGATACTCACACTGGCCTGGTCCAAGAAAGCAGTCTGGTTTGGGGATGTCAGACTGTACTTTGATCATGATTTCATGCCGCAATTGCTAACCAAGAGAAGGAAGGTCCTTTACATAGTAAAGCTCTTGCAGCGAAAAAATATTAAGACTTTCGTCGAATATCCTGCTAGACTGAAAGTGAGCACAGATAAGGGTCAGTTAAGATTCAAGGAGATGGAGGATGCCACGGAATTTTTGGAGAGACTTGGGCTGACGATGCCAGAAGGACAAGGGAGGCGTAAACCGCAGCAGCTTAAAGAAAGGGACTGGTTGCAGGGGGGACCAAAAAGACAGAGTGGCAGTTCCCGATGGAGTGCATCCGGTGTGTGGGACAGGGTCTTCACAAAAAGACGCTCCCCGGGCAGAGAAACAGAACCAGAAATGTTGGAGCTGGAAGATCGAGCGAGACAGGAGAGCGCAGCAGTGAGTAATGCCCATCCCTCAACTTGAAAAGAAATCGCAAAGCCAAGAACACACACGTAGAGTCAATGACTGGCATCTTTGTCGAAGTCGGAAAGGAAAATAAGCTGAAATGGCTTTGCCAAAGATTGCAGACTTATTTCCAAACGCAGGGTGTGAGACATTAAAACATTGTTAAGAGCTCGTTTTTTGTGAGCAGGATGTGAAACGAAAATAGTCTTGACTAAATTAATATGTAGATACAGTAGATATGGGCTTTGGAGGATCACAATTGAATGAAAAGGCCAGGGTGTTTTTTTTTCTCTCTAAGAAATAGATGAGGCAGGAAAGGGGTTTAGAAAAGAGAAGGATTCGGGAGGGGGATAGGAGGTAGAGGACACCTCCTAATAGTCGAAGGCATACAAAATGCATAGGATGAAGAAGGCATGGGTTTATGTACAGTTGATTTATAGGAAACTACATGTTTGAAATAAAACAATTATTTCAGTGAGGTATTTCTGGGAACAAGTGTAAAAGGGAAGACACCACCACTATGGGGGGGGTCAACTATGGAAGAGGATAGCGGAGGAGCCTTCTCTCTTGCCTTGACCTGACATGACAGCAGGAAAAACCTCCATAAAATTGCCCGGATAAAAGGGGATGATTGACGGGAGGGAAACATGGCGGGAGAAAGGGGGGGAGGGACGAGGGAGGGGAAAGTGATAACTGGATAGAGACATAGGGTGGGTTAAAAGAAGGGGCATGATGGTGGGCCCTCCATCTCCTTGCTGGGGGATTGTATCTTTCTTTCTGGGGGAGGGGGGGTTCTTGTGAGAATAAAAGTCATGGGTCACTCCAACCCAATTAGAAAAAACTAAGGCAGGAAGGTCAGGGGATGAGTGGATGAACGCAGGGTGCTGTGGCCAGCATATCATTGTATTTAACTACAGGAGCGCTCAGTGCCCCAGAAGTAAGGCTTTTCGGACCAATATAAGACCTGGCCCTAAAGAAAAGCAAGGAGCTTTGGACATTGAAAAAGAGCTCCCTAGAGGGGGTCTCCTGTTTGGGGACGCTGATTACCCCTCTATGCTTGCCTCCGCCTGGATAAGGTGTAGGTGAGAAAAGAGCCCCAAAAATGGGACTCCTACCTTGGAGGTCACTTACCAAGCATTGTTCAAAGGCCAAGTTGGCCATGAAGAGTTACCATAGTTATAATGTTAATGTTTGCTCTCTAATTTGTTACTGGGATGTGTTCTGTTTTTGGGGGTGGTGGGGCAGCATGGAAGGCGTGCCTAAACAGAGAGAGTCTTGAGGAGGAGTCCAGGGAGATCTGGTAAAAAGAAGTCAAGATCTGAATTTCTTGGATGGTGAGTAGAGATATGACGGTCTGCTCCTAGAATGTCAATGGTCTCACGAACCCAGTCAAAAGATCTAAAATTCTGAGCCAGGCTAGGAAAGCCAAGGCAGACTTTCTATTTCTTCAAGAGACCCACTTGTCGATGTCAGAGCATAGTAAGTTACTTAAATGGGGTTTTAGAGAAATGGTTGCCTCCTCTTACAAAAATGGCAGGCGAAGAGGCACGACAGTGTTGGTGCCAGCAAGTACCGCATTTGAAAAAATGGAGGCGAGGGCCGATAAGGAGGGCCGATATGCGATGTTAAAAGGTAAATTCAGAGGAAATATGATAACATTGGTGTCGGTGTACTTTCCCTCAGGCTCAACATTACCCGAGTACTGTTCTTTTTTGACCACTCTATTAGAGTGGGGGGATGGAATTTTGATCTGTGGGGGGGATTTAAATTTAGCTTTGAATCCTGATATGGACTCCTCCTCTAAAGTCCGAGGGAAATCGCATAAATTAGCTAGAAAGGTTCAGAAATTGCTCGGGGAATTTGGACTAGTGGACTCTTGGAGACACTTGCATAGCTGACAAAGAGATTATACCTTCTTCTCTGCGGCTAATAATAATACATATTCGAGACTGGATTATGTGTTGGTGCTGAGGAACGAGGTATATAGAGTTTCAGAGGCTTGGATAGGAAATCTCCTTTTTATCAGACCATGCGCCTATATATATATTAAAATTGACTTAGGAGAACTACGTCGAAACACGATCTGGTGATTAAACATATCATTGTTAAAAGATAAAGAGGTGAAGGACACAATAGTAGAAACATACAGAAACTACATAGTGGAGAATACAGGGCAAGATACATCGCAGGCAATCTGTTGGGATGCCGCAAAGGCAGTGCTGCGAGGTAGGTTCATACAGCTGGCCTCTCGGTAAAAGAAGGAACGAGAAGCCAGAAAACTTACCCTAACTGAACGGATAGCAGACTTAGAGAACCAACAAAAACAAAAATACGATAGGGGGGCGTAAGAGACAACTACTGGAATATAAGAGAGAGCTTATAGGTATTTTAGATTATCAAGTAGAACAAAATTTGCTCTTTCTGAGACAACAATATTATGAGGGAGGTCCTCGATCATTGCGTCTTCTAGCCAGCAGACTGAGGGTAAGGCGTGCGAAAGCAACCATAACAAAAATCTGGCACCCTGGAACAGGTAAGGTAGTACAGGGAGTGCAGGAGATAGCTGATGCCTTTAAGACATACCATTCTAAACTTTATGTGGAGGACACAGATATAAGAGAGGATAGAATAAGGACATTCTTAGAAACACTTCAATTACCATGCCTAACTAAAGAACAGGGAGAACACTTGATAGGCCGGAGGAAATACGAGGTGAAATAAGCTGGCTTAAGGTAGGCAAATGTCCAGGCTCTGATGGACTTCCATCAGAGTTTTATAAAATGCCTTGGGGATCAGGTGCAACCTCTGCTGACACAGGTGTATGAGGAGGTTTTGAGGGGTGAAGCCCCGCCTCCTCCCTCTTGGGCTCAGGCGGTGATCTCGGTGATACCTAAGCCCGGAAAGGACCCAGTTAAGTGTCCCTCTTATCGACCGATATCTCTGTTGAATACTGACTATAAGATACTGGCCTCTCTGTTGGCAAGACGTCTACAAGAATACCTCCCATCCCTAATACATATAGACCAATCTGGTTTTATACCGGGTAGACAAGCACAAGATAACTTGAGTAGGACAACTCATATAATTGATCAGATTAATCTCCTAAAATTACCCTCACTGATCATGAGACTGGATGCTGAAAAGGCATTCGATAGAGTGTCATGGCTTTTCTTGAGGGAGGTCCTTTCCGGGTTTGGATTCCTGGACCAATTGACAACGGCCATATTTAAATTTTACGAATCCCCACGGGCACAGGTACGAGTAAACGGTCATATATCAGAGGCCTTTATGTTGGGAAGGGGCACGAGACAAGGATGCCCGCTTTCCCCACTGCTGTTCACCCTATTTATTGAGTCCCTCGCTCAGAGCATATGTCAGAACCCAAAGATAAAGGGAATTAGTATAGGGGGACAGACCCATAAGCTGGCCCTACATGAGAATGATGTACTACTCTATCTCTCTGACCCAGAGGCATCCCTGACTGAATTATTCCGCCAGCTGGATGACTTCTCTAAGTTATCTGGATATAAGTTAAATAACACCAAAATGAAAATATTGAATTTCTACTATACCCCCCTCTAACGAGATCAAAACAAAGCAACCAATGAAATGGGAGCAGATAGAAATAAAATACTTAGGGATACGGTTGGGAAGGAACAATGAGCAGCTAAGAGACTTGAATTATCCACCAATAATAACGCAACTTAAAAATGACTTCCAAAGATGATCATTGTTGCCCATTTCATTTTGTGGCAGAGTACAAGCCCTTAAGATGAACGCATTACCATGCCTCCTTTACCTGTTCCAGTGTGTTCCATGTGTGCTCTCTACGTTGGAGCTGGAAATATGGCAAAGTATGCTTTTTCTTATTTATGGAAGGGTAAAAAACCCAGACTGAGAAAGGCGCTTTTGTATTTTCTGAAAGCAGAAGGAGGCCTGGCATTCCCACACCTACAGGGCTACTGGGTGGCAGCCCAGATGAGGATCGCGCTGCTCTGGGGTAATCCGGGATATGATATACATTGGAAGAGAATAGATATCTGGAAACAAGGGAGTCCCCCACTACAGGCGGCCTTATTCGGGCCCAAGGACCCAGATGAAATAAAGGGTTTTTCAGGCACGAAGGCAGTAGTTGAGGGCTGGAAAAGGGGAACAAGTCAGGGCACTACATCTAAACACCTTTGGCGAAACAGATGGTGGGCTTACGACCATCGATTTGTACCAGCAAAGACTGACGGATGGTTTCAGAGGCAAATTAAGAGAGGACTATACGCGCCTTTTCAAATAATGGTAGGTAACTCATTATAGTCCTTTGAAGCAGTGCAAGAGAAATATAAATTGCAACAAACAGAAAGAATCAGATACTACCAGTTAAGAGACTACCTGAACATACAAATAAATAAATCAATGCTGGAAGAGCCGGCCTCAGAAGAGAGCGGGCTGTTCCCAAGGATTTGGGGTTCACAGGGAGTGGAGCGCATCATCTCCGTATTATATAATAGGTACACGGCAGACAGGGTGACCACCTCACATTACATAAAGAACAGATGGGAGCAGGATCTAATGATCCCCATCACGGATAAACAATAGTCACTGGTATGGAGAAGTACTTGGTCAACAACTAGCTCACTTGCATGGTGTGACTTCTGTTGGAAGTTGAGGACCCGATATTTCCTGGTCCCAACTCAGATGGTGGATTTTAAGGGGGAGGCCACAGCAAAGTGCTGGAGGGGCTGTGGAACACATTCTGCCTCCCAGGCGCATATCTTCTGGTCTTGCCCAAATATTGCCTCATTCTGGGAGGAGGTGACTCGCTATTTAGAGTGGATATTCGTGCTTCAGACAAAACTTGGGCCCGGACACTTAATATTGGGATTAGTCCCTAGAGAACTCGATGACAGGGACACTAGATACCTATGGGTAATCCTGGTAGCAGCTGTATTAAAGGCTATTACCAGAAATTGGTTACAACTGAGAGCCCCAGAGATAGCGGACTGGAAGGAGTTGGTTGAAGCCATACATAGGTTGGAAAGGCTAACAATTAACCTTAATCAAAAGCCACAGATATACCAACAGAGATGGACTAGGTGGATACTTCTTGATAATGGATAGGCGACAAAGATATAGATCTCCCTCCTGTGGTTGCAAAGTGCCCCCTGGTCTTCTACTTCTCCTGAACAGATCTCTCTTTCTCTAATATGTGACATATTTGGATTGAATTTCAGATTCATGACATAGGGTTGCAGGAACACATCCCAGACAGTTACAGTTATGGTTTCTATAATTTTACTGAAGGTTTGTTAACTATGACATTTGGTATGAAGAACATTTCAGTACATAAGGAAAAGCAAGTATACTTGTACAGATTTGGTAAAAAGTTAGAACTTAATGAAGTACTAATTGTAAGATCAATCAAATGTTGATGGATGTACTATGGCTATGGATAATAAACTAAGTATAAAAAAAATGAACACTGTGTGCATAGAGAAGCCCAGCTCTGTGAGCAATTTGCCACGTGTACACCCCCCAGCCTAATCTATTGTTACCTTCTCCCCTCCCTTTGCCTAGTCCTTCCCCCCTCCTACCTTGCTTTATCTGTGGTTATATCACACACTTTTCTCCCTTTTTCCCACAGCTGCCAGTATGGTTGCGAGGGCCCAGAAGTTCAGGAATCCCTGCCCTCCCCTCCCCTGAGCTGCATTCCTCCCATGTGCAGGCACGAAGTCTAAGAAGCCTGAACCGCTTCTAATATGTCCGATCTCAATTTTGGCCCCTTCGATGCTCCATGTCGGTTACCCCACTGCCCCGCCACCATCCTTGGTAAACTCTCCCCTATACAGTGTGCCACTGCCCACGTGATTGTGCTAAATTGAACAAATCAACCCACTTTCCCATCTGCAGCTTTTTGCCACTCACCAATAGTTGCCACTCTGTTTCCCTTCTGCTTGCACTTCTCTACTGGCTACCTCCCCCTTCGACTCTAGCACTCCTACTACTTGCTGCACGCTGGTTTTTCCCCATCTTACCCACACTCCCTGAGCATGCTCCCTTTCTTCCTCACTCTCCTTTCCTTCCCGGTGCCATTTGCATATCTTCCATCATCCTCCGACCCTCAAGCGAATGGATGTCAATTCTTGTATGACCCACTGCTTGCCCCACCACCCTCCTTTGCTACCCCCCCCGAGCCTCTCCCTGTAGTGCACCCCAAGCTGGGCAGCTGGCCTTTCTATCTTACCCCTGAGTTTCCATGCAGGTCTGCTTGCCCTGGAGTTCCCCACTCTAGCAACCCCAAAACAAACCCCCCCTGCTTCCTTCTTCACACCAAAAGGTTACACTAGCCATACCCAGGTTTATGGTAGCCCTACTGCCCCGATGGCTGGGGATATTGAACCTATCCTGACCCAGACACCCCACTCTACATCTCTCATGGGTCCTAAAGTTATCCCACTTAAATATTTGCAGCCTCTTACCCAAATTAGCCCTGCTGCAACTGATTGCCTTTTCCCATAGCCCTGATATCTTGATTATTACTGAGTCCTCGCTGAAACCCCTCACAGAGATCTGCTGCAGGAGGAGAGTTTTACCTTTAAGGACTCTGGTGGACCACACTACCCCAGCTGTGTGCAGGCTTCCCTGGCTGTGTGTGTTACTGTGGGCTGTAGTCCCGGCCTATATAGGGGAACAGAACAAAGACCTTCATTAATATGCAGTGGGAGTTTGTAGGCCTTGTCACTGCTAGTCTGAAGACTGCACTCTATTGCGTATGAGCAGACACTGCTCCATACTGTGCATGTTCCAAACTAGGAAGTCCCAAGGGGATGAAACAAAACCAAGACAAGATGGTGCCTTGTAAGACCTGCAGCAGGAGACGCCACACCACGCAATGAGTTCCAGGCAGTGTTCCAGAATTCCTGAGTAGCTTAGCTGATAAGGAACAGAAATAGCTGCAATCTGTACTAGCAGAGTAACACAGGCAAAACGGATGTAAACAGAGACAAAAGCAGTACTGGAGAGTCCTATCTGATTGTACAACCAACATGCCTGCATCTCTGTCCCAGGCTACTCAATCATCCAGCACGACTGGCTGGAAATAAAAGGAGTGGTGGCATAGTCATGTATTTCTCTTCCTCCCTCCTTTACACCCCTATCATTCTTTCATTGCCACCCTTGCAGAATATGGATATCTTATTGGAAAAAATCTTCCTCCCCTACTCTTTATCCATCTTTATAGCTGGCTCCTACTGCCCTCCTGACTCCCCTACATCCTCTATCTTGGATCTCCTGGCCACCTAAAAATGCAATGCATCGGGTGGAGAGCTACATATCCTAGGTGATTTCAATGTGAATTGGCACTGGAAAGGAGCAGGGAAATCCTAGCCCCTCCAAAAACAAATCAGGGTAGTAAGTGAGGTAAACACCAAGATAGAGATGTCGATAGGGAGAAGTGCATGGGTAAATGGAGAAAATGACAAATGCAATAAGGACAGGGATGGGGCAAAAAGGGGTAAGGCCATCAAGAAATGGAGGGTAATGAGTACCAATGCCCGTAGTCTGGGCAACAAGCTCCCTGAACTGGTGGCCTTGATGGAAGAGGGATGCCTGGATATCGCAGCAGTCACAGAAACATGGTACACAGACAACCATGACTGGGATGTTAACATACCAGGGTGCACAACCTACAGGAGAGTCGGAGGGAGAAGAGGGGGCGGAGTAGCTCTCTATGTAAAGGAAGGGATAAAAACAACTGAATAAAAGCGTAAACAGGGAGGAGAGGAGGCACTGTGGGTCACCTTAGCGACTGGAAATGGCACCACAATCCGCACAGGGGTTGTATACAGACCCCATGTCAGGGGGAGGGAATGGACAAGGATATGATAGAAGGCATCCTTAGGATGGCAGAGAAAGGGGAGATGCTGCTGATAGGGGATCTGAATAAGTCAGATGTTAACTGGAGCACCTTTGCTACAGCCACATCCAAAAGCAGGGCCATTCTCGATGCCCTTCAGGTGGCACACCTCAGACAGCTAGTTTTAGAACCCACTCATGAGGGAGCAATCTTAGACCTTGTACTATCAAATGGGGACAGAGAGAGGATCTCAGATCTAAACGTGGGTAGACATCTGGGAACAAGCAACCACCAAACAGTGTGGTTCACAATAAACTCAGCTACAGAGTCAAGCCATACAAAAGTGAGGGTTCTGGACTTCAGGATGCCTGACTTTGGCAAGATGGGACAGTGACTTAGAAAAGCACTAGCAAACAGGCTAGAAGGAGGGGTGGAGGCAAGCAACAATTGGGGAAACATCAAAACTGCCATCACAGAGGCAACAAGTCTTTGTGTAAAGCAAATAAACAAATCAAAATGAAAGAAAAAGCCACTATGGTTCTCAAAAGAGGTGGCAGTGAAGGTTAGGGAGAAAAAGATAGCATTTAGGAAGTATAAGGAAACACAGAAGGAGAAGGACAGATAACTGTACCAGTTAAGGCAGAAGGAACCAGAAATAGTAGTCAGAATAGCAAAGGCCCAAACTGAGGAAAAGATAGCCAACTCGGTTAAGGAGGGGGATAAAACCTTTTATAGGTATATCAGGGAGTGTAGAAAGACAAAGGGAGGGATAGTGAGGCTGAATTGAATGGACAGTGGGTGGGCAGAGAGGGACAGTGAAAAAGCAGGGATACTGAATGAATACTTCTGCTCAGTATTCACAAAAAAGGAGGAGGGGGAGGTGCCTAATCCAATTAACAGAGTCACTCTGGATGAGGGGGTTGATTCCAGTCCTTTCACAGAAGAAAGGGTTCTGAAATAACTCCTAAAACTGAAGGTGGACAAAGCAGTGGGGCCAGATGGAATTCACCCCAGAATTCTAAAAGAATTAAGGAGAGAACTAGTGACACCACTGACTACCCTTTTTAACAAATCATGGGAGGATGGTGTGGTACCTGAGGACTGGAGTAAGGCGGATGTGATTCCCCTTCACAAAAGTGGGAGCAAGACAGAGGCAGGAAACTACAGACCTGTCAGTTTGACTTATGTGGTAGGGAAAGTGATGGAATCACTTCTGAAGGAAAGAATTGTTGAGTACCTAGAGGCCAAAGGCGCACAGGAACCAAGGCAGCATGGGTTCACAGCGGGAAGGTCATGTCAGACGAATCTAATTGATTTCTTTCACTGGGTGACCAAAGTAGTAGACCAGGGAGGGGCTGTGGACATGGCCTACCCAGACTTTAGCAAGGCGTTTGACACAGTACCACACAAAACATTAATAGTCAAATTAACCGGCCCGGGAGTGGGTCCCAGGGTGGTAGCCTGGGTAAAACATTGGCTGGACAACAGGACACAGAAGGTAATTGTAAATGGAGTCCACTCTGAAGAAAGAGGGGTTACTGTAACTAGTGGGGTACTGCAGGGCTCAGTACTGGGTCCAGTCCTTTTTAATGTCTTTATAAGTGACATTGCAGAGAGACTGGAAGGAAAAGTATGCCTCTTTGCAGATGACAAAGATCTGCAACAAGATTGATACAGTCAAGGAGGCATGGAAAGGATGAGAAGGGACTTGGCAAGGTTGGAGGAATGGTCAGAAGTATGGCAACTAGGATTCAATGCAAAGAAGTGCAAAATAATGCACCTGGGAAACAAGAACCCAGGGGAAGAATATACAATGGGGGGGAGGTAGTAACAACAACAAAAAAGGAAAGGGGCCTGGGGGTAATCATATCAGAATACCTTAAGGTTAGCAAGCAATGTGAGAAGGCAGTAGGGAGGGATGGGGTATACTGGGATGCATAGGGAGAGGCATCACCAGCAAAAAACAGGAAGTTGTTATCCCGCTGTACAGACAGTTGGTGAGACCCCATCTGGAGTACTGCGTCCAGTTCTGGAGACCCCATCTCCGTAAGGACATAGACAGGATAGAGGCAGTCCAGAGGAGGGCAACTAAAATGGTGCAGGGTCTGCAAGAGAAGCCGTATGAGGAGAGACTTAAGGAGCTTAATATGTATACCCTTGAGGAAAGAAGGGAGAGGAGGGACATGATAGAAACTTTTAAGTACCTCAGTGGAATCAACAAAGTTCAAGAGGGTAGCATCTTTCAGAAAAAGAGATGTGCAAGAACAAGGGGACATAATTTAAAGATAGAGGGGGGCGCAACTAGGGCAATGTGGGGAACTATTTTTTCACAGAGAGGGCAGTGGATGCATGGAACAACCTTCCTGAGGAGGTTGTGGGGTCTAAAACTGTGGGAGAATTCAAGAATGCATGGGACAGACATAAGGCAATTCTTGTGGGGGGTAGGAAGAAATAGGCTTTTGGTTAACTAGGATCTGTGGCCTATACTGTAGGTAGGGAAATGGGCAGACTAGATGGGCCAAGCGGTCCTTATCTGCCATCAAAGTCTATGTTTCAATGTAATGTGAGGAAGTATTTTTTCACACAGAGGGTGGTGGACGCATGGAACAGCCTTCTGAGGAGGTTGTGGGGTCTAAAACTGTGGGAGAATTCAAGAATGTATGGGACAGACATAAGACAATGTTTGTGGGGGGTAGGAAGAAATAGGCTGTTAGTTAAATAGGATTTGCAGCTTATCCTGTAGGTAGGGAAATGGGCTGACTAGGTGGGCCAAGCGGTCCTTATCTGCCATCAAACTCTATGTTTCTATGTTTCACCAGCTCTAAAATCTGCAGTGAAGTTGCAGCCTTAAATCTGTCTCAACTGATTGCAGAACCCACCCGACTGAACCCCAAAACTCAAAACCACTCTCTTCTAGACTGGTCCCTTACCTCACACCCGCACCGAATACTAGCAGCAGGCCTCTTACCTGACTCCCTAAGTGACCATCAGCTAGTCTACACAGTAAGGAAAATCTTTAGGCCCAAGGCACCCACCCCACCCCCAGAACCCTCCTGGTCCAGTCCTATAAATCCTGGGACCTAATTTCACTCCTAAATGACTTGACAAACACTGACTGGTCCTGCATCCCCTGTGCCACCTCTATTGACTCTGCTCTGGAATATTTCAAGTCCAAGTTCCTCTCAATCTGGGACACATATGCCCCCCTCAAACGGACCAGGGTACAGGGCGCTCACCTACCCTGGATCACCACCAACATCATGGCTTGCCTCAGAGCCAGGGGCCAGGCCTGGACGTCCCACAAAGCCTCCGGCTCCTTCTCAGCTCACCAACATTACCGCACACTGCATAACGCCTGTACAAGACAACACCACCAGGCAAAAGCAAACTATTTTAAATCCACCTTCCTCACAATTCTAAATCACCCCTCTAAATTCTGGAACGTAGTACAAACTCTTTTCACCCCGCCATCCCAGCCTCCCACCCCGTCATAAATACAAGCGGCTCCACTGTAACGGAGCTACTCGCTGTGGCCACGGAGTTTAACACCAACTTCACAAGCTGTACTTCTGCTCTACTATCCTCTCACTCACCCACCTCTCCACCCCCTTCTATCCCACCCCTCCATGCCCAAACTTCTCCCCCTACTTTCTCCCTTTAATATATAGCAGTATAGCCTAGAGGTTAGAGTAACGAGCTGTGAACGAGCTTGGTACATCTAGCAGACCAGACCTGGGTTTGATTCTTACAACCTCAGTTTGCATTCTGTGTGACCCTGAGCAAGTCACTTAACCACCCAGTGCTCTCATGTCACCCATGAAAACAGGCACTTGTGCCTAGTGGGCCTTACCCACTTACCAAAAAACTAAAATAAAATAAAAAATACATTACCCCAGCCAAGGTTTTTAATGCCTTGCTCACGCTAAATCCTAACAAAGGTAAATGCCCCACTGGGTTGGACTCCAAAATGCTCTACCTGTCTGCCCCTGCCATCGCCACCCCCTGGCCTCGCTCTTCAACCTTTCATTCTCTCTCACTACTGTCCCATCTGAATGGAAGCATGCCACAGTCATCCCCCTTCTGAAAGGTGGTGACCCCTCCTTCCCCGGGAACTACCACCCTATCTCCCCTCCTACCAATCCTTGCAAAACTTCAGGAGCACCTAGTCCTCTCCCAGCTCACCTCCTTTCTTGACTCCTCCTCCTCTTTCTTTACACCCTACCAGTCTGGGATTAGGAAGTCCCACTCCACCACTATCTCCCTCCTAAGGCTCACTGACGCCATCCTTACTGGTATAGATCAAGGCTGCATCACCTCTGCTATCTTTGTCGACCTTGCAAAGGCATTCAACACTGTATCACACTCTCTCTTCCTGTTCAAACTCTCCCAAGTGGAGCTCTGAAGTGAGGCCTCCAGTTGGTGCCACTCCTATCTGGTAGGCAGGTCCCAATCAGTCAGAATTGGAAACACCACCTCTGCCTCCCTACCCATCATGACTGGTGTACCCCAAGGCTCGGTCCTTGGCCTGCTCCTATTCTCCATCTTCCTCAATGATCTGCCCACTGCCTGCCCACACACATCCATCCATATGCATGTGGATGGCACTGCCCTGTTTACATCCAGTCCCACAACATCTGATGTGGCGTCCATTTTACAGTGCAACTTCAATGATATCCAGCACTGGCTTCGCTTGAATCAGCTTTTTCTGAATGCCAAGAGAACTGTCTCCATGACCTTTGGCACAAGGCAGAGACTTTCTTGGCTACCCCCCCCTACTTTACACACCCTGGATGGCACTATGCTGGAGGACTGCTCCTCCTTTAGATACCTCTGGGTCAGGCTTGATCAGCACCTCGACTTTTCTGTACATATTGATGCCATCCACAAGCTTCACCTCAAGATGGGTGCCCTGTATCGCAACCGTGGTCGCATCCCACTGCTGGCCCGCTGTGCAATTGTACAGAAAATGATTCTCCAATTTTTGACTATGGTGATGTAGTCTACAATGCCGCTCCCAAGTCCACCCTAACCAGACTGAATACCCTTTTCCACTCCTTCTGTCGTTCTGCTCTTGACTGCCCTCCCTCCACTCATCATTGCCTCCTCTGCCAAACACTGGGCCTCCCCTCACTACAAGACTGGAGGCAATCCCACTGCGCTAGGCTCACAGCCAAATTTTGGACCCAGTCCCTGCCCTCTTACCTCTCAGCAGCCCTAACGACGCTTCCCATCCCCATGCACTCACTTAGAAATGACGACACCCATTCCCTGTCTGTCCCTCATATGTCCACCTCTGCAGGCCAAGCAGCCTCCATTACTGCATGCCTTAACTCTGGAATTCTCTCCCCTTGGCCATTCGTCATGCCTCCTCCACTCAACACCTCAACTCCCTTCTCAAAGTCCAATTTTGCTCCCTCTATCCCCCAGCCTATGCCGGAGGCCTGGCTGGGAACTGTGATTCTAACTGTTAACCTTATGGGGATTCCTCTGCACTGTTAATTACTATCTGCTGTTACCTGACTCTTGTCAGTGAGTTGTTTACTTATTCTTTTTGGGTACTATTTGGCCTCATTTTATTTCAGTATTCATATATTGCCCACTACTGGATGTATTATTTTCACCTGAAATTACTCTGTACTGCCTTATTCTGTATGTCTCCCTGTTTCCCATCCTCCCAAGATGCATCTGGAATCAAGCAGTAGTCTGCTCAGTATGTCTTTCTGGTAAAACGGTTAAATAAATAAATAAACAAATAAATAGCATACAGGCATGACACCATGCTACCTCTGTGTCTATATATATAGGGTGATCTATGCACCCCATGAATGCCTATTTTAACCTTTCAAATTATGTATTTTATTAAAGTTTATTTTTGTGTTATATGTGCTCCAAAGCTTTGTTTTTAGAATGAAAGGACGTGCTGGGTGGGATAAGGGTGGGACTGTATAGATGGCGTTGGCTGGCATGGTCCATTTAGAAGAGCTGTGGACCCCTACACTTGCCAGTAATGGCAATTATGTATCTCTGGATGGAAATTTCAGTGTCTGGTCTGTAGTGCTGTCCAGGGAAAGTACAGAACTGAGAGACTTGGAAGGGAGAGGGAGCAGCTATAGTAAGGCTCTGATAAAACCCACCACCTGCAGGGCTAACCCTGTTTACCTCTTAGCATTTTGTCACTGAAATTTTGGAAACAGACACTCATAATGTAGGGACATGAGAGGCACTGGTTTTAGTAATGTTGGCAAATCATGATCAGACAGAGACACATTCAGAAAATTGGAAGCTAGTGACTTAACTGCACTCTACCCTTGAGCACGTGCTGGATACTAGCTGAAAGTCATAACAGTACAGTGATAACGACTCACATTGAATCTTTTGTGGGATCCCTCTCTTGAACTGTCAGATAATTACAGCTCTTAATCACACCAGGCCATCTGGAAGAGAGAGAGAGAGAGAGAAAGAGGGAGGGAGGGAGAGAGAGAGAGAGAGAGGGAAGGGGGGAGAGAGAGAGAGAGAGGAGAGGAGAGATATTAGCATGAGGACTAGAGCCTGCTAAAGTTGGGACTTTTTTAACTTCATTAACAACCATGGAAATCTTGCACTAGTCAAGACAGACAAGAAGAGATTAGCTGCACTAGCCCTAGTCAATTTGCACTATGCATTGAGCTAGTAAAACAATGTTAAAATTGACCTCTGTGTATAGTAGTTTCCATTGATCGCACTACAGGAATTTGCTGTGTCACTGTTCCCATTTTTTTTCCCGTTCAATTGGTACACAACTAAAAGTACTAAATATGGTTAATTACTATGTTGTTGGGGGGGGGGGGTGCAGTAATAATCCGTCAAGTGATGTTTCTCTTTTTGAATTCCCTAAACGTGATAAGTCACCGGTATGTATCAAGAAATGGGTGTCCTCTGTCCTCCTTGATCAGGAACGGGATTGGCCGTCAGCTGCTGCCCCCACAATTTGTTCTGCCCATTTTGAAGGTCACTGTTTTTCTGATGCCATGAAATTCCGCTTAAAATTTTGCAAATCTCTAAAATTAACCAAACAAGCTGTTCCTGTAATTCATCCTGTTAGACCCCAGAAACAGTTGCGATCTGCAAACCCTTATAAAAGGGGTTATGAGGATGGACAGCCAAATGAGTCTGTAACCATGCGAAGAGGTCTGGCTACGGGCAGACTAATGGTTTCAAGGGTCAGCTAATATGTTTAATCATTTTAATCTGTTTCTGTTAGCTCACTGTTGATGATGGGTGACATGTAAGTGTATAAAGTGTTATGTACTGTCAGTGAAAAACCCATTTGATTTTCACTACCAAGCAAAGAAAGAGTCAAAAAATGTACTGGCAATTCTGGCTCAGTTATTTCAAACTTCCTGAATGGGTATCCTGTCCAGGGTGGTACATAAAGTACCTACTATTAGATAAGCAGTGGGCTCGGATGGGCTATCTGGCTTTCTCCTCCCAGACCCAGTTGATGGTATGGATTAACCACAGATAATTAAATAGGATGCTTTATTAGTAAACTGAGCAGTAATCCTTGACCATCCCAGAGACCTGCATATGAAATAATGTCTGGATAGTCTACATTGACTCATGAATTGTCCTCTGGATTGCCTCCACCCCTTTTTTCTGTTTGATAAAACAGTGGTAACAGTGCTGTATTAGCTCTTATTTCATGTATTGCTGTGCTGTTGTGCTTTTTTATTGTTGAAAAATTCTTGAACAACATCTAATTTCAACAAAAAAAGAAAAATCCATTTGTCTGACTAAGGAGAGCTGTGTGGAAGGTCATACTCCCTATGCTACCATGTTATTCACACAAACCACACTCACAAATGGAGCAGTGAAATCCTGTTTTATAACTGTCAATGAAAGTGCCTTTAAAAAATTGTATGCTGTACTCGCTTTTGGTGACTGGAAACCATGTGTCCCACCTTGTCACCCAGCCACATCACCCGCCTTCTCTGGGGATTAGCTGTCTTCCTTTGTCACCCTGTATTCCCTCCTATGTTGTGGACATCTGGTGGTGGAAGGACCCCTGACAGAGACTCACTGCTTTGTAAGGAAGCTGCCACCACAGTCAGTGTTGTGAGTTATCCATTGTGACAATAACACATTCTCTTCCGGCACTTGGTTTGTTTTTTACATATATTTTTTTCCTGGAGACACGTGACAATGATAGGAGCTCTTAAAGCACATGCAGGCTCGTGTCAGTGCCAGCACAGCATGTTGTACTGGCTCCAAGCTTTTTGGCTCTGTTTTCTTCCCCCCTACCGCTGCTGAAAGGCTGTTCCAGGAGTCTACCACCCTTGCTGTGAAGACGTACCTCCTCACATCTGTCCTGAATTTACCCCGCTCCAGCTTCGTAATATGCCCCCTTGTTCTACAGTACCTTTAACTCTGAAAAATACACTACACCTGTACCTTATTAACCACCTTGGGGTATTTTGAGGTCTCGGTCATATCACCCCTCTCCTTCCTCTTCTGCAGGATGTACATATTGAACTCCTTTTCCCTCTCTTCATAGTGCTTCAGAAGCAGACCATGCATCAATTTGGTAGCCTTCCTGTGGACTGCCTCCACTCTGTCCATGTCCTTTCTTAGATGTGGTCCCCAGAACTGGACACAGTACTGTAGCTGAGGGTCTTACCGGCTGTGCATTCAAGGACAACACTACCTCTGTCTTTCTGCTAGTAATACCCCTTTCTATGCACCCCAGAATCCCAGTAGCCCTCCTGACTGCCTTGTTTGACTTCTTGGCTAGTGGCTACCTTTTGGTCAACTGATATGTTTACCCACATGTCTTTTTCATGCTTGTTCATTGTCAATAACACTCTCCCCATTTTGAACTCCTCCCCTGGGTTTCTGTAGCCTAAGTGCATTATTTTGCACCTTTTTGAACTGATACCTAGCTGCCATACCCCTTAGGACTCCTCCAGGTTTTACAGATCTCTACTCACCCCCGCCCCCCACGGAGTGTCCACCTGTTTCACATCTTGGTGACATCATCAATGAAGCAAGCCTTCCTTTTCAGATGCTCTGCTATGTAACTTATAAAATCATTAAAGAGGACTAGCCTCAGCACTGATCATGTGGATGCGCGCACACCTATGGAGACGTGTTTATTCCCTTTGCATTGCTCAATGCCCCAGGCCTACAAATGGGCACAGGCAAGGACAAAGACGGCAAGCCACTCCACCTGGGGAGAGAAGAGCTGGACTCCAGATGCTCAGTCTTCTCCCTCCATAGCCAACCCGCCTTTGGCTGGCCTCCTTCAGTTGAACCCCCCCAGCCCAATTACTAAGACATCTGCTGGAACTTACCTGCTGTCCAGTGCCCTCTGGGGCTTGCCCCTCCCAGCTGGGTTGATGGGGTCCCTCAATCACCGTCATGGAAACTGATACAGTATTTGGTCAGATAAGGCCAGCTACTTGGATATGAGGCCTGCAAGGGTTCAAGCGCTATCCTGCAGTTGGAGTTTTTTTTTTGCCTCTTCCCTGAGTGGCACTGTGCAAACGATGCCATGACATATGACACACAGTCCCACTAGCTGCATGTTGGCATCTGCCCAGCCCCTCCTGCCTTGTCTAGGTAGACCTGGTTGCCTTCCCCAGCATAACAGTGGGATCCAAGCGAACATGGGGCTCTGCAAGCTACCCCCCCCCAGATGAGGACAGCAGTCCTCTGGATGCTTGATTGTCTCCACCCCAGTCTGGCACTCCAATATTCCATGCTCACTACTGAACTATAGCCACTGGTATCGTGTCTTGTACCTTGACAGATGAGCCAAATGACCGTCCTGAATCATGTCCATTCCTGAACATTTAGGTTACTATTGGTGGCTAGCGCAAACAGGTGCAGGCACTAAGGTCCTCAACTCAGCATGCCAGATGGTGGGAATCTAAGAGTGTTTCAATGCACATGACTCCAGAAAATAAGAGAAGGGGTATGCTGTAGGTTGGGAGAGGTACACTGGTGGAACTAAACAGTAAAGGAAGCATTAAGGGCAGCATTAACAATCGTTGGTAGCCAAGGGCTATAATAACATAGAAGTAGAAAATGGAGCAGGGTAGGGAGGGATACACTAGGTGGTGGAACAGCTATAATGGGGGTGGTGGGTGGTACAGGGGGCAGCAGAGAACAATGGGGGCACATTGGATAGAACAGTGGGCTGCACTGGGTGTGGGGCAACTACTGGGATTAACATATTATGGATACTAGGGGAGTGTCCAATCTGCCACAGGCTAAGGAAGCTGGAAGAAAGAGTGTAGTGGCTTGGTGGAGAGCTGGAGAGGGTGAGGGTGGAGAGAGTGGGGAAGGGGACAGGAGAGCCTTGCCCCAGGTGGTATCAGGAGGGCACATCAGGAGAAGAACAGGCTGGGGGAGGGGACAGGAGGGGGTAGCAGAAGCACAACTGACAAGGGGTCAGGTGGGGGAGGCAGGTCAGAAGACAGAGAAAGGAGCCAATGCATGGCAATAAAGGGGTGGGAGGCAACAGGTTTGCAGTGCTAGCAAGAATGAAGGAGGAAGGTGAGTTAGGGGAGAACCAGGAGAGGGAGGTAGGGGGAAGGGAAAGGGAGGGCACAGGGGTCAGGCAGATGGAGAGGGTGGCAGGGAGAGAGGGGGTACAGCTGAGAAAGAAATTGGGAAGCAATGGTGCAAGGGAGGGGGCAGTGTGGAAGGGTGGGACAAGGGTGCATAGCTGGGGGGGCCGGACAAGGAGGGAAGGGGAATGATAGCATGGGACCAAGGGGATGGGGAACAAGGGTCGGAGGAGTCAAGAAGTACAGAGAAGGGGGGTCCAGGGCCAAGGGAGGAAGGGGTCGGGGAATGATAGCATGGGACCAAGGGGATGGGGAGCATGGGTCAGGAGGGGTGGGTGGGGGAGTCATAGGGGAGAAGCGAAGTGGTACAAATGGGCAAGGAAGGGTAGACACTAGTAATAGACAAGGAAGTAATTGGAGCAGGAGAGGAATGGGGCAGGGAGAAGGGTGTGTGCTAGTTTTGGAGGACTCCATACTAAAAGGGATCAGATGGGGCAGTAAAGGGGAAAGGTGTAGTCTAATATGGGTCAAGTCTTTTCCCGGGTTGATGGCGGGCAGGGCAGGACTGTCCATTCTCAAGTGCACAGGGAGGGGATGGAAGAAACCACATGCTGTGGTGCATGTGGGTACAAATGACCTGTTGGGGGAGATGGTGGCGGTAGTAAACGGGAGGATAGAGCAACTGGGGAAGTTGTGTGAGAAGGTAGGAAAATCAGTGGCCTTTTTGGAAGTGCTCCAGGTACCATGTGCAAGTACTGTGAGGAAGGGAAGGATAGGGGAGTTCAACACCTGGCTATGGGAATGGTGTCATACCAAGGGGTATAGGGTAGTAGGGGGCCAGGGCAGAACCTGGGACAACAATGACCTGTATCCAGGGGACAGGTTAGACTTAAGCACGGAAGGGAGTATTGAAGCAGGGGATAGAAGGGTACATAGCAACAAGGTTAGCTTTAAACTAGGTAGGGGGTGGCAAGTGGACAGCTGGTAACTTAGAAACATAGAATTTGATGGCAGATAAGGACCGCTTGGCCCACCCAGTCTGCCCATTTCCCTGCCTAATGGATAAGCTGCAGATCCTAGTTAACCAGCAGCCTACTTCTTTGTACCCCCACTCCCTAGAATTGCCTTATGGCTGTCCCATGCATGCTTGAAGTCAATCACTGTTTCTTGACTCCACAACTCTTCCTCCGGAAGGCCGCTCCATGCATCCACAACCCACTCTGTGAAAAAATACTTCTTACATTACCTCTGAGCCGCCTCTCAATCTTCAAATTGTGCCCCTTGTTCTTGCCCACCCTTTTTTTGAAAGATGCTACCCTCTTGGACTTTGTTGATTCCCTTGAGGTACTTGAACGTTTCTATCATGTCCCCCCTCTCCCTCCTTTCCTCAAGGCTATACATATTAAGCTCCTTTGGTCTCTCTTCATATGCCTTCTGGTGCAGACCCTGCACCATTTTAGTTGCCCTCCTCTGGACGGCTTCAATCTTGTCTATGTTCTTGCAGAGATTGGGTCTCCAGAACTGCACACAGTACTCCAGATTGGGTTTCACCAGCTGTCTGTACAGAGGGATAACAACTTCCTGTTTTCTACTGATGATGCCTCTCCCTATGTATCTCAGTATCCCCCCAGCCCTCCTTACTGCCCTCTCACATTGCTTGCCCACCTTTAAGTCATCTGATATGACTACCTCCAGGTCCCTTCCCATTTTTGTTGTTGTTAGTATCTCACCCCCCCATCGTGTACTCTTCCCCTGGGTTTTTGTTTCCCAGGTGCATTACCTTGCACTTCTTAGATTAAATCTAAGCTGCCATACATTTGACCATTCCTCTAACCTTGCCAAGTCTCTTCTCATCCTTTCCACCCCAACTTGTGCATCAACTCTGTTGCAGATCTTTGTGTCATCTGCAAAGAGACATACTTTTCCTTCCAGTCCTTCTGCAATGTCGCTTACAAAGACATTGAAGAGGACCGGTCCTAATAACGAACCCTGCGGCACCCCACTAGTAACCCCCCTTTCTTCAGAGTGAACTACATTTACTATTACCCTCTGTGTCCTATTCTCCAGCCAATTCTTTACCCAGGCTATCATCTTGGGACCCACTCCCAGGCTGGCTAACTTGTATATTAATCTTTTGTGTGGGACTCAGTCAAATGCCTTGATAAAGTCTAGGCAGGCCATGTCCACAGCCCCTCCCTGATCTGCTACTTTGGTCACCCAGTCAAAGAAATCTATTAGATTCGTCTGGCATGACCTTCCTGCTGTGAATCCATGCTGCCTTGGGTCCTGTGCCTCTCAGGCCTCTAGGTACTCGACAATTTTTTCCTTCAGAAGTGATTCCGTCATTTTCCTTATCACTGAGGTTAAACTAACTGGTCTGTAGTTTCCCGCTTCTGCTTCAGTTTCCGCTTGGTAGACAGGGTTCTCAGGGAGGGGAGCCAGACAAGTCTACTCCCCAAGCTAGAGGAGAGGGCATCAGGGTAGAGGCAAAAGGGGGGGATAATTTGGGAAGGAGAAGGGAATGGAGAGGAGCAGAGTGAAAGGTGGTGTCACTGAATGTGAGGAGCCTAGGTAACAAGTCAGCCAAGTTACTGGTCCTCTTGGCAGTGGGACTGGTGAACATAGTGGCCATAACAGAAACACAGGCCATCCAGTACCAGGACTGGGATATGATGATCCCTGGATACCAGCTGTTCGGAAAGGACAGGGCAAACAGGAAAGGGGGGGTGGCAATCTATGTAAGGGAAGGAATAAGGTGCGTTAGGGATGAGGGGAGGAAGGCAGAGCAGAGGCCCTGTGATTACAGTTTCAGGACTCAAAGGGCAAGGTACTGAGGACAGGGGTAGTATATAGGGCACCAACTCAAGGGGAGAAGCTGGACAGGGAGTTGGCAGAACAAATCAGGAGGGTTTGCTGGAAGGGGAACACAGTAGTGGTGGGGGACTTCAACCTACCTGGGGTGGACTGGAGCATGCATGCCACCCACCACAAGTGCTAGGGAGCAGGTTATACTGGGGCATTTCAGGATAGCTTCCTGGTGCAGTTGGTACATGAACTGACTAGGTTGTGAAAGACTCTGGACCTTGTAATAATGAATGGGGAAGCTGTAAGGGACCTGGAAGTTGAGGACTCAGTGGCTGGGGGTGACCACCACTCAGTGTGGTTCATGCTCAGAGTGGGGAAGCAAACTGGAGGTTCAGGTACCAGGGTGATAGATTTCAGAGGGACATACTTCAACAAAATGAGGAAACTTCTCATAACTCACCTGAAGGGAATCCAACCAACCATTGATGCCAACGAAAAATGGGGTATTATTAAGGCAGGGCTGGCGGAGGCCACTGGGGCATGTACTAGAGCACAGAGTAAAAAGGGAAGGGCCAAGAAGCCCAGTTGGCTGACCAAGGAGATAATGGACAGGGTGAGAGCCAAGATGGGAGCTTTTTACAGATGCAAGAGATCAGGGAGGTGGGACAACGGAGAGGAGTATACGAAGAAGTCCAGAGAGATTATAAGGCTGATCAGAACAGCCAAGGCATCTGGAGACCTGAGGTTGGCACAGGGCATCAGAGACAGAGAGAAGAACTTCTTCAGATACGTTGGTGAGAGAAGGAAGTGCAGGGACCAGACAGTGAGGATTAAGAAGGATGGGGGTGGGTAGAGAGGGGGGAGGAGCAGGCAGAGACATTAAATGAGTACTTCTGCTCTGTATTCATGGAAAAGGGGATACAGATACCACAGAGGAGAGGGGAGTGGGCAGAGAAGGGGAGGGGGTGACAGATGGAGAGATTACAGAGGGCAGAGTACTGGATGGACTGTGGGCACTGTGGGTGGACAAGTCACCGGGACCTGATGGCATTCACCCTCGGGTACTCAAGAAACTGGCAGGGTGCCTAGCAGGACCACTGGCTGACCTGTTCAATACCTCTCTGAACAGGTGATGCATACCACCGGACTGGAGGTTAGCCATGTAAAGCCCATTCACAAGGGTGGCCCAAAGGATGAGCTGGGTAACTACACACCAGTGAACCGCACATCAGTTGTGGGAAAACTCATGGAGACCATCCTTAATGAGAGACTGGTAACATTTTTGAAGGACAATGACCCCCAGGACAGGCAACAACACAGGTTTGTCTCAGGAAGGTCCTGCCAGACAAACCTGATTGAGTACTTTGACTGAGTGACCAGGGAGCTGGACAAGGGCCATGTAGTGGACATCCTGTACTTGGACTTCAGCAAGGCCTTTGATTCCATGCCGCATGGGAGGCTGGGGGGGAAGCTGGAATATGTAGGGGTGGGTACAAAGATGGTCAAATGGATCACTAACTGGCTGAAGTGCAGACAGCAGAGGGTGGTGGTGGAGGGAAAACTCTCATTGTTAAGAGTGGTAACAAGCAGGGTACCACAGGGGTCGGTACTGGGACCAGAGCTGTTTGGGTTATTCATAGCAGATATCTCACATGGGACCCAGAGTGAGATCAATCTGTTCACAGACAATACTAACATGGGAGCTGTGGTGGATGACATCTAGGGGCGGAAGGGACTGCAGGGAGACCTGACTAAACTACATGAGTGGTCGGAAATATGGCAGTTGGGGTTCAGTGCCAAGAAGTGTAAGATATTGCACTTTGGAGCTAAGAACCAGATGATGAGCTATCAGCTGGGATGGGTACAGTTGGGGAGCACAGAGGAGGAAAGGGACCTGGGTTGATTATAACCAGCAGTGTGAACAACTTGACACAGTGCAGGAAGGCAGCAGCGAAGGTCAACAAAATGCTTGGTTGTATAGCAAGGGGGATCTCCTCTAGAAGAAGTGAGGTGATCCTTCCCTTGTACAGGTCACTGGTTAGGCTGCACCTGGAATACTGCATGCAGTACTGGCGCCCATTCCTGATGAAGGACATCAAATTGTTGGAGAGGGTGCAGCGCAGAGTGACTAAGATGATCCAAGGTTTTGAGGGGAAATCCTATGAAGGGAGGATGAACATGCTTAACCCCTAGAGGAGAGGGAGGATATGATCAAGACCTTTAAGTACCTGAAGGGGATAGACATGGATAACTCAGGAGAGATATTCTGGATCAGAAGAGGGAGGGACACAAGAGGACATCAACTGAGGTTGGAGGGGGGAAATTCAGGAGAGAAATCAGGAGACATTACTTCACGGAGAGGGTGGTAGACAAGTGGAACACTACCTGAGGAGGTCTTTCCTGTAGGACAGTAGGCAGCTTCAAGAAGGGATGGGACAGAGTGAGGGGGTAGGACTTTGAGGGGGGGTGGGAAAGGTGGGCAGCTGCAAGGTGAGGGGCAGCTGCGCAATCGAGCAGACTCGATAGACCATTTGGCCTGTTTCTGCTGGCATTTTGTATGTTTGTATGTACTCAGTCCATTCAGATTGCATTCCCTGTCTATCATTACTGATACGTAATAAACTGTGAAAATGTGTGAAATGTACATATTATGTGCTGTACCTTCACTATTCATTTTTAAATAGTAATGTAGTTCATTCCTTTTTACACAACGTCTTTGTGACCATGCAAGTAAAATTACAGCGAGCAAAGATAACTCATAAGTACTTAAAAGCGCAACCGTGGAAAATGTGATCAGGCTTCAGATGCAGATGTGATGGCCAGTATTGAGAATGGTTCTTTGGTGGATCATACCCTTTTCACATCTTTTTTACTTACTGTATTATTTTCATTGTGTTTATCTATTAATAACAATCTAGTGAATACTGCATCCGGTTTGGAGGCCACATTTCAAGAAACACATAGACAGGGTGGAGGCGGTTCAAAGAAGGGCAACCAAAATGGCGCAGGCCTGCACCACAGGTCAGGAGAGCTTGGAGTAACTCAGTATGTACACCCTGGAGGAGAGGAGGGAGAAGAGAGACATGATGGTGACCTTCCTGTATCTCAAGGGGATTAACAAGGTACAGGGGGCAGTATCTTTCAGAACAGAAGATGTTCTAAAACTACAAGAGGGCATGACATGAGACTGGAAGGAGGTAGACTAAGAAGCAATGTGAGGAAGTACTTTTTCACAGAAAGTATGGTGGATGCTTGGAATGGTCTGCCCCAGGAGGTGGTGGGGGCAAGTACAGTGGGGGGATTTAAACATGCATGGCATAGACATAAGGGAACCCTGGGGGGTGAGGGAGAGGCAGCAGCCAGGGACCAAATAGGGTCAGTGGCAGCTAGGTAAAGGTAGGGTACAGGCAGACTGGATGGGCCTGGCAGTCCTTGTCTGCCATCAGTTTCTATGTTTCTATGTTTATAGCCCTATCACATATTGATGATGTGTGTCATGCATTGGAGACAACTCAAATTATTGTGGTGCTTCCTTCTCAACACCAGCCAGTAGTACATGAACAATCCTACAGTATGTGTGTGGTCTTAATATTGTTGGCAAAAAGTATGCAATGCATCCTCACAGACAGCAGTACTAAAGAAGGCTAAAGGTGCTTTTACTGGGCCCTATTCACTAAAGGGCATAAAGTACACACCAAAAGCACGTATCCCACCTGTGCAGCACCGCACCCGCAGACAGGTGTGCACTTGCCGATATTCACTATTATTGGACACCCGTTCATGCCCCCCAACGGCATCCAGCCGTGCACTGTGGGATCAGGGCTACATGTGGGCTGGAGTGTGGGACCCAAATAAGCATCCAATTGGATGCCTGTTCTGCATCCCAGAGTGGATCCCTCATGTGGGTATGCGGGGGATCTGTGCAGGAACAGAACCCAATGGAATTAAATCTAAAAATGAAGTTTGGCTTGGGGCACAAATTGAGGGTTCATTAATATGTATGAGCCCTCATGAATATTAATGATGGTGTTACCTGCCGCCTAGGGTGACTGTATGGCGGTGACAGCGACAGGAGATCTGTAAAGAATAAATATGTGTGGGCTCATTTGAAAGGGCACAGTTGGGGCTACAGGACTGTGGTGATACTATAAATAAAAGTATTTAACCTGGCTGCAGCAGAACTGTAAAAGAAGGACAACATAAGGACTGCCATAGAACTGAATGGAAGCAGCCATATTCTTGTACTTTGACCCTTGTTGGACAGCCAATTGGGTAACTAGGTGCCTAAAACTGAACCAAAGGACTTCTGGGAGAGGGAGTTTTATTAATTCAGGTGCTACATGCTGCAATGAGAAATTAGGAAATATTTATTGATCTCTGTGATTAATGATGATTGATCGACTTGAACAGTCAATCAGGAGACTGGATTCTCAAGTGAAAACCCAAAGTATTTCGAGTCAGTCTTTCCTGGACTCTCATCAAGTCAGAAGGAGCTGTGTGGACTGTCTGACAATTATCCATGGCCTTTTTCATGACTTGTATTGGATCTTGCTGTAGAGAAAAGTGATTTCTGCCAGAGGGAGGGAGGGAGGAGAGAGAGGTGTCTGTCTCTGGGAACTCTCCAGATGTTTGAAACTGTGCTGTTTCATTGGAGAGAATAGTTGCTGCAGAAACCCTTCACCAAAAATTTGGAATTTGAAAAGCTACTTGGAGAGGCAAAGCATCTCTGGAATTGGGGCTAGCCAGTCTGTGTGGAAACCACTTTCTGGACTGAGCAAATTGGCTGAGTACTGTGTCCCAGTTGAAGTTGTGCTGGGAGCTGATTGGAAATTCAGAGACTGTGCAACAGGTGAGCAGGTGCTTGCATGTTTTTTGAATCCCTGCTACTGCTGTGTGTTGGAATGTGAGCTGAAGCTGTTGCTTAAAGCTGAAAATCTTACTTACTAACCTCTCCCGAGTGGGGCCTACAATCTCAGTAGGTTACCGGTGCTTGCTGGGGTACTAGGGCACCTACGACCCTCGTGGGATACTGGGCTGTGGGGCCACTCCTGGGTCTCGGACTTCTGGAGCTGGTGTGGACCTGCATTTGAGCTCTGCAGCGGGCCAGAAGAGGCTGAAGGTGACAAGCGGTTACATCTTTAATCAAGGGGACAAGCTGCAAGACCTCCAATCAAAATCCAGCCTGCTAAGAGGAAAGCAACATCATTCTGCTGCCTGCTGTGTGTGTGAATGAACGAACTCCTTACTCCCAGACTGCTGGAGAACTCTGCATTTAGCCAGCTTTCAGTCCTGCAAACTGTGAGTATCCGGGGCTTGTCCCTGGAACCTAAAAGGGAGTGTGTAGTTAAATTCATCCTTTCTTCACAAGTTCCCAGGGCGCAGCAGCCGGCCAGCCTGTGGCAACGTCCAGGCCTGCAACTAGTGGGTACCCAAAAAGACTCACAGGGTGTAACACTGGTACCAGTGGGGTGGGCAGCCGGGGATGGATTGGCCTATGGGCCTGAGTTGTTCCCTATTTGCATTTCCTTACTAACCGTTTTCCTTCCACAGCTATCTCTCCTCCAGGTGTACAGTTTTACTTTTTGTCTAGTAATTTCTTAGAAAAATCTGAAAGCAGAAGTTCTTTATTAAGTGTAACCCCCAGGGGGCACTATCCTAAGGGCTACTACCCCTGCCTGCCTCAGCTGTGACAGGGTGAGGGGCCCAGATCCGTTGATGGATGCCTCCACCCAGAGGTCGGGGTCAGAACAGTCAAGGTTGACTCGGTCACAGCCCTCTGGGTTGCTGCAACCCCCCCCCCCTTCTTCCCACTACTGGCTTACACAGTTTAATTGCAATGTTCTCACCCTGAACACTTACCCTCTGGCTCGAATCACTCAGCTCGCTCCGGGGATCCCCTGAAAAATAAGATACAGTTATCCAATATTCACTGTGCAGTATATCACCAGTAAAACACAAACCAGCCAGGGTACTATTGCAAAACGAACAATCTGATTTATTTAAGGGGAGGTAACAAGGACCGGGGGAAATCAGGGTGATTGACTTACCACTATAAAATACATTTAACTACCTTGGGCTCTGTGCACAGGCCCAAACCTATCAATTACTGTCTATGGGTACCCAAGCCCTGATGGCTAGTTCCTCGATGCAGCTGGTTGGGGCCCTGATACGAAGGAGCATTCTATTCCTACGAAGATTAGATGGAGCCAGAAAGCTCAATTAGTATAATCAGCAATGCAACAAGAAGATTTTGCCCTTGCTAGCAACCTTTACCAGGGAGCTACCCTGATTCAGTACTCACAACTCCAGAAGAGAGCCACCCTTTCACCACTCGCAGGGCTGAGCCTGAACTGCAAAGATCTTCTCATACATTTATATGGAAAACATCAGAGGGGTACCATACCAGGCAGCTGCTTCCCAGACCCGAACAAACTCACAGCAATTTCAGGCGCTACACTGCAGCTTCAACGTCCTGACAGACTGAACGTGATTCAGCAGATTCTCCAGTCCTCTTCAGGTGAAGCCTGGTAGGTAGCTGTGTTGATACACAGCCTCCTCTGACCGCACGCCAGCAGATTTAGTCCGAAGCTTTCTGGCTATGGAAAACGGCCGTCTCAGGCCTTTCACGCGCTTCCCGCGTGAACACTCAATGCCACGGGAGCAAGAGGCTCCCTCCTCACTCATAGTCACAACGTTTCTGCCCCTCAGGCAGTTGGGCCAGTCTTCTCAGTTGCGCGCCACCCGATCCCATAGGGGGGCTGCAGACACCAGGCTATAAGACCTGTCTCGATTGGTGCAAAAAGGTGCCCTTGTTCAGACTTCACTTTCCAGGATTACTAGCTAAGTCTCCATTGGTTAGCCGGCTCATTCTAGAGTCCCGGTCCTGGTTGGTTGCTTAATTCTTCACATTAACTGCCCCTGGCACCGTATCGGACCCTTCAGAATGTTCTGGTCCAAAATGGTGGGGCACAGCACACAGAGTCCCGGCTGCAAGAAAGGCAGGTTAGACAGGCTGCATTTTTACCATTACTTTAACGGTTTTCGCAGAAGCAATTACATCTTTCCAATGGGCTCCCCGGCGCTTCTAGCGACTGCAGGAATGGAGCGATTAACCAGTAGCCCAGGGCGGGAGTCGAGCACAGAAATCCTAGCCCCCTTTACAAACCCCAAACTCTGCGAGCAGGCAGCTCTTAAAGAGACAGTACGGGAGGCTTTAAAAGCGCTCACAACCCCCCATTTAGTGGCCTTACGCAGAACACCAGCCAGGCAGTGAGCACTCAAGCCAGCTCCGGGAAGGCTTCTAGGAATCCCCAATTGTAGGGGGGTTACATAAGTAAACTGCTCTGGTCAAAAGAGAATCTAGGACATGTCTCAATTCAACAGTATGTTCCTCAGAACTCTCTACATGCCATTATAGTGTAAACCTAGCACTTAGTATTTGGTGACAGTGCCACCTAGAGGCTCTTACATAATATTATATCTCCCTTCTTATAAAAAAAAATATATATATTTTTTTTATTTAAGAGAAAAATCAGAATTACAATCCTTTGAGTCAAAGAATCCTTTGCAAAGGATCCACGTCAGATAGACACATACATAAAATAATAGGATATTAACATAGGTAATACAGTACAGGGAATATATACAATTGGAAGGTTACAGCTGTAGTGGTCATTAACAGTAGACCCCGTGTCATTGATATTTACATATGGTAGGTTACAGTTTCAGATGGTCTTAAATGGACCCTGAGTCATAATATATACACAGTGAGAGAGCAGTAATGAGGGAATTAATCAAGATACATCAGATACGGTTCCCTTTTCCAGTGTGTATCCTAAGTGAGTCAACTAACACGTTATGAAAATGTTCCTCCTAGGGATTAAGCTATGCAACCTATAGAGATGAAAAGTAGGAAGATGGGTATTATGTGCAGTCACAGGCTGAGGAGGCAAGGAGGAGGGTCTTGAGACCAGTTTTAAATCGGCCAAGGCTGGGTACCATGGAGATGGAGGGTGGAAGGTTGTTTAACCACAGGGGAGCCCAATACCAGAAGGATCTTTGACCAAGGGAGGTCCTACAGTGGGGGACCAGGAGGGTGGTATTGGGGGAAAGCCTGGGGACTCTTCTGTTGGGGACTATTTGGATGAGGTGGTGTAGGCCTTGAGGGGCTTGCTTCTGGACTATGCAATATGAATTTGGAATTGGCAGAATGTCAGTTGTATCCTACAGGTAATACAAAACAAACTTTATTACTTCAGTTCGTAAGTTCATTCTCTGAGGTGGCTTTACCATAAGACCAGCACTGGTGACAAAAATATGTCCCATGTCCTTTGCTTGTTTGCTGGGATCTGGTAACAAAGTCTCTAATGGTGGTATTGCTGGTTTAGAGTCATCTTGAGAAACCAAACCATCTTGTGGTATGGCAACAATGTTCTCAGTCTAAATCATCACTGATTGAAATTGGTTGAACATCCTGTGACTTGAGCAAATGCTGACGGTTATGCTGCTCCGATTTTGGTGTCTTCAGCAAACAGACTTATCTTGCTCACCACTCCGTGTGCAATGTCTGATATGAAGAACTCAAATAATACTGGCCCCAACACAGAGCCCTGTGGCACCCCACTTGTCACCAGCCTTGGAGATGAGAGGTCCCCTCTCACCACCACCACCCGTTACAGCCTCCCACTCAGCCAGCTTATAATCCAGTTCATCATTTTTGCCCCTACCCCTACTCCAGTTAGCTTTCCCCCAAGCCACCCATGAGGCACATACTCGAAGGCCTTGCTGAAGTTCAAGTAAAGAACATCCACCACATGACCCTTATCCAGCTCACCTGTCACCCAGTCATAATATTGTATCAGGTTGGTTTGACAAGACTTCCCTGAAACAAACCCATGCTGCCTCACATCCTGGAGGCCACTGTCTTCCAGGTACGACACCAGTCTTTCCTTTAGTATTGTTTGCATGAGTTTGCACACTGTGGAGGTGAGGCTTACCAGGTGATACTTACCCGGTTCATCCCTTGGTCCGCTCTTGTGTAATGGTACTACATGTTCCATCCTCCAGTCCAGTGGCACACATCCCGACTCCAGTGAGGTGCTCTACAGATCCACCAGCACCTCTGCCAACACCTCCGCCATCTCCCTCAGCACCCTGGGGTGGATACCATCTGGCCCTGGTGCCTTGTCTACCTTCAGTGCCCTCAGTCCCTCTAGGACTCTACTTGCCTCAATTCTTCCATCTGTTGCCTCCTGTCCCCCTGTCCCCACCCTCCCAGCCCATGGTGGTAGCAGTCCCCCCTTTTCTTCCGTGAACACTGAGCAAAAGTATTCAGTCTGTACTTCTGCCTCCCCCTTTTCCATCCACTCTCCACCACTTTTTATCCTCACTGTTATCTCCTTGCACTTCCTTTTCTCCCTGTTGTATCTGAAAAAGTCTTCCCCCTTCCCCCGTTAATTAACTGTGCTAATCGCAGCTCCCTCTAGGCCTTAGCTTCTCTCAGTTTTCTGGTCACCTCACTGGACCATCTTGCATACTCCTCCCTGTCCACATCCTTCTCTGTCCTCCTATACCCCTGGTGTGCCTCTCGTTTTGCTCTCACCACCTCCACAACCTTGCTGTTAAACCAGCATGGTTTTCTTGCTCTGCTCCTCTTACTCTGTGTCTTGGTGCAGGCTTCTGTTGCCTCTGTAATCCCTCATTTAATAATATCCCTTTGCTGCTCTGCATCCATCTCCTGCCTTATGCTCTCGTTTCCCTTTCAGTACTTCCTGCATCCTCCCAAAGTCTGCCCCCCTGATG
The DNA here is from genome assembly GCA_016271365.2 of Neoceratodus forsteri. Lineage (NCBI taxonomy): Eukaryota > Metazoa > Chordata > Ceratodontiformes > Ceratodontidae > Neoceratodus > Neoceratodus forsteri. Next base: position 129,309,672 of record CM028129.1, read on the forward strand.
TTTACCACCTGAGTAACTGATTTCTCTGGCTCTCCGCACATCGTGATATTAAACCACACCGTTTGGTGATCACTGTCAGCTAGTGTGTCCTCCACCTTTATTTCCTTTACTGCCTCCCCATTCAACAAGACCAGGTCTAAAGTATTCTTTAGCCTAGTAGGTACACTAACCATGCCAGGAGACCCTCCTGGATCACGTCGAGGAGCACTTGCTCCCTAGCACTGGAGGTGACTGGAATGCTCCAGTCAACCCCCAGCAAGTTGAAATCCCCCACAATGACTACCTTCCCTTTTCTACATACCTTTCTGATTTGTTATGCTAATTCCCTGTCAAGCTCCTCAGACTGGGACGGTGACCTGTATACTACCTCAAACCTCAGTTTCCTACCCCTTGAGTCTAGGAGCTGCAGCCAGATTGCCTCTGTTCTCATTTCTAACTGGATGCTTCCAAGTGAGAACTGAGGGCTGTATTACAAGAGGGAAACCCAGTGGCTTATGCATCTAAGTATCTCACAACTACAGAAATGAACTATGCTCAAATTGGGAAAGAAATGTATGCCATTGTGTTTGGTTATGACCATTTCCATCAGTATGTTTATGGGAGAAAGGTTACCATAGAGTCAGACCATAAACCACTGGAGATTATCATGAAAAAAAACCCTTGCAGCAGCAACAGCCAGACTGCAGAGAATGATGTTGTGTCTGCAGAAATATGACATTCTAGTGCAATACAGGCCAGGGAAAGATATCCCAGTTGCTGACACGCTAAGTAGACTGACATTGGCAGGACAGTATGGAAGAGTCATTTGAAATGCAAGTTCATTTAGTCATGTCCTGTTTACTTGTATCAGACCAGAAGTTAAAAATTAAAGATGGAAACTGAGAAAGACGTCGAGTTATCCTCACTGTTTGAAATGATCAACAATGGTTGGCCGAGGGCAAAGCATTTGCGTTGGCCAGAAGTGGCAGAATTCTAGAATTTCCGTGAGGAATTAACAGTCGTGGGAAATTTGATTTTCAAAGGGGACAGACTTGTGATACCAAGATCAATAAGGTCTGAATTCATACGGCTTATTTATTCCAGACACATGGGAGTGGAAAAATGTAAGTGCAGGACCAGAGATCTGCTGTACTGGCCAGGCATGAATACCCAGACTGAGGAAGCTGTGCTAAAGTGTCCAATCTGCCTACAGCATTGCATATCAAACCCAAAGGAACCTATGATTCCACATGATGTGCCCTCTCCTCCATGGCAAAAAGTAGCCTCCAACCTGTTTATGCTGGACAATGAAAGTTACTAGTGGACTACTACAGTCGCTGTTTTGAGCTGGAAAGGTTGAGAAACACTTTGACCTCTGCTGAGATTGGTAAACTCAAAGGAATATGTAACCCCCCTACAAATGGGGGTTCCTAAAAGCTTTCTAGGAGCTGCCTAAGTGTCCCCCCCGGTGGTTGGCGTTCAGCGCTTAAGCCATGTGAATGGCTCTGTGAGTGCTTGTAGAGCCTCCACGTACTGTCTCTTTAAGAGCTGTCTGCTTGCAGACATAATCATTGCTCATGAGGGGCCTGTGTGTTTCCCTGCTAGAGTCCCACTCGAGCTGTAATGTAATTGCCCCTCTTTGCCGTCGCTGAAAGCGCAAGGGGAGCCCACTTGAAAGATGTAACTATTTGCCTGCAATCATTTAGAGTAATAATGAAAATGTAGTTTGTTTAACCTGCCTTTTTTGCAGCTGGGACTCCGTGTGCTGTGCCCCTCCATTTTGGACCAGGACAGTTTGAGGGGTCCAATAGGAGCAAGGAGGTATCTAAAATGGAGTAAGTAGTGACCAACCAGAATCGAGACTCTAAATGGAGCCGGCTGACTAATGGGGATACAGCTCGTAATTCTGGGAAGTGAAGTTCTGGACTATGGTGCCTTGTTTGCACCAATGAGGGCAGTAGTAAGTAACTGGCATCTGCATCCCACCAATGGGATCAGGTGGCGCCCGAACTGAGTTCCCTGCCACAACTGCCCAGAGTCAGTGTCGTTGTGGCTGAGAGTGAGGAAGAAGCTCTGGGCTCTTGCGCCATTGAGTTTTCACGTGGGAAGTGCGTGTGGAAGGCCAGAGTTGGGCGGTTTTATCACCGTACAGCTCGGACTAAATCTGCTAGGCCACATTCAGAGGAGGCTGTGCAAGTGTGCAGCTACCTACCAGGCTCGCCCTGTAGAGGACTGGAGAATCTGCTTAAATAGCGCTCAGTCTGTCAGGACAAATGAAGCTGCGTCGTTGGGCCCGGTGTTTTTGCAGTGAAAGCGATTGGGAGAATACAGCAGCTGCCTGGTATGGTACCCCTCTGCTCTTCATATAAATGTGTGGAGAAGTGTCTGAATTCCAGGCTCGGTCCTGCGAGTGGTGTGAGAGTGCTCTTCCGACTGGAGTCGTGAGTACTAAATCAGGGTAGCTCCCTGTTAGATGTTCATAGTGAGGGCAAGATTTGTCTGGCTGCTTTATTTGGTACACGAACTGAGCCTGCTGGCTCTACTTAATCCTCTTAGGAATCAAGTGCTTGTTTTCTGCGTCAGGGCCCCAACCAGCTGCATCAGGAGGCTAGCCTTCTATGGCCTGGATACCCAGAAACAGTGACTTATAGGTTTGGCCTGTGCACAGTGCCCTAGATATATGTACATATATGTATTAGAGTGGTAAGCTAATTAACCTGATTTCCCCTAGTCCTTGTTATCTCCCCCTAAATAAATCAGATTGGTTGTTTTGCAGAGGTATACTGACTGAACTGTGTGTCTATGTTGAATTACTGTGCAGTGGCTATTGTATAACTGCATCTTACTTTACAGGGGGTTCCCAGAGTCATGCTGATTGAACCAAAGAGGGGGATGAGTGTATATGGAGAGGGTACAGTGGTTGACTTGTGTGGGTCACTAGTGGGAAGAAAGGGGGGTTGCAGTGACCCAGAGGGCTGTAACCAAGTCGTATTAGACTGTTCAAACCCCAACCTCTGGGTGGAGGCACCAGCCATCAGATCCAGGCCCCTCAACCTGTTAATGTCAGAGCTGGCAGGGGTAGTAGCCTTGGGATAGCACTCTCTAGGGGTTACAAATATTTGCCCGACATGGCACACCTGAGGAGCTGGTGTCAGACAATGGTCCTCAGTACGTCTTGACAGAGTTCAAACAGTTTGCACGTAATTATGATTTTCGTCACGACATCTAGTCACTGTTACCCTCAGTCAAATGGGCAAATTAAAAAAATGGTACAAACTGTGAAATGTTTAATGGTAAAAGCCAAACAAAACGGAGGGGATCCATACCTTACAATGCTAGAATACCGGAATACGCCTATTGATGGTATGGGCTCATCTGCTCAAGTACTGATGAGTCATCACCTGCGTTCACTTTTACCATCTACAAGCAACCAGCTCAAGCCAAACGTCATTAGCCCAGCTTTGGCCCAGAAAAAGTTCACAGACAAGCAGGGTCATCAGTCAAAATACTACAACAGGAATACCAAAGCCTTACCTCTCCTTCAGGAAGGAGACAGAGTCTGCATGCTGAGACCTGCTGGGAAATGGCAACCTGCTACTGTTGCAGCAAAATTGCACACTCCTAGGTCATACCTAGTATGAGTAGACAATGGAGGAGAATACAGGCATAACCGTCGCTATTTGCTCAAGTCGCAGGATGTTCTACCAGTTTCAGTCAGGGATGATTTAGACTCTGAGAACATTGTTGCCATACCACAAGATGGTTTGGTTTCTCAAGATGACTCTAAACCAGCAATACCACCATTAGAGACTTTGTTACCAGATCCCAGCAAACAAGCAAAGGACATGGGACATCTTTTTGTCACCAATGCTGGTCGTATGGTAAAGCCACCTCAGAGAACGAACTTACGAACTGAAGTAATAAAGTTTGTTTTGTATTACCTGTAGGATACAACTGACATTCTGCCAATTCCAAATTCATATTGCATAGTCCAGAAGCAAGCCCCTCAAGGCCTACACCACCTCATCCAAATAGTCCCCAACAGAAGAGTCCCCAGGCTTTCCCCCAGTACCACCGTCCTGGTCCCCCACTGTAAGACCTCCCTTGGTCAAAGATCCTTCCGGTATCAGGCTCCCCTGTGGTTAAACAACCTTCCGCCCTCCATCTCCATGGTACCCAGCCTTGGCCGATTTAAAACCGGTCTCAAGACCCTCCTCCTTGCCTCCTCAGCCTGTGACTGCACATAATACCCATCTTCCTACTTTTCATCTCTATAGGTTGCATAGCTTAATCCCTAGGAGGAACATTTTCATAACGTGTTAGTTGACTCACTTAGGATACACACTGGAAAAGGGAACCATATCTGAAGTATCTTGATTAATTCCCTCATTACTGCTCTCTCACTGTGTCTATATTAGGACTCAGGGTCCATTTAAGACCATCTGAAACTGTAACCTACCATATGTAAATATCAATGACACGGGGTCTACTGTTAATGGCCACTACAGCTGTAACCTGCCAATTGTAAATATTCCCTGTACTGTATTATCTATGTTAATATCCTGTTATTTTATGTATACGTCTATCTGACGTGGAGCTTTGCAAAGGAGCCTTTGACTCAAAGGATCGTAATTCCAATTTCTCTCTTAAATAAAATAAAAATACATTTTTTTTTATAAGAAGGGAGATGTAATATTATGTAAGAGCCTCTAGGTGGCACTGTCACCAAATACTAAGTGCTAGGTTTGCACTATAATGGCATGAAGAGAGTTCTGAGAAATACACTGTTGATTTGAGACCTGTCTGAGTATCTCTTTTGACCAGAGCAGATTACTTAATAAAGAACTTCTGCTTTCAGTTTTTTCTAAGAAATTACTAGACAAAAAGTAAAACAGTACACCTGGAGGAGGGACAGCTGTGGAACGAAAACAGTTAGTAAGGAAATACAAATAGGGAACAACTCAGGCCCGTAGGCTAATCCATCCCCAGCTGCCCACCCCACTGGTACCAGTGTTACACCCTATGAGTCTTTTTGAGTACCCACTAGTTGCAGGCCTGGACGTTGCCATGGGCTGGCCGGTTGCTGGGCCCTGAGAACTTGTGAAGAAAGGATGAATTTAACTACACAGTCCCTTTTAGGTTCCAGGGACAAGTCCCGGGTACTCACGGTTTGCAGGCTCGAAAGCTGGCTAAATGCAGAGTTCTCCGGCAGTCTGGGAGTGAGGAGCTCAATTCATTCGCACACACACACAGCAGGCAGCAGAATGATGTTGCTTTCCTCTTAGCAGGCTGGATTTTGATTGGAGGTCTTGCAGCTTGTCCCCTTGATTAAGGATGTAACCGCTTGTCACCTTCAGCCTCTTCTGGCCCGTTGCAGAGCTCGAATGCAGGTCCACACCAGTTCCAGAAGGCACAGATCTAGGAGTGGCCCCACAGCCCAGCTCCCCACGAGGGTCGTAGGTGCCCTAGCACCCCAGAAAGCACCGGTGATCTACTGAGATTGTGGACTCCACTCAGAAGAGGTTAGAAAATTCCCAACCTGGCTCTGTAGAGTGTCTCCGAAGCCAGCAGAGTTCACTCTGTGCCTGCACCAATTCAGCAGTCTGGGGGGTAGCCAGGCAATTCTCAGCTTCCAGAACACCACGGCTGGGTGGCCACAGATTTTCAGCTTTAAGCAACAGCTCCTGCTCACATTCCAACACACAGCAGTAGCAGGGATACAAAAAAACATGCAAGCACCTGCTCACCTGTTGCACAGTCTCTGAATTTCCAATCAGCTCCCAGAGCAGCTTCAACTGGGACACAGTGCAAATGCTAAGCCAGTTTGCTCAGTCCAGAAAGCAGTTTCCATACAGCCTGGCTAGCCCCAATTCCAGAGATGCTTTGCCTCTCCAAGTAGTTTTCCAAATTCCAAATTTTTGGTGAAGGGTTTCTGCAGCAATTATTCTCTCCAACGAAACAGCACAGTTTCAAACATCTGGAGAGTTCCCAGAGACAGCCCACTCTCTCTCTCTCTTCCTCTGGTAGAAATTATTTTTTCAGTTTTTGTTGACCAGGTAAGTGCACTAGACAAATCCTGCCTATTTTCAGGCACGGCCTGGGGGAGGGGGATACAGACGAATGCCAACTGACCTTGAACTAGATTAAGCTGTTGGTGGTATTTTTTTAGTGAATGAGGGAAATTTGGCCAGGACACCAGGGAAATTCCCCTACTCTGCTTCCTGTAAGCAGGGGGGTCCCATTTTCATGTGGGACCAAGATGGCTGCCTCTGGACATGCTGTGGAGGACATGGAGGTGTTGGAGGCAATGGAGCTGGTCTCTTCCCCTGTCTCTGTTCTGAGAGAGACCCCATCTTCTATGCCTATTGTGCTGCAATCTACTCAATATGGTTCTTCTGTGCCTTTGGATACTTCTCCTGCTGCTGTTGTGGATACTTGTGTGCAGTGTTTACCTGTGGATCCTTCATTTATTCCTCAAACTGTGCTTACAACGTCTTCTAGCCCTGCTACTATGGATTTACGTGAGTCTTCTCCTCCTGTTTCTATGGATGTAGATGTGTTACTTAAAATCGAGGAACAGCGTTATTTCACTGCTAGACAGCGTTTGTTAGCCCTTAAGCCTCAGTCTGGTTTTGTACCTGCTGCTAGTGACTCACCATCTGGGAATGCTTGTTTTACTGTCTCTTTGCTGATTCTGACACTTCCGCATTCTTTGCCTGTTGCTACGGACCCTCCTCACTCCCTACCGCCTGTACTGACTGCACCTCTTGCTCAGCTTTCTCCAGAAACGTCTTCTGTACAGGTGCCTGCTTCTGCTCTCCCTGATGCCTTGCACACGACAGACTGGTCTGTTGAGTCGGCCCTGGAAGCGGCTGGGTGGGAGAAGGATCATACCGTTGGGACTTGGCATTCTGGTTCTTCCCCGATCTGTACTAGGCCACCTGACATGGACAAACTGCTGGCCTCTCCTGTTTTGAAAGACTCTGCTGCTTCTCTTGATCTTTCTTTGCCAACTGAACTCCTTCTGACTCAGAACCCAACTTTGTAATTTGGTCCTGCTTCCTCGCGCCTCAAGAACAACGGACTCTTCGGGACCCTGAGTCTCGTCCAGTTCCTGCTACTTCTACTGCTTCATCCCCTAAAACTTATGCTGCATGCTTTCAACCCCCTGTACATCAAGCTAAAAGACACAACGCTGTTCGGCTGCATTATTTGGGGGGCTTACCTGACTTTCCTGATCGATTTTTTGTAGGTCGCACTCATTTGAAGGATTCCATGCAATTTGCTGCTTTTGAGATTCATGCCTTAATTCATGTTTCTTCAGAGTCTCATTTTGATATTAGTTTTAAAACTATCATTGGTTTAGAAAAGTCTTGGAGCTTAAAACTTCTCCTTTATGGTCACCGTTTAATGCCATTCCCTTAACTAAACCTATTCAGAAAACTGTTACTATATTGTTTCGTAACGAAGGTGTCAGTCTTAATGATATTACTGTCTGGTTAAAGCAAATATGTACTGTCCTTTCTGACCCAGAGGCTATCTTTGATTCTGAGAATATCTGGACAGGTGAGTGGAGAGCGAGGATTATGCTTCGCACTTCAGAGGTTGGAATACAGCATCTCTCGAACAGCTTTATGCTTGGGAAAGACAGGGGAGTTCTTTTTTACCCCGGCCAGCCTAAAGCTTGCTACAGATGTGGCTCTCAGAATCATATAAGTAGTGTCTGTGACAAGATTAAATGCTCTGTTTGTGGTAACATTGGCCATGCAGGTTCCCAATGTGTGGATGAACCTCTTTGCGTCCTTTGTGACGAATTGGGGCACAATTTCCAGACTTGTACTTGGGCAGCTCACAACTCCCCCGACTCTTGTGGATGGGGAAAAACAACGTTTGATTATTACTGTCGCACAACGTTCTCGTTTATCTGACACTCTTTCTAGACCTCAACTCATACCCCTCCCTCACCCTGTTGTACCTGCTGTTGACCCCTCTTCTACTTTACACGAACGGTCTGCTCCTGTTTTGGAACCATAGACCTTTACTACAGCTCTCCCTCCCCCTTCCTCTGATCTTGCTATTTCTACCTCAGAAGAGGTCCCTATTCCTGTCTTGCCTAGTATTTCTGGGTCTTCCATGGACCCACCCCAAACCTTTTGTTAGAGTTACACGAGGATCTAAGAAGGGGGGACTTCTCCTTCTTCTAAGGCCCTGAAATCCTCTACAGTGACTCATATGAACAAATTTGAGGTTTTACGCCACCCTCAGAACAACACGGACTCTGATACGTCCTCTGTTCTTTCCTCCCACCCTGGTGTGACTATGGACACAGAAGTACCCATTGATAATATTGGTTCTCAAAAAAGGAAAGCTAAGGCAAAACTGAAACATAGGGAAGGTACCCCTAGGAAAGGTAGGCTAAGGTGACTTTTGTGTTTTTGTTTTCACTTACCCGTTTCATGTCTTCTGCTTTCTCAGAGCATAGTGTTAATGTTAACAGTATAAAGAAGCATGCTAAGAGAGAGATGCAGTTTTTTTCCTTTTTATCTGGCTTGACAGCTGGTCCCATCTTTTTGCAAGATGTGCATTTCCATGCTCTTCCAGAAATTTCCAGGGCCACTCATGCCTGGACCTCTGGGCTCTCTTTTTTGGTCCTTTGGACAGGACTCTTGTCCTGGTTTGGGTATTTTATTTAGTACACCTGATGTTACTGTTATTAAACTGTTGGATGTCTACCTGGGTCGGCTTCTGTTGTTGGATATTTTGATTTCTTCTGTCCCTTTCCGGATTATTAATATTTACGCCCCTCAATTAAAATCCCACAGAACTGAACTACTTGAAACTGATTCAACCCTATTTATACACATCAATGCATGTGATTTTTTGGGGTGATTTCAATTGTGGGTTATCCACTAAAGATAAGTCTTCTACTTCAAAGACTACTAAGTTGTTTTGTGACATGAATTTTCTGAAACAATTGCTCCATTCCACAGATTTACAGGATGCATATTTATCTTTTACGGGTCAGTATACTCCTACTTTTCACAAAGGCCCCCTTGCAACCCGTATTGATTTTTTTTTTATTTCTTCCCACCTCCAACTTTCTGATGCTGTAATTCAAGTTGTGGAATTTTCGGATCATAATTTTATTATCTATTTCTTTAGGCCCTTCCTTGACGTCTCGTTTTGGCCCTGGCATTTGGAAACTGAATGCTTCCCTGTTATCTGATTCACGTTTGTTAAGTCACTTAACTGAGTATATTCATAATCGAAAGACTGTATTTTTTTTATATGATGCCCCCTGGGATTGGTGGCGGGATACGAAATCTGGACTCTGAACTTTATTTAAAAATTTTAGTAAACATCATCATGATTCATTGTATTTCCTTTATCACACTAACAAACGATGACTTCAAAAATTACTTACTTTATCTCATGAAACTGGCCATGATTTTTCCACCCAAATAAGTACTTTTAAGAAGCGCATGATGGATTATGACCTTCTGAAGGCTACTTCTGTTCAGTATCAACAGCGTTTTGGGACCTCTGGTACCCGTGACACTGTATGTCCATATGCTTCTATTCGGCTAACAGTAGAGAGTAAAACCGTTACTACGCTGTTTGATGACTGTTTCACCAAGCTCACTGATATTTTGTATATCAGGCACCGTGTTACCTGTTATACACAAAAACTGTTTGGTACCATGCCCCCCCCATCTGCATCCATAACGGACTACTTTTCCTTTTTACAGCTTCCTGATGTACCTTCTTCTGTTGTAGATATGTTAGATTCTGAGATACAAGCACATGAAATTGAAGCAGTAATCAAGTCTTTACGTCCAAGAGTGACACCGGGCCTGGATGGTCTCTCCAGTGAGCTGTATAGATTGTTTTCTGCTGAACTGAGTTCTGAATTGGCTACAGTTTATAATTCTATTCTACAGTGCGAACATCTTCCTTTAGACTTTAACATGGGTTGTTTATTTTACTTGCATAAACAAGGGGATAGAAGATTGCTCTCCAATTGGAGACCTTTATGCCTCTTGAATACTGATTTTAAAATATTGACCAAAATTTTGGCCCTCAGACTTTCTAAATTGGCCATATATGTGATTTCTACCGCACAATCTTGCAGTGTCCCTGGGAGATGTATACAGGACCATCTAATTTTACTTAGAGAAATGATTGAACATGGAAATTCTAATGTTTTACATGGTTTCATATTCTCACTGGACCAACGGCAGGCTTTTGATTCTGTACATCATGATTTTTTATGGTCTACTCTTCGATATTATAAAGTACCTGATTATACCCTGACTAGACTCCGGTTGCTATATCGGTCTGCAACTGTTGTCCCACTGGTCAATGGATGGAAGGGCCCTATGCTTCCTCTACACAGAGGGGTTAGACAGGGCCGTCCCCTTAGTCCACTTTTATATGTTTTTTTTTTGGATCCCTTACTTCGTTCTATTAATTCAGCCCCAACAATTATGCCACTTCCCTCAGCCCCATATTCTGTGTTGGCCTATGCAGACGATATGAGTCTCATGGTGGCTAATGTTGCCTTCGTGCATTCTACATTATGGCATTGTTCCAAGTTTGGGGCTGTTTCTGGCGCGGCCCTTAATCTTGATAAATGTGTAGGCCATAAATTAGGTTCCCCTTTTGTAGATGAGTCTTCTGTTGACATTAGACTTTGTGATGACCCTATTAGGATTTGGGGCATTTTATACGGTGATGGTCCTTTAGATGTCCTTAACTGGACTCCCAAATTAGATTATGCTCAAACTATAATTGCACCTTGGAATTCATGGCAGATGAGTAAGAAAAAAATAATTTACATGATTAAAACCTTTCTGCTTCCCCTTTTTCTCTTTCAGACTTATATTTTCCCCCCTCCCTGGCAATTTGAAACCAGATTGCTTAGTCTCTTTTTTCAAGCCCTATGGGGTAGCCGCCTGAACCCCATTAAATGTCAGATCACCTATCTCCCTATCTGGGATGGAGGCCTAGCTATGGTCCAAACTGTTTTTTTTTATACTAGTTTTTTCTTGTTCCATAATATTAGACCCCTGCTGATTAACCAAGATCGAGGTTGGGAACCCTGGTTTCTTGAATCATGTGGTCCTTGGTTTCATAAATGGGAACTTAACAAATTGACGGTTTTAACACATTCCCCCCAGATTTCTGCTTGTGTTTTGGATAGTTTTTTTCATTTGAAACACTGGCAGATTACTAGCCATATGCTAATAACTGTCTCCAGAAAATCATTGTATAAGTATTTAGTGGACCGTGTATGTTTGGAGATTGTTGTTTTTCCCAAATGTCCTATGCAACATCTCTCTGCTTTGCTCACTTTACTTCGTAATTCTAGGGTTCCCCAAAAGATGTGGGACTTACATTGGCTTAGCTGCCATGAACGTATCAACGTCAAATGTAACCATAAACACAAATCACTACAGGACAGATTTTGTTCCAGGCCTGAATGTCAGCAACAAGAAGAAACTATTTCACACTTTCTTTTTTCATGTACATTTATTGTTTCTTTTTGGACTCTATTAGCTGCCAGATGGCGTGAACCCTTGTTTGCTCTCATTACTTATGACAATTTGATGTATGTTTTTTTCCCCCTCACTTGGTCTCATTGGAATGTTAATACGTTAAATTAGATTTTTGTAATAATCAAATGGCATGTGTGGAATGCTCGTTGTCTGTTTAATTTACAGGATCAAGATGTGCCTCTTGTTACCATTATTCGAAGGATCGAACATGATTTGAAGGCCATATATTTTTCAGAGGCAGAACATTTGCCGTCTGCCTCTTTGTTGGAATTATGGACACTATTACCTTGGATAACTGATTCTGATTTTCCTGTTACATAATTATTTTGTGTTTTATTTTTCTCTGTATCATTTTCGTTTTTCTTTTCTGTTCAGTTGATGTTCAATAAAAACTTCCCTACTCTTCAGAGGGGGAACCTCTGTCCAAGATGGCGGACGCATCCTTGCTTGCTGAGGAGGTGGCGATGGAGGTGGGAGACCTGATCTCAACTCCTGCCTCTGTGTATGTAGAGACCACGTCTGCAACTACTGAAGCAAAACTGGTTTCTGTGTCTACTGCAGAAAATGAATCTACACTACAGGTTACAACTTTAGAACCTCTGCTGGGTCACCCTGACAGGGACTCTCAAATGTCTTTACCCCTTGCCGTCCCAATGAGGGAATTTTCCACTTTTGACTCTACTACTGTCTGTTTGGCTGAAAAGGAGCTTCAGGACCGTTTGGGTGATGCAGAACGTCGATTTGAGATTACAAAGAAGAATTTTAACAGAGAACTGCAACGGATTTGTGAAGTCAGATTGGCAGGATGTATATCTCCTGCAGCCCACAATAATACTTTGCAACTGCCTACATTGCCTTTTCAAGCAGCTGAGGTGCCACCCTGTGCAACCCATCCTGGCGAGTTCTCAGCTGGAATACTCCCACCTGCTTCTCAGCTGCCCCTGCAGACTACAGTGACATCATTGCATATAGTGCCTAGTTTGCCTATTGTGACACACTCTCCCTCTCAATTGCTATCTCTTGATACCAATCCTGCTACAACACCTACCTGGTCAGTAGAAACAGCATTGCAAGGAGCTGGCTGGGTGCAGGAACCTACAGCGGGGAAGTGGGTTTCTGGTTCGTCCCCTATTTGGTCCCTCTGTCTCAATGATTTTCCTGAGCTGCAGCATTCACCAAACAGAAGTCTGCCTATGTCTGACCCCTTGTGTCTCCCCAAGAAATTGGAACTTACCCAGCGCCCAGTCTTGGAACCTTTGCAGGGTTCTCTTATTTGTGCTGCTTCTCCCACTACCATTACAGAGAAAACAGCTCCTGCAGTAGTGGAGCCCCCCTCAAAGAAAATGGAGCCAAATCATTCTTTTTCCTCATTGTTTAAATTTTCAATTCTGGCTGCAAAGCAGCATAATGCGGTACGATTGGCTTATATGGGCGGTTTACCTAAGCCACCGGACCAAGTGTATGTAGCTCGGACACTACTCAAGGACTCTCTGAAATTCTTTTCTCACGAAATATATGCACTGATTCATATTTCCGGCGAAACTAGGTTTGATGTCAGCTTCCAAACGCCTCGTGGGCTTGGAGGGTTTTTGGTCACGATATCATGCCTTAAGAAATACTGTCCTGTGGACCCCGTTTAAGGCCATTCCCCTTTCCAAACCAGCCTTTAAGAATATTACTGTCCTGTTTTGGAATGAAGGTGTTGACGTCACTGACGTTGTCTATTGGCTAAAACAACGTTGTACTGTTCAGGGTCAGCCTGAGGCAATATTGGACACGGAGAATATTTGGACTGGAGACTGGAAGGTTAAGGTTTTGTTACACTCTAATGATTCTGGTCCAGTGCACCGACCTAATTCTTTTTTTATAGGTCATGATGGGGGGTCTTGTTTTACCCTGGACAACCGAAAGCTTTTTACCGGTGTGGAGACCCCTCTCACCTTAGTAATGCCTGTGATAAGCTGAAATGTAATACCTGTGGAGAACTGGGTCATGGGATTCACTGTCTAAATGAGTGTAAATGTAATCTTTGTGATGAGCTGGGTCATACATTTCAAAATTGTCCGTGGGCTGCTCATAATCAGGCCACACAATGATGATGGTGCTGATCAACGCTTTGTAATCACGCAGAGCCCAGAAGGCCTGCTCTTAGGACCTCCTAGTAGAGCCGACTTCAGTAGTCACTCAACCTCTATTGCAGGTCTCTGAGCCTGTTGTAGATCAGGTTGTGGTACCCCAGTGGCCTTTTGTGGCACCGCTACTGAGATGACCCTCCTACCCCTGACCCTGTCCAATCTGTCCAGCTTGTCCTGGACCCTGTTCCAGGCCAGTACTATGCCACCCCGAGTACCCACTAGTGTTGTCGTCGGATAGGTCTATGGGAAATTACCCCCAGGCATTACCATCACCTCCTTTGCTTTTGGAACCCCTCCTGTGGTTTTGTCTAATGCCTTGAGCTACTCCAAACTGTTTCTGATGATGCTGGAGGCGAGTCTGACTCTTCCTATGTTGCATCTTCCCTCCTGGATGGTATTACTGATTCTGAGATTCAACTGGGTACTGGTCTTTCTCAGAAGCACAAGGCCAGGGTTAAGCTAAAAGGGAAAAAGGTGATAGGGAAAAGGGAATCATAAGGTGTCTCTGTTCTCCTTGTGTTATGTCTCACTTTGTTTGTCATACTATTAATGTGAATAGTATTAAGCGTCTGGCAAAACGAAGATTGATTTTTTCCTGTTTACGGCTTTTACCTATGGGGATCTTTCTGTTGCAGGATACATGACTCCATACCACCCACGAGATTCGACAGGCACAACAGGACTGGCTTCTAGGTCCTTCTTTTTGGTCCACTGGCCTGGACTCCTGTTCCGGACATGGGATCTTATTCAATATCCCAGATTTTCATTTGCTAAAATTGATTGACGTAGCCCCTGGCAGAGTGTTAGTCTTAGATTTTTTAATTGGGCCCTGCCCTTATTGGGTTATTAATATTTATGCTCCCCAAATTAAGTCTGCACGTATAGCTTTATTTTCTTTACTCCGCCCTTATTTGCATACCTCCTTTCAGTTGATATTTTCTGGTGACTTTAACTGTGGCTTAAGCCTTCTTGACAAAAGCTCTTTTGCTACTACCCAGAAATTGTTTTGTGACTTCCACGAATTAGGGAAGTTGGTTCGTACTGCTCATCTCACGGATGCCTATTACTCTTTTACTAAAAAACATACTCCTACATTTCAAAAGGGTAAGCTGGCTACCAGAATTGATTTTGTGTTTTTGTCCCGCACACTCCCAATTACCTCTGCTACTGTACAAGCTGGGGAATTTTCTGATCATAAACTGCTTTCCGTAGGCCTTGGTTCTGATGTCACTATTCGCAAAGGACCAGGACTCTGGAAATTCAACATATCTCTGTTGCAAATTCTGACTTTCATGCAGTCCCTTTTATCTTTTATTCAGGCCCGGAAATCAGTTTTTATTTGTTACACAGACCCTATTGCATGGTGGAAGGACACTAAACATGATTTGGTGCTCTTTATGAAAAGATATAGTCATCAAAAATGTCGAACAGAATATTTGGAATATTTACAGAAAAGGGTACATTTTCAGTCCTTGTTGACAATAGCTTATACGACAGGACCAGATCTTTCTCAACAATTGCACTTAATTCAGAATGATATGTTGAAATTCCAATCTAGACAATCACAGCAACTTTATTATCAACACAAATTTAATGTGTTAGGCACGAGGGCTGTTGTTTGCCCTTTTGAGTCGAATTCTCAACAAATTACACAAAAGAATATGTTGTGTCTTGCTGATTCTGATGGCACCTTATGTACCTTTCAGTCGGACATTTGTCGGATAGTGACATGTTACACGACTGCCCTCATTTCTTCCTTTCCAGCTGCAGGTGTTGATCCTGCGGTGTTGTATAGGGACCTTGACATCCCTATCCCTTCACAGCCGTGTTCTGACTCAGCCTGCATACCTGTTACTGAGTTAGAATTGAAGTTGGTTATTTCTTCCTTACCCTTACGGAGGACTCCTGGTCCAGATGGACTCCCCGCTACCTTATATAAGGTACTGGGTGACCACCTGATCCCTGAATTAACTTCAGTATTTACCTCCCTGTTAGCTAGTGAGTTTTTCCCTTTAGATTTTACTAAGGGTACTTTGATTTATATCAATAAACAGAAAGGAGATATACATTCTCTTGAGAATTGGCGCCCCTTATGTATGCTAAACACTGACTTTAAGTTATTAATGAAAATCATTGTACAACGTCTTATGAGGATAGCTGAAGTGGTTTTGCACACTGCTCACTCCTGCTCTGTACCGAACAGGAGAATCTCTGACCATTTGATTCTCCTTTGAGAATTATTTTCTCATGGCAACGCAGACTCTGTTTCGGGTTTTATTGTATCGGTAAATCAGAAGGCGGCTTTTGATTCAGTTAACCATGATTTTTTATGGAAGGCACTAAATTTTATGCATGTGCCTAGTGAAATGATTCGCTGGATTAAGACTTTTTATAGAACTGCCACTGTTGTGCCTGTTGTGAATGGTTGGGTTGGACCTATGATCCCCATAAAAAGAGGGGTTCGACAAGGGTGTCCTTTGAGCCCTCTGTTATATGTATTTTTTCTAGATGTTTTGCTTCGCCGTCTGAATACTCATCCTCAGATTCATGCCCTTTCTAGTTCTACTTTAATCTCACAGTATACGGCAATTGCATATGCAGACGATGTCTGCATTATTGTGGCTAATGCAGCCTCTGTGGTTACTGCCCTCCAGGAATGTTCTTCCTTTGGTGATTTTTCTGGTGCGAGTTTAAATTTTACCAAAAGTTTTGGTATTCGGTTAGGATCGAAAATAGCCCCCTTTTTCACATATTGGTCCTTTACAACCTGTTGAGGGGCCTCAACGCATTTTGGGAGTTTATTTTGGGACTGTAGATTCTGACCTTTTTAATTGGTCTGCTAAATTACAACAAGGCAAACTTAAGGTTGCCTCATGGAATAAGGGGCAGATTGGGAAGAAGAAGAGCGTTTTCCTAATCAAGACTTATTTGATACCAACTTTTTTTTAAGCTGTGTTTTCCCAGTCCCTAAACAATTAGAAACTGCAGTTCTTGGTCTCTTCTTTCAAGCTCTGTGGGGAAGCCGGCTTAATCCGGTAAAACGGAATGTTACTTACTTACCTATTTCTGAGGGGGGTGTTAACATGATTAATCCTCTGTTATTTTTTTCATGTATTTTTTGGACTGCAAATCTTTGGCCTCTATTGATAAGTACTCAGAGAGGGTGGGAACCTTGATTTTATGATTCTTGCAGATTATGGTTTCGTTTATGGGAATGTGATTCATTAACTGTGATACGACAAACTTTGGGTATACTGGTATATATTAAACACATGTTTTTATGTAACCCCCAGGGGGCGCTACCCTTAGAGCTACTACTCCTGCCTGCCTCCACTGAAACAGGGTGAGGGGCCCAGATCCGTTGACGGGTGCCTCCACCCAGAGGTCGGGGTTAATACGGTCGAGACTGCCTCGGTTACAGCCCTCTGGGTTACTGCAACCCCCCTTTTGTCCCACTAGTGGCTCACACTGGGTACCAACAATTCCTTTCACCAGTACACTTACCCCCCCGGGTAGTATCTCTCAGCTCACTCCGGGGACCCCCTGCAAAGTAAGGTACAGTTATATCACAGTCACTATGTAGCAGTTCACCAGGGATGTACGAACCAGCCAGCATGTAGTTGCAACACAATAATCTGATTTATTAAAAGGGGGGGATAACAAGGAGAGGGGGAAAATCAAGTTAATTGGCTTATAGTATAATTATCAACCTAGGGCTCTGTGC
The DNA here is from genome assembly GCA_016271365.2 of Neoceratodus forsteri. NCBI lineage: Eukaryota > Metazoa > Chordata > Ceratodontiformes > Ceratodontidae > Neoceratodus > Neoceratodus forsteri. The sequence goes on from CM028129.1 coordinate 129,327,068, forward strand.
ACAGGCCTAACCCTAAGATTTGCTGTCCCTGGGTACCCAAGCCCTAACGGCTAGTCCAAACGTGGCAGCTGGTTGGGGTCCTTAACACAGATAACCATTACAATCCTGAGCAAGTCAGAATAGGAAGAAAGTTTAATTAGGTAGTCAGCAGTATAATAATGCAACGGGAAGCCACTGTTTGCTCGCTTGGCAGGGAGCTACCCTGATTCAGTACTCACAACTCCAGCAAATAACGATTCCTTCAACACTGGCAGGGCTGAGCTCCTCTCAGCTCCACAGTCACCACGGCTCTGCCCCTCAGGCAGTGGGGGCACTCTTTACAGTTCGGGCGCTACCCGATCCCATTGGCTGGCTGAACATGCCAGTCACTTCCTCCGGCTCTCAGTGGTGCGAAAAAGCACCATAGCCCATAATACCTTTCTCAAAGGACAAGCAGTTTCCCCATTGGCCAGCTGACTCTGTAGAGCCCCAAGGTACTGATTGGTCCAATTCAACAGTTCTGGACCAAAATGGCGGAGACAACCGAACAGTCCTCACTGCAAAAGGAAGGCAGGTTAGAACAACCACATTATCATTATTATTTTACATCATTCCCAACAAACAATCGCATCCTCCAACAGAACTCCCTCTGCAGCACTAGCGATGGCAGAGGAGTTATTTTTCAGTGTCCCGGGCGGGACTCGGGCATACAACCACATAGCCCCCCCACTTCAATTAATGATGACTGCAACAGGCAGTCCGTAAAGAGACAGCATACGGAGGCTTCAAAAACACTCCCCAGCTACCCACTTAAACGGCTTTATGCCAATCACCAACCAGGCATGGAGCATGGAGACAAACTCTGGGAAAGCTTACCGGAACCCCCATTTACAAGGGGGTTACACCTATGTTTGAAACAGTGGAGGATATCTACCCAGATGTTGTTAACGAATTCTCATAAAGTATTATATAATAATCTGCTCCAGACTGTTTGTGCAATACAGTTGCCTTTTGAAAAGTGCCCTAGCCAACATCTTCCTTCCCTATTGGTTTTGTTACGGTGTAAAAGGGTGCCTGCTCACATGTGGGACTTTCATTGGCTGTCATGTCATGAAAGAATTAACGTCAAAGATAATCATAAACACAAGCAGTCTCAAGATCGACAATATTCTAGACTATTGTGTATTTCTAAATTGGAAACTATATCACACTTATTTTTTGAGTGTTCTTTTATTCGGCACTGGTGGGTTTTTTTTGGCAAAAGTCTGGGCCACCCCATTATTTCAAACGGTATCTTACCAGAATATTATGTATGGTGTTTTTTCTCCCCAGTGGTCCCTTTGGACTCTGGACACGTTAAATCTAGTTTTTGTAGTAATTAAATGGAATATTTGGATGGCTCGATGTCTGTTTACTCTACAGCAAAAAATCTGTTCTCATTCAGAGCTTGAGAAGAAAAATCGGAACAGACCTAATTAACATTTATGTACATGAACGTACATTATTTTCAAGGAGACATTACTTGAACTTTGGAAAGCTCTTTCTTGGATCACGGACTCTGATTCTGCAGTGACCTGATGGATTGTCTGTTGATATGCATAGTTCTGTTCTGTTTTTTTTTTGTTTACTTCTGTTTTGAGTCCACATGAGTTTTTGCAAATTGCTTTTGTTTTGGTACTGTACGATTTCTTTTGTTTCAATAAAACTTTCCCCTACTCTTTTCGATAAGTGCCACAGGATCTTTAACATCCACCTGAACTACCACCAATCCAGGCAGATGGGACCTCGGTTTAACGTCTCATCTGAAAGACATCAAGATCTGATACAAGTCCTGAAAAAGGCCATGGATAATTATCAGACAGTCCACACAGCTCCTTCTGACTCGATGAGAGTCCAGGAAAGACTGACTCGAAAGTCCTTGGGTTTTCACTTGAGAATCCAGTCTTCTGATTGACTGTTCAAGTTGATCAATCATCATTAACCACACAGATCAATATTTCCTAATTTCTCATTGAGGCATGTGGCACTTGAATTAATGAAACTCCCTCTCCCAGAAGTCCTTTGGTTCAATTTTAGGCACCTAGTTACCAAACTGGCTGTCCGACAAGGATCAAAGTGCAAGAATATGGCTGCTTCCATTCAGTTCTATGGCAGACCTTATGTTGTCCCTCTTTTACAGTTCTGGTGCAGCCAGGTTAAATACTTTTATTTATAGTATCCCCACAGTCCTGTAGCCCTAACTGTGCCCTTTCAAATGAGCCCACACTTCCATATTTATTCTTTACAGATCTCCTGTCGCTGTCACCGCCATACAGTCACCCTAGGCGGCAGGCAACACCGTCATTAATATTCATGAGGGCTCATACATATTAATGAACCCTCAATTTGTGCCCCAAGCCAAACTTCATTTTTAGATTTAATTCTATTGAGTTCTGTTCCTGCACAGGCTCCCCCGCATGCCCACATGAGGGATCCACTCTGGGATGCAGAACAGGCATCCAATTGGATGCTTGCTTGGGTCCCACACTCCACCCCACATGTAGTCCTGATCCCGAACTGCACAGCTGCATGTCGGTGGGGGGCATGAATGGGTGTCCGATAATAGTGAATATCGGCAGGTGCACACCTGTCTGCGGGTGCGGTGCTGCACGGGTGGGATACGTGCTTTTGGTGTGTACTTTATGCCTTAAGTGAATAGGGCCCAGTAAAAGCACCTTTAGCCTTCTTTAGTACTGCTGTCTGTAAGGATGCATTGCATACTTTTTGCCAACAATATGAAGACCACACACACACTGTAGGATTGTTCATGTACTACTGGCTGGTGCTGTGAAGGAAGCACCACAATAATTTGAGTTGTCTCCAACGTATGACACACATCATCAATATGTGATAGGGCTATAAACATAGAAACTGATGGCAGACAAGGACTGCCAGGACCATCCAGTCTGCCTGCGCCTTACCTTTACCTAGCTGCCACTGACCCTATTTGGTCCCTGGCTGCTGCCTCTCCCTCACCCCCCAGGGTTCTCTTATGTCTATGCCATGCATGTTTAAATCCTCCCGCTGTACTTGCCCCCACCGCCTCCTGGGGCAGGCCATTCCAAGCATCCACCACCACCACGCTTTCCGTGAAAAAGTACTTCCTCACGTTGCCCCTTAGTATACCGCCTTCCAGTCTCATGTCATGCCATCTTGTAGTTTTAGAGCAGCTTCTGTTCTGAAAGATACTGCCCCCTGTACCTTGTTAATCCCCTTGAAATACATGAAGGTCTCTATCATGTCTCCCTTCTCCCTCCAAGGTGTATATACTGAGTTACTCCAATCCCTCCTTGTATGACCTGTGGTGCAGGCCTGCGCCATTTTGGTCACCCTTCTTTGAACCGCCTCCACCCAGTCTATGTGACCTCCAGAACTGGATGCAGTATTCACTAGATTGCTATTAATAGATAAACACAATGAAAATAATACAGTAAGTAACAAACATGTGAAAAGGGTATGATCCACCAAAGAACCATTCTCAATACTGGCCATCACATCTGCGTCAAAAGCCTGATCACATTTTCCACAGTTGCTCCTTTAAGTACTTATGAGTTATCTTTGCTCACCATGATTTTACTTACATGATCACAAAGACACTGTGTAAAAAGGAATGAACTACATTACTATTTGAAATGAATTGTGAAGGTGCAGCACATAATATATACATTTCACTCATTTTCTCAATTCATTATGCATCAGTAATGATAGACAGGGAATGCAATCTGAATAGACTGAGTACATACAAAATGCCAGCAGAAACAGGCCAAATGGTCTATTGAGTCTGCTCGATGGCACAGCTAGCCCCTCACTCTTGCAGCTGCCCACCTCCCCACCCCTCAAAGTCCTATACCTCACTCTGTCCCCATCCCTTCTTGAAGCTGCCCACTGTCCCACAGGAAACCACCTCCTCAGGTAGAGTGTTCCACTTCACCTACTACCCTCTCCATGAAGTAACGTCTCCTGATTTCTCTCCTGAATTTTCCGCCCTCCAACCTCATTTGATGCCCTCTGGTATCCCTCCCTCTTCTGATCTAGAATATCTCTCCTGAGTTATCCTTGTCTATCCCCTTCAGGTACTTAAAGGTCTTGATCAAATCCTACCTCTCCTCCAGGGGTTAAGCATGTTCAGCCACCCTTCATAGGATTCTCCCTCAAAACCTTGGATCATCTTAGTCACTCTGTGCTGCACCACTCCAACAATTTGATGTCCTTCATCAGGAATGGGTGCCAGTATTGCATGCAGTATTCCAGGTGCAGCCTAACCAGTGACCTGTACAAGGGATGGATCACCTCACTTCTTCTAGAAGAGATCCCCCCCCTTGCTGTACAGCCAAACATTTTGTTGTCTTTTGCTGCTGCCTTCCTGCACTGTGTCAAGTTGTTCACACTGCCGGTTATAATCACCCCAGGTCCCTTTCCTCCTCTGTGCTCCCCAACTGTACCCTTCCCAGCTGATAGCACATCTTCTAGTTCTTAGCTCTGAAGTGCAATATCTTACACTTCTTGGCGCTGGACCCCAACTGCCATGTTTCCAACCACTCATGTAGTTTAGTCAGATCTCCCTGCAGTCCCTTCCACCCCTCAATGTCATCCACCACAGCTCCCATATTAGTATTGTCTGTGAACAGACTGATCTTACTCTGGGTCATGTGTGAGATATCTGCTATGAATAACCCAAACTGTTCTGTTCCCAGTACTGACCCCTGTTGTACCCTGCTTGTTACCACTCTTGACTATGACAGTTTCCCCTCCACCACAACCCTCTGCTGTCTGCGCTTCAGCCAGTTAGTGATCCATTTGACCATCTTTGTACCCACCTCCACATATTCCAGCTTCCCCCCAGCCTCCTTATGTGGCTTGGAATCAAAGGCCTTGCTGAAGTCCAAGTACAGGACATCCACTACATGGCCCTTGTCCAACTCCCTAATCACCCAAAGTACTCAATCAGGTTTGTCTGGCAGGACCTTCCTGAGACAAACCTGTGTTGTTGCCTGTCCTGGAGGTCACTGTCCTTCAAAAATGTCACCAGTCTCTCATTAAGGATGGTCTCCATGAGTTTTCCCACAATTGATGTGACGTTCACCGGTGTGTAGTTACCCGGCTCATCCTTTGGGCCACCATTGTGAATGGGCATTACATGGCTAACCTCCAGTCCTGTGGTATGCATCACCTGTTCAGAGAAGTATTGAAAAGGTCAGCCAGTGGTCCTGCTAGGCACCCTGTCAGTTTGTTGAGCACCCTAGGGTGAATGCCATCAGGTCCCGGTGCCTTGTCCACCCACAGTGCCCACAGTCCACCCAGTACTCTGCTCTCAGTAATCTCTCCATCTGTCTCCCCCTTCCCTCCTCTGCCCACTCCCTTCCCCTGTGTGATATCTGTCTCCCCTTTTCCATGAATACAGAGCAGAAGTACTCATTTAATGCCTCTGTCTGCTCCTCCCCCCTCTACCCACCCCTGTCCTTCTTAATCCTCACTATCTGGTCCCTGCACTTCTTTCTCCCACCAATGTATCTGAAGAAGTCCTTCTCTCTGTCCTTGATGCCCTGTGCCAACCTCAGGTCTCTGGATGCCTTGGCTGTTCTGATCAGCCTTATAATCTCCCTGGACTTCTTCGTATACTCCTGTCTGTCTTCCCACTTCCCTGATCACTTGAATCTGTGAAAAGCTCCCCCTTGGCTCTCACCCCATCCATTATCTCCTTGGTCAGCCAACTGGGCTTATTTGCCCTTCCCTTTTTACTCTGTGCTCTAGTACATGCCCCAGTGGCCTCCGCCAGCCCTGCCTTAATAATACCCCATTTTCCGCTGGCATCCATGGTTGGTTGGATTCCCTTCAGGTGACTTATGAGAAGTTCCCTCATTTTGTTGAAGTCTGTCCCTCTGAAATCTATCACCCTGGTACCTGAACCTCCAGTTTGCTTCCCCATTCTGAGCATGAACCACACTGAGTGGTGGTCACCCCCAGCCACAGAGTCCTCAACCTCCAGGTCCCTTACAGCTTCCCAATTCATTAGTATAAGGTCCAGAGTTTTTCCCAACCTAGTCAGTTCATGTACCAATTGCACCAGGCAGCTATCCTGAAATGCCCCCAGTATAACCTGCCCCCTTGCACTTGTAGTGGTTGATGTTCATGCTCCAGTCCAGCTATCCTACAATGCCCCCAGTATAACCTGCTCCCTAGCACTTGTAGTGGTTGACGTTCATGCTCCAGTCCAGCTATCCTACAATGCCCCCAGTATAACCTGCTCCCTAGCATTTGTAGTGGTTGACGCTCATGCTTCAGTCCACGCCAGGTAGGTTGAAGTCCCCCCACCACTACTGTGTTCCCCTTCCTGCAAACCCTCCTGATTTGTTCTGCCAACTTCCTGTGTAGCTCCTTCCCTTGGTTTGGTGCCCTATATACTAGCCCTATCCTCAGTACCTTGCCCTTTGAATCCTGAAACTGCAACCACAGAGTCTCTGCTCCACCTTCCTCTCCTCCTCCTCCCTTAAACACCTTATTCCTTTCCTTACATAGATTGCCACCTCCCTTTCCTGTTTGCCCTCTCCTTTCTGAACAGCTTGTATCCAGGGATCATCATATCCCAGTCCTGGTACTAGATGACCCATATTTCTGTTATGGCCGCTGTGTTCACCTGCCCCACTGCCAACAGGGCCTGTAACTTGGCTGACTTGTTACCTAGGCTCCTCGCGTTCAGTGACACTACCCTCCACTCTGCTCCTCTGCCTTCCCTTCTCCTCCCTGAATTATCCCCCCTTTTGCCTCTTCCCTGATGCCCTCTCCTCTAGTTTGGGGGGGTAGACTTGTCTGGCTCCCCTCCCTGTGAACCCTGTCTACCAGCTGTCCACTTGCCACCCCTACCTAGTTTAAAGCTACCCTTGTTGCTATGTACCTTCCTATCCCCTGCTTCAATTCTCCCTTCCCCTCCCTGCTTAAGTGTAACCTGTCCCCTGAATACAGGTCATTGTTGTCCCAGGTTCTGCCCCAGCCCCCTTCTACCCCATACCCCTCGGTATGACACCATTCCCTCAGCCAGGTGTTGAACTCCCCTAACCTTCCCTTCCTCACAGTACTTGCACATGGTACTGGGAGCACTTCCAAAAAGGCCACTGATTTTCCTACCTCCTCACACAACTTCCCCAGTTGCTCTATCCTCCCCTTTACTACCTCCAACGTCTCCCCCGACAGGTCGTTTGTACCCCTGTGCACCACAACATGTGGTTTCTTCCATCCCCTCCCTGTGCACTTGAGAATAGACATTCCTGCCCTGCCCGCCATCAACCCAGGAACAGACTCGACCCATATTAGACTATGTCTTTCCCCTTTACTGCCCCATTTGATCCCTTTTAGTATGGAGTGTCCCAACATTAGCACACCCCCTTCTCCCTGCCCCGTTCCTCCCCTGCTCCAATCACTTCCTTGTCTATTACTAGTGTCTGCCCTTCCTTGCCCATTTGTGCCTCTTTGCTTCTCCCCTATGACTCCCCCATCCACCCTTCCTGACCTGTGTTCTCCCATCCCCTTGGTCCCATGCTATCATTCCCCGACCCCTTCCTCCCTTGGCCCTGGACCCCCCTTCTCTGTACACCTTGACTCCTCCCGACCCTTGTTCCCCATCCCCTTGGTCCCATGCTATCATCTCCCTCTTCCTCCCTCAGCCCTGACCCCCTCAGCTATGCACCCTTGTCTGGCCCATCCACACTGCCCCCTCCCTTGCACCATTGCTGCCTCAGTTTCTTTCTCAGCTGTACTCCTCTCTTCCTGCCCCCTGCCACCCCTCCTCCTTCTGCCTGACCCCTGTGCCTCCCTTCCCTTCCCCTACCTCTCTCCAGGTGCTCCCTTAACTCACCTTCCTCCATCATTCTTGTTAGCACTGCAAACCTGTTGCCCCCCCACCCCTTTATTGCCATTAATTGGCTCCCTTACCTGTCTCCTGACCTGCTTCCCCTACCTGACCCCTTGTCAGTTGTGCTTCTGCTACCCCTTCCTGCCCCCTCCCCAGCCTGTTCTTCTCCTGATGTGCCCTCCTGATACCACCTGGGGCGTGGCTCTCCTGCCCCTTCCCCACCCTCACCCTCACCCTCACCAGCTCTCCACGAAGCCACTACACTCTTTCTTCCAGCCTCCTTAGCCTGTGGCAGATTGGACACTCTCCTAGTCTCCATAATATGTTAATCCCAATAGTTGCCCCACACCCATTGCAGCCCATTGTTCTATCCAATGTGCCTCCCCTTGTTTCTTGCTGCCCCTGTACTACCCACAACCCCCATTATAGCTGTTCCACCACCTAGTGTATCCCTTCCTGCCCTGCTACATTTTCTACTTTTATGTTATTGTAACCCTTGGCTACCACTGATTGTTAATGCTTCCCTTAATGCTTCCTTTACTGTTTAGTTCCACCAGTGTACCTCTCCCAACCTACAGTGCACCCCTTCTCTGATTTACTGGGAGTCATGTGCATTGAAACACTCTCAGATTCCAACCATCTGGCTTGCTGAGTTGAGGACCTTAGTGCCTGCACCTGTTTGTGCTATCCGCCAATAGTAACCTAAATGTTAGGAATGGACATGATTCAGGACAGCCATTTGGCTCATCTGTCAAGGTACAGTACATGATACCAGTGGCCATAGTTCGGTAGTGAGCATGGAATGTTGGCGTGCCAGACCGGGGGGGGGGGACAATCAAACATCCAGAGGACTAATGTCCTCATCTGGAGGGGGGTGGCTTGCAGATCCCAGTGTTCACTTGGATCCCACTGTTATGCTAGGGAAGGCAACCAGGTCTACCTAGACAAGGCAGGAGGGGGCTGGGCAGATGCCAACATGCAGCTAGTGGGACTGTGTGTCATATGTCATGGCAACATTGTGCACAGTGCCACTCATGGGAGAGGCAAAGAAAAACTCCAGCGGCAGGATGGCGCTTGGACCCTTGCAGGCCCCATATCCAATTAGCTGGCCCTATCTGTCCAAATACTGGATCAGTTTCCATGACTGTGATTAAGGGATCCCACCAACCCAGCTGGGGTGGGGGGGCAAGCCCTAGAGGGCACTGGCCAGCAGGTAAGTCCCAGCAGATGTCTCAGTAATTGGGTTGGGGGGGGGTTCAACTGAAGGAGGCCAGCCAAAGGAGGGTTTGCTATGGAGGGAGAAGACTGAGCATCTGGAGGACAGCTCTCCTCTTCCCAGGTGGAGTGGCTTGCCATCTTTGTCCTTGCCTGTGCCCATCTGTAGGCCTGGGGATAGTGCCAGCAGCATTGAGCAACACAAAGGGAATAAACACGTCTCCATAGGTGTGCGCGCATCCACGTGATCAGTGCTGAGACCAGTCCTCTTTAATGATTTTATAAGTTACATAGCAGAGCATCTGAAAAGGAAGGCTTGCTTCATTGAAGATGTCACCAAGATTTGAAACAGGTGGTCACGGGGGTGATGAGCAGAGATCTGTAAAACTGGAGGAGTCCTAAGAGGTATGGCAGCTAGGTTTTAATTCAAAAAGGTGCAAAATAATGCACTTAGGATACAGAAACCCAGAGGAGGAGTTCAAAATGGGGAGAATGTTATTGACAATGAACAGGCATGAAAAAGACACGTGGGTAAATCATATCAGGTGACCAAAAGGTAGCCACTAGCCAAGCAGTCAGACAAGGCAGTCATGAGGGCTACTGGGATTCTGGGGTGCATAGCAAGGGGTTTACTAGCAGAAAGACAGAGGTAGTGCTGTCCTTGAATACATGGCTGGTAAGACCCTCAACTACAGTACTGTGTCCAGTTCTGGAGACCACATCTAAGAAAGGACATGGACAGAGTTAGGTAATCCACAGGAGGGCTACCAAACTGGTGCATGGTCTGCTTCTAAAGCACTATGAGGAGAGGGAAATGGAGTTCAATATGTACATCCTGCAGAAGAGGAGGGAGAGGGGTGATATGACAGAGACCTCGAAATACTCCACGGTGGTTAATAAGGTACAGGTGTAGTGTATTTTTCAGAGTTAAGGTACTGTAGAACAAGGGGCATATTCTGAAGCTGGAGGCGGGGAGTAAATTCAGGACAGATGTGAGGAGGTGCGTCTTCACAGCAAGGGTGATAGATGCCTGGAACAGCCTTCCAGCAGTGGTAGTGGGGAAGAAAACGGAACCAAACAGCTCAGAGCCAGGACAACATGCTCTGCTGGCATTAACACAAGCCTGCATGTGTTTTAAGAGCTCCTATTATTGTCACGTGTCTCCAGGAAAAAAATATATGTAAAAAGCAAACCAAGTACTGGAGGAGGAGAATGTGTTCTCATCACCATGGATGACCCACAACACTGACCGTGGCAGCCTCCTTCCAAAGCAGTGAATCTGTGTCAGGGGTACTTCCACCACCAGATGGTCATGACATGGGAGGGAATACAGGGTGACAAAGGAAGACAGCTAATCCCCAGGGAAGGAGGGTGATGTGGCTGGGTGACAGGGTAGGACACATGGTTTCCAGTCACCAAAAGGGAGTACAGCATACCATTCTTTTTAAAGGCACTTACATTGACAGTTATAAAACATGATTTCACAGCTCCATTTGTGAGTGTGATCTGTGTGAATACCATGGTAGCATAGGGAGTATGACCTTCCACACAGCTCTCCTTAGTCAGACAAATGGATTTTTCTTTTTTTGTTGTGATTAGATGTTATTCAAAAAATTTTCAACAATAAAAGCACCAGCAATACATGAAATAAGAGCTAATACAGCACTGTTACCACTGTCTTAACAAACAGAAAAAAGGGGTGGAGGCAATCCAGGGGACAATTCATGAGTCCATTTAGAATATCCAGACATTATTTCATATGCAGGTCTCTGGGAGGGTCAAGGATTACTGCTCAGTTTGCTAATAAAGCATCCTATTTAATTATCAATGGTTAATCCATACCATCAACTGGGTCTGGGAGGAGAGAGCCAGATAGCCCATCCGGGCCCACTGCTTATCTAATAGTAGGTACTTTATGTACCACCCTGGACAGGATACCCATTCAGGAAGTTTGAAATAACTGAGCCAGAATTGCCAGTACATTTTTTGACTCTTGCTTAGCTCGGTAGTGAAAAACAAATGGGTTTTTCACTGACAGTACATAACGCGTTATACACTTACATGTCACCCATCATCAACAGTGAGCTAACAGAAACAGATTAAAATGATTAAACATATTAGCTTACCCTTGAAACCATTAGTCTGCCCATAGCCAGACCTCTTCACTTGGTTATAGACTCATTTGGCTGTCCATCTTCATAATCCCTTTTATAAGGGTTTGCAGATCGCAACTGTTTCTGGGGTCTAACAGGACGCATTGCAGGAACAGCTTGTTTGGTTACTTTCAGAGATTTGATAAATTTTAAGTGGAATTTCATGGCATCAGAAAAACAGTGACCTTCAAAATGGGCAGAACAAATTGTGGGGGCAGCAGCTGACGGCCAATCCCGTTCCCGATCAAGGAGGACAGAGGACACCCATTTCTTGACACATACCGGTGACTTATCACGTTTAGGGAATTCAAAAAGAGAAACATCACTTGACGGATTATTACTGCACCCCCAACAACATAGTAATTAACCATATTTAGTACTTTGAGTTGTGTACTAATTGAATGGAAAATAAAAATGGGAACAGTGACACAGCAAATTGGTGTAGTGCGATCAATGGAAACTACTATATACAGGGGTCAATTTTAATATTGTTATACCAGCTCAACACCAAATGCAAATTGACTAGGGCTAGTGCAGCTAACTCTCTACTTGTCTGTCTTGACTAGTGCAGGTTTTCCATGGTTGTTAATGAAGTTAAAAAAGTCCCAACTTTAGCAGGTTCTAGTCCTCATGCTAATCTCTCTCTCTCTCTCTCTGTGTTCCAGATGGCCTGGTGACAGTTGATTAAGAGCTGTAATTATCTGGCAGTTCAAGAGGGGGATCCCACAAAAGATTCAATGTGAGTCATTGTCTTTTGAGGGCAAATGCCTCATTTACCTGAACAAACTGACACAACAATGAGCTTTGGAGAAATTGCCACAGCCATGTGCTTATTAATAAAACTAATTATCCGTATATACATTTGCTTCAGTGTGATGTGCACAGCTAGGTAGCCTTGGAAGGAATCTAGCTCACCATGGAGCACTAGATCATTGATGGTAGACCCTCTCTCCCAGGAGAGGGCCACCTTACCATCAACCAGGACCCCGCCGGGGAAAACAACCTCCAGGGCATGAAGGATGGCTCTGTGACCGGCTGTGGCTAGCTCCTCCCTCATCAAAGGATCTGCCATGCCGCAGGACACTGCCCGAAGAGGGTGCCCTCCATCCATCAGGCCCACCCTCCTGTCAACCTCAGGGAGATCTGGCTGGTCAAGACACATGATCCTCTGTTATCCCCTCCCACAGCATTCCAAGACTACCAAGCTGCCACAAGGTGAGTTCTCACCAACTCACCCCCCCACAAGCACTTCAAGCTAATACTCTCACCGCTGCCCATTGTATGTCATTCAAAAACTGGTCTAAACCTTCCTCCTATAGATGTACAGCATCCTTTCTATACAGATTAGGCTTTTTCAAAGACACTCCCGGGTATGCTGCTATGGCCCCCCCCCCCACGGAGCCCATAATTGGTCTCATGGCAGCGTTCTGCAGCCGGTGCACCTTCTCTATTGCCCTGATGTTCTGGGCATGACGTCACTACTGCTGCTGCACCATATCGAACCAAATGATATGCATCTGGGGCCACAATTGCTTCACCCTTGCCAGGTCCTGCCTGACCCTCTCTTTAATCTCACTCACATACATAACCCCTAAATCATTCCCCCCTCAAATGAATGACTAACACATTTGGCTGCAACCTCTCCTGGGCTTTTGCTTGCAGTGTTGCCATTAACTCATTCCATCGCATCCTGCACCATCCCAACCAATGCACCTCTGCTCTCTCAGGTGCCGGGAACAGGTTTTCTCCTCTGAGATACTGCCTTGCCCCGAGGGCCGCCCAATGGATGTATGAGTGGTCACAAATCCAGATCTGCTCTGCTTGGGCCACAACACCTGTCCAAACAAAGCAAAAGAGAGTTATAACATGTGTGGTCTTAGGTATCTTTCAAAAGTCTGTGACTTCCATCTACCCAATGTCTGTATTGTCCTATCTGATAAGCCCTCTACCCTGGCATGTGATGCTGCACCAATCCTGAAGGAGTGTGTGCTGTGGTGTTCTGCCAGGATGCCCAGCTGTTGCAAGGTCTTCTGCAACATGTGCCTAAACTGGTACACTGTTAGGGGGCCACCACCCCCATGATGGAAGAAGGTCCCCCCTACTGCCAGGCACTGAGTTATATAATCCTGTACCCATGCTCCCACATCCCATTGGAGCCCGTGGGGTGCTAGTCGGCACCACCGCCCATGGGCAAGCTGGTCCGTCTTGCTCTTTCAGATGTGGACAAATACTCCAGATGTTGTGACCTCCATGTCAGCTTCTGCCAGCAGTACTGGTCTCCTAGTAGCCTTGCTGGGCTGCGCGAGCTCCGACACTCAAAATGCCCTGCAAAATGCTACCAAGTACGCTGTCTGGAAAAGCCTTGTCTCATCAGGGGATGAGCATACCTTAGGCAACTCATCCCAGATCTGCTTGAATATGATAGGGCTGATAGGGCGCCTGTTGTCCGTACCCCTTGGGGCTGCCATGCCCAGCCTCTTGGCATCTTCCAGAGGGCAAATGTCCTTGTGGGGTTTGAAAAGGCCCTGGCTTTCTGGAACCAGGCTATGCCAGCCATGTGCTGTTCGACTGTCACTCGGGTGGCGCCCGCATGTTTCCGTACGTATTCGCACAGCTGTGCCACTGGGATCGGCTATGTTGCTGCCCACCCTCGTGCGTACTGCACTTCCAGAAAACATTTGCCCCCCCCCGATATGCTACTCGTGTCCTAGGTGCCAGAGCATTCTCAATCAACTTCCAGGCCTCTGGGCTATCAACTCCCATAGGAATGGCGGGACTTCCCTGGGCTGTCGGTCCGCCGCTGGTGCCAATTCTCAGAACCTCTGCCACTGTAAATGAGAAAGAGCATCAGCGATGCCATTTTCAATACCTGGTGCATGCACTGCCTTAAAGGTAATATCCAACATCAGACACTTGAGGACAAATACCCGCATGAGGTTGCCCATCGAGCCCTTGCCCCCCCCAACTGTTTGTTTATTGCATACACCACTCCGGTGTTGTCAGATCTGAATGTGATGTGCTTGTCCCTCAGCACATCCCCCCAGATCACCAATGCCATGACAATGGGGAAGAATTCCATCACCATTATCTGCCTTGTAATGCCTTGTCTGATCCACTCTGGAGGCCACTGCCCTGTGCACCATTTACCATGCAAGTAAGCCCCGAAGCCCAGGCCCCCTGAGGCATCTGTGAAGAGTTCCAATTCCTCGCTGGACACTGGAACCGGCCACACTGATACCCCATTGAAGCATTGCAGAAATGTCTGCCAAATGCCTAGGTCCTTCCGCAGTACCGCTGTCCCCCGAATTCTATGGTGTGATTTTGTATATCCTGCCCCAATTCCCGCCAGGCACCTTATGAATGTCCTGCCCATGGGCATTACCTGGCAGGTGAAGTTGAGGTGACCCACTAGTTGCTGGAGCTCTTGTAATGTGACTTTACATGCCCTCATAACAGAGTCCAGCCGGGTGTGCAAGGTCGCCAGCTTGTCTTGGGGGAGCCGGAACACTTGCTCCCTCGTATCAATCTCGATCCCCAGGAAAGAAAGCCTTGTACATGGCCCCTCTGTCTTGTCCTGGGCCAGTGGTACCACCAGCTTGGCGCACACCTTGTGGAATGCTGCCATGATATGTTCACATTGCCCCAAGCTGGCCTTCCCCACAAACAGAAAGTCATCCAAATAGTGAACCATGTAGTCGACTTTGGCTTTTTGTGCTGTGGCCCAGTGCAGAAATATGCTGATTTGCTCAAAAACTGCACACATCACCGAACACCCCATGGGCATGCAGTTGTCCATGTAGTAATACCTGTCAAGCTTCGTGCCAAGTAGCTCCCTATCTGCTGGGAACACCGGCAACAGGCAGAATGCTAATTCTAAGTTGTTGGCCATCCCCAGCAATGCCCCCTGGCCTGCCTGTTGCACCACCTCCACTGCCCTGTCGAATGACATGAAATACACAGCGGTGTCGACTGGGTCAATGTATGCACTGACCGAATCCCCTTCTGAGTATGACAGGTGGTTTATCATTCGGAACTCACCCAGCACCTTTTTGGGGACTAGGCCAATGGGAGAAACCCTGAAGTGTGGGCATGGGGGAGAGGTGAAGGGGCCTCTGATCTGACCTGCAGCCAGCTCCTTCCATAGCATGCCCCGCATGACCTCTGGTCACTCCTTGACAGAACGCAGGTTGTCAGCCTCATATTCCCTCTTTGGGCCTTGGTAAGGTATACGAAACCCCTCCTTGAAACCCTCTGCCAAAGAGCGAGTGGCCACCCTGTCTGGGTAGTTGACCAACCACCCTTCAATATTTTCGGCCTTGACCAGTGTTGGAGGCCTTTGTCCCTCCCTTCCGAAAGGGATGAAAACTGTTGGCCTTCCCTGCCCCCACTTCTGTCACTTTCCCACACTGTTGAAATGAGTGTGGTTTCCTGCACACCATGCACTCGTGCTCGTATCTACAGTGCTCGGTCTTGCCTGATCCCTGGTTGTAGCTGAAACAACACCCTTTCCCGGCCCCCTTTCACTCATTACCCCCTTGATAGCCTTTCTTCAGCGATGGGGGGCGCCTCACCAGAAAACCGTTGTCTGTATGTTGAACCCTTCCCCCAAGTCGATCATCCACAGCAGCGGGAGGTCCAGGACCACCCACGACAGAGCTGTGTCCATCTGCTTTCTCCGCTGATACTCCTCATCATATTCTAACCACCCCCACCTGGCTTACTAGTGTGCATGGTCATTATTCTATTAAAGTGGACCCATAGCCTGTCCACTTTCCCTGAGCTACCCTGGGTGAGAATCCCTGCATAAATTGTGAACCTTGCAGCCAGTTCTCCCACGTCCACCACACAGTTGCTTTTCGCTTCTGTTCGACCACGTCATTCCCCTCCTTGTCCTTTTTTTTCCTTTTCTGGCTCTTTCAACTGATTCAAGAGGGCAAAGATGTCAACGTATTCTCCGTTGATTATTTGTTGCCTCACCTTGTCCGGCAAGTGTGACCCAATGGGCTCTGCCAGGGATAGGAAGCTCACTGCCCCTTGCTGCCCTGGTATTGGTGGTGACACCGATGCAACCCCTGTTGCAGCATCCCCGATCCCTGCTATGGCCGGTTCCGCCTGGATCACTCTTGGCTGAACCCTATTCTGGTCTGCCAGCAATTCCAGCAGCCAGTCAAGCTTCTGCTCCACACCTGACTGACCCAGGTTTCCTGCCGGAGGCCATATGCTAGGCTCCCCCAACCTTTGGGGTATCGCCATGGCCATGCCCCTGAGCCCTGCCGCTGGCTGGCTGACCCAACCCCCGAGGGCTATCTGCTGTGGGACCCATGGCCCATTACTCCCACATGAGGAGTTCACTTGTGGCAGGACAGGTTGTCCATGCTTCACCTGCTCAAGAGTCTGCAAGCTCGCCTGTGGCGGTGCTGGCCGGCCCTCTGGAAGGCACCCCAGTAGACCCAGGTTTGTGGAAGCTGATGCCTCTGTTTCCGTCCTGTGCCCTACCAGCACCTTTTTCATGGCCTCCCACTCTCTGCCCCATTTTGGCTGATGTCCCCTGTTCCTTTTAGGGATGCTCTCGCTCCTAAGAACAGCCCTCAGCTCCTCAGCTGACAGCTGGTCTAATTCTGGCATACCTGCTACATGGTCTGTTGCCGCTGCTTCTTGATTGACCCCCTTCCTTCGTGTTTTTTTCTGAGAAGGAGGAGGGTACACCAATGTCTTGTCCGGACTGGGCATCAGCTTCTCTGGCTCTTGCCCAGACATGCCTGGCACCCCCACTGGAGTCACAGGTTCAGCTGGCAGTGTCAGCAGTACTAAGTTAAGTGGCTGCTTTTCTGGGTTGGCCTCCTCTGGATTCTTGGGTTCTGGTGGGGGCAGCAGCCCTGAAGGTCCTGTATCCCCCCTTCACCCTGCTCCCTGATCAGCACCTCCCACCATGCCTTACCCTTGCCTCAGATGAGGGCAGCCAGCTGCTGTTCCAGGTCTCTGCTCATCTTCACAATATGCTGCTCATACTCTGCAATGAAACAAATGACAGCCCCTCTCCCCTTGCTGGTGCTTAAACTGACGATGCTACACCCAACATGGGTAATTAACTGTGGGACATTTTAACACCTTGTTTTTTTTTAAGCCCCGCTATGTCTGATTACCTGCCCAGCTAGGAGCACCATGAACTACCTTACTTGCTCTGGCCCCCACAGTATGCATGAGGGGACTGGGGGCTTCAAATCCAGGTCTCCCACGTTTGCACTTTAGAGCCTTAAATCACTGTGCTATAATGCCTCCAAAACTACCCACTACACATGCTTTAAAGTGCCCGGCACCTATGAGCACAAAAATCTAAGTGACTTGCTTGGGCTCACGCAGTATGGAAGTGGGGGGCCATGGGATCAAACCCAGTTCTCCCAAGTTTGTTTTTTTGCACCTTAACTCACTGCCTTCTGCTGCCCCCCAACCACCCACTACACTTGCGTCCAAGAAAATGACCAGTGGATGCACTCCACAATGTATCTGGGCTACATTAACATCATACATGGCCAGCATCAGTGAGCAACTCAAAAAGCAATTCTTTCAGTTTACCAACCTTTCTTGGAAATAACACTGTAGTGAACTGTACCACTGGAGGCATCCCATGCCCTTTCTGATATTTCTCACATATCCCCATTTTATTGGCCATTCAAAGTATTTATTTCCTCATTTCTGTTGCTGTAGTCTCTTTTAATTTGTTTTTTGTTGTTGTTGTTGTTTTTTGACTTAGCGCATGCACACTCTTGTTCCCCATTGGGGCCCCCCCGAGCCATCCTCGATATGGCACTGCCACTACACTACACTGCGCATGCACGAGGCCCTCATGCCCCTACGCATGTGTGCCCATACTCTCCGCATGGCTAGGCCCCAAGTCGCATGGAAACTACTGGGATCCACTGCTTCTCAAGCTCCGTGGCCCCGCCATCATGCTCGGTGCTTGGATGTCCCCTTTCTGAGCCCTGCAAGCACACCAGAACCCCCCGGCAGGAGATGCTCCCCTTCAGATGGCAGCCAAGCTGCCCGGCCCCAATCCCTGCACATAACTGTGCAGGCACCCAGCCCCTGGAAGAGGAGCATCTGTGGCCCTGAAGGGAGAGAAAGGACTGCTCCGGGACCCACAGGAAGGTGAGTGCTGGCTTTGGAAGGGGAATGCTGCTGGAGGAACACTGTGGTTGACCGTCCCCCCCAAGCAGCCATGCTTACCTGCCCGGATTCCTCTTGCTATGTCCTAGGACCATTGTGAGGAGCTTCCCCCTCATAGCCCAAGTGCCACCAACCCAGGATGCAAGGCAGCGGAGGGCACGCTGGATATCAATTCCCGATGACCACCCCACACGACTCTCCAGGCCTTAAACATCCATAAGGGCCTACAGGACCCAACCATGCTGCCTGCACCCATGGACCCATGGTCTTTGGATTCCTGCTCCAACACCCCAAGGGGGACAACTTAGGTAAGCCTCTCGTACTATGGGGTTGGGGGAAGAGTTTTTTTTTTTAAATGTGGCCAGAAAGCAAAACATAGTCAGCCTGGGGAACTTAACCTGGGGATTCAGGTCAGGCCATGCAGCTGCCGAGCGTCCTACTACCCAGCCGGAAAGATATCCCCATACTGTGGGCAGGCCAGGAGCCCCCCCCCCCCATAGATTGGACGCCTGCCGCCAGGTACATGCCCGCTGTGGAGGCCCCCTACAAGCAACACAACTTGATTGTTGGGAAGGGATGCAAATCTGTCTGGCAAGTCATACTACAGGTGGCCAGGGAGTACCACCAGCTAAGCAGCATGCTCAGGGTCACCCGGCCTGCAAGTGGTGGCAGTGGGAATTCAGCCCAGGTCTGTAACTCCGGGGCCCAGACCCTGTTTGTTCTTCCTTCCAAGGCCAAAAATTCCCAACCTTTTGGCCACAGGGCCACCACCTGGATTATCCTGTTTCTCGGAGTGGTAGCCACCTGCACCAGCATCAATTACACTTTACAGCAAATACCTCACCATAAACAATTTACTTTCCTGTCCCTACTGCTGAGCAGCTGGAGGGGCCTGCAAGGTATCCCAGCCCTAAGCTCTAAGCCTTGCCCCCCACCCAGCCATGCAGCCTACAAGCCCAATCCAAGCCCTTACCTCTTGATTGCTGTTGGTGCTGATCCTGGCTACCGTCTTCTTCTGCTTGTGACCTGGGACAAGGAGGAATGAGGAAGAATTCATCCTGTGCAGCCACTCTTAAGGGGCCTAGCTCCTCCCTGTCCCTGGCCGCAAGCTCCCTCCCCCGGGACCCTATCCCCCCCAAACCGCTTCTGGACAGTCCTACCTGGGTCCCTATTGTTGTCCAGGTATCTCCAGCCATGCCCCCAGATAAAGCCCCGCCTGCTGCGATACCTTGCAGTCTCCTCCATTATCACTGCACTGTTATGACTTTCAGCTAGTATCCAGCATGTGCTCAAGGGCAGAGTGCTGTTAAGTCACTAGCTTCCAATTTTCTGAATGTGTCTCTGTCTGATGATGATTTGTCCACATTATTAAGACCAGTGCCTCTCATTTCCCTACATTTTCAGTGTCTGTTTCCAAAATTTCAGTGACAAAATGCTAAGCGGTAAACAGGGTTTGCCCTGCAGGTGGTGGGTTTTATCACAGCCTCACTATAGCTGCTCCCTCTCCCTTCCAAGTCTCTCAGTTCTGTACTTTCCCTGGACAGCACTACAGACCCGACACTGAAATTTCCATCCAGAGATACATAACTGAAAACAGTCACTTGCTGGCTAGTGCACTTACCCGGTTAACAAAAACTAAATAAATAAATAACTGCCATTACTGGCAAGTGTAGGGGTCCACAACTCTTTTAAATGGACCATGCCAGCCAACGCCAATCATACAGTCCCACCCTTATCCCACTCAGCATGTCCTTTCATTCTAAAAACAAAGCTTTGGAGCACATATGATACAAAAAGAAACTTTAATAAAATACATAATTTGAAAGGTTAAAATAGGCATTCATGGGGTGCATAGATCACCCTATATAGACACAGAGGTAGCATAGTGTCATGCCTGTGTACTATTTATTTGTTTATCTATTTATTTAAAAGTTTTACCAGGAAGGCATACTGAGCAGACAACTGTTTGATTCCAGATGTGTCCTGGGGGATGGGAAATGGGGAGACATACAGAATAAGGCAGTACAGAGTAATTTCAGGTGAAAATAATACATCCAGTAGTGGGCAATATATGAATACTGAAATAAAATGAGGCCAAATAGTACCCAAACAGGATAAGTAGACAACTCACTGACAAGAGTCAGGTTAACAGCAGATAGTAATTAACAGTGCAGAGGAATCCCCATAAGGTTAACAGTTAGAATCACAGTTCCCAGCCAGGACTCTGGCGTAGGCTGGGGGGTAGAGGGAGCAGAATTGGACTTTGAGAAGGGAGCTGTGGTGTTGAGTAGAGGAGGCATGATGAATGGCCAAGGGGAGAGAATTCCAGAGTTTAGGCATGCAGTAATGGAAGGCTGCTTGGCCAGCAGAGGTGGACATATGCGGGACAGACAGGGAATGGGTGTAGTCATTTCTAAGTGAGTGCATGGGGATGGGAAGCTGTGTTAGGGCTGCAGAGAGGTAAGAGAGCAGGGACTGGTTCCAAAATTTGGCTGTGAGCCTAGCGCAGTGGGATTGCCTCCAGTCCTGTAGTGAGGGGAGGCCCAGTATTTAGTAGAAGAGGCAATGATGAGTGGAGAGAGGGCAGTCAAGAATGAAACGACAGAAAGAGTGGAAAAGGGTATTCAGTCTGGTTAGGGTGGGCTTGGGAGTGGCACTGTAGACTACATCACCATAGTTGAAAATTGGGAGAATCATTTTCTATACAATTGCACGGTGGGCTGGCAGCGGGATGCAACCACGTTTGTGATACAGGGCACCCATCTTGAGGTGAAGCTTGTGGATGGCATCAATATGTACAGAAAAGTCGAGATGCTGATCGAGCCAGACCCAGAGGTATCTAAAGGAGGAGCAGTCCTCCAGCATAGTGCCATCCAGGGTGTGGAAAGTAGGGGAGGAGGGTAGCCAAGAAAGTCTCTGCCTTGTGCTAGAGGTCATGGAGACACTTTTCTTGGTATTCGGGAAAAGATAATTCAAGCAGAACCAGTGCTGGACATCACTGAAGTTGCACTGTAGTCTGGACGCCACATCAGATGTTGTGGGGCCAGATGAAAACAGGACAGTGTCGTCCGTATACATATGAATGAATGTGCGAGGGCAGGCAGTGGGCAGATAATTGAGGAAGATGGAGAATAGGAGCGGGCCAAGGACCGAGCCTTGGGGTACACCAGCCGTGATGGGTAGGGAGGCAGAGCTGGAGTTTCCAATTCTGACCAATTGGGACCTGCCTACCAGATAGGAGTGGAACTAACTGGTAGCCTTGCTTCAGAGTCCCGCTTGGGAGAGTTTGAACAGGAGAAGAGGGCGTGATACAGTGTCGAATGCCTTTGCAAGGTCAACAAAGATACCAGAGGTGATTTAGCCTTGATCCATACTGGTAAGGATGGCATCGGTGAGCTTTAGGAGGGAGGTAGTGGTGGAATGGGACTTCCTAGTCCCAGACTGGTAGGGTGTGAAGAAAGAGGAGGAGTTGAGAAAGGAGGAGAGCTGGGAAAGGACTAGGTGCTCCTGGAGTTTTGCAAGGATTGGTAGGAAGGTGATAGGGCAGCAGTTCCCAGTGGAGCAGGGGTCACCACCTTTTGGAAAGGGGATGACTGTGGCATGCTTCCATTTAGATGAGATAGTACTGAGAGAGAAGGAAAGGTTGACGAGCAAGGCAAGGGAGGTGGTGATGGCAGAGGCAGACAGGTAGAGCATTTTGGGGTCCAACCCAGTGGGGCATTTGCCTTTGTTAGGATTTAGCGCAAGCAAGGCATTGAAAACCTTGGCTGGGGTAATGTATTTTTTATTTTATTTTAGTCTTTGGGAACTGGTTAAGGCCCACTAAGCACAAGTGTCTGTTTTCAGGGGTGACCTGGGAGTACTGAGCGGTTAAGTGACTTGCTCAGAGTCACAGAGAATGCAAGTGGAGGTTGTGAGAATCAAACCCAGGTCTGGTCTGCTGGATATACCAAGCTCGTTCACAGCTCATTACTCTAACCTCTAGGCTATACTGCCATATATTGAAAGGAGAAAGCAGGGGGAGAGGCTTGGGCATGGAGGGGTGGGGTAGAAGGGGGAGGAGAGGTGGGTGAACGAGAGGATAGTAGAGCAGAAGTACAGCTTGTGAAGTAGGTGTTAAACTCCATGGCCACAGCGAGTGGCTCCGTTACAGTGGAGCCGCTTGTATTTATGACAGGGGTGGAAGGCTAGGATGGGGGAGGTGAAGAGTGATTGTATCACCTTCCAGAATTTAGAGGGGTGATTCAGATTTGTGAGGGAGGTGGATTTAAAATAGTTTGCTTTTGCCTGGTGGATTTGTCTTGTACAGGCATTACGCAGTGTGTGGTAATGCTGGGAAGCTGAGAAGGAGCAGGAGGCTTTGTGGGACTTCCAGGCCTGGTCCCTGGCTCTGAGGCAAGCCATGATATCGGTGGTGATCCAGGGTAGGTGAGCGCCCTGTATCCGGGTCCATCTGAGGGGGGCATATGTGTCTCAAACTGAGAGGAACTTGGACTTGAAATATTCCAGAGCAGCGTCAATAGAGGTGGCATGGGGGATGCATGACCAATCAGTGTTTGTTAAGTCATTTAGGAGTGAAGTAAGGTCCAAGGATTTATAGGACTGGACCAGGAGGGTTCTGGGGGTGGGGTGGGTGCCTTGTGCCTAAAGATTTTCCTTACTATGTAGACTAGGTGATGGTCACTTAGGGAGTCAGGTAAGAGGCCTGCTGCTAGTATCCAGTGCAGGTGTGAGGTAAGCGACCAGTCTAGAAGAGAGTGGTTTTGAATTTTGGGGTTCAGTCGGGTGGGTTCTGCAATCAATTGAGACAGATTTAAGGCTGTGACTTCACCGTGGATTTTAGAGCTGGTGGTGGAGTACCAATTCACGTTGAAATTGCCTAGGATATGTAGCTCCCCAACCGATGCATGGGATTTTTGGGTGGCCAGGAGATCCAAGATAGAGGATGTAGGGGAGTCAGGAGCTTGCTCAACGATGTTCGCCTGGATAAATAAAGATTTTGACTGATTGACTGAGGGCAGTAGGAGCCAGCTATAAAAATGGGTAAGGAGTAGGGGGAGGGAGATTTTTACCATTAAGGCATCCATATTCTGCAAGGGAGGCAATAAAAGCATGATGGGGTGAAAAGAAGGGAGGAAGAGATGTACATGACTATGCCACCACCCCTTTTATTTCTGGCCGGACGTGCCAGATGATCAAGTAGCCAGGGACAGAGACGCAGGCGTCTTAGTTGTATGGTTTCAGCCAGGGCTCAGTAATAATTGAGATGTCAGGGCTAAGGGAAAAGGCAATCAGTTGCAGCAGGGCTAATTTGGGTAAAAGGCTGCAAATATTTAAGTGGGCTAACTTTAGGACCCATGAGAGATGTAGAGTGGGGTGTCTGGGTCGGGATAGGTTCAATATCCCCAGCCATCGGGGCAGGAAGGCTACCATAAACCTGGGTATGGCTAGTGTAACCTTTTGGTGCGAGGAAGGAAGCAGGGGGGTTTGTTTTGGGGTTGCCAGAGTGTGGAACTCCAGGGCAAGCAGACCTGTGTGGAAACTCAGGGGTAGGATGGAAGGGTCAGTCACCCAGGTGTTCAGGTGCACTACAGGGAGCGGCTAGAGGGGGCAGGTAGCAAAGGAGGGCGGAGGGGCAAGCAGTGGGTCATACAAGAATTGACATTCATGTGCTTTAGGGTCAGAGGAAGGTGGGAGATACGCAAATGGCACCAGAAAGGAAAGGAGAGTGAGGAAGAAAGGGAGAATGCTGAGGAAGTGTGGGTAAGATGGGGAAAAACCAGTGTGCTGCAAGTAGTAAGAGTGCTAGAGTAGAAGGGGAGGTAGCCGGTAGAGAAGTGCAAGCAGAAGGGAAACAGAGCAGCAACTATTGGTGAGCGTCGAAAAACTGCAGATGGGAAAGTGGGTTGATTGGTTCAATTTAGCACAATCATGTGAGCAGTCGCACACTATATAGGGGAGAGTTTACCAAGGCTGGTGACGGGGGCAGTGGGATAGCCAACGCGGAGCATTGGTGGGGCCAAAATTGAGATCGGACGTGTTGGAAGCGGTTCAGGCTTCTTAGACTTTGTACCTGCATGTGGGAGGAATGCAGCTCAGCGAAGGGGACAGCAGGGCTTCCTGAGCTTCTGGGCCTTCGCAACCAGACCAGGAGCTGTGGGAAAAAGGGAAAAAAGTGAGTGATATAGAGCAAAGTAGAAGAGGAAGTGGGAAGGACTAGGCAAAGGGAAGGGAGAAGGTAACAATTGATTGGGCTGGGGGGGGTGGCAAATTGCTCACAGAGCTGGGCTTCCCCATGCACACAGTGTACAAGCACAAAGTACTGTGCCAGAACAGGAATAAATGATTACATTACCCCCGAAGAATGAGTTAAAAGAGAAAGACTTCAGAAATAATTTAAAAGTACATCAGACATTTGAGCAGTAATATTATGCAGTTACAGCTACCCCAGGCACACAGCGGCCAGTACAAAGTACTTGGCCAGAACAGGAGTAGATATTAAAGTACCCCCAAGGAGTGAGTTGAGCAGAAAGAAAATTACAGAAATAGTTTAAGTAAATCAGAGATTTGAACAGAATAATATGCAGTTACTAAAAATATCACAGAGAAAAGAAACTCTCTTTATTGCTCTGCCAATTAACATAGGCAGAGGAAGCAGGTAGAAAGTAGCTTTTAGTTAAAAATCTTGTCATCAAAATTCAAAATTGAGATCAGACGCGTTGGAAGCACTTTAGGCTTCTTAGACCACCTGCATGCAGGAGGAATGCAACTCGGGGGAGGGGAAGGGTTCTTGAGCTTCTGGGCCCTTACGAACATACCAGCAGCTGCATGCCAGAGGAATGCAGCTCAGAGGAGGGCAGGGGTGACGGGTCTCTGAGCTTCTGGGCCCTCGCGACCATACTGGCAGCTGCAAGCCTGCACATGGGAGGAATGCTTCTCGGGGGAGGGCAGGGGTTCCTGTGCTTCGGGGCCCTCGTGACCACTCCGGCAGCTGTGGGAAAAAGAGCTGGTGAAAGCACAATGTCTGAAGATCATTTGCAACGATTCCGTTTTGCTCCTAACAAACTGCTGAACTGATCACTGTAGCAGCGATAATGAATTGACCCCATTGTACTTACTTTTTGGCCAGAAGTTTTTTCTGAAAATTTGTTTTGTTTCTCTGTCATTCCAAGCCTCCTCACCAGCATGCTCACATTGTGCTTCCGGAGTGGGCGTGGTCAGCGTCCACGTCATCGCCAAGTAGTGAGTCTTGGAACTATTGCTGCATTCCACTGAGCTGAATGCTATATTGTGTGCAAATGTCTTGTGGTCCTATGCAATACATATGCTATGCATTACAATTTTTGTCAAGTCGGGTCTTCTTGTAGCATTGTTCTGTTCATGTAAAAGTGTATGTATTAAAGACATTCGTGTGTGTGTGTGTGTGTTTCTGGCGCTTTAGGTCTGCACTTATGTACATTTTTAGCAGTCCATATCACAGTTCTGCAGCGCCTATGACACAATCAATAGCGGGTCAATCTATGCAAAAGAATCACATGCAGCTTGAAAAATCAACCTATGCATGTTAGTGATGGTTTTGTATTAATCAACGGCATTCATATTGTGCACTCTAATATGTCCATGGGGCAGCGGCATTGATGGTCACACTGCTGCTGCATATCATACTGCAATGTGCAATTATTTGATGTTCACATAACGTGATGGTTGTATTGCAATGTATTACTGATGCACTCCCAGGTTCAGTTCTCTAGCCGGCAGACAACATATTCCTATTGCCAGGTCACAACACACTTCAGCCATGCCTGACATTAGCCGTAAGCCTGTCTGCATCAGTAATCCAGCTGGAGGGTGGTGTCACTAAATGCAACGAGCTTGAGGAACTAAATACCTGAGCTCCGAGCATTAATGGCAGAAGGGGAGGTGGATGTAGCTGCCATCACCGAGATATGGGCCAACCAGCACCATGGCTGGGACATCATGTTACTGGGATACAGACTGTATCGCAGGAATAGGACAAAAGGGAAGGGTGGAGGGGTGGCTTTATTTGTGAGGGAAGGGATAGTGAGCAGTATGGAGGAGAGAGGCGAAGGGAGGCCAGAAGCCTTATAGGTTCAACTGCAGAACAATAAAGGTAAAAGGGTCAGACTGGGGTTTGTGTACAGGCCACCCTCACAGTCAGAGGGCATCGATTCAGAACTGGTAGATCAGTTACGGAAACACTGTGGAAGGGGTAGCCATTGTGGTGGTCAGAGATTTCAATCTATCGGGGTGGATTGGAAAACCATGTCTAGCACAAGTGCTAGGGAGCAGGTCATTCTGGAAGCTTTCCAGGATGTATTTCTGTCACAAAAGGTGGAGGAACCAACAAGCGAGGGGAACATCTTGGATCTTGTGCTGACTGATGGAGACTACATGTAAGGCATATGGACTGAGGACCCCCTAGCAGGTAGTGACCACCGAACAGTGTGGTTCTCCCTGGATATGGGTAGGGAGGGGATGTCTACAAAAACCAAGACAGTTGACTTCAAAAGGGCTGACTTCTGCAGGAAGGCTGCCATCCTCAAGTGGCATTTGGCTAGCATCACCCTTCACGTGGATACCATCCAGAAATGGGCCATCCTGAAGGAAGGCCTGTTAACGGCCACAGACACCTGCACAAAGAAATGCAGTAAGAAGGCAGGGACCAAGAAGCCATGCTGGTGGTCAAAGGAGATGAAGATGAGGGTGAAGGAGAAAAAGACGGCCTTCCAAAGATGGAAAGGGTCCAAAAGAGAGGAGGATGGGGAGGAGTACACAAGGAAAACCAGGGAGGTGAGCAGGGCTGTGAGGGCTGCCAAGTCTTAAAAGGAGTTAAGGCTAGCAGAGGAGATTAAGGAGGGGGACAAGGTCTTCTTCAAGTACATAAGGGAGAAGACAAACTGCAAGGAGCAAATCACCAGGATAAAGAAGGGTGGAGGTTGGGTGGAGAAGGAAGTTGAACAGGCAGAGGTGCTCAATGAGTACTTCTGCTCAGTTTTTACCAGGGAGAGAGATGGGCCAATACTGCAGGGACAGGGCAACACTAGCATGGGAGGAGATAGGATAACGGATGGGGAGATCCCTGTGAGCAGAGTGCTTGAGGGCCTTAAGTCACTGAACATGGACAAGGCTCCAGGGCTGGATGGGCTGCACCCTAGAGTCCTGAGGGAGTTGGCTGAGGTCCTGGTGGCACCACCGGCAGACTTGTTCAACACCTCCCTGCAGACGGGGTGCATGCCTCAGGACTGGAGGATGGCACATATGGTACCCCTGCACAAGAGCAGTTGCGAGGACTAGCCTGGTAACTATTGACCAGTCAATTTGACATCCACTGTGGGTGAGCTCATGGAAATGATCCTAAAGGAAAGGTTGTCAACGTTCTTGGAGGCGAACGGTCTTATGAATGACAACCAGCATAGGTTCGTCTCCAGGAGATCATGTCAAACAAACCTGGTTCATTTTTTTGACTGGGTCACAAAAGAACTAGACACCAGTTGGGCCGTAGCTGTCCTGTATCTGGACTTTAGCAAGGCCTTTGACTTGGTACCGCATGGCAGATTAACTAGTACATTGGGGAACCTGGGAGCAGGAGAGAAACTGGTTAAGTGGGTTGGTAACTGGTTGGGAGACAGACATCAGAGGTTGGTTGTGGGGGGACTCTCAACTCATAGGGCAGTCACCAGTGGGGTCCCACAGGGTTCGGTGCTGGGGCCAGTGCCGTTTAATATCTTCATAGTGGATATAGCAGTAGGAGTGAAGAGCAGAATCAGTCTATTCACAGATGACACTAAAATAGAGGCAGTTGTGGATGGGGTAGAGGGAGGAAAAGGCATCCAAGAAGATTTGGGAAGGCTTGAGCAGTGGTCAGACACTTGGCAGCTGGGTTTCAATGCTAAGAAGTGCAAGGTCATGCACTTCAGAGCAAGGAATCCTGGGCACAGTTACCATCTGGGAGGGGTTCAGCTGTCCATCTCTGAGGAGGAAAAGGATTTGAGGCTAATGTTCACAAAGAATATGAACCACTCATCTCAATGTAAGAAAGCAGCGGCAAAAGCCAATAGAATGCTGGAGTGCATTGCTAGAGGAATTACCTATAGGTGGGAGGAAGTCATTCTGCCACTGTACAGGTCACTGGTGAGGCTGCACTTGGAGTACTGTGTACAGTTATAGAACCCATACTTAAAGAAGAACATCAGGTTACTGGAGGGGGTACAGTGGAAGGCGACTAAAATTATCAGAGGTATGGAGGGGAAGCCTTACATGGATAGGTTGAGGGACTTCAACATGTACTCATTGGAGGAAAGAGGGGAAAGGGGTTATATGATCGAAACCTTCAAGTACTTAAAGGGCATCAACAGGATTAGTACCGAGGGCATGTTTCAATTAAAGGGAGAAGTGATTACTAGGAGGCACTGCCTGAAGTTGTTGGGGGGGGTTAGAATCAGGAGGGAGGCAAGGAAGCATTACTTCATGGACAGGGTGGTAGGGGGATGGAATGCACTTTTTGAAGAAGTGGTATCGCTTAGAACATTGGAGAGCTTTAAAAGGCAGTGGGATAGGGTTAAGGGCAAAATACTAGTCAGTGGGAAAAGGTGAGGGGGGAAGAGAGGGGAGCAAGGGAGGTGGCAGCAGGAGTCTAACCTTTGTGCTGCACAATCGAGCAAACACAATAGACCATTTGACCTGTATCTTCTGGCAGTTTTGTATGTTCGTAGTAATGAGCTAGAAAGTAAGTACTGTTACATCTATTCACTATCCAAAGATGGTCCATCCTTAAGGAAGGAATACTGGTTGCCACAGATGAGTGTGTTAGGCTCAGGGGGAAGAACACAAGGGCCAAAGTACCCAGCTGGTTCAGTTCTGGGGTTGCCTAGGCAGTAAGGGAAAAGAGGTTGGCCTATAGAAAATGCAGGAAGACCAAGAGAGAGAGGTGGATAGGGGACATTACCTAAGGTTGGCTAGTGAGGCAAGCAAGGATGTCCAGCAAGCAAATGCACAGAAGGAGCTGCAGATAGCTGGAATTAAGAAGAGGGCGAAGGCTTTCTTTCACTATATAAGTGAGAAAAGGGACGAGAAGGAAGGGATTGTTAGGCTTAAGAAAGGGGTGGAGTGGGTAGAGGATAATGGGGAAAAAGCAGAGATACTAAATAAATACTTCTGTCTTCACCAGGGAGAAGGATGGACTAGTGCTTTCAGGAGAGAAAAGAGGAGTGTGGGGGGGCACACAGATGTAGTGATAGAGGAGGATACAGTGAAGGAGGGGCTGCTGGCATTGAAGGTGGACAAATCACCAGGCCCGGACAGAGTACATCCAAGGGTACTAAGGGAACTGGCTGAGGAGTTGGTGGGGTCACTGGCACACCTATTTAATAGCTCACTAGAGTCAGGCGTGGTACCGCAGGACTGGAAAGCAGCACATGTAGTGCCCCTCCACAAAAGCAGTCCCAAGGATGACCCAATGAATTGCAGACCAGTAAGTCTGACCTCCATTGTGGGCAAGCTCAAGGGGACCATACTAAAGGAAAGGTTGGTGGAATATCTAGAGAAGCATGGTCTCTAGGATGCGAGGCAGCATGGGTTTATGGGGGAGGGGAGATCGTGTCAAACAAATCTGATTGACTTCTTTGACTGTGTCACTAAGATAGTAGACAGGGACCAAGTGGTAGATATACTGTATCTTGATTTCTGCAAGGCCTTCAACTCTGTGCCCACAAAAGGTTGATCAGGAAGTTGGTGGATCTGGGTTGGAAAAACATGGTCAGATGGGTGAAAACTGGCTGAGGGACAGAACCAGAGAGTGGTTGTGGGGAAGAGTTATCTGGCACTAGAGAGGTAACCAGTGGGGTCCTGCAGGGCTCGGTGCTGGGGCCAGTGTTGTTCAATGTCTTCATTAATGACATTGGGGATGGCATTGGGGCAACATGTGCCTATTCGCGCATGACATCAAGCTTGTGGGAGAGTGGACACAGCTGAAGGGATATAGGACCTACAGGAAGATCTGGAAAAGCTGGGGAGGTGGTCCAGGATCTGGCAGCTTGGCTTCAATGCCAAGAAATGCAGTTATGCATATTGGAGCCAAGAATCCCAGGACAGAGTACTGTTTGGGTGGAGTCCGAGTATCTGCATCAGAGGAAGAGAAGGACCTGGGAATTATGATCACTACTGACGTGAAGCACTCCACGCAGTGCGAGAAAGCAGCATCAAAGGCAAGCAAGATGATGGGATGCATACCTAGGGGGATCAGTAGTAGAAGAGGAAGTTATACTGCCCTTGTACAGGTCACTGGTAAAGTCGCATCTAGAGTATGGAGTTCAGTACTGGTGCCCATACTACAAAAAGGACATTATCCTCCTGAAGAAGGTCCAGAAGAGGGCTACAAAGGTGATAGTTGGTCAGCAGGGAAAGGCATATGAGGAGAGGTTGAGAGCACTGAATATGTACTCCTGGAAGACAGGGAGGGGGGACATGATAGGGACTTTCAAGTACTTGAAAGGGATAAATAAGGTTGATAAGCAGAGTCTCTTTAAGCTGAGTGGCAACCATAACACAAGGGGTCACATGTCTTAAGCTGGAGGGTAGGAGGTTTAAGAGGGAGATCAGGAAGCACTTCTTCACAGAAAGGGTGGTGGACACTTGGAATGCATTGCTGAAAGAGGTCATCTCGTTGAAGACAGTGGGCAGCTTTAAGAGAGGCTGGGCTAGGCATAGGGGGAAGGTAAGGATTGTGGGTAGGGAGGATGGGAGGAGTGGGGAGGGAGGGCAGGGACATTAGCGCTAGCTGTGGACCCTGCAATATGAGCAGACTTGGTAGGCGAAATGGCCTTCTTCTGCTGGCTTCTTTGTACATTCGTATGTATGTGTGTATGTATGTATGTATCCTGGGCATGTTACTTAGATACATAAATACATAGAAATTGTAAGCAGATAAGAACTGCTAGGCCCATCTAGGCTGCCCATAAGCCCTATACTTGTATGCAGTCACTGACCCTAAGTGATCAATGGCTTTTCATCACTCCCTCCCCACCCAATGTTCCCTTTTGCCTGTCCCAGGCATGTTTAAACCCCTCCACTGTGCTTGCTCCCACCACCTCTTGTGGCAGACTTTTCCAAGTGCCCACCACCCTCTCTGTGTAGACAAACTTCCTCACGTTACCTCTTAGTCTACCCCGCTCCAATTTTATATTGTGTCCACTTGTTCTGATATTTTTTCTACATTGGAAATGATGCCCTACCTGTACCTTGTTTATGCTTTGAGGTACTTGAACTTTTCTGTCATGTCCCCCCTTTCTCTCTTCTCCTCCAGTGAGTACATATTGAGGTCTCTTGGCCTCTCCTCATACTGGAGGCAGTATCGCGCAATGGGTTAAGGCTCTGAGCTGCAGATCTGGAGACATGGGTTTGAATCCCACAGCCACCTAGGTGCATACTGTGTGATCCTGAGCAAGTCACTTAACTTCCTTGTGCTCCTAGGTCACATCTGGAAACAAGCTTCAGCTTAGTGTGCTACTCCTGGTTAAACAATGTTCCCTTTCCCAGTGTTCCCATATGTTTTGTGATGCAAGCCATGCACCATCTTTGTTGGCCTTCTCCGACTAGCCTCCACCTTGTCTATGTCCTTACGCATGTGTGGTCTCCAGTACTGCACATAGTACTCCGAGTGAGGCCTTACCACTATTTTATACAGTGGCATCACCACCTCCCGTCTCCTGCTAGTAATGTCTCTGCCTATGCACACCAGCATGCTACTGGCTCCCCCTGCAGCCTTTGCACACTGTTTGATACCTTAAGGTCATCAGATATGATAACCCCAGGTCCCTTTACTCTTTGGTGACAGTCAGCAACACCCCCATTCTGTAGCTGTCCCCAGGGTTCCCCCTACCCAGGTGCATTCTTGCACTTTTTTTGAATTGAACCTCAGTTGCCACACCTCTGACCATCTTTCAAACTTCTCCAGGTCCCTCTTCATTTTCTGCACCCTTTCTGGAGTATCCACCGTGTTGCAGATCTTTGTGTCATCTGCAAATAGACAGACCTTTCCTTCCAGCCCTTCTGCAATGTCACTGTACCGGTCTGGTCCCAGTACTGATCCCTGTGGTACTATGCTGGTCACCTCTCTCTCCCCAGATTGGATTCCATTTACCACCACCCTCTGCCTTCTGTCCATCAGCCAGTTTCAAACCCAGTATATCACCTTATGCCCCATGCCCAGACTACTGATCTTGTTAACCAGCAATAATTCATGAGCTCTCATGCATATTAACAAGGTCCTGTTTACCAATTAGGGGCATTTAGTTTTGGCAGCAGTGACGGGAAATCCACTGTGGGCAAATGTTTAAGAGTGGGCTTGTTTCACAGGGTACAGTTGGGGCTACAATGCAGTGGAGCTTTTTTGTGACGAAAGTAGTTATCTTGGCTGCACCAGATGCTAGAAAGCCAAGGACTGTGTTGGACTGCATCAGACTGAATGGGAGCAGCCATGTTTGAGACACTATGACCCCCAAACAGCAGCCAGTTATCTATTTAGGCGCCTGAGGCTGTGACCAAGGGACTTTTGGGAAAAGGAGGGGACTCATTCAGGCACCTAAATCATGCCCCAATAAGCCATTAGAAAAGATTGATCATTATGGAGATCAATCAGCCAATCAGAACCTTGGATTCTCAAGCGAAACCCATTGGACATTCAAGGGTTTCTTCAGTCTGTTCCCGGGCTCTGTACAAGTCAGAGGTCTCCTGTGAGAGTGGATCTGGACTGGAGGGACCTTTCTCACATCTCTAGTGGAGATTGCTGTGTTCAGGAAAGGATCAGTGGGGGAAAGAAAGCAAGAGACTGAATTGATGCCTCGATTCTCCAGGTACTGTGAGCTTTTTGATTATACCAGAGAAGCTAAGTGCTGCAGAAACCCTGCACTGGTGGACTGAATGATGCTGAAAGGACTGGTCTGATTATTTGAGTGCCACAGTTGCTGCAGAGAATATGTTTCACCTGTTTGGGACTGCAAGTGTAATTTTGGAAGAGGCAAAGTGTCTCTGGACTCGGGGTGCTAGTCAGGTACTGTACTTTTCCTGAGTGAACTGGTTAAAGTGGCTGAGAGCTGTATCCCACCTGCAGCTGAACAAAAGATTGTAGACATTTTCAAACTGGAAGTGCAGACTGGTGTGCAGGGGCCTGTTGTGTCTGGATCCCCATGGGGTTTGCACCTGTGCTTCATCTGATCTAGGGCTAGCACCCACTGCTAACCAGCACTGGACTTTGCTTGAGCAACTGCCTGTGATTTCTACTGGTTTCAACTCAGTGCAGGGACTGCAGGAGGACCCCCACCATTTGGGAGTTCTCACCCAGAGCCAGGGAAGGAATCAGCTAACCCCTTTCAAGTGGGGCTCAATGCCTCAGGAGGTCACCGGCGCTTGCTAAGGTGCTAGGGCACCTGTGATCCATTGTGGGGAGCCAGGCTTTGGAGCCAATCCTGGTTCTGGGGCTGGTGTGGTCCTGCCACAGAGCTCTGCAACAGGCCTGAAGCAGCTGAAAGTGACAAGTGGCCAGACCTGCAATCAAGAGGACAAGCAGCAAGATGTCCGAGCAAGATTTTATCTGCCCATTGCTGCATGGAGTTCCACGATCCAGGACAGCTGGAGGCATTCATCCCAGGAGTGTTTGAGTTCTGCAAAACCATGAGTACCCTGGATCTGGTTCCTGGAAACCAAGCAAGGGAGTGTAAAAGGGATTTAATTGCTTCCTCAAATCATTCTCTCCTTTATCAGGGGCCCAATAGCCGGCCAACCCACAGCAACAAACAGGCCTGCACCTTGAGGGTTCCCCTAAAGACTATCAGGTTAGACACTGGTGCCAGTGGACATGGGCCTCTGGGGGTGTACTTGGCCTACGGGCCCAAATGGTTATTGTTATTTGCTCTTACTAACCATTTTTCTTTCCACAGCCATCCTTTGCCCCGGTATCTCTTCCCTAGTCCTCAGTCCCAAATAAAGCTGTGGTTTATCATTTGAAATTGTGTGTGCAGGAATTTTCCAAGTCTGTCAAAGCATTACTATTCATGGTTTATGGTAGTACTGAATTGTTAGGTATCCAGTGCGTGGGGTGGTTGGTAGGGGAGGTGGGTAGGTGCAGCATCCCATGGGCTGTGCCAGCCAGTCACCTGATGCACTTCAAATTCTCTCTCTGGATGGAGGCACCATGATATTTTTATTATCTTTGGGATAGAACCCCCGGACATCACCGTAACAGGACCCAGGCCCCTTAATCTGTTAGAGGGCCAACAGGCAGAGGTAGTAGTCCACTAGCACACAGCGCCTGGGCTACACCCATAACCTTTGAATTTACAGCTGCTGTTGTTGTGTGTTTAGGTGTGTTGATTGGTTCTTTATTTTTTACTTTGCACTACTGATGTGACACTTGGAGCAGTCTATTGCCTGCTTCCCATCTCCCATGCCACCCAAGTTATTATTCACTGATGTCTCACTGCAGTCTCCCCTCCCCCCCAAAAAATTGCTCTCCTTACAGCATCAGGCACCAGATGCTTCACAATCACTTCTGTGGTTGTGTTTGGTGTTATGCAAGACCCCTAGAAATCTGAGGCCGCAGAATTTTGTGCAGAACTTGCAATCTACTGCAGAACTTCTGCGGTGCCACAGAATTCACTGTTTTGGTGATTTTTTTTTTATTAATATTTCTGTTTATCCGTAGAATCTGGTTCCCTTCCCCTCTTTTTATATCCAAAACCCCCCTATATGCTCAGAATGTGATGTTATCATTGCTATAACATCATACATTAGCTAATGAAACGGCTGCATTCTGCAACAGAAATGAACAGTCACTTACCTACCACAGCTCCCACTGCCAGAGATGGTGGCACAGCACATCAGGCATGATGATATTTGCTCAACCTGCACTACAGCCTAATACAATTTTCAGTATTACATTATTGCACTAGGGCCAACTTAAACAAAACCTTGTCAATAGCACAGACCTGTTAAGTCCATACCTCACTTTGTACAAACCTATTTGTGCCTTTAAGGTATAGAGATGCCATCTGAAATGAATAACTGGTAAAATGAATTTAACTGTCATTTAAAAAAAAACAGTAATTATGCCCAGAAAAGTGGAATAATATAATGCATAGTCCTGTTGAAAGAATAGACCTGTTAAATAAATAATTGCACTGTAAGCATTTTTGCCAGGGTTATTGATTATATATTGCCATTGGTTGATAGAATCACCTAAAAGTTATGGAGAAATGTTGTGTCAGGGA
Source organism: Neoceratodus forsteri (assembly GCA_016271365.2). Lineage (NCBI taxonomy): Eukaryota > Metazoa > Chordata > Ceratodontiformes > Ceratodontidae > Neoceratodus > Neoceratodus forsteri. Next base: position 129,362,746 of record CM028129.1, read on the forward strand.
CAGCTGTTGGGCCAGAGGTTAGCATGCTGCGTTTCTGTACCGGCAACTCAGGTTCAGAGATTAGCTCTAGGAGCTGGCTGAGCAGCACAAGGATTGGTGGAACACATCACTGCTCTGAGCCTGGGAAGGTATGGTGCAGTGTTCTGTCACATGGTGGACACATTGTGATGGGCTGGAGAGCTCTATCTCACAATCGGTTCACATGCATGTCATGGCCTAATGGTGTTACGCAGTGTGTCAGGGAAAGCAGGTTGACATGAAAAATGAGTTTTGCAATAACTCCTCTATTCCATTTCCAATGGGACCTGTAGGAATGAGGATGCAAGTTCATGGAAATAAAAAATTATATATATATATATATATATATATACACACACACACACACACAAAGTATCTCTGTCTCTCCACCCACACACACACATATTGTATGTATGTTACAGATTGCATATAAATATATAAGTGGTACGCGGTGGGAACCTCATGAGTGGTGTAGAAAGCACATACAAATATATAAGTGATAGACAGTGGAAACCTCATTAGTGGGATAGATAGCATGCATATAGAAATACCTTATTTATCACATAATATCCCCTCTGCATATGTCATTTATGCAACAGGCTAGGACCTTAAGGGAGAGACATTTGCCTTTTTAGGCATACAATTATCTTTATAATTCTGTTATTTTTTGAACTAGTGTTACTGTGCTTTCCACCATCCTGATTGCTATAACCACTGCCATGAAAGTGAAGTCAGGATGACAAGCTGACACTGTGATGTGGTAGTTTGTTAGTGCCGCAGAACTTCCGCAGAAATTACAAACCACCGCTGCAGAAGTTCTGCGGCAAATGGTAGTCTTGCCACAGAACTTGGTCCCTCTGTGCCACAGAAAAGTAGGGGCCCTGGTGTTATGCTCATGTTGTGATGTTGTTTAGCTCCAATGTGTCATGCAGCCCAATCCTAATGTGATGTATTCTCATCTTCTGCTTGTATTATGTGTACCTGTGTTTGCCACAGCTCTGTACATTCATGGTTTCTGCTGTTCACCCTATCTGTGTCCACTCCACATCACAGATTCAGCTGTGTCATGTTGTTGCTACATCAACATCCATATCACCCCCACCACCACCGAGCGTAACCCACCCACCTACCCTCCAATAAACAAAATTAATGTAACATAAAAGGACAGGGTGATCCGGGTTGTGTGTCAATCATCCGTGACCATACATTTACAGAGTGTATCCGAAGAGTGTCACAGCACTGGGAAATAGGGGCACAAAGGCATGGTGAGTGCAGTGGTAAGCAAATTCACACAGTTAGTGTATATCTGTTATGTATTTCTGAACATGACCGTGTATTCAGCAGTCTTCACCTCTGTGCATTCAACAGTGTTTATTGTGTGAAACTGGTATGGCTGGTTACAGAGCAAATTACATTGATGACACCATATGGTGGGCATATTTTCCAACTTAGGGTTATCTCATAATTGTGCCCTCCTCATTTCATAATGTCATGGTTCTATCCCTAACATGAACCTGTCCCTCCAACACCACAAGAAAAACATAAAAAAAAAAAAAAAACACAGAACATACATAATTTGCTGAACAATCACGTGGGGGGGGGCGAGGTGCTTATGGTGCGATTGCCTGTAGTTGGTCACAGTGTAAATAAAACTGACTTTCAATTAATTTTATTCCAACATTGTCCCAACATTTTCCTGTCCTCCTTTCTTAATGTTTTGGCTCTGTCTCTAACCGGTCCCTGCCTCTCCGCCGTCTGTGAACTGAAACAAGCAAAAAACAAGCATTTGTCAATGCTGAATGTTTGCTTGCTGGCATTGGCAGTGGTAGTGCAGAAGTTACAGAGCTGCGTAATAGGAATGGCAGTGAAGTATTGAACTGAAGCCAACCCCACCACCACCCTGCAGAGAGTGACAGGCATTGGGGTGTGCCTTTGGGTCCTCAGGCATAACGGCCACGCCATTTCACCACACCCCACCCTGCAGACACTGACAAGTGTCACGGTGTTCCTTGAGGTCTTTGGCCCTTATGCGCACCCCATTCCATTAGGAAATATGGTGAGATGAGTGCGATATAGGAGAATGGGGTGAACTTTGGGGTCGAAGAGTCCAAGGCATACCTCGATGCCTCTCACTGGCTGCAGGGTGTGGAATGGTATGAGCATTACAGGCAAGAATCCCAAGTCACACCCCTGATGCCTGTCATTCTCTACAGGGTTGGGCGTTATGGTTGGAAACCCTAATACCTCAGGCATTCGTTGGTATTTTCACTCCAAATGTTCAACATGGTTTTTTTGTGACCCCACCTCATGAGCAGGGGGAATATCAGTTTGTTAGCTGAAAGCTGCTTATGCACAGCAACTACGGCATTTAGCACCACAGGTGCAAAAACATTCCGAACAGGATGTAAAAAATGACAGCTGTACTGTTCATGGGGAGGTGTAAAAAATGGCAATGTTGCAAATCTGCAGTAAAAATATTTAAAAAAATGATAAAGTCACAAGCGTACATAGAAACTGTGCAACGCACACCCGTAATATAATTAGGTTGGGGAGTTTTTTACAGCAGATTGTCAACTCAGGCATTTTGGTGCCTCTAATCATGAACAGTGTCACTGTGATTTTCTTTATCTGTCCCGAACAATGATTTCCCACAGCGACCACACATCTCTGCGCTGAAAGTGTGAAAACACACTTCGGCCATGTTGTGAAAAATGACAGCTGTACTGTAAATAAGGAAGTGTGGAAAAATGCCACTGGTGAAAATCTGGACTTAAAATATTACAAAGTCATGAACCACGAGGTGCATGGAAACTGCGCTAATGCTCACTAGTAACACAGTCATTTTATGGACTTTTGTCACCAAATTTTCAACATAGCCATTTTAAGACCTCTGCTCATGAACAGTGTAACTGTAATTTTCTTAATCTGTCCCAAACATTGCTTTGCACACCAACAGCACCATTATGCGCTACATGTCGCGAAAACACATTTAGGCATATGAAAAATTTCAGCTGTACTGTTCATAAGGAAGTGTAATAAAATGGCAATGTTGAAAATCTGGAGTGAAAATATTAAATTTGCAAACTTACAAGCATGCATAAGAACTGCGCAATGCAGGCTCGTAAAACAGTCATTTTTTGGAATTTTTTCACCAAATTTTCAACATAGCCATTTTAAGACTTCTGCTCATGAACAGTGTTACTGAGATTTTCTTTATTTGTCCCATAGATTGATTTCGCACACCAACTGCACCACTGTGCGCTACATGGGCGGAAACACATTTTGGGTGAGATGTGAAAAATGACAGCTGTACTGCTCATAGGAAGGTGTGGTAAAATGGCAGTGTTGAAAATCTGGAGTGAAAATACTGAAAATTCACGAACTCACGAGCGTGCGTAGGAACTGCGCAAAGCACGCTCGTAAAACAGTCATTTTAGGAATTTTTTCACCAAATTTTCAACATAGCCATTTAAGACCTCTGCTCATGAACAGTGTCACTGTGATTTTCTTAATTTGTCGTACATTGATTTACTTTACCGACTGCGCCATTGATGCGCTACATGAGCAGAAACACGTTTTGGGTGAGATGTGAAAATGACAGCTGTACTACTCATAAGAAGGTGTGGTAAAATGGCAATGTTGAAAATCTGGATCAAATATTGAAAATTCGCGAACTAACGGCGTGCGTAGGAACTGCATAGCATGCGCTCAAGTAAAACAGTTGTTTTTGATTTTTTTCCACAAATTTTTCAAAATAGGCTTCTTGAGAGCCCATCTTATGAACACTGGCAGTGTTGTTTTAGATTGTCGGTCCGAAGGTGATTTTGCATAGTGACTGCAAAATCCTCCTGCAAGGCTAAATAACAACATTACAGTGACAGCATTCATGAGAAGGGGTCCCAAAACCATGTTGAAAATTTGGTGCAAAATTCCAAAAATGCCTGAGATATGCAACAAAGTTGAAAAACCCTATCTGTCCATTATATGGCTTACCGGCATTTCCTCAGTTCGCGGTCAGCTTTGAAGAGTGCAGACATGTTCCCGGTCCACCGAAGATCGTCACGCTGAGCTCCGGAGATAAGTATGGGGTGAGGGGGGGTGTGGGGAGGTAGAGTGCGCAGTGGATGGGTGTGGGTTGTGGGAGGGAGGCAGGCAGACTGCGTGGGACCGTTTTTTCTTTGCAGGTATTTTAAAAAAAAAAGATGGCGGGACATTTGCCATGCTGGGGTGGGCTCCCAGCATGGGAAGATGGCGAGGGAATGGAGCCAGCGAGGATTGGGCACCCCGTTGGCCGTGGCGTACTGTTGCCACGCTAGGGTGGGCTCCCAGCATGGCACCCTGTACTCGGGGGGAGACAGTACGAACATATGAGCGTATGAAATTTGCCAGCAGATAAAGACCTAGAGGTCTATCAAGTCTGCTCGAATGTGCAGCTAGCACCCCTTATTCTGCAGCTGCCCCACCCTTCCACCTTTCCTCTTCATTAACCCTCCCCCTTGTCCTGTCCCATCCTCGTTTGAAGCAGTCCACTGTTCTACTGCATACCACTTCAGCAGGTAACACATTCCACCCAGCCACCACCCTCTCTGTAAAAAAGTGTCTCCTCATCTTCCTCCTGAACCTTCCTCTCTCCAGTCTCATATCATGGCCCCTGGTGGCCCTCCCTCCTACTTTGAACAGCCCCTCTGTACCTGTCTTGTTTATTCCTTTCGTGTATTTAAGGTTTTCAATCATGTCACCCCTGTCTCTCCTCTCCTCCAGTGAGTACATGTTCAACTCCTTCAACCTCCTCTCGTATGATAAGTCCCCAGCCCCTTGATCATCTTTTGTCGCTCTGCTCTGCACCTCCAGCAACTTAATGTCCTCTTCAGATATGGACGCCAGTACTGCATGCAGTACCCAGGTGTGGTCTAACTAATGACCTATACAGTGGCAGAATCACCTCCTCCCTCCTCGAGGATATACCCCTTGCAATACAACCCAGCATTTTGTTGGCCTTTGCAGCTGCCTTCCTACATTGTGCCGAGCTGTTCATTGACCCTATAATGAGCACACTCAGATCCTTCTCCTCCTCTGTCTGGGCTAGCTGCACTCCCCCAGCTGGTAACTCCTCCTTGGGTTCTTCATCCCAAAATGCAGCACCTTGCACTTTTTGGCATTAAAGCCTAGTTGCCAGGTGTCTGACCAGGTTTAAAACTTTGCCAGATCATCCTGCAACCCCTGCCATCCCCCTAGGTCATCCACCACAACGCCTACCTTGGTATCATCAGCAAACAGACTGATCTTGCTCTTGATGTCCCATGATATGTCTGCAATCAATATCCCAAACAACACTGGTCCCAACACTGAGCTCTGTGGAACACCGCTCGTCACTGCCCTTGGGTGTGAGAGCTCCCCACCCACCACCATCCTCTGTTGCCTTCCCTGCAGCCAGTTTCCTACCCATCTCACCAGCTTTGCACCCGCCCCTGTGCCTACTAACTTTCTTCCTCCCTCCATGGCACTGAGTCGAATGCCTTACTGAAGTCCAGAACAGGACATCCACTGCATGGCCTCTGTCCAGTTGCCTAGTTACCCAGTCAAAGAACTCGACCAGGTTAGTTTGGCAGGATCTGCCATGTATGAAGCCATGCTGTCTGCTGTCCTGTAGTCCTTTGGCCTCTAGGAGGGCCACCAGCCTCTCCTTCAGGATAGTCTCCATTAGCTTACCCACGATGGATGTGAGGCTCACTGGTCTGTAGTTTCCCGGTTCATCCTTGGGGCCACTCTTGTGGAGGGGCACCACATGAGCCATCCTCCAGTCCTGATTTACAGTGAAGCTGACGGGGGATTGGGCACCCCCGTCGGTGACAGCATGGGGGTGGGGGAGAGACAGTGGAGCCGACAGGGGATTGGGCACCCCCGTCGGCTATACCATTGAGTTGCCATGCTGGGGTGGGCACCCAGCATGGCATTTGGAAGGCTTTGGGGGGGAGCACAGCACAGCCGAAGGGGGATTGGGCACCCTGGTCGGCTATAGTGTGTGTGGGGGAGCACGCGGTATGCATGCCTGTGTGTGTGTGTGTGTGTAGGGGAGCTGCACATGAGCAGGTGATATCTTATCGCTGCTCACTGAGCGTAGCTCCCCCTTTCAACTGTGTGCCTGCATTTTGGAGCTTGTCATAGACAGCTCCAGCATGCATTGGCGGATAGGGGCCGCGCCTGCCAACACACTGACTGAATTGGAAGAGGGGGTGACACACCTCCGAAAACTCGGATGATGGCACTATGTTTCTTGCACATGCATGCAAGCAAACATAAAAATGATAGCTGGCAAAAAATATCCAGCTCTGATTATGCAGTGTGGTATATCACTTTAGTGGTGGTCAGCTTTGTCATCTTTGCTACACTACAAATGGTCACTCCGAGTGGGGACTGAACTGAGTGTACATAAACATAAAGCAATACAAAAGTATAAGCCACAACAAGTAGACATTACAATCAAGCTGTAAACATAACCATCCAACCCGTCCCACCTCCCACCCCGGACCCGAAAAAAGGAAAAGACAATCCCCACCTTCAGTCCCTCCCCCCTTCTCCGGAGGCAGGAACAGAAAGATAAGAACAACTAGAACATAACAAAAAGGAGCAACCTAGTCCTGAGAAAGAAATATGTGTATCAAGACTGATATGCAAGAAGAGGACACTGCTAAGCAGCTAAGAGGAAGCAGCACTTAACTTGAGCTCCCAGGAGGGATTACAATCTAAACTAATTAAACAACTTTTCCTAATTTGAAAGCTACTATTTTTGCAACCTACGAATAGAGGACAAGGGGTGTGCGGTTAAAACAGACAATATGGGTAAATCCAAAGGAGCAGTGGCTGCAGCAGGTGATTTCTTTGCACCCACAAAACAGCATCATGAGGAGAGGCCCGGGCAGTGTAGTGGGACGCCTGACTCTGTTCCTCCACAAACAGAAGAGACTTGGTTAACCAGCATTCTTACTACCCTACATCAACTTGTCAAAACTGTGCAAGACTTAGACAAAAAGTTTGACACCCTTACACCAAGGGTGTCAGCACTGGAAATGAGAATGGAACAGTGTGAAACGACAGTTCAGAGATCTGAATAATCACTGCTTAAATCGGCTGATGCAACCATGAGGCTCATCAAGAAGAATTCACTACTCTAGTAGCGGCTGGAGACAGTAGAAAACCAGACCAGAGAAAAAAATCTGAGACTAATTGGGCTATTGGAAGGCACAGAAGGAGATGATAGCCTGGCCTTTGCTAGAACCCCTACTACCTGCTATCTTGGGCCTAGATGAATCAGATACCCCACTCTCAATAGAAAAGGCCTACTGTATAATGTCACGTTGAGTGACTGCTGATCCTATGATCCCTTGACAAGTTCCTTGCTGTAAAGGGAATGGGTCGGACAGAACCCCATTACAAAAGATGCTTGTCAAAGGGTTACTGTAGAGCACTCTAAGCCATCTAATAAATTCAGAGGGAAAGCCATATCTAAGGAGTAGATGAAACAAGTGGTCCCAGAAGACTCTGTCAATGGTTTTCTCTGCGTCCAGGGAGGCCAGAACCGATGGTATAGAGGAATTCCTGGAGTGGAGATAAGATGTAAGAGCTTCCAAGTGTGGTCAGCAGACAGTCTATCTGACACGAATACCACCTGCTCCCTACCAAGAAACAGTCCCAGATGGAATTTAACCTAATGGCTAAAATCTCAGCCAAGATTTTTAAATCTACATTGATTAAGGATATGGGTCTGTAGTTGGAGACCAACGAGTGATCCCAGCCTAGTTTAGGCAGGACTACTATGATAGCAGCTATGAGGGAAGAGTCTGAAAGGCTTTGTGAAAAAATATACTGGAACAGATCAAGAAGATGTGGTGCTAGCAACTACTTGAATGTCTGATAGAAGTTTGCAGAAAAGCCGTCCGGGCCAGGGGATTTGTTAGGAGCTAAAGAGTCAATTGCCCTGAACACCTCGGCCAGAGTCAAAGGAGCTTTCAGCAAATTGACCTGGACATCTCTCAATGCAGGCATTCCAAATCCTGAAGAAAAGTACTGAAGCCAGAAAGATCAAAAGGATCCAGAGAAGCTGGATAGAGATAAAACAGTAAAAGGCTTGAAACTGTGAGACTATATCTTTAGGGGAGGTAACTGGATGACCGGAGTCTGGCAAGAGGGATGGGACAATCCAATCCGCTTGCTGATCGTGCAAACATAGAGCAAGAAGCTTCCCAGCCTTCTCCCCCTGATTGAAATACAGAGTTCTGGTCCTCAAAAGGAGATGTTCAACCCTCTCTCCAAGGAATGCATTATATTTGGCCCAAAGAGCTACAAGGTGTTCCCATTCTGACTGTGGGGACGAATCTGAAAGCTCCATCACGGCCACACTAATCTGTGACAAAAGAGTAGAAGCGGCTTGGGATAACTCTCTTTTCCATCTGATAGCAACTGTATAATTTCATCCTGAAGAGCGCATTTAAAAGAGCACCAGAGAATGTCAATCTTTGGCATTGTGGGCAAGTTGAGGGTAAAAAATTCAAGGATGAAATGTTGTAACCTTTCAACCATCTCTGGGAACTTTAAAAGCTGATTGTTAAAGCGCCAGGTCTTATCCTGCACCAGAGAGAGAGAGAGATTAGCCTGTAGAGAACTGGGTCATGGTCAGACACTACCTTAGCACTGTAGTGGCTCAAAACAACACCTGGCAATGCTTCTGCATTCAATATAAAAAAAAATCAATGTGGAAAAAGGAATTGTGTGGTATACACTAGAAAGAATATTCCTTCATGTCCAGATGTAGGATCCTCCAGGGGTCTACAATCCCTAATGAATCTATAAGGTCTCGCAGGGCAAATTGACTTGGGATAAGTGGCTGACCACGTCTCAAGGTCCTATCCAGATCATTGTCCAGTACCAAGTTCCAGTCCCCAGCAAGTATCATGGGGAGAGAGGCCCATTGGGACAAAATGGAGTTGATCTGGGAAAAAAAGGAAGGGTCCTCCAGTGCATGTCCAATCAGAGTTCAGTGGTTGTTGTACAAGCACAAATATGGGGTTGAATGGACACATGCTAACAGAAAATAAAACAGCTGAGAAATACAATGCAGAAAAAAAAATACTGAAATCACCATTCGTCAAGATTCTGCTCTGGGACGGACTCCTCATCGAAATGGGCTGCTGTCAGATGGGTTCGCTTCAAAAGTGGTCTTGGACTGGCTGGCAAGAGACTCAAACAAATAAGTCTAAATTATTGTTGAGCCCCAAATGCATTCAATTTCACTCTCTTCGTCGGATGACATTGTGCGGCATGGCAAACAGAGAAAAGGTGGCCTTTCACTTGAACAAGTACACACAGCTGCTGCACTTTATTAGGTCTCTGGAAAATTGGGCACAACTGCAGCAGGTTTTGAGTGCCTGCAACTCGGCAATGACATTGAGAAGGAGGGGTACTGCTAAGTCGGCAGAGGATAGCTGGAACATGAGTGGCGGGCCAAACCTTAAAATAATTACTAAAAAATAAAAAGTGAAGCGGCGCAGGCCACAAACAAACAAATAATGTCATGACACGGGACACAGTGGTAAGGAATTTAACTTTATTAGGTGTTTTCATGACATGACAAAAACAACTTTGCACATGATCTTTAAAAAAATCTGTTGTTGTTGGGGCAGAGCATGTTAAAATCAATGCTTTTACAAATAAAAATGTCATTAAGTTTTCTATTTCCCAAGCCCCTTAGGTTTGTGTAGCCCCATCCCAAAGAAACCCTAGATGTGCCCCTGGTTCACTTTTGACACTGTATTGAAATGTCCAGCAGTGCAGGCCTCCAGCTGATCATAGGGTTAGGGCTAAGAGTGTTGTTCTCTGCCTGACTCTGATCATTGCCCTGTGAGTAGTGGTGAGAGTGTGTTGAGGTGCATAATGGTGTCGGCTATTGGGTGTACAGAGCTAGAATTAAACATTTGCTCTTATGCTATCCTCTGGTTCAGTGGTTGGGGGGGCATGGCACAAAATAATGGGGGCACACTGTGTATAATGGCATTACAGTCTTTTTTTCTGCTGGGGGCAGGAAGCAATGTGGAAGTAGGATAAATGTGCAGTAATCAGAGTATTTCTCGACTCGCATTTTTCCTGTATAAGTGATCAATATTTACCATTATAATTGTGGGCTAGTGCAACCATCTGCAGACTAGTGCAGTTTTGAATCAGTTTGTCCTGCTGGCTAGTACAAAAAAAAGACCCCCTGACTATATATAAATTTCATAAATTGTGCATTCAATAAGGGATGGGGAAATACTTGACAGTGAAAGTATGCAACACTAGATAATAATGCAAGTATTGTATATATGCTGACTGAAGGTCAATATGTTATTCGTAAATTGATAAAAGTACTGAATTATTACTAGAAATGAAACATATGCTTGCCATGAAGTAATTAAAACAATGGCAAAACACTATGCTGAAGATTCACTCTTTTACCCACAGCAACTAACACTTAAGGGACAATTTGATAGCCACACAAAAGACCCAGTGACCAAAAGTAAGTATTATTGTGACTAGGTACTTCAACATACAGATGAACTGCACTATGTGAACACTGGAAAATATGACTAATAAAATAGTTTTCTAGACTGTGGCTTACTATACAGTCAACAATATAATTATCATAAATAATAATAAATGAAATGCCACAACATGGTTTTGATGACTGATGTCAACCTGTCAAACATAGACAGTAAGTGCCACAATATTCATCAAATTACAGCACCAAAAATCAGTACAATGCAGTCACTTTGGCTCAAAATCAAACACTTTCATTCATGAAACCATGAGACAGCATTGTACTTTGTTGCTTTTTATGATCTGTCGGACTAGCCACAATTAAAATTAGCAGACTATAACGAAGAGAGCTTTAGGACCAGGAAAGCTGTGGAGGGAAAGACTGCCGTCCCTGTCTCAACGTCATGTGCTTACTTGGAACAACTGTGAATGCACGAATCTCAGCACTGAAAAAAAAGGACTGAAACAACGTGGTTTGCAAAAAGATACACAACATGGCAGCTTTTTTATTAATAAATGTTGCCATTCAGCTGTTATCATCTTATCTGACATGCAGGCACCTAAAATAAAGGTAAAAGAAAACATTGGTAAATTGCTTTAACTTGCCCTCAAAATTCTGGCAGGTTATACATTCCCTCTTTGATCCCCAGCTCAGTTTATTACTCTACCCTCTTGGTGGATGGCTCACCGATCTCTGACCCTCCCTTAGTGCCCGCTCACTTTAATACATTTTTCAATACCTGTGCTCTAACCCCCCATGCCCTGATATCTCTCCCCTGTCTCAACCTCCTCCATGCTTCCAATTCCCTCCAGCTTCTTCCCATGAAGTCTTCCCCTCGCCTTTAACTCATTTAACCCTTCCATGTCCAGCCATGATGGGTTGGACCCCAAACTTCTAAATATCTCTGCTCCAGCAATCACTTCTCCACTTGCTCACATTCGGAACCTCTTGTTCTCCCTCAGTGCTATCCCTTAGGTTTGGAGGGTTGTAAAGCTTCTGCCTCTGCATACATGGGATGATCCTTCCTTTCTGGCAACTTCCAGTTGATCTCACTTCTTCCCTTCCTTGAAAAATTGGAGAAGACTGTTGACTACTCGACTTGCTGACTTCCTTTACTCCTCTGACTTTCTCTCCCCCTTCCAGTCTGGCTTTAGGAAGCACCAGTAAAATAAGGTGACAAGACTTTCTATAGATACATTAGTGAAAGGAGAAAGTCCAGAGGGGGTATTACTAAACTCAAAGGAGAAAAGGGGGCATGTGAGGAGGAGGACCCTGTAAAAGCATCTATCCTAAATAGATACTTTTGCTCAGTATTTACTGAAGAGAAGGTAGGGCAGGGCCCATAGCTCAGCACCATGGATACAGGGGGGGAAGGAGGTGAGCACTACTGCCTTCACAAAAGAAAGGGTCCTACAAGTGCTCACTAAGCTCAGGGTGGACAAGGCAATGGGACCTGATGGCATACATCCCAGGGTACTTAAGGAGTTAAGGGTGGAACTAGCAGAGCCATTAGCAGAACTGTTTAGTGAGTCTCTGAGCACAGGAGAGGTCCCAGAAGACTGGAGAAGGGCTCATGTGATACTGCTCTGCAAGAGTGGTAGCAGGCAGGAGGCAGAGAACTACAGACCAGTCAGTCTTACCTCAGTAGTGGGCAAGATTATGGAGGCACTTCTTAAGGGAAGGATAGTGCAACATCTGGAATCCATGGGGGCACATGACCCAAGGCAGCATGGGTTTACAAAAGGAAGGTCCTGTCAAACTAATCTCATAGATTTATTTGACTATGTAACCAGAGTGGTGGACCAAGGGGGAGCAGTTGATGTCACCTACCTTGACTTCAGCAAAGCTTTTGACACTGTTCCACATAGAAGATTGATAAATAAGCTTGGTAGGCTTGGGGTGGGTCAGAAGTTGGTCAACTGGTGGCAAACTGGTTGTGGGCAGAAAACAGAGAGGTGGTAAATGGTATACAGTCAGAAGAGATGCAAGTCACAAGTGGGTACCTCAGGGATCAGTCCTGGGGCCAGTCCTCTTCAATATCTTCATTAGTGACATTGCAGATGGACTAGAGGGTAAGGCTTGTCTGTTTGCAGATGACACCAAGATCTGCAACAGAGTAGATGATCCAGATGAATTGGGCAGAATGAGAAGAGATCTGGACAAACTAGCAAAATGGTCAGAAGGTGGCAACTGGGATTTAGTGCAAAAGTGCAAGATCATGCACATAAGGAAGAAACCCTGAAGCCACCTATAGGCTGGGAGGTTGCTGGCAGTCACAAAGGAAGAAAGAGACTTGGACATCATCATCACTGATGACCTGAAATCATCAAGCAGACCTCTAAAGCAGTAGGTAAGCTAGGGGATGTTAGGGTGTATTAGTAGAGATATCACCAGTCATAAGAGGAGGTAATAATCCCTCGTTACAAGACACTAGTTAGGCCCCATCTGGAGTACTGTGTGCAGTACTGGAGGCCACCTTCACAAGGACATTAACCAAATTGAGGCAGTCCAGAAGGAGCAACAAAATGGTGCAGGGACTGCATCAGAAGACATATGAGGACAGATTAACAGGAGCTCAATATGTATACCCTTGAGCAAAGGAGGGAGAGAGGTGATATGATTGAAACATTCAAACACCTTAAGGGCATTAACAAGGTGAAAGAATCTAACATGTTTAAATATAAGAAAAATTGTAGGACAAGAGGACACAGCATGAGACTAGAGGGAGGCCGATTAAGGGGGAATGTAAGGAAATTATTTTTCACAGAAAGGGTGGTGGATGCATGGAACGGCTTACCTCAGGAAGTGGTGGCTATGAATACAGTGCAGGGCTTCAAACAGGCATGGGATAGGCATAAGGGAGCAATACAGATGAGTATGAATAGATAGGCCACTGACAGAACAAAGGCCGATGGCACATTTATAAGGTAGAAAAAGAAATGGGCAGACTGAATGGGCCTTGCGGTCCTTATCTGCCGTTAACTTCTATGTTTCTATGTTTCACCACTCCACTGTCTTCTCCCTACTGTGGGTAACGGACTCTATCCTCACTGGGATGGTTCAGGGACATATCACCACAGCAATATTCACCTATTTGGCCAAAGCCTTTGGCTTAGTGTCCCACCCTCTCCTCCTCAACAAGCTGAGCTCAGTTGGTCTCTTATCGCCCAGTGTTGACTGGTTCTGCTCATAACTAATGGGCTGTCAACAGTCAGTACAAGTGGAAGGTGTCCTATCCCCTTCCCTCCCCATCCTAGCAGGGGTCCCACAGGGCTCCATCCTGGGCCCTATCCAGTTCTCAGTTTTCCTAAATGACCTTTCTCTCTGTGTCTCCTCACATATCCACATGTATGCGGATAACATGGTCATTTATGCCTCTGGACCTTCGGCCTCAGCTGTGGAGGGTCTGCTCCAGCACAACTTCCACAATACACTGTGCTGGTTCCACTCCAACCAACTCCTGGTTAACACAAAGAAGACTGTGTCCATGATCTTTGGCACAAGGAAGAAACTGGCCAGGCTGTTGCCCTCCTCTGTTTTCCATGTTGGATGGCACCTCTCTGGCAGTTTTGTCCTTGCCTTCAAGTACCTTGGTGTGTGGCTTGGTAGCAAGCTTGACTTCTCTGCCAACATTGATGTCAGTGCCATCCAACCTTACCCTAAGCTTGTTGCCCTCTACTGCAAAAGGACTGCCTGTCTCTCCCCAGGTTTGCCGGGAGTTGGTAACCAAAATGGTTCAACCAGTCTTCAAATATGCAAATATGGTCTACAGCACTGTCCCTTTTTCCTTCCTTGCCAGACTGGACCCTCTGCAAAGCCTTCTGTCATTTTGCTACCAACTCTCCCCCCCCCACACTCATTATTGCCCTCCCCAATCCTACCACCCTCTCCATCTTCCTACTACCATCTTGTCACCAGTCTCACTATGCCTCCCTTATTGCTAAATACTGGTTTGGGTTCCTTTCCTCCTACCGTTCCTAACTCATCTCTCCTGCCCTATCCTCTTCTTACTCTCTCCACTTCAGGGATTCCCGCATCTTCTCCATCCTCCACCCTCACTCCTCTGCTGGATAAGCTGCTTTCTCCTATCACCTCCCTTCCCTCTGGAACCAGCTCCCCTTTCCCCATGCCTCTCTCTCCCTCACTTCCTGCTTTTAGATACCAAAAAAGGCATCTGCCTGCTACCTCATGTTTTTGCCAACCCCCTCTAGACTTTTCGCTCTCTCTCTCCTCTCACCTCCTCTCACTCAGTCTCCCCCATTACTGTTGCTAACTGTGATTCCACTCTCTGTCTGTCTTCGGACGCTGCTAGCACTGTCATCTGCCCCACCAGGCACTGAGTACTGTTGCTGTCTCTTTCACGAGTGCCCATTTATTATTGCGTTACACATTGCTGTTGTTGTTACACGTTGTATCCACATGCTCCTACATCTGTAATGCTGCCTATGTGACCATTATCAATTGTATTGTAATTTTTATTCTCTCTGTATCCCCCGCTGGTCACACATGGAAATGAGTCTCTGCTCAGTGTGCCTTTCCCAGTTACCAATTTTGAAATAAATAAATATTGTGCCTTCTATAGAAACTGTATCCCAAAGCACTTTATAAGTTGTGGGTCGGGGTTAAAGACAATGTCACTGCCATTTCAGGCACACGGAGAATCCAGCAGCACAGAGACAGAATACAGGGAGGCTAAGGGACTTGCTACAGGTAACACACTAAATAATAGAGGTTGTGTGATTCAAACCTGGGTCTCCAACTCTGTGCTAACCTATAATTTGTAAGCCAGACTAAGCCTGGATCTTCACTGGGGTGCTGTGGTGGTAGACCATGGCACTCAAACCACTAAGCCAAACTACCTTCCAAATGTAAAGAAAAACACTGTAACCCCCTGTCCCCCGGCCTTACTTCTAGTTTGAAAAAAAACATTCCTGTTGTTGCACTGTATGGCCACTCGAGGGCAGCAAGTACTCACTTTTGACAACAGTCTTCAAGCCTCGCTGTTATAACCAGGCTGGCCTGCAACACATGTAACCATCTCCTTGGGTAGGGGCTTACCTGGACTGCTGCTGCTACCATCCTAAGGCGCCGTACTGCTGCTGCTGACATTTCTGCCGACTCCCTCCCACTTAACTGCATGTGTATGGTGGTGGGAGTAGGGACACAGCAGTGCTGAAAGTTTTCAGTGCCTTCCGCGCCCTTTGTGTCCTCGGCTGCATTTGTGGTTTCTTCTGGTTTCGTCCCAGTCCCCTGACAGTGGGGACCAGAGTTCATGGATGCCTCTTCTTTTCGGCATGTTCTGTGCCACAAGGACATGAACTGTACCAGTGGATCAGGAGTGCACATTCAGGGGCTCTACCTGCTCACACCCAACCCTAGCCAGTGACCTGGATCTGCCGCACTAATGATCGCAACCGGCTCAACTGGATAATAGCCCAGAAAGGCTACTTCAAATTTTGAGGGCCAGCACACAGCTGTGAGGGCAAACAAATAATTAAAAATAAAGATACTGGAGAACAGGGCTCTTTTAGGCATAGGTGCAACCATCTTTTCTCCCCGACCCTGCCATTCGGCCATTCAGAGGGCTAGAAGGCCCTAGCAACAGAAGCAAAGCATTGTAGGAACAAATGACACCAAAGACCTTTTCTAATGAACTGGTGGGCTTAAAAGGCCACTCAGAAGCCAGGGCAGGGAAACATGATTGATGGACAACTCTTTCTGACAAAGAAGACACTGATTAGGGGACAGAATTTCTTACCAACATACGAATTTGCCACTCCAGCAGAAACAGGTCATAAAGGTCTATCTAGTCTGCTCGAGTGCGCAACTCATTTAATTCCCTGGACCTGCCCCCCCAACTCTTCTTGGAGCCATCCATCTCCCTCTCATTTCCCTCCCCTTCCACTTCCCAGTAATGCCTCCTCTGGTACTGATTTTCTTTGTCACCCTGTCCCACCCCCTCCTTGAAACTGGCCTCTTTCTTTGTTGCCACTACCTCCTCCGGCAACTCATTCTACCCCTTCACCACCCTTTCAATCAAAAAGTGCCTCCTTAGTTCCTTCTTGGATCTACCCCCCACACCAGTTTCAGGTTATGCCCCCTTGTACTCTCCTTTCTTAAGTTAAAGATGCCCTCTGTACCAACCCTGTGTATGCCCTTAAGGTACTTGAAGGTTTCTATCATGTCCCCCTCTCTCTTTTCTGTCCATCAGGGAGTACATGTTAAGCTCCCTCAGCCTCTCCTCATATGTTCTGCCCCTCATGCCCTGGATCATTTTGGTTGCCCTCCACTGGACCCCCTCCAGTAGTTTGAAATCCTTCTTCAGGTAAGGGCACTAGAACTGCACACAGTATTCCAGGTGTGACCTCACGACTAGTGACCTGTACAGTGACATAATAACTTTCTCCCTTCTAGAGGCGATTCCCCTGGCTATACAGCCCAGCATTTTATTTGCTTTGTCTGCAGCCTTATGGTATTGTGTCAAGTGTTTCATAGTACCCCTGACCATTACTCCAAGGTCCAGTTCCTCCTCTGAGGCTGTCACCTTCACACCTCCCCCCCCAGCCAGTAACAAGCCCTTGGATTCCTAGCTCCCAGGTGCATGACCTTGCATTTCTTAGCACTGAAACCCAACTGCCAGATGCCCGACCATATCTCCAGCATAGCCAGATCCTCCCTTAAATCCTGTCTCCCCTTTGCTGTGTCCACCCTCCCACAGAGCTTAGTATCATCTGCAAAAAGGCTGATCTTACTTTTGACCCCCTCTGCTATGTCACCAATAAAAATGTTGAACAGCACAAGTCTGAGTACTGCACTCTTTGGGACCCCATGGGCTACAGGCCTAGGTTTGGACAGTTCCCCCCTTCCCCACCAACTTCTGGTTCCTGTCCCTTATCCAGCTCTTGCTCCACCCCAGCATTTTGTCCCCTATTCCCAGGTCCCCCAGCTTGCTAATCAGTCTCCCATGTGTCATTGAACTGAATGCATTGCTGAAGTCCAGGTATAGGACATCCACCACCTGCCCCCTGTCCAATAACCTCATAACCCAGTTGAAGAAGTCTATCATGTTGGTTTGACAAGATCTCCCATTGGCAAACCCATGCTGCCTGTCATTCTGGAGACCATTCACCTCAAGGAAGGACACCATCCTTTCCTTTAAAATTGTCTCCATTAGCTTTCCTACTATGGAAGTTAAGCTAACCGGCCTGTAATTACCCGGCTCATCCCTGGGACCACTCTTATGTAGAGGTACCACATAAGCTGTACTCCAGTCCAGTGGCACACATCCTTTCTCTAGTGAGGTGTTAAACAGGTCCATCAGCAGGGCTGCTAGTACCTCTGCCAGCTCCCTCAGTACCCTTGGGTGTATGCCATCTGGAGCAGGTGCCAATTGTCCACCCTCTTTTCCCTTAGTCCCCTTAAGACCCTGTCTACCCTAATCTCCCCCTCATACTCCTTCACCCCTTCAAGATTCCCCCATCTTCTCTTGTGGCTTAGGGCCGTCCAACTCCCTGGTGAAGGCTATGCAAAAGTACTCATTTAGTGCCTCTGCTTGGTCCACCCTTTTCTGCCCATTCTCCCTCCTTCTTTATCCTAACTATTCTGTCCCTTCTGCGTCTTCTCTCCTTGATGTACAGGAAGAAGTTCTTCTCCCCTTTCTTAATCCTCTGTGCCAGTCTTAGTTCTTTGTCAGCCTGGGCTGCCCAGACCTCTCTCCCTGCTTCTCGAGATTTTTCAGTGTACACCTGTGTCCTCCTCCCTCAAGGTATGCTTGTACTTCAGGACGGCCGCTCACTTTTCTTTCACCATCCTGCTATACCAGCTAGGTCTCTTGGTCCTTAAGTTCTTGTTACGAACCTTCATACAGATGTCAGTGGCCTCGAGTACCCCTTCTTAATGATGGACCATTTCTGGTCTGCATCCATCTCTGGTCACAGCTTTGCCAGGTGCTCCTCTAGTATGTTCCCCATCCTAGTGAAGTCCACCTTTCTAAAGTTCACCACTCTCATTTTTGACTTGTCTGCTTCCTTCCCCGTGTTGATGGAAAACCACACCGTGCAGTGGTCACTACCTACAAGGGGTTCCTTCACTTCAACTTCCTGGACATGCTCCCCATCCGACAGCACTATGTCTAGAATGGCCCCTTCCCATGTTGTCTCCATGTTTCCCTATATCAGGAAGCACTCCCGAATAACATCCAGGAGGACCTGTTCAGTGCAGCAGGATGTAGCCGGGGTGCTGCAGTCTACTCCAGGTAGATTGAAGTCTCCTAGTATTACTCTGCTCCCTCTCCCCCTACCCTCTTGATCTGTTCCCCCAGTTCCCTATCCAACTCTATGCCTTATGAAGGTGGTCTGTACACCACCTCCATACGAACATATGAAATTTGCCAGCAGATAAAGGCCTAGAGGTCTATCAAGGCTGCTTGAATGTGCAGCTAGCAAATCCTTCTTTGAGCTGTGGTCTGGAGCACTAGGGCTTTGGCTGTGCCCTCCTCCCTGAACATAGAAACATAGAATCTGATGGCAGATAAGGACTGCTTGACCCACCTAGTCTGCCCATTTCCCTACCTAACGGATAAGCTACAGATCCTAGTTAACCAACAGCCCACTTCCTCCTACCCACCACTAGAATTGTCTTATGTCTGTCCCATGCATTCTTGAATTCCCTCACTGTTTTTGACTCTACGAGCGCCACAGGAAGGCTGTTCCATGCATCTACAACCCTCTTTGTGAAGAAATACTTCCTCACATTACCTCTGAGTTGTCCCCCTCTGTCTTCAAATTGTGCCCCCTTGTTCGTGCACATCTCTTTTTCTGAAAGATGCTACCCTCTTGGAGTTTGTTGATTCCCTTGAGGTATTTGAAAGTTTATATCATGCCCCCCCCCTTTCCTAGAGGCTATACATCTTAAAATCCTTTAGTCTTTCTTCACATGTCTTCTGGTGCAGACCTTGCACCATTTTGGTTGCCCTCCTCTGGACTGCCTCCACCCTGTCTATGTCTTTGTGGAGATGGGGTCTCCAGAACTGTAAACAGTACTCCAGATGTCATCTTACCAACTGTCTGTACAGGGGGACAACAACTTCCTGTTTTCTACTGGTGATGCCTCTTCCTGTGCATCCCAGTATCCCCCAGCCCTCCTTACTGCCTTCTCACATTGCTGACCCACCTTTAGGTCATCTGATGTGACAACTCCTAGGACCCTTTCCATTTTTATTGTTGTTAGTATCTCACCCTCCATTGTGTGCTCTTTCCCTGGGTTTTTGTTTCCCAGGTGCATTACTTTGCATTTCTTTGCGTTGAATCTAAGCTGCCATACATTTGACCATTCCTCCAACCTTGCGAAGTCCCTTTTCATCCTTTCCACCCCACCTTGAGTATCAACCCTGTTGCAGATCTTTGTGTCATCTGCAAAGAGACATACTTTTCCTTCTAGTCCTTCTGCAGTGTCACTTATAAAAACATTGAAAAGGACTGGCCCCAGTACTGAACCCTGCGGTACCCCACTAGTAACCCCCCTTTCTTCACTGTGATCTACATTTACTATTACCCTCTGTTTCCTGTTGTCCAGTCAGTGTTTTACCCAGGCTACCTCCCTGGGACCCACTCCCAGGCCGGATAATTTGTTTATTAATCTTTTCTGTGGGACTGTATCAGATGCCTTGCTAAAGTCTAGGTAGGTTATGTCCACAGCCCCTCCCTGGTCTACTACTTTGGTCACCCAGTCAAAGAAATCAATTAGATCTGTCTGACATGATCTTCCTGCTGTTAATCCATGCTGCCTTGGGTCCTATGCCCCAATGGCCTCTAGGTACTCAACAATTCTTTCCTTCAGAAGTGATTTCATCATTTTCCCTACCACTGAGGTCAGACTGACAGGTCTGTAGTTTCCTGCCTTTGTCTTGCTCCCACTTTTGTGGGATGTCTTCATAAATGAACTTTATCTTAAAAATAAAAAATAAAAATTAATTATGTGACATCACCTTTACATCATATTTATTACATGAATATTTTAAAGATAAGGAACAAAAGTTCCCTGGAAAAACTGGCAAAATAGTCAGAAGAGTGGCAACTGGGGTTTAACTCAAAGAAGTACAAGATCATGCACATGGGGAAGAGAAACCATGAAGCTACCTATAGGTTGGGAGAGGAGCTGCTGGAAATCACAAGGGAAAAATGGCTGGGACATCATCATCATCATCACAGATGACCTGAAATCATCTAAGCAGACCACTAATGCAGTAGGTAAGGCTAGATGTCGGGGTGTATCAGTAGGGGTATCACAAGTCGTAAGAGGGAGGTAATAATCCCTCTTTACAAGACACTGGTTAGGCCCCATCTGGAGTACTGTATGCAGTACTGGAGGCCGCAACTACACAAGGACATTAACAAAATGGAGGCAATCCAGAGAAGAGCAACCAAAATCGTGCAGGGACTGCATCAGAAAACATATGAGGACAGATTAACGGAGCTCAATATGTATACCCTAGAGCAAAGGAGGGAGAGAGGCGATATGATCGAAACATTCAAACATCTTAAGGGCATTAACAAGGTGAAAGAGTCTAACATGTTTCATTATAAGAAAAATAGCAGGACAAGAGGACACAGCATGACATTAGAGGGAGGCCAATTAAGGGGTAATGTGAGGAAGTTCTTTTTCACAGAAAGGGTGGTGGATGCATGGAACGGCCTACCTCAGGAAGTGGTGGCTATGAATACAGTGCAGGGCTTCAAACAGGCATGGGATAGGCATAAGGAAGCAATAAAGATGAGTATGAATAGATAGGCAGTTGACAGAGCAAAGGCCGATGGCACATTCATAAGGTAGAAAAAATGAGCAGACTGGATGGGCCGTGCGGCCTTCATCTGCCATCAACTTCTACGTTTCTATGAAATATGGAGTCCGTTATGGATTAATAAACAATTTCCTAAATTTGTGCTGCTGCACCCTTGACCTTTCTAGGATGAATTGCTCATTACATAACTGCAGTCTGTGCAATACAATAGTATTTACTCACCTGGTAAAGGTGATTATTTGAGTACCCTTTATAGTACATAGAAACATAGACTTTGATGGCAGATAAGGACCACTTGGCTCACCCAGTCTTCCCATTTCCCTACCTACTGGATAAGCTGCAGATTCTAGTTAACCAACAGCCTACTTCCTGCAACCCCCCACTATAATTGCCTTGTGTCTGTCTCATGCATGTTTGAATTCTCCCACTGTTTTAGACCCAACGACCTCCTCAGGAAGGCTGTTCCATGTATCCACCACCCTCTCCGTGAAAAAAAATTTCCTCACATTACCCCTGAGCCATACTCTGCAGTGAAAACCATTGTGTATTCTCCGTCCATCCTATAGGTTGATGCACGATCCAATCAAAATTGGGCAGGCTGAGGACAGCCCCCTTGTCCCATCTGAGAATTCCCAGTGTGAATCATCCTTAGCAATTAGATAAAGTGACTAACAAAAGACAACAGAGAAAAAATGACAAGGACACAGAGAACAAGAAAAAAACAACAGTATCCCCGATGTATGCCGTCCTGTTCGAGAAATGCCTGGTAGCCCTGACTGTGTTCTATTATAGCGACAAATTATGTGTAGAAACATTGTCGTTGATCATAATTCTCATTTATTTCAACATAAAGAAAACATAACATGCAGTGCATTAATACTGTTGTAATATATGATGGAGAAGAAAACTGGATATTTGTATACAACGTTGTAACCTTCTTCTTAGAGGCAGATATTCAAACCATTCCATTGGTAGCTGGGAAATGACCACATCTGCTGTCCTGAGTGGGGTTGCGGAGTACTATAAAGGGTACTAAAATAATCACCTTTACCAGATGAGTAAATACCAGTATGTTTCGTACCCTTTATAGTACTCCGCAGTCAAAACCATTGGGACCTTAGCAGCAGTGTGTGAGTTATTATATAGACCTCGGGTGGGACAGAAAAAGCAGAATATGTGGATTTTATACATTCATTGTCCCAGCCCTTATCACTGCCCTAGTGAAAGAGGCCCTTTCAGCTAATGCTATGTCTATCCAGTAATGCCTGGTGAAGGTATGTATGGAAGACCAAGTTGCTGCTGAGCAAATGTTTGGTACTGAGACTTCATCTCTTTCTGCCCATGGTGTTGCCACTGCTCTAGTGGAATGTGCTTTGATCCCCTCAGGTGGCTATTTGCCTGCCTTCCTGTAAGCTGTGATTATAGTTTGTTTGATCCACCTAGCTACAGAATTCTTGGAGGCTGCCTGGCCGGTCCTCTTCCCTGTGGTTAGTATAAACAGTCTATCAGTCTTGCGTGGGCCACTGGTCATACTAAGATACTTTTTTAGCTGCTGACCTACATTCAGTGGGTGAGGACTCTCTGTGTCGGGGTCCTGTTCCCTCCTAAGAATGGCAGTTGAACCTCTTGGGCCAAATGATACAGTATGTGGAGGCTACCTTGGGTAGAAAGGAGGGAACTGTCTCTAGAGTGACCCTATCATTGTGGAATATCAGGAAAGGTTCTCTACATGATGATGCCCGTAGCTGTCCTATTCTTCTGGCAAAGCAGATGGCTACCAGAAACACTGTTTTTAGAGTGCATTAGTGTAATGTCTCTTTTTGGAATGTATTACCTTGCAATGCCTCTAACACTATGTTCAGCTGCCATGGTGCACAGATTGGTCTTACCCTTAGGAAAGCTAGTGTCACTGCTTTGAGAAGTCTTACTACATCTGGGTGTGACCCTATAGGTCCTATCCCTGGTAATGGGCCTCTTAAGGCAGAGATTGCTGAAGCCTGAACTCTCAGTAAAGTCTGACTGAGTCCTTTATTTGCCCCATCGTTGAGAAAGTCCAGAATCTGCGGCAGGCCTAAAACTGATGGAGATGTTCTCTTTTCAGAGCGCCATTTGTGAAAAATCTGCCATTGTCTTTGGTAAGTTGTATTAATAGAATGCCTTCTGGACTGAAGTAAGCAGTCTATCACCCTGGTATGGTATCCCAGGGTCAGCAGTCTGTTTCTCTCAGCAGCCAGGCCATCAGTTTCCGTGATGCCAGATTCGGGTGTAGTATTGGGCCCTGGCTCAGTAGATCTAGCTAGCGAGGCAGAGGCATCAGCCGGTCGACTGTCATTGCCTATATCAGTGAGAACCATGATCTCCTGGGCCAGTCTGGTGAAACTATACCACTGATGCTCCCATGGTCTGTATCTTGTGTAGAATTTTGTATCATGGTAGTCGGGGACATAGGCTCGTGTGAAGTTCCATGATGCTGAGAGTGTGTCATCTCCATTGCCTATGGTCCATGAATCTGAAGTTGTAGTTCGGTAGTTGGGCATTCCTTTGGGAAGCCATAAGGTCTACTTGTAGCAGTCCCCATCTCTGCTGGATGTTTTGAAATGCTCTTTCATTGAGCTTCCATTCCCTCTGGTTCAGAGTTACTCTGCTCAGACAGTCTGCCTCTGTGTTGGCTGAGCTTGCCAAACAGATCACCGCAATTGACAGCACATTCTGTTTTGCCCAGTGTAGCACTTTTAGCAGTTCCGCTATCATTGCCTTGCTCCGTGTTCCTCCTTGTTTGTTTATATCGGCCACGGTAACCTGGTTGTCGCACCATGCTAGAATTGCTTTGTTTGCAATGAGAGGGCTGAAAAATGTCAGAGCTAGGTACACTGCTTTCACCTCTAAGACACTTATTGGAAGTGTTGCCTCTCTCTGTGACCAATGACTCTGTGTGACATGGTTTAGGTATGTTGCTTCCCATCCTGTCAGGCTCGCATCTGTGATGACCATTGCAGTGGGACATTGTGCCAGCGGACAGCCCTTTATTATGTTCTCTTGGACTGTCCACCATTGCAGGGTGTTGAGTATTCTTTCTGGTGGTGATATTCTGAAGCTGAAGTTTTACATGGTCTGGTCCCACGTCTCGATTAGATATCATTGTAGAATTCTCATGTGGAGCCTGGCCCATGGTACCAAGTCTATTAGAGCTGCCATTACTCCTAGTAGTTGGATGTAGTCCCATACTGCCCTGTTTGGTCTGTGAATGATTCCGTTCACCAGCCGGCAGATGTTGCTGATCTTGTCCTCCATAGGGAATGCTCTGTTGATCTGTGTGTTGATTAATGTGCCCAGATGGGTGAGGGCCTGTGAGGGAGTTAGCTGGCTCTTTGCTGTGCTGATCACCCGCCTGTGACTCTGTAGGCTTTGCACCACTAGGCTGATGCTGTATTGGGCCTGTTCCACTGTTCTGGCTCACAGTAGTCAGTCATCCAGAAAGGGAATGACATGGATCCTCTACTTCCTTAGGTGTGCTGCTAGGACTGCTAGTGTTGGTGAACACAAGTTATGAAGGCCAGTCCGAATGGGAGACAGGTGTATTGATAATGCTTCTCCGGATATTGAACCTCAGGTACTTGTGGTGTGAGCTCCAGATCGGGATGTGGTGATAGGCATCTTTCAACTCTATTGACGCCAGGTAGTCCCCTGGCTGAATTGCTAGTAGTGTTGACCTGAGCGTTGCCATCTTGAATTTCTTGTACTTCACGAATTTGTTCAGGTATTTTAGGTCCAGAACTGACCGCATTCCCCCATTTTCTTTGGGACTACAAAGAATAAGGAGTAAACTCATGTGTCTCGCACCTCTATAAGAACTTGTGAAATCGTCTCATTTTGTAATAGGTCGAGTATTGCCAGATTTATTGTTTATGCCTTCGCTGGACACTTGGGTATTGGGGAGACCAATGGCCTGTGCTGCAGCAGTTTGGTGGTGAATTCTTTTTTTTTTTGCCAGCTATCACTGAACTCAGCCCTAGTCACGGCCCCTGCCACCCCCTGCACCCACATGAGCCGCGCTCTCCCCTTATGCCCCCTGGCTTACACCCCAGGGTGGGGTCGTGGCACTTATCAGTGTCACAAATGTCGGTTCTGGTCAGGGGAGCCAGCCTGGGAGCACATCGGAGGTGGCGAGGAGGGCTTCATGGAGGCACTGGCTGGAATTTGTCTTGTCCCCAAAAGGACGTTATTTTCTCGGGGGCGGGGACATGCAATGATGTCCCACATCCGCCCGCCCCGAAGTCCTGACACCGGCTGCGAGGGAGCCCCGGCTCTGCCAGGAGTCTTTGTGTGCACTGGACATTCGTCCCCTCCCCTGGAGAAGAGCTGTCCTGAGGACCCTCTATCCATCTCCCCCCGGCTGGCCCTCCAGCGACCCAGGTCCATTCCCGAACCTGGGTCGCCAGCGTCGCAAGCGGAACTCCCACCGCTGCACCGACGGGCCGGCTTTTGGTGGTGAATTCTATTGCATATCCCCTCGTCACTACTTCAGCTACCCATTTGTAGGATGTTGTGTGGGCCCATTGAATCGCAAACCTTTGAAGTCTCCCTGCAATAAGTGGGTTTGCTTGGGCCCGCATGCCTTCATTGTTTTTTGCCCTGATTTTTGAAGTTTGGCTTCTGTCCTCCATTGCCGAATTGTCTACTAATGTTATTTCTGGTTTTGTTGGGCTCTATGATGCCAGTTCAACAACACTTTCATCGACCGGCATCGCAGCAACAGTATTTATGTTGACTGCAGGTTGCAGTTCACATAAATCCCAAATGTCTCCAGGTCTGTGTTTTCAATGGGAGGCTTTGCCCTGAATCCCCATGTGGGGGCTCTGACCCGCCCCGCATTACTGATTATCAGCTCAGAGTCGGAGTTGATTCAGGGCAGGGGCATAGCTACAAGGGTGCAGGGGGTGCAGTGGCACCCGGGCCCACAATGTTTGAGGGGCCCAAATCATAATTTTGATGTTTATTCAAAACTGGGGAAGGGCCCTGTAACATTATCTTGCAACCAGGCCCTTTGGGAATTTGCTATGCTACTGATTCAGGGAGGGGGTTCAGGACTGGGAGACAGTGTGTCACTGTGTCATGTGCAGCAGCACGATGACCCACCTGATGCCAAACTGTCGATTTTGTCGACAGGTGTGTAGGTCACTGTGTTGGTGTCGCTAATCATAGCACATACCGTTTTGTTGCCATAGGCTCTGTGCTGACATTTTGGTTTTTAATTCCATTGCCTGGACCCCTGGGTGTTGTAGTTCTGGTTTCTGGGCTTAAAGCTTTACCCTTTGGGACGAAAGGACCTGTCCGAGGGCATGTAGACATCCTTGTCCCCCTGCGCTTGTTTGCCGCCTCGGTGTTTGAGATATGGGCTTAAGGCCTCCTTGAATAAGGTTCCTTCTTTGAACAGCAATTTCATTAATGCACTTTTTGACTCATTGTCCACCTGCCATAGCTTGAGCCACCATGCCCACCTGGCCCCGTTCTCTAGGTCTGCCATTCTGGAGTCAAACCTCAGGATGTCCGATGAGGCAACCATAATGTATTTTACTGCTTGTATTGCACATTCCGCCACATCAGCCTTTGGTGAGTTCTCTGGTATGTGCTCCATAAGGATGTCCACCCATCTATGGAGGGCTCTACTTGTGAACCACAGCACCATATTGGCTGCTCCTAAAATGCCCGAGACTTCATGAATCTTTCTGAGGTGCTCTTCGATTTTCTTGTCCATGGGCTTTTTGAGTACCACTGTGCTTTCTATGGGATGGTGGTACTTTGGACAGTTCAGAGACCGGTTGGTCCACTTTTGGTGCTTTTCCCAGTGATCGTTTCTTGTTTGTGACAGGGGGTACCAGCTGTGTACCATGTTTCTTTCTGGGAGCTGGGTGGGCTCGGGGGCATCATCTTCTTTACTGAGTATGGTTTCTATTGTTTTGCAAGATAGGGAATAGATCTTTTCCTCAGGTTCCCCTATTGACAGCAGGGGGTCCTCTGATGTGGAGGGTTGCTCTGGCTGTTCTGTGATTTTGAGGGTGGCCTTGATCATTTTTGTAAGTTCATTGATGTTATCGTCGTGGCACATTCTGGTGGATTTATCCATGGTGTCCTCATCTGGGTCACCCTGGGTTTTGGATGTGATGTTTTCCATCTCCCAATGTGTTTTTTTCTGCGTGGAATCCTCACTCTGGCTTCTCGGTCAGGTTGGTGCTGGTATGTGGTTGCTAGCCTTAAAGGATTCCAGTAGTTGGAACAGCAATTGAGCCTGGCTAGTGTCCAGTGCAATTTGGGCCATTGGTGGGGGTGGGACATCAGAGTCCGAAAGTCCCTCATCCATTTCGCCTGAGCCCCCATTGACCGCCACAGTGCATACTGCACAGGTCGTGTCCTCCTTGTCAATCTCTGCAAAGAGGATCCCACATTTTCTGCATTTTCTCATGTTGTTCATTTTTATTGTTGATCTGTTAAATTGACACAAAAAGAATTGCATCAGATATGATCTCCAAGCCCTAATAAACCCCATATTTTAACAGAAGATTGCCCTCATAATCAGAGTCCTATGTGTCCTTCCACTGGTGCCCAAATGAACAAGCTTTGCATTACCCCTTTAAGAACATATTGCTGGTTAAGGAATGCATGGCTGTAGTCCCAGGCAAGATGGCCACCGTAAGTCTCATGAGATTTGATGGGATTTGGGACTGGTCTATTCCTAGGGTGATACCCATTGATTGCCTTTAAGGCACACATGGACCCAGCCAAGATGGCCACCGAGTTCTTGCACGAGTTCCTTGTGAGACTTGCAAGTGCTGTATGCACTACCAGTAGTCTTGGTCTTGCGGGAACCGTGCTGCATTTTGGGAGGTGCCAAGAGGCAAAGGGGAAAGTATGGCTGCTAGAGGTCTCGGTGGGTGAAGTAGATGTTATTTTATTGCCCACCAAGACCAGGGAGGACAGAATTTGCTGGGGGGGGGGGGCCAAGGCAAGGAACTAGTGGGTGAGTAAACCAGCAATCCTGGAGGTGAAAATTGGACCTCTGATGCTGCGGAGGACGGAAGAAGATGGGAGCAACATGTGCAGGTACCAGTTTGTTTATATTTATTTTCCCTGCTCATGATGGGTCTGAGGAGGCTCCAGGAGGTCCATAGCCCATGCAGCTTGGCCTGACCCATGCAGTGTCAGTGATCACACCTAGGCAAAGGGGGAGAGAAGTGTTTTTGCCTTTGGAGGAGGACACTACAGGAGGGACTTCTCTCCTTTAGGCTCAGAAATAGCCAGTTGTGTGTCCACTGCTGTGAGGACACTCCAGGGGTAGCACATGTGCATCTCGGTCATCTGGGCAGCAGCAACAGCAGATACAGGAGGGTCCCCCCATATGGCTGCCTCCTCTCAATCCTTCGAATTTCATTCATCAGTCCGTCATAGGTAGGAGGCGCATCCAACCGAGCAGCAAGGCGTAGTTGGAGCAACAATAATTCAGAGAATGGGGCTGACTTGAGAAGTTGGTCCAACCTATTCCAATCTAACTTAGCTGGGACCATGCCACCTTTCTTTAGGCATTCCTGTAGCACCACTTTGAGTCCAGATAAGGACTCCCCTAGGTATTGCTGAGTGTTTTTGACCCTGCCCCACAGGTCCTCATCTGAATCGGGACTCCCATACACATTTTACAATGCATTCAAAAAATCTTGAGCAGTTGCTTCTGGATTACTAGCCTGTGTAGCGTGGATAGTAAGTTGGGCGGGGCCTCTGAGGCTTTCAACCACCCTTCTCCTCTTCTCTGGTTCGGGGCATTGCCATTCTTGGATTTGAGGGGCAGCATAGTCTATCCAAGTCTCCCAATTGTCCTCCCCCCAGGGTGCGGGGAGGGTGCCTGAAAACATCCTCAGCCGGCGATATACGAGTCAGACTAATGTCGGTAGAGATATAGGGGGCCAGTATTGCCATGGGCACAGAAGGCGGGGCAGTAACAGGTGCTGGAGTGGGAAGGGGTGTTGGGGAAGGAACACCACCAGGTGGCAGGAATAGTTTCTTAAAGTCCTCTATGGTTTTCTCTTCCTCCAGCAACAACTTAACAAATTTCTCCTCAAAAGTCTCAGATAATGGTGGGAGCTCATCCTCCCCGGGGTATTTACTGTTTTTTGTTATCACTCTCCAGGTGGCTAGGATCCCTTCTGAGGCAATAGTCTTAGAGCTGTCCATGAGGTCACTACACTCTACCAAGGCTATGAAAGTTTGGGCGATCAAATCAGCCTGTCGACCCACCACCACAGGGTTTTTTAAACATTCAACTTTGGAGAGTGCTTCCTCTACAGTGTCCTTACTGGTACCCAGGAGAATATCCACTATAAGCAGAGCATTTTGGTGGTCGATCTCCTGCCCAGTACATCACCCCACCAACTGGTGTACAGCCATTTCTACTGGGGTAGCCATTAATCTTTAACAATAATTCATAATTTTTGGCCACTAGAAGGCACAAAATCCCAGCGGTGAGCCTCCAAGATGTAACCCCTTAGTGGTGCTATCCCAAGGGCTACTACCCCTGCCTGCATGGCTAGTAGCAGGTTAAGGGGCCTGAGTTCTGAAACAGGTGCCTCCACCCGGAGGTCAGGGTTGGTAGTGGTCAAACTAACCTGGCACAGCCCTCTGGGACACTGTAACCCTCCTCTTTAGAAACATAGAAACATAGAAGTTGACGGCAGATAAGGACCGCAAGGCCCATCCAGTCTGCCCATTTCTTTTTCTACCTTATAAATGTGCCATCGGCCTTTGCTCTGTCAGTGACCTATCTATTCATAGTCATTTGTATTGCTCCCTTATGCCTATCCCATGCCTGTTTGAAGCCCTGCACTGTATTCATAGCCACCACTTCTTGTGGTAAGCCATTCCATGCATCTACCACCCTTTCTGTGAAAAAGAATTTCACATTCCCCTTAATCGGCCTCCTCTAATCTCATGCTGTGTCCTCTTGTCCTGCTATTTTTCTTATATTTAAACATGTTAGACTCTTTCACACTTGTTTATGCCCTTAAGGTGTTTAAATGTCTCGATCATATCACCTCTCCCTCCTTTGCTCAAGGTATACATATTGAGCTCCGTTAATCTGTCCTCATATGTCTTCTGATGCAGTCCCTGCACCATTTTGGTTGCCCTTCTCTGGACTGCCTCAATTTGGATTAATGTCCTTGTGAAGGTGTGGCCTCCAATACTGCACGCAGTACTCCAGATGGGGCCTAACCAATGTCTTGTACAGAGGATTATTACCTCCCTCTTACGACTTGTGATACCCCTACTAATACACCCTAACACCCCCTAGCCTTACCTACTGCTTAGAGGTCTGCTTGATGATTTTAGGTCATCAGTGATGATGATGCCCAAGTCTCTTCTTCCTTTGTGACTGCTAGCAACTCCCTCCCAGCCTATAAGTGGCTTCAGGGTTTCTCTTCCCTATGTGCATGATTTTGCACTTCTTTGCATTAAATCCCAGTTGCCACTCTTCTGACCATTCTGCTAGTTTATCCAGATCTCTTCTCATTCTGCCCACCCCATCTGGATCATCTACTCTGTTGCAGATCTTGGTGTCATCTGCAAACAGACAAGCCTTACCTCTAGTCCATCTACAGGTCACTAATGAAGATGTTGAATAGGACTGGCCCCAGGACTGATCCCTGAGGTACCCCACTTGTGACTTGCATCTCTTCTGACTGTATACCATTTACCACCACTCTCTGTTTTCTGCCAGTCAACCAGTTTGCCACCCAGTTGACCAACTTCTGACCCACCCGAGCCTACCTAGCTTATTTATCAATCTTCTATGTGGAACAGTGTCAAAAGCTTTGCTGAAGTCAAGGTAGTGACATCAACTGCTCCCCTTGGTCCACCACTCTGGTTACCCAGTCAAAGAAATCTATGAGATTAGTTTGACAGGACCTTCCTTTGTAAACCCATGCTGTCTTGGATCCTGTGCCCCTATGGATTCCAGGTGTTGCACTATCCTTTCCTTAAGGAGTGCCTCCATAATCTTGCCCACTACTGAGGTAAGACTGACCGTCTGTAGTTCCCGCCTCCTCCCTGCTACCACTCTTGTGAGTGGGATCACATGAGCCCTTCTCCAGTCTTCTGGGACCTCTCCTGTGCTCAGAGACTCACTAAACAATTCTGCTAACGGCTCTGCTAGTTCCTCCTTTAGCTCCTTAAGTACCCTGGGATGTATGCCATCAGGTCCCATTGCCTTATCCACCCTGAGCTTAGCAAGCTCTTGTGAGGACCTTTCTTTTGTGAAGGAGTAGTGCTCACCTCCTCCCTGTGTCCATGATGCTGAGCGTGGGCCCTGCCCTACCTTCTCTTCAGTAAATACTGAGCAAAAGTATCTATTTAGGATAGATGCCTTTACAGGGTCCTCCTCTCACATGCTCCTTTTCTCCATTAAGCTTAGTAATACCCCTCTGGACTTTCTCCTTTCACTAATGTATCTATAGAAAGTCTTGTCACCTTCTTTTACTGTTTGTGCTAGTGTTTCCTCAGTTTGGGACTTTGCCTGCCTTACTGCCTTACCTGCTTCCCTTAGGGCAGTTTGGTATGCCTCCTATCGCCATCCCGCTGTGTTCCCTTATATTTTCTGAAGGCCAGCCTTTGGCTCTGACCTTTCTGCTACTGTATTTGAGAACCAAAGTGGTTTCCTTCTCTTTGCACTTCCTTTTCTGTCTAACACAATGGATGTTGCTTCAAGTATTGTATCCTTAATGCTTGCCACTTTGCCTGTACCTCCTCACCTGTGTTTCTTTTGCCAGGGCTAGCTTAACTCTGTTGGCCATCTTATCAAAGTCAGCTCCTCTGAAGTCCCATATTTTTGCTTTGGAATGGGATGATTTAGATGTAGTAGCCAAATTGAACCATACCATGTGATGGTCACTGGCCCCCAGGTGACCTTCTACCTGGAGATCTGTGATCCCTTCTTTGTTAGTCAGTACTAGATCTAGGATAGCCCTGTCTCTTGTGGGTTGCTGTACCAGTTGTTTGAGGCCCTCCCCCTGCAGGGAATCCACTATGAGTCTAGTTCTGGCAGATGTTCCTGCTGGTATTGACCAATCTGTATCTGGCATGTTGAAGTCTCCCATTATCAGAACCTCCCTTTAGCTGTCATGTTTTGTATATCTTCTAACAGTAATGTGTCTATGTCCTCCTCTGGTCTGGGGCCTGTAGACAACCCCAGTTCTTATGGCTGTCCATTTCCTGTTTCCAGGGTGACCCACAGTTCTTCTGGCTCCTTATGTGTATTCTGAATTTCTGTAGCTTTGATTTTTCATTAACATACAGGGCCACCCCCCCCCCTTTTGCACCTCGGTCTCTTCTGAACAATACATAGCCAGGTACTGAAGTCTCCCAAGTGTGGTTACTGGTAAACCACGTCTCACTAATTGCTACTATGTCCAGTTTAGCCTCTGACATTATTGCCTGCAGGTCTGGGATCTTATTTCAGGCTGTGAGCATTTGTGTACATGATTTTCCATTGGCCAGATTTTGGTGTGTTAGTTGTTGGGTGAAGTTTGGCATTACCCTGTGCATCGTATGGGAGACAAACCTTTTCTTACCTGGTGATGCAAATGAACGGCAAACACACTGAATTCCTGTTTGACCACTAGCTGAGGGGAGGGGTGTTCTTCCTATTCGACGATAGGGTGCTGCACCCTCTCCCATTTTAGTTTAAATATTCTGCAAAGACGCCAAACTTCTGCCCCAATGCACTGACTCTCTTTAGTCAGATGCAGTCCATCAAATTTAAAGAACTTTCGCTCCCAGAACTGTTGCCAGTTCCCTACAAATCTGTGTCCTTTTTCCTGGCACCAGTCCTTGAGCCACGTGTTTAGCTCCCCTATCTCCCCTTCTCTGACCTTCCGCCCATCTGCTCCCTTCTCCCAGACTGGCAGGATCTCAGAGAAGGAGATGCCGGACGAAATAGATGATAGTTTGTCACCCAGCCTAGTCAGGTGTTCCTTGGTCTCCACAACTGACCGGCTGGCGAGATCATTAGTCCCTATGTGTACTAGGACATCAATGTTTTCTCCTGCTTTGTGAACAATTTAGTAATGCGGTCAGTGTCTCTCCATGCTGATGTACCTGGGAGACATCTGACCATCACCCTGGCTGGAGATGGGTATCAACTCCCCGAATCATGGGAGTCTCCTATGATCAGAAGTTTTTGGATTTCCTTGTGCTTGTTTAGTTTTGGTTCCTGATTTGGGTGAGTATTGTTGTGCTAGCTTGTGCTGCAGTGTCCTGCTCTGCAGTGTCTTCTGCCTCTTTATTTGATTTCAGAGATAGAGGCAGATACCTGTTTGTAGTGTTTATATGGTTTTGGAGGTAATGTGTGGAGAGCAGAGTGATGGGGCACCTGATTTGTTCCTCCTAACCACCTGCCAACCTCCTGGACCAACTACCCTCTCGTGGTCGAGGTTTTCTGTTGGATGCTGGGGAAATGGCGGTGGTTCTTATTATGTATTTCTTCAATATGAAATTTGAGGCGTAAATTCTGCCCATGCTGCCTGGAGCTGAGACCAAGATCTCCAAAGGCCCAGCATGTAGGACAGTGTCCTAAATCCTGTAAGACTGTCCTTCTGAAAATTGTTCCACAGTACCTGCAGTTAATGAAATCCATTCCAAATAAGTTGCTGGGTTTGTAACCTAGTCAGAGTAATTAGAAGGAAAAAATGCAAGTAATGGTTTAATTGTGCTTTGTTTAACTTGTTATAACAAGTTAAATTACTAGTGCCCTGTAAATGAGATCACTTTGTGGAGGCCCCACTGATCCGCCCCTTCCTGCTCTGCCACAGGAAATGTCACAACTGGGTACCCTATAAAAGGAGGTAGCGTGGGGTGGTTGGGCCCTTCCCTGCCTAAAAAGAAGAACCACAGGACGAAAGAACAAGGAGGTAAGAGCAGAAACAATCAGTCAACAACAAATGCAGTAACCCTGAAAGCTTATCCTAATGTTAGATAAAACTGTAAAACCTGTAAAGCACCACCTGTAATAATTTCAGAGAAGATATACCCTGTAAGAAACACTTTGCTCCAGAGAAAATAAAGCAGTAACAGAAGATATACCTTGCAAAAGACAATTTGAATCAGAAGATTACAGCAGTAATCTGTTAGCACACACCTGTAGGCACACCTTGTAATAATGCAGAAGAAGGTATACCAGCAACAACAATTTGAATCAGAGAAAAATAAAGCAATGAAATGTTAGCAACAAACAGTAGCAATCCCTGTGAGTAAAAATAAAAACACCACCACACAGTAAATCTGTTAGCCAAACTAAGTCTTAATCCTTCTCCCTTGCTCTGGTAAGTTTCTCTACTCTGCCTTTCAAGCAGTCTTAGAAGGAAAGAGCTCAGGTGAAGCTAGGTGCCTTGGCCAGCAAACCAAGTCTTCTACCTTTGGGCTTCTAGTAGCCTGAGCAATATACAATAATCACTTTTGCAGTACCCCTTGTACACCACACCAGTACCCACACTGTTTGCACTTACCACCAGGGCTGGTTCCTCTGGCTTGACCCTGGAGACCCCCTGTAAAACAAGGTTATGCACTGTAAATAGCAACAGTACAGTACAGTACTCTTGGCACAAACTGGAACCACAGTCAGGTTAAATGCAGCAAAAAAGTCAGATCTGATTTATTCAGGGGACTTGAACAAGGAAGGGGTGTAATCGGGTTGATTGGCTTAAAGGCTATATTAATCAAACAGTTATGCATTCGCTTTAAGTCTCCACACAGTCACACCTCTGGGTACCCAGATAAGGAGACAATGGGCTAGCCAGGAACATTGCAGCTGGTTGGGGCCCTGTGATGGAAGAAAGCAACATGCACAACACACACTATTTGTAATCCGGAGCCAGAGGGCTCAGTTTATGAAAGAAAAAGCAACCAGACAATCAGATGACAGCACTTTAGATTCAGCTATTGTCGCAGGGAGCTACCCTGATGTTTACTCACGATACTCAATACTGGACACAGGCAGGATGAAATCGAGACTGCAGGTTGTTGAGCTGGAGTGCCCAGAGAAGCAGGGCCCACATGAATCACCGAGGCATCATTCCTGTTCAGGTGTTGAGCAGGGGGCTGATCCCCAGGCAGGTCTCTCATCAGTGGCTTTCTCTGTGCAGCAGGTAGTCGGGCTGGGCCAGTGTGGCAAGGCCCAGGCCCAATGGAGATGATTTTGGATTCAGTCCATGGGGCTGGATACAGCTTCCAGCAAGCAGAATACAGTTTAAACCACAGTGGGGAACCAAATCCCAACCCACTAGCAGCACACAGCACATTTACTTGTAAGGAAATTCTAATGCAGCTTCTAGCAAGCAGAACACAAGTCAAACCACAGTGGGGAACCAAATCACGACCCACTATAAGCACACAACACATTCACATGTAAGAAAATTCCACTGTACCAGGCAAAAGGCTCTCTGGTCGCAATTACAGAGTCTCTGCACAATCAAGGAGTTCAGACGTGGCTGGAAGTTCAGACAGGCCGATCGCATTCGACAAATCTTCGGTCTTCTTCAGGTAGGAGCCTGGTCACAATTCAGTGGCTTACTTCACTCTCCAAGTTCGGATTCAGTCCGAAAAAGGCACAAGTTCCCTCTCATGGACAGCAGGCAGGCATGCAGGCCAAAACTCAGGCCTTTCCACAGTTCTCCCCCGCGAATCTAAGCCGGGGCTGCTGCTTGAATCATTCAAGCTGTTATCTCTTCACTTCCCAACTCAGAACTGAAACTAGCTGCAAGCAGCTTGGGAATCTCCCCAAGATCCAAAAGGTTCGGTTGGCTGATCTGTCTGTCAAGTCACAACAAGGGCTCCCCCTCCAGGTTATTTTAGGCGCCAAAATGCAAAAACTACAATTCCTGCAAGTTTTGACCCCACCAAGCCCCTGTAGGCAGGCTCCATTTTAGACTCCCAACAGTACTGATTGGCCCATTCTGATAGTCCCGGACCAAGTTGGTAGAGATAAACAGAACAGTCATTGCTGCAAAAAAGGCAGGTTAGAACAAACTGCAGTATTATTACTATGATCAGCAAACAAGTACATCTTCTAACAGAGCTCCCTTTTAGATTAATTAAGACTGCAATCCAGGCAGCTCTTAAAGAGACAGTACACAGAGGCTATACAGGCACTCTCTGGCAATACATTTAATCTACTAAAACGCAGAACACCAGCCTGGCAGCACGCATTTAGGCAAGCTCAAGGAAGACTTTTCAGGAACCCCCATTTGTAGGGGGGGGTTACACTTAACTTTATCGAGAATCACTACAGCACCTCTTTTGTCAGCCTTCTTGATTTCAAAGACTAAAAAAAAAAATTATAATTTTGCTGTTCTTTGCCAGATTCTGAAGTGCCACACGTTCATCTTGAGTGCAATTATTAAACCTTGGTTTCTTTCATTCTGTCAAATATTGAAGTAAGTCTCTTTCTCAAGCTCTTTGGAAGGCAGAAACTGCTGGACAATTCGGTGGGATATAAATAGACGGCTTTTTCAGTTTTATCTCAAAATGAGTGTCCTTGTTGCTCTCCGCTGCATTATCATTCTCATTCCCATTTCCATTTCTATTTTCAGTATCTTGTGTCAGATTCCCATTATATTGGTTGTGGAACAAAACTTTCAAAATCTAATTTTCTAGTAAATTTGTGCAAATCCAACATCACATCAGATTCCTTCATCTGTGTGGTCGGCACATAATTTCAACTCTTTTGCAATACCTGCTTTTCTATTTCAGTTAAGTTGTAGTCCAACAGGTTAATTACTAGGGTTTCTATTGATTCCAACATGTTGCTCTCTGCTGATATCTGCCCTATCCCTTGCCCCCAACACACCTTGTAAGGATGACTTCTGTCACCCCTTACCTCTTTTCCCTCTCTTTGTTCTCTTCCATTTTCTTGAAAACGTACAAAACGTGGAATCCTTCACAGTGCCATTTGAACTTGGGGTAATTCTGGGAGATTGGGGTAATTGGGATATAAGGTGGCCAACTGTATTTCTTGTTGTGGAGGCAACATTTGTTTCAACACCCACTTCTGAGGCAGGAATAGTGCTTGCTGATTTGGGGGAGGCAACTGTTTCCTCCCCCATGCACTATAAAAGGCTGCCGAGTAGAACTTTGGTTTTGATTGTTAATAGAGACATCACTATCATTATCCTCTGTCCCAGTCCCTTCTGAATCAGAGCCTGAACCGCTCTTATATGTATCACAAGGACAGCTTACACCAGTTTTTTTGAGAAGCAGTTTGGCAATGTGTGCAGCTTTATTTTGTTTATGTCACTCGAAAATTCTGCCTTCTGCATAGTCTCTTGAATCATGCTCGTTAACCTTTTTGATACATGTATCACTTTTTTTATAGTTATTTCTAACTGTTCTCTGTAATGTTTATATTCCAAATGAGTTTCACATTTCTTCACCTCTCTCTAAAAATAATGGTGTCCTTTGATTTTTTCTCTTATTCTTCTGCATCATTAAGTATAATGTGAATTAACCCAGCACTTGAATTGAGACAATGTGTCTGCCAGTTTATCAGAAAACTGACCCTTTCCAAACCAAAGGCTGGTTGCTTTGTAAACTGGAGGCCCATGAAATTCTATTTACTTGCAAATAGGTATTCAAAGTCACACACTGCCAACAGAGTCACCGTACTTTTAGCACTGCTCTTTCAAGTTGTATAAGTGCCTCTTTTATGGTCAGGGGTCCTACCAGGGGCTCCTCTCTTGTTATATTAGCCCCCGGTGTTTGCTGTACCTCTGAATTTCTCTCCAAGAGCAGATTAACATTACCGTGTTTATAGAAGAGAGATTCGATAAAGGCATTGGTGTTAGCATCCATACTGGCTACATTTTCTCTATTTCCTAGATCACTCTAAACTGGGTAAATATTGAGTTCGCTTACTTTAAATTAGGTACTGAATTTGTATCAGGGTTCTCTGTATACTCATGGAACACCTGCAGGGTGCTGCTGTCTGAATCTAAAATTCCTGGAATTGCAGTTCCCATCTGACCACTGAAAAAAATCAGCATTTTAAGAGCCAGCCATTGCTAGTACAATTTCAAAAAAAAGGAGGAGGCGGCTACATAAAGGCTCTACTGGTGCCACCGACGAAAACTTGCAATCACTTTCACACCACCAAGTTGGGCTGCGAGCAGTGTACCAATCGAATAAGACTCATTAATGCTAGATCCAAGTTAATACAGAACATTATTACAAGTTAAAAGGAATGTCAAGCAGCACCCCCTGCACCATGGCTCATACATGTCACATGACCAATGTTTCACATCACTCTGACGCTCTGTCAAGGCTAACACACAACACCCCACTATAACAATTTAAAGTGCTTTCTTAAAGATACAACTACCACTCTTACAATAAAGTGCATACTTGAAAGTTTTTATCAGTGTTTGGTGTACAGTGTTATGTTTTAAACACACTAAGCACTTTGATTGTAATTTTCGCACTTTTCATATACTTTGCGAGTTTGTGACAGTCTGCAGCTAGGAGAAGTGGGAGAAAGGGATTGTAGCTGTTGAGTGTGTTTGTAAGTTGATTTAAAGTATTTTTTTATCTTCCAATTCGGTGTGTTGGACATTGTAGTTGAGGTCTGTCTTAATTGCCTTTTTTTGTGTGCTTTTAAATTTGTTTGGGCAGGATTAAGAGAGTGTAGCAGACAAATTAGTGATTGTGGGTTTAAATGTTGCTCTCTGGCCTGTAAGTGCAGGCATCATATTTCAGAGATTAGTGCTGTTAGAAGGTATGGTGAACTGCCATCTGAGTCAGTCTGCAGCTAGAAGTGAGAAAAAGGGCTTGTAGCTGCTGAGTGTGTTTGTAAGTTGATTTAAAGTAGTTTTTTAGCTTCCATTTCGGTGTGTTGGACATTGTAGTTGAGGTCTGTTAACTGTGTTTGGGTGGGACCTTCCTCCAGAGGAGGTTTCAGTGCTTGGAGGTGCAGTGAGGGGCAGACACAGGGCTCATACACCTCGTGAGAGTCAGGTGGGGCCCTAATCCCACCTCCCACCCCACCCCCTCCCTCCTCGATTTACATCTCATTTATAGGGAACACCTGCCCTGCAACTGGAGGAAGGGGCCTCAGGTGCATCTCATTTACTCCTATCCAATACTGCTGTCAAGGGGTAGGAAAAAGCATAGGTAGGTCTCAAATAGGAGTACAGCATCCACAGTGAGTTTCTGATTAGTGGGATAGGTGGATATTGTGGGGGGCCTTCAACTGGATTATATCAGGTATTTCTGTTAGAGGCTATGCTAGGATTACTTAATTCTACTTGCTGTAGGGATGGTTAGTGTGCAGAGGTTATATAGGTAGTGTGGACCATGGGCAGGATTGTTGGGTGCAATGGCTGTGGGGCAGCAATGCAGATGAATATACTGTGGAGCCTAGGAGGGTGCCCAATATGCCACAGGCTAAGGAGGCTCAAGGAACAGGTTCAGTGGCTGGACAGGGAGCTGGGGAGGTTGAGGGATGAGTGGAGGATTTCGTCAGTAGGAGGGCTGACATCTGAGAGTACTGTGGGGGCACCACAGAGATGGAACAGTGGGTCAAGGGAGGGGGCAAACTAGATAGGAAGCCAGCTGATGAAAGGTGGACTCTAGTAGAACCTAGGAAAAGAGGAGCAGCAGTACTCAGGAGGGGGGAGAGAGCACATAGTTAGGCCAAGGGGATAGGAAACATGTTTACTTTGCTAGAAACACATGGAAAAGAGGAGGCAGGAGGTGATTTGACAAGGGATAGCACTCATGAAGAGGGAGTGATAGGCATTACTAGAGGAGAGATTGAGCATGGTGTGACGGGGGAGGGATAATACTCGGAGAGCTGAGGAGGGATAGGGAGGGTGGCAATCAAACAAGAGGAGAGGGAAGGGTCTTAATTGGGAGGGACAGGAGGGAAGACACTGGGGGCACATGGTAAAAACACAGTCTTGAGTGGCTCCAAAAATGAGAACCTGGGTGGGGGGTGGCAATGGGTACAAGGAAAGAGGAGGGGGGTGTACTGGTGTTGGGGGACTCCATACTCAAGGGGATCAGTTGGGGTGGCAAGGGGAAGAGGCACAGTTGGACATGGGTGGAGTCCATACCAGGGTTAAAGGCAGATATGGCAGGACAGGCAATCCTAAGGTGCGTAAAGAGGGGTAGAAGGAAACCACACATTGTGGGAAACAGTGGACGTAACAAGGGAGAGGATTGAGGAAGTGGGAAGGTTGTGCGAGGAGCACGGGGAGTCTGTGGCCTTCTCCAAAGTGCTCCCAGTACCCTGTGCAAGCACAGTGAGAAAGGAGAGGATTAGAGATTTGAACACATAGTTGGTAGAATGGTGTTGAACTAAGACGTGTGGGGTTGTGGGCAGCTGGGGCAGTACCTAGGATAATAACAATCTGCTTGCAAGGGATAGGCTGCACTTGAGTGGGGAGGGGAAGGAGGTATTATAACAAAGACTGGAGAGGTATATTGTGACAAGGCTGGATTTAAACTGTATGGGGGGTGGCAATTGGACAACAGGTAGGCAGGGATCCGATAGAGTGGAGTCACAGCATATCCCCCAGGCTAGCAGGGAAGGACTCAGGGAGGCCAAAAAAGGAGGGAGTAGAAGGAATGAGATGGAGGCTAGTGAAAGGAAGGGGGCATTATGGAGGGTGGTCTCACTGAATGCAAGAAGCCTAGGAAGCAAATCCACTGAGCTACAGGCACTCTTAGCAGTGCGGAGGGTGGATATTGCAGCTGTGACAGAAACATGGGCAACTGAGCACCAGAACTGGGATCTGGCAATCCCAGGATACAAATTATACAGGAAGGATCGTAAAGGGGGTGGGGTGGGGTGACAGTCTATGTGAGGGATGGGATCAAATGCACAAGGGACAAGGGAGAAGAAAGGAGTACAGAGGCAATCTGGCTGCAGCTACTAGACTCAAGCGGTAGGAAACTGAGGTTTGGGGTGGTATACAGGCTGCCATCCCAGTCTGAGGAGCTTGACAGGGAGCTAGCGGGACAAATCAGAAAGGTATGAGGGAAAGGCAAGGTTGTCATCATGGGGGATTTCAACTTGCCAGGGGCTGACTGGAGCATTACGGTCACCTCCAGTGCTAGGGAGCAAGTGCTTCTGGATGCAATCCAGGAGGGTCTCCTGACACAGTTGGTTACTGTACCTACTAGGCTAAAGAACACTTTAGATCTTGTATTGTTGAATGGGGAGGCAGTGAGGGAAATAAAGGTAGAGGACCCACTATCCAACAGCGATCACCAAACGGTGTGGTTTAATATCACAACGTGTGGGGAGCCAGAGAAATCAACTACCCGGGTGGAAAACTTCAGGGGGGTGGACTTTGGGAGGATGCAGAAAATACTGAAGGGGAAACTGGAGGGCATAAGGTGTGAGATGGACGTGGAACTGAAATGGGATATTATTAAATGGGGGGGTTACAGAGGCAATAGAAGCCTGCACCAAGGCACAGGGTAAGAGAAGCAGAGCCAAGAAAACCATGCTGGTTGAACAGCGAGGTTGTGAAGGTGGTGAGGGCAAAAACGAGTGGCTCACCAGAGGTTTAGGAGGACAGGGAAGGAAGTAGACAGGGAGGAATATGCAAGATGGTCCAGGGAGGTGACCAGAAAAGTAAGAAAAGCTAAAGCCCAGAGGGAGCTGAGATTATCACAGGAAATTAATGGGGGGGGGGGAGAGAAAGACTTCTTCAGATACATCAGGGAGAAAAGAAAGTGCAAGGAGACAATAGTGAGGGTAAAAAGGGGCCGGGAGTGGATGGAAAAGGGGAAGGAACAGGCAGAAGCACTGAATGAATACTTTTGTTCCGTGTTCATGGAAGAAAAGGGAGGACCACTACCATCATGGGCTGGGAGGGTAGGAACAGGAGGAGAGGAGGTGACAGATGGAAGAATTAAGGAAAGTAGAGTCCTAGAGGGACTGAGGGCACTGAAGATAGACAAGGCACCAGGGCCAGATGGTATCCACCCCAGGGTGATGAGGGAGATGGCGGAGGTGTTGGCGGAGCCACAGGTAGATCTATACAGCACCTCACTGGAGTCAGGATGTGTGCCACTGGACTGGAGAATGGCACATGTAGTGCCATTACACAAGAGCGAGCCAAGGGATGAACCAGGTAATTATCATCCAGTAAGTCTCACCTCCATAGTGTGCAAACTCATGGAAACAAT
Organism: Neoceratodus forsteri; assembly: GCA_016271365.2. NCBI lineage: Eukaryota > Metazoa > Chordata > Ceratodontiformes > Ceratodontidae > Neoceratodus > Neoceratodus forsteri. Next base: position 129,405,354 of record CM028129.1, read on the forward strand.
ACTAAAGGAAAGACTGATGTCGTACCTGGAGGACAATGGCCTCCAGGATGTGAGGCAGCATCGGTTTATTTCAGGGAAGTCTTGTCAAACCAACCTGATACAAAATTATGACTGCGTGACAGGTGAACTGGATAAGGGTCATGTGGTGGATGTTCTTTACTTGGACTTCAGCAAGGCCTTTGATTCGGTGCCTCATGGGTGGCGAGGGGGGAAGTTAACTGGTGTAGGAGTAGGGGCAAAAATGATGAACTGGATTACAAGCTGGTAGAGTGGGATGCTGCAACAGGTGGTGGTGAGAAGGGAGCTCTCAACTCCAAGGCCGGTGACGAGTGGGGTGCCACAGGGCTCTGTGTTGGGGCCAGTATTGTTTGGGCTCTTCATATCAGACATTGGACATGGGGTGGTGAGCAAGGTAAGTCTGTTTGCTGACAACACCAAAATCGGAGCAGTGGTGCATGGAGAAGAGGGGTGGAAGCAGCTGTAGGGGGACCTAAGCAAGCTAGAGAAGTGGTCAAAGAGGTGGCAGCTTGGGTTCAATGCAAATAATTGTAAGGCTATGCACTTTGGGGTGAAGAACCCAAGGAGAGAATACCGGCTGGGGGGGGGGGTTCAGCTGGGGATCACTGAGGAGGAGAAAGACCTTGGGATAATTATAACAGAAACCATGAACAACACTGCCCAGTGCAGGAGAGCAGCAGCAAAAGCGAACAAAATGCTTGGGTGCATAGCGAGGGGGTTTGCATCCAGGCAAAGTGAGGGGATCTTGCCCCTCTACAGGTCACTGGTAAGGCTGCTCCTTAAAGTATTGTGTACAGTTTTGGAGGCCATACCTAAAGCGTGACATCAGGCTGCTGGAGGGGGTGCAGAGGAGTGCAACAAAGATGATATGTGGAATGGAGGGGAGAGACTATGACAGCAGGCTGGGAGACCTAAATATGTACACCCTGGAGTATAGACGGGACAGGGGGCACATGATAGAGACATTCAAGTATCTGAGGGGAATCAATAAGGATGGGGCAGATGGGGTCTTTAAGTTAAGGAGGGGGAGGGTCACCGGGGGCATGGGCTAAGAATGGAGGGGGGGAGATTTAGGAAGGAAATGAGGAGACACTGTTTCGCAGAGAGGGTGGTAGCAAAATGGAATGCCCTACCAGAATGGGTGGTTTCATGTAAATCTGTGAACAGCTTCGAAAGGGCATGGGAGAGGGAACAGGGGAGGGTGAGGGTAGGCGGTGGCAGTGGGATGACAAAAGGGATGGGGGTTGGGGCAGCTTCAGACTAGGGGTGTTGGCTGCACTCCCAAGCAGACTTAGATAGACCTGATGGTCTGTTTCTGCTGGCACATTTGCATGTTCGTATGGTAGCTGTATCTTTAAGAAGGCACTTTAAATTGTTATAGTAGGGTCCTGTGTGTTAGCCCTGACAACGTGTCAGAGTGATGTGAAATGGTCATGTGACACGTACGTGCCACAGTGCAGGGGGTGCTGCTTGCCGTTCTTTTTAACTTGTAATAAAGTTCTGTACTAACTTGGACCTAGTATTAAAGAGTCTTATTCAATTGGTATACTGCTCGTAGCCTAACTTGGTGGTGTGAAACTCCTCATTGTTCTTCTGTCTTTTGGAGCACATCATAAGATGTTGTACATGCAAAATGAGATTTTGTTTTGCTGTTCTGCATGTTAAACCATCTCTAACAGTCAGGGGCACCAACTGCACGGGTGCTTAGGTGCCCGAGCACCCACAAAGTCATTTTGGGCACCCACAAAAAAAACCCTCCATATAGTCACTTTAAAAAAGGCTCCTCGCTCCGTTTCCACCTCTCGCCGCTAGCCCCACCCAGTGGGCCGACCCAGATTGTGAAAAGCTCTACACTAGTAGGCTCTTTCTTGCTTTGTCTCCTCCTCTTGCACTCTGGCCCCACCCAGCAGACTGACGTTAACTCACCCTGACTGAAGCTTCACTAGGCGCTCTGCGGAACTTGCTGTGCTCTCGCTCACTGGTCGTGCGGCAGTCGCTCAGTGATCTCTGACTCAGTCTTTCCGTCATCATGCATCGGTCAGTCCTTCCCACGCATGGAATTCTGAAACAGCAGAGACACTCAGGTACCAACTGCATAGGTATTGTTTTTTGTCAGACAGCATTTTTCATGCTTCTCGGCTGGTCCGGACGTGGTGGGGACTTGGGGAATAGTTTTATGAGGAGGTGGGGTTGGGGGCATACCTCTCGTCTCAACTGTAGCACATTGTGAATTTGCAGGAATAATTCTTCATTTCACCTCAAGCCCTCTGTTACAAGTTCCAGATTGAGATTTGAGTGTGTACTGCCCAGCATTTTACCCAAATATTTTACAGCAGAAATCCACAGTGAATGTAAAACGTGTCACTCAATACACACACAAAAAAAACTTCGTGAAGTTTAATACATACATTTAAACAGTATTCTCTGAGCTTTATTTTGTGATATGATGAAGTGTTCTACATAATTATTTGCCCATTTGTTCCACATTTTGAAGTGTAGTATTCCAGTTTGCAAGGTTGAGAGGTATTGGGGCTGCCAGAGCTGATTAACTGGGTAAGAAAGGCCAAACTTATAAGTTATAAAGCAGCAGGAGCAGTAGGCTACTGCTTTTATAAAGTGAGCAGGGCTTTTGCCGATTTGTGGAATGTGACTTTGGTGATGGATAGGTGCAGGGGCTAGACAGATAAACTTGCTGCTAGAAGAAAGAAAGAATTTTGGTGACTGGAAGGCCACATAACTAGAAAAGAAGCAGTGTGGAGCTGACAAGTTAATATATTTGCTGTTAGCCTGACAACCTGTTACCGGTATAGAAGTTCCAAAAATACCAGTAACAACAAATGTATTGGAACACATCTAAGCAAGCTTACAGGTATTTTGTGTGTGTGTGTGTGTGTGTGTGTGTGTGTGTGTGTGTTGGGGGGGGTGTTAACTGGGCTAGGCAGCACAAAATTAAAGTATGAGGTAGCTGTTGTTAATCTGATTCAAAAAGCAAAACAAAAAAAAAACAGTTTGCTGATTTGTGTGGGTTTTTTTTTTGGGGGCTAGCCTAGAAAGAAAACAAACACATCTGTTTGGGGGTAGTAATAAACTGTGTGGAACTGACTTCAGTAATTTGGTGCTAAGGGGGGGTTCCATTAACAGCAAAGGGTGGTAACAGGTAACAACCAGTGTATTCAGAATCTTGAGAGAGCAGCGTAGGGCAGGCTGTGGGAAGGACGGGAAGGGCTGTTGCCTGGACTTGAAGTGTCTGATACAGGTCAGACCCCCGCTGTCTTGGTGTGGTCACTTGTCCTCCTGTCCACTCTATCTAAAAAAAAATAAAACCTAAAGAAACTCAGGATTAAGGGGAGTATTAAAAAAAAGGAAAATCAATTTGCACTTTTGGTAGCCTTGGCTGTGTGTTGAGACTTGGACAGGCAGTGTGTAAGGGAAGGGGTTTTCTGCAGCCTAGAGAATCTCTATGAGGTTTAAGGAACAACATGGTCAGAGCTGCGCTGCACTGCACCGCACAGACACAGAGACAGAGCTTAGTACATCGAGCATGCCTGAGTTTAATTCCAGTAGCCTCCACTTGCTTGCATACTGTGACCCTCCCTGAGACTGAGCAAGTCACTACTTAACCTCCTTGCAAATAAACATTTTAGTTGGTGGTGTGACTCTGTTCTGAAATGAGGCAGGCAGAAGCAAGCACAGGCCATCTGGGGACGGGAGGGGCAGCTGCCTGAACTCAAACTGTTTGTGACATGCTGTGTTGTTGGTCCTCTTGTCCACCAAACTAAAAAATAAATAAAACCTACAGAAACTCGGTATGATTAGGGGATAATTAAAAAAAGGAACATCCCAATTCAGTGCATAATTGCAGCACCTGGCAGCAGCAAAGAGCCCTCAAAGGCACTCTTGCATCCTCTGTAGCAGAGTACTGGTGGTGGTGGCATATACATTCTAAATTGCTTCAAAAACACCTCAAAATGAATCACAAAGCATGAAAAATCCTATAGCTTCTGGGGACCTAGGCAGCCTCCAGACCCCCGGCCTTTCTTCAAATGCTCTGAGCACCCACAACATTTTTCAAAACTTGGCACCCCTGCTAACAGTTAATGTACTTCCCTAGATATTTTATTGAAGGTCTCTCAGGCAGTGTGTGACAGCACACAGTGCCAAAAGGACAGAAAGTGCACATTTCACTTACATGCTAGATATCAAATGCATTTTGGCAAGCTGAGACATACAGCACCAATACAGTAAATAATTGAACCAGGCTCTGGAGAGGGGTTTCTTAGAGGTATGCTGTTAGAAAGAGGAGCTATTCTGGAGAGCTTCCCTTTATAAGGGATACTTTAAAGAGTACCAGTGCCTGTGCTTTCACCAAGCTCCCCCCCCCCCGCACTGCTGCCTTACCTTACTAGGAGTTGAACAGTCCTTATCCAGTAATTTTAAACAGCAGTTTTTGAAGGGATTGTAATTCCGAGCCGCCAGCCTGATCCTTCCTTTCTGGTACCGGGAGAGAGCAGCTCATTCCATGCTCCAAACGCTTTCGTGAGGTATTAGTTTGTAGAGTGTGGGGCTGTGCTACATTGATATGAATGTGGGCAGATTTTAAATGTTGTTTTTTCATATTTTAGAGCTCCACAGTGGTCAAATCAAAGCCACCACTCTGTGGCTTTGATTTGCCCCCGTGGAGCTCTAAAATATTAAAATAAAACAGCATTTAAAATCCATCCCCATTGATATCAATATAGCGCAGTCCCACACTCTACAAATGCCTTACAAAACATCGGAGCACAGGGCCTGCATGGGGACAGAGCTTGCTTCTCTCAGTACCAGGAAGAGGAAGGGACTGGATGGCTGGCTCAGAATTAAAATCCCTTCCCCTTCAAAAACTGCTACTTAAAAAAATACAGGATAAAGACTGTTTGACTTCTAGTAAGGTAAGGTAGCAGTGTGGGGGGGGGGTTGGGAAGGTTTTCCAGAATGAGCACAATTGTTGCTCTTTAAGAGCATATCCCTTTTACATGGGCCCTACTTATGCTATGCAGTCAGAGTGTGACTGCCAGGCTGTCTCATTACCTGGAGCCCCTTGCAGATGCACGTCCAGTGTAACTGCTCACAACGCTGAAATACATGGGACCTCTGTTACTATCCTGTGCTACATAATCTAGAAAGAAAACAGCCACCTTATTCTAGAAGCCTCATACTAGGATATTGCATTAGAACATATAGCAAAAATAAGCAATGAGGATAATACCTGAACCAGCTAGAAATCGTGCTTTAGCATGCGATTATGTCTCATGTACTGTAATTAAGGAGGTCAAACTGACGCATGAACTACAGTCACACACTATAATTCAATATTTTGGTGAATAGCGTATGAAGTCAGCAGTGCTTGTGTAACGTAGTTTACTTTTTGGCTTTACTGTATTCCCACCCTTGGTAGGGAAACTGGGTAGTGTGTAGGGACTAGAAAGCCCAGTATCAAGGGTGAGAAGAGCACCAGAGAAGGAGGAGGCAGGGGTGGATGGTGGGTGTTGCACAACTTGCTAAGCAGAGGACTGCTGTAGGAGGCGGGCCTTTAAGGTGACTGTGGGAGGAACTATTCCCACACATTGAACCTCAGACTTTAGCCCTCCCATTCAATGTTTTGGTGAATAACGTATGAAGTCAGTAGTGCTTGTCTAATGTAGTTTACTTTTTGGCTTTGCTCTATTCCCACCCTTAGTAGGGAAACCAGGTAATGAGTAGGGAATAGAAAGCCCCAAAAGATTGACCAATAAATGTCCAAGAGAGTAAGATTACCTCCTCAACTCATGGAGAGTATAACCAGTAGCATGCAGGAAAGGAAAACCCCCAGCTGGAGGAAACCTCTGAGGACCCATGGCTACTGTCCTGCCTATTTTCCAGGCAAACTAAGAGGAGATGAACCTAGGTTCTAGCAACCATATAATAATATCTGAGGAAGGTGAACTGCTTGGAGAGATGACGGTCCATTTTGAAAGTCCATTGGATGAAGAGTTCTGGAAGGACGATTCTGAGGTTGAAGAGGTAGGTCTATTCTGAAGGAGCATCCGGATCTCGAAAGTGGAGTAGGTCCAGTTGAAAAAGGGTGAATGCAGTCCAAGTTTCCAAGGTGATGATGGATGTTATCCATAGGATTACAGGGACAAAGTGAGCATGAAGAGCACGATTTAATAAAATACGCTGCCAGACTTTGAACAATGGGAAATAAGATGGATTATGAAGTCATAAGGTAAACAATCTGACTTTGTAGAAGGTTTGACATTCACGTTAGAGTCTGAAGGTTTGGAGTTAAGCGGTGAGTGATTAGTTGCAATGTAGGCATCCATGAAGAAGATGTAGGGAGTCAGACAGGATCTTTAGGTACAGTGGCATCCCCCAGGATGAAACGTAGTCTAACGCACTCTGCAGAATGCTGCAGCAGACCTTCTGAATAAAGCAATGTAATTTCAATGTCAATTAGTCCCCTTTGTCATGCAGGAAACTGTGGCATTCACATCATTCTGGCAGTGTCACATTTTCCTGAATGACAAAGGAGACTAATTGGCATTGAAATTACATTGCTTTATTCAGTAGTTCTTCTGCAGCATTCTGCAGAGTGCTGCAAAATTGCGTTTCATCCTGGCGGACACCACTGTACCTGGTAGAAGGGGTGACGTGGAAGTTTTTTAGACCAATGAAGGAAGACTGGTATATGCAGTAGAGATGGTAACTGAATGTATATGGAAATAATTGGAAGTTCAGTACGATGAATTTGAGACTTGATTTTCTCATTTTCTCAAAGACTGCTGACCCTACCCTCCTTCTGGCCCAACTTCAGAAAAGTTTTACTGAAGCTGAGTCCTGGTTCATCTCTCATAATTTGGTTCTTAATTGCAAAAAAACAAAGGTCATGCTCTTTCATGGTACCCACAGCAAGCACAAAGCCAAACAATTGGTGATTAAATACAGTGGGGGTGTTGTCCTTGATCAGACTCAATCTTTTAAATACCTAGGAGTTACTCTGGATAGTACGCTCTCCTACTCCAGCCATGTTGAGAATGTTGCCATGTTGGCTATCCAAAGTTCAGTTGTGTTTATTATTGACTATGGTTTGATCATTTATGGTTCCGCCACAGACATAACCTTATGTCGGCTCACCACAATTCTGAATAAGGCATGCCATCTACTAACTGGTGCAGCATATTGTACTCACACTTGTGACTTTTACAAACAAGCAAACTGGCTTCAACTCCAGGCTCGCATTGAATATCAAGCCTGTCTTCTGGCTAAGAAGATAGATCTTGGTCTCCCACCACCAGGTTCCCTTCAGCTTTTCAGTCCTTTTTGGGGCACTCGGAGCACACAAAGTTCTGTGAGCCAAACTTTTACTGTCCCTCACTGTCGAACCTTGCTCCGACAGTGATCCATTGCAGTTAGAGCTGCTAATTTATTTAATTCCCTTCCTCCTGAGATGGCGACAACTGCAACCTTGGGACCATTTAAGCGGAAGCTGCGTCAATTCCTAATTTCCAGAGCGTCTTGTGACTGCTATACCTAATCTCTGCTGACAGCTAAATGCACTGGGAGCTCCCTCTTTTACCATTTGCCCCTGTATAGCCCTATCCTGTTGCTGCACTACTCCACTCACAGCAGTTCCTCCCTTATCCTTTCCCATTCCTGCCCTCTTTCAATCCTACCTCATCCCTCCTTCCTTTACCCCTCCACTCCCTCTTCCCCCCCTCTCCTCTGTTTTCTCACCTCGCTCTCTCCCTCTCCCTCTACCTCTCCGCCCCCGTGGGTATTTCCTGCTTAAGTTTCATTGTGGAATCTCCCTGCTTGCTCTTATTTTTCTCCTTCCACCCCCAATTCACCCCTGTACTTCGCCTTGTAATCCCTTTCACCCCTTTTCAGACAAGGCCACTGGCTGCACTTGACACAATATTTATCTTGCCATATTGTTCTTTGTTTATGTAATAACTTTCCTCATGTTGTACTACTTGTTGAAACCATTGTAATTTGCTATTCTTGAGACTTGCCTTGGAACCTCTGTAAAAGAGCCCTTGGCTCAAAGGTCATTCCGATTTGTTAAATAAATAAATACATTAATAAATAAATTAATTTGGATATTGATGCAATAATGATACTTGCATAGGCTCCTGCTGGTCTGCTGGTGGGAAAAGGAGATATGGGTATTGCTGTGGTGTAATTGCCAGTGACATGAGCTGAGGTGGCCAAGACTGCTTTGCCTTACAGGTTGATCCACCGTCTGAATACTGTAGGAGGCCCAGAAATGAGTCATTGAAGGAGTCTATAGCCTGAAGTGGCAATGTGAAGTTGAGAGTGGTGTAGAATGCCAGGGGTGCCTAGCATTTAAGTTGGATATAGGCCTGTTTAGAGGCATGACTGGGACAGTGAGACAGCCTGGTCGGTTACGGATGTGCAGATTGAGGAATCAATTGAAGCCTGCTCTTGGTGAAAGTCTTTGTTGGAAGGAGTATGGGAAGTGAATCATGAGGGATAAGCTAAAAGGACCACTGGATGGGCAGCTGGCCTGATTGATGGTAATATGATGAAGGAATGTCTTACCCCGGAGGCCCTAAAACTTGCTATCCAGAGTACAGTGGTCTCTCTTGTTGACTACAACATAGTAGTCTATGGCTCAGTTATGGACACAGCCCTCCACCATATAGAAGTCGGTAAATAAAGCCTGTCGACTCTTAACTGACTCTGCACGGCTCACACATACGTGTGACCTACTGTATATGACCAGGCTAACTGGCTCCAGTTCACAGGTAGGCTCAGGTTTCAAACGTGCCTCCTGGTTTAAGAAAGTGTGTCTGGGCCTCATGCCAATGGGAGGCCAGAAGCTCCTTACTCCTATGAAAACAGCCATTCCACTAGAAGCTCAGATAGCACAGTCTGTAAAATTCCTAGGTGTCGCACCTCCCTTGATCAAAGAGCTTTTGCCCACTGTGCTCCCAAATGGATTAATAATCTTCCTCCTGCCATCTCCTCTATAACAGCATTAGGCCCCTTCAAACGTGAGCTCCAAAAACATCTCAATGCTAATGCCAACTGTGACTGCTTCCCTTAGCCCCTCAATTGCTGTTTTACCTCGTGCCTAGGCAGCACTCCCTCATGACCACATGGCCCCTAGTATCCTCCACTTGTTGTTTCTCTCCCATCCTGTGTCTTAATTCTTCCTCCATCAAACTCCCCTCTTACCCCCACCCCCTTTTTTCTACCATCCTACCCATCTGCCTTCAGCCCAACCCCCCCCCCAAAAAAAGCTTTGACAAGGCCTTTCTGGCCTGATGTTTTTCTACTTCTTGAGTGGGTGTGGCCGCCCTGGGCTGTTATAATCCCTGTACAATGCTCTCCATCCTGACAACACAGTCTGCTGCAGTACCTCTCTCTGCCTTTCAGGCACCCCAGTGTGAGTTGTCCTCTCTCCCTTAACTGCCTTAACCCTCTCAGACACTTTTTGTGCTTATAATAGCCTGTTGGCTTAGTCCACTGTCTCTGTCTTCTCGTTTATATTTAGATTTATACTTAGAGTCCTATTTGTTATTAGTCTGCACTTACAGTTCTACTGCATCCTTAAATGTATTTTTTTTAAATAACTATTAATGTAATTCTGACTTGGAACCTATGTAATGAGCTTGTTCTCAAAGGTGTTAATCCGTAATCACAATAAATAAATAAATGAATAAATGTAGATGATTGTATGAAGTATAGTGACATATGGCCTCTCGGTCCACAGTTCAGTTATATCTACTATTGACTATGGACTAATGGTCTACAGGGCGGCAATGGATACAGCGCTCAAGAGGGTTCAGACTGCACTCAACAAAGCCTGCAGACTCATCCTGGATGCTGAGCATGGCATGCACACCTGTACTCTATAAGAATGCGCAAATTGGCTGTCATTAAGAAACAGGGCCAAATTCCAGACTTGCATCCTAGGGAAGAGGGCTCTATTGGGTAAAACATCACCTTATGTAGGCAATTTGATTAAGGCACCAACTCATTACAGGTCACCAGAGGGAGGACTAGAGGGGTCTTGGCTATCCCCTTCCATTGCACCTCACTTCGGCAACGTGCATTTGCCTTCCAGGCCCCCCTGTGAATGAATGAACTCCCTGGGCACCTCTTGGCCACCAATTGTCTGGCACAATTCAAAACTGACCTCAAACAGTACCTAATAACGCTCTCTAAGTGCACCTGCCCCTGAGTCCAGCCACACCTCCTCTCTCTGCCCCCCAGCAAATGCTAGGCAGGCCTCAGGTACTCCCTCCCTCTGTCCCTTCTCATGACTTGCATCAGCAATCAGTTTGCATCATACTCCTTCGGCAACTGCCACCCCACCCTTCCCCAACTCACAGTCCTGTGAGTTTCCCTAACAGTCACTACTAATGCAGGCTTCCTGACCATGCCCCCTCACACCCCACCATTTACTCTAGCATGTCTTCTCCGCTCAGCCTCCCCTCACCCCATCATTTCTCCCTATACCTTATTTCCCTTCTTCCTCCACCCTTCACCTCCACCGCATTACATACCCCTCTCTCGTACCTCCTTTCTTCACACCACTGCCAGCTATCCCCATCCCTCTGAACTACTGACAAGGCACTTTGTGGCTGCTTACTCCCCCCCATAAAGAGTTTTTCATGTTATTTTAACTTGTACCTATGTTTTGAGTTATTCTATAAGTTCTGAATCCAAGCTGTATCGTTCATTGTAATTTACCTTTGCTTTCTCCCATTGTACTTTGTTTTGCAATCTATGACATGGAACCTTTGTAAAAGAGCTTGCACTCAAAGGTCTTTTCCAATTCACTAAATAAATAAAGACATCCAGGGGTTAGAGAACTGTGGCTTGGATAGTCTATAAGGCACGTTGTCCAATGAATGTTGCTAGAAGAAGTTTTCCTCATGTGAAATGAACAAGTGTTCCGTAAAGTAGTGGATGGGCGCTATTAGGATTGCCAAGGTAGGAGTATGAAATAGATTAAGAGGAGTAGATGACTGGGTAGGAAAACTGGTTGGTGATAGGTATGAAATGCCCCAAAAGAGCCACAGCACATGGGAAAGAGCCCCGAGCCGCCAGGGCAGCGATAAGGCAGCTGTCCAAGGATGGTGAGAAAGTCTGGAGTGGATGTCTGCGGACTGGAGGAAGGAGTCCTAGAAGAAGGCCGCATAGGCCAAGCCATACTGACATCGCAGGTGCAGGAAGGAACAGGAATGGGATCAGCGCAACAGTAAGCTGAATTAGAATGTAGCAAAGTCACTGCAGGCCAGGAGTGGCAGATCCATGTAAGACCAAGAAGTGAATCCAAGTACCAAGTGCTACGAAGTTGAGGTACAAGAGTCCCAAGTCTGCAGAAGATGGCAAACAGCAAGTGTAGAGAACAGAAGGCGCTGCGGTGATGAGGCATGAGGTTCCCACCTTCGAAGGAGATGGAGAACTCGCATGGCAGACAGGAAGGGGTGACCAGTAGCAAGGAAGTCCAGGAGGCAGTCAAACTGGATGGAGGTAGAGACTGAATAAGCTGGCGGAGTCCAAGTTCAGAGCTTAAGGAGGCCAAGGTGAGGATGAGTACAATGAGGCCATGGAAGTGCAGGATGTAGAATGATGAGGTAGAATGTAGAAGGCAAATAGGGTTCAGGGGTCCCGTTCCTGAAGCGAAGCAGCAACTGGGAATCAGATAGAGAATGCAGAAGGCTGAAACAGTCGATTGCAGACACAGGCTTCCATCTCTGGTAACTGAGGCAAGGTGACCTTCACTTGGTGCCACCAGGCAAAGGTAGGATGGTGAAGGAAAATTGGGTGAAGAGGTCCCATTCCTGAAGGGAAGCAGCAACCAGGTATTCAGGTAGAGAATGCAGAAGATTGAAACAGTCAATTGCAGATACAGGCTTCCATCCCAGGCAGTCGATGCGAGATGACTTTCATTCGATGCAGCTAGGCAGAGGTAGGATGTTGAAGGCAAATGGGGTATAGGGGTCCCATTCCCAAAGGGAAGTGTCAACCGGTTATCAGGTAGAAAATGCGTGAAGATGAAACAGACGATTGCAGACACAGGCTCCCAGTCCTGGTAGTTGAGACGAGACAACCTTCACTCAGTGCCTCCAGGCAGAGGTAGGATGTTGAAGGCAAATGGGGTAAAGTGGTCCTATTCCCAATGGGAAGCGGCAACCAGGTATCAGGTAGAGAATGCATGAAGATAAAACAGTAGATTGCAGACATGGCTCCCATCCCTGGTAGTCGGGGTGAGCTAGCCTTCACTCGATGCTGCCAGGCAGAGTTAGGGATGAAGGATGTCAGGGTTGTAAGTAGTAGGTAGTATGGATTGTAACGGAATTCCATCCCTGGTAGACAGGGCAAGCCTACCTTTGCTCAGTGCCTCAGAAGGTATGAGTTAGGGACGGATTCCGGAAAAACTGCTGGTATGAGCTGAGAAAGGAAAGGGTAGCTGACAGCTGCATAGTAGGAGGTAGATACACAAATGAGCAGGACGAAAGGGAGGGCAGCAAGGCAGAATGAGGGGGAATGGGAGGAGGAAGTCAGGATAGGGACACTAAAAAGGGGAGTAAGAGAGTGGACCAACAGGAGTGGGTACAACCATCACAGGCTAGGAACAAGCACAAACCAAGCAATGAGAGGACAGGATAAGCTGATAGGTTAAAATCATATGCAACAAAATTGCAAAACAGACTGCAGGCTAAGTATGTGCCGAAGGGAATTGAAAAGCACTGCAGAAGCACCCGAATGTATCCAGGAGGGCAAAATAAGGGCTAAGTTAGTGTAGCTAAATAGGAAAACAGGTACAGACAGGATCATGCCACAGATAGAAATGGAAGTAACAAAAAAACGCCAAGAATTCACAAATAAACAGGACTCCATGCACTCACCAACATGACAACAGAGCAATGGCAATGCCACTAGAACAGGGAAGCGATTGCTCACTAGCAAAGGAGTCGTACGTGTCAACGCCTGCCTGCCATGACAGAAGACTTTGTAGAACCAGGAATGCTGCAGACTAAGTCACGGAGGGGTACAAACAACAGATACCAAAAGGAAAGACCAAGACTGCCACACACAGGACTCCAAAATTTATTTTTATTTATTTAGCTTTTGTTGACCGGGTAAGTGCACTAGACAAATCCTGCCTATTTTCAGGCACGACCCGGGGAAGGGGATACAGATGAATGCCAACTGACCTTGAACCAGATTAAGCTCTTGGTGGTATTTTTAGTGAATGAGGGAAATTTAGCCAGGACACCGGGGAAATTCCCCTACTCTTTTCGATAAGTGCCATGGGATCTTTAACATCCACCTGAACTACCACCAATCCAGGCAGATGGGACCTCGGTTTAACGTCTCATCCGAAAGACGGGTTGTGCCGGAGAAGGTGGATCATATCTGAGCGAGAATGAGTTGCATGCTAATGGGAGGTCCAGATCGCTGTCCCCAAAGTACAGGCTTCAGAGTAAGGGAAAAGGGCGAATGTAAAATGAGGAGACAGAGTTAGCGTGGCATTCAAGCAGGTGCAGGGGGATGACGCCGCACCCCGGAAAGGCAGAAAACAGGGAGCAGCTGCCCCGAACAGAGCAGCACCAAAAACGGAGGAATCACCCAGGGAGCCACCGCAATGAGGGAAAGGAGCGGCAAACGAGGTACAGGGCAGGAGGGTGGAGGAATATATGAAAACGGGACACCAGACAGGAGGAGAGAGATGATGAAAATGGGGAAGGGGGAGACAAACCAGGAGAAAATGAGGGGAAAAAGAGGACTGGGGAGCAACAAGCCAAGGAGGAGAAAGGGGAGCAGAAGGGAACCCAGAGGAACAGAAAAAGAAGAAAAAAAAAGAGCAGGGAGCAGAAAGGGAAGGGGAGGAGGCTTTGCCCATTAGTCACACAGGAGCCCAGAGTGCAGCAAGTGTGCTGCACTATGCACTAAGCAGGGGACTGCTGTAGGAGGCTGGCCTTTAAAGGGAATGTGGGAGGAGCTATTCCCCCACATTCAACCTCAGGCAGTAGCCCTCCCGTAATTTGGTCCCAGTGATTCAGAAAGCAGGATGACTAAGAGGAACTGGGTGACAGAGTGCATGAGTGTATGTATTGGAGTTCTTCAATTTCCTGCACACTGCCTTGGACTCTGGTCACCTCACTGGAGCTGTCTTTATCGACCTCTCCAAGGCATCTGACATGGTCTGCCACCCCCTCTTGCTTGACTGCTTTCTCCAACACGGTCTCTCCCAAGGGCCCCTCTCCTGGTTCAACAGCTACCTGCCCTCCAGGTCCCAGTGTGTAAGAATTCACAGCACCCTGTCCAACACTCGGTCTGTCTGCTCTGGTGTTCCCCAGGGCTCCATACTGGGCCCTCTTATCTTCAGACTCTACCGTAATGCGCTACCCAGCTCCTGTGCTGGTAGAGTCCTTCTCTATGCAGATGATGCAGTCCTTTTCACTTCACACCCAAACCCTGCCTCCCTATAGGTCTCTCTCCAGCACTCCTTCAACCAGACAGAGTGCTGGTTCATAGATCACAGATTGGTCATCAACCTAAAATAAAAAAAAAAAAACTATGCTTTTCGCCCACCACCAAAGCAGGGCCAGATACTCCTCCCTCTAGATTCTTCCCAGTACTCACCACCCCCTGGAACAAATGTCCTCATATAAATACCTGGGCATTACTTTTGATCCTGCCCTCACCTTTCACTCCCACATTAACACCCTCTCCTCCACCACGAATGCACGCATTGGCCTATTATACCACCATAGGGACTCCCTACCCACTGAGGCACTCTGGCTGGCTGTCACCTCCTCAGTTCTGTCCCTTGTGGACGATGGCCTCCCAATCTATGCAGCCGCAGACAACAATGTGCTTAATAAGGTCCAAATGTCCATCAATAAGGGCTGCAGGCTCCTGACCGGTGCCGACAGACACACACACACCTGCTCACAATACTCCTTTTCCAACGTGCTCAACTTCGAGGAGAGGCTCCTCTATCAATCTTGCCTACTGACCAAGAAAACAATCCTAGGTCTCTCCCCTCCTGGGGTGACCTCCTCCCTCCACAGTGCTACCCCCACCGTCTCTACCCACAGTGCCTGCAAGCACACCCTCCTAGTCCCTAGGGTCAGGACCTCACTTGCACAGCTGTCCTTTTGCTACAGGGCCCCGTCCTGGTTCAACTCCCTCCCTCCCTGCTGCTATCACCAACCTCCCTAAAATCAGTCCCTTCAAAATTGCTCTCAGGAATCACATCTTTGCCACTCCCTGCTGTAGGTGTGCATAACCATCTGGGTCCCTATGCCTGATGGGCCCTCCTACCTGTGGGCTCAATTGTCAGTCCACAGCCTACTATGACAATGTCCCCCGGGACAGCTAATTTCTGCACCACTCCAATGTACCACTTACATTTCTAACTTTAATTGCCTAGCTACCACCTTGTATAGGCCAATGACATTATCTTATGTAAAAGTTACGCTGCCATTACAACCTCTCTGTACAAATTTACTGCTCTCCTGTGTTGGTGCTGTAACTATGTAACTATGTAACCCTGCGATTGTCTCTGTATTCTTGACCAGGAGCCTTTGGAAACGAGTCCATGACTCAAAGGATTATAATTCCGATATGCATAAATAAATTAATTAATCAAACAAACAAACTGATTTAATATTTTTGAGTTTGTAAAATGAGAGCTACACAATCAAACAACATAAAAACCATCACTATGTGAATATACAGAGCCAGTAACTTACTTTCACTTGCATGAAGTGCTAATGAGATAAATGCTGGTGTTCTCAGCAAGAATACATCAGCCTCATATATCCTATGCTATCAGTAGAAGGAGAAGCAGGCTAAACAGAGACTCTAATATTTTTGGTTGTTTGTATTCAAACCTGAGTTCAAGGAGCAGTCATTGCCCCACTAAAGGAAGACCCACAGAGGAAGTGTCTGTTTTACAGCTAAGGAAGTGGGATCCAAATCATGCGAAGCAGGTGCAGCGGTATCCATGCGCTGGATAACTTCCTCTTCCTGTACAGAGTGGAAGTCCATCTCAGTGTGGAGTCCCAACTGTGCTTTCGTAAAAAAGATTCTATCTTTTTGTGAAGAAATACCCTTCTCATGATACTTAGAAGGAGAGGGCGTGTCACTTACATAGACATGGCTTCTCAGAAGCCACTGTCTGGAGGGGAGTGGTCCCTTAAGTTTGCGGGATCTGGTTGGGCCTTGGAGTGTTTGGACCCTCCCTCTAGGCATGAGCAACTTTTCTGCTCTCCATGGAGCACTCTGATGCCATTTCAAGAGGGGCTGGTAGAGAGGATGGGGCTGCAGCAGGGAGAGACTTGTGGGAGGGAGATTCAGGAACAGGCTTTTGAGGAACTCAGTCATGTCATTAGGATCAGTGAAGGTATGTTCAGCTCTGTTGTTTGGGAAGGAGAGGATAGCTGGGTACTTAGCACAGCACCTGAGTCCCAGGTGCTGTAATGTCTATGTTGGAAATTTGGGGTTTAAAACTCATAAAACTAAGTTATGAATAAATGTTTTGCTCAGGGCTGCCTGTTCACCTAACAGGTAGGGTGTTGCGCTCCTGTGTCAGTAACTTGAGTTCAGGGACAAGCTCTGGGAGCCACTTGCAGAGTGGCCCAATGCTGGGTGACAGGGGTGCAGCGTGGCAGTGTTCCTAACCTTGGGAAGAGACCGCGCAGTGTTCCAATGCACGGGTGGCAGCTTGTGTAAGGCTGTGGAGCCTTATTTTACAAGGGTTGATGTGTGTGTTGAGGGCTCAGGGGCTATGCACTGCATTAGGGGAGGTGGGTGGGCACAGAAAATGGGGAAAACTAACAGCCAGCAAGATGAAAGTGCAGTCACTTCAGGCCCCACACCACCGACACGGCCCCATCCACATCTGGATTGTGCTAGAGGAGAGAACAAAACTTCCCCTCCTTGGCTTGCCAATTTGATGGTATGGTGGGTTCCAGAGAAGGTGGGTGATGGGGCTATGGGGGGAACTGATTGCTGTGTGGCAGGAGAAGGAGGAAGGAAGGCAGTCACTGGCTGCGCCATTGTTGAGGGAACCCACGTCACATGACTTTAGCCATTCAATAATGGCTCTTTCTCCTTCTCAGGCTGGCAGGCCCCCTTCTGCTTCCAACCACCCAGCGCCAGCATCCACCATACCAAGGACTTACCTTGGTCCTTCGGTATCCCCCCCTGTGGCAGGACCAGGAGGGGAGGGCTTATACATATATATAGGCATGTACTCAAAAGCCGATGTATAAATTCATTTATCTACACTACTGTTGTATACATTTTATTTACAGAATACCCATTAGTGTATTTTATGCTAAATAAAAATGCTATCTGTACCAGAGAACACCAACTAGCTTGATAAATGTCTTCTCTCCACAGTAGGGTACACACAAAAATATATCTAGCTAGTTGTGTACATCACAACAAGCATTTCGTTCTGATACCTGTGCCCTGCGGCTTATACAGCCATGCACTCCTGCCAGCACGAGCTGCATCTTTCAATCAGTACATCACTGTAACTTGGGAACATGTCAATCATGGCTTCACTCAGAATTCTAAAAATAAACAGACTACGAAGATGGCAAACTTTTATGTTTTATTCAAAAGTCAATAGGAAAAAACACCATGTATATTGCATAAACTGCACATGAGATGTGTGTTCATGAGATTTGGTATTTATCTTCATTCATTGTCTGTGATCTCTTAAACCTCACGCATGGCTTTGCCACATGTGAAGGTCCAGAGGTCACTGACCACGCATGTCGATAAATACCATATCTCATGAATGCCCATCAAGTATTACTGTCCTGTCACTTTATCCTGCTTATGTCTTATTACCTGTATTATATACTCAGGTACTGTTTCATTGCCCTGCACTTGTTTGTACTTGTATATTCATGTGCTCATGATATTTACTTTGTACATACTGTAACACTGATTCATTGTGTAATCTGCATCCTTGTAATCCTTGTATCATTGTAATCCTTGTAACCTCCCTGGTAGTGCCTGAAAATAGTCATTTTTTGGATATGGCAGCTACCCAGTAAACAAAAACTAAATAACAAGCATTTATCAATGCCGAACGTTCGCTTGCAGGTATTTGCAGTGGTATTTGGCACTTGGACATGGCTTAAAAAAATCAGTGACAAAGAAGTACAAGCATTTGTCAATGCTGAATGCTGCTTGCTTCTATGTGCTGTTTAGGTATTTGGAAGTCATTGGAGTGCAAATATTGAAAATTCGCGAACTTACGAGCATGCGTAGGAACTGTGCAATGCTGCGCTTGTAAAACAGTCATTTTAGGATATTTTCACCAAATTTTCAACACAGCCATTTTAAGACCTCTGCTCATGAACAGTGTCACTGTGATTTTCTTAATGTGTCCGATACATTGATTTCGCGACACCAACTGCGCCATTGTGCGCTACATGGTATGGAAACACGCTTTGGGCAGGATGTGAAAAATGACAGCCATACTGCTCATAAGGAGGTGTCGAAATGGCAATGTTGAAAAATCTGGAGTGAAAATATTGAAAATTGCAAACTTCACGAGCCGCAGGAGAACCGCGCAACGCACGCAGCAAACAGTAATTTTTTAATTGTTGCATCAGGATTAATGATAGTTTAGACCTCTTCATGGCGATGTAACCGTCATGGTGATAGCCCAAAGGCGATTTCGCGGCAGTGATCATGAAATCACCCTTCGGCCCGAATAATGCCATGACAGTGACATCATTCTGAGAAGGGTCCCAAAACCCATGTTGAAACTTGGTGCAAAGTTCCAAAAATGCCTGAGATATGCAATAAAGTTGAAACCCCCATTCAGCCCATTATACAGCTTACCGGCATTTCCTCAGTTCACGGTTGGCTTTGAAGAGTGCAGACGTGTTCCCGGTCCATCAAGATTGTCATGTGAGCTCTGGAAGTAAGTATGGGTTGTGGGGTGTGGGGAGGCGGGTGCGCAGTGGGTGGTTGCGGTTGTGGGAGGGGGCCTGGGAGAGGCGCAGGGGACCATTTCAATTTACAGGTTTAAAAAAAAAAAAAACGACGTGGATTTGCCACGCTGGGGTGGGCTCAGCGTGGCAGAAGGATGGCTGGGGGCCTGGAGCTGATGGGGATTGGGCACCCCGTCGGCAGATGACGCTGGACGCTGACCATGCTGGGGTGGGCCTCAGCGTGGCAACAAAGATTTGGGGGAGGCGGCGGATGGTGCATGTATGACAGCGGTGGTTTTCTTTGAAGAGAAGACCACTGCTGTCATACACAGCACCGCGTCTGATTGGTGCAGGACTGCCATGCCTGCTCAATGAAGCAGAGGATTGCAGGGGAGGGGCACACCTTCAAAGTGTCCCGTTCTCTAAGACGTTCCTTGCGCATGTGCGCAAGCGAACGTAAAAACAAAATAAATAAATACATATATATGTATTTTTTTTTTCACTGATTGTTCCTGCAGTACTCTAGCTGGATGCTGCGCCACTGAAGGAACTAATCCTCCCACCTCCCCCTCGGTGTTCACATTTTTATGCCCTGTCTCCAGAAGCCTGCCCACTCACCTCAAAGTGCTGCACCTGGCTCTGCTACTGAAGTGATTTAGTCATACATGCCCTCTTCCACAGAAGAACTTATCAGCCCGTCCAGCCTAGTTGCGGCGAACCGCTACCTTGTTGTGTCTACCTAGTTGACTCTGATTTTCTCCAGCCCTTGTATTTCCTGGACAAAACTGTCTCACCTGATTTTACTTATGCGAATTGCACTGTCGTCCGATGACCGAACTGACCATAGTCAAAAAAGTAATTTATACCCCACTCCCTACAAACTCTTTTTTCTAACACGGGTACACTCTCTTACCTTAGAGTAGTTCTGTCTCCAACAGTGACATGTCAAACTCTACTGCCTGACATATAAGAAGCAGTCCTCTCCCTACAAAACTCACTCCCTCTCCCCTCCTAAGTCTCTAGCTCCTCATTCCTTTACCTCTGATTTTATTCCCAGGCATCTCGCCCCTCTAACCCCTCTGATTATGCATACACCCCCCCTTTTCTCTTTCTACCGCCTCCCTTTCCATTTACTTACACCACCCTGCCTTCTCCTCTTGCTGCCCTCCTAAACCCCTCTGCCCCCTCTGTTAGCCCCTACTCTCCTCTACCCGCCAACCCATTATAACCATCCCTCCCCTACCAGTCCCTTTTCCCACCCCTGCCATCCCTCTGGCTTCCTCTCCTCAGTTCCCCTCCTCCAAACTCCTCATCCACCCAGCGCTGCTCCCTCCCATGCTAAATCTTGAATCCCTGCTTCACGGCTCCACTCATCCCTCCACTCCTCTCTTCTCACACAGCCCTAGAAGGCTTAAGTACCCCACACCTATCTCTGTTTTTCACTTGTGCTTCTCTCTGGAGATGTTCAACCCAACCCAGACCCTCCCCTGAATCCTAATCCCTCAGTCTTGCCCAAGGGCCTTCGCCTCTTTCACCTTAATGCCAGATGTCTTCTCCCCAAGATAGATGCTCTTAAAGTCTGAATAACCCAGCACCCCCTGACATTCTTTGTGTCACCAAAACATGGCTCTCTGCCAGGATCTCTGACTCTCACTCACTATCCCTTAGTTCAATGTCTACCATCAAGATTTGGAAAACGAGGTGGTAGAGTAGCCCTATACATAAGATAGTCTCTTCTTGCACCATAACCTTTCGAGAACCCTGCTCCTCCTTCCATGAACTCATCGTTGCTCTGCTGTCCCTTCCCTCCTGCATCCCAATTTACATTGCTGCACTCTATGCCCCACCTAAAACCTCACCAGACTCCCTATTCATCATCATCTCCTCATCACCTAACACGCAGTGAATGGAGAGCTCATGCTTCTAGGTGACTTCAGCCTGGGCTGGCTCTCTCCCTCCTCTAAGCCCATCCTCCTCAGGGTCGAGTCTCTTAATTTCACTCAGCTGATTCTTGAACCCACCCAAATTAATCTTCACTCCCAAAACCATTCCCTGCTTGACTGGGTGCTTTCCTCACACCCCCACCACATCATGGCCACAGGAGTCCTTCTGGATGCCCTCAGTGATCACTGTATTACATATTGTGTCAGGAAGATAAACCTCCCCCACACTGCCCATAAATTCATTTGGTCTCATCCACTCCATGCCCTGGACATGGCAACCCTCCTTCAGGATCTCACCCAAGCAAATTGGCTACCTGTATTCTCAGCCCTGTACGTTGACACTGCCCTTCTCTTCATCTCTAGTGCACTCACCTGCATCTGGAACTCCCACGCCCCTTTAAGGAAAGCCATAGTCAGAGGCCACCATCACCCCTGGATAACAGCAGACCTTCTAGCCAAATGAAGATCCAGGGACAAAGCTTGAACAAAATACAAATCGTCACAATCTCAGGCAGATCTGCAAGCATATAAATCACTCAGAAAGAACTGCACCAAAGCCATCCGCCTCTCCAAGGCCAAGTACTTCAAGACCCATCTACAATCAACCGCATCACGCCGGCTTCCTTCTGGAGGGGTAGTTCACTCACTCTGTAATCCTCCAGCACATTGGGTCCCCCCAGTCCTCAAAATTGTTGACTCTTCCATCTCTGACCCCTCCTCTGTAGCTGAGATATTCAATACATTTTTTGCCACCTGTGCATTCCCCGACCATCCCAACACCACCACCACTACTCCCCTGACCCCCCCCCCCAATTTGCAGGATTCTGCTTCCCACCAGCTTCTCTTCAGGAAGTCTTCACAGCTCTTTCATCATTAGACACAGCCAAAACCAGCCCTGACGGACTTTACTCTAGGCTCCTCCATATCTCCGCTCCTGCTATCGCTTCCACATTAGCCCACATTCTAAACCTCTCATTCTTAACCTTTGCCATCCCTAAAGCCTGGAAATTTGCAAAGGTGCTGTCTCTTCATAAAGGTGGTGACCCCTCCTCTCCTGGAAATTACTGGCCCATCTCACTCCTTCCATCTCTTGCCAAACTCCTGGAGTCACTCATCCACTTTAGGTTACCTGAATACCTTTCCACAAATGACACTGTCTCACCCGGGCATGCAGTCTGGGTTTAGAAAAACAGCACTTAACCACCTCCTCCCTGATGCAAGTCACTGACTCCATTTTCTCAGCAATGGACCAGGGTCATATAACTGCCGCCATTTTCATTGACCTGGCAAAGGCCTTTGATTCAGTCTCACACCCCTCCTGCTACATAAACTTAAATCTGTTGGTCTGGCAGCTCTGGCTGTCAGCTGGTTCTGCTCCTATCTACATGATAGGCAGTAATCAGTTCAAGTAGGCAAAGTACTATCCTCCCCTCTTCCTAACCTTGCTGGGGTTCCTCAAGGCTCCAAACGTGGACCCATACTCTTTTCCCTCTTTATAAATGACCATCCCTCCATCTGCTCAACCTCCCACATGCACATGTACACAGATGACACTGTCATCTTCACCTCAGGACCCTCCACCGTCAACGTACAATCCTACTCCAGCAAGATTTCAACAGGGTGAAAGTCAGCTTGCACAGTGGCATGGTGTCTGTCTGCGACCCCAATGTCCCGGCTTCAGGAATGGACCAGGGAAGTTGGAGGGCCAGCCGGCGGAGAAGGATCGAGCGTCTTAGGGAATGCTCCCCTTCTCGGGGGGGGGGGTCTGTATGTCCAGTGTAAGTCGGACCCCTAGCGGAGGCTGGGAGCCTCGCAGTGACCAATGCCTAGATTACTTAGAAGGTACGCGGATGCTGGCGTCATTGCACGTCACACCTTCTCCTTCAAAAAGGAAAAAAATGCGGCTGCCTTCTATGATGCTTCACTACCTCCCGGCCCCGATCACCCACCGAGACTCTCCCTTAGCTAAACAATTACATCCTCCACCACAGCCAGTTCATCTCCGTTCCCCGCTCTGGGGGGCAAGCCAGAGAGGCAAGGTCGGTGGGATTTCCTGCCGGCACCCTTACTCCATTGTCTTGAGGGTTGCACTGGTGAAGTGACCCCACCCTGGGGGTCAATCCAGGGGCTATCACCTCTGAGGAGGTAAGTCCCAGGTAGGGTGAGGAGGGGGCAAGCGGGGGCTGAGCTCCAGGTGGCTCGCAAAAAAGAAAAAAAAAAAGATTTCGACAGGGTACAGAACTGGTTCCAGACAAATCAACTAAAACTAAACACCAAAAAAACTGTTTCCACGATATTCTGCTCCAAACAGAAATTGGCCACGCTCCAGTCCCCCCCACCCTGGCTTTCTCTACACTGGATGGTTCCCCCCTAGCAAAAGTCCCCGCTTTCAAATACCTGTGGGGTCTGGCTAGACAACCACCTATATTTCTCCATCTGTATAGACACCATATGTACCAAACTCCATCCTAAACTTGCAGTCCTTACCATCATAAAGGCAATCTCCCTCTCCCTACCCGACGGGAGCTGGTTACAAAAATGATTCTACCAGTCATTGATTATGCTGATGTGGTTTATGGCACTGCCCCCCATCTCATCCCTCTTAAGACTGGACATCCTCCTAAATTCCTTCTGCCGTTTTGCCACTTCTGCCCCTTCCCTCACTCACTATTGCTTTCTCTGTTTCTCTCTCTCCCTTTCTCCGCTACCACACAGGAGGATGGTTCACTGTGTCTCCCTCATTGCTAAGAACTGGTTTGGGTCCCTTCCACTTTATCTGTCCTCCTGCCTTTCACCTATAAGCCCTTCAGCTTACTCCCTATGTCACAGGGACCCACGCACCTTCTCTCTTCTGCATCTCCACTCAGTTGCGGGAAAGTCCATTTCCTCCTATCGCCTTCCCCTACTGTGGAATGAACTCCGGTCTGATCTTTGCCTATCTCCCTCAGACTCTTTTTTTAAAAGATTCCTCATACTTCTCCACTCTACCCAGTTTTCCCACCTCTCCTCCCCCCACACAGCCATTTTAACTCTCTGCCCCCTTGCTGACAAATTATTTCCCCACTTATGAAATTTTATGGCAAATGCAACTTCCTCTGCTGGCTTTTCCATGTTCTAGAGCTATTGGTATCTTACATGCTATTATTTTTATTATTTTGTTTGTTTAATTTTGTTGACCCAGTAAGCCCACTGGGCCTAGAAGTCCCTTTTTCAGGGGCGACCGGGGAGGGGGGATACAGATGGTAAGCAACTGAAATTGAACCCGATTAAGCTGTTGGTGATATTTATTTTTTTTTAGTGAATGAGGGAAATTTGGCCAGGACACTGGGGAAATTCCTCTACTCGTCAGAGGGGGAACCCCTGCCCAAGATGGCGGACGTCCCTGTGGTTGAGGTGGAGGAAGCTATGGAGGTGGGAGGTTTGGCCTCAGCCCCCACCTTGGCTCTTAATGAGACCGACAATGCTGTTCGTTTACCGGTATCTTTGCCTTCTGCTGTTGTTGTGCCTTTACTACAGATGGAGCCTGTTCCTCTTTTAGTCAATGAAGTTTTGGAACCTTGCCTATTGTCTACAAACGCTGTCCTTGAGGATACCTCAGTACTTGTTTCGTCTGTACCTTGCTCGCTTAAGAAGGAGTTGTGTGACCGCCTGGCTGAAGCAGAACGTAGTTTTCTGCTTACTAAAAAATGGATTTACGATGAATTGAGTTCTCTACAGGATTTCTCCTCTAATGCTGCACCTCATCGAGCTACTTCTCCCCCCACTGACTTGCCTGTAAAACTGGTTGGAATGGCTTCGGAAACTCACCAACTGGCTGCTGAGGTTTTGGATTCTGGGCCCATGGACTCTTTCTTGCTGGAGGCTACCCCCGTGGATTCCTGTTTGTCGGTGGTGGAAGGCAGCTGTGTACTGGAACCTGCTGCATTGTCTCCCCTGCTGCCATTGCCCCAAGTCTTGCACTCCCCTGAGGAGCATCCCCGGTCTGTAGACACTGCTCTTCGTGGGGCTGGCTGGGTACAGGAACCGCAAACTGGTCGTTGGATTTCTGGTCCGTCCCCGATACAGTCCCCCGGTCGTGCAGCTCTTCCTGAATCGCACAGTCCCATTGCTGCTCCTATGGATTCTCCAGATCCCTTGAGTTTGCCAGATGAATTGGCTTTGACGCAACACCCGACTCTGATGCATGGTATGGACACTGACTGCCTGGCTTCCTCCCTTGCTCATTCTCCTGGAGATGCAGGAATTGTACAGAATAATTCTTCCTCTCCTGCTCCTACTTCTTGTTTTTGGCAGAACCTGCTCACTTGTTCTCCTCCTTATTTAAGTTCCCGATTCAGGCTGCCAAGAGGCATAATGCTGTCCATTTGCTGTACAGGGGATTACCTGAACTCCTGACCGTATCTATGTGGCTCGGACTCTCTAAAGACTCCTTGAAATTTTTCTCTCATGAAATATATGCGATGATTCACATTTCTGGTGAGTCTTCCTTTGATATCAGTTTCAGACAGTCCGGGTTTAGAACGTTTTGGTCGAGATATTCTGCTTTAAAGAACACTGCTCTTTGGACTCCGTTCCAAGTCATCCCTCTTTCAAAACTGGCTTTTAAGACTATAACTGTTTTGTTTCGGAATGAGGGAGTGGAAGTCAATGATGTCCTTTACTGGTTGAGGCAACGATGTACTGTGCAGAGCCATGCTGAGGCAATCCTGGACTCTGAAAATATTTGGACTGGGGGCTGGAAGATTAGGGTCTTATTGCATACAAATGAGTTGGGTCCAGTCCATCTACCCAATTCTTTTTTTATAGGCCAGGATAGAGGGGTTTTATTTTACCCAGGTCAACCTAAAGCGTGTTACCGGTGTGGTGATCCTACTCATCTCAGTAATGTGTGTGATAAAATGAAGTCTAATGTATGTGGTGAACTGGGTCATGTGGGTGCACACTGTGTTAATGAGTGCAAGTGTAACCTATATGACGAATTGGGACATACATTCCAGAATTGTCACTTGGCTGCCCATAATCAGGAATCTCATGATGGGGGGGTTGACCAGCGTTTTATTATCACACAGGCACAGAAGGCTCGCTTACGCGCTACTCTGGTGTCTCCACCCTTGGTGGTTTTTCAGTCCTCTGCACTGGTCCCTGAGTCTGTCTCAGCTCCACGGGTTGAGGAGTCTAATGCGGTCACCCTTTCAGTTAGTGCTCGGGAGCAGCCCTCAGCTATGCTGGCTCAGCCTGTTGTACCATTTTCTGACCCTACCCCTGGTCCAAGTACTATGCCCCCCCCCCAGGTATTAGTCATGTCTAGTTGTCGCAGGTCTTTGAGAAATGTGTCCCGTACTGTGCCTTCCCTCCCGGTAGGTTCAGTTTCCTCTCCAATCCCTATATCAAATCCTTTTGAGTTACTCCAGTCTGTTTCTGATGATGCCGGGGGTGAATCAGACTCTTCCTTAGTAGCTTCATCCTCCCTGATGGTCCTACTGATATGGAACTTAACCTAGGTTCTGGCCTTTCCCAAAAATGAAAAGCAAAGTGAAACTAGGGGCAAAAGTAGTTGGGAGAGAGGAATTGTGATGTGTCCTTTTGCCTTAATCCAGTCTCTATGTCCTGTTTTACTTGTTATACTCAATGTGAACAGTATGATGCGATCGCTCAAGTAGACTTCTGATTTTTGGTATGTCTGTTGCCACTGGGGATTTTCTTTCTACAAGATACCCATTTTCACACTACCCAGGAAATACGACATGCACAGCAAGACTGGTTGCAGAGACCTTCATACTGGTCCATCGGGCAGGATTCTTGCTCCGGTCTGGGGATTCTTATATCTGTCCTGGGGTTTCGCTTTTTGAAATTATATGATATGGCTCCAGGTAGAGCACTCATTTTGGACTTTGTGCTTGGGCCTTGTTCATATAGGGGGATTAATCTGTATGCCCCTCAGACAAAATCGGCACGTTTAGAATTATTTTCCTTGATCCGTCCTTTTTTGCATACTTCCTTACAAATTATTTTTTCTGGTGACTTTAATTGTGGTTTAAGTCTGCATGATAAGAGCTCTTTTGCTACTACCCGTAAGTTGTTTTGTGATTCACATGCATTGGGGAAACTGGTTCGTCTAGCCCATTTGAATGATGCTTATTTAACGTTTACTAACCAACACACCCCTACATTTCAGAAGGGTAGATTGGCGATGAGGATTGACTTTGTGTTTTTGTCCCAATCTTTGCATGTTGCATCAGCTGAGTTGCAAGCTGTTGCATTTTCGGATCATAAGTTGTTGTCGATTGGTTTGGGACCCGTTACCCCTTTTTATAAAGGCCCTGGATTTTGGAAGTTTAATACGGCCTTGTTGCAAATCCCAGTATTCAAGCAATCCTTGTTATCATTTATCCAGGCACGTAAATCTGTTTTTTGTTGTTATGAGGACCCTATTAGGTGGTGGTTTGATACTAAACGTGACTTACGTATTTTTTTGAAAACTTATAGTCGTAGGAAATGTAGACGAGAATATTTGGATTATTTACAACAGAGGGTTCACTTACAATCCTTATTAACTACTGCATATCTGACGGGGCAAGACCTTTCTCATCAAATTAAATGAATCCAGGATACGATGTTACGTTTTCAAACACAAAAATCACAGCAACTTTATTTCCAACAAAAATTTGGTACGGTTGGTACTCATGCTGTTGTTTGCCCTTTTGAGGCCAATTCCCGTCAAATCTCCCAGAAAAACATGACAGGTTTAGTTGACTCCGATGGTAGCTTATGTACTTCTCAATCAGATATTTGTCGTATTGTTAAGGCCCATACATTGGCTTTGTTTACTTCCCCCCCAAAAACCGTGGTTGATTCTGATAGTTTATATGCTGGGCTTGACATCCCTTTCCCTTCCCAGTCTTTATTGGACCAGGTTAGTTTGCCTATTTCTGCATTGGATGTGACCTCGGTCATCTCTTCTCTGCCTCTACAGAGGACCCCTGGCCCGGATGGTCTCCCCGCTGCCCTATATAAAGTGTTGGGTGCCCACTTGAGTTCAGAACAGGTTGTAGTGTTTAACTCTTTGGTTAAGTGTGAATTTCTCCCTTTGGAGTTCACGAAAGGAATTTTGATTTATATATATATATAAACACAAAGGGGATATACATTCCCGAGACAATTGCCGTCCTTTAAGTATGTTAAATACTGATTTTAAGATACCGACGAAAATTATTGCTAAATGTCTTGTGAGGATAGCAGAAGTAGTTTTGCATCCTGCATAGTCTTGTTTGGTGCCTTCCAGGAGGATCTCGGATCACCTGATTCTCCTTCGGGAATTATTCTCCCATGGTTTTGCCGATGAACTCTCAGGGTTCATGATTTCTGTGGACCAGAAAGGGGCATTTGACTCTGTCGACCATGCCTTCTTATGGGGACGACCCGATTACGCAGCCGGTGGTGTTGGTTCAGTGGACTAAGTGTCTCACCGGGCTGCCACTGTGGTACCAGTAGTAATGGTTGGCTAGGTCCTATGATTCCTATTACGAGAGGGGTTCGACAGGGATGCCCTTTGAGCCCGGTTTTGTATATTGTTTTCTAGATGTTTTGCTTCGTCGACTGAATACCCATCCTCGGATTAAGGCTATTTCTAATTCTGTTCTGTGCTCACCTTATAAAGCCATTGCTTATGCTGATGATGTCTGTTTTCTGGTAGTTGATGCCCCCTCCGTGATGGTCTCTCTTCGTGTCTGTTCTTCCTTTGGTATGCATTCTGGTGCTGTTTTGAATTATGATAAAAGTGTGGGAATAAGGGTGGGTTCTGCTGTGTCGCAGCTGGATCATATTGGCCCTTTACATTTGGTGGATGGCCCTGTTCGTATTTTAGGGGTTTATTTTGGTACAGGAGATTCAGATTTTATAATTGGGATATAAAATTGCAGCAGGGCAAACTTAAGGTAGCCTCATTGGAATAGGGACACCTTTGGGAAAAGAAGCGTGTTTTTTTGATTAAATCTTATTTGATACCGATTTTTCCTTTTTTGAGCTATATTTTCCCTCTTCCCAGGCAACTGGAAATGACTGTTCTTAGTTTGTTTTTTCAGGCTTTTTTGGGGAGCAGTCTGAATCCGATTAAAAGGAATGTCACGTATTTACCCATTTCGGAAGGCTGTCTCCTTATGATTAATCCCGTTATTTTTTTTCTCTAGTTTCCTTACAGCCAACCTAAGACCTTTATTGATTAACACCCAAAAGGGTTGGGAACCCTGGTTTTCTGATTCTTGTCGTGTTTGGTTTCGCCAATGGGAAATTAATTCCCTGTCTGTGTTGCGTCATACTGTTGGAAGACCTGTGTATGTAAAGAATGTTTTTTTACGTCTGAAACAATGGCAGATAACGCCCCAGATGTTGTTGCCTCCTTCCCATAAGGTTTTATATAAGTCTTTACTTTCCACTGTCTGTGCTGTCCCCGTACCTTTTGAAAAGTGTCCTCGACTACATATCTGTTCTCTTTTGTCTTTATTACGTTGCACAAGAGTACCAGCCCATATGTGGGACTTTCACTGGTTATCCCGCCATGAAAGGATTATTGTGAAGGTGAACCATAAACATAAGCAATTTCAAGACAGAATGTGTTCGAGATTGTTATGTGTTACTCAACCTGAGACCATTTCTCACTTATATTTTGACTGTTCTTTCATTAAGTCTTGGTGGACATTTTTGGCACATACTTGGTGTCTTCCCTTGTTTCAGATGGTTACATATCTTAATATTGTTCATGGAGTTTTTTCCCCTCAGTGGTCCTTCTGGCACATTGATACTTTGAATCTGGTGTTTATTGTTATTAAATGGAATATATGGATGGCTCGATGTTTATTTACTTTACAACAGCAAGAATGTACGTATATTGCATTGGAAAGAAAGATTGTGCAGGATTTGAGGATTATTTATTTACAGGAACATACTTCCTTATCTGAGGCTCGGCTTTTGGAACTTTGGAAGGCCCTTCCTTGGGTGACAGACTCTGACGCTGCTGTGACATGAATGTACTTCTTTTGGTTTCAAAGTGTTTTCTCCTTTTTTTTCCCTTTGTTTACTCTATTTGTTTTTTATGCGATTTGTTTTTGTATGCTTCTGTATGATTTCTTTTACAATAAAACTTTCCCCTACTCTTTTCGATAAGTGCCATGGGATCTTTAACATCCACCTGAACTACCACCAATCCAGGCAGATGGAACCTCAGTTTAACATCTCATCCAAAAGACGGCACCTCAGAAGTGCAGCACCCCTCTCATGCTGCACTACAGTGTCAGTACTGAGATATTAACTCAAGTGCGAGATGTGGGAACTGAACCCACAGACCTCTGATCTCCCGGCCTCAGAGGCGAGTGTGCTACCTACTGAGCCACTGACACTTGACACTTATACATTTAATAGTTTCCTGTCTTTATTTTGTGGTCTCAGTATTCTTGTTTGATGTTTATTTATTTTCAAGGATCTGTATATGTGCTTCTCAAAAAATGTGAAACTGTATTACCATGGTTTCCCTTACCCCGGGTCACATCTGGAAATGAGTTTCACCTCATCTCGGTTACCAAATTTTAAATAAATAAAAAATAAATAAATAGACACCTCATAGCCATTTATGTGCATATTAGACACATCACTCCCTCTGTTAGTCATCCCACCCTGCCAGCACTACTTGATTCCCTTAGTTTCACTTTTACACAAAGCCCCCATTTCCCCACCTACCCCCAGCCAGCAGTACTGCTCAGCTTGCAGTTACTGCCACACTGTGCCTTTTCCTGCTACATATTGTCAAAAAATGTACCTTTTTCCTCAAAGCTTGAAGTGCAGAATGAGCTCTGTTCACAGCCACCACCTCACCAGATCCACATCTAATACAGTTCTTTCCCACGCTCTGTCCATGGCCACTAAACTGCCTGCATGCTAGCTCCCGATGTGGCCTGCCTGCTTCCTCCTCAATGGATCCAACAAGAAGTCTTCTCCAGGTCTTCACTCTACAGCACATCAGATGACCGCAAAAAAAGAAAAAAAACATTTTTTTAAATTAAATGCTCGAACTGCACACTGCAAGCGAGTGAGCACTATGATAACACATGCACTCCCACTTGCTCTAGTCCTGACTGCAACCACACAGTACCGCCACAGAAAACAAAAGACAGGATCAACCAGATAATACAACTATGATTGATTTAATTTAAAAAAAAACAACACAAATTTAAAGTATGAAGCAGCAAGCTGACTCCCTTGCTAAGCGACAGCTACAGCTGCCATGTTTTTAAAACTGTTCAACCCTCCCAAGCACAAAATCAGAGACAATGAAGTTGTGCGCTGAAAACAGAGGGATGTAGAGATCCTAGCAACTGTGCTAGCATCCCTAGTAACCTACTGTGAATGGTGTATTGACAAAGGGCACAACACACACAATTCTCTCTATTTTAGAAAACAAAAACTGCTAAATGAAATATAAAAAAAAATAAAATAAAAACTACACCAACAAAATCGGATCTCTATTGTATAAATGGAATATGTAAAGAAGAACTTGTTAAATAAATGATTTATCTGCACAAAAGCAGATTGACCTCGGGTAACCTCACAAGTGGCATAAAATAGAGATAATTTTGTGTGATGCGCTCTTCATCAGTACACTGTTCACAATAGGTTACTAGGGATGCTGGAGCAGTTGCTAGGGCCACTACGTCATTCCGTTTTCAGCGTGCCACTCTATTGGCTTAGCGACGAAGCCAGGATGCCACTTCATACTGCCCTATCAGTTTGTTTTTCTTTTTTTTTATTAAATCTATCGCAGTTGTATTATCTGGTTGTTCCTGCTTTTCATTTTTGGTGGCAGTACTCTGTGGTTGTGGTCAGGGATTGAACGAGTGGGAGCACATGTGTTATTGTAGCGCTCGCTCGCTCATCATGCACATTTTGGGCATTTAATTTAAAAACAAATGTTTTGCAGTCATCTGAGAAAACCTGGCTGGAGAAGACTCCTTGTTGGATCCGGTGAGAAGGAAGCAGGCAGGCAGCATTGGGAACTGGCATCTGGGTAGGTTAGGGGGAAAGAGCGTGGGAAAGAGCTGCACTAGATGTGGATCTGGTGAGGTGGTGGCAGCGGACAGAGCCATCTCTGCACTTCAAGCCTCGAGGAAAAAGGTACATTTTTTTACAGTATGTAGCAGGAAAAGGCACAGTGTGGTAATAACTGCAAGTTGAGCAGTACTGCTGGCCAGGAGCAGGCTGGGAGTGAGGGCTCTGTGTAAGAGTGGTCTGCTCATCAGTGTCACACCAGTCATCAGCCAGGCTGGTCATGGCAGTGTTCTAGCTTGCTGGGCAGAAACTTCGTGTAGCTCAAAGGAGAGAGCTGACTCAGTCATAGGGCCGCTCTTTTCTTTGATCTACATAAAGCCACCCAGCAAGCACAGATGATCTGTCACGAACAGCCTGCTCAAAACCATCCCTCGTAGTTTGTTTTTTTATTACACCTGTTAAAGAGAAAGTTGTCCATCGATGTCTGTTGCTATTGCCGACATAACTGTTCTCCCCTCCCAGACCAACCCATATTAATATTCTGGCAAGGGGTTGCCCAATCCCCCGTACCAACTGTTACCCCCCCATCCTGCCCATTTTACTTTTGCAGCACCAAGGAGCCCACATCCGGTGCTGTCAAACATAACACTGACACTGGGGTGCCCAGTCCCCCAATGTTGCCACCTGAAATAAAGAAAACCATCCCTCATAGTTGTTTTTTTAATACACCCTGCAAAAATAAAACTGTCTATCAATGTCTGCTGCTGCTTCCACCATTATTGTCCCCCTACTCGACCCTCCCACTCAACAACCACCACCCCACCCCTACCCCCAAGCCCTTACTTGCCCACTGGGGTCCAGTGCCATAATTCTCTCTAGACCGCAGACACATCTTCACTCTTCAACACTGGACTGCAAACTGAGTAAACCAGGCATGTGGTTTAATGTATTTCAATGGGGTTTTGAACTTGCTGGCATAACTTGACCATTTTTTAATATTTGTGCCCCAGATTTTCAATTGCCTTTTTTGGGACACCATCTCATGAACAATGGCAGTGAAATTAGGCAACTCTGTCCTGAAAGGTGATTTTGAGGTTGTTGTGCAAAATCAACTTTCAGGCAGGAGCTGAACATTGTCTCTGCCCTTGTTCATGATGTGGAGTCACAAGAAGGCTATGTTGAAAATTTGGGGTAAAACTATTAAAAAACAACAAAGTTATATGAGCCTACATTGAAATGTATGAGCACAGGCTCTTAATTTTGGCAGTTTTTAATATTTTGATCCCAAATTTCCAACTGAGCCATTTCTTCACAGCACCTCAGAAATGTGACAGCTGTCATTTTTCAAATCCTGTACAAAATGTGTTTTCAAACTTGTGGCACAAAATCACCTTTTCGGCAGGATTTGAACATTTTTTCCGTCCTTGTTCACGAAGTGGACTCATAAGAAGGCTATGCGGGGTCATATGAAAGCTATGTTGAAAATTCAGGGTAAAAATAGGAGAAAATAAAGTTATGAGTCTACGCTGCAATTTTTAATGCACGCTCGTAACTGTGGTAATTTCAATATTTTTACCTCAACTTTTCACCATAGCCATTTTTTCACACCACCTCATGAATGTGACAGCTGTCATGTCTTAAACCTTACTCAAAAGGTGTCTAACCGTTGTGGCTCAAAATTATGTTTCAGCCATTGTTTTATAAATGACACCTGTCAGCTCAGAAGGAATGGTCATAAAAAGATTATGTTGAAGATTTGGGGTAAAAATGTGAAAAACCAACCAAGTTATGAGGAAATAGATTGTTACAACATTTACTCACAACTTCATTTTTTTCTGATTTTGGACGCTAATGTTCAGCACATCCCTTGTGATACCCCACCTCCTGAACATGGCAGGTATAATTTTTTAAATCCCTTCTGAAACTTGTTTCCACAGTCACATGGCAAAATCACCTTTCGGATGGGATTTTAAAAATTCCACATCTCTTGATTATAACAACAGGTCATAAAGAGACTGTTGGACATGTTAGGTCAAAATGTGGGAGCCCACGTAAAGTAGATATTGCCTCTCAGCTGCCCTGTCCTGGGTAATTACAATCTAACAATATATTAAAGCAGGACACCACTGAAAATTATACACTGCATCTCACCTGCTCTATCTTAGGTAAATATATAGTGAAAATGTGTACAAGCAAGACCCGGTACAAGAGCAATACCAGTGGCGAACATTCGGCATTGACAAATGCCTATTTTCTTTCTTTGTCTACTCTCCTGTTTTTTCGCCTTGATTTCTTTGTTTTCTTCCCAGTTCCTTCCCTCAGCCCCAAGGCTGATACCTAGCCATGCCTCGGACTGTCCCAACATGCTGGCCTAAGGACCTTTCTCAGCCCTAGGGGGGTTGGCACATGGAGAAAGGACTCAATCCCCTGGCCAGAAGCCAGGACCACCCCCAGCCTAAACAAGCATTTGTCAATGCCGAATGTTGCTTGCTGGTATTGGCATTGGAAATGCAGGAGTTAGACAGATGCAGAATAGGAATGGCAGTGAAGTATTGAACTTCACGTGAACCCCAACTCCATCCTGTAGAAATGGACAGGATTTGGGGCAAGTGTTTGGGTCATTGCCCATGACGGTCAAGCCATGTCACCTCACTGTATTCTGCAGACATCGACACGTGTTGACGTGTGCCTTAGGGTGTTTGGCTTTACACAATTCGGTGTAACTCTAAGTATGTGACGTTATGCTGTAACCTAAATTTGTTCTGTCTGTCCTCAATGTGACGAGGTACCTTTGGAAATGAGCCTCTGGCTCAATGGTTGTAAACCGATGCACAAATAAATAAAATAAAATAAAATAAACAGTCACCCCATT
Source organism: Neoceratodus forsteri (assembly GCA_016271365.2). Classification (NCBI taxonomy): domain Eukaryota; kingdom Metazoa; phylum Chordata; order Ceratodontiformes; family Ceratodontidae; genus Neoceratodus; species Neoceratodus forsteri. Next base: position 129,440,192 of record CM028129.1, read on the forward strand.
CCATAAGGACAGATGGTGAAATGGATGCAGCACAGGAGAGTGGGGTGAAGTCTTGGGCCGAAGAGTCCAAGGTACACCTCAATGCCTGTCAGTGGCTGGGGGGTTGGGGTGGGATGGCATGAGCAGTACTGTCAGCAATCCAAAGGCACACCCCAATGCCTGTCTGTCTGTACAGGGTAGGACGTGATGGTTAGAAACCCTAATGCCTCAGGCGTTTGTTGGTATTTACAGTACAAATTTTCAACATGGAATTTTTGTGACTCCACCTCAGGAAAGCATTTGGGACCTCTTCTCATGAAGAGTGGCAGTGTGATTTTGTCAATGTGTCCTGAAAACTGACTTCCAACAGTGACAGTGCCATTCTGTGCTGCATGTACGAAAACACAGATTGGGCAGGATGTGAAGAATGACAGCTGTACCATCCACAGGGAGGTAAGAAGAGATGGCAATGTTGAAAATCTGTAGTGGGAATATTAAAAATGGTTGCACTTCTGAGCATTTGCGGAAAGTGCGTAACGCATGCGTGTAACACAGTCACTTTATGGAGTCTTTTCACCAGATTTTCCAACATAGGCATTTTATGAGCTGTGCTCGTGAACAGTGTCACTGTGATTTTCTTGATGTGTCCCGAACACTGATTTCCCACAGCAACCATGGTATTCTGCGTTGGGACTGCGAAAACACATTTCAACCAGGATGTGAAAAATGACAGCTGTACTGATCATAAGGAGGTGTGGAAAAATGGCAATGTTGAAAATCTGGAGCTAAAATATTACCAAATGTGCAAAGTTATGCGTGAGCGTGGAAACAGCGCAACACACGCTCATAACACATTCATTTTATGGACTTTTGTCACCAAATGTTCAACATATGCATTTTAGGACCTCTGCTAATGAACACCATCAGTGTGATTTTCCTAATAAGTCCCGAACACGGATTTCCCACAGTGAGCGCGCTGTTCTGCGCCGGAAGTGCAAAAACACATTTTGGCCAGGATGTGAAAAATGACAGCTGTACTGCTCATGAGGAGGTGCAGAAAAATGGCAGTGTTGAAAATATGGAGTGAAAATATTGCAAATGTGAGAAGTAACGAGCGTGCGTGGAAGCTGCTCAACGCACACACGTAACACATTCATTTTATGGACTTTTATCACCAAATTTTCAACATAGGCATTTTAGGATCTCTGCTAATGAACAGCATCAGTGTGATTTTCCTAATGTGTCCTGAACACGGATTTCCCACAGCGAGCGTGCTTTTCTGCGCTGGAACCGCGAAAACACATTTCGGCCAGGTTGTAAAAAATGATAGCTGCACTGTTCATAAGGAGATGCATAAAAATACCAATGTTGAAAATCTGAAGTGAAAATATTGCAAATTCGCGAAGTTACGAGCGTGCGTAGCAACTGCACAATGCATGCTCGTAAAACGGTCATTTTTTTGGATTTTCCCACCAAATTTGCAACATACACTTTTTGAGAGCCCACCTCATGAACACTGGCACTGTCATTTCGTTCATCTGTCCCAAAAAGTGATTCTACACAGTGAAAATGAAATCACCTTTCGGGGCCAATTAACGCATGACAGTGAAAAAATTCATGAGGAGGGGTTCCAAAAACTCCATGTTGAAAATTTGGTGCCAAAATTCCATAAATGCCTGAAATATCCATCAAAGTTGAAAAAACTCTATTTATTCCATTATACAGCTTACCGGCATTTCCTCAGTTTGCGGTCAGCTTTGAAGAGTGCAGACGTGTTCCCAGTCCACCAAAGATTGTCGCACCGGACTTCAGAGGTAAGTATGGGGTGGGGGGCATGGGGAGGCAAGTTGCGCAGTGGGTGGATGCGGGTTGAGGGGGGGCAGGGAGACCACTGAGGGACCATTTCCTGCTTTATAGGAAAAAAAAACATTGCGGGACGGTTTTTGTTTTACAGGGACATCTAACTGGACATTTGGCACGCTGTGGTGGGCTCCCAGCATGCCAACCTAGTGTTGTGTTGGGGGAGACGACTGTAGCCAATGGGGGATTAGCACCCCGTCAGAATCTAATGGCACTTAATAGCCGAGGGGATTGAGAGCACCCTGCACAAACATGATGTGTGTGTGTGTGTGTGTGTGTGTGTGTGGAATTATGCCGACGGGAGTGGGCTTCCCGTCGGCACATTAATTGTGGCTGGGGACTGGATCGATGCAGCCGGTAGGGATTGGGTCCCCGTCAGCAACAAAGACTGTTTGGGGGCCATGCTGCCGAGGGGATTGGGCACCCCCTCGGCACGGGGGCTGCTTAATACTGTTTGTAAACGTGACGGCAAGCTGCCCGCCATGTTCACAAACAGTATTAGGCTAGCTAACATTCTGCCATGCAATGATGGGTCACTCCCTCACTGCAGCAGAATGACTGACGCTGCAATGATGAGGCGGCCCCTGATTGCTGCAGTGAAAACGTTTGTACTTGGTGCACTTTTGGAGACTAATGTCATCGGCACACTGTGCCTCCATTGGTCCACCACTGCCAAGCCCCCAACTACAGTGCCTCCCTTGGCTGTAACACTGCTGCGCCTCCACAACCCGCTTCTGTCCTAAGCTGTCACATCATGTTTCCTCCGCATGCCTGCAATCAAACATAAAAAGGGTTTGCATGGGTAGCTTGAGAGCAGTGAGGTTGTGGCCAGTGAGAGGGGAGGATAGAACTGGGGTGGATGTTGGTTTGCCTGTAGGAGACTGAAGCAAGTCACCTGGCCCCATCGGTGTAACTCCCCTCCAGAAGACTTCTAACAGAGTTGTTTTTCTGAAGCCAGCCACAACAGAGTGTTTTTCTTGTTTTAGTAATGCATCCAGTGCAGTGGTCTCTAGCAAAAGAGGTCTTATTTTATCCAGGTGGTTTGGCAGTCCCCAGTGTACAAAGAACCCCGTGTGAACTCCAGCAGCTGAGGGGGTGAGTGGGTCTGAAGCCCAACATTCTTTTGTAATTAGCCAGTAGGCTGTAGACAGACAGAGAGAGAGAGAGACAGAGAGAGAGGGAACTGTTTATGCAGCCCACCCTCCAGGCAGGGAGAGAGAGAGCAATTTACTCTGTCCAATGTTAGGAGGCAGAGACAGACAGACAGAGAAAAAGAGAGAGAGAGACAGACAATGAGGTTGAAGCCAAGATGGGTCTCTGGTAGTGTAACCAAGTAGCCTTTGGCATCCTCCTGCATAACAGAGAGCAAGGGCTGCTAGCTAAGGGGGGGGAAAATTGTTTAACCAGGAGAGGCAAACCAAGCTGAAGCTTGTTTTCAGGTGTGACCTGGGAGCACAAGGAAGTTAAGTGACTTGCTCAGGGTCATGCAGTATGCAAGTGGGATTCAAACCCATGTCTCCAGGTGTGCAGCTCAGAGCCTTAAACCACCATGCTATACTGCTTCCCAGACAGATCAGCATGGGTTGGGACAGAGAAAGGATTCCATCTTCAGTTATCTGAGTGAAACATGAGCCTATTATTGTAAAGTAGAGACATAAGGGTATCTGCATTACCCTCTAGGAATTCAGTGTACTGTTTGTCTCCTATGCTGCAGGGTAATATGGGGGGGGGGGGATAGAACACAGAGTCACCACAGCTACTTAATATTAACGGAAAGGTGGGCTCTTCCCTGGCTAGTAGACAGATGTGCAGGCAGAGAGGGTTAATTTAAAGGGCCAGCACAAATGCAATGGTCTGCACTACCAGACTGTATTAGTATCCACTGAGAGTAGCCCATGAAGATAGCAACTCTCAAATGGTGAGGAGTCAAAACATCATAGAATAATAGCGAGTGACATATCGGTGAAATTTCTGTTTCCCCCTTCCCGAGGCCCACCCCTACCTGGATCTGGTATATTAAGTGGGGGGAGGGTATATTTGCCCCCAAACAGAAAGTTCGCTGATAATGGCACTTGCTATTATTCTGTGTTTTTTTGACTCCTAGCAGCTCGGAAGTCGCTATTTTGACGTGGAACCTCCACTGAGTGCTTTAGCGTCCCTACAAACTGAACTTAATCAGCTTCTGCTTCCTACTGTGCTTCCTATAAACTGAACTGTACTGCTATATTGGCTTCTGGAGGCAACTTTTTCGCCTAAAAACTGAACTATGCTGCCTCAGGTCCTGAACTGGTTGTCCTGCATTGAACTTTGTTTGCTAGTGTAAACCCCTTGTTGGGGGCTTACCTATTTTGCCCCTCAGGGCTGCCCGGGTTCCCATTTCCCCATGTGGTTCTTCTGGTCCTGGACTGAGTCCTTTGGTTCCCTGGATCCTCCGTCCAGCACCACATTGTTTTTTTAGCCCCAGTTGGGGACCGGAGGAGCTGACTTGCAGAGTCACTGCCCTGTTTTTGCACCGTGCCGGGCGGTAGGCGGTCCGCATACGCGCAGTGCGCGCTGGGTTTTTGGACATTTCAGCAGCTAAGTGCTCTCTCCTTGTGGTCCTTGGTCCCAGTATTAAGCTAAATTGATACTGTAGACCAGAAGAAGGTGAATGAGAAGCAGCAGAAGTGTTTTTCGAAGGAGCACCAATAGCACTGTTGTTCGGGGGCTGCCTCATTAATATTCATGAGTGGCGCTAAATATGAATGAGCAAGTCTGCCTAGTGGGTATAGAAATCGGCACCAGCGACAAGAGTTGTGCAAAGTAAAAGTAATGAATTCTGCAGCCAGGTAATAGAAGGAAGAGGCTGCAATGGATCGTTGAGGAAAATAAAAGTTAAAAATGTTCATGTTAGCTGCAGGAGAACTGTGCGTGTGGGGCCTGGTATGAACTGCAGTGGGATTATGTATGAGCTGCCTGGGGACACTGTATAATGGTAGCAGTGACGGGAAAAGGGCTGAATGAAAATGTTAAACTGGGCAGCAGTTTGGAAGGGCACAGGGACTGCTGCCATTCGATGGGGAAATTGTTAAATAAAAATGTTTTATTTGGCTGCACAAGGCTTTGAAAGTTGAGACATGCTATGAATTATAGTGGGACTGTTGGCTAAGCAGCCATGTGATCATAGGACAGTCAATCGGGAGGCCAAGATTCTTCCAGAGGACTGTTGGACTGTTGAAAGGACTTTTAGAGGGGAAAAGCTGGGGAAATACTTAGTGCCATTTCACACAGCCAATCAGGCATTGAGGGAGCCTCATATGTATTAATTTTTGGCCAGGACAGTGATTTCAGCCAATGGGGAGCAGCCAGAGAGCCCCCAAAACCCAGAGACTGTCTGATTCTGAGTCAGTTCAGCGGGAGCCCCTCCAGAGGGAGGGGGGCTCCAGCCCCCTGGAAGAATGGGGCAGCAAGGCTGGAAAAGGGCCTGCCTGGGGGTTGTGTCAGCCACTGTTCCCGAGGGACTGGGTATGCCTTTCCCCATGGCGGAGGAATGTATTGAAGGAGTGTGGGTTTGCAGCTGTGCAGAGAAACAGCGATCTGCAGGTTTCTGCAAAAGGCTGCTGTGGAAAAGGAGCTACACCACAGTGGAGATGGTTTTGAGCAAAGGTTTTGGAGAAAAATGGCTGTCTAATTCTGCACCTGAATGGTGAGAAACAAGGGGAAAAGGTACAAGAAAGGAAAAAGGTCTTTGTCTGACCCTGGTATGACACGGTGTCCTAAGGAAAAGGGAAGGACAAAAGGTTCAAGGAATGGTTCTGGTTTTGGAAAATGGACTGGTTTTGGTATATAACTCTTGGCATCCTTCGGGCCATGTTTATGAATGGGCCCATGTGGTGCCCATTCATAAAAGTGGACCGAAGGATGATCCCAGCAACTACAGACTGGTGAGTCTCACCTCAATCATGGGGAAACTTATGGAGTCATTCCTAAAAGAGAGGCTGGTGACCTTTCTGGAAGACAATAGGCTCCAAGATGGCCATCAGCACGGTTTTGTATCAGGCAGATCCTGCCAGATGAACCTAGTCGAGTACTATGACTGGGTTACAAGGGAGCTGGACAGGGGCCCTGCAGTGGACATCCTATATTTGGACTTCAGGAAGGCCTTTGACTCGGTGCCGCATGGGAGGCTGGGGGGAAAACTGGAATAGATTGGGGAGGGGACAAAAATGGTCAGTTGGATCACCAACTGGCTGAGGGGTAGGCAGCAAAGGGTGGTGGTGGTGGGGGAACTCTCATCACCAAGGGACATTATGAGCAGGGTGCCCCAGGGATCAGTACTGGGACCGGTGCTGTTCAGGATATTCATAGCCGATATCTCAAATGGGATACGGAGTAGGATCAGTCTGTTCGCAGATGATACTATAGAGGGGTAGAGAGGGCTGCGGGAAGACCTGACCAAACTACAGGAATGGTCGGAGACATGGCAGTTGGGGTTCAACGCCAAGAAGTGCAAGGTATTACACTTCAGAGCAAGGAACCAGGGAGGAACTATCAGTTGGGAGGGGTACAGTTGGAAAGCACAGTGGAGGAAAAGGATCTAGGGGTACTGGTGTAACCCCTCTACAAATGGGGGTCACTAAAAAGCCTTCCTTGGGTGAGCCTAGATGCCAGCTGCCTGACTGGTGCCCTGCGTTTGGCATTTAAATGTGATTGCCAGTGAGTACGTTTAAAGCCTCCATGTACTGTCTCTTTAAGGGCTGCCAGCCTGCAGTCATAATTAGTTTGAATGGGGGGACTGTGTGTTTCCCTGCTTGAGTCCTGCTCGAGCTGCTGACTAATTGCTCCATTTCTACCATCGCTAAATGCACAGAGGGAGCTCAGTTGAAGGATGTAACTAATTGCTGGAAGTTGTTTAGAGTGATAATAAAAATGCAGTTTGTTCTAACCTGCTTTCTTGCAGCTTGGATTGTTTCTGTTTGCTTCATAATTTTGGTTCAGAAATGCTGAATTGGACCAATCGGATTGTAAGGACTCTAAAATGGAGTCTGCTTTGGGCCAAGCTGGACTGGGGCTCTCGTCTGGAGCCTGTAACTAAAGGGACTGTGTGGTGCCAGACTCTGGGAAATGTAAATTTTGGACTACTGGTGCCTTTTTGCACCTATAGAAGGAGCCTGTTGTGACTGACAAGAGAATCAGACAACTGGATCATTTGGATCAGTGGGAAATTTCCCAGCTGCCTGAGCACAGGGGTCAGAACTGAGATAGAGCTGGAAGAGTGAGCAGCTTGTGGAGCTGCTGCCCCATGGGGCAGCGTGGGGGCTTGTCGGGAAGGCTGAGTCTGGCCTTCCTGCACTTGGTTCTCCTGCAGGGAGAGGAAAAAGGACAGCTTCATATTGGACCATATCTGCAAATTACTTTGTTGTGCCCCAAGTTATGGGCACGATGAGCAGAGAGGAACAGAAGAAAGGAATCTTTATGTCGGACTGCATCTCCGAAACAGTTCTGAGTGTGCGAGCAGCGTGTGGTGCCATAGTTCACGTGGAAGAAAGAAGAAACGAGATTCAAGTTGGGAGCTGGAGAGAGAAGGAACTCTGAGTGTGTGAGCAGCCGTTTTGCTGCGTAGTTCGCGTGGGAGAACCATGGAAGGCCTGATCTCTGGCCTATTAGTCTGACTTCTGCCCTGAGAAGGAGAAGAGGACGGTTTTAGACTGAATCCAAATTTGTAGATAGTAAAGCAAGCAGTTGATTATTACCAGGCTCACCCTGTAGAAGGCCGAAGATTTTGCTGAAAGCAATTGGCCTGTCAGGACTCTAGCTACTGTTGTGCTTCCAGGTTGAGCAGTGATGTCTGCGATTGGGACCGAGGAGTCATTTACCTGGTACAGTAAAGCTTTCTTTACATATGAATGTGCTAAGTGCTGGAAGGGGATCGCAATCTGAGTTCCCCATTTGCTGTAGACTGTGTGCTAGTGCTGGAAGTTGCTTTCCCAGCAAGAATTGGACTGAATCTGTGCTGCCTGACGCAGATAGGCCCTGCCACGAGGGTCTTGTCCCACTACCCTGCTGCACAGAAAGATCCATCATCGAGGGCCCCAGCTTCCTCTGGCAAACTATCCAGTCAGCCATCAGTCCTCCTGTGTTTAGCCTGGGTATCATGAGTAATTATCAGGGCAGCTCCCTGCAACTGTTCTCAAATCAAAGTGTCATCTGATTGTTTTGTGCTTTTCTTTCCACGAACTGAGCCATCTGGCTCTGGATTACAAATTGTGCATGTGCATGTTCTTTTTCCATCACAGGGCCCCAACCAGCTGCAATGGACCTGGCTAGCCCCTCTTTCCATCCTGGGTACCCAGAGGGTGTGACTGAATGGGACTCTAAGTGCATGCACAGTACTGTGATTATTAATGTGTTTAAATCAATTAACCTGATTCTCCCTTCCTTGTTATAGACCCCTGAATAAATCAGATCTTACTGTTTCTGCATTTAAATTGACTGTGGTTTCCATTTGTATTGGGGGTACTGTACTGCTGTCATTTGTGCTGCCTAACCTTGTTTTACAGGGGGTCCTCAGGGTCGAACTGGAGAAATCGACCCTGGTGGTAAGTCTAATTGTGAAGATACTCATTGTGTATTGTGTGGGCCACTAGTGGGAATTAAGGGGGGTCACAGTGTCCCAGAGGGCTGTGCCCAAGCTAGTTTGACCACTACCAACCCTGACCTCTGGGTGGAGGTAACCGTGACTGAACTTAGACCCCTTAACCTGTTACTAGCCAAGAAGGCAGGGGTAGTAGCCCTAGGGATAGTGCCACCTAGGGGTTACACTAATAACGGGGAGTATGTGCCACTCAGCTCAGTGGAGGAAGGTGGCTGCAAAGGCAAACAAAATGATGGGGTGCATAGTGAGAGGAATCTCCTCCAGGCACAGGGAAGTGATCCTATCCCTGTACAGGTCACTGGTCAGGCCACACCTGGAATACTGCATGCAGTACTGGCGTCCATTCCTGAAGAGGGATATCAGATTGCTGGAGGGGGTGCAGTGTAGGGCAACGAAGATGATACAAGGACTTGATGGAAAATCCTATGAGGAGAGGCTGGGAGAGCTGCAAATGTATTCCCTGGAAGAGAGGAGAGATAGGGGTGGATATGATCGAAACCTTTTAGTACCTAAAGGGTATTATGAAATTGGTAGAAAGAATGCTAAATTCTGATTGGCCGAGAGCTGCTTTGCTGGGCCATTATCCCAGCACACAGCCTGGCCAAATGTACGTTTAAAAATGCATAAAATTTACTAAAAATGACCCATTTCATAATTGCAATAAGGCACTCCAGGGGGTGTGTTATGGTGGTCTAATGGTCCTTCTCAGGTGGTGGAAGCCCTCGGCTGTGCCTCGTGCTTCAACCCACCCTGAGGTGGGCCGTTATCCCACCATAACACACCCTCTGTCATGCCGCATTGCTTAATTAACAGGATTAATACAGAAGGAATTCTTCAGATCTGAAGGGGGAGGGACACAAGAGGGCATCGGCTGAGATTGAAGGGGGAAAGATTTAGGAGGGAAATCAGGAGACACTTTTTCACAGAAAGGGTGGTAGATAGTGGAACGCTGTGCCCGAGGAGGTGGTATTGTGTAGAACAGTGGGAGGATTTAAGAGAGGGTGGGACAGAGTGAGAGGGGGTGGTTATGAGGAGGGATGGAGAGGGTGGGGCAGCTGCAAGTTGAGGGTCTAGCTGCACAATCGAGCAGACTCAGTAGACTGTGAGGCCTGTTCCCTGACATGCAGAGGCTGGGCCAGTAAATCCAGGTAGCTCAAAAAGGTTGAAGAGAGATCCTCTTCGGCATCTATTAGCACCTGCATGGTGAGGAAAAGAAATTGCTTGCATCAAGGAAAGGCAAAAGGTCTCAGTTTGTGGCAAGTTCAGGGACAGTCCTCAGAGAAGCCCAAATTGAATGCCCAAGTCCCAATGAGACCGTATGTTTGGTGGGAAGCCAGAGATTGTGATCTGTGGTCAAAGGACCATGCCTGCCACAAGGACAGGGTGGTTGAAGAAGAATGTTTTCTTAAACTTCTAACTAAAAAAATTGCCTACCTGAGCTGAGCCTAAGAATTGATAATTTTCTCACCTTTAGCCTGGAGCCAGGTAGGTAACCAGCCAACCCTTACCAAGTGGGGCTGACTGGGCCACATGGAGCCACAGGTGCGTGCACAAGTGCTAGGGCACTCTGATCTAGTGGGGAGTCAGACTGCAGGGTCACTCCTGGGTCTGGGCTTCTTAAAGTTTGGGAGGCCTTGCATTCGTGCTCTGCATTGGGCCTAGAAACAGGCTGAAGGAGACAAGCTGCAAGACCTTCAATCAAGCGGATGATCCAAGCTACAGAGTGCCTGCTCCATATCTCAAGTCTCTTCTAATCTAGATGATTCCCAGGTTCTGCTGTTCCATCCACCCCAGAACTTTAGTCACAGTGTCACCAGAGACTGATCTGCAGAACCGTGAGTAAATGCAGGAATTGCCCTGCACCTGGGGGATGAATAAAGTTATTTCAAGTTTGTGCCCCACATGGCATAGTAAAGATCCTAAAGTAGCTAATAAGTGTACCAAAAGTTAATATGATTTAAAGCAAGGATGCCAACGACAGCCGACCAGCTGCACTTCAGGTCTGCAACGAATAGCTGATTACCCAGTCAGAGGACAAAGGGGGTAAACTGGTACCAGTTGGGACTTGTTAGTAGGAAAAACCTGCAGCAGTTAACTAGTTCAGAGGGTTGGTGGATGAAAACCTTGAATGTTGTTTTGAATTTAAGGGGAAAATGATTGATCTGAAAATGCTGATCTCTAAAATGACAGCCACTAAATGCTAATTGAAAGATGTGATTTCTGCTTAACCACTACTTCATCTACTCCTTCCTAACCCTCCCCATGTAAACAAGCATTTGTAAATGCCGAATGTTTGCTTGCTGGCATTGGCATTGATAGTGTAGGAGTTACAGAGCTGCATAATAGGAATGGCAGTGAAGTATTGAACTGAAGCCAACCTCACCACCACCCTGCAGATACTGACAGGCATTGGGGTGTGCCTTTGGGTTGTCAGGCATAATGGCCATGCCATTTCACCACACCCTACCCTGCAGACACCGACAAGTGTCACGGTGTGCCTTGGGGTCTTTGGCCCTTATGTTTACTCCATTCCATCAGGAAATACGGTGAGATGGTTGCTGTCTAGGAGAATGGGGTGAACTTTGGGGCCAAAGAGTCTAATTCACACCTCGATGCCTCTCACTGGCTGTAGGGTGTAGGTGGGGGTGGAATAGTATGAGCATTACAGGCGACAATTCCAAGTCACACCCCGATGCCTGTCAGTCTCTACAGAATGGGGCGTTATGGTCGGAAACCCTAACTCCTCAGGCGTTCGTTGGTATTTTCACTCCAAATTATCAACATGGTTTTTTTGTGACCCCCTCCTCATGAACAGTGGCAATATCAGTTCACTAGCCGAAAGCTGCTTTTGCACAGCGACTATGCCATTTGGCACCACAGGTGCGAAAACACATTTCGAACAGGTTGTGAAAAATGACAGCTGTACTTTTCATGGCGAAGTGTAAAAAATGGCAATGTTGAACATTTGCAGTGAAAATATTAAAAAAACTGGTGAAGTCACCAGAGTGTGTAGAAACTGTGCAACGCACACTGGTAATGTAATTAGTTTGGGGATTTTTTTTATAGCAGATTGTCAACACAGGCATTTTGGGACCTCCGCTCATGAACAGTGTCACTGTGATTTTCTTAATCTGTCCTGAACGGTGATTTCCCACAGCGACCACACATTTCTGCACTGGAAGTGCGAAAACACATTTCGGCCATGGTGTGAAAAATGACAGCTATGCTGTTCATAAGGAAGTGTGGAAAAATGCAAGTGGTGAAAATTTGGACTGAAAATATTACAAATTCATGAACTTACAAGGTTGCGTGGAAACTGTGCATTGCTCGCTCGTAACACAGTCATTTTATGGACTTTTGTCACCAAATTTTTAACATAGCCATTTTAAGACCTCTGCTCATGAACAGTGTCACTGTGATTTTCTTAATCTGTCCCGAACATTGATTTTGCACACCGACTGCGCCATTGTGCGCTACATGCGTGGAAACACATTTTGGATGAGATGTGAAAAATGACAGCTGTACTGCTCATAAGGAGGTGTAGTAAAATGGCAATGTTGACAATCTGGAGTGAAAATATAAAAAATTTGCGAACTTACGAGCGTGCATAGGAACTGTGCAATGCACACATGTAAATCAGTCATTTTTGGGAATTTTTTCACCAAATTTTCAACATAGGGTTTTTGGGGGCCTACCTCATGAACTATGACACTGTCGTTTCATAAATCAGTCCCAAAAGGTGGTTCTGCACAGTGACTGCAAAATCACCTTTTGGGGCCGATTAATGCCATGACAGTGCCAGAATTCATGAGGAGGGGTCCCAAAAACCCCATGTTGAAAATTTGGAGCCAAAATTCCAAAAAATGCCTGAGAGATGCATTAAAGTTGAAAAAACCCTATTTATTCCATTATACAGCTTACCGGCATTTCTTCAGTTCGCTGTCGGCTTTGAAGAGTGCAGACGTGTTCCCAGTCCACCGAAGATCGTCGTGCCGGACTCCGGAGGTAAGTATGGGGTGAGGTAGGGGTGTGGGGAGGTGGATGCACAGAGGGTGGGCGTGGGTTGGGGGGCAAGACAATCAACGAGGGACCGTTTTTTCCTTTCCGGTGTTTGTTTTCTTTTCAGGAAGATGACATGGGACTTGTGCCGCACTGGGGTGGGCTCCCAGCATGGCAGCTGGAAGATTTTTTTTTGTGGAGTCAATGGAACTGACAGGGGATTGGGCACTCCTGTCGGCCATACAGATGTGTGCCATGCTGGGGTGGGCTCCCAGTGTGGCAACTGGAGCCTGTTTCTTTTGAGGGGGGTTAATTGAGCCGACAGGGGATTGGGCACCCCCATCACCATTCTCACTTATGCCATGCTGAGGTGGTCTCCCAGCGTGGCACCTAGAACTTGGGGGGGCAGCGCGGAGCCGATGGAGGATTGGGCACCCCCGTCAGCCATACTGTGTGTGGCGGGTGGGGGGGACCGCTACTCAGAGACACTCAGAGGGTTGGGGAATATTATTACAATACTGATCAGGTGTGCCAACAGACGACAACTGCGTCTACTTTTTCAGTCTCTTTGGGGTTCTGTTTTCCTGCTTTTGTCAATGCTGCTCCTACCCTGAACTCTGACTCAACATTCCAAGGATGGCAATTAGATCTTTTTTTGGAAACATTCCAAGGATGTCATTTTAGTCACTTGCCTCCTCCCAGAAAGATAGTCCTAGGAAAAGTTCACTTCAAACTGAATTTATGTTCCAGGAAGAGAAAGCAGAGACGTATACAAGCAGGATTGCCGGCAATATGCTAATCAGCACTATCATATCACTGCTCACTGAAGCGGAGCTCTCCCTTTCAACTGTACGCCACTGCATTGTCAACTGCTGTCATAGTCAGCTGCAGCATTCATTGGTGAACTGTGGCCGTGCCTACAAACACACTGACTGAATTGGAAGGCAGGGTGCCACACCTACGAAAACTCGGATGATGGCACTATGTTTCTTGCACATGCGCGCAAGCAAATATAATAAATGGTGTTAACTGTTTTGGAAGAATTCAGACTCATGAGCATATTATTAGCTTAAGTCTTTAAATGCAAAGTGCCGAATTTGGTTCTGGTAAGTCCATGTGTGTGGGTGACTGTATGGGGAGGTGGGTTGGTACAGCATCCCAGGGGGTTGTACTGGTACAAATCTAACACTCTTTAAATTGTACGTTGGGTAGAGGCAACGTGTATTATTTTGTTCATCTTGGGAAAGAACCCCCGGTAACAGCAAAATAGGAACCCAGGCCTCTTAACCTTGGTCTGGCCACCAAGGCAGGGGTAGTAGCCCTCTTGGAGGATGGCGTCAGGGCTACACGTACACCAATTGTTTTTTATGAATTGAATTGTTGCGGCCAGTGACGGAATTACACTTTATAAGCTTTGGGAGCTGGGGGGGGTCTCTTAAGGGCCCTGTCTTTAAACTTGAGCCCCCCTTGCCACTATAAGTCAATGGTAATGATACGTGATCTATGGGGGCCTTCTCTTCAGAGCTAGTGGGGCCAAGCCCTGGTAAGACTCCCTATAATTCCAAAACTGGCTCATGCCTAAGACCCAAACTGGTTGCCTATACAAGCTTGGTCCCTGTGACCTGAACTGTTCTCCCCAATGTCTCAACTGTTGTTTATAACCCTGCCTAGTGTATACCTCCCTATAGTCACCTGGCTCAGTCCAAGGTGAAGTGTTCAATGTCTTCCTTCTTCCTGTTTCTGCTGGCAAAACACTTGCCAGAGCTAGCCCACCTGACAACTGCATCTTCCAGCTTCCAGGTTCATCCTCCAGTAACCTTCCCCCTCCTACTTCCTGCCCAGCTAGCTGACACCTTTAAATCCCCGCCACAGGTGTCCCAGTATCAATCTCATGGTGGTAAGCTGTACAGAGCCACTAGTCAGGTATCCAGAAGTGCGTGAACTTATGAGCCACCCTGGCTCAAGAGTGAGGGACCACACTTGATGTCATGTCTAATCATTTTCTTATTCTGTCACCCATCCACAAGTCATATACATACCAGTGCCGCTCTGCAGGGATTCAGTAATAGGCAGAGCGAGGTTATTTTACCATTGTGCAGGTCACTGGTGAGATCACATTTAGAATATGGGGTGAGGTACTGGCAACATCCTTACCTTAAGAAGGACATCAGCATGCTGGAGGGGTTCCGGAGGACAGCAACCAAGATGATCGAGGGTTACAGGGTCGGTTTTTTGAGAAGAGGCTGGGAGTCCTGGGGATGTACTCCCTGGAAGAGAGGAGGCATAGGGGTGATACAATAGAGACCTTCAAGTACATGAAGGGAATTACCAGAGTGAAAAGGGAGGGTCTCTTTAAAATGAGTGACAACAGCACTTCTAAGTGGCACAGTGTAAAACTGATGGGGGTATTCAGAAGGGGTGTAAAAAAGCATTTCTATATGGAGAGAGTGGTGTCCACTGGAATGAGCTGCCAGAGGAGGTGGTATCAGCAAGGATGATGGGAGCATTCAAGAGAACTTGGGACAAGCACAAAGGAAGCCCTAGGAACCAAGGAAGGGAAGAGGGAGGGACAGTAGGGGGGGCAGGGTCATTGGTGTAAATTGTAAGGCCAGACCCTGCATCACTTACTAAGCAGATGCGACAGACCAGGTGATGTGCTTCTGTTGGTTTTTTTCATATGTTCGTATGTTCACAATTCCCAATTGCTGATCAGTCAACACATCACAAAGCCCAAGATTGCTTCGTCAGTTGTGTTGTCAGAGCTCAATGTCCTTGTCATCTCTGCAAAGTACTTAGGACTTGGACTCAGAGGGTTTACCCACTGCTATTGATCAGGCCAGTTGTTGGTCCTGATTGTGTTGTTGTTTTTTTTTTTTTGCTCGCTGTTCTACGGTATTGCCGTGTAGCATTTTTTGAAAAATAGCTATTCTGTTGTTCCGCTTGTCCCTTGTAAATAGACCTTTTGCATCTTGGTCGCTGAGTAATTTTCCTCCCTCTCCTTCCAGATTAATCTGGCTTATCCTAAACTGAAAAGGGAGACACAAACCCCATTCCACCAGAGCTTTGGCCCTCTGAATATATATATGTATATATGTGTGTATATATATATATATATGTATATATACTGTAGTATATATACATATATATATATACCTGTATATATATATATATATATATATATATATATATATATATATATATATATATATATATGTATATATTACGTAGCACGGTAGTGCTACCTGTTAGGGTTGAGAGTCATTTCATGTTAAACCCAAATTTTGCACCTTAATAACTTTGCAAATCATATACAGATTTGCCTGAAATTTGGAATACATGATCAAGAACCATAGGCCTTGGGATCTGCCAAGTTTCATACTGGTCGGATATACAGCTGTGGAGTTATTAAGTGTGATCTCAGTACGCTTACGCTTTTCTTGAATTTATCAATAAGACTTAGCTAGGTCTGACGGTTTGTGCTAGACTAGCCCGAAATCTTCAGGGAACGCGGCGGTCAGTCCCACATGTGCCTTTCTAAGATTTGTTGAAAAATATTAAAACGGTTCAAAGTTATTAAAAAACAATTTCCCATTATAAGTCAATGAGAAAAGTTAACAAAAGTTCAACACTTTCGCAAATGCATTTTACTTTATAAATGGCCCTGTTACTTTCGAGATCTGCCATTTTGTTTTCAGTTAGTGATCAGAAAAATGCTTGGCATTTAAATTTGGGACCCTCTAGCAACCTAATTCTTTTTGTATTCACCTAGTCAGACCCTGAGGATGCTAGCTATGTCTTTATTTTGGGTAAAACACCCCAGAAATATGTTTTCAAATTTCTGGAAAAGTACTTTCGCAAAGTACTTTCGTGCTCATGAAAGTGTCGCAAATTTTTGCAAAAGCTTTCGCAAATTGCGACAGTTGTTTTCTAGTCTGTGGGAAAATGACAGCAATTCTTTGGCACTGCGCTGCAAAAGAACGGTTGGGAGTTTTGGGCTGAAATTTGGAGAAAATGCAGCCAACATCTCACAGATGTGCATTTCAGTATTGTGTTGAAAAAATATTACATGACGGAAAAGTTACGGCACTCCAAATTTGACATTTTTTCCCATAGGATAACATTACGGCACCCGACGCATTACAGGAATCCTTTGGCACCCTGCTGCAAAATAACGGTTTGGTCTTTGTTCCTGAAATTTGGAGGGAAGACAGCCAACAGCCCACCGATGTGCTTTTCAGTGGTTTGGTGAAAAAATATTACAGGGAGGCAAAGTTATGGTGCTCCGAACTTCTCTTTTTTTCCCATAGGATAACATTACGGCGCTCGCCGCGCCTTTCAGGGCCCGTATCTCGGAAACGCTATAGATAAGGACTTTTCATCAGAAAATGCTTAGCCCCTTAGGGGCTAAGTACAACTAGCCAGGACAGTCATAAATCATATGACCTTTAAATTTTTTTCACGTCAGATGGTTCCTGAGATATAACCTATTTAGTATTCCAAGTCCTCATTTTCTGTCTGATATCTATTATTATGCATACATTCTTTGTACTCACTGTCTTTCTATGCAGGTTTTGGGAAAACCAGCCTGTGCGCTTACATTACTGTTACTGTTGCCCTCTTTCCACTTGGGGTTCCACTCCGTTTCACTCTATCGTTGACGCTCACGCCACCATGTGCTATCCTTATGCGTTTTCATTTGCACTTGCGTTTCTGTTATTTTTTGCCATTTGTGTCTACAGTACTGTTTCTCTATCTGTTTCGCTTTGCTTCACCATGCCCATTGACATTTCCGTTTGCAGGCACCATGTTACTATGTGACAACACATCACGTAGCAGACCGTTACCGTCTACGCCACCATGTATGTTACCCTTTCTGTTCTCATTCGCGCTTTCGTTACCATGTGCGCCACTGTTAGAGCTTCTGTTTACATTGCTGTTCCTGTTACTATGCCAAAAGACATCACGTGGCGGGAGCGCGGGGCCCCGCCACTGCATTACATTCACTATTTCTTGTTATCATTCTCAAAAAGAAGGGAAATTAGAGGCAAAAAACTCCATTTAATGCATTAGTTAGGGTTGTTCCACAGCGACAAAAGTGAAGAATTCGATGTTAGGGTTGAAACCCCTGGACCCGCCACCCCAACCGGCATTAGGGTGTGCATTGGGGTCATCGGTCCTAACTCTCACCCCATTCTCTCTATACTTGCTGTTTTACACATGTGATGGGGTGAGAGTTAGGCTGATGACCCCAATGCACACCCCAATGCCGGTTGGGGGTGTGCGGGGTCCAAGGGGATTTTCAACCCTAACACCGAATTTCCTCACTTTTGTCGCTGTGGAACAACCCTAACTAATGCATTAAACAGAGTTTTTTGCCTAATATATATATATATATATATATATATATATATATACCCTGTCCTTACCCTGAACCTTACTGTCCTGTGGTTGCTGGTGCCCAGTACATCCTCCCACCTCCACCTCCTCCACGCTCTCCCCATTCGTCAGGACCACGTCCCGCAGGTTGTTGCCCCTTGGTGTCTCCCTGACCAGCTGCTGTAAGACAACTCCATGCAGCACCTCTAGTATTTCCTTGCTTCTAGCCAATACTGCATCCGTGATGGGCCAGTCAACATCGGGGAGGTTTAGGTCCCTCACCAGGAGTAATTCCCCTTTGAAAGCCATCCACATGCCTGTACCAGTTGTCTATCCGCTTCCTCCCCCTGTGTAGGTGGTCTGTATACCACCCTCAGTTGCAAGGATTCCCCTGTCCTTTTGTCCAGTGTTACCCACAGGAGCAATGTCTCGCAGTCTTCCTCCTGCCCCTCTGTTACCCTTATGTCATCCTTGATGTATAGAGCGACCCCCCCCCCACCTGCCCTGTCCCTTCTAAACAGCCTGTAGCCTGGGATGGCTGTCTCCCAGGTGTGATGCTCTGTCCACCAAGTCTCGCTTATTGCTACTACGTCCAGTGCTTGCATTCCCCATAATGGCCTCCAAGTCCACCATCTTATTTCCCAAGCTCCTGGCTTTTGGCTGCTAATTCCTTCCACCACATTCCCCTCCCACCCCATATCATAATCATTTCCTGCCCACACCTCCCTTCTTACTGTCCCACACCATCCACTCCCCATCACAATCATTTCCTGTCCACACCCCACCTCACTGTCCCAAACCACCCCTTCCCCATTAGTCATTTCCCACCGACACAGCCCTCCTCACTCTCCCACTCCATCCCTCCCCATTAGTCATTTCTTGCTCACATATACCCTCCTCACTCTCTCACACAACCCCTGCCCATCACAGTCATTTTGTACTCACACATACACTCCTCACTGTCTCACTTCACTCCTTCCTCATCACAATCATTTCCCAGCCACACACCAGCTCCTTATTGTCCCACACCACCCCCTCCCCATCACAATTATTTCCTGCCCACACACCCCCTCCTCACTGTCTCACACCCTATTCCCCAGCACAATAATCTCCCAACCATGCAGCCCCTTCTTATTGTCCCACACCACCTCCTCCCCATCGCAATCATTTCCCGACCAGACACACCATCTCACTGTCCCACACCACTCCTTCCCCATCACAATCATTTCGCAACCACACACAGCCTCCTCACTGTCTCACACCACCCCCTCCCATCGCAGTAATTTCCTGCTCACACCCCTCCTCACTCTCCCACACCACATCTCCCCATCACAATCCTATCCTGTCCACCCCTCCTCACTGTCTCAACACCCCCCTTCCTCATAATAATATCCTGCCAACACACCCCTCCTCACTGTCCCACACCACATCTCCCATCACAATCATTTCCTGCCCACACACCCTCTTCACTGTCCCACACAATCCCCTCCTCATCACAGTAATTTTATGCCCCCACACCTCCTCCTCACTGTCCCACACCACCCTCTTTCCATCACAGTTATTTCCTGCATACACACCCATCACTGTTCCACACCACTCCTCCCCATCACAATCATTTCCCAGCCGCACCCCCTCCTCACTGTCGCACACCACCCCCTTCCCATCACAATCATTTCCTACCTATACACTCCCTTTTCACTGTCCCACACCACCCTCTCCCCATTACAGTAATTTCACACCCACACACCCTTGCTCACTCTCCCATCACTCCCCATTACAATCATTTCCTGCTCAAACATACCCTCCTCACTCTCCCACACAACCCCTCCGCATCACAATCATTTTGCACTCACACACCTCCTCCTCACTGTTTTACACCACTCCCTCCCCATCACAATCATTTCCCAACTGCACACACCCTTCTTATTGTCCCACACCACCCCTTCCCCATCACAATCATTTCCCGCTCACACACACACCCTCCTCACTGTCCCACACCACCCACTCCCCATCACAATCATTTCCCTCCCCCCACACACACCCTTCATACTGTCCCACGCCACCTCTTCCCATCACAATCATTCCTGTCCACAACACCCTCCCCTTACTGTCCCACACTGCCCACTCCCCATCACAATCATTTCCCACCCACATGCCCCTCCTCACTGTCCCAAACCACCCCCTCCCCATGACAATCATTTCTTGCCCACGTACCACTTCTTACTGTCCCACACCACGCTCTCCCCATCACAACCACAATCTTTTTGCGCTCCCCCCTTACTGTTCCACACATAATTAAAAAAATTTAGTATTCCAACTTCTGGCACTATGCCCAGAGCCAACAATAACTTTTTAGCCAAACCCTCCCTTCCTAGCCAAATCTCCCAGTTCACAAACTATCCTGGCCCCAATCTATGATTTTGCATGATGGAGCCAGTTGATAGGTCAAATCTCCCCTCAGCTCAGTTGCCAATTCCAGAGTAGTATGTGAGAGGCACTGGAGTGAGTGAGGATGGGGAGGGGATGGTCAAGGGACCAGCACTGGCCACCTGGGGAGTGTAGACCGTTTTAAAGACTTTTTTTTATGAATGCAGACTACTAGATACTGAGCACCCGAGGTGGTTGAGTATTTCAGAAAAGGTATTTGCACACTCCTACAGCTGTTCCTTAAGAAGAAGAAGAATCTGCATTTATATAGCACTTTTCATACACAGTATCCCAAAGCACTTTACAAGCAATGCTAGACTGGTAGTGAAGTGACTGAATGTGTGGTGGCAGTCATATCGCACATCATCACCCCCACACAGCCTGGATAATTGCATGCACCAGTTTATGGGAAGGGGAATGTTGGCCAGGATACCGGGAATGTTCCCTGCTCTTTCTGAAGAGTGCCTTGGGTTCTTTTACTTCCACCTGGACACCCACCAGGACAACACCAGGATGGGCAGAAGGGACCTCGGTTTAACGTCTCATCTGAAGGACGGCACACCCCAGCAGTACAGCACCCCCCCAATACTGCACTCGGATGCCAGCGATTTTTAGGTGCAAGTCCAATCCTGGTGTGGGACGAGAACCTATGAACCCATGACCTTCTGGACCAGAGGCGGATGTGCTACCTACTGAGCTATGCTGACACCTTAAGCAATACTGCATGGCAAGGTGTGTGTTATTGTGGTATAAAGGCACACCTCAGAAAGAAATATACAATGGGAGTCATGACCAATAACTGCACAAAAGCCATGTACCTCATACTGTAAGGGAACACAGCATGGGGGACCAGCCTTTTCTGCCATGGGTGGTACAGTATTAGAAATACAAGCATTTGTCAATGCCAAATGTTTCCTTGCTGGTATTAGCACTGGAAATGCAGGAGTTAGACAGATGCAGAATAGGAATGGCAGTTAAGTACTGAACTCACGCCAACCCCACCTCCACCCTGCAGAGATGGACAAGCACTGGGGTATGAGTTTGGGTCATCGCTCATAACGTTCATGCTATTTCACCTCACCCTATCCTGCAGACACCGACACATGTTGAGGTGTGCCTTGAGGTGTTTGGCTTTAGAGTCACCCCATTCGATAAGGACATACACTGCAATGGGTGCAGTACAGAAGAATGGGGTGAACTCTGGGGCCAAAGATTCCAAGGTGCACCTCGATGCCTGTCACTGGCTGCAGGGTGGGGGGGGGTGGCATGAGCATTACAGTCGGCAATCCAAAGGCACACCCCTGATGCCTGTCAGTCTGTACAGGGTGGGACATTATGGTTAGAAACCCTAATGCCCCAGGCGTTTGTTGGTATTTGCACTACAAATTTTCAACATGGCCTTTTTGTGACCCCAACCTCATGAAAGCATTTGGGACCTCTTCTCATGAACAGTGGCAGTGTGATTTTGTTAATGTGTCCCGAACTTTGAGTTCCCACAGCAACTGTGCCATTTTGCGCCAGATGTATGAAAACACAGACTGGGCAGGATGTGAAGAATGACAGCTGTACCATTCTTAGGGAGGTGTGAAGAGATGGCAATGTTGAAAATCTGTAGTAAAAACATTAAAAATGTTCAGACTTCTGAGCGTACATGGAAACTGCACAATGCATGTGCTTAACACAGTCATTTAGTGGAATTATTTCATCAGATTTTCAACATAGGCATTTTGTGACCTCTGCTCATGAACACTGTCACTATGATTTTCTTAATCTGTCCCAAACATTGATTTTCCACAGCGACCGCGCTATTCTGCGCCAGATGTGTAAATGCATATTTTGGGAAGGATATGAAAAATGACAGCTGTACTGTTCATAAGGAGGTGTGCAAAAATGCCAACAATGAAAATCTGGAATGAAAATATTATAAATGTGTGAAATTATGAGGGTGCATGGAAACTGAGCAAATTACGCTCATAACACAGTAATTTTATGAAATTTTGTCACTAAATTTTCAGTACAGGCATTTTGGCACCTCTGCTCATGAACAGTGTCACTGTGATTTTTTTTAATCTGTCACGAACACTGACTTCCCACAGCGACTGCACTATTGTGTGCCGGAAGTGCAAAAACACATTTTGGCCAGGATATGAAAAATGACAGCTGCAATGGTCATAATGAGGTGTGAAAAAATGGCAATGTTGAAAATCTGGAGTGAAAACATTACAAATTTGCAAAGTTACAAGGGTGTGTGGAAACTGCGCAATGCATGCTCATAACACAGTCATTTTATGGACTTTTGTCACCAAATTTTCAACATAGGCATTTTAGCACATCTGCTCATGAGTGGTGTCACTGTGATTTTTTTAGAGTGTTCAGAACACTGATTTCCCACAGCGACCACGCTATTCTGCACCAGAAGTGCGAAAACACATTTTGGCCAGGATGTGAAAAATGACAGCTGTAGTCTTCATAAGGAGGGGTTAAAAAATTAGAATGTTGAAAATCTGGAGTGAAAATATTACAAATTTGCAAAGTTACAAATGTGCATGGAAACTGTGCAACGTATGCTCGAAAAACAGTCATTTTCTGGATTTTTTCACCAAACTTGCAAAATAGGCTTTTTGAGAGCCCACCTCATGAACAGTGACACTGTCATTTCATTAATCAGTCCCAAAAGGTAATTCCGCACAGTAACAGCAAAATCACCTTTCAGGACTGAATAACGCCATGACAGTGACTATATTCATGAGGAGGGGCCCCAATAACCCCATGTTGAAAAATGTGGTGCCAAAAGTCCCAGAAATGGCCGAGATATCCACATAAGTTGAAAAAAACCCTATTTATGCCAATATACAGCTTACGGCATTTTTAACTTTGCGGTTGGCTTTAAAGAGTGAAGACGTGTTCCTGATCCACTCAAGATCGTCACACAGACCCGAGGTAAGTATGGGGTGAGGGGTGTGTGGGGTGGTGCAGGTTGGGGAGGGGGCAGGAGAGACCATGAGAGACCATTTTCTTTGTTTCAAGGACACAACATTAACAAAAGATGTTGCTGGAAGGTTTTTTTTTTGGTTTGTAGGATTGCTATGAGCACGCTGGGGTGGGCTCTCAGTGTGCCACCTGCATTTTGGGGGTGGGGGGACTGAAGCAGATGGGGATTGGGCTCCCTCATCGGCACAGAAACGTGTATGTGGGTGATGCATGATGCTGATGGGGATTAGGCACCCCTTTGGCACAGAACAAATGGGGGGCATTATGCCAATGAGGAATGGGTTCCCCCATTGGCAAATTAACTGGGTCGGAGGCATGCCAACAGGGGGATTGGGCACTCCTGTTGGCTTTCATGGGGCTCTGAGGCAGCGGCATAGTTGCCATCATGTTTAGGGAAATGTTATACTAGGCAAGGTATCGCCCTGCAATGACGGGTCACTCCCTCACTGCAGCAGAATGGCTGACGCTGCAATGACGAGGCAGCCCCTCATTGCAGCGGCCAAATCATTTCAAGTTATTTATGTATTTATTTATTTATTTATTGAATTTTGATGACCGGGTAGGCCCACTGGGCCCCGGAGGTCCCTTTTTCAGGGGTGAACCGGGAGTTACAGGACTAGTAGGGTACACAATTAGTACAGATATAGCTTATAGCATTTAACAGGTGAACACATATATATATATATATATATATATAGCAATGACATATTACATAGCAGATTACAGTGATTAGCATAGTAAAACAATGGAGGAGAACCAGAGCAACACCTGGGTCGCAATAACCCGAGAAGAGTATTTTGGGAGGAGAGCAAGTAGAGAAGGGTTAGGGCTCCCAGCTCAGGTAGGAGTGAGGTAAGTGCTCGGGCAGCAGGGTAGTGTGGAAGTGTCAGGTAACATAGCATTGGCATTGACACGTGGCAAGCATGTGTGCCTTGAGTCTTGTTCGGAAGCTCACAGGTGATGGAGCTTCCCAAACCTCAGGAGGAAGGTTGTTCCATAGGGAAGAGGCAGTGTGGGAAAAAGACATGCCCCCTGTCTTGGTCCTTACCCTAGGGACTTCGAGAAGAGTTTGGCCTGATGTCCATAGGTTGCGAGGATTTCGCTTGGCAGTTATAAGCCCTGCGATGAATCAGTGTCATCAGGACACTGGGCCTGCACTGGGTGATCAGTGCCAAGCTCACAAATGTAGTACTGGCGTTGGCTGCCACAGTGCCGCACCTCCACAACTCGCTTCTCTCCGAAGCTGCCACATAATGTTTCTTGTGCATGCACGCAAGCAAACATAAAAAGGAACATTCCATTTAACTATATGCTTCATCACTGAGGAGAGCTGACCTGGGTGGACTTGCACTCAGACATGTAAATTTAGTTACACTGAATGTACTGAATGTCACTTTAAAAGGTTATTGCATATAATTAATGGCACCTTTTTCACTGTTTATTTAAACTGCAAAAGTTACAGCTTGGACACGCCTACCGATGAAGGGACGTTAATGCCCTGACAAGCCAAAGCTGGAAGTGTGGTGGAGGTTGAAGCTTTTTAATTTTGCACATTTAAGTGATTAACTTTACATGCTTACTATTGTAAGCACTACTTTATTTATTAATAAAAAACCCTTACTAAATTTTGACTGAGTCTGGAGTGCTGGATATCTATTTTTTATTGTATCTTCTTAATGAGCTTCCTGCAAAGACTTATAAAAACAGCATCACTATTTTTGCTGGAAGAGAGAGAGAGAGAGAGAGAGGGAGAGAGGGAGAGAGAGAGAGAGAGAGAGAGAGACAGACTGAGATAGACTGAGATTTGCAACTGAGAAGAAACATTCAGAAAGAGGACTGCTTTCTCTGTTTGAACTGCCTTTGTACATAGTAATTCTGAATAACTTTTATTTTTATGTTTGCTTGCATGCATGCACAAGAAACATTTTGTGGCAGCTTGGTGGAGTAGCAGGTTGTGGAGGTGCGGCAGTGTTGTGGCCAATGCCACCACTGCTTTTTTGGGCTCGTCTCTGTGGCTCCAATGAATGAGCATGCTGTCTATGACAGCAGTTGAGAAGTGTGCCACCAACTTGAAAGAAATCCTCCGCTGCAATGAGAGACAGGCTCATCATTGCAGCGGCAGATCTGGCACACCTCCATTACATGAGGTTCTTGCTGAAACATTTCAATAAACATGGTGGCGGCTCCCACCGTCCGCCTCTCACTGTCCCTAAAAAGCCGATGTCGGGGTGTCCAATCCCCCTGTCAGCATGCCCCCTCCACAGTTCATTTGCTAATGGGGTGCACAATCCCTGTCAGCATAATGCCCCTCCTTTTTTTTTTGTCTGCCGAGGTGGGTGCCCAATCCCCCTCGGCATTATGACCCTCAAACACAACACACATTCTTTGATGACAGAGGGCCCAATCCCGTCAGCTTCAGTCCCCCGACAAAAGCACAGGTGGCATACTGGGAGCCCACCCACTGTGCCCAAATATGTTAGCCAAACCTGTAAAAAAAAAAAACCTTCCCACAACGTTCTGTCCCCCATAAAACAGAAAATGGTCCTCGTGGTCACGATGCCCCCTCCCCAACCCGCACCTGCCCTCGGGCACCATACCTCCCGCACCCCTCACCCCAAATGTACCCGAGCCTGGTGCGATGATTCGTGGAGCAGGAGACGTCTAAACTCTTCAAAAGCCCACTGTGAACTGAAGAAAATCACGGTAAGCTGTATAATGGCATCACTGGTCGGGTGGGGGGGGTCAACTTAGATGGATATCTCAGCGATTTTTATGACTTTCGGCTCCAAACTTTCAACATGGGGTTCTTGGGACCCCACCTCATGAACTCAGTCACTGTCATTTCGTTATTCGGTCTCGAAAGATGATTTTGTGGTCACTGCACAAAATCACCTTTTGTGACTGATTAACAAAATGACAATGTCATTGTTCCTGAGGTGGGCTCCGAAAAAGCCTATGTTGCAAATTTGGTGAAAAAAGTTAAAAAAATGACTGTGTTACGAGTGTACATTGCGCAGTTCCCACACATGCTCCTAAATTTGAGAATTTTTAATATTTTCACTCCAGATTTACAACATTGCCATTTTTCCACACCTTCTTATGAACAGTACAGCTGTAATTTTTCACATCCTGCCCAAAATGTGTTTTTGCACAACTGGCGTACAATGGCGAGGTAGCTGTGGGAAATCAGTGTTCGGGACAGATTAAGAAAATCACAGTGACAGTGTTCATAAGGAGAGGTCCCAGAAAGCAGATGTTGCAAATCTGGTGAAAAAAGTTAAAAAAATGACTGTGTTACCAGCGTGCGTTGAGCAGTTTCTACGTACGCTAGTAACTTCACCAATTTTTTATATTTTCACTCCTGATTTTCAACATTGCCATTTTTGCACACTGCCTTATGAACAGTACAGCTATAATTTTTTACATCCTGCTTGAAATGTTTTCACACCTGTGGTGCACAATGGGCGCGGTCGCTGTGCAAAATCAACGATTAGGACAGAGTAACAAAATCACAGTGCCACTGTTCACGAGCAAGCTCCCAAAATGCCTATGTTGAAAATTTGGTGTAAAAAATCCTCAAAATAATCACATTACAGGTGTGCATTGCGCAGTTTCTATGCACACTTGTGACGTCACCAATTTTTTTATATTTTCGCTCCAGATTATCAACATTACCATTTTTTTACATCTCCTCATGAACAGTACAGATTTTCTTTTTTCACATCCTGTTCAAAATGTGTTTTTGCACCTGGGGCACCAAATGGCACAGTCACTGTGTAAAATCACCTTTTGGCTAAGGAACTGATAGTGTCACTGTTCATGAGGTGGGGTCACAAAAAGCCCATGTTGAAAACATGGAGTGAAAATACCAAGAAACGCCTGGGGCATTAGGGATTCCGACTATAACTCCCTAACCTGTAGGGACTGACAGGCATCAGGGGTGTGACTTGGGATTGTCGACAGTAATGCTCATGCCATTCCACCCCCACCCCCACCCTGCAGCCAGTGACAGGCATCGAGGTGTGCCTTGGACTCTTCAATCGCAAAGTTCACCCCATTCTTCTATACTGCACCCATTTCAGTGTATTTCCTTATGGAATGGGGTGAGTGTAAAGCCAGAACACCCCAAGGTACACCTCAACACTTGTTGGTGTCTACAGAGCAGGGTGAGGTGAAATGGCGTGAGCGTTATGGGTGATGACCCAAAAGCACACCCCAATGCCTGTCCATCTCTGTAGGGTGGGGGTGGGGTTGGTGTCACTTCAATACTTCACTGCCATTCCTATTCTGCATCTGTACTTCCAATGCTAATGCCAGCAAGCAAACATTTGGCACTGACAACTGCTTGTTTATTTTGCTGTTGTTAATAATAAAATGCTCATTGAGAATTTTGAAACTGCTCCTGGTTTTCCTGTGCTTCCTGACCTGTGCCTCGATGACACCCCCACACACAGCACTACATACACAGACTTCCACACACTCACAGCACCACATACACAAATGTACATGCACACAGCACTGCATACACCAATGCAGGCACACAGCACTACATATAATATTATAGACACATACAGTACATACCACATATCACTACATATAATATTACAGACACATACACACAGGATTACATATAATAGTATAGATATATACAAACTACGAAGCACTACATATAATATTATAGACACATACATACCACACAGTACTACATATAATATTACAGACAGATACATACTGTACCACACAGCACTACATATAATATTACAGACACACACATCACTACATATAATATTACAGACACATACACACAGCACTACATATAATATTATAGACATATACAAACTACAAAACACTACATATAATATTATAGGCACACACATACCACACAGTACTACATATAATATTACAGACAGATACATACTGTACCACACAGCACTACATATAATATTACAGACACACACATCACTACATATAATATTACGGACACTTACACACAGCACTACATATAATATTACAGACACACACACATCACTACATGTAATATTACAGACACATACACAGAGCACTACATACACCAATGCAGGCACACAGCACTACATATAATATTATAGACATATACATACACACATCATTACATATATCATATCGTATCACGTTTATTTATAAAAAGCACCTTTCCAATAAGTCCAAGGCACTTGTATATAATCAACAAACAAGCAAACATAATGATCATTAAAATCTATGTACATCAAATAACAAATCATTCAATTCCTAAAATCATCATCATATTACAATTTTTTACAATCTTCTGAAACTGAAACTAAGAGCAGTCTGGGAAAGCCAGGCTAAATAAATAAGTTTTTAATGCTGTCTTAAAACTCTGGATAGTCAGGCACTCTCTCACCTGACGAGGTAGAGAATTCCACAAGGTAGGGGCTGCAAAAGCAAAAGAATGGGCCCCAGATGTTTTTAATCGAACCCTGGGAATCTCCGGCAATCTCTCAATGGAGGAAAGCGGAGTGAGTGGACAGTAAGGACAGAGGAGATCTTGCAAGTAACAGGGTCCCTGCTCATGTAGGGCTTTATAGGTCAGAAGACCAACCCTGAAGGTGATGCACCACTGCACTAGCAGCTAGTGCTGTCTGCAGACCACAGGCACAAAGTGACTGGTCCTAGAAGAGCCAGTCAATAGCCTGGCTGCTGCATTCTGCACCAGCTGCAAGTGGCGGATATCAACCCCCAGTAGCCCTAGGTAGAGGGCATTGCAGTAGTCAAGGCGGGGGGGTCACAAAGGCATGGACCAAAGTTGGAAGATCATCGGGTGGAACCAAGTGCTTTACCCGGGCGATGTTCCTCAGATGGCAAAATTAGGTCTTGACAACGGCTGACACCTGAGATTTTAGAGTCAGATCGCTATTAAAAATAACACCCAGGCTCTGCACCCAATCAGAGGTAGTCAGCTGAACACTCCTGAGACAAAACCCAGAGGGCTGTCCAGCCAACAAACCTGCCTACTGACAGTCTGGGTCCACAACCAACACCTCAGTTTTAGCCGAGTTCAACCGCAGCCAGATAGAACTCATCCAGTCCTGTATCTTGGAGAGGCAGTTGTTAAAGACCGAGGGGATTCCATCCTGCTTGGGCACAAAGGACATGTACAGCTGAGTATCATCTACATAGCAGTGAAAACCCAGACCGTACCACCTACTAATGTCTTCTAATGGCAGCAAGTACACTGGGAACAACATGGATAACAGAATAGAACCCTGCAGTACCCCTCAGGATAGGGGGAGAGGGGCAGAGGAATAAATTCCAGACACTACTCTCTGAGTCCTACCCTTGAGGAATGATCGAAATCAGCTAAGGACCGTCCCAGACAATCTACAGATGAACTGCAGGTGCTCCACTAGCACACCATGGTCCACAGTATCAAACGCTGAAGAGAGATCAAGGAGGACTAAGATAGAATGATCCCTCCAATCCCTCACTATTAAGGGATCATCTAGCACCCGAACAAGGGCCATCTCAGTGCTATGTCTATTTCTAAATCTGGACTGTAGAGGGTCATAGACCTCATGGATGGACAGATGATCATCCATCTGCAGCGCAACCACCTTCTCAATAACCTTACCCACAAGGGGCAGGTTAGAGACAGGTCTGTAGTTGGTCAAGCAGTCCAGTTCAAGGGAGGGCTTTATAAGGAGTGGTCATACAACTGTCTCCTTTAGGGGGTCAGGAAAGACCCTCCTCTCCAGTGACCTCCAGACTATCCCGGACAGGACCAGGCCAATCTCATCAATGCAGCCTACAAGGAGTCGTGTTGGACCCAGATCCAAACTACAGTAGGTTGGCCACAAAATCTAGATAATCCTTACGAAGTCAGTGATCTCTGGCTGGCTGAAGTCAGACCAGGAAAACTGAGTGCTCACAACCTCCTACTGACCTCCACAACATCCAATAGAGGGAGCTGGATAGATCCCAGATCTGATGGTGGCAACCTTATCTGCGAAAAACTGAGCACTCATCAGACAGAGCTCTTCCTGGCTGAAGACTGATTGAATTGCACAATCTGTCAATGGTCTGGAAAAGCTGAGCCGGTTGATTTTGTGCCATGGCAATCTCCCTGGGCAGGAATTCTGCTTTCTTATGGGTGATTGCTGATTGATAGACTGTATAATGGTCCATCAATCTAAGCCTATCATCCTCCAGACCTGTTTTGCGCTAGTGTCTCTCTAACCTTCGACCCACTCTCCTCAACTCTTTCAAGGTCCTGTCAAACCACGGGGATCTTGGGCGAAGAGTGAGGGGGCGAATGCGGACAGAACCTATGGAATCCAGGGCCTCTGTCACCGCCTTATTATAGGCTTTTACAAGATCCCCTGGATTCAAGCATTCACTTGAGATACCCACTAGGTCCTGCACCACCATTAGGCCATCTGGGGTCATGCCCCTTAAAGGGTGGTACCTGATCATCTCTGTAGGGGCAGGCCTATTGAGGTGAGCCACAAAACTGAAACCTATAGTGTGATGGTCAGACCATCCAACCAGTTCCACCACCAAGTCAGAGATCTCTATCCCCAGGAGGAATACCAGGTCCAATGAGTGACCACAAATGTGGTGGCTGCTCCCCGCTTGCCCTCCACTTGCCTGCCACCCTTAGCTGGCCTTAATTTTATAGGTAGGGGGTTACACGTGATGTAGGCAGGGTTCTGGTGGTGTTCCCCCTCTCCCCCATCTCCTTTCTTTACCATCTGCAGGTTGTACTGCATCTCCACTAGATGTCACCCTTATCTTTTTATTACCCTTTCTATTCCTAAGCATATATTACAGTGAAGCCAACCAGGATGAAGACCAACTCTGCAGAATTCTGCAGTTGAGTTACTGCAGCAAACAATGCAATTTCAATGAGAGTTAATCCCTTTTGTCATGCAGGAAACCTGTGACACTGTGCTTCACCCTGGCGGACTTCAGTGTACTTATATGTTTTCTGTTTCTCTCTCATGCAGTGAATCATTTCCTCCTGGTTGTTCCCAGACTCTTGCTACCTCACTCGTTCTGGATGCTCATCCAGTTCTAAACTAGGTACCTTCCTAGTTACTTGTGTTAAGTTCCTTAACTGTCTTAATTCCTTAGTCATCTCCCTCCGATTCTCTTATCATTCATACAGTTTTGTACCCTAGTCCCCTGCTCCAGTTGCTATCTACCCTAGTCCCTTCTTATATCTCCCCCTAAAATGTTTCATTCAGTCCCCTTGACTGATATGATGGCTCGATTTGATATGTGCTTCCTTCCTTTTTTGTTTTTTACCCTACTCGCCCTAGACTCTCTATCCCTATTTACTGGGACTTCCGAGACTTCTTTATATCAGAATGATGCCCCCTTAGGGGACTTTAACTACCCCAACATGCTGGCGGAGAAATCCTCCACTCCAATTCCCCTGGTGTACCTTAGCTCTAAATTCATAGGGCTATTTCAAAGGCACATGTTACACAGGAAATTTACTTCCACTGTGATCATCTCTCAAGCCATTGTGCTTGCTATGTTATGGGTTATATTGCTATCCATTACCTTAGCCAGAGACATCGAGCCAAACCCTAGCCCTACAGCCAACTTAAATCAATCTAATTCTTGCTCTTCCCACCTTTTCCCCCATCCTAATGGCTTAATCTTTGCCCATCTTAACATCCGTAGTCTTACTGCCAGTCTCCCTGAATTGGAGGCTTGGGTACAACTCAACAATCCTGACATCCTTGCCCTATCTGAAACTTGGTTGAAGCCCTCAATACCTGATCTAAATTGCACTCTACCAGGCTATAATACTCTCAGAGCTGACTGACCTACCCCCAAAAGAGGTGGCGGTCTGGTTCTGTACTATAAGTCTTACATTAATGTTTCTCTCATTCCTAGCTTCCCACTAATTAATTGCGAGGTACTACACTCAATTCTCCTCCTTGGTGGTGCCAAGAAGCTCCACATCGTCTGTGTATACATATCCCCTAGAAACAGTAAACTTTGTCTTGAGGAACTCACATAGATGATTCCAGCTGTGTCCAAGAAAAATGAAGTGATCTGCTTAAGGGATTTTAATCTCGACTGGCTCAGTCCCAACTCCTCTCTCCTTGCCTCCACTATCAGCAAGGCTAACCTTTTTCAACTCATCTCATCACCTACTAGGACCTCTCAGAATGTCCTCAGCCACAGTCTCATTGACTGGATCCTCACCAACTGGAAGGACAGCTTCTCTTCAGCTGGGGTTCTGCCCAACTCAGTTAGTGATCACTGTCCAGTCTATTGCATGAGGGGGTACTCCCCTCCATCCAATCCCCCCAAAGTATTATCCTTTTCTAACCTTTCTAAACTCAACTCTGCTACATTCCATCATGACCTAAAATCTGTAGACTGGTCTCCTCTTTTTATAACCAATGATATCAACCAAGCAACTGATTGCTTTAATGCGACATTACTCTCCCTGCAGAATAGGCATATTCCACTCTCAACACATAGGGTCAGATGGAAGGTCACCAAGTGGCTTAAGCAACCTCTCCTGCAATTGCTGAAGCATAGGGACAAATTATGGTCAAAATGGAAATCCTCCTCTCTACAAGCCTATTTCAATGAGTATCGCACCTTGTGCAACACCCGTAAGAAGATTTGTTCTGCCAAAAGCAATTACTATCGTAATCTCCTTAGTTCCCCTGCCGCTGCTCCAAGGAGATATTGGACACAAATTAATGAGATTATGGGAAATAATAAGCCGCAAACTCCCAATGACATGCTTATTAATGACATCCATTGCAATAACTCTCACACTGTTGCCAATGCCTTTAACTCCCTCTTTACTAAGGTTCCTAACATTTCACCTCCCTCTTCTCACAGTTCCCAGGCTCCTCCTCCAGTTCCTCTTGATGCACCTCCTGATTTGGTGCTTTCTCCCGTCACGTGTCAGAAGATTCTAAAGTTACTAAAAACCATTCCTACTCATGGTAGTGCTGGGCTGGACAGACTTGAACCGAGGATCCTAAGACTTGCTGCATCTCTTCTAGCTACCCTTCACTTGACTCTTCAACCTGTCCATCAGCACCACCACTGTCCCTAGGCCTGGAAATCTGCTAAAACTATCCCTGTGTTCAAGAAAGGCAACCCTAAGATTCTGTCTAACTACGGACCCATTGTGTTATCGCCTATGCGTAGTAAATTATTGGAAAAGTTAATCCACTGCCAGATCTCCACTCACTTACTCAATTTCAAACATCAGTTACCTGTCCTGCATGGTTTTAGGGCTGGACATAGTATCACAAAGCTCTTACCCAATTCACTAGTGAGGTTAAGTCCAACAGGGATAAAGGCTTGTGTACTAGTGCTGTGTTCATAGACCTTACCAAAGCATTTGATTTGTTTAATCACCCCTTGCTACTAAGTAAGCTGCAAATGCTTGGTGCATCTGGACCTACCTTATCCTGGATCAGCAGCTACCTAGACAGTCAATTGCAATCTGTCTCTGTCTTCAAAGTTCTCTCATCCCATCCCTATCTCTTGCGGCATCCCACAAGACTCCATTCTTGGCCTCTTGCTCTTTTGTTAACAATAGTCCTACCTTCTTACCTCACTGTCATATCATTATGTATGTCGATGACTTGGTACCCTACACTGCGCAAGGTCCATTGCTGACATTAATAATCATCTATCATCTGCGTTCCAGAAACTTCAATCCTGGTTCATCTCTAACTGTATCCATTACTCGACTTCTCTTATCACATTAATGAGGTATACAGATCAGTTAATTTGAAGATTGGTGCCGCTTACAGAGTATGCCACTCCCTCACCCCTGCTGCCAGGATCTCGGTAGCTAGGGATGTCCTGCTTCCTAGGCTCCTGTATGCTCTCCCTATCCTTTCCCAGGCAAGCGCTGGTGTACTTCGTAAGTGGGACACCACCTCTAACAACATTTGTAGATTTGCCCTATCGGCCACTTGCCTTACTCACCATTGCCTGCTCTTCTCTGCCTTGCACTGGCTCTCACCCAATGCCCTTTGCTCCTATTCACTGGGATGTTTCATTGACTCAATGACCAGAAATCCCCATCCTGACTTGCTGAGGGCTAGGCTTGTCCCTACGCTTCACTCCCACCTTCTGAAGTCTTCAGTCTCCTTACTGCTCCAAGTCCTGCACTGCACTATAAAAATGGGTGAGCAAGCATTCTCACATTTTGCTCCCAAATTGTGGAATTCCCTTTCTTCCCATATAAAGTGCTCCTTATCTCATCTCTCCCTCAAGAAGGCACTGTTCTCTCACCTTTTTGCACTTGATACTTGTGACTGCACTTAATTTGTGCTTAGCTTTCTATTCTTGCCTTCTGCTTGCCGTGACTACTGAGATCTCAGAATTTACTGTGTATGTACTGCCTTGTCTTCGTTCTGACACCCCAGCCCTGTGTGATTGGTTTGTTTCTTTCATGCATAATCCCTGACTATCCCTGCATGGATAACTGTTGTATGCTGTCTGAGATTGTCTGTATGTTACAATATACTGTTTGAACAAATGTATTTTAAACTGTCCCGGATTGTGCCTGAAAATAGGCAGGGCTATTGCCTTAAGCACTTACTAGGTTAAAAGAAGCAATAAATAAATAAATGTGGGTCGAGGAGGTAATCACCTGTGTAAGGCCCAACGAGGTCATCAATTGGATGAAGTCTTATAATATTACAGACACATACATACCACACTGCACTACATATAATATTACAGACACATACACACAGCACTACATATAACGTTAAGACATGTACACACAGCACTACATACAATACTCTTTTAAATATTGGGGTCATGAACGATGACACCTTCTCTTTCTCTTTGCACATAGACCAGATAGTTAAAATTGTAAACTCTCGACCAGGTGTTCTATACAGGCACAAACAATATTTGATGCCTGCTGCACTCTGCCTCTCTAGCTCCAGCTCAATACTGTCAGTAATAGACTATGGGCTGGTGGTATACAGTGCAGCCTCGGACACTGCACTCAAATGGGTGGCCACAGCCCTCAATAAGGCTTGCAGACTTACTCTAGGGGGTGGATAATCACACCCACACAGGTGAGCTATATGAGCAAACCAAATGGCTCAAGCTGAATAACAGAATAAAGTACCAGATATACCTTCTCGGGGAAAAAAGCACTGCTAGGACAAGCACCCCACTGTATCCAAAATCTCCTCCAAGTGGCTTGCTCCCTCTACATCATGAGGGGCAAAGCTAGGAATACACTCAGTGTTCCACAAAGAAGGACATGTCTTGGCCAGTGCTCTTTTGCATATATTGCCCCTCACTGGCTAAATGAGATCCCAGCCAAAATAAATAAGATAGCAATCCTTTAAGCCTTCAAGTTGGAAATGAAACAATACCTAAGTAAATCCAGCACTTGCACCTGCATGTTTTGAATTTGACCACCCAATTACAGCTAGTGGCCCTTACATACTCCCTAAAAAAAACCCATTCTTGACCGGGAAACCTCTATTACTATTCATTTTTATTCACCCTATACACTCTCACCCACTAATATCTCCTCCCCCAACTGCTGCCTCACCCCTAATTCCTCTGAGCCCTTAAGGTCTGACTTACACTCTGCCTCACTAACCTAATCTAACCCCTGCCGACTTCACTCCAATAACCTGCCTCCCCTACAACATGGTCACCCACATACCTCCCTCCACCAGGCTCCTCACTATGTCTACCTTCTGTACTTTGTCACACTCTGCTCACTTTGGTCAATGGTAACTGAACCCACTTATGACAAATGCCAGTATGATTGGCTGCTGATATTCCGATTCAATGTCTAACTGCTTTGTATAATGTGCTGGTTGCTGTTTGATTATGTTTCTTGAGTCTTTTTATATGTGGTTTCCTACCAATGTAATGTCTTGCACTGACATGGAACCTTTGTAAATAAGCACCTTGATCAAAGGTTATATCTGAACAATTTTAAATAAAAATAAAATAAATAAATAATATTACAGAAACATACATACCACACAACACTACATATAATATAACAGACACATACACACAGCGCTACATATAATATTACAGACACATACATACAGCACTACTTACAATATTACAGACACATACATACCACACAGCACTACATATAATATTACAGACACATACATACCACACAGCACTACATATAATATTACAGACAAATACACCCGGCACTACATATAATATTACAG
Organism: Neoceratodus forsteri; assembly: GCA_016271365.2. Taxonomy (NCBI): domain Eukaryota; kingdom Metazoa; phylum Chordata; order Ceratodontiformes; family Ceratodontidae; genus Neoceratodus; species Neoceratodus forsteri. The sequence goes on from CM028129.1 coordinate 129,476,684, forward strand.
ACACATACATACCACACACTGCTACGTATAATATTACAGACACATACCACACAGCACTACATATATTACAGACACATACACCCAGCACTACATATAATAATACAGACAAGAACATACCACACAGCGCTACATATAATACTGTATTAGACACATACATACAGTACTACATACTGTATATAGATGCAGGCACAGCACTACATACAGATGCACACAGTACTAATGCAGATTTAGTCAAGAGGTGAGTAGGAGCTGCACAGTAAATGGGAATTGTTTGTTGGGTGGGGATTTAGTCAGGAAGTGGGCAGGAGTTGTAGCAATGGATGGGAGCTGTTAGTCAGGCTTGAGATTTAGTCAGATGTGTAGGATTTATGCAATCAGCTGGAGATGTTTGACAGGCTGAGGAGTTAGTTGAGAGGTGGGCAGGAGCTGGGTAGCAGGTGGGACTTGATTCAGGCTTGGTGTGAGTCTCAGGGGCTGCTTAGTGGATGGGAGTTGTTTTGGCCTGGGTGGGAGATGGGAGGTGAGTAGGGACTTTAACAGTGGCCTAGAGTTCAGTGTTGGGCTTAGAAGAGGATGGGACTTGTGAGTTCCAGTCAGGGAATTATCTGAGGCTTGCAAAATTACATAGTTTGTTTAGCTAGATCAGTGGTGTGGAACACTGAGGTATCCACTCGGCATGATGGCCACCTGGGTTCACACCACACAGCTAGGAAAACTGGACCAAGGACCAGTGGGGAGGGCAAGGAGCATCTGTGCAGATGCTCTCCTCCCTGTTTGGGAGGGACTGATGCATACTGCTCCTACAGTGACTCCTTGTAGTGGCCCATTGGAGGCTCGATTTGCAGTATGGATGACCACATGATGGTGCACATCTCCCCAGAATGTTGCAATGTTTGCACACATGTGGGAGGTGGGCTGGGGTATGGGTGAGAGTGAACACAGAAAAACAACCCTGTTCCAGGTGAGCCAGATGATGGTCCTTTGCATCCTCTTCAGACCACCTGATCCCACAGTGCCTGGCCTCACCCAGACCACGCTCCAGAGATTAAAATGCTCCTTAATAGGAGCATACCTGCTCTGGTGGCAGCAGAGAGGCCCCTTGCAGGGGATATGCCAGATTCCGGGGAGGGGGGATCTGGAGGTGAGAGCCTGGAAGTGAGAAGTTATTCTGGCAGGCAGCAAGGGTTGGGAGTCACTATTTAGAGTGTGCAAGCATGGGAGTGCCTTTATTTTGTAGCAGGCAGCCAGTCATAGAAAAGGGCACATTTGTGCTGGTTGCCATCTTGTTTTGACAGTAAGATGCATGCAAGAATTCGGTGATGCATATTGGTGGTAGGAGGGTAGATGTTTGTGGGTACTGTCAGCAAGGGGGGATTAGTTTTCTTTAAGTGCAAATGAGTGCAAGCTGGCCCAGTGGCATGGAGGGATGCGGCATGCTGCATCTTACCTCTCACCATGTTGGCAACCCAAGTTTGGGGGCGAGCTCGGGGCACCGGGGTTTGGCTGGGATGGAGAGGATTGAGCATCCGATAGACTGCTCTCCTCTCCTGGGGATGGGGAGGGATGCCATCTTGCTCCTTGGCTGCCATCTGGTGGAAGCTAGGTGGCAGTGCCAGAGTTTGAGTGCCATGCAAGGGAGGGGATGCAGTTCTATAGCCTGCACGTGCCTCCACGCATGCGCACTTGTGTGCCAGGTTTAAGGGAGAAAAAGGGAAAGCCCCAGCTACATGAAGCCCTGCATGCCCCTGTTCCAGCATTGTCACCTGACCACTACCCCAATTCTGGATGAGAGTCACCTGGGGGGGGGACCACAGCTGAAACAAATTAAAGAAAGTTGCACCCAGTAAGTCAGTTGATGCAAGGTCTGGGGTGTGCTCCCCAGACTAAAATCAAAGTCCAGAAAGACCTGCACTCCAGAGCAAGAAGCGGCAACAAACACAGTTGTGAATTTAAAGATGAATTAACATTTATTGTGTCACTCTGAGTGTTCAAATTAATTCAGTTCAATACAATACAAATGAAACAGAAAGCTAACAATACATCGAGGTGCACACTGCCCCAGCAGATCACTCGGCTAGAGCTTAATCAGGGAGTGCTGTACTCATGTTGAAACCACACATACAGTATTTAGCCAATCGCAGCATATTAGTGGCATCATAATAAATGGCTGCAATGTAAAGTAACGTCATTTTTTATGCAATTTATAGGGCATAATCTTGAGTGGAATAACAATGAATGGTCAAAAACACAAAATACACATATCACAAAATAACTGTTTCTCCTATAACATAATAAAGTAACTAATAAGCAAAAAATGTTTATTAATGCCATTCAAAAATACATAAATACCAATATCACTGGGAAAACATGGCCAGATAGTAAAGCACAAGTTGTTATACCTGGTTGTTCTTCTTCTGATTTATTATCTGGCCACATTAGTTGCTTTATTATGTTATAGGAGAAACAGTTATTTTGTGATATGTGTATTTTATGTTTTTGGCCTTTCATTGTTATTCCAATCAAGATTATGCCCTATAAATTGCATAAAAAATGATGTTACTTTACAATGCAGCCATTTATTATGATATCATTAATATGTTGTAACCGGGCTATATATGTGTGGTTTCAACATAAGTACAGCACCCCCTGAGGAAGCTCTAGCAGAGCGAACCGCTTGGGCAGTGAGCATCTTGATATAGTGTTAGCCCTCTGTTTCATTTATATCAGATTGAATTAATTTGAACACTCAGAGTGACACAATCAATGGCAATTCACCTTTAAATCCACAACTGTGTTTGTTGCCGCTTTTTGCGTGGGAGTGTGGGTCTTTCTGAACTTTGGGGGGCGGGGAAGACCGCTCTCCCATTCCTGGCCTCACCATGGAGGCAATCCATGGGAGAATTTCTGAGGTGGGTAGGTGGGGGGTGGCAGGGAGAGCTGAATAGGCTGCAGAGACAACCCGACAGAAAAAAGGAATATGGAAAGAAAAGCGCAAATGAGTGCATAGATGGTGGCTGGCCATGCAGGTGGGCAGGTTGTGCCAGGTGGGAGTTTTTTCAACTTAAAATATCATACTGTGGGTGCTGGGGGAGGATGGTGGGACTGAGTTTTCCAACACAGGGTGGGGGGACGGGGGCCTTGGATTTAAGGATTTGGGCTTGGGAAGATGATGGGGAATTGTTTCTAATTTTTTTTTGTTATTACATCCCCCAATACCTGAAGACGAATACCTGAATATTTGTGACCCAAATAGAATATTTGGCCTAAATATCTGGGATAAGGTATTCACACAACCTTATTAACAAGCATTTGTCAATGCCAAATGTTCTCTCGCTGGCATTAGCTTTGGTAGTGCCAGAGGAAGAGATGCATAATAGGAATGGCAGTGAAGTATTGAAGTCACGCCTACCCATCCCTCACCCTGTAGAGAGCGACAGGCATTGGGGTGTGCCTTTGGGTCGTCAGCTATAATGCTCATGACATTGTACATTACCCTACCCTGTAGACACTGACAAGTGTCGTGGTGTGCTTTGGGGTCTTTGGGCATCATACTTACCCCATTCCATAAGGAAATACGCTGAGATGGGTGCAGTACAGGAGAATGGGGTGAATTTTGTGGCCGAACAGTGCAAGGCACACCACGATGCCCGTCAGTGGCTGCAGGGTGGGGGTTGGGGTGCAATGGCGTGAGCATTACATGTGATGATCCCAAGTCACAGCCCTGGTGCCTGTCAGGCCTGTACCGGGCGGGGTGCTACAGTTGGAGACCCTAACACCGTAGGGGTGCGGTTGTATTTTCACTCCAGATTTTCAACATGGTCTGTTTGTGAGGCCACCTCATGAGAAGCGGCACAATCAGTTTGTGAGCTGAAAGGTGGTTTTTGAACAGCGGCTATGCCATTTGGCGACACAGGGACAAAAACACATTTTGGGCAGGATGTAGAGAATGGCAACTGTATTGTTCATGAGGAAGCGTAAAAAAATGGCAGCACTGAAAATCTGGAGTGAAAATATGAAAAATTGGTGAAGTCATTAGCATGCATAGAAACTGCGCAACACACGGCCGTAACCCAATTATTTGTGGGAGCTTGTTAGCCACATTTTTAACATAGGCATTTTGGGACCTGCCCTCATGAACAGTGATGCTGTGATTTTGTTAATCAGTCCCAAAAGTTGATTTCCCACAGTGACCACGCCATTGTGTGCTACAGGTGCAGAAACACATTTTGGGCAGGATGTGAAAAATGACAGCTGTACTGTTGATAAGGAGGTGTGAAAAAATGTCAGTGTTGAAAATCTGGCATGAAAATATTGCCAAATTTGCGAAGTTACAAGGGTGCGTGGAAACTGTGCAACGCAAGCTTGCAACACTGTCATTTTATGGACTTTCGGCAGCAAATTTTCAACATGGGCATTTTAGGACCTCTGCTCATGAACAGTGTCACCGTCATTTCCTCACACTGTCCCAAAAACTGATTTCGCATAGCGATCGTGCAATTCTGCACCGGACTTGCGAAAATACATTTTGGCCAGGATATGTAAAATGACAGCTGTACTGTTCATAAGGAGGTGTGGAAAAATTCCAGTTTTGAAAATCTGGAGTGAACATTTTACAAATTCACGAAGTTACGAGCGTGCATGCAAACTGCACAACGCACGCTCGTAAAACGCTCATTTTATGGACTTTCGTCACCAAATTTTCAACATAGGCATTTTAGGACCTCTGCTCATGAACAGTGTCACTGTCATTTTTATAATGTGTCTTGAACACTGATTTCCCACAGCGACCGCACTATTCTGTGCCGGGAGTGCAAAAACACTTTTCAGCCAAGATGTGAAAAATGGCATCTGTACTGTTCACAAGGAGATGTGGAAAATGACAGTGTTGAAAATCTGGTGTCAAAATATTGCAAATTCGCGAAGTTATGAGCGTGCGTGGAAACTGCACAATGCACGCTCGTAAAACAGTCATTTTTTGATTTTTCCCACCAAATTTGAACATAGGTTCTTTTTAGAGCTCACTAGTGAACACTGGCATTGTCTATTTCGTTAATCAGGTCCAAGGTGATTCCGCAGTGACCGCAAAATCACCTTTTGGTACTGATTAACACCATCACAATGCCAGAATTCATGAGGAGGGGTCCCAAAAATCCCATGTTGAAAATTTGGTGCAAAAATTCCAAAAAATGCCCGAGATATGCATCAAAGTTAAAAAGCAACAACTATTTATTCACATTATACAGCTTACTGGCATTTCTTCAATTCGTGGTCAGCTTTGAAGAGTGCAGACGTGTTCCCAGTCCACCGAAGATCATCGCGCCGAGCTCTGGAAGTAAGTATGGGAGTAGGGGTTTGGGAGGCAGGGTGCACAGTGGATGGGTCGTGGTTGTGGGAGGGGCAGAGAGCGGCGAGGGACTTTTTGTTTTACAGGGTTTAAAAAAAGACATTGCGGGATGGTTTTCTTTTTCAGGTGGGATTTGGCACACTGGGGTGGGCTCCCAGCATGCCACCTCAGTGTTTGTGGGTGGGGGTGCTTAGCCGACGGGATTGGAGCACCCCCATCAGCACATACTGAAGGGGGTTGCTTTGGCAGATGGGGATTGGGCAACTCGTTGGCACACAATGAAAGTGAGTGAATGAGCCAAGAGGATTAGGCGCCCCCCTTGGCACATAAGAAATGGGGAGGAGAGTGCATGATGCAGATGGAGAGTGGTCTCCCCTGTCAGCAAAATACAGGGGTAAAAGCCAATGGGGATTGGACCCCTGTCGGCAAAGAAAAAACTGTTGGGGATGCATGATGCTGAGAGGATTGGGCACCTTCGGCAATCAACAAAGGGGGGACATTATGCCGACAGGGAGTGGGCTCCCCCATGGCATTGTGACAGGCAGCAGCTGAGGCAGTCACTGCCACCATGTTGCCTGCACCATGGGAGGCGTGTTATGGTCATGCTGCATGAGAGCTTCACTCTCATTGCACTGGACCTTTCCTTTGTTATGGTGGCCACATTAGGCATGCGTGAGGTCAGCACCTGCTGCTGCCTGACTGGGGAATGAGGGATGCACCTTCTGATATGTGCCCTGCATTCGTCCAACAGTGACCGCGCCTCCAAATCTGCTACTACCGCAAGATGATGGCTGACGCGCAAGCGTGCAAGCTAACATAAAAAAGGATGTCATCATCTTGCCCTCCTGACAACAGTCAGTCACACCTGCACTGAGTTCCACTCCTGCTCAGCACAGGGCAGTCAAGCACCAGGATGGCATACAGCCCCCCCGGAGGAAAAAAAAAGCATCCCCTGGTATGTTATATCCACCTCCTTGGGGCCCAAAGCAGCTAACCTGGCCTCAGAGTGTACACCTTTTTTAATATGTAAAAAAAATAGCCATTTAACAAACATCATTTAATCTATGCACCCTGATCAGAGGAGCTGGAGGGTTGTCATTTTGTTTTTAAAGCAGCAATTCCTTCTGCACTTCTGGTCAACCCCCCAATATTATCCTTGATGTTAGTTTTTGCATTCCAATCCACTCATGTGTCCCACGTTTCCATTTATATTCACCGTGTTATAGCTTTAGTTTTGTAACTTGGAGTCCGCAGTGTCCCATAAGGTCAGGGAGCATTGTCCGCTGCAAGCTAGCTCAAGCTTAGAACAAGAAAAGTGATGTAAAACAAACAGTGTTCAAGAGCAGCTCAGAACACCAATGAAAACCTTGCACTGCCATATGTAAAGGAATTCTACTTTTATTATTTTAGGTCTAAAGCATTTTTAAAGTAGAATCCAAATGGGGGGAAAAAAGGGCATCTTCTAAGACAGGAGAAAAATTGCTATCCAGAAATCAATGGAGTAGTGTAGGTACAACATGTTCAATCTCAACTTTTTATTTATCGTTTCATTTTATAATTTGGTTACCCAGGACAGCTTAGCCGAGATGCATCATCTCGTTTCCACTGGGGTCATGGTTCCACCCATTTCCACAGCTGGATAAACTGGAGTACTGGGTGGTTAAGTGGCTTGCCCGACTTGGTAAGTCACGTTAAAAAAAAAAAAAAAAATGTATAGAGGACGTGGTAAATAAGGGCATAATACACTGCAGTGAAATGCGACAAATCCAAGATCACACTATCAGTATTTGATACTATTTGGCTCTAGTGGGGTTTGAACTTGCAAGCTCTTGGTTTTCAAGCCACTGTGCTCTAACCACTGGACCAGACTGTCTCCATTACATAAGCTGCTGCATTAATGGGAACTTGGTACAAAATTACTACATTTCTGATCCTTGCATACAACACCACAAGTTCAGATGTGTGTGTGGGGGATTTGGGCAGCAGGATTCATATCCTGATCCAGGAAGAAGGAAAACTGACTAGCTGGCATGACTTTTGCTATCCACTAGATGTCAGTAAGACCCAGGGAAACAGTCAGCTTGCATGCCTCTCTCTCCCTCCCTCCAAGTGTACCAAATACCTGACTTACAATCCATGTCACTCTTGTTTATGTAACTTTTTTTTCCCCCAATTGTTTAACCAGGTGAGACACACTAAGCTGAAAGCTTTTTTACAGGTGCAACCTGGGAGCACAGGGAAGTTAAGTGACTTGCTCAGGGTCACACAGTATATGCAAGTGGGGGCTGTGGGATTCAAACCCAGGTCTCCAGAGTTGCAGCTCAGAGCCTTAAACCACTGCACTATACTGCCTCCAAACTTAGCTGGGTTTGGATGCCTATTGCCTTCTGTTGTGCTATTGGGGGCAAGGAAGTTCATATAGTCATATTAGGGAGGAGGGAGGGAAAGCCACCACCAGATATGGTCAGAGGCCGAAACCAAGTATATGATTTACGGGGAGACTGGATGGGCCTTGCGCTCATCTGCTGACAATTTTTATGTTTCTATGTTTCTATTAGCCAACATACCTCTCAAGTATCTCATGTTAAGAGGGGCATTCCCCATTTTACCCCTTCAAAAGTCCTGTCAAAAGTCAGTGGAGTCAGTACTGTCCCTGATGTACAGTGAGAAATTCAGGTACGGGGTCATAATGTCACAAGACATTATGTCACAGCAATATACCATGCTGCCAATACAGAGCAATATATTGCCAGTGGCATATGTCTTTGTTTTTGCGGTTGGCTGTGTCCCCCTAACCCTTCCCCAACTAAAACAACTAAATCTGGGAGAGGGCTTAACAGTTAAATTCGCACAAAGTGCAAAAAATAAAAAAACTCCATGCATCTGGGACTGGGAATCAAAACCCGGTCCCAAATGCACTGTCTGCCTCCCTTGCAGCCTGTGGCTCATCCTGTCAAGCCACAGCAGCTGCTCGCTGGCCCCCTGTCCCAGCAGAGGTCTTATCCTCTGCCTGAGAAGAGTGAGAGCGTGCACTACCATGCATACACTCTTTTGTGGTTTTGTACCCTCTCACTCTTCACCCACCATGCTGTTCCTGTTGTGGGGTTTTGTCATGCATGATGAAGTGTGCGACATACTGACCCAGTAGGAGAAATTCATATGGCTTGTCACTGAATTAACTGCACCATTTAGGAGCATGAGAGTCCTTGTTTCCACAGATTTTAATTTCTGTTGCTTATTTAATATTTGACTGAGAAAGGCAAAGTGAGCTAAAATTAATTTCCTGGTGCTGCTGTGTAACCCCCCCCCAGGTAAGGCTTACCTTGTCTGCCCCTGGGGAGCTCCGTTCTTGCTCCCAGGGCCCCCCTCTGCCATCCCACCACCAGTCACTGGTCCGGTGGTCATGTTGGGACTCCATCTGGCTCCCGTGGTGTTTTTAATCCTTTGAAGCTGGAGAAGCAAGTCGCAGAGCCGCCACACTGAGTTTTTCTCCTCAGAGCAAGCTGCTGGTCTGTGCATGCGCAGTAGCATATTCTGGTGTTCGGGACGGTATAGCAGCCATTCTAACACCTCTCTGGTGGTCACAACCATTAGGTTATGTTAGTTGGGGGTTGGACACTCGAAGAAGGCATCTCAACAGGGGCTCAAGTGTTTCAATAAAGAGCGCCAATGAGCACTGTAGCTTGGGGGGTTGCATAATAATGAAGTTGACATAAATATTAATGTGCTGCCTGGCTGTCTGGGGGGGGAACTATATGAAACAGAACTAGTGACAGACAAACTGAACTGCATGAAAATATAACTAGGCAGCCGGACAATAGTAGACAAGGGCTGCTATCAGTCAATGGGGCAACTGTGTTTAAGAACTGCACATTTTGGCTGCAGGATCACTTAGAAGTGGAACCGCTATTAAAACTATGTAAAACTGTATACTTTGGCAGTCATCTTTGGTACTCTGACACCTATGGACAGCCAATCAATAACTTAGGTGCCCAAAAGACAGAGAACTGACTTATGGGAGAGGTGTAAACTTGATTTCGGGCACCAAAATCCATTTAACAACCAATAATCGAACTGGGCTAATGACTATTAATATTTGTGATTGTCAGCAGACTCTAATCAGAAGCCGGGATTTTTGTGTGAAACCCCTGGGACTTTGGGCAGTCTGTTCTGGGCTCTGTTTGAGTCAAGAGGGGTTCAGACTGTGTGTTGGAAAGGCAAGAGTTTTATTTTCTCAGAAGAAGCCAGAAGGGGCAGGAAGGAAACATATTCAATTCAGTGCTTTAGAGTAACTGGTAATTGCTATTTTTCTTTTAAACTTAGATTGTGGGCTTTTAGTGACACTATGCTTTCTTTGTTGTCTTTACTTACAATTGTTTTTGGGCTGTTGAAAATTTAAAACATAGTGGTGGTGTAATTCTGTGATGTCTTTAATTGCTGCAAATTTTATCTTGGCTTGTCTGACTGCCCTGTAGTTGGGTGAAGGGTGTTAATTGTCTGGCCTCTGACCTCAGCTATGTGATAACTGGAGGTGGGGCTTAGTCAGAGTTGAAGTAGCAAGCAGAGTTTTATTTTCTCAGAAGAAGCCAGAAGGGGAAGGAAGGAAACATATTCAATTCAGTGCTTTAAAGTAACTGGTAATTGCTATTTTTCTTTTAAACTTAGATAGTGGGCTTTTAGTGACATTATACTTTCTTTGTTGTCTTTACTTAGAATTGTTTTTGGGCTGTTGAAAATTTAAAACATAGTGGTGGTGTAATTCTGTGCTGTCTTTAATTGCTGCAAATTTTATCTTGGCTTGTCTGACTGCCCTGTAGTTGGGTGAAGGGTGTTAATTGTCTGGCCTCTGACCTCAGCTACGTGATAACTGGAGGTGGGGCTTAGTCAGAGTTGAAGTAACAAGCAGAGTTTATTTTCTCAGAAGAAGCCAGAAGGGGAAGGAAGGAAACATATTCAATTCAGTGCTTTAGAGTAACTGGTAATTGCTATTTTTCTTTTAAACTTAGATTGTGGGCTTTTAGTGACACTATACTTTCTTTGTTGTCTTTACTTATAATTGTTTTTGGGCTGTTGAAAATTTAAAACATAGTGGTGGTGTAATTCTGTGCTGTCTTTAATTGCTGCAAATTTTCGCCCCCTCCTCCCCTTCCCCAACTCTTAATTATATGTCCTGTTAAATCTGATTGATAGGAGCTAAACATAGTGTATAGTAAGGGTGTAAGCAGGAGGGGCATAGGGGAAGAAGCCCACCTCAGCGAGCAAGTGTTTTGTCTCATTTATTTATTTATTGGTTTCTTTTTCTTTAAAAAAAAAAAATTATCTGAGGATCAGTGGCAGGATTTTTAGGACAGTAAATTAATAATAAGGAAGTAGGAGAGCTTCAGTAGCAGACAAGTAGTGGAATTGCAGTATAATGTGGGGAGGTGCAATGCAGTGGCTGTGGGCAGCCATATTCAGGCAGACCTTCTGGACACTGAGGTGCTGCCCGTCTGCATGCATCTCTCTGGACCGTGGATGAGGTAGCCAGACTCAGAGCGGAAGTAAACTGGGTCAGAGTACCATCACCCCTATCCAGGGACCACCCAGTCCAATGCAACTGCCTCAAAGGATGCCGAGAACGAGGAGCACTTGGATGACAGTGGCCCAGGGAGGGTTAGAGCAGTCAGGCAGAGGCACATCCCAGATCCTATTCCACTCAAGAACTCATATGCCACACTGGCAAATGAGGACAACCAAATAGAGGACCCAGAGAAGTGGAAGGAAAGGATGTGGAGGTTAGCCAGGAGGTGACCTCAGCGGAAAGCAGTGGACCCAGAGGAGGAGGAATCAACCTGGTGGGGACCCCATCATAAAAGAGGGATCCAGCCAGGAACACAGGAGGAGGACAGGGAGGTGAGGTGCCCACCAGGTGCCACGGCATGGAGGGATGGAAGGAAAGATCCTGGGGATCACTGGGAAGGCAAGAGGGAGGGTGAGCTGGATGTCATTATCCACCTAGGTACTAATGACCTGGCAAATGGGAATAAGGAAGTTCAGGAGGAGTTTAGGAAACTGGGAGGTCTCAAGCAAGTAGCTACTTCTGTCACTTTCTCAGAAATACTACCTGTGAGAGGCAAGGAGAGCATGGAGTGCATGCACCAGGAACTTTAACTCATGGTTGAAGAACTGGTGCTGTGAGGAAGGGTTTGGATTCATTGGTGACTGGGGACCCACCTGAGGGATGGAGGTTTGTTCAAGCTGGCCGGCCTGCATCCATCCTGGAGGAGATCCAAGCACTCAATGATAAGTTTAAATGCCTACATTGACAAGCATTTAAACCCAGCAAAAGGGGTGGCAGGCCAGCAAGGAGGAACTCTTGCTCACTCACCCCACGCTAGCAGTGGAACCAGTGAGCCAGAGGAGTGGCTATCTCTGCAAAGCAGTGTGCAAAAGATGGAGATTAGTGCCCAAGAGGTGGATAAGCAGAAAAGGGGCAAAATTCAGCAGAAGGGCAGACAGCAAAGAGAACCAGGGATAAATGACAACCAAGGAAGGGCTGGAGTAGAACAGTGAAACAGTCTAGGGAGGTCAAATCATGGAAAGCCATGTGTGCAAATGCCAGGAGCCTTAGCAACAAGATGGAAGATCTGGAGGCTGTCATGGTGCAGTCAGACCTGGACATTGTGGCCATCACTGAAACCTGGTGTAATGATAACCACGACTGGGAGATGGCCATACCTGGCTACAACATATTCAGAAGAGACAGAGCAGGCAGGAAGGGAGGAGGAGTGGCACTGTATGTGAAAAATGACATAAGGGCCACAGAGATCCAGGAGGAACAAATGGGGGAGAGATACTGTGGGTTAAGCTGGAAAGGAAAATGGGGACAGCCATCCGCACAGGTGTGGTCTATAGACCACCAGCCCAGGAGGAAGAAACAGATAGGGAGCTGATGCTAGCCATCCAAAGGATGGCAGACAAGGGTGAGGTAGTACTGGTTGGAGACTTCAATATTCCAGACGTGGACTGGAGCATCCAGCAGCAGCATCAACTAGGAGCAGATTTATCCTGACTCCTTCAGGGTGCCTTCAAGCAACTGGTCATGGAACCAACTCGGCAGAAGGCACACTGGACCTTGTGCTCACAAACAGGGACAGTGTGATGGGGTAACAGTGGGGAGCACCTGGGAAACAGAGACCACCAGTCATTGTGGTTTGAAATCACAGAAAGAGCAGAAACAACCACACAAAACACGATCCTGGATTTTAGGGGGCAGACTTTGGGAAAATGGGGATACTTGAAAGAGGCATTAAGGGAATGGGACAGGAATCAGGGGTTGAGGAACAGTGAGCAGTATTTAAAATGGGATTACAAGAACAACAGAATTATGCATTACAGGTTAGCAGAGGAAAAGGAAGAGGAGACCATTATGGTTTTCCAAAGAGGTAGCAAAGAAAGTGAAAGCCAAAAAGATTGCATTCAGGCAATACAAAAAGACACAGGCAGAAGGGGATCAGGAGAAGTACCAGGAGAAGCAAAGGAGGCAGGGAGGACAGTAAGGGAAGCCAAAGCTCAGACAGAAGAACACATTGCAAAATCATGGGTAGAGGGACAAAACCTTTTACAGGTACAAATGAAAAAAGAAAGACAAAGGAGGATAGTGAGACTGAAGGGGAGGATGGGGCTGCGTGGAGGATGACAACAGTAAAGATGACATATTGAACAGGTATTTCTGCTCAGTCTTTACTGAGGAAGAGGAGGGTAATGGGTCTGAAGGGAGTACAAGGGGTGAGAATGGTGCAGAAAAGGATGGAAGTCCTTACACGAGAAAGGGTCCTGAAGGAACTGGAAGTAATAAGAGTTGATAAAGCTAATGGGGCCAGATGGGTGCACCCCAGGGTCCTTAAAGAACTAAGAGAGGTGGTGGCTGAACCTCTGGCTATCCTGTTTAGCAGATCACTGGAAACAGGGAGGTACCCAAAGACTGGAGGACAGCAGATGTAGTCCCCTATACAAAAGTGGGAACAAAGAGGAAGCAGGGAACTACAGACCAGTCAGCCAACACCTCGGTAGTGGGGAAGATCATGAAGCACTACTGAAGGAGAGATTGGTGAACATCTGGTTGTCAATGACCACAGGACCCAAGGCAGCATGGTTTCACCAGGGGAGGTCATGTCAGACCAACCTCATTGAATTTTTGACTGGGTGACTAGGGAGGTGGATCAGGAGGGCAGGGACATGGCCTATCTGGACTTCAGCAAGGCCTTTGACACTGTGCCACATAGAAGACTATTACACAAACTGGGGAATATGGGTGTGGGCAGGACAGTAGTGGGTGGGTAACTGGCTGGGTGGCAGGACACAGAGGGGTGGTGGTAAATGGCTGTCACCCACAGAGGGAAGAGTGACCAGTGGGGTACCACAGGGATCAGTGCTGGGACCGGGTCCTATTCAACATCTTCATCAGTGACATGATTGGACCCAGAAGGCAGAATTTCACTGTTTGCTGATGACAAAAGCCTGTAACAGAGTAGACACACCAGAGGGTGTAGACAGAATGAGAAGTGACCTGCAGAAACTTGAAGAATGGTCAGGCCTTGGTAGTTGAAATTAATGCAAGAAGTGCAAGATAATGGCATAGGGCACAAAACCCTGGCACAATATATCAGTTGGGGGTGAGGATATAGCATGCACCAAGCAGGAAAGAGATCTTGGGGTTGTCATCTCTGATGACCTCAAGGTAGGGAAACAGTGTGACAAGGTAGCAGGTAAAGCAAATAGGATGCTGGGATGTATAGGCAGGGGCATCACCAGCAGGAAAAGGGAGGTCATAATTCCGCTATACAAGACACTAGTGAGGCCCCACCTGGAGTACAGTGTACAGTTCTGGAGACCATACCTACGTAAGGACATAGACAGGGTAGAGAAGGTTCAGAGGAGGGCAACAAAGATGGTGCATGGATTGCATCACAAGTCCTATGAAGACAGGTTGAAGGAACTGAACATGTACTCCCTGGAGGAGAGGAGGGAGAGAGGGGATATGATAGAGACATACAAGTATCTTACAGGGAGGAACAGGGTGCAGGGAAACACTATTTTTAAGCGAAAAAGATGTTCCAGGACTAGAGGGCATGGGATGAAGTTGGAGGGAGGACGATTCAGAGGAAACATGAGAAAGAATTTCTTCACAGAACGGGTGGTGGACAAGTGGAACACCCTGCCAGAGGAAGTGGTGGGGGCTGAAACAATCACGGGATTTAAGAATGCATGGGATAGACATAAAGGAATTCTGGAGGTCAGGGGTAAGGGGCAACAGACTTCTAGGAAAACAAACTGAACTTACAAGCTCAAATGGGCAGACTGGGTGGGCCATAGGCCCTTATCTGCCGACACTGTCTATGTATCTATGTAAGAGGCCTTTTACAGGACTTAACTGGTCAATTGATCAATTGTCTGAGAATTGGAAAAAGAGTTTTCTCTGGCTGAAAGAACTGTGGTGTTGCAGCTGAATATCCAAGGTATTTAGATGAAAACTCTTGGTGGTTTGGAGATCCAGTGTTGCAGTGAGCCTGCATCAGTATGGAGAACCCTGAGCCTGTGAAAAGGGTTAAGTGGAACTGTGTGTGCCAGCGCTAAATTGGGCATATTAGCCTGAATCTAAGGACATTTGAGGGAAAAGGTTGGCAGGTATCCAGAGCTCAGGAACCTGTTTGCTGAAATCCAGCTGTGGAAAGGTGGAGGTCCACTCCAGGGACTGTGCATCACTAGCCAAAATCCACTGGCAAGGTGGAAGTTAGAGAACTTGTTGCTGCCCACCAGAACTGCTTGCTTCTGTTCAGAAAAGGTGAAACTGTAATCTTCACAGCTGCAACTCGGAGCCAGGTAGGGAATCTGCAAAACCCTATCGAGTGAGGCAGACTGGGGTGCAGGGCGCCATGGGCACGTGCCTGAGTGCTAGGGCACTTTGGCCTCATTAGGGGACCTGGATTGTGAGGTTACTCCTGAGTCTGGGTTCTTTGTGGCCTGGTAGGCTTTGCATGTGTGCTCTGTAATATAGCCTACTTTGTGTGCAGAAGGTAACAAGCTGCAAGAACCTTCAAGCAAGTCCAAGGTCAACCAGTTTCTAGCCACTGCTTCATCTTCCAGACCAGTATTCACTGCCCATTTGCTTGCTGCCCCTTCAGAGTGGTTGTTCCTGGCTTTCTTAAACCCACTGTGGCAGTATCCCAGTTTCAGAGACTGCAGAACCAAGAGTAACCCAGGGCTTGCCCTGCCTCAGGGGAGTATTTCAAAGCAGCTAGTATATTTGGTAAAAGCTTACTCCAAGGGCTTCAATGCTGGCCAACCTGTGGCAACTAGCAGGCCTGGGTTATATCTGATACCCAGTCAGGACAGACAGGACATAGAAGGTTTGCACTGGTACCAGTGGGGTGGGCACCATTGTTGTTCTGGCCTATGGGCTTTGTTAACCCAAATAACTTTCTTTCCCCACAGCAATCCTGTGTCCATGTACCCCTTTCCCTAGCCCTCCCCCTAAAAAAAGCTGTGTTTTGTTATTTGCAATTCCTGTGTGGTGAGCATATTATTAGTTATAGCTATTAAGTGCATGTGTTCCTCTGTATTGGTATACAATGTGGTATTCAGTGTGTGAGGTGACTGGAAGGGGAGGTGGGTAAGTACAGCATCCCAGGGGGTTGTACTAGTCAAACACCTGGCCCACTGTTATTTTACTCTGAGTGGAGGCACCAAGCTATTTTACTTCCATTCTGGGATAGAACCCCCAATCACCATCACAACAGAACCCAGGCCCCTTAACCTGTGTGGTGGTCAACAGGCAGGGGTAGTAGCCCACTGGCACATGGTGCCTGGGCTATATCCAAGATATGAAAGTGTCCCACACTGTCTCCCACCTTTGGAGGAGTCAAGCGTGGAGCTCTGTCTTCATAAAGGAAGACCATGAGCCCCTGCCTGAAAATGGCATCAAGGCAGCTGTCAGGAGCATTTCTGAAATGAGGCAGCCAAGGGGGAACTGGATGGTAGCGGGCAACAAATCCTTTCACTTCTAGGTCACTGGTTCAGATCAGCACATGTTGGTAGTGGCTGAAAGGCATTGTCACTTGAAGGCTGTTCCATGACCTACGTGAAATGAGTTGTGGTGGTCTTAGTCCAGTTCCCAGTGGGCAGATGTCCACATTACAAAACCACCAATGCAAATGGCACAAACTGGCACCATTGTTGGCAGTCTCCAATGAGAAGCCAAGGATTCAATTTTTTTTTTTTTACCAGGAGAGAGACACTAAGCTGAAAGCTTGTTAACAGGTGGTGCGACTTGCAAATGGGCATAGAGTCTGAACTACCCTCTCACCTGCCATATTTCATATGACTTGAGTGATCACAATGTGTTGTTTGCATCAGGGGTTCAGAAAAACAAGCCGCTGGAGCAAAATTAATCACAAAACAGAGTTTCTGTAAATTAAATTCTGCCAACTTCTTATATGCCATAAGCAACATAAGATGGCAGAAATTCTACCTAGCTACCTCATGTGAAACTGCTGCCCTCTTCGACACCACCTCCACAGATATTATCAACAAACACGCCCCTCTCATTAAAAGCAGAGTCAGAAAAGCTTCCTGCCCATGGTTTACCAAAGAAGTTAAACAAGCGTTGAATGAAAGAGATCATCTATGGGCAACAATCAGGTGCTTTGAAGCAGCCACAGATTGGTCAGCCTTCTGGGAATGGCGCAATACCTGTACTAAGTTTACCTGATCAGCCAAATCAACCTATTACCTGAATGCCCTAGTGTCAGCCAGAGGTAAACCAGGTAAGACCTGGCAAACACTTAAAGCAATCGAAGAACATAGAACTGTTCCAAAAATAACGTCCCAGGGCACTACAATTACTGATAAAACTTCCATCCTCAACAAATTAAATAAACACTTTGCCACGGCAGGGCTAGCCTTCGACACCTCTCAAGCATCAAAATACCAAACACTCCCCAATGCCATGGACCCCTTTCTAAATCTAATCTAAATCTAAATATTCTAAATCCCTTCAATTTCTCCCAAGTCACCTACAAAAAAATTGAAGACCTGCTCTTTAACCTAGATACCTAAAAAAGCACTGGTGTCGACAGCATCGAACCAAGATTCCTGAAATTAGAATACTCTTATCTCATAGCACGCCTAACCCATTTATTTAATTTGTCTATCTTGTCCAGTGACTTCCCCTCCATATGGAAAACAGCTCATATACTGCCCCTCTTCAAGTCTGGTGACCTAACCGACCTTAACAACTGTAGACTAATCTCTGTATTACCAGTTCTCTCAAAGCTTCTCGAAAACATAGTCAACAACCAGTTATTGGATTACCTTAATCAATTTAACTGTATAAATCTACACCAATCCAGATTCAGGCCAAACCATAGCACCAGAACTGCTCTAACTTTAGTGAAGAATGACTGGCTCACTGCCCTAGATTGTAAACTTATTGTAGGTGCAGTGTTTTTGGACATAAGCAAGGGCGTTCAATACTGTAGATCATAACTTACTACTAATTAAACTCAAGGAACATGGCATACAAGACACTGCCCTTGGTTGGCTTTCCAGTTATTTGACAGACAGGCTCCAAATAATTAAAGCCAAGGGGATGCTGTCCTCCAGCCTCCCTCTTACCAGAGGGGTACCCCAGGGATCAATACTGGGACCTGTCTTGTTCATGATATATGTCAATACACTCAACAATTTATTTATTTATTTGGTTAGCTTTTGTTGACCAGGTAAGTACACTAGACAAGACATTTGCCTATTTTCAGGTACGACCCAGGAGAGTACAACTGAGTACAACTTCATACAGAGGACAACATGATACAAGTTAGGCATTATACAGAATCAGGTAGAACCAGATGAACATAACACAAGCAGTCAGAAACACAGTTAGAATAGGAACAAAATATATACATAGAGTCACCAAGGCTATGAACAGTGCATTATACAATTCTATACAACTCAGAGCCCCAAAAGCAGAGCTGCAGTCAAAGCATCACTTGAATCAGAGAGTAAATACATTATGTACAGAGCAGAACCCAAGTAGGCAGGATGCATCAGCAGGACCTGCGCATGGGTACCAAAAGAAGGACATGCGAGTCCATTGCAGGGGACCAAGGTTAGTTATGGTGGTTTAGGACAACCACACTCAGAGGAGAGCTTCAGGTAATTCTGCAGGGAGCTCCGAAGGCATGAGTGGGAGGGGCAGGAGTGGACCTGTGCGGGAAAGGAGTTCCATACTCTGGGGGCACATGAAGCAAAATCTTTGGCCCCGATTTATGTTCAAGTGGCAGGAACTTTGAGAACAGCAGGCTCCAATGACCTAAGGGAGTAAGAAGAAGAGGCAGCCGGTTTGAGGAGCTCAGCCAGTCCTGGGGGGTGCCAGTTCTGAGAACCTTGCCTGTGAAGCTGCCCAAGACAAAATTCATGTGGTTGGGTGGGGAGAGCCAGTCAAGTTTGTTATACAGGTCACAGTGATGGGTGAGGCAAGGGGCAGCAAGTACAAAGTGGCAAATGTTATTATATGCTATGTTCCACCTAGAGAGGTGAACTGTGGAGGTGCATATAAACAGGATAAGTTCGTAACAGAGAGAAGGAAGAAACACGCCTCTGGCCAGTGCAAGGTGAGCAGCAGAAGTAAGATTGTTCTTCGCTCTGTAGGCCAGACCCAGTTTGCAGTTGACAGCTCTTCATACATTTTGGATATGATGCCTAAGGTCAAGCTGGGGGTCAGGTGTCACCCCAAGGTATTTGATGGAGTCAGTGATTAGGACAGGTGTACCATCAATACCAGTAATACTCAGTGGGGCAGGGGAGGTCTTTATCTTGGCCAGGGACCCAAAAAGCATGGCCTGAGTTTTTTTGAGGTTGAGGACCAGCTTGTGGGTTATTATCCAGGACTGGATATTCCTGAAATCCCTCACTCAGTTGGTGGTTGATGACCCCAATGTCATGGGAATGGGTGAGGATAACCAGGTAATCCGTATATAGGACAGAGCTACAGTTGGAAGAAATAGAGGACAGATTATTGACAATGATAGAGAAGGGGCAATAGGACTGAACCCTGGGGGACACCAGAGGTGCAGGAGTGGTGGCCGAGAGGACCTTACTGAATTTAGTAAGTTGCTGTCTGCCCTGGAGGTAATTAGTGAACCGTCTTAGGGCAGGTGGGGACAGACCAAGGGACTGAAGTTGAGAGCAAAGTAAGACATGGTCAGCTAGGTCAAAGGCCTTATATAGGTCAATGAAGATGGTGCCTGAGAGCTTACCCTGGTCCATAGCTGCCCTGATCCCAGAGGAGACAGTGGCAACAGTGGAGGACATACTGTGCCCTTTGCGAAAGCCATGCTGCGTGGGAGACAGTAGATCATGGGCCTGAATATACTCCGTGAGTTGGCCAGCCACAACTTTCTCCAGAAGTTTACTGATAGCCAACAAGATGGCTATTGGTCAGTAGTTGTCGAGGATCTTTGGGTTGTCCTGTTTGAGAACAGGGACAATCCTTGCCACCTTCCAGAGGTCAGGGATAACTCCAGTAGGACATGTTGAAGAAATGGGCCACTGGGGAGGCAATATAAGAGGCACCAAGATGGAGGAGCTTAGGTTCCATGCTATCGTGGCCAGCACTAGAGTGAAGGGAGAGACCGGAGAGAAGTCTCTGCATCTCCTGTGCCATCACAGCCCTGAAGTAGAGTAACAGATGGGAGATAGGGTCCGACTGTGGGGCAGAACCCGGGATATGACTATCACTCCCACCAGTGGAGAACAGGGAGTTGAAGGCAGACAGATCCGAGAAATGGGAGTTGAATGTATTGGCGATGGTTAGTGGATTGTTACAATTAGATCCATCTATGAGCATGTCAGAGACCCCATAGTTGGAGGAACCACTTACTATATTTTTAATGTTCCTCCAGAAATTCCTAGGGTCCTTAGCTGAGGTTAGTAAGGCAGTTTTGCAGTATTCACTTTTGGCAGCCCTGAATGCTTTTTTGCATTCATTCCTGAGCCTCCTATATTGCTGAAATATGGCCTGGTCCATCGTGACCTTGAAGTTGGCCCAGCACTTGTCTCTAGCCCTCATTAGGGCTAGGAGGCTCCCATGCAGCCACTTAGTGGCAGACCCCCTTATCCTCCACCTGATAAGAGGGGCATGCTTGTCCTGGAGTTCCCCGAAGGTGCTGAGAAAATGACTAACAGCAGTGGAAGGGTCCTGAGCATTTAGTTCCGCAGACCAGTCCGTAAGCCTCAGATCCTCATGGAAGAACCCCAGGTCAAACCTGGAGAAATCCCTTACTTGGATGATTTTGTGAGGAATTTTCAGGGAGATCTTCCACACGCAGTACACAGGGGTGTGGTCAGCGATAGAGTCAGGAAGGGTACCAGAGGAGCTGATCCTTTCAGATCTATTGGACAGGACCCAATCCAGGAGGGAGCTAGTACCACCAGTGGTAGACCACCTAGTGGGCTCCTGAATAAGTTGAGACAAGGAGAGGCCAGCAAGCAGAGGTTCATACAGCTTGGTGTTTCCTCCAAGCCAGTTTAAATAAAGATCTCCCAAGATCATTATCTCGTTATCCTCAGTCTTAGCACCAACAGTATCAAGGAGGTAGGATAACCCCGACAGACCACCCTTGGGGGGATTGTATGTGCAGATGATGTGCAGCTTCTTAGTGTTCCCAAGTAATAGGACTGTGTGAAGCAGCTCACAAGAAGACAGTAAGAGCTGTTGGTGGGATACAACAGACAGGTTTATGTGACTCTTGCAGTAGACCAAGATACCGCCCTCACGCTTTTTCTCAGGACAATCTTGCCTAATGAGATCAAAGCCAGGAAGCACACAGGCCGAGTCAGGGGTGGAAGGTTTCAACCAAGTCTCGGTAATACCAAGGATGTCAGGCTTGTAGTGAATGACCCAGGCAGAGAGTTCAGCCAGATTGGGAAGGAGGCTGTGGATGTTGAGGTGAGCTGTTTTCATCCCCTTGCCTGACAGCCAGCCCACAGGAAATGAGGAGGCTTGATAAATAGGACCAGGGTTAAGCTCAATGTCCCCAGCCAGGGCTAGTGTCACCAGGAGGAGCCAGAGGAGATGCTTTATAGGGGAAAACCACTTCCAGATGAAGGTTTGCGAGCAGGATGCCTGACCACTATGGCAGGATACAGAAAGCACCTGAGGTCAAGACAGCAGATAGGCCAGAGGGGCCATCTGCCGCAGGCTATTAGATTGGAGAAGGTGAAGTCATGCTCCTCATGCTGTTCAAGTGTAACCCAGGGGCTCCCCGAGGGAGGGGGACAATCAACAATAAGTAGAGGGAGGCATAAGGCAGTGAGAAGGCCAATGATGAGGGCACTGATAAATGGGGAGGGCTTAGCACCCTCCCTGAGGAGCTTAGGAACCCCCATGTCAAAAAGGACTTGTCCCTGGGATTAACCAGGGCACTGAAGGGAGAAGATATTGTGGACAGGTCAGGTAGACAGGTCAAGGCTTATCAGAAGCCAGAGGGGCTATTTTATCATACACTAGGAAGGCCCTGAGGAGAGAACCAAGCAGTGCTTGTCCACCAGAGTCCCCTAAGCTGTCCAAGTGCGCCCCAGAGGAGCACCCAGTTTGTGGAGGTCTGTCCTACAGACACCCCCACAACAAGGGTCAGTAGACAATCCCCCCCTTATGTAGGAGCACACCACCAGCTACTGGTAGGATTACCAGGTTCCGTGGTAGTAAGCCTCACTGGAGGCGAGGCTAGTAGAGATAGCTAGTGAGCACAATACATTAACAAGCTAATAGAGACATTTCCTGACTAAAGTTGCTGAAACATGATAGATAGGCAGAAATTAATCTGTAGATTGCAGTTGATTCCCACCACGATTAATTACAGTCAACTAGTCAACAGTGGTTGTAAAAAATATACTCAGCCAGGCCCATGTGGGGTAGAATAAGCCAGGCTCAAGCCTGAAACCAACTCAGGATAAAGATTACACAGTACTGAATACACTTACAAGAATATTAGCTGCAGTAAACATCTATCAGACTGTGAATATGGTCAAATAGTGGAACTATATTTACTGGGGCAGAGGTGTGACTCCTAGCTATACACATCCAGCAGGTTAATTAGGCACACAACTGACCACCCAGAAGTTCCACCTATATAACAATTCAGAGTGTCAAGAATGCTAAAATCCACTTTTTTTGCACATAACACTGTACTTTACACTGCCAAACCCTCGCAAGCTGATGTTTGCGCTGAACTATAAGCGGACTTCGATCAACTACAAATAAACCTCATCCAATTTAAACTGCTACTTAACGCTGATAGAAAAGTTTATTTATTTATTTAATTTTTTTAACCGGGCAAGTGCACTAGACAAATTCTGCCTATTTTCAGGCATGACCCGGAGGAGGGAGATACTAATGAATGCCAACTGACCTTGAACCAGATTAAGCTGTTGGTGGTATTTTTTTAGTGAATGGGGGGAAATTTGGCCAGAGTACAGGGGAAATTCCCCTGTTCTCCAGTAGGGGAACCACTGGCTTGTGAGATGGCCACTTGTGCTGTGAAAGCAGAGAGGATGGAGGTGCCTGAAATGGAGGAGCAGGCTGCTTCTGTGAGAAATGATACTGCTAATACAGAAGTTTATTTTGATGCACCAGGTACAGATACTAACATGGGGAGCAGTCAAAAATCTGATGAAAATCTACCTGAAGCCTCAGTGTCTATCCAGCAACAGGATTGTGCTACCCCCTGTACCGATCAAGTGTGCTTTACTTGCAGATGTGATCCCGGTAGGAGATGCTTCTGTTGATTTACAGATGCTGCTGTTAGAAGAAGAAACTCACTTTAAAGTGAGGCAAAGTGAATTGAAAGCTGCCATTGCTGCAGTGCAGCAGCAGACCCTCTCAGATCAGGCCAAGATGCCAGAGGTAATAGCTCAGTTACCAAGTGCTGACGTGGCAGCTTCTTGGATGGCGCAACAGCAGACAGCTGCAACTGCAGCTGAGAGCAGTGATCGAGTGGATCAGCAAAGAACTCAGCAGCTGTTTTCTTTTTCTCCAGGTACGGGACATTCTTCATTATTTGTCTTTGCTGGGAACTTGTTTAAAACTACAGAGGGAGCCTCATCGGGAATGGCAACTACGGGTACTACTGTGCCTGGCCTAAGATGAGGTTCTGTGACTGAGGTACAGGTAGAGTCTCAGACACCATCCATAGAACCGACAATGTGGTCGGTGGATAAAGCATTGCCAGCCGCTGGCTGGGAAAAATCTGTAGCTGGCTCCTGGGTATCAGGACCCTCAAGCTTTTCCACGACTGTTCCCAGCACATCTAGAACAACTAACTTGGATTGTGCTTCAAATACAATAGGCAAATCAATGGATTGGGGCTCTGAGATGGATGTTACATCTCCCTTACATGTCCTGGAGGGTTTGGAACTGACTCAGAATCCGGTTCTGTCCATGGTGCATACATCGGAGTCTCAGTCCAGGGGTACAGAGCAAACTGATGGTCACACTGTACGGCCTACTGGGCTAAATGTGGCTGGGGCTGAAGTAAGGAGTTCTGAGTCTGCAAGATCATACGCTTCTTTATTCAGAGCGCCAGTTTTCCCAGCTAAACGACATAATGCTATAAGACTAATTTATAAAGGGGGCTTATCAGCATTTCCAGATCGTACGCATGTGGCCAGAGTTTTACTTAAAGGTTCAATACATTTTACCCCAGTTGAAATCTATGCTCTAATTCATGTGTCTGGGGAACCCATTTTTGATGTCAGCTTCAAGCAGGGGAGTGGTTTACAGAAATTTTGGTCATTATATCACACTTTAAAAACTTTTCCCTTATGGTCTCCTTTTGAGGTAGTCCCATTGACTAAACCTGTGCACCGCATGATAACTGTTTTATTTCGGAATGAGGGGGTGAGTGTTACAGACTTGGTTTACTTGCTCAAACAAAAGTGTACTGTCCAGGGTAATCCAGAGCCAGTCTTTGATGATGACCACATTTGGACTTGGGGATGGAGGGTTCAGGTGATTCTAAACACATCGGATACAGGTCTGATCCATCTGCCAAATAGTTTCTTCCTGGGTAAAGACAGAGGAGTTTTGTTTTACGCAGGGTAGCCAAAGGCCTGCTATCGCTGTGGGGCCACGGGGCACCTGAGCAGCATGTGTGATAGATTGAAGTGCACAAATTGTAATGAACTAGGCCACACTGCAGGTTCATGTAAAAATGACCAAGTATGTAATCTGTGTGGTGAAAAAGGTCATACGTATCATTCCTGCCCCTCGGTGACCCATAACCAGGTGGATCAAGCTGTTTGGGATGAACAGAGAGTCACAATAGCTCTGGTACAGCAAACTAGTGCTCAGCGTGTGGCTTCCAGGCCTAGGGATCCACCCACTGGTAGGCCAGATGCTGATGTCCACATACCATTAGTTTTAGCCCATGATGTGGTATTGTTGGCTGCTCCATCGTAATTTGAATCACCAATTGAGGAACCCCCTTTGGTAGTATCCCAAATGGCTATAGGAACACAGGACTCTGTAGAGATACATGAAAATGATGCTGGTATGCCCCCTCCTCAGCTTTTCTCGCAGCCCCCTAAAGAACAGGCCCGGTCTTCTAGACGCTGACAAAACTGGATACAACCTGCATCAAAAATACCTAAAATGTCTGAGACTTCCATTAAGAATAGGGTCGCTCCCTTACCAGTGGAAGGAGTGGGTTCGGGGGATGAGTCAGACAGCTCTTCGGTGGTTTACTCCTTACTGGACCCAGGTTCAGAATTAGAGGACCCTCTGCAGGACATAGTTAACCCCCCACTGGCCCCAGGGAAAAAAGCTGCTAAGCTTAAAAATACTAGAACTACGAGAGCCTCTTCTAAGACGCCCCCTTGAATGAGTTTTATTATGTTAGGGTGTGGTTTCCTGCTTCCCTATGTCTATGATGTCTCTGCTTTCTTTATTTTCTATTAATGTGAATAGCATTAAGAGCTTAAGGAAAAGATAAGCTGTGTATTCACACTTACAATCATTTTCATCTGGTATTTTTTTTCTACAGGACACCAGGTTGCACACAGTGCCAGAACTGAAACAAGCAATAACATTTTGGTATTCCGGTCCTTCTTATTGGTCAATTGGGACTGATACTTGTTCTGGGGTAGCTATATTGTTTAAAGGGGTAGATGTTCATATTGTTAAATTAGTGGATTTAGTGCCGGGCCGTGCTTTGATCCTAGATGTGCGAATACAAAATGTATTGTTTTGATTCATTAATGTATATGCAGGTCAATCTAAGGTGGATAGGATAGAATTGTTTCAAGCTATACGACCCTACTTATATTCTGCACAAAATATTGTACTAGGTGGTGATTTTAACTGTGGGTTGAAACTTAGGGACAGGGGTAAATACACGGTTACAAGAAAAATGTTCTATGATATGTCATTTTTATCCAATATGATTAAGAACACTAATCTGAGAGATGCATATTTCAAGAAAATGGGGAAAGCGGACCCCACTTTTCACAGGGGTACCTCTGCCACCAGAATAGACTACTGGGGTGCGCTGTTGAGCAACCACAAGGGAGGAAGCAAGTATTTAGAGCTCCGTATATTTTCTAAACTTTTGGGCTAATACTAGATATTTGAGAAGCTATTTTCTAATCCCTCTATTTCGTGATGTTTGCTGCAGTCATCTGATGGATCATAATGGGGAAGACCAAGGGATTAACAGCCACTCCACAGGACTTTTTCCACCCCAAAAATAAGAGAGGAGGTGGGCCTCCTCAGTGTAGTG
Organism: Neoceratodus forsteri; assembly: GCA_016271365.2. NCBI lineage: Eukaryota > Metazoa > Chordata > Ceratodontiformes > Ceratodontidae > Neoceratodus > Neoceratodus forsteri. Next base: position 129,502,841 of record CM028129.1, read on the forward strand.
AGGCAGGAGCCGAGAGTCCTGACGATCCTGAGGAGGCGTCTCTGGGGACGGTCAACTCAACACTACAACAGCTGGTTAGAACAGTTCAAGATCTGGACTATAAATTTGACTGGTTGACCCCCAGGGTTGTGGCATTAGAGACGAAAGCAGACTTTGCACAGCAGTCCATGAACAAAATGGAACGGAATCTTAATAAAACAGTGGAAGCTACAACTAAGCTCATTGGAGACAATACAGCACTCCGCCGATGGATTGAGACGCTTGAAAATCAAGCCCGGGAACGGAATATTCATATTTTAGGATTACCGGAGCCGGAAGAGGGGGAGGACCCACTGGAGTTTGTCCGAACTTTTCTGCCGGATTTACTGGGATTTGGCGAGGACGAGCCACAGCTTGCATTTGAGAGCGCTTTTCGTCTCACTCCCCACAGGGCACCGCAAGGACATATCAGCCCTAGGACACTCATGGTTATTTGCTCTGGTGTGATAAAGACCAGATTATGGCAGTGGCAAGAAGAAGGAGAAATATTAAATATGGAGATGCAACCCTTTCAATTTTTCTGGACCTTTCATACGAAACCAGACAGCGTTGGAAATCTTCCGATGGCACCCGTAGTCGCCTTAGAAACTTGAAAATTATCCACCAGCTGCTATACCCTGCTAGATTGAGGATGGAGTGGAAGGGTAATGTGTACCTTTTCAATGATCATTCGGAGGTGGAGAGGATGTTGGAATTTATACAGCGGGAGGAAGATCAGGAGCTGGACGCAGCTGCATCGGAGGGAAAGTGACTTCTATAAGGAAATGTTGTGAACTGTAAAGTATTCTATATGATGTGATATCTGTATAATATCCCGGTATTAGCTGATGTTTAAGAATTGCTTGTCCTGTACTACCGGGGTAACTGGGGAGGGCACTGGTATTTCTTGGGAAAAACAACTTTGGGCCTTACATTGCCCTTTTGTTATTATAGATTAACATTGTTTTCATCAGAACAGAGACTTGGGCTGTACAATATGGAAGCCTCTCTTTTTCTTGTCTTGTTAAATAGTTGCCTGATGGAATCGTTTGCTCTAATTTAGGAGCTTCCTCTGAATTTGGCTAAAGAATACAAAGGGACTGGAATTTTGGACTTTTGATTATTATTGCATATTATGGGCGGTATGTTGAATTGGTGGGCTATGGTGGGTCTGTAGAAAACCTGTTCTGAAAAGGGATTACACCACGGATTCCTTTCTTAATATTCTAATGGGATTATTGGGAATATTGTCAAATATTAGTACTAGCGAGTTATGGTTAATACGAGGCTGTATGTAACTATGGGTATATTGCCTTATGGGGAGGTGTGGGCTGGCGTGCTAGCTCATGCCCTAGCAGGCCCGATGGGGCCAGCTAGAGTTATTTCTTCTTCTGAGGTGATCCCTGTGCTGTAGATTATGGGATTGGACTTGAATATTAAATGGTTAATTCACCCTTTGTTGCTGTTATCATCTAAGGGATGGATAAAAATGATCATTGAGTGTATAATCTCCGGCACCTGTCTGTGATTGTTAGCTTCTTGTAAGTGTATTCTTGCATTAAAGCTCAATAAAAACATTCTACAAAAAAAAAAAAAGACTAGACTACTTTTTTATTTCTCCTCTTCTACAAATTGCCATGGCTAGGACCTTAGTTGCAGAATTTTCTGACCATAAAATGTTGCACCTATTACTAGGTGGGATTCATACGCCCCCTAATGGCCCAGGGTATTGGAAGTTGAATGCGCTGCTTCTAACTAGAGCAAATACATGCCAGAATTTGTTGTATTTTATTCAGACCAGAAAGTCGGTGCTGGTTTTGTATGAGGACCCCAGTGGTTGGTGGGAAGACACGGTGAGGGATTTAATTGCTGTCTTAAGATCGCATGGACAAGTGACCCGGGATAGTACTGCACCTATAAGGATTATCTATTACATAGGTTGCAGTTACAAAAATTGTTGACCTTGTCAGCTACAGTAAAACAAGATTTTTCTGCACAAATTCAAAGCTTGAAATAGCAAATGGTGGAGTTTCATATACAACAGGCTAAAAATTTACAGTACCAACAAAATTTTGGCACCCAGGGCAGGAAGGGCCAGATCTGCCCCTATGAGGGGAGTACTTTCGGGAATTTTAACAAAAATATGGATAGCTTGTTTAATACAGATAAGCAGTTATGTACAGACCCCAAACTACTCCTTGACATTGTGTCCCAACATACGAGAAAGTCCTTAAATCTTCCACATTTGGTGACTGATACCTTGGAGGTTTATATTGACACAGTTCTTACCCTAAACCTCCCCAGTGCTCAGGTCACACACTTAGTGACAGATATTTCACCACAGGAGGTAGACATGGCAATTAGGGCCTTGGGAAATGATAAGGTGCCGGGTGGTGATGGATTGACCAGGGAATTATTTAAATTTTTAGGGCCACACATACTACCGGAGCTTGCTACAGCTTTTACTGCAATTTTACAGTCCAGGACTCCATCGTTACATTTGACAGGGGGTGTATTGATACATATCTTCAAAAAAGGGGATAGGTGGTATATGGAAAACTGGAGACCAACTTCATTGTTAAACACAGATTTTAAGATTTTGGCCAACATATTGAACAGTAGGTTATTATTGGTAGCTAAACACATCATTTCACAAGCACAAACGTGCTGTTCCAGGTAGAAATATTACAGAACATCTCATACTTCAGAGAGAACTATTTGAACAGGGTACCAGGAACAAAACTGATGGTTTTATACTTTGATTAGATCAAAAACAGGCTTTCGACTCAGTTAGCCACACTTTCTTATGGAAAATTTTAGAGAAATATGGTATAGCCTCACAACACATAAACTGGCTTCAGTGTCTCTATAGGACAGCCACAGTTACCCCAATAGTTAGGGGTTGGAAGGGACCAATGCTAGCAGTGCAGTGGGGGGTTGCCAGGGTTGCCCCTTAAGCCCCTTGTTATAGGCTTTCTACATAGACTCCTTATTAAGACTTCTTAATAGTTCTGCACTGTTGAAACTTATTTGTGTAAACTCAGTCCCTCTTAGACATGGGGCTTTGGCCTATGCAGATGATCTTTGTATTCTGGTGGCAGAAGAGAATTCCATTAGTGAGGTTTTACACATCTGTGAAACTTATAACTCTTATTCTGGTATAAGTTTGAATTTGGCAAAATGTGTGGGTACTCAGATTGACTCGTCCTCCCAACCCATTACAGAAGTAGCAGGAATAAGTATTTCAGCTAATCAATTGAAAGTCCTCTGTGTTGTTTTTGGCCAGCGTGATATGAGTTTGCTGAATTGGGAGCCTCGACTACTTTAAGGCAGAGCCTTAGTTGCTCACTGGAACAACTGGAAATTAAGTAAGTTAAAAAGGACACACCTGATAAAAACATTTCTTATCCCTTTGTTTCTATATATCAGTTATATCTTCCCTACACCCCACCAACTAGAAACTGCCATTTATAGTCTTTTTTTTCAAGCCGTTTGGGGCAGCAGACTGAACCCATTAAAAAGGAATATTGTCTATCTTCCACTAGAACAGGGTGGGTTGGGGATGGTGAATCCCATTTTATTTTATTATAGCATATTTATGTATGCAAACTTTAGGCCTCTGTTATTTTTTTAGATCAGAGCTGGGCGTTCTTGTTTCTTCTAAACTGTGGAACATGGTTCAGACAATGGGATAGGGAGAAGCTGGCTGTACTGCATAGATCCTTTAATGTGCCAACATATGTAAGAGAAACTTGTGTTTATTTTAAAAGATGGCAAATAGCGAGTTAAATGTTACTGACTAGGCAGAGCAAGGATACTTATAACTGGGTTATGTTGTCCCTGTTTAGGGAACCAGAAACATTTCCAAGCTGCCCAAGCCAGCATGGGGGGCCCTCCTGGTGTTACTGAACACCCCCAGGATACTGGACAAATTAAAAGATTTTCATTGGTTAAGCTGTCATGATAGGATTAACATTAGGGCTAATCAAAAACATAAACAATTAGAGGAGCGACTTTGTATTAGAACGGGATGTATACAACAGCTGGAAACAACAGAACACCTTTTTTTACCTGCATAAACATTAAACCTTTCTGGTCCACACTGGCTGCTCCTTGGAGGTCCTTATGGTTCCAGACCATTACTATGGATGCCCTAATGAGGGTATATACCATGGGGTAGGGGGTCACTGGCATATTGAGACTTTACACAAGGTATTACTACTAATTAAGTGGTTTCTATGGAACAGTAGATGTTTATTTGCCTTACAACAGAAACTGATGTCTCACGAGGAAATCATACAGAAAATTACAGAATTGCAGGCCTGGTATAATGAGGATGTTACGAATTTACAACCTAGAACACTGCTCAATGTTTGGAGAAACATGCCTTGGGTTACAGATTCTTATGTGCCTGTTACATAAAAATGCTTTGTAAATTGCAGAGTTTGCACACGTTTGATTATGGAGTGCTGGGATATGGTTTTCTTGGGGTAGCCGTATAAGGATGGGATGTACTTTTGTTTGGCTGCTACACAGTTTTATTTTTCTTCTTTTCCCTTTATCTCACTCATATAGCAGTTGATGTTCTTGCCTGACTGTATTTCAAGAGTAGTATTTATGTTATGCGAGACATGATCATGATGTTAATGACTGTACTGCATTTATTATTTTGTTTTTTTTCCTCCCTGTTCCTTATGGTTTTGTTTTCTTCTTGTACATTATTGTTTTCTTTTGCTTTATTCATGATTTACTGGTTTAGTGTATGTGTCACATTCTGATGATTGTGTGCTTTGTATTTTTGTATGATTTTTCCCTTCAATAAACTCCCCTACTCGACAGTAGGGGGAACCTTTGCCTGTGAGAATGGAGGAGCCAGATGAGGCTCAGACGTCAACTGGGATGGCTGGGATGCACCCTATTGCGGGTGGCCAGCAAAATGTCCCCAGTACAGATTCTCCTATGGAAACGGCGACTAATATCACAAATGCAACAGAGGATTCAGCCCTTACGGGAATACAGGAGATCTGAGAACTGACAATATCGATGAATTGCAGGCAGCAGAACAAAAAATGTCCAACATTGAAGCTGCTTATCTTGGCGAGAAACAAAAAACCGAGGACCAGAAAAAACGAAAGAGGCTTACTTAAAATTCATCACATGCGTATAACACTGCAACAATTTTCATCTTTGGATCCAGCACAAGCACCCCAGATGCATCTATGCATCTGCAACATCCTAATACCTCTAGTAATCCTGATTCTCAAGAACGGACACCTAGTTCAGCGCTGTTCAATGCAGGTTGGATGCAAGCGCCGACCGGGAACTGGGTACCCGACCTGGCCATACCGATTCCAGGAGTGAAGGATTTACCAGACTCTAATCCACAAATTCAGCAAGAGCCCGAGGGAGCACCAGCAATTCCGACAGGCCCAGAGCTGGTGTCAACAGAGCAACTTCCGATTTCAACAGGTAATTCTTCTTCAATCCCAATTGAACCTGCGTCTAAAGTTTTCTTTGAGGCCGTAACAGATGTGACGCCACCATCTATAGCCTTAACAATTGACATTTCTGCTGAGACAAGTAATGTATCACCTAATCCCACAGATAATACTGACGTACCTGTTACTTATGCTAGCCTGTTTAAAAAAACACTTGAACAGGCAAAGAGAAGACATGCAGTTGGACTGCTTTATTTTGGAAGTCTGGAATTCCCTCCAGATAGATTTTATATAGGGAAACAATTGTTGAAACAAGATGTGGGTTTTATGCCCGCAGAGGTGCATACCTTAATCTATGCCCAGGTGAAACCACCTTTGACGTAAGCTTCAGAAATGCAACTTTATTAGATACATTTTGGACGCTATATACTGCCCATAAGAATACTCCCTTATGGTCCCCTTTCCAGGCTACCCCACTCACGAAGTCAACTTTTAAAATGGTCACAATTTTATTTAGAAACATGTGAGTTAACATCACCAACATTGTGTTTTGGTTGGAGAAAAAATGTGATCTCCAAGGTACTCCAGACCCCATCGTGGATGGGGAGGGCTTTTGGACGGGAGGTTGGAAAGTAAAGGTTAAGTTATGACAAGAAGACTCAGGTACTAATTGCCTCCCAAATTGCTTTTGTCTAGGAAAGGAAAAGGGGATACTGTTTTACCAAGGCCAGCCCTGATCTTGTTACAAATGTGGGTCCCATAGATGCATCAGCAATACATGTGATATCGTAAAATGCTTACAATGTGGAGCAATGGGCCACTCCGGCTCCCATTGTACTTTTACCCCATTGTGCTACCTTTGTGATGAGACTGATTACTCCTTTCTATCTTGTCCTTGGGACTCACACAACACAGATAATGCAAACTATGCAGAACAGGATTTTTATATGAACCAAACCACAAGGCAAGGTACAGGACAGAGACCCAACATTAGGGTCCCAGAACAGGGAAATACAGGGGGGACATCCACTGTTGTGGTAGAAGACCCAACTCCAGCACCTCCAGAACCCCCCTTTGGAAGATAATCCCATCCCAGAGGTCGAAATGCCACCCCCACCCACTCCGACTCTACCGGAGGAACCTGGCTTTCAGGTTGTGCGGTCCAAAGTACGTAGAGATTCACGAACTTCCTCAAAACAAATTGAGAACATACCTCTACAAAACAAATTTATGGCCTTATCATGGGGGGACACAGAAATGGAGGAGGATTCGGATGCCCAGTCGGAGCAATCCTTACACAGTGAAGGGGTATCAGATTTAGATGAACACGCTCTTGGCCCTGAAGAAACAGTTAAAAAGAAAAAGAGGTTAATGGGGACAAGATATAGTTTGCGGAAAAAGAAAGCCCAGATTAAAAATGAATGAAATCTAATATTATTTTAGTGTCTCTGAATGCCAATAGTTTAAAATCAGAGAAAAAAAGAAAATCTACTTTTTCTTATTTTTTTCGTAACAAATACAACATCATCTTTTTTCAAGATACACGTTTAGCCACCACTCTTGAAATCCAAAATGCGAGTGCAAATTGGATATGGGGAGCCACACACTGGTCAGTAAGGGAAGATACCTGCAGTGGAGTAGCTATTTGTATAAACAACTCTTCTATGAAGGTAATTCAGGTTTTAAATATATTCGCAGGTAGGACAATGCTCTTGGATATGACAATAGAGAACCAGGATTTCCACCTTATAAATGTATACACACCTCAGGAGAAAGCTGGGAGGGTACATTTATTCAACCTTATACAACCTTACCTGTTCACGGAGAAGGCCGTCCTCCTTGGGGGCAATTTTAATTGCAGCAGACATAAAAGAGGTAGAGATCTGAAAACAGATACAACTTATTGTGATGCTGTTTTTTTTGGATAAAATGCTGAATATAACAAAGTTAAATGATGTGTTTCTAGAATGTCACTCTGAACCCCAGTTTACATACTTTAGAGGAACCCTGAAAACCAGGATTGATTATTGGTTTATATCCCCATATCTCCCAGTAACCAGATCTGTGGTCCTATCAGTTGCTACTTCTGACCATTTATTGTTAGAAATACAAATTTCATACTCTACAGAGGTGACTATAGGAAATGGATATTGGAGGTTAAACACCACCCTCCTAGATAATTATGACATTTGGCAAGGGATACTAGATATTGTTAGAGCTCGACAGTCAGTCCTGTTCCTTTACAACTCACCAATAGAGTGGTGGGAGCATAGTAAAGACGATTTTATTAGCTTTCTGAAGGCAGCAGGAAGACTCCCTGGCAGCTTTAGGAACTCAAAATATGAAGGACTATGGAAACAATTATACAAACTGCTTTCCCTTCAGGTAAACTCAACTCAGGTCTATTCTATGCAAATCAAAATAATTAAAACAGAAATGGCCTCCCATCAGTGTGACGGGGAGTTCCCTTGAATTCGAGCAGAGGTTTAATACTAATGAGAATCAATTTCAGGCCAACCCATAAAAATTGCACTAATCACACAAACAAAAAAAATCATCTCCTCTCTAAAAATAGGAAACCAGATCATTCAAGGGAACTCTAAAATTATGAATAAGGTTGAGAATTATATCAACTTATTATATGGCATGGCCCATAAGGGGTCACAAAAAGCCATTCTGAGGCTTCAACAATGTCTCTTACCAAAACTTTCCCTAAATGATAGCACACAGCTTATTGACCCCATTACAGAGAAAGAATTAGCTACTGTTATAACACGGCTTAACATGGGAACTGCGCCAGGGCCAGATGGACTACCCCATGCATTTTACAAAAAATGTATTCCCCTTTTACTACCTGAACTTATGACCCTCTATAATTATATGTTAAAACATGACACGTTATCAAAAGCCATGTATACTGGACTGCTGATCCTTATATACAAAACCGGAGACAAAGAATCTCTAACAAACTTGAGACCGATTTCTTTGCTTAACTCCAATTTAAAAATTTTGACAAAATTATTAAGTAACAGGATGATGGAAGTTATAGCCCCCATAATACATCATACCCAAGCATGCTCTATCCCAGGAAGGAAAATATAAGATGTACTAATTATGGTTAGAGAAATTTTAGAGAAAGGTGCATTTAATGAACTCATGGGCTACCTTTTAAATATAGACCAAACAAAAGCATTTGACAGTCTCTCACATATGTATTTATGGACCTGCTTAATGGGATATGGATTCCCCACTCAATTTATCCAATGGATTCAGTTGTGCTACAAGCAAGCCATCCTATCCCCCTATGTCAATGGAAGAATTGGAAAACCATGCAGTATAAATATAGGAATACATCAAGGGTGTCCTCTTAGCCCTATCCTTTACTTATTATCCCTTGACCCCCTGATTCGGTGTATTAATTTTCATCCAAATATACAAGACCTCTCATTTTCCAGTCGGGACGTAGAAGTGAAAACATTGGCATATGCTGATGATCTGTGTGTTATAATAGCAGGTCAGAGGTCTGCAGCACCTGTACAACAAATTTTCATGAGTTTTTCAGTAATATCAGGATAAACTTACAAAAAAGTAAATGTATCCCGATAGGACAGGCACCAACCAAATAATAAATATCCCAATGGTCACTACAGGAACAAAAATTCTGGGAATCCACTTTGGCTACCCAGATTCAGCATATTTTAATTGGGATTATACCATTAATATAGCCCTCGACAGAATAACTCGATGGAATCAATGGAAAATGAGTAAAAAAAAAGCATTTTTATGATTCATACTTTTTTTATTACCTATGTTTTTTATATCTCAGTTATGTTTATCCCCCATCCAAAAATCTAGAAACTCGGCTCCTCAGTTGCTTCTTTCAAAGCATCTGGAGTAGCCATTTAAACCCTATTAAAAGAGGCATACTGTACCTAGAAATAAAATTAGGAGACCTAAATAAGCTTAACGCCATCACCTTTTACCATAGTATTTTTTATATGCAAATATTAAACCTGTACTCTCGGGGGGGGGGGGTCACATGATGCAGGCAGCCTAGTGGCAGCACAGATACAGGGTTCCTACCCTTAACATCACATCTTCATCTTTTATACCTTAATTTTGACTGGAAACTGCCTAATAACCACAACAAAGCAGAGAGGACATCTTCAACATTCAATATCAACAACACCTACATCGCCATTGGGAGTCTTTCTTCTGCAATGGATGCAGATATGAAAATGGCCTAGCTCAGACATATGCCTCCTCCCTCGCCTGAAAAGCTGCCTAAAAAGCCAGACCTCAAGGGGGAGTTTCCAACTCCAAAAATCCAGCAACAGGCCCACCAGTTCCACTCACCGAAGATCGGTTTCTACAGGAATTTCTGCCTTTTAGAGAGACTTTGCTCGACATTTCCACTGAAATTAAATAAGTAAGAAGTGACATGTTGGATCTAGCTAGAAGGGTGGGTGATAATGAAGCTAGAACCACCTCCTTGGAAAAATGGAGACACAGCTTGGATCCAGAGATAATACAGCTCTAACAGCAAATTACTAAGCTGCAACTAAAAACTGAAGACCTTGAAGGTAGGAGCAGGAGGAACAATATCTTAATAATGGGTCTTCCTGAGACAGAAGAAAACCCCAATGTTGTCCTTTTCGTTCAGAAGTTACTACATAAAATCGTGGGACCGTCTCCCCTCGAGGGTAACTACCAAATTGAACGAGCCCACAGGTCGCTTAGACCTCGACCACAACAGGGTTCCCCACCAAGACCCTAATATTAAAATTTTTGAGCTATGTGGAACATCAACATGTGCTAAATAAAGTCAAAGAGCTCCAGTCAATTATGTGGGCGGGCTCCAAACTGCATTTCACCCAAGATCTACCTTATGAAACCCTCCAAAAACGCTCTGCCTTTCACCCCACAGTTACTAAGCTCATAGCAGCAAGTATTCCATTCAAAGTGTTATATCCTGCTTAAACTTCAAGTGTCAATAGCTGGATCCTGGGTTTCTTACGACACGCCAATGTTGGCCACGAGTGACCTGAAATCTTGACTACCGGACCTGTTCAAATAAGATTGAGTCCTTTCTCGAGGAAGTGCGATCCAGAGAGAGAGAGAGAGAGAGAGAGAAGCCTCTCTCTAACCTATATTAAGCATCGGAAGAAACTGGAGCCTAGCTTACCTGCTGTGGATTTGAACCCACACCTCGGCCTTGTTTGTCTGTCTGGATGGGCCTGAGCTCCTCATCTGCAGTTTCGGCCTCCTAATCCAGGAGGCAGGACTCTACAGGGGACTGGGTTTAGCTCAGTAGGAACAGTTTCAAGGGGACATACGGGAGGGGGTTACTTTACATGCAGAACCGAACACAGTCCATTCACTTATTTGTTCCCCCTAATCACCCCCCTTGCTCTAAAGAGACTGCAGTCAAAGAATAATACACTGCAAGTACAGACTTTTATTTTTTCCCTGTTTTTCCTACTGAGTTTCTTACCTAATTTAGACTTTCAAGGGTAAAGTTCATGCTGGGGAGAATGTATTATACCTCCACCAGGAGCGAGGTCAAGAGCGTGATTTGTCTCTCTCATTTGCTTTTCTTCATAGGAGGGGTAAAGATCTGATAACAGAACTGGCAGTTAATAAGACCACTGGAAATTCAAGTTGTTTTAAGCTAATTGTTAGAAGGCAGATATACATGCCAATTAAGGTTAAATTTCGCTAGGTCTACAAGTTTTACATCGACCCACATGGCGTTTCTATAGTTGAAGCTCATAACTTCCCCAATTTAGGCATCCTGATTCAAGGATGTGATGGGTAAGAAGGGTTTGCTGCAAAACTAACCTAACTTCAGGGGGGTCAGCTCCTCTACATCCCTATTACTGATAACTTGGGGGTGTTGGATAAATAAGCTAGTAAATCCTAAGTTTGTACATTACCAGCATTCCATAATTTTAACTTCCACCTCACCTCTTAGTGGGTTGTATTCAGGAGCCATATGGGGAGGTCTCCCTTATGTGGGATTGCTTATAATTTACCTGTCAGTTTTTATCTCCAGGGAGACTTTGTAAATAGTTGCTGGGGTTTGTTAAGGGAGGAGAAAGAGCGCCTACTGCTCTCTGTCCTACTGATATCACGTTCTGGCTAGCCAGATATATAGAATTTACAACTTACAATGGAAAGACTAGATTCAAGTTATGTTTGGAGGGGAGGAGGGGGCAACCCCACTGGCTTCTTCTTTTTTTTTTTATTTTCATCTTTATCCTCCTCCTTCCTACCTCCGGTGCCCCCTCCTTCCGTCCGCTCATGTCCCCCCGGTACCTGCCTTAGGGATCTGCCCCTAGGGTGCCCATCCTCCTCTCCTCGCACAGTGGGGTCTGTCCTGTAGGTGGTCCGGGTGGACTTAGGGCGGCCTTCATCTAGGGCTGCCAGAGGATTTTTCCGGTTTTCTCCCCTTACGTCCCCACTCCCCTAGGACGCCTTGCGCTAGGGACGTATGTCCCCGAGTGGTAGCGTGCTTATGCACGCAGACCCTCATATGCCACGATGTCCCCCCTCCCTGGCTCCGACAAGCGAAGCCGCCTCCATCCCTTCCCACTGCCGATGCTTCCACCGGCTATGGAAGGAATGCAGAGCGTAATGCACTCTTGGTAACCCGCCCCTGAGGGAGGAGAGCATCCGTTGGGATGCTCGATCCTCCCTCTCCCCGTTGACCCCTGGCCACCCGAGTCCATCCCCGAACCCGGGTCGCCGGCGCAGCGCGAGGTGTGGCGTCCAGCACCTCAACCCTCGGCGCCACTGGGCCGGCCCCACCGGCTTCAAGCTCTGGGAATGGTTAGGTTCTCTTTACATTTAACCTGTTTACGTTACTATAGTGCTATTACCTGGGTAAGGTTGCTGGGATTTATGGAGGGGGGAGGGGAAATCTCAGAGTGTGTCTCAAGTTCAACTTTTGTTGTTAACCATTTTCTTCTCTGGAACTATTACCTGGCATATAGTTAGTTATGGCTATCAATCATTGTAAAATAGTATCTTGAATGTTAGGGGAGTCCAGGAGCCTACAAAAAGATACCAGGTCCTAAAACATTGCTCACTGTTCAATGCAGATGTAATTCTGTTACAAGAAACCCACCTTCTGGTAAAAGAGTCTATTTGGTTATGGAGACTGGGGTTCTCACAATTTTTGCAGCAGGAGATTCCTCAACAAGTAAAGGGGTTGTTATCCTAATCAAGAACACAATCTCCTTTCAAACAGACTCCACAGTAATAGATCCAAATGGCAGATACGTTCTTGTTAAAGGCATTCTCAAGGGGCCTACAGTGTAATTAGGCTCAATTTATGGTCCACCGGGTGGAGATCCCTCATTCTTAATGGAACTTGCCATTACAATTGCTCTGCTCCTTCCCATTTCCTTAATACTATGGGGCAACAGGAACATCCCCCCCACCCAAGACCTAGACAGGACATACCGACCCTTAAAATCTCCCTCGGCACTCCAAAGGGCTCTAAATGATTTCATAGACATGCTAGGACTCTGTGACCCGTGGCGACTACTTAACCCATCACACCATCTATTCACCTTTTACTCTAAAGTCCATAAATCATGGTCCAGACTGGACTATATCCTAATGAGTATTCCTCTCTTACCTGGTCTACAACAAACCAGCATTGAACCAATATTATTATCAGATCATTCAATGGTCTGGATAGACCTTACTCCCTCCCCTACTAGTCCCAGAGATAGGTTGTGGAAGCTGAACACACAATTATTAAAGGATAAAAACATTATCTCTAGAATCCAATCTTCTATCCAAACCTTCACAGATACAAATATCGGTTCAGTCCAAAGGGAGGATCTTCTCTGGTATACACTCAAATGCTGCCTTTATGGTGAACTCATTAAATTAGCCTCTAGAAGGAAGAAACTGAGAGAAAAAGAAGCCCTGTCTCTACTAGCTCAAATAAGAACGGCTGAACTCTCCCTATCCTCCTCAACTACTCCTGGTTCAACATCAGAGCTTCTAGAGCTTAAGAATAAATACATGGACCTCTTAAGAGAAAAGGCAGAATATGCAATTTTGAAAACTAAATCTTTGTACATAGATCGGGGGAAAAGGCTGGGAAACTTTTAGCTCTCAGGCTACATAAATTAGAAAGCTCAAGACTCATACCTTCCATACAGGCTCCAGATGGTACTATAAAAACAGCTCCTAGAGATATTGCTCTTGCTTTTGAGAACTTCTATCAATCCCTCTATGGGGGAAATCCTCAAAGACTTCTTCTCAAAACATTGATCAGTATTTAGATTCTCTTGCTCTTCCCGCCCTGTTGGAACATTCCCAGACCTCTTTAGTGGAACCTGTTACCCTGGAAGAAATAGTGGAGGTAATTCAAGAGTTAACTCTAGATAAAGCTCCAGGCCCTGATGGGTTCCCCGTCAATTTCTATAAAACTTTTGTTAAAGAACTGGTGCCCCTGCTGCTTAAACTATACCAGTATATGTTAGAAGCTAATCCCTTAGATCCGACTTTATTAGAGGCATCAATGATGCTTCTCTTGAAACCCGATAAACCCCACCTGCTCCCTGGATCTCCCTCTTAAATTGTGACATTAAAATCTTGACGAAAATTCTTGCTAATCATATACGGAAGGTATGGTCCCAGCTTCTCAGTCAGGAACAAGTGGGATTTGTCCCAGGTAGGTCCTCAGTGGATCACCTCAGAAAACTCTCTCATATATTCCAGGTGGCCCAGCTATCTCAAGTCCCCATTGCCCTAATCTTGATGGACGCAGAGAAAGCCTTTGACAGGGTAGACTGGGTATTTCTCTAGTCAACTTAGGGTAAAATGGGTTCCCCCCCCCCTTATTCATTCAATGGATCCAAGCAGTTTACTCATCCCCTACAGCAAAGATATACTGTAATGGAGTTTTTTCTTCAAAGTTCTCCCTTTATTTTGGTACAAGACAGGGTTGCCCACTCTCGCTCTTCTTATTCAGTCTCTATCTAGAGCCTCTTCTGCACCACATCAAACAGTCTCCACAGATAAAAGGAATTTCAATCTTAAACCATGCTCTTACCCTCTCTGCCTATGCGGATGATATTCTCCTTCATTTAGAGGGTCCAGTCTCCTCTCTCAGGCACTTACTGGTAGTAGTATCCCAATACAGCTCTCTCTCTCTCTCTCTCTCACTATAAACTTAACTTTAACAAAACTGAAATTCTTCCTCCCAATCATCTCACTCATAAAGCGGATTTCAAAGACTTTGATATCAGATGGTCGCTCACTCACTTAAATACCTGGGAATATACCTAACCACAGTTCATTCTTTCACCAAGAAACTGAACCTGGATGATCTAGTAACTACTCTTCAGTTGGATCTTCATAGATGGGAGGCTCTCCCACTGACTCTCTGTGGGCATATTAACATAATTAAAATGAATGTCCTTCCTCGCCTTTTTTATCCTCTGAATATGCTGAACATCTGGCTCCCCCTTTCTTTTTTTCCAAAAACCCACTCTTTCATTTCTGACTTCATATGGCTACATAAACAAACCAGGAAATCATAGCCTCCTCAGATCCTCAGATGGTCTTTGCCTTCCTAGCTTTCTCCTTTACTATTGGGCAAGCCACTTCTCCAAGATTGGTAGATGGAATACTAACCTCCTGAGTGACTACACTCCCCTCTGGTTACAACTGGAATCTCAGATGCTCCTTCAACATCATCTCCTCTCCCCAGCAATCTTCTATACCCCTACAAGCAGGCTACTGGATTCAACCTCCCAATCCGTAATTGGGACCTCCCTAAGAGTCTTCTCCCAGTTCTGTTCCTCCAAAAAACTTTCTCCACGTCAAGACTTTGCACAACCCCTCATTGTCAACCCTAACATCAAGATAGGTAATACCCACCTTACCTATAACTGGCTGCCTCAGTTGCAGCATGCTAAGGTAATGGACCTGTATTCCCACAATTTCCTTCTCTCCCTCCTCGAAATAAGGAATAAATACGACCATCCCACTACTTGTACCTTCAAGGTCTATCAACTGAGACACTTAATAGGCAACTATTTGGAACCTCTCCAAAAGTACCCAAAATACAATCTATCTTGGATAGCTTCCACGACCTATCCTATAAGCCACATTGTTTATCCCTCTTATACAATTTTCTTCTAACTACAGACCATCCAGATGTCTTACCCGGCTCTAAAATATGGTCTTCTCTGTTGCCAAGTGCAAACATAGACTGGACTAGAATCTGGCAAGATCTATATAGATACATCACCCAGGACAAACTCAGAATTACCCAATACCATATCTTACACAACCTATATTATGCACCAGTTAAATTAGCCAAAATCAGATATCTACCTACCTCCAACTGTTCTAGATGTGGCAAGGTGGAAGGGAATCTGCTTCACATTCTATGGTTCTGTGAAAAAGTTGCTTCTCTGTGGCACTCAATCCAATCAGATTTAGATCCCTTACTTGGCCTAAAAGATCTACTTACTGTGGAGATCTGTATTCTAGGAATCTACTCTAATATTCGGGTTAAAGAGTGTAAATACCATATAGCTTTAATCTCAATGGTGGTCAAGAAACTAGTGCTCAAACATTGGATGGGCCAACTAACTATAACTCATACTGAATGGCTGAATGACCTCTCAGTGTACCTTAGGTCAGAACGTCTAATTGCTGGCTCTCATAATAACCTGTCAGGTTTTGACAAAAAATGGGGTAAACTGTATGCCTTATACCTGCATTGATACCTGTTATCTGATAGACTCCCCAAAGACAATATAATGTAGTCAGTTCCTAGCAGGATATACAAAATCTGTATAATACTTTATAGCTCATTCCATAAGGTTTTTTTTGGAGGGTAGGGAGGGAGAGGGCAGGGGGGGGGGACAGGGGGATTTTTGTTATCCTTTTATTTCTATGTACCCTTCCTTTCATATGGCCTTGTTGGCAGTTTTTTGTATTGTTTAGCCTGTCCTCTGTATTTCACTTGCTTTGCTCACTGATGTATTATTTTATTTGTTTTTTTTTCCAAAAAATGATTAAAGATGTTAAATTAAAAAAAAACCTATACTCTCAGGGAACTTAGCGATATGGTGCCCCTGGGTTGCAGACCATTGCCTCCCTTGGATACAAGCATGGAAGCAAACAAAAATTCTATCAAAACATACCAAATTCACATCTTTCCCAAATTATATCTGAGACTGCTTTAGTAAAATTAAAATCTGGAAAGTCTCAACAACATCGGTTATGACGAATGAAAGAAAACAGTTTTATTTTTATACACAACAAAATAATTACATAGCCTTTCCATCATTTATAACTAGACCTCAGAAGGAAATTAAAGAAATTTAAAACCAATTTCTGGATAAAAGAATACCACCCCAGATGTGAGAAACCATGTGGCTTTGTGCCCATGGTAAGTTACCGGTTAAGGATGATCGGAAACATGAAGGGAAATTGGAAAGATTATGCCCCAAACCACCTTGTATAGATCAACCTGAATCTATGGATCATCTTTTTTTTTAAATCCCCTTTTATTATTGATTTTTGGACCCTCTTGTATGACAGATGGCCGCATCTACTACAGTGCATTGCAACACCACAGGTCCTATACCTAGGGATCTTTCCAGGGATAGGCATCCCGTATAATATGAGCACCCTTAGAATCATAACTTCATGCTTAAAATATTGGCTCTGGCAAGCACGATGAAAATTTACTCTACAGCAAATAGTCTGCTCACCTGAACAACTCTTTCAAGCCAGCCAGGAAAATATAGCTTCTATTAAGCAGCAAGAACAAAGGATAAATCCACGATCCTTTCAGGAACACTGGGTAGGCCTAGATTGGCTGTGAGGGTATAACTCTAGCCAATAGCTAAGTTAAACATGTAATATATATCTAACCCAGAAGGAGATCAGTCACAATAGGAACCTTTTATGATGGTTTGGTGTTGTAATGAAATGTATGAATTATTTTCTTCTTCTTGTATTTAGTTTCCCCAGATCTTTATAGGAGTTCCTGTAATTTGGCATTTCATGTCAGGAAATGCCTCATGAGATTTCTTTTACTTTTTGTATATCATCACGTATGTTGTCATATAATGTTTTGAATACAAATACCCCTATTATGCTAACAGGGAAAGGGAACTATAGTTTATAATTTTTCAATGGCCCTATGGTTTGTATTGTTATTTTAATTAATGTATGAGAGAAATACTCCCTTGATCCTCTATATTAACATTTTCTCTTATATTAATATTTGTATGTAGTAATATTACTTGTAACTATTTGATTTTGAGATTGATAGAAAATTCCCCATCTCCATTACGAAGAAGGGACTTTTTAACTACTTCCATAATTTTTTCTGTCATGTTTAAAATTGTTACATTTGAAAGTAACTAGACAGGAGTCTGAATGATTTACTTATTTGGTTATCTCACTTTAGAATTATGAAAGGGGACAAGTATGAATGAATCCTTTTTTTTCCATTTAGCTTCTTATTCTTTATACACACTTTGTTCATTTTGTTTTAATTTGGAAAGTATGACTGTACATTTTTTCTGATTTATTCTTGCCATCTGGCAAAGATCCAGGAGTGGCTCGTATATGGCCAACTGAGGGACCACCTGGAAGACAATGAGCTTCTGGCACCAT
This sequence comes from Neoceratodus forsteri, assembly GCA_016271365.2. Lineage (NCBI taxonomy): Eukaryota > Metazoa > Chordata > Ceratodontiformes > Ceratodontidae > Neoceratodus > Neoceratodus forsteri. The sequence continues at coordinate 129,520,966 of CM028129.1, forward strand.
CACAGCATGGTTTCCGACAAAAGCACGGGACAGATACTGCCCTCATCAGGTTCGATGTCCTAGCTGCCTTGGACAAGGGCACCCCCACGAGGGCAGTCTTTATAGATCTAACCAAGGCTTTTGACCTGGGTAGACCACTCACTCTTACTAACCAAGTTAAGCACATTTGGACTGGACCAACACTCTCTGAATTGGTTCCGCAACTACCTGACTGACTGCTCCCAGCAGGTCAAGTGGAGAGGTGCAACCTCTGACTCGCTACCTTTAAATGAGGGGGTGCCTCAAGGCTCCATCCTGGGCCCGCTTCTGTTCTCCCTGTTCATCAGTGACCTCCACCACCACTGTGGGAGCAGCTCCATGGTGCACTACACTGATGATGCAGTACTCTATAGAACTGAGCTGCACCAAGATGATCTAGGACCCCTGCTCCAGTCTGACTTCACCCAGGCTGATGCGTGGCTGATCGAGAATCGCCTGGTCCTTAACCCAAACAAGACCAAAGTGCTTCTGTTGGTCCTAAATCCCTGGGTCCCTCTCGGAACATCTTCTGCCGTTGGTCATCACATTGGGCTCTACAATTGAAGTGGTCCAATCCCTCATATACCTGGGTCTTACATTAGGCTAGGGACTCACACTAAAGCCTCATGTAGATCTGGTGGCAAAAAACTTCCATCAAAAACTCGGGCTGCTCTACCATCTTAGTGCCAATATGATGCCTGAGACAAGACTGGCAATAGCTCAGAGTGTCCTCCTACCTACCCCTACCTATGTGGCCCAATCCTACTCGGTATCGCAAAACTCAACCATGGCAGACTACAGACATTGTACCACAAAGTCGCACGATTCGCCACAAAAGCCCATCCGAGGACCCACCACTGTGAAGCCCTTGCCGCACTCAAATGGCACTTAGGTTGCAGTACCCCCTGTTAAGCTGGACATATAAGCTCCTCTCTGTTGATCATCCCACAGGGCTAATTGGGCTACTCGCCCCAAAGCGGCCCAGCAGGCCCCTCTGCACTTCGGGCAAAACACTGCTCGAACTGCCCAGGTCCAGATCTGCAGCTGGCAGTAAATACTTTGCCCACATAGCCCCTATGCTGTGGAACAAGCTCCCCAGTCAGCTCCAAGAAACCCCCTCCCTAGCAATCTTTCAGATGGGACTATGCACTCACCTCCAGAATCTTAGCTCCTGCATCTGTCCTGAAGGCTAGCTAAATCATGCCCACTGTAGTATGGCTACGGAAAGTCTAATCTGCTCTAATTGGCACCTAGCTGCTACTCTTGATCTTGTGTACTTGTCCTGTAAATAGTTGCTCTCTTCTAAGAAAACCTGTCATTCCCAATGTAACCCTGTAACCTATTGTCCTACACTGTATTACTTGTCTATGTAATTGTACTACCTGCCCTAAGTCTAACAGCTGCCACTGTTGTCATGTTGTATGTCACCGCCCTCTTCAATGATTATTGCACCATGTCATTATATTCTGTACGCATTGTCCTACTCTGTATACTTTGATTGTATTTGCACTGCTCTATGTAAGTAACTCTGGGTTGCCCCTGAAAAAGGGACCTCTGGGGCCCAGCGGACTTACCCGATTAACAAAATGTAATAAATAAATAATTTTATTCATATATTATTTGATGTGATTTAACATTGCTTGTTAATTTTATTTTTGAAGTTGTAAATAAAAAATTCCCCTACTTTTTGAAGGGGTAACCCGAATTTGGATATAAGTATTAATCAGAATTAGTATGATAGGATTTATGGTTGGAAACATCTAGGAGGTCCATGAGTATTCCTACATATACCCAAGAAGGCAGGGGAAAGGAGGGGGAAGGGAAAAGTCCAGACGTTTTCCTCATAGTGAGTTTTTGTGGATCCCAAAGAGGTATTTATAGTTTATACATTCACTGTATAAGAAGAGGGTAGGATGGATTAATACCTGATTTGTATGGTATAGGTGTATGATTTTCTTTTTTCTTTTGCATGTACTTATGTGATCTTTTGTTATATATAAAAATGTATCTGTATATTATATTCTTTTGTCAATAAAAAAATTCCCCTACTCTTTTCGAGAAGTGCCATGGGATCTTTAACATCCACCTGAACTACCACCAGAACAGGCAGATGGGACCTCAGTTTAACGTCTCATCCAAAAGACGGCACCTCAGGAGTGCAGCACCCCCGTCATGCTACACTGCAGCATCAGTACTGGGATTTAACCCAAGTGCCTGGTGTGGGGATAGAACCCACAACCTTCTGATCTCCTGGCCTCAGAGGTGAGTGTGCCACCTGCTGAGCCACTGACACTGACTTAATGTTCTTCCCTCCCTACAAGTCCTCTACCTGCTTCCAAAAATAATACCACCACTCCTCCCATCACTAACCTCCTTGGTAAAACATTAGAGGCAATGGAAAGGCTCTTTCTTTCTCCCACAAAGGCACCTACCTGGAAATGGAGCAGGAGACGGACAGACACTCAAGATTTCCTCTTATTTGAGGGGAAGTTGGCAGTGGGCTGACCGGGAACTCTAGACTCACATACAAGGGAAACTCTTCTGATAGTTTTTCGGTGGCAGGGACACAGTTGGACTACCCACTCACTCCCTAATCGCAGCCTCCCCCAGGTGCTCCACCTTTATAGTTCGGCACTTCTTGCCCTTCCTAGGAGAAGGTGGGACATCGACTCAGCATCCCCAATCAAAGCCAAATCACACTACTCCCTTTATACTATGACATAAATGACAACTATTAGCTATTTACTTCCCTCACAGGTGCCAGCAAGAGTGGAACTGTGGCTATATCTAGGAACGCTATATTCTTAAAAACAATCTCTCTCACTCTCTCTCTCTTTTATCCTACACTGTGACTATACCTAGGAAAGCTATATTCTTAAAAATAAAAAAAATCTCTTTCATCCTAAACATCCTTCATCATCTCAGATTACCCTGAAACCCAACAGTTAACATCATCCTCGTGCATACCTAGGGCACATAACGTTGAAACTGACAGACATGGACACAGTGCACTGTAATTACTATGGCGTACTCTATTACAGAGCCTGGAACTAGGTAGAGGGTCACTGCCCCACATGCCTGGCCATAAATGACCTGCTGTCCCAGCTCAAGGAGGCATGGACAACAATATCCCACCTGAATTGGTTATTGTACCAGACCACAGAAGCTTGGTCACTGCCTCAGCACTTACATTACCCGGATGCTGTCCCGCTACTGCAGAGGTGTAGCCAGGAAATTTAAACTTGTACTCAAAACTGATGTACTGTTGCCCTCCTCCCCATTATGTAAACATAAACCAAAATATGTGCTGCCATGCCACACCAACAGTAGGCCGCCCTCTCCCCCCGTTTGCCATGTCTGAGTTCAAGTTATGTCTCTTCCTGTAATCCTCCTTCTTTTGTTTTTCTGCCTGCCCGGTAAGTAATGTTCTTGTTTATGTATTTAGTTGGTGGCATCAGTGCCCCATAGCGAACAACAAAGGTAAAAGGTCTCATTGCGACACAGACACAATGTGACTCACAGTGTCTTTGCTTTCCTCTTTTTGTTGCCCCTGCCTGATTTGTTGTCCCTACCTGATTTTTTTTTTACTGTACTCTGCTGAGTACAGTGCGTATGCCTGCCGAAGCCCCTGCGCTACTGTGGAGGACAACTCATCCAGGGGGTGGCAGGTAGTACAAAGGGACAAAGCCCACCACAAAAGGTCTCAACAGGTGGACAATAGTCATAAAACAGCGATTTGGTTGCGCAACAGGTTTGCACCACTGGTAAGCACATACAAGGAATCAACCTGCTGCTCAAGCCAAGGGTCTAAGATGCAACAACACAAACCAGGCATCAGCTCAAAACCTGAGCAGAATGTGAGTAGCGAGAACACACAATGGTCTACATAGAAACATAGAATTTGACGGCAGATAAGGACTGCTTGGCCCACCTAGTCTGCCCATATTCTGAGTCACACTTACGTAAGGACATTTACTCGGGCCCAAGGAAGGAGGAGTTGTTGCACAACCCACATCGGTGGGACAATCCCGCAAGTGCAAACACTCCCATAAGGGGAAAAAAGAAACTGCTTATTTTGGGGGACTCCATAATTTGAGGGTCGAATCACACCTAACCAGGATCAACCAACTGGAGATTACAGTCAGATGTCTCCCTGGGGACACAGCAAAAAGGGTTGCAGGCTGACTTGAGAAATACATCCATAAGGAGGAAGATATTAGGGCCATCATTGTTCACCTAGGCATGAACGATATTGCCAGCTAGTCTGTCAAACAGGTCAAGGAGCACATCTCACAACTGAGTAAAAGATTGTCCTCTTTTTCATCTGCCCTGGCCTTCTCCGAGGTACTCCCAGTATGGGAGAAAGGAGAAGGGCAGAGACAAGTTAGAGTCACTGAAATCAAAAAACTAAATGCATGGCTGTGCATGTGGTGCTCAAAAAAAGGACACTCCTTCATTGGCGACTGGATGGAATTCTGGGAAAGGGCATAGTTTAAATTCGACAGCCATCACCTTACTAAGGAGGGTGTAAGGGCACTTGGACAAAAAATTGATGTATTCGCCAGTAGTTTAAACTCGAAAGTGGGGAGCTGGTGGTCAGATGGGAACAAGGAAGCGGAACCCCTGACCCCCTCAAGGCAGGCAAGGACACCTCCTATCGGCCATAAAAGCAAAAGCAAAAAGCACATGGTAACGTCACTCATGGGAAACGAAACTCATGGGAGCAAAGGAAGAAGGATGCCAGTGTATGGAAGGCAATGGTAACACATGTCAGGAGTCTAGCTAACAAAGTCCCAGAACTCTCAGCCACAATGGTGGAAGCAGGACTGGACTAGGTCGCAGTAACTGAGACATGGCTAAATGAGAGCCATGAGTGGGATGTTACTATCCCGGGTTACAGGTTATTCAGAAAGGACACAGAGGGACGACATGGAGGTTTTCTTTTATTGTATATATAGGAAGACATAAAGGTCATGGAAGTCCAAAGAATTCAGGAAGTACCTGAGGCTCTGTGGGTCACTCTGAAACCTAGCACAAACTCATTCTTCAGACTGGGAGTGATTCATAGGCTCTGCCAACAAATGACAGAGGCAGCCAAAGCATTGTTGGAAAGCATAATAAAAATGGCAGAAAAAGGAGAAGTCATACTGATGGGGGACTTTAGCCTCCCAGATGTAGACTGGCCCTCCTGCATGGCATCCACAACCAAAAGCGGAGATTTCCTGGACATCCTGCAATGTGCTGGACTCCATCAACTCATCACAGCCCGCACTAGGGAAAGCGCAGTCCTAGACCTGGTGCTCACAAACAGTACCAAGGTGAAGGAGGTGGAGGTGGGGTGCCACCTGGGGACAAGTGACCACAGATCAGTCTGGTTCAAGGTCAATACTAAGACACGGGTCCTGGACTTCAAAAAGATGGATTTTGATCAGATAAGAATATGCTTTAGAGATATCCTCAAGAGTAAACCAAGGGGGGAAGGGTGGAAGTATGCTGGACTAACATAAGAGAGGCAATAGCAGAGGTCACTGACACATTTTCCAGACTGGTCAGTAAGACAAGGAAAAGGAAAAATCTTCTCTAGTTCACAAGAGAGGTGGCAACTGCGGTAAAAGCAAAGAGGCTAGCATTCAAAAAATACAAGGGCTCAAATAGCAACAAGGATAGGGACGCTTACAAAAGCAGCTTGAGGGAAGCTTCTAGGGTGATTAGAGCGGCAAAGGCACAAATTGAGGTGGAAATTGCACAGGGGTGAAAGGAGGTAAAAAAAACCTTCTTTAGGTACATATGTGACAAAAGGAAAAACGGGGGGTGGTATTGTTAGACTAATAAGCAGTGATGGGAAGAAAATAGAAGAAGACAGTTAAGGTAGAGGTCTTAAATGAGTACTTTTGCTCTGTCTTTACAAAGGAGGAGCCTGGAAATAAGCACACCACTAAAGGAGTTAGTAATTGCACACGGGGGTTAGACACAAGCCCTTTCTCAGTAGAGAGGGTAAGGACTGAACTCAAAAAAACTAAAGATAGATAAAGCCATGGGGCTGGACAGCATCCACCCACACATACTGAGAGAACTTAGGGATGAATTGGCAGCACCTCTAGCAGATCTTTTTAGTAGATCCCTGAGAGAGGGAATTGTTCCACAAGACTGGAAAAGGGCAATAGTGGTTTCCATACATAAAGGAGGGAGCAGGGTGGTAGCAGGTAACTACTGCCCTGTCAGTCTCACCTCAGTGGTAGGCAAAATGATGGAAACCCTGCTAAAGGAAAGAATTTTAACTTTCCTGGAATAGACTGGACAGCTGGACAGCAGGCAACATGGCTTCATGGCGGGAAGGTCCTGCCAGACTAATCGGATTGAGTTTTTCGATTTGGTTACTAAGATAGTGGACTGGGGGGAGCCGTGGATGTTATCTACCTCGACTTTAGCAAAGTCTTTGACTCGGTTCCACACAGAAGGTTACTAAATAAGCTTGAGCATACAGGAGTGGGACAGGAAGTGGTACCATGGGTTAGGAGCTGGCTTAGTCAGAGAAACCAGTTAGTGGTGGTAAACAGGGCAGCATCAGGGGATAGGGGGGTACCAGCGAGGTGCCACAGGGGTCCGTCCTGGGTCCTTTACTCATAAATATTTTCACAAGTGACTTCACTGAGGGGTTAGACAGGAAGGTGAGTCTGTTTGCAGATGACACAAAGATCTGCACAGAGTGGAGACTGCTCAGGGAGTGGAACAAATGAAAAGTGACCTGCTCAAGCTAGAAAAATGGTGCAAAGTGTGTCATTTAAAATTTAATGCAAAAAAATGCAAAGTGATGCTTCTGGGCAGGAGCAACCCAGAGACGGTCTACTATTTGGGAGGGGAGCAGCTAACAGCCACCAAACAAGAGTGGGATCTTGAGGTCATCTGGGCAGACAATGTGAAAAAGCGGCACAAAAAGCCAGGAAAATACTGGGATGCATAGGAAGGGGCATCACAAGTAGAAAGAGGGAAGTGATCATGCCACTATACAAGTCCCTGGTAAGGCCCCACCTTGAGTACTGCATACAGTTCTGGAGGCCTTATCTCAGGAAAGACGTGGATAGATTAGAGACAGTACAGAGGAGGGCAACAAAAATGAAACATAGAAACATAGAAATTGTTGGCAGATAAGGACCGCTAGGTCCATCCAGTCTGCCCATAGGCCCTATGCATTGTATGTAGCCACTGATCCTATGTGATCAATGGCTTGTCATCACTCCCTCCCCTCTCAGGCTTCCCTTGTGTCTGTCCCAAGCATGCCTAAACCCCTCCACTGTGCTTGCCTCCACTACATCCTGTGGCAGACTATTCCATGTGTCAACTACCCTTTCTGTGTAGAAAAACTTCCTCACATTACCTCTTAATCTACCCCCCTTCAATTTCATATTGTGCCCCCTTGTTCTAGTACTTTTTCTACACTGGAAAAGCTCCCCTGCCTGCACCTTATTTATGCCCTTAAGATACTTGAAAGTTTCAATCATGTTCCACCGCTGTCTCCTCTCCTCTAGTGAGTACATATTGAGGTCCCTTAGTCTCTCCTCATATGTTTTGTGGTGTAAGCCCTGCACCACCTTTGTTGCCCTTCTCTGGATAGTCTCCACCTTATATATGTCCTTGCGCAGGTGTGGTCTCTAGAACTGCATGCTGTACTCCAGGTGAGGCCTTACCAATGTTTTATACAATGGCATCACCACCTCCCACCTCCTGCTAGTGATACCTGTGCCTATGCACCCCAGCATACCACTGGCCCTCCCTACTGCCTTTGTACACTGCTTTGTTACCTTAAGGTCATCAGAGATGATAACCCCTAGGTCCCTTTCCTCCTTCGTGACAGTCAGCTCCTCTCCCCCCAACCTGTAGCTCTCCCCAGGGTTCCCTCTACCCAGGTGCATTATTTTGCACTTCTTTACATTGAACCTCAGTTGCCACATCTCTGACCATCTTTCAAGCTTCTCCAGGTACCTCTTCATTTTCTGCACCCCTTCTGGAGTATCCACCCTGTTGCAGATCTTGGTGTTTTTTTTTTTTTTTTTCAATTGTTTAATCAGGAGTAGCACACTAAGCTGAAAGCTTGTTTACAGGTGTGATCTGGGAGTACAGGGAAGTTAAGTGACTTGCTCAGGGTCACACAGTATGCAAGTGGGGGCTGTGGGATTCAAACCCTGGTCTCCAGATTTGCAGCTCAGAGCCTTAAGCCACTGTGCTATACTTCTTCTGCAAACAGGCAGACCTTTCCTTCCAGCCCCTCTGCAATGTCACTAACGAAGACATTGAACAGTACTGGTCCCAGTACTGATCCCTGAGGTACCTCACTGGTACAAGGGCTGTATGAATTGCCTTACGAAAGCAGATTACGGCAACTCAACATGTACTCACTGGAGTAGCGCAGAGATAGGGTGACATGATAGAGACATTCAGGTTCCTGAAGGGCATAAACAGAGCTCCTACCTAGGAACTCTTTCTGATCATAGCTCCACAAGGACAAGGGGTCATGAAATGAAATTAAGGGGAGGGAGGTTCCGGGGTAACATGCGTAAGTTAGTCTTTACCGAAAGGGTGGTGGCTGCATGGAATAGCCTACCTGCAGAAGTCATTGACTCCAAAACAGTAGGGCAATTCAAATCTGCTTGGGATAGGCATAAGGGGATTGTTTCTAAGAAATTCTTAGGGGGGTAGCACTCAGCGCAGACTAGATGAATCTTTGGTCCCCATCTGCTGTCACTTTCTGTGTTTCAATATCTAGCTCTTTGGCTTGACCATAATCTCTCTTCCGTTCACATTGAGGCCCTGTCCAAAAAACTAAGGATGAAATTAGGTTTCTTCTACAAAAAAAATCACTATTCCCCAGCAATATCAGGAGACAGCTGGTCCAGGTGACCTTAATTAGATTATGCAGATTTTATCTACAGCTGCAGTTCTGCCGCCAGCCACCACAAACTGGACGTACTAAACTACCATGCCATTCGTTCATTACAAATGCTTCCTCCAGAACCAACCATTGTGAGCTCTACTCCAAAGTAGGAGGATCTTCACTAGCCACCAGAAGATTAATGCATAGCTGCACGTGGCCTTATGAAGCTCTTCTTAATGAGCTTCCTTCCTGTATTACATGCTTGTTCTGCTGCTCCCTGAGCTGTTATTCATTCAGAAAAACTTCTGTCATTACACTCGATGTCCCCAGGTTCAGCACTCTCTACGGCAAAGCTGCCATTGGTTATGCCCGCCTAACCAGTCTGGAATAAACTGCAAACCAAGCTCAAACTCACTCGCCTACTATTTCTAAATGCTCTTAACTCACTAATCAGTAACCATTTGACAGAAACATGCAACTGCCACTCATGATTACCTGCCCCGTGCTTAGCTACCCTCCACCCCATTCTACTCCTCGCGGTACCCTTCCCCTCTACCCTTTCCCACTTTCTCTGCCTCCCTACCACCCCATACACTATGTTGACCTCTGCATGACCTCTGTATTACATATTTGTGCTACACCAGACCACACTGGTTTAAGGTCCAAAATAGTTATTTTATGGCTTCTTTATTGTTAGATCTTGAAATTTGTATAGTCACTTCACATTGTTAGGCAATGAAACTTTGTTACACTCTAAGGCTATGAAATCTATACAGTTCCTTATTGTTGTTCAATTGTACGTCTCAATGTGCTCCTTTTTGCTTCTTTTCTTCTTCTACACTTGCACTTTTTGTATACGTTACTGATTTGTATTGCATGTCTTGAACTGCTCAGGATCTCCTTGAAAATGAGCGTGCTCAATGGAGTTTTCCTGGAAATAAACCTGAACTTGAACTTGGTAGTCTGATTCCCTCCATGGCAGCAGGGTTGAGGCACACTGATGGGGCAGTGTGGTGAGAGGCTTGCACTGTGGCTGCCTGTGCTGTACCTGTCATGTAGATAAGCAGAGGACTTCAGGCTCCAGTGTTGCCAATCCAGCACCTTTCATGAGCACTAAAACGTTGCACATAGGAAACAAAAATGATATTTAAAAAAATGAAATGAGGCAGTCAGTATTTACCAGAGAAAGATTCCAGAAGGGGCTTGAAGCCTTAAAGGTAGATAAAGCTCCAGGGCTGGATGGGATGTACCCAAGGGTGTTCAAGGAATTGGCTGTGGAACTGGCTGAACCCTAATAGAGATATTCAATAGCTCAATTAAGACAGCAGTAGTTTCACAGGACTGGAGGGTAGTAGATGTAGTCCTGCCACGGGGCAAGGAGTAATCGTGGAATTACAGACCTGTCAGCCTTTACTTTGTAGTGAGCAGAAGGATGGAGTCACTGATCAAAGAGAAGCTTGTGGACTACCTAGACAGCAACGGTCTACAGGATAGTAAAAAGCATGGATTTTTGGTCCTGTAAGACCAACCTGATAGGTTTCTTTGACTTGTTCCATGCTAGGGGTTTACTCTACTTTGATTGCTTTCGAATCGGTGCCACACTTGGTGGCTGAGGAGGAGTGTCATGGATGGGGGCCAGATTTTTTTTTTTAGAATGCCATTCCCTGGAGGCAGGATGTGCAATGACATCATTGGGCATGCCTGATGTCTGTCCCACCTCCCACAAGGTTCCGCGCCGGTCCCCATGGATCCCCAAGCCTCCGCATGAGGCCACTAATATGCTGGGCACTCCCCCCCGGAAAAGGAGAGCCACCACTTGGGCACTCAATCCTTCACTGCCTGGCCACCCCTCTGACTCCTAGGTCCATGCCAGAACCCGGGATGTCGACATTATAAGCGGACATCTTGCTGCTGAGCTGGCGGAACGGCCGGACCTTTGGTCTTTTTCTGCTGCTATGTTTCATTGAAAAGATATACAGTAAATGCCAACAAGGGGTTTGTGTAAAATTAGCTATCTTGGCTAAATCTATGCTTTCACATACAGTGTATTACAATATCATATATGTAAGTAATAATCCATGACAGGGTATGCATTTCTAGGGAATTAATGCATGCCCCAAGTGAACTGGAAGACACAAGGTCAACGGCCAAGTATCTTTCAACTCACCCAGGAAGTGCATTAATTCTCAAGAACTGCACATCCTGAAGTGGGTTACCATGCTTATAAAATGGAAACATTTTTTTTTAAATAAAAAAAGTTTTTATTTTTGTGTAGTTAAGGTTGTTACTAGGTAGATTATATTAGGTTGGTGACAAACCATGCATATACTGGGAAATAATGAATGGTTATGTAATGCATTTTAATCAATGAGGTTGCTAAGATTGTAGAGAATTCTGAAGTCCAACCAATGAGAATTTTTTTCTGTTTTTTTATGTATGATCTGTGTGTTAATACAGTAGATTGTGACTCTCTGAACAATTGTCGTAAGTCTCCGAGGAAGGACTTGGTTGATCCGAAAGCTTAGCCTTGTTTTCTTTTTGTAACATCTATGTTGGTCCAATAAAAGGCATCAAACCATTTGCTTCTGGATCTGTTCTTACAAGGACCAATACAGCAACTAATCTATTTCTGGAAGTCCATTTTATAAATATATATATTCAGAGGGCCAAAGCTCTGGTAGAATGGGTTTGTGTCTCCCATTTTAGTTTAGGATAGGCCAGATTAATCTGGAAGGAGAGGCAGGAAGATTACTCAGGGACCAAGATGCAAAAGGTTTATTTACAAGGGACAAGCGGAACAACAGAATAGCTATTTTTCTACAATGCTACAAGGCAATACTGTCGAACAGCGAGCAAAAAAAACCCAACAACACAATCAAGACCAACAATTGGCCTGATCAATAGCAGTGGGTTAACCCTTCCAGTCCAAGTCCTGAGTACTTTGCAGAGATGACAAGGACATTGAGATCCGACAGCACAACTGATGAATCAATCTTGGGCTTTGTGATATGTTGGCTGATCAGCAATTGGGAATTGTGAACATACGAACATATGAAAAAAACCAACAGAAGCAGATCACCCGGTCTATTGCATCTGCTTAGTAAGTAATGCATGGTCTGGCCTTACAATTTGCACTAATGACCTAGCCCCCCCTACTGTCCCTCCCTCTTCCTTTCCTTGGTCCCAAGGGTTCCCTTTGTGCTTGTTCCAAGTTGTCTTGAATGCTCCCATCACCCATGCTGATACCACCTCCTCTGGCAGTTCATTCCAGGGGGACACCACCCTCTCCATATAGAAATACTTTCTTACACCCCTTCTGAATCCCCCCATCAGTTTTAGACTGTAACCCCTAGTAGTGCTGTTGTCACTCATTTTAAAGAGACCCTCCCTTTTCACTCTGGTAATTCCCTTCATGTACTTGAAGGTCTCTATTATATCACCCCTATGCCTGCTCTCTTCCAGGGAGTACATCCTCAGGACTCCCAGCCTCTCCTCATAGGACCAATCCTGTAACCCTTGATCATCTTGGTTGCTCTCCTCTGGAACCCCTCCAGCATGCTGATGTCCTTCTTAAAGTAAGGATGCTGCCAGTACATCGCCCCATATTCTAAATGTGATCTCACCAGTGACATGTACAATGGTAAAATAACCCTGCTCTGCCTATTACTGAATCCCTTTGCAATACACCCCAGCATCCTGTTAGCCTTCACCACCACCTTTAAACACTGAGACATGTGTTTTAGGTCACTCATAGTCACTACCCCTAGATACTTTTCCTCTTTTGAAGCAGTTACCTGAGCCCCTCCTATGTAACACTCTGTCCTAGGGTTCTTGGCCCCTTTGTGCATCACTTTGCATTTTTTGGCATTGAAACTTGGTTGCGAGATTCCTGACCCTCTCTCTAGTCTGGGGAGGTCCTCCCTCAGGTCCTGTATAAATAGCACCAGGTAGGTTCTTGGGCAGACTATATAGATCTAGCGACCCCCTTCTACCATCACTTTCTATGTTCCTTGGTGTCCAATTGACCCTACAAAGTGCTTTTTTTAAACAGGCCATAACGGGGCATTCCCCGGATGAACAGAAAATGAAGAAGAATGTTGTTAGCTGGATGATGAAGAACTTGGCGATCCTCTGCAACTCCTGGTGAGGAGCTGGAGGTCTTGAGAAAAAAGAAGCTGAAGTCTCCTGGTTGAGCAGATGGTTCACCGGATGATCCAAAGCAATGATCGCTGGTAGGCCTCACCTCCCAACAAAATGACTACTGGTGATTCAATCCTCATCACAGATTCTGCAGAGTGGCACTGGTATGTGTATGACTTGTGGATGGGTGACAAAATAAGAAAATGATCAGACATGACATCAACTGTGGTCCCTAACTCTTGAGCCGAGGTGGCTCCTAAGCTCACTCACTTCTGGATACCTGGCTAGTGGCTCTCTACAGCTTACCACCATGAGATTGATACTGGGACCCCTGTGGTGGGGATTAAAGGTGTCAGCTAGCTGAGCAGGAAGTAGGAGGGGGAAGGTCACTGGAGGATGAAGCTGGAAGCTGTAAGATGCAGTTGTCAGGTGAGCTAGCTCTGGCGAGGTGTTGCCAGCAGAAACAGGAAGGAAGAAGACATTGAACACTTCACCTTGGACTGACCAAAGTGGCTATAGGGAGGTATACACTAGGCTGGGGTTATAAACAACAGTTGAGACCTTGGGGAGAACAGTTCAGGTCACAGGGACCAAGCTTGTATAGGCAACTAGTTCAGGTTTTAGGCATGAGCCAGTGTTGGAATTATAGGGAGTCTTACCAGGGCTTGGCCCCACTAGCTCTGAAGAGAAGGCCCAAGTAGATCACATATGACTGTCATTGACTTATAATGGCAAGGGGGGCTCAAGTTTAAAGACAGGGCCCTTACAAGCCCCCCCTAGCTCCCAAAGCTCATAAAGTGTAATTCCATCACTGGGCACGACAGTTCAATTCAGAAAAAACAATTGGTGTATGTGTAGCCCTGATGCCATCCTCCAAGAGGGCTACTACCCCTTCCTTGGTGGCCTGATCAAGGTTAAGAGGCCTGGTTTCCTATTTTGCTGTTACCGGGGGTTCTTTCCCAAGATGAACAAAATAATGCATGGTGCCTCTATCCAGAGTACAATTTAAGTGTGTTAGATTTGTACCAGTACAACCCCCTGGGATGCTGTACCAACCCACCTCCCCATATAGTCACCCACACACATGGACTTACCGGAACCAAATTCCCCAAATTCCGCACTTTGCATTTAAAGACCTAAGCTAATAATAAGCTCATGAATTAGAAGTCTTCCAAAACAGTTAACACCATTTATTTACATGAGAAGGGTTAGGAAGGAGTAGATGAAGTAGTGGTTAAGCAGAAATCACATCTTTCAATTAGCATTTAGTGGCTGTCATTTTAGAGATCAACATTTTCAGATCAATCATTTTCCCCTTAAATTCAAAACAACATTCAAGGTTTTCATCCATCAACCCTCTGAACTAGCTAACTGCTGCAGGTTTTTCCCACTAACAAGTCCCAACTGGTACCAGTTTATCCCCTTTGTCCTCTGACCGGGTACTCAGCTATTCGTTGCAGGCCTGAAGTGCAGCCGGTCGGCTGGCGTTGGCGTGCTTGCTTTAAATCACATTAACTTTTGGTACACTTATTAGCTACTTTAGGATCTTTACTATGCCATATGGGGCACAAACTTGAAATAACTTTATACATCCCCCAGGTGCAGGGCAATTCCTGCATTTACTCACGGTTCTGCAGATCAGTCTCTGGTGGCACTGTGACTGAAGCTCTGGGGTGGATGGAACAGCAGAACCTGGGAATAATCTGGATTAGAAGAGACTTGAGATATGGAGCAGGCACTCTGCAGCTTGGATCGTCCGCTTGATTGAAGGTCTTGCAGCTTGTCTCCTTCAGCCTGTTTCCAGGCCCAATGCAGAGCACGAATGCAAGGACTCCCAAACTTAAGAAGCCCAGACCCAGGAGTGACCCCACAGTCTGACTCCCCACTAGATCAGAGTGCCCTAGCACTAGTGCATGTGCTTGTAGCTCCATGTGGCCCAGTCAACCACACTTGGTAAGGGTTGTCTGGTTACCAACCCGGCTCCAGGCTGAAAGTGAGAAAATGATCGGTCTCTTAGGCTCAGCTCAGGTTGGCGATTTTTTTAGTTAGAAATTTAAGAAAACATTCTTCTTCAACCACCCTGTCATTGTGGCAGGCATGGTCCTTTGACCACAGATCACAATCTCTGGCTTCCCACCAAGCACACGGTCTCAGTGGGACTTGGGCATTCAATCTGGGCTCCTCTGAGGACCCTGAATTTGCCACAGACTGAACCCGTTGACTTCCCTTGATGCAAGCAATTTCTTTTCCTCACCGTGCAGGTGCTAGTAGATGCCGAAGAGGATCTCTTTTCAACCTTTTTGAGCTACCTGGATTTACTGGCCAAGCCTCTGCACGTCAGGGAGACTCCCATACCATACATATGAACATACGAAGTGCCAGCAGAAACAGGCCTCGCAGTCTACTGAGTCTGCTTGATTGTGCAGCTAGCCCCTCAACCTGCAGCTGCCCCACCCTCCCTCCCTTCCTCATAACCACCACCTCTCACTCTGTCCCATCCTCTCTTAAATCCTCCCACTGTTCTACACGATACCACCTCCTTGGGCAGAGTGTTCCACTTATCTACCACCCTTTCTGTGAATAAGTGTCTCCTGATTTCCGTCCTAAATTTTCCCCCTCCAATCTCAGCCGATGCCCTCTTGTGTCCCTCCCCCTTCTGATCTGAAGAATCCCTTCTGTATTAATCCTGCTAATACCCTTTAGGTACTTAAAGGTTTCGATCATATCCACCCCATCACTCCTCTCTTTTAGGGAATACATTTGCAGCTCTCCCAGCCTTGCCTCATAGGATTTTCCCTCAAGTCCCTGTATCATTTTCATTGCCCTATAATGCACCCCCTCCAGCAATCTGATGTCCCTCTTCAGGAATGGACACCAGTACTGCACGCAGTATTCCAGGTGTGGCCTGACCAGTGACCTGTACAGGGGTAGGATCACTTCTCTGTGCCTGTAGGTGATTCCTCTCACTATGCACCCCATCATCTTGTTTGCCTTTGCAGCTGCCTTCCTCCACTGAGCTGAGTAGTACATACTCCCCGTTATTAGTACCAATAGATCCTTTTCCTCCACTGTGCTTTCCAACTGTGCCCCTCCCAACTGATATTTCATCCCCGGTTCCTTGCTCCAAAGTGCAATACCTTGCACTTCTTGGCATTGAACCCCAACTGCCATGTCTCCGGCCATTCCTGTAGTTTGGTCAGGTCGTCCTGCAGCCCCCTCCACCCTCTCTATAGTATCATCTGCGAGAACAGACTGATCCTACTCCGTATCCCATTTGAGATATCAGCTATGAATATTCCAAACAGCACTGGTCCCAGTACTGATCCCTGGGACACCCCACTTGTAATGTCCCTTGGTGATGAGAGTTCCCCCACCACCACCACCCTTTGCTGCCTACCCTTCAGCCAGTTGGTGATCCAGCTGACCATTTTTGTCCCCAGTCCAAAGTATTCCAGTTTTCCTCCCAGCCTCCCATGCGGCACCGAGTCAAAGGCCTTGCTGAAGTCCAAATATAGGACGTTCACTGCATGGCCCCTGTCCAGTTCCCTGGTAACCCAGTCGTAGTACTCGACTAGGTTTGTCTGGCAGGATCTGCCTGATACAAAACCATGCTGATGGCCATCTTGGAGCCCATTGTCTTCCAGAAAGGTCACCAGCCTCTCTTTTAGGATTGACTCCATGAGTTTCCCCATGATTGAAGTGAGACTGACCGGTCTGTAGTTGCCTGGATCATCCTTCGGTCCACTTTTATGAATGGGCACCACATGGGCCCATTCATAAACATGGTCCGAAGGATGCCAAGTATCCATACCAAAACCAGTCCGTTTTCCAAAACCAAAACCATTCCTTGAACCTTTTGTCCTTCCCTTTTCCTTAAGACACCATGTCTTACCAGGGTCAGACAGAGACCTTTTTCCTTTCTTGAACCTTTTCCCCTTGTTTCTCACCATTCGGGTGCAGAATTAGACAGCCATTTTTCTCCAGAACCTTTACTCAAAACCTTCACCGCTGTGGTGTAGCTCCTTTTCTACAGCAGCCTTTTGCATAAACCTGCAGATCTCTCTTTCTCTGCAGAGCTGCGAAACCACACTCCTTCAACACATTCCTCCACCATGGGGAAAGGCATACCCAGGCCCTGGGAGATAGTGGCTGGCAACCCCCAGCCAGGCCCTTTTCCAGCCTTGCTGCATCATTCTTCCAAGGGGCTGGAGCACCCCTCCCTCTGGAGGGGCTCCCGCCAAACTGACTCAGAATCAGACAGCCTCTGGGTTTTGGGGTCTCTCTGGCCATTCCCCATTGGCTGAAATCACTGTCCTGGCCAAAAATTAATATGTATGAGGCTCCCTCAATGCCTGATTGACTGTGTAAAATGGCACCAAGTATTTCCCCAGCTTTTTCCCCCTAAAAGTCCTTTCAACACTCCAACAGTCCTCTGAAAGAGACTTGGCCTTCCGATTGACTGTCCTATGATCACATGGCTGCTTAGCCAACAGTCCCACTATAATTCATAGCATGTCTCAACTTTCAAAACCTTGTGCAGTCAAATAAAACATTTTTATTTAACGATTTCCCCATCAAATGGCAGCAGTCCCTGTGCCCTTTCAAACTGCTGCCCAGTTTAACATTTTCATTCAGCCCTTTTCTTGTCATTACTACCATTATGCAGTGTCCCCGGGCAGCTCATACATAATCCCACTGCAGTTCGTACCAAGCCCCACATGCACAGTTCTTCCGCAGCTAACATGAACATTTTTAACTTTTAATTTCCCCAACGATCCATAGCAGCCTCTTCCTTCTACTACCTGGCTGCAGAATTCATTACTTTTATTTTGCACAACTCTTGTCACTAGTGTCGATTTCTATACCCACTAGGCAGGCTTGCTCATTCATATTTAGCTTCACTCATGAATATTAATGAGGCAGCCCCCGAACAACAGCGCTATTGGTGCTCCTTTGAAAAACACTTCTGCTGCTTCCCTTTTGCCTTCTCCTGGTCTCCAGTCCCAATTTAGCATAATACTGGGACCAAGGACCACAAGGAGAGAGCACTTAGCTGCTGAAATGTCCAAAAACCCAGCGCGCACTGCGCATGTGCGGACCGCCTACCCGCCCGGCACCGGGGTGCAAAAACAGGGCAGTGACTCTGCAAGTCAGCTCCTCTGGCCCCTGATTCAGGCTAAAAAAACAATGCAGGACTGGAGGGAGGATCCAGGGAACCAAAGGACTCAGGCCAGGACTAGGAGAACCACATGGGGAAATGGGAACCCGGGCAGCCCTGAGAGGCAAAATAGGTAAGCCCCCAACAAGGGGTTTACACTGGCAAACAAAGTTCAATGCAGGACAACCAGTTCAGGACCTGAGGCAGCATAGTTCAGTTTTTAGGTAAAAGAGTTGTCTCCAGAAGCCAATATAGCAGTACAGTTCAGTTTATACTGTAGGAAGCACAGTAGGAAGCAGAAGCTGATTAAGTTCAGTTTGTATGGACACTAAAGCACTCAGTGGAGGTTCCACGTCAAAATAGTGACTTCAGAACTGCTAGGAGTAAAAAAAACACAGAATAATAGCAAGTGCCATTATCAGCGAACTTTCTGTTGGGGGGGGCAAATATGCTCCCCACTCCCCCCCCCTTTACTTAATATACCAAATCCAAGAAGGGGTGGACCTCGGAGAGGGGGAAACAGAAAGTTTGCAGATATGTCATTCACTATTATTCTGTGACGTTTTGACTCCTCACGATTTGGGAGTCGCTATCTTCACGGGCTACTCTCAGTGGACACTAACACAGTCTGGTAGTGCAGACCCTTGCATTTGTGCTGGCCCTTTAAATTAACCCTCTCTGCCTGCACATCTGTCCACTAGCCAGGGAAGAGTCCACCTACCATTAATATTAAGTAGCTGTGGTGACTCTGTGTTCTGTCTCACACCTCCCCCCCCGTATTACCCTGCAGCATAGGAGACAAACAGTACACTGAATTCCTAGAGGGTAATGCAATTACCCTTATGTCTCTATTTTACAATAATTGGCTCATGTTTCACTCAGATAACTGAAGATGGAATCCTTTCTCTGTTCCAACCCATGCTAATCTGTCTGGGAAGCAGTATAGCACAGTGGTTTAAGGCTCTGAGCTGCAAATCTGGAGACCTGGGATTGAATCCCACAGCTCCCCACTTGCATACTACATGACCCTGAGCAAGTCACTTAACCTCCTTGTGCTCTCTGGTCACAACTGTAAGCAAGCTTTGGCTTAGGGTGCCTCTCCTGGTTAAACAATTTTCCCTTCCTCCCTTTAGCTAGCAGCCCTTGCTTTTTGTTATGCAGGAGGGTGCCAAAGTCTACTTGGTTACACTACCAGAGACCCCTCTTAGCTTCAACCTCATTGTCTCTTTCTCTGTCTCTCTGTCTCCTAACACTGAACAGAGTAAACTGCTCTCTCTCTCTCTCTCTGCCTCGAGGGTGGGCTGCATAAACGGTTCCCTCTCTCTTTCTTTGTCTCCAGCCTACTGGCTAATTACAAAAGAATGTTGGGCTTCAGACCCATTCACCACCTCAGCTGCTGGAATTCACACGGGGTTCTTTGCACACTGGGGACTGCCAAGCCACCTGGATGAAATAAGACCTCTTTTGCTAGAGACCACTGCACTGGATGCATTACTAAAACAAGAAAAACACACTGTTGTGGTTGGCTTCAGAAAAACAACTCTGTTAGAAGTCTTCTGGAGGGGAGTTACACCGATTGGGCCAGGTGACTTGCTTCAATCTTCTACAGGTAAACTGGCATCCACCCCAGTTCTATCCTCCCTTCTCACTGCCACACCCTCACTGCTCTCAAGCTGCCCATGCAAACCCTTTTTACCACTGTGGGTGGAGCCTACAGGAGTATTGCATATACAAAAGGAGTAATGTCATGTTTTCTGTCTGTGGAACTGACTAAAGGTGTAAATAGTCTCCTCCACCTTACCCTCCTCCAAGAAATGTTTTCCACCCTCAAATAAATACACTTTCATGTTAGTCAATGGTTGCAGGGTACTATTTTCTTTCTCAAATGGATGGTACAAGAACTGGAACCTGAGTAGTGGGAGGCAGCATTGTTTTTTGGGGAGAAGTAAGATCCAACCCACCTCCACCCAAGAAGCTCCTAAAAATCCAGCCCACCTTTTTTTTTATTTATTTATGTGGGAGGGGCATCAGGTGGATGTATCATGTTGAAAGAAGACTCAGTAGTTTGGTCTGGGCCTAGGAACAGAACATGTCTGTGGAGTCCCTGCATTTTATTAAGGACTAGGAGAAGCTTAAGGATTCAGCTTCCAAGGAAAATAGACAGCTTTCAGGTATTTTTTAAACACTTATATACTAAAAATGGGCACAGTAATTGGTAAACACAGTCTGTAATGAAGTGTATTTTTCTTTTTAAGTTTGAGAAGTGGAGTTGACTTGCACATGTTAAAAATACCAGCTGCAATTAGCAACTACCTGTAGAAACAAAATGCTGTTTCCTGTTTACTTTTTTCCTGGCTCAGTTTATATCAGTAAAAAGAAAGACTGGAACAACTATCAGAGCTGCCATCCAACTGGACAAGCTATTTATCACTCATGTTTCATTTAAAATAACATGAAATGTAGTTTCACATTTTTACCATGAGGGAAGCAAGAACATTCCTGGTGAGTTAATTACTCCTTGGAACCTATTATTCCAGTTTTTACCACTGTGCTCCTGGAACTTTCTGCATAAGAAGTTCCCTTAGGCACCTCACAGCACTTCATTAAGAAATTGGGCACCACCATCTTTGTAGGACATTGCATAGCAAGAGACTTACCTTGTAGCCTGTGACTGTAGGTGTTTATAACAGAATGATAATAACCACATTTGCTTCGCTTGCAAATAGGCAGGCATTTGTGTGTCTAATTTCTGTTTGACTTACTGTAGGTTACCTAATTTCTGTTTGACTTACTGTAGGTTACACATCGAATCTGAAAAATTCATAACATGCTGTATTGTGATTCAATGAACTGATAAATGGGGATTTTGGTTTCTTTTACAAATTCATTTTTCCTGACCATGGATATACTAAAACAAATATTTCTCAACAAAATGTTTTTAAATAAATTATCTGGTTGGGGGGGCTGCTGCAAGCTGAATGGGACTTCACAGATGGGGGAACTCGCAGCAGCAGAAAAAAGAAGCATGTTGGCATTAAAAGCTTAGTGGTGTGGATGTAGAGGCACCAGTATTTAAAGGGGAAGTCTCTCATAGTTCCACACCAATATTTTCCCAACTCCTTATGTGTAACTGTTGTGTGCCTCCTCCAGTTGCCAGCAGTCCTACTGCTGGCCAGATCTAGATTATAAATAAAATATACAGCCCCCAAAGTTATCAATGTGTTTGTCCTCCATTTTACCATCAATGCTGCTGGAGGGTGATGTCATCAGAGCAACAGATAATGGTGCTGCACTAAATGCAGTTCCACCAGTAGACCAAACCCACAATGTTTGGTTCCTCACTTGAGTAATGGAGGAACCCTTTAAGTGTTGTGCACATCCTGAAGTGCAGGTCTAATAGGGACTAGGACCATGTGAGTGTGATGCAGCACTGATTTGAGGTATATACAGTATTCATATAAGGAAGTGCCTGTATGTGTTGTGTTACAGTTTCGTTAAAAATAGTTTACCCAATAAATGACTCTGGGTACAACAAGAGTTTTAAGTGGTATTATGCAGCTGTTGTATTAAGGTGTGTGTGTTAACATTCTCTGTTTTGATTGACACCAGCAGTGAGAAACAATGTTGCAAATAGGCCCCTTTCCCTTTGTAACTAGGCAGTCAGTGATTGGATGGCTGCTGTAAGGCAATAAAAAATTCAGCTATGGCAAGGAATAGGTTACCAGGAAAGCACAGGCACAAGCACTGGGGGACTCTGGTTCAAATCCTACTAGAGTCCCTTAGTCTCTAACCCATAAGAAGTTCCCCTAACCTCCTTAGAAACTGTGATGGCCCCACAGGTCCATGACTTTAAAAGTGCCCCAATTCCCATTATAAATCATTAGCAGTGATGTGAGAGCTACAGCACTTCACTTTCAAGGTACTAAGGATAAGCTGTGGCAGCCCCCTTTGTAATGACAGCATTTGAAGTAGGATGTCCCTCACAGATCAGATGCTACACCTCAGCTGTTGCAGATAAAGAAACTAATCAGTCTCTGTTTGTAGTGCTCTGTATTTGCTTAGCTCACTCCTCCCATGTCATATGCATTCTGTGTCTTGGTATTTCTGGTCAGAAACTCAGATTTAAGGAGCATTTGAAATGTAAAACAATACACTTTATAAAGTAAATGATCTAGCTCTCCACTTTCAGGCTGCTGAAAGAGATGTATAAGTCAGTCTTGTCTGATCCTTTGGTAAACTGCCCAGGCTCATCTTGTAACAAATCTTCTTAAGGGTGTTCACCTGGTTCAGTACAGAGTGACTGACTGACTGCTCGATTGATTGATTGATTGGTTGGTTGATTGGTTGATTCAGTCTACTGCTTTCTACAACATGTTACAACTGTCTCACAGAGAGAAATGAGCAGTACAGAGAAACAGCTTTTGTTTCCTGTGAATGAAATACTATTGGATGTATTATTTGCTCTACACATACAGTATTAAGGCTAAAAGTACTACTCCTTGTGTGAGTTGCATGACAGAACTGCCTTAAGCCATTGCAAACTTAAACTAAAATCAGGCTAGACAGCATTGATACCCTTGTGTTTTGTTCTGCACTGTTGCTGCAGTGACATCAAGGAATGGGAGGGGCTGTATTACAAGTGACTCATTTGCATGTAAATGGAGGCTTGCTTGACATTTTACTACCTTGTGTCAGAGCCTCAGACTCTAGATATGTGTTGCAACAGAAGAAATGGCTGATCTCTTATTGACATGTGTGCAGTACTTGATGTAATGTATAATAAATACATCAGATATATCCAAATCATACACATACAGGAGTCTTCTCCTTTAAGCGTGACTTTGGTAGAGGATTAATTGTGACTGGGGATGAGGGAGGGAGTCTTGAAATTTTTAGCATAATGGTTTTTTGAAACTTCAACCTTCAATGGGTTAGACTTTGTATCCATCTGTACAGTATATCACTAAGTCACATGCAGTGGGGCATGGGTAAAACCCACGTCACCAGACCCAGACCAGAGCTGTAAAATCTGGACTGGGCACAGCTAGTGCAAATATTGCTGATTCAGTGGAGCAGCAATAAAAGATAAACTATGCAATACCCTCAATAACTCACCTACCCCAGTTTACATTTACCTGATGCCCATTTTTAGGCCTTATATAGTAATATCTTCCTTCAAGAGAACAGCTTGTAATGAAATGTGTCAAATTTACATTGGCATTTGGGCATATGCACTTTTATATTGTATGAATTTTGTGTGTGAACTGCATATCAGTCTCTAAAAAAACAACAACAATTAAACACATCAAATGTCTTCAAAAACTTGTCTCAACATTGTGTTTATCTTCCACCTTGTCGCAACATACAGTTGTCTCCGCAGTGTTTTCAGTTAGGGTACAGTACCACCATGTATATGATGGCCTTCTTCTGTTGAGTTGATTGCAATAACAGTGCATAGAATAAAATGCAAAACATATAGGTAACTGTAATACAGATGGTGGCATTATTTTTAATTATACAATGGCAAGGAAAAATGTAAGAAGCTGATTTTCTGTTGACCCATTGAAAGAGTGATGTTATTATACAATAACATCACCGTAGCTTTGAATTTGGATCATTCCTTGTATTTTCTCTTAAGAAATATTTTCCCACACTAACAAAAACATCCTTTAAAATGTATTTTTTATTCTGTATATAACAACAAGCCATTGTATAATTGCAATAATGCACTCCAGGGTGTGTGTTATCTTGTAATAACGTCACTCATAGACTTTGACTTTGACAGCAGATAAGGACCGCTTGGCCCATCTAGTCTGCCCATTTCCCTACCTACAGGATAGGCCGCAGATCCTAGTTAACCAACAGCCTATTTCACTTGGCTTCACCTCATGCTTCAACCCACCCCAGGAGTGACATTATTACATGATAACACACACCCTGTCGTGCATTATTGCTTAAATATGCCCTTTCTCAATGTACTGTACTTTGATTCAGTTAGTGTTTATGTAACAGCCTTCATGTGAACACTCTGGGCTTCTCTTTGACTCCTGATGTCTATTTGCTTTAGCTATTGTATATTGTTTAAACTGCTTTGGTCTTCTTGATGTGGTGCCTGTGTGCCTAAACTATGTAATCTGTTTATCTACTGCTACCCATGTATCTCCAGTGAATGACTGTTATAACTGTCTGCTCTCCAATCCATTGTTTTTTGACTTAACTGTGCTGTCTTTGTATTAGTTTCGATGAGGTGCCCTTGTAAATGAGTCTCTGACTCAAAGGTTTGTAATTCTGATATTTTTTAAATAAGTAAATAAATAAATGTTTATGTTTCAGCCCATGAAACACCCTTATCTCGTTAATGCATTCACATTTGTAGTGGCTCTGCCAGAGCTTGTTTAGGTTGGGGGTGGTCCTGGCTTCTGGCCAGGGGATTGGGACCTTTCTCCATGTGCTGACCCCCCCCAGGGCCGAGAAGGGTCTTTAAGCCAGCCCATAGGAACAGTCCGAGGCATGGCTAGGTATCAGCCTTGGGGCTGAGGGAAGGAACTAGTTAGAAAACAAAGAAATCAAGGCAAAAAAATAGAAGAGTAGACAAAGAAAGAAAATAGGCATTTGTCAATGCCGAATGTTCTCTGCTGGTATTGCTGTTGTATTGGGTCTTGCTTGTATACATTTTCACTATATATTTACCCAGGGTAGAGCAGATGAGATGCAGTGTCTCATTTTCAGTGGTGTCCTGCTTTAATATATTGTTACATTGTAATTACCCAGAATAGGGCAACTGGGAGGCAATATCTACTTTAAGTAGACTCCCACATTTTGACCTAACATGTCCAACAGTCTTTTTATTACCTGACGTTATGATCAAGACAGGTGGAATTTTTAAAATCCCATCCGAAAGATGATTTTGCTGTGTGACTGTGGAAACAAGTTTCAGGAGGGATTTAAAAAATTATACCTGCCGTGTTCAGGTGGGGTATCACAAGGGAATATGCTGAACATTAGCAGCCAAAATCTGAAAAAAAAAATAAAGTTATGAGTAAATGTTGGAACAGTCTGTATCCTCATAACTTAGTTGGTTTTTCACATTTTTACCCCAAATCTTCAACATAATCTTTTTATGACCACTCCTTCTGAACATGACAGGTGTCACTTATACAACAATGGCTGAAGTGTCATTTTGAGCCACAGGTGTTAAAACACCTTTTGAGTAGGGTTTGAGAAATGGCAGCTGTCACATTCATGAAGTGGTGTGAAAAAAATGGCTATGCTGAAAAGCTGAGGTCAAAATATTGAAATTATGAGTGTGCTTTGAAAAATTGCAACGTAGACTCATAACTTTGTTTTCTTCTATTTTTACCCCACATTTTCAACATAGCCTTCTTATGACCCCACATAGCCTTCTTATGAGTCCACTTCATAAACAAGGGCAGAGAAAATGTTCAAATCCTACCCATAAGGTGATTTTGAGCCACACGTTTGGAAACACATTTTGGCCATGATTTGAAAAATGACAGCTGTCACATTCATGAGGTGCTGTGAAGAAATGGCTCAGTTGAAAATTTGGAATCAATATATCAAAAACTGCCAAAACTAAGAGCCTGCGCTCATACATTTTAACGTAGGCTCATATAACTTTGTTGTTTTTTTAATATTTTTACCCCAAATTTTCAACATAGCCTTCTTGTGACTCCACATCATGAACAAGCGCAGAGAAAATGTTTAACTCCTGCCTGAAAGTTGATTTTGCACAACAACCTCAAAATCACCTTTCAGGACAGAGTTGCCTAATTTCACTGCCATTGTTCATTAGGTGGGGTCCAAAAAAAAAAGGCAAATTGAAAATCTGGGGCAAAAATGTTCAAAAATGGTCGAGTTATGCCAGTAAGTTCAAAACCCCATTGAAATACATAGAACCGCATGTCTGATTTCCTCAGTTTGCAGTCCAGTGTTGAAGAGTGAAGATGTGTCTGTGGTCTAGAGAGAATTATGGCATTGGACCCCCAGTGGGCAAGTAAGGGCTTGGGGGTAGGGATGGGGTTGTGGTTGCTGAGTGGGAGGGTCGAGTGGGGGGACAATAATGGTGGAGGCAGCAGCAGACATTGATGGACAGTTTTATTTTTGCAGGGTATGCTAAAAAAAAAAACCTACAAGGGATAGTTTTCTTTATTTCAGGTGGCAACACTGGGGGCCTGGGCACCGCAGTGTCAGTGTTATGTTTGGCAGTACCGGAGGTGGGCTCCCTGCTGCTGCAAAAGAAACATGGGCAGGATGGGGGAGGTAGCAGTTGGTATGGGGCATTGGGCAACCCCATGCCAGAATATTAATATGGGTTGGTCGGGGGGAGACAGTTACGTTGGCAATAGAAACAGACATCGATGGACAACTTTTTCTTTCACAGGTGTAATAAAAACAAGCATTTGTCAATGCCGAATGTTGATTGCGTTGGTCTGTTGAGCGTGCTCACTGGCCCTCTGTCACTCGCTCAGTTTGTTTCTTCCAGTGCTGCAGGTTGCTGTTTTGTACTGGGCTCCTGCCTGCGTTGGTACCTTGTTCTGCCCAATAAGAAATCTGCAGCTGTCCTGACAGAGCTCCATTGAGGTGGCTCACTCCCCCTCCCTCACTCGCTCATTCTGTTTCTCCTGGCACTGCAGGCTGCCTTTATGTACTGGGCTCCTGCCTCTGTTGGTGGCTTTTTCTGCCCACAAAGAAATCTGCAGCAGTCCCGACACAGGTCTGTTGAGCCTGCTGACTCTCCCTCTCTCACTCACTCGTTCCATTTCTGCTGGGGCTGCAGGCTGGCCTTTTGTACTGGGCTCCTGCCTGTGTTGCCGCCTTTTTCTGCCAACAAAGAAATCTGCAGCAGTCACGATAGAGCTCCATTGAGCTCACTCACTTCCCCTCTCTCACTCGCTCATTGTGTTTCTCCCAGCGCTGCAGGCTGCCCTTTTGTACTGGGCTCCTGCCTGCGTTGCCGCCTTCTTCTGCCAACAAAGAAATCTGCAGCAGTCACAATAGAGCTCCATTGAGCTCACTCACTCCCCCTCTTTCACTCGCTCGTTGTGTTTCTCCCAGCGCTGCAGGCTGCCCTTTTGTAGTGGGCTCCTGCCTGCATTGGCACCTTTTTCTACCCACAAAGAAATCCACAGCTGTCCCGACAGAGCTCTGTTGAGGTCGCTCACTCCCCCGTGCCACTCACTCATTCTGTTTCTCCTGGCGCTGCAGGCTGCCCTTTTGTACTGGGCTCCTGCCTCTGTTGGCGTCTTTGTCTGGCCACAAAGAAATCTGTAGCAGTCCCAACAAAGCTCCGTTGAGTTCGCTCACTCCCCTTCTCTCACTCGCTCATTCCGTTTCTGCCGGAGCTGCAGGCTGCCCTTTTCTATTGGGCTCCTGCCTGCGTTGCTGCCTTCTTCTGCCCACAAACAAATTTGCAGCAGTTACAATAGAGCTCTGTTGAGCTTGCTCACTCCCCCTCTCTCACTCACTCATTCTGGTTTCCCTACCACTGCAGGCTGCCCATTTGTACTGGGCCCCTGCATGCATTGCTGGCTTTTTCTGCCCACTAACAAAACTGCAGCAGTCCCAACAGAGCTCCTTTGAGCTCACTCACTCACTCCCTCCCCCTCCCTCGCTCACTTGTTCTGTGTCTAATGCTGCCACAGGCTGCCCTTTTGTACTGGGCTCCTGCCTGCATTGGCGGCTTGTTCTGGCCAGAAAGAAATCTGAAGCAGTCCTGACACAGCTCCATTGAGCTCTCTCACTCACTCATTTCGTTTCAGCCGGTGCTGCAAGCTGGCCTTTTGTACTGGGCTCCTGCCTGCGTTGCTGCATTTCCTGCCCACAAAGAAATCCACAGCAGTCACAATAGAGCTCCGTTGAGCTCGCTCACTACCGCTCTGTCACTCGATCGTTCTGTTTCTCTTGGCATTGCAGGCTGCGCTTGTGTACGGGGCTCCTGGCTGTGTTGGCACCTTTGTCTGTCCACAAAGAAATCTGCAGCTGTCCCGACAGAGCTCCATTGAGGTCGCTCAGTCTCCCTCTCTCACGTGCTCATTCTGTTTGTCCTGGTGCTGCAAGCGGCCCTTTTGTATGGGGCTCCTGCCTGCATTGGTGCCTTTTTCTGCCCACAGAGAAATCCACAGCAGTCCTGACAGAGCTCTGTTGAGCTCACTCAGTCCCCCTGTCTCACTCACTCGTACTGTTTCTCCCACCACTGCAGGCTGGCCTTTTCTACTGGGCCCTGGCCTGCATTGAAGCCTTTTTCTGCTCACAAAGAAATCCGCAGCAGTCCTGACAGCGTTCCGGTGAGTTCGCTCACTCCCCCTCCGTCACTTGCACTCTTGTTCTGTTTCTCCCAGTGCTGCAGGCTGCCCTTTTGTACTGGGCTCTTGTGTTGGGGCCTTTTTCTGCCCACAATCAAATCTGCAGCAGTCCCGACAGAGCTCAGTTAAGCTCGGTCATTCCCCCCTCTCAGTTGTTCAATCTTAATCTGTCCCAAACAGTGATTTCCCACAGTGACCGTGATATTCTCCGGCAGGAGTGCAAAAACATATTTTAGCCAGGATGTGAAAAATGGCATCCGTACTGTTCATAAGGAGGTGTGGAAAAATGCCACTGTTGAAAATGTGGAGTGAAAATATTACAAAATTGCGAAGTTACATGGGTGCGTGGAAACAGTTCAATGCATGCTTGTAGCACAGTCATGTTATGGAGTTTCATCACCAACTTTTCAACATAGGCATTTTAGGACCTCTGCTCATGAACAGTGCCTCTGTCATTTTCTTAATCTGTCCCGAACACTGATTTCCCACAGCGACCGCATTATTCTGTGCCGGAACTGTGAAAACACATTTTGGTCTGGATGTGAAAAATGGCAGCTGTACTACTCATAAGGAGGTGTGAGAAAATGCCACTGTTGAAAATCTAGCGTGACAATTTAACAAATTTGTGAAGTTACAAAGTTGCGTGGAAAGTGTGCAACGCACACTTGTAACACAGTCATTTGATGGGCTATCATCACCAAATTGTCAACATAGGCATTTTAGGACCTCTGCTCATGAACAGTATCATTCTCATTTTCTTAATCTCTCCCGGACAGTGATTTCCCACAGTGACCGCTTATTCTACCAAGTGCGAAAACACATTTCGCCAGGATGGGAAAATGACAGCTGTACTGTTCGTAGTAGGTGTGGAAAAATGGCAATGTTGAAAATCTGGAGTAAAAATATTATAAATTTGCGAACTTACGAGCGTGCGAACAAACTGCGTAATGCACGCTCGTAACACAGTCATTTTATGGAGTATCGTTACCAAATTTTCAACATAGGCATTTTAGGACCTCTACTCATTAACAGTGTCACTGCCATTTCTTAATCTGTCCCAAACACTGATTTCCCACAGTGACCGTGCTATTCTGCGGCGGAACTGCGAAAACACATTTCTGCCAGGATGTGAACAATGACAGCTGTACTGTTCACAAGGAGGTGTGAAAAAATGTCAATGTTGAAAATATGCAAATTGTGAATTTACGAGTGTGCTTAGAAACCGCGCAACGCACGCCAGAACAGTCATTTTTTGATGCCCACTAATTAGAATATAGACTTTTTGAGAGCCCACCATGAACACTGGCACTGTTGTTTCGTTATTAGGACCGAAAGGTGATTTCATGCAGTGACCACGAAATCACCTTTTGGGACCGATTAACACCATGACAGTTCGAGAATTCAAGAGGAGGGGTCCCAAAAACCCCATGTTGAAAATTTGGTGCCAAAATTCCAAAAAAATGACTGAGATATGCATTAAAGTTGAAAAAAAACTATTTCTACCATTATACAGCTTACTGGCATTTCTTCAGTTTGCGGTCGGCTTTGAAGAGTGCAGACGTATTCAAGGTCCACTGAAGATCGTCGTGCCAGACTCCAGAGGTAAGTATGGGGTGAGGGGGGTGTGGGGAGGCAGGGTGCGCAGTGGGTGGGTGCGGGTGGTGGGAGGAGGGCCAGGGAGACCATGAGGGACAGTTTTCTGATTTCACAGGTTTAATAACAAAATAAAAAACATTGCGGGACAGTTTTTTTCTTCACAGGGGCATTAGGCACGCTGGGGTGGGCTCCCAGCGTGCCACCCGACTGCTTCTTTTTGGGGGGCCAGTAGCCGATGGGGGATTGGGCACCCCTGATGGCACACAAGTAAAGGGGGGGTTCACATTATGCCAACTGGGATTGGGCACCCCGTCGGCACACAATATCAGTGGGGGGGGTGTTTGACATAATGCTGATGGGGAATGGGCTCCCCCGTTGGCACAATCAACATTGATTTGGGCCATTGAAGCCAACGAGGATTGAGGCCCCTGCCGGCAACTAAACATGGTGGAGGTGGGGGGGTTATATTGTTTGTGAACATGTTCACAAACAATATCAGAGTTTTTACATTCTGCCCTGCAACGACGGGTCGCTCCCTCATTGCAGCGGATGGCTGACGCTGCAATGACGAGGCAGCCCCTGATTGCAGCGGCTACTTTTTTAGAAGGTTGTGGCACGCTGGCTGAACTAGTGTCAGCAGCAGCGTGCCACGGCAGTGGGGGAAGCGGGACAAGCCTTTGCAGGCTGCGGGGGCATTGGCCACAACAGTGCCGCGCCTCCACAACCTGCTTGAGGAGAAAGCTGCCGCAACATGTTTCTTGCGCATGCGTGTAATCAACATAAAAAACTACAAGGGATGATTTTAAGCAGGCTGATCATGACAGATCATCTGTGCTTGCTGGGCGGCATCATGTAGATCAAAGGAAAAAGTGGCCCTATGATTGGATTAGATCTCTCCTTTGAGCTACATGAAGTTTCCGCCCAGCAAGCTAAAACACTGTCATGACCAGCCTGGCTGATGACTGGTGTGACACTGCCGAGCCCCTTGCAGACCACTCTGTATTGGACTGACAGCACACACACTTCAGAAGCCACTCTCGTAGCAAAATGTTTGCTGTGTGTGCATGCACAGCGAACATAAAGAAAGTAGCTAGAAAGGCCGCTTTAGGACATGCAGGCTAGGTGTGGGTGGTGGAGAGGAATCAATCCATTTTCTAGGTCTCCTTACTTCCACTGTTGTCCCTGGGGTCCCCTAATAACTTGCTCCCTGATACACCTAGGGACCCTAGCATAATTTTTGTAGCCCTCCAAAAAAACCTGCATTGCTGTACTTTGGGGCACTGCACATACATTTATGCAATAGTCATGGACTCAAAGGCCATTGTATAAATTCATTTACCTACACTAGTGTTGTATACATTTTATTCATATTGTAGAGACATCATGGCTGTTGTGTGCATACTAGACATGTCACTCCCTCTGTCCATCATCCCACCCTGCTGGCACTAGTTGAGTTCCATACCTACTTTCACTCTTACACAGAGCCCTCACTCCCCAGCCTGCTCCTGGCCAGCAGTACTGCTCAACTTGCAGTTACTACCACACTGTGCCTTTTCCTGCTACATACTGTAAAAAAATGTACCTTTTTCCTTGAGGCTTGAAGTGCAGAGTTGACTCTGTTCTCTGCCACCACCTCACCAGATCCACATCTAGTGCAGCTCTTTCCCACGCTCTGTCCCCCCCAACCTACCCAGATGCTAGTTCCCAATGCTGCCTGCCTGCTTCCTCCTCACTAGATCCAACAATGAGTTGCCTCCAGCCAGGTCTTCTCAGATGACTGCAAAACAAGAAAAAACATTTTTTTTTAAATTAAATGTCCATAATGAGTGAGCGAGCGCTACAATAACACATGCGCTCCCACTCGCTCAATCCCTGACCACAACCACAGAGTACTGCCACCGAAAATGAAAGGCAGGAACAACCAGATAATACAACTGTGACAGATTTAATAAAAAAAAAAAAGAAAAACAAACTGATAGGGCAGTGTGAAGTGGCATCCTGGCTCTCTCGCTAAAACAAAGGAGTGGCATGCTGAAAATGGAATGACTTAGTGGCCCTAGCAACTGCTCCAGCATCCCCTAGTAACCTACTGTGAACAGTGTACTAACAAAGAGCACAGCACACAAAATTCTCTCTATTTTATGCCACTTGTGAGGTTACCCGAGGTCAATCTGCTTTTGTGCAGATAAATCATTTATTTAACAAGTTCATAATTACATATTCCATTTATATAACAGGGATCTGATTTTTTGGTGTAGTTTTTATTTTATTTTTTTTATATTTCATTTAGCAGTTTTTGTTTTATAAAATATAGAGAATTTTGTGTGTTGTGCCCTTTGTCAATACACCATTCACAGTAGATTACTAGGGATGCTAGCACAGTTGCTAGGATCGCTACATCCCTCTGTTTTCAGCACACCACCTCATTGTCTCTGATTTTGTGCATGGGAGGGTTGAACAGTTTTAAAAACATGGCAGTTATAGCTCTCGCTTAGCGAGAGTCAGCTTGCTGCTTCATACTTTACTTTAAATTTGTGTTTCTTTAATTAAATTAATCATAGTTGTATTACCTGGTTGATCCTGTCTTTTGTTTTCTGTGGCGGTACTGTGTATTTGTGGTCAGGGACAGAGCAAGTGGGAGTGCATGTATTATCATAGTGCTCACTCACTTGTAATGTGCAGTTCTAGCATTTAATTTGAAAAAATGTTTTTTTTTCTTTTTTTGCAGTCATCTGATGTGCTGTGGAGTGAAGACCTGGAGAAGACTCCTTGTTGGATCCATTGAGGAGGAAGCAGGCAGGCCACATTGGGAGCTAGCATGCAGGCAGTTTAGTGGCCGTGGATAGAGCGTGGGAAAGAACTGCATTACATGTGGATCTGGTGAGGTGGTGGCTGTGAACAGAGCTCATTCTGCACTTCAAGCTTTGAGGAAAAAGGTACATTTTTTGACAATATGTAGCAGGAAAAGGCGGTAACAGTGTGGCAGTAACTGCAAGCTGAGTAGTACTGCTGGCTGGGGGTAGGTGGGGAAGTGGGGGCTTTGTGTAAAAGTGAAAATAAGGGAATCAAGTAGTGCTGGCAGGGTGGGATGACTGACAGAGGGAGTGATGTGTTTAGTATGCGCATAAATGGCTATGAGGTATCTATTCATTTATTTAAAATTTGGTAACCGAGAAAGGCACACTGAGGTGAGACTCATTTCCAGGTGCGACCCGGGGTAAGGGAAACCATGGTATACAGTTTTAAATTTTTTGAGTAGCACATATACAGATCCTTAAAAATAAATAAACATCAAACAAGAATACTGAGACCACAAAATAAAGACAGGAAACTATCAAATGTATAAGCAATAAAAATAATAGCATGTAAGGCACCAATTGCTCTAGAACATGGAGAAGTCAGCAGAGGAAGTTGCGTTTGCCATAAAAGTTCATGAGTGGAAAGATAATTTGTCAGCAAGGGGGTGGGGAGTTAAAATGGCTGTGGGGGGAGGAGAGGTGGTAAAACTGGGTAGAGTGGAGAAGTATGAGGAATCTTTTAAAAAAAGAGTGTGAGGGAGATAGGCGAAGGTCAGACTGGAGTTTATTCCACAGTAGAGTAAGGCGATAGGAAGAAATGGACTGTCTCGCAACTGAGTGGAGATGCAGAAGAGAGAAGGTGCGTGGGTCCCTGTGACATAGGGAGTAAGCTGAAGGGTGTATAGGTGAAAGGCAGGAGGAGAGATAAGGTGGAAGGGACCCAAACCAGTACTTAGCAATGAGGGAGACACAGTGAACTATCCTCCTGTGTGGTAGCGAGAAAGGGAGAGAGAGAAACAGAGAAGGCAATAGTGAGTGAGGGGAGGGACAGAAGTGGCAAAATGGCAGAAGGAATTTAGGAGGATGTCCAGTCTTAAGAGGGATGAGATGGAGGCAATGCCATAGACCATATCAGCATAATTAAAGACTGATAGAATCATTTTTGTAACCAGCTCCCGTTGGGTAGGGAGAGGGAGACTGCCTTTATGATGGTAAGGACTGCAAGCTTAGGATGGAGTTTGGTATATATGGTGTCTATATGGATGGAGAAATCTAGGTGGTTGTCTAGCCAGACCCCACAGGTATTTGAAAGCGGGGACTTTTGCAAGGGGGGAACCATCCAGTGTAGAGAAAGCCAGGGTGGGGGGGACTGGAGCGTGGCCAATTTCTGTTTGGAGCCGAATATCATGGAAACAGTTTTTTTGGTGTTTAGTTTTAGTTGATTTGTCTGGAACCAGTTCTGTACCCTGTCGAAATCTTTTTTTTTCTTTTTTGCGAGCACCTGGAGCTGAGCCCCTGCTTGCCCCCTCCTCACCCCACCTGGGACTTACCTCCTCAGAGGTGATAGTCCCTGGATTGACCCCCAGGGTGGGGTCACTTCACCGGTGCAACCCTCATGACAACGGAGTAAGGGTGCCTGCAGGAAATCCCACTGATCTTGCCTCTCTGGCTTGCCCCCCAGAGCAGGGAACAGAGATGAACTGGCTGTGGCAGAGGACGTAATTGGTCAGGTAAGGGAGAGTCTCGGTGGGTGATCGGGGCCGGGAGGTATCGAAGCATCATAGAAGGCAGCTGCATTTTTTCCTTTTGAAGGAGGAGGCGTGACATGCAATGACGCCAGCATCCGCATACCTCCTAAGTAATCTAGGTGTTGGTTGCTGCGAGACCCCCAGCCTCTGCTAGGGGTCTGACTTGCACTAGACATACAGCCCCCCCTACTCCCTGAGAAGGAGAGCTTTCCCTAAGATGCTCGATCCTTCTCCCCTGGCTGGCCCTCCAACTTCCCTGGTCTGTTCCCAAACCCGAGATGTTGAGGTTGCAGACGGACACCATGTCACTGTGCAAGCTGACTGGCACCCTGTTGAAATTTTGCTGGAGTAGGGATTGTACGTTGATGGTGGAGGGTCCTGAGGTGAAGATGACAGTGTCATCTGTGTACATGTGCATATGGGAGGTTGAGCAGATGGAGAGATGGTAATTTATAAAGAGGGAGAAGAGGATGGGGCCACGTATGGAGCCTTGAGGAACCTCGGCAAGGATAGGAAGAGGGGAGGATAGTACTTTGCCTACTTGAACTGATTACTGCCTATCATGTAGATAGGAGCAGAACCAGCTGACAGATTTGAGTTTATGTAGCAGGAGGGGTGTGAGACTGAATGAAAGTCCTTTGCCAGGTCAATGAAAATGGTGGCAGTTATATGACCCTGGTCCATTGCTGAGAAAATGGAGTCAGTGACTTGCATCAGGGAGGAGATGGTTAAGTGCTGTTTTCTAAATGCAGACTGCACACCTGGGTGAGACTGTCATTTGTGGAAAGGTATTCAGATAACCTTGAGTGGATGAGTGACTCCAAGAGTTTGGCAAGAGATGGAAGGAGTGAGATGGGCCAGTAATTTCCAGGAGAGGAGGGGTCACCACCTTTATGAAGAGGCAGCAGCTTTGCAAATTTCCAGGCTTTAGGGATGGCGAAGGTTAAGCGTGAGAGGTTTAGAATGTGGGCTAATGTGGAAGCGATAGCGACAGCAAGAGCAGAGACATGGAGGAGCCTAGGGTAAAGTCCGTCGGGGCTGGTTTTGGCTGGGTCTAATGATGAAAGAGCTGACAAGACTTCCTGAAGAGAATCTGGTGGGAAGCAGAATCCTGCAAAGTGGGGGGGGGGTCAGGTGTGGTAGTGCTGGGATGTCGGGGAATGCAGAGGTGGCAAAAATGTATTGAATACCTCAGCTACAGAGGAGGGTCAGAGATGGAAGAGCCATCAATTTTGAGGACTGGGGGAACCGATGTGCTGGAGGATCACAGAGTGAGTGAATTACGCCTCCAGAAGGATACCGGCGTGATGTGGTTGATTGTAGATGGGTCTTGATATACTTGGCCTTGGAGAGGCGGATGGCTTTGGTGCAGTTATTTCTGAGCGATTATATGCTTGCAGATCTGCCTGAGATTGTGAGGATTTGCATTTTGTTCAAGCTTTGTCCCTGGATCTTCATTTGGCTAGAAGGTCTGCTGTTATCCAGGGGTGATGGTGGCCTCTGACTCTGGCTTTCCTTAAAGGGGTGTGGGAGTTCCAGATGCAGGTAGAGATGAAGAGGAGGGTAGTGTCAACATACAGGGCTGAGAATACAGATAGCCAATTTGCTTGGGTGAGATCCTGAAGGAGGGTTGCCATGTCCAGGGCATGAAGTGGATGAGACCAAATTAATTTATGGGCAGTGTAGGGCAGGTTTATCTTCCTGACACAATATGTAATACAATGATCACTGAGGGCATCCAGAAGGACTCCTGGGGCCATGATGTGGTGGGGGTGTGAGGAAAGCACCCAGTCAAGCAGGGAATGGTTTTGGGAGTGAAGATTAATTTGGGTGGGTTCAAGAATCAGCTGAGTGAAATTAAGAGACTCGATCCTGAGGAGAGTGGGCTTAGAGGAGGGAGGGAGACAGCCAGCCCAGGCTGAAGTCAGCTAGAAGCATGAGCTCTCCATTCACTGCGTGTTAGGTGGAGGAGATGATGGTGAATAGGGAGTCTGGTGAGGTTTTAGGTGGGGCATAGAGTGCACCAATGTAAATTGGGAAACAGGAGGGAAGGGACAGGAGAGCAACAATGAGTTCATGGAAGGAGAAGCAGTATTCTCGAAAGGTTATGGTGCAAGAAAGAGACTGTCTTATGTATAGGGCTACTCTGCCACCTCGTTTGCTACGATCTTGATGGTAGACATTGAACTAAGGGATAGTGAGTGAGAAGTCAGGGATCCTGGTAGATAGCCATGTTTCGGTGACATAAAGAATGTCCGGGAGTGCTGGGTTATTCAGACTTTAAGAGCATCTATCTTGGGGAGAAGACATCTGGCATTAAGGTGAAAGAGGCAAAGGCCCTTGGGCAAGACTGAGGGGTTAGGATTCAGGGGAGGGTCTGGGTTGGGTTGAACATCTCCAGAGAGAAGCACAAGTGAAAAACAGAGACAGGTGTGGGGGGTACTTAAGCCTTCTAGGGCTGCATGAGGAGGGTGGAGTGGAGGGATTGGAGCAGCGAAGCAGGGATTCAAGATTTAGCATGGGAGAGGGAGCAGTGCTGGGTGGATGAGGGAGTTGGGGAGGAGGGGAAACTGAGGGAGAGGGGGAGCCAGAGGCTGGCAGGGGTGGGAAAAGGGACTGTAGGGGAGGGATGGTTGTAATGAGTTGGGGGTAAGAGAGAGTAAGGGGCTAACAGGAGGGGAGAGAGGGGTTTAGGAGGGGAGCAGCAAGAGGAGAAGGCAGGGTGGTGTAAGTAAATGGAAAAGGGAGGCGGTAGAAAGAGAGAAGGGGGGGTGTATGCATAGTCAGAGGGGTTAGAGGGGCAAAATGCCTGGGAATAAAATCAGAGGTAAAGGAATGAGGAGCTAGAGACTTAGGAGGGGAGAGGGAGTGAGTATTGTAGGGTGAGGACTGCTTCTTATATGTCAAGCAGTAGAGTTCGACCTGTCACTGTTGGAGACAGAACTACTCTAAGATAAGCAAGTGTACCCATGTTAGAAAAGAGAGCTTGTAGGGAGTGGGGTACAAATGACATTTTTGACTGTGGTCAGTTCGGTCATCGGACGACAGTGCAATTCACATAAGTAAAATCAGGTGAGACAGTTTTGTCCAGGAAATACAAGGGCTGGAGAAAATCAGAGCCAGCTAGGTAGACACAACAAGGTAGCGGTTCGCCGCAACTAGGCTGGATGAGCTGATAAGTTCTTCTGTGGGAGAGGGCGTGTATGACTAAATCACTTCAGTAGCAGAGCCAGGTGCAGCACTTTGAAGTGAGTGGGCAGGCTTCTGGAGACGGGTCATAAAAATGTGAACACTAAGGTGTGTGTGTGGGTGGGAGGGTTAGGAAACAATCAGTGAGAAAAAAAAAAAATATATATATTTAGTTAGTTTTTATGTAGTTTTTGTTTACCGGGTAGGTGCCATAGCCAAAAAATGACTATTTTCAGGCACTACCAGGGAGGTTACAAGGATTACAATGATAAAAGGATTACAAGGATGCTGAGTACATAACGAGCCAATGTTACAGTATGTACAGAGTAAATATCATGAAAACATGGATATTCAAGTACAAACAAGTGCAGGGCAATGAAACAGTAGCTGGGTATACAATACAGGTAATAAGACATAAGAAAAAATTACTCACCTTAGTAATTGCTTTTCTTCTCATGGAGTCTTGCTATATTAGGACCTTTGCTTATATTAGGACCTTTGCAGTATGCTCCTGGCTTTTGACTGCCCCGGAGATTGCCCCGGAGATGAAATAGTTAACTCCAGAGAAATCTGGAGTTCCACAGCGCGAGGGCACTTATTGAAAGCTCTATCTGGGTTGTTTGAACCCAAACTGTCAGGTTCTTTACGAGGCTAAACTAACATAGCAAGTCTGTGTGGAAAAGCCTTACACTAGCCATTGGCTACCTACTAACAGTAGAACCACAAAACACAACACCAATAAAGAAAACAGTATCACGACATTGTTAGGATAACCCTTGGACAATCACTACTAAGGCCCCTCTGCCCAAAGACTCAAGTCCAGAGAGGGGCCCAGCTACCAATTAACAAAAACAGAAACTATCTAGTTCCTAACCCAAGAAAGAAAAGAAGGGGGAACGAGAAGCTAAACAGGCATGACACAGTGATTGCACCAATTTGCCAACCCC
Organism: Neoceratodus forsteri; assembly: GCA_016271365.2. Classification (NCBI taxonomy): domain Eukaryota; kingdom Metazoa; phylum Chordata; order Ceratodontiformes; family Ceratodontidae; genus Neoceratodus; species Neoceratodus forsteri. The sequence continues at coordinate 129,559,751 of CM028129.1, forward strand.
ATACCCAAGTAGGGATTCTGAGAGGGGTAGAGAGGGTTGTTCTAATATAGCAAGACTCCATGAGAAGAAAAGCAATTACTAAGGTGAGTAATTTTTTTCTTCAAACACCATGAAGTCTTGCTTATATTAGGACCTTTGCAGAGTACACAGCAGTACCCCCATGGAGGAGGGTCAGAACTACTTAGGAAATAGGCTTTGCAGGACAGCTGTGCTAGGGGCATCTCTCCTGGACTGGACGTCCAGGAATAATGCTTAGTGAAAGTGTGGACTGTCTTCCAGGTAGCAGCTTGACAGATTTCCAAAATGGGAATATCTCTAGCAGCCGCTAGAGATGCAGCTGTACCCTGGTGGAATGAGCCCTCAGACCTGAGGGCGGCTCTGCCCAGTTTTTGATAACAGAACTGGATACAAGAGACAATCCACCTAGCAATCGACCTCCTAGTAGCAGGCCTCCTCTACCCACATCTCCATAGGTAAGAAGAGCTGGAGGATTCAACCTGTGACCCTTGTACATCCAAATAATAGCTAAGGGCTCTTTTACATCCAAACTGTGCAAGCTTCTCTCACCAGAAGAGGAGTGCTCAGTAAAAATACTGGAAGAGAGATGGATTGGTTAAGATGAAAATCTGAAACCACCTTAGGTAAAACTTTCTGTTAGTCCTGAGGATCACTTTATCTCTGTGGAAAGAAATGAAATCCTCTTCCACTGACAAGGCTTGCAATTCACTTATACGCCTAGCAGAAGTGATAGCCACTAGAAAAACAGTTTTCCAAGTTAAGAACTTGAGATCTGCCGAATCCAGAGGCTCAAAGGGAGGTTGCATTAGCTGGGCAATGCAAATATTCAAGTCCCATGCAGGGGTTGGTTCCTAAAGGGAGGATTAGTATGAAGTAACCCTTTGAAAAATTTGGCAAACACAGGGTGAGAAGAAAGAGAAACTGGTTTTCCTGCAGAAATAAAAACTGAAACAGCTGCCAAATGAACCTTTAAGGTAGCTGGTTTGAGGCCTAAGGAATTTAAGTGGACCAGGTAGTCCAACAAAATAGGCAGGTCAGCTGATTCTGGGGTGATTTGCCTCTCAGAACACCAAAAATGAGAATCTCTTCCATTTAGAATTATAAGTGGCTCTAGTGGAAGGCTTTCTGGAGGCCTTCAAAATATCCAAGACACCTTGAGAAAGGTGTAAATGAGCAAACTCTAACTCCTCAAGAACCAAGCCTTGAGGTGAGGGAGTTGAGATCGCGATACCACACTCTCCCTGTGCACAGGTCAGCAGATCGGAGCCCTGGGCAAGGTCAGGGGAGGGTGGAATGATAGGGACAGAAGAAGAGGGTACCAAGGCTGCCTGGCCCAGTCTGGAGCAATCAGAATCACCCTGCAAGGCTGAGTTCTGATTTTTACTAAAACCCTGAAGAGTAGAGGGAACGGAGGGAAAGCATAGAGGAACTTTCCCTCCCAATCCAGCTGAAAGGCATCCAGGGGGACTGACCCCAGAACTGGGGGCCTGCAGCAAAACAGGGGAAGTTTGTGGTTGTCTGGGGCTGCAAAAAGATCTATCTGAGGAGTTCCCCAGCTGGCAAAGATTGACCCCAGCACTTGAGGGTTCAGAGCCCATTCGTGATGGCCCTGAGAAATCCTGCTGAGGGCGTCCACTAGGACATTGTCCTTCCTGGGAGGTGAACCGCTATCAGAGAGGTGTTCAGGAATAGGCCAGAGACCACAACTTCATTGCTCTGCATAGGGCTGAAGAGCGAAAGTGCCCCTTGCTTGTTGATGTACCACATTGTTGTGGTATTGTCTGTCCTGACTTGAACAACTTTGTTCTGGACAGTTTCTGAAAAAACCTGGAGAGCTAGGAAGACAGCTCTGAGCTCCAGCAGATTGATGTGAAGCAGAGATTCCTGAGGGGACCAAACTCCTGAGTTGAAAGGTCGCCAGGTGAGCCCCCAACCCAACAGGGACGCATCCGTGGTGAGGATGAGGGAGTGAGAGACAGGAAGGAATGGGACCCTGAGGACAGGTTGCCCGATCCAGCCACCACTGGAGAGCTAGGATCAGAGTCTTGGTCACTGGGACCAATTTGGTAGGGGTCCCTCCTTTGAGACCAATAGGACCTCAAGTGGAACTGAATGTCCCTCATCTGAAATCTTGCCCCGGCACAACAGCTGTAGAGGCAGCCATGTGCCCCAGGAGTTGCAGAAAGTGCCTTGCTGGTCGAGAGACCTGCACGGAGAAAGAAGATGCCAGGGCAATGAGTTTGTCCACTCTTTCGGAGGGGAGGAATGCCCTGGCTAACTTTGTGTTCAGCTCTGCACCTATAAAAGTTAGTACCTGAACTGGTTCGAGAACTGACTTTGGAACATTCAGCAGGAACCCCAGAAAGGTGAGGAGTTCCTGGGTGATTTGCAAGTGGGATTTTACCTGCTCTGATGACTGACCCACAATAAGCCAGTCGTCCAAGTAGGAAACACAGCTATCCCTTGTCTTCTTAAATGGGCCACTACTACAGCTAGACATTTTGTGAAAACTCTTGGAGCAGAAGTGAGTCCGAAGGGCATTGCCCTGAACTGGTAGTGGCCCGAGGGCAGTTCGAACCTGAGGTACTTTCGGTGAGAGGCCCTGATTAGAATATGGAAGTAGGCATCCTTGAGGTCCAGGGAAGCTAGCCAGTCCCCTGGCCTCAAGGATGGCAAAATCATTGCTAAAGTCAGCATTTTGAACTTTGGTTTTACAAGATGCTTGTTCAGAAATCTTAAATCCAAGATGGGCCGCCAGTCTCCTGTCTTTTTTGGGGTCAGGAAGTACCTTGAGTAAGACCTTGCTCTGGTGGCAAGGACCCTCCACTGCTTTGCAGTCCAAAAGGCGGAAACCTCCGCTTCAGTGCGAGGTTTCTAAAGACTTGAGGGAAAGTGCCTGGCTCTCATCTTGGGAAACTGTTTGAAACTGAGAACCAAGCCTTGGCTTACCACCTCCAGAACCCATTTGTCCGAGGTTAGGGACAACAGTTCTGGCAGAAATAAGCCAGTCTGCCCCCACCGTACAGGAGAGTCGGCCCCAGACACCCTGTCAGGTGCCTGCTTGGCAGGAGCAGCTTTAGGTTGGGGAGAGGGCCTGCCTGTGCCCTGTCTGCCTCTGAAAATCCTCTCTGTGCAAAAGCAGAAGAAGCCTGAATTGGTAAAAGGCCTATTGTAAGGCCTGCCCCTACCTCTGGGGCATGCCTATGTTGAGTGGCATGCCTTCCTTAGCTTGGGCACTTTTGTAAGTAGTTCTGTATTCATCCATCTTTTTCATGTAATTTTCTGTTTGTTCTCCAAACAGAGAATTTCCTATAACAGGAAAATCTATAGCCTTTGACTGGGTATCTTGGGACAGATTAGTGCATCTGAGCCATGCCAACCTACGGAGAGCTACAGAAGTGGCCATGACCCTAGAGGAAACATCATTAACATCAACAGCAGCATGAAATTGAACTTTAGAGGCTTCAATGCCATCAGCAGCCACCTGTTCCAACTCACTAACCAGCTGGCCATGGGCCTGCTTGGCCAACTGCAATATAGTGTACCATCTAGATTTCTGATATCTAGCCACATAAGCCATATAATTAACCTGTCTGAGTCCCAAAGAAGCTGCCACATACTGTTTTTTTCGCCATGGCATCAATCTTCCTGGAATCCTTATCAGGAGGATGTGAAGCCAGGGAATATTAGCCTTGTCACAGGCTGCAGCTTGCACCACACCTACATGGCTACACTGTTCAGTAAGGAAGTCTGTATTAGGGCCTGACAACGATACCTTCTGTCCATTTTTTATCTACAGGAGGGACAGAAAAAGGATTTTTAAAATCTTAGTGGTTTGTCTCTAAATGACTTATGTAAAGGAATAGACAACCTTCTAGCCTCTGGAATATCCATCATTTCCACATAGTCAGGCTCCTCTTGCTCATCCACAGCCTCTTCTAAGGGAGCTGGAGAGTTTCTGCTACTTTCTTATAAAATCTGAAATGAGATGGGGACTCAGACAATAAGGGGAGACTCAAAGGGTCTGTCTGGAGAAATGTCCAGTTCTATTGGCACTTCCAGACCTTCCCAATCACAATTACAATCATCAAAATCTTCCTCCCCTCCTGTGGTTCATAAAAATCCCCAACATCATAATCCTGAACCACTGGACCTGAACGAGACCCCTTTTCCAACCAGAGAGGGTTCAACAAGTCCCTGAGACAAAGACTGGACAATCTGTATGGCTTTAGCTATTTCTACAGCAGAAGGAGGACAAAACTGGACTCCACACTAGCTGATTTCTTTGTCCTTTTGCTTTGACTGGTTCCTCAGGACCAGCCTTTCTTTGCCCGAGAAGTATGGCCCTGGTCAGAGGGCACTCCTCTGGTCCAGCTGTAGCTGGGCCGGGCTGGCCATCCGGGTCAGCGGACTTTTAGGTCTCTCGCTCCTGAGCCTGCCCAATCTCTTTCCAGGGTGGCTGCAGGAAATTCTTACAATCTGGCAGTCTGACAGGAGGTGGTCAGCCCCCAGACAATAGACACAAGTGGTGTGTGGGTCAGCCTTGGCAAAGGCTTCCCCACAGACATCACAGTGTTGAAACCCAGTGGGCCCGGTTTTTCTTTTGGGTTTCTCAGACATAATGCCAGCCTAACCAAACTTGTCCTTTGTTTCAGGCCTTGCCAGGACAAGACACCCTTATCGGTCCCTAACCGTGTCACGGGTATTTGAAAAAAACACTTTTAATTGCAGGTTTTTTTAGGACCGATAAGAACCGGCACTCACTCTAAATGCAAAGAAAACAATTTAAAGCAAACTGATCGGTTCAGAGTGAACCGATAATGAGTTTCCACACAGACTAAAATTATTTTACTTACGGTTACCAGATAGAGCTTTAAACGGAAAACCGCGGTAATTTTAAACACTTTCTCCGTTAAATGAACCGATAAAAATACTTTAAACCGCAAAACGAACCAAAATGAAGGAGTTGGTCTCCGGAGCGTCTGTTCAGTGAAAGCGGAGTAAAGAATCTGACAGTTTGGGTTCAAACAACCCAGATAGAGCTTTCAATAAGCGCCCTCGCGCTGTGGAACTCCAGATTTCTCTGGAGTTAACTATTTCATCTCCGGGGCAGTCAAAAGCCAGGGGCATACTGCAAAGGTCCTAATATAAGCAAAGGTCCTAATATAAGCAAGACTTCATGGTGTTTGAAGCAGGATAAAGTGACAGGACATCAATATGTGATGGGCATTCATGAGATAGGGTATTTATCGACATGTGTGGTCAGTGACCTCTGGACCTTCACATGTGGCGAAGCCATGCGTGAGGTTTAAGAGATCACTAACAATGAATGAAGATAAATACCAAATCTCATGAACACATCTCATGTGCAGTTTATACAATATATATATATATAGTGTTTTTTCCTATTGACTTTTGAATAAAACGTAAAAGTTTGCCATCTTCGTAGTCTGTTTATTTTTAGAATTCTGAGTGAAGCCATGATTGACATGTTCCCAAGTTACAGTGATGTACTGATTAAAAGATGCAGCTCGTGCTGGCAGGAGTGCATAGCTGTATAAACCGCAGGGCACAGGTGTCAGAATGAAATGCTTGTTGTGATGTACACAACTAGCTAGCTACATTTTGTGTGTACCCTACTGTGGAGAGAAGACATTTATCGAGCTAGTTGGTGTTCTCTGGTACAGATAGCATTTTTATTTAGCATAAAACACACTAATGGGTATTCTGTAAATAAAATTTATACAGCAGTAGTATAGATAAATTAATTTATACATCGGCTTTTGAGTACATGCCTGTATATATGTATAAGCCCTCCCCTCCTGGTCCTGCCACAGGGGGGATACTGAAGGACCAAGGTAAGTCCTTGGTATGGTGGATGCTGTGGCTGGGTGGTTGGCAGCAGAAGGGGGCCTGCCAGTCTGAGAAGGAGAAAGAGCCATTATTGGATGGCTAAAGTCATGTGACTTGGGTCCCTTCAACAATGGCGCAGCTAGTGACTGCCTTCATTCCTCCCTCTCCTCCCACACAGCAATCAGTTCCCCCCCATAGCCCCATCACCCACCTTCTCTGGAACTTACCAGACCATCAAATTGGCAAGGCAAGGAGGGGAAGTGCTGTCCCCCCCAGCACAATCCAGATGTGGATGCGACCCTGTCGGTGGTGTGGGGCCCACAGTGACTGTACTTTCATCTTGCTGGCTACTGGTTTTCCCCATTTACTGTGTCCACCCACCTCCCCTGACACAGTGCATACCCATGAGCCCTCAACACACACATCAACCCTTGTAAGATGAAGCTTCCCAGCCTTACATAAGCTGCCACCCGTGCGTTGGAACACTGCACCATCTCTTCCCAAGGCTAGAAGCACTGCCACACTGCACCCCTGTCACCAAGCATTGGGCCACTCTGCCAGTGACTCCCCGAGCTTGTCTCTGAACTCAAGTCAGTGACACAGGAGTGCAATACCCTACCCATTAGGCCAACAGGTAGCCCTGAGCAAAACATTTCTTTGTAACTTAGTTTTATGAGCTTTAAACTCCAAATTTCCAGCACAGTCATTACAGCACCTGGGACTCAGGTGCTATGCTAAGTAACCAGCTATCCTCTCCTTCCCAAACAACAGAGTTGAACACACCTTCACTGATCCTAATGACACGACTGAGTTCCTCAAAAGCCTATTCCTGGATCTCCCTCACACAAGTCTCTCCCTGCTGCAGCCCCATCCTCTCTACCAGCCCCTCTTGAAATGGCATCAGAGTGCTCCATGGAGAGGAGAAACATTGCTCATGCCTAGAGGGAGGGTCTGAACACTGCAAGGCCCAACCAGATCCCGCAAACTTAAGGGACCACTCCCCTCCAGAAGGTGGCTTCTGAGAAGCCATGTCTATGTAAGTGACACACCCTCTCCTTTTAAGTATCATGAGAAGGGTATTTCTTCACAAAAAGATAGAACCTTTTTTACGAAAGTACAGTTGGGGCTCCACACTGAGATGGACTTACACTCTGTACAGGAAGAGGAAGTTATCCAGCGCATGGATACCACTGCACCTGCTTCGCACGATTTGGATCCCTCTTCCTTAGCTGTAAAACAGACACTTCCTCTGTGGGTCATCCTTTAGTGGGGCAAAGACTGCTCCTTGAACTCAGGTTTGAATGCAAACAACCAAAAATATTAGAGTCTCTGTTTAGCCTGCTTCTCCTTTTACTGACAGCATAGGATATATGAGGCTGATGTATTCTTGCCGAGAACACCAGCACTTGTCTCATTAGCACTTCATGCAAGTGAAAGTAAGTTACTGGCTCTGCGTATTCACATAGTGATGGTTTTTATATTGTTTGATTGCGTAGCTCTCATTTTACAAACTCGAAAATATTAAATCAGTTTGTTTAATTCATTTATTTATTTATACATAATGGAATTACAATCCTTTGAGCCACTGACTCATTTCCAAAGGCTCCTCGTCAAGAATACAGAGACAATCGCAGGGTTACATAGTTACATAGTTACAGCACCAACACAGGAGAGCAGTAAATTTGTACAGAGAGGTTGTAATGGCAGCATAACTTTTACATAAGATAATGTATTGGCCTATACAAGGTGGTAGCTAGGCAATTAATGTGAGAAATGTTAAGTGGTACACTGGAGTGGTGCAGAAATTAGCTGTCCTGGGGGACATTGTCATAGTAGGCTGTGGATTGATAATTGGGCCCACAGGTAGGAGGGCCCGTCAGGCATAGGAACCCATATGGTTATGCACACCAGCAGCAGCGAGTGGCAAATATGTGGTTCCTGAGAGCAATTTTGAAGGGACTGATTTTAGGGAGGTAGGTGATAGCAGCAGGGAGGGAGGGAGGGAGTTGAACCAGGACAGGGTACTGTAGCAAAAGGACAGCTGTGCAAGTGAGGTCCTGACCCTAGGGACCAGGAGGGTGTGCTTGCAGGCACTGCGGGTAGAGATGGTGGGGGTAGCACTGTGGAGGGAGGAGGTCACCCCAGGAGGGGAGAGACCTAGGAGTATTGTTTTGGTCAGTAGCATGATTGATAGAGGAGCCTCTCCTCGAAGTTGAGCATGTTGGCAGAGGAGTATAGTGAGCAGGTATGTGTGTGTCTGGTGGCACCGGTCAGGAGCCTGCAGGCCTTATTGATGGACATTTGGACCTTATTAAGCACAGTGTTGTTTGCGGTTGCATAGATTGTGAGGCCGTAGTCCACAAGGGACAGAACTGAGGAGGTGACAGCCAGCCAAAGTGCCTCGGTGGGTAGGCAGTCCCTATGGTGGTATAATAGGCCAATCCGTGCGTTCGTGGTGGAGGAGAGGGTGTTAATGTGGGAGTGAAAGATGACGGCAGGATCGAAAGTAATGCCCAGGTATTTATATGAGGACACATGTTCCGGGGGGTGATGAGTGCTGGGAAGAATCTGTAGGGGGGGAGTATCTGGCCCTGCTTTGGTGGTTGGCGAAAAGCATAGTTTTTGTTTTTTTTAGATTGATGACCAATCTGTGGTCTATGAACCTGCGCTCTGTCTGGTTGAAGGAGTGCTGGAGAGAGACCTGTTTGGAGGCAGGGTTTGGGTGCAAAGTGAAAAGGACTGCATCATTTGCATAGAGAAGGACTCTACCAGCACAGGATCTGGGTAGCGCATTAAGGTAGAGGCTAAAGATAAGAGGGCCCAGCATGGAGCCCTGGGGAACACCAGAGCAGACAGGCCGAGTGTTGGACAGGGTGCTGTGAATTCTTATGCACTGGGACCTGGAGGACAGGTAGCTGTTGAACCAGGAGAGGGGCCCTTGGGAGAGACTGAGTTGGAGAAGGGAGTCAAGCAAGAGGGGGTGGCAGACCGTGTCAAAGGCCTTGGAGAGGTCGATAGACAGCTCCAGTGAGGTGGTCAGAGTCCAAGACAGTGTGCAGGAAATTGGAGAACTCCAGTACATACACTCATACACTCTTTCACCCAATTCCTCTTAGTCATCCTGCTTTCTGAATCACTGGGACCAAATTACAGGAGGGCTAAAGCCTGAGGTTGAATGTGGGGGAATAGCTCCTCCCACATTCCCCTTAAAGGCCAGCCTCCTACAGCAGTCCCCTGCTTAGTGTGTTGTGCAACACACTTGTGGTGCTCTGGGCTCCTGTGTGACTCATGGGCTGAGCCTCCTCCCCTTCCCTTTCTGCTCCCTGCTCTTTTTTTTGTTCCTCTGTGTTCCCTCCTGCTCCTCTTTCCCCTCCTTGGCTTGTTGCTCCCCATTCCTCTTTTCCCCTCGTTTTCTCCTGGTTTGTCTCCCCCCTCCCCATTTTCCTCATCTCCCTCCTCCTGTCTGGTGTCCCATTTTCATAGTTGCCTCCACCCCCCTTCCCTGTACCTCGTTTGCCGCTCCTTTCCCTCATTGCGGTGGCTCCCTGGGTGATTCCTCCATTTTTGGTGATGCTATGTTTGGGGCCGCCACTCCCTGTTTTCTGCCCTTCTGAGGTGCGGCATCATCCCCATGCGCCTGCTTGGATGCCACGCTAACTCTGTCTCCCCAATTTGTATTCACCCTTGTCCCTTGCTCTGCAACTTGTACTTTGGGGACAGCGATTTGGACCTCCCATTCACATGCAACTCATTCTCACTCAGATACAACTTACCTCCTCTGGCACAACCATATCACTTTGGAGTCCTGTGTGTGGCAGTCTTGGTCTTTCTTTTGGTACCTGTTATCTGTACCCCTCCATGACTTAGCCTGCAGCATTCCTGGTTCTACAAAGTCTTCTGTCATGGCAGGCAGGCGCTGACATGTACGACTCCTTTGCTAGCGAGCAATCGCTTCCCTGTTCTAGCGGCATTGCCATTGCTCTGTTGTCATGTTGGTGAGCGCATGGGGTCCTGTTTATTTGTGAATTCTTGGCGTTTTTTGTTACTTCCATTTCTATCTGTGGCATAATCCTGTCTGTACCTGTTTTCCTATTTAGCTACACTAACTTAGCCTTTATTTTGCCCTCCTGGATACCTTCTGGTGCCTCTGCAGTGTTTTTCAATTCCCTTCGGCACTTACTTAGCCTGCAGTCCCTTTTGCAATTTTGTTGCACATGATTTTAACCTATCAGCTTATCCTGTCCTCTCATTGCTTGGTTTGTGCTTGTTCCTAGCCTGTGATGGTTGCACCCACTCCTGTTGGTCCACTCTTTTACTCCCCTTTTTAGTGTCCCTATCCTGACTTCCTCCTCCCATTCCCCTCATTCTGCCTTGCTGCCCTCCCCTTCTTCCTGCTCATCTGTGTATCTACCTCCTACTATGCAGCTGTCAGCTACCCTTTCCTTGCTCAGCTCATACCAGCAGTTTTGGCGGAATCCATCCCTAACTCGTACCTTCTGAGGCACTGAGCGAAGGTAGGCTTGCCCTGTCTACCGGGAATGGGATTCCATTACAATCCATACTACCTACTACTTACAACCCTGACATCCTCTGTCCCTAACTCTGCCTGGCGGCATCGAGTGAAGGTTAGCTCACCCCGACTACCAGGGATGGGAGCCATGTCTGCAATCTACTGTTTTATCTTCATGCATTCTCTACCTGATACCCGGTTGCTGCTTCACTTTGGGAATGGGACCACTTTACCCCATGTGCCTTCAACATCCTACCTCTGTCTGGAGGCATTGAGTGAAGGTTGTCTCACCTCAACTACCAGGGCTGGGAGCCTGTGTCTGCGATCGTCTGTTTCATCTTCATGTATTCTTTACCTGATACCCGGATGCCGCTTACCTTTGGGAACAGGATCACTTTACCACATTTGCTTTCAACATCCTACCTCTGCCTGGTGGCATCGAGTGAAGATCATCTTGCCTCAACTTCCAGGGCTGGGAACCATGTCTGCATTCTGCTGATTCATCCTTATGCATTCTCTACCTGATACCCGGTTGCCGCTTTCCTTTGGGAATGGGACCACTATACCCCAATTGCCTTCAACATCCTACCTATGCCTAGCTGCATCGAATGAAAGTCATCTCGCATCGACTACCTGGGATGGAAGCCTGTGTCTGCAATTGACTGTTTCAGTCTTCTACATTCTCTACCTGAATACCTGGTTGCCGCTTCCCTTCAGGAATGGGACCTCTTTACCCCATTTGCCTTCACCATCCTTCCTTTGCCTGGTGGCACCAAGTGAAGGTCATCTTGCCTCAGTTACCAGGGATGGAAGCCTGTGTCTGCAATCGACTGTTTCAGCCTTCTGCATTCTCTATCTGATTCTCAGTTGCCACTTCCCTTTGGGAACGGGACCCCTGTACCCCATTTGCCTTCTACATTCTACCTCGCCATTCTACATCCTGCACTTCCATGGCCTCATCGTACTCATCCCCACCTTGGCCTCCTTGCACTCTGAACCTGGACTCTGCCAGCTTGTTCAGTCTCTACCTCCATTCAGTTCGACTGCCTCCTGGACTTCCTTGCTACTGGTCACCCCTTCCTGTCTGCCATGCGAGTTCGACTTCTCCTTGAGGTGGGAACCTCGTGCCTCATCACCACAGCACCTTCTGTTCTCTACACTTGCTGTTTGCCATCTTCTGCAGACTTGGGACTCTTGTACCCGAACTCCGTAGCACTTGGTACTTGGATTCACTTCTTGTTCTTACATGGCACCACCACTCGTGGCCTGCGGTAGCTTTGCTACATTCTAATTCAGTTTACTGTTGCGCTGACCCCAGTCCTGTTACTTCCTGCACCTGCGATGTCAGTATAGCTTGGCCTATGCTGCCTTCTTCTAGGACTCCTTCCTCCAGTCCACAGACATCCACTCCAGACTTTCCCACCATCCTTGGACAGCTGCCTTCTCACCGCCTTGGCAGCTCGGAGCTCCTTCCCATGTGCTGTGGCTCTTTTGGGGCATTTCATACCTATCACCAGCCAATATTCCTACCCAGTCAACTACTCCTCTTCATCTATTTCATACTACTACCTTGGCCATCCTAACAGCTCCATCCACTACTTTATGGAACACTTGTTCATTTCACCCGAGGAAAACTTCTAGCAACATTCATTGGACAACATGCCTTATAGACTATCCAAGCCACTGTTCTCTAACCCCAGGATGTCTTTATTTGTTTTATTTATTTAGTGATCCGGAAAAGACCTTTGAGTGCAAGCTCTTTTACAAAGGTTCCATGTCATAGATTGCAAAACAAAGTACAATAGGAGAAAGCAAAGGTACATTACAAGGAACAATACAGCTTGGATTCAGAACTTACAGGAGAACTCAAAATATAGGTACAAGTTAAAATAACAAGAAAAACACTTTATGAGGGTGGAGGGGGGAATAAGCAGCCACAAAGTGCCTTGTCAGTAGTTCAGAGGGACGAGGATAGCTGGCAGTGGGGTGAAGAAAGGAGTTACGAGAGAGAGGTAGGTACTGCGGTGGAGGTGAAGGGTGGGGGAAGAAGGGCGATAAGGTATAGGGAGAAATGGTGGGGTGAGGGGAGACTGAGCGGAGAAGACATGCTAGAGTAAATGGTGGGGTGTGAGGGGCATGGTCAGGCAGCCAGCATTAGCAGTGACTGTTAGGGAAACTCACAGGACTGTGAGTTGTGGGAGGGGGGAGGGTGGGGTGGCAGTTGCCGAAAGAGTATGATGCAAACTGATTGCTGAGGCAAGTGATGAGAAGGGACAGGGAGGGGGTACCTGAGGCCTGCCTAGTGCTTGCTTGGGGGCAGAGACAGCAGGTGTGGCAGGACTCAGGGGCAGGTGCATTTAGAGAGTGTCATTAGGTGCTGTTTGAGGTCAGTTTTGAATTGTGCCAGACAATTGGTGGCCAAGAGTTGCCCAGGGAGTTCATTCATCCACAGGGGGGCCCAGTAGGCAAATGCACATTGCCCAAGTGAGGTGCAACGGAAAGGGATAGCCAAGGCCCTCTAGTCCTCCCTCTGGTGACCTGTAATGAGTTGACCGCCTTGATCAAATTGCCTACACAAGGTGGTGTTTTACCCAGTAGAGCCTTCTTCCCTAGGATGCAAGTATGGAATCTGACCCTGTTTCTTAATGACAGCCAGTTTGCGCATTCGTACGGAGTACAGGTGTGAGTGCCACGCTCAGCATCCAGTGTGAGTCTGCAGGCTTTGTTGAGTGCAGTCTGAATCCTCTTGAGTGCTGTATCAATTGCCGCCCCGTAGACCACTAGTCTATAGTCAATAGTAGATATAATTGAACTGTGGACTGAGAGGCCATATGTCACCGTACTTCATACAATCATCTACATTTATTCATTTATTTATTTATTGTGATCTCGGATTAACGCCTTTGAGAACAAGCTTATTACATAGGTTCCACGTCAGAATTACATTAATAGTTATTAAAAAAAAAGACATTCAGGTATACAGTAGAACTGTAAGTGCAGGCTGATAACAAATAGGACTTTAAGTATAAATCTAAATATAAACAAGAAGACAGAGACAGTGGACTAAGCCAACAGGCTAATATATGCACAAAAAAGTATCTGAGAGGGTTAAGGCAGTTGAGGGAGGAGAGAGGACAACTCAGACTGGGGTGCCTGAAAGGCAGAGAGAGGTACTGCAGCAGACTGTGTTGTCAGGATGGAGGGCATTGTACAGGGATTATAACAGCCCAGGGCGGCCACACATGCTCAAGAAGTAGAGAAACATCAGCCCAGGAAGGCCTTGTCACAACTTTTTGGGGGGGTTGGGCTGAAGGCAGATGGGTAGGCTTGTAGGAGAAAAGAGGGGGTGGGGGTAAGAGGGGAGTTTGATGGAGGAAGGATTAAGACACGGGATGGGAGAGAAACAACAAGTGCAGGATACTAGAGGCCATGTGGTCATGAGGGAGTGCTGCTACGCACGAGGTAAAACAGCAATTGAGGGGCTAAGGGAAGCAGTCACAGCTGCTATTAGCATTGAGATGTTTTCGCGGAGCTCACGTTTGAAGGGGCCTAATGCTGTTATAGAGGAGATGGCAGGAGGAAGATTATTAATCCATTTGGGAGCACAGTGGGCAAAAGCTCTTTGATCAAAGGAGGTGCGACACCTAGGAATTTTAAAGACTGTGCTATCTGAGCTTCTAGTGGAATGGCTGTTTTCATAGGAGTAAGGAGCTTCTGGACTCCCATTGGCATGAGGTCCAGACACACTTTCTTGACCAGGAGGCATGTTTGGAACCTGAGCCTACCTGTGAACTGCAGCCAGTTAGCCTGGTCATATACAATAGGTCACACGTATGTGTGAGCTGTGCTGAGTCAGTTAAGAGTCGACAGGCTTTATTTACAGCGACTTCTATACGGTGGAGGGCTGTGTTCATTGCTGAGCCATAGACTACTATGTCGTAGTCAGCAAGAGAGACCACTGTACTCTGGATAGCGAGTTTTAGGGCCTCCGGGGTAAGACATTCCTTCATCATATTACCATTAATCAGGTCAGCTGCCCATCCAGTGGTCCTTTTAGCTTATCTCTCATGATTCACCTCCCATACTCTTTCCAGCAAAGACTTTCACTGAGAGCAGGCTTCAATTGATTCCTCAATCTGCACATCCGTAACCAACCTGGCTGTCTAACTATGCCAGTCATGCCTCTAAACAGGCCTATATCCAACTTAAATGCTAGGCACCCCTGGCATTCTACACCGCTCTCAACTTCACATTGCCACTTCAGGCTATAGACTCCTTCAATTACTCATTTCTGGGCTTCCTACAGTATTCAGACGGTGGATCAACCTGTAAGGCAAAGCAGTCATGGCCACCTCAGCTCATGTCACTGGAAATTACACCACAGCAATACCCATATCTCCTTTTCCCACCAGCAGACCAGCAGGAGCCTATGCAAGTATCATTATGGCATCAATATCCAAATCAAGTCTCGAATTCATCGTACTGAACTTCCAATTATTTACATATACATTCAGTTACCATCTCTACTGCATATGCCAGTCTTCCTTCATTGGTCTAAAAACTTCCACGTCACCCCTTCTACCAGGTACAGTGGTGTCCCCCAGGATGAAATGCAATTCTGCAGCATTTTGCAGCACTCTGCAGAATGCTGCAGAAAACGTACTAAGTAAAGCAATGTAATTTCAATGGTAATGGTCCCTTTGTCATTCAGGAAAATGTGGCACTGCCAAAATCAAGTAGATGCCACAGTTTCCTGCATGACAAAGGGAACCTTACCATTGAAAACATTGTTTTTATTCAGTAGGTCTGCTGCAGCATACTGCAGAGTGCGTTAAAAGTGCGTTCCATCCTGGGGGACGCCACTGTACCTAAAGATTCTGTCCGACTTCTTCATGGATGCCTACATTGCAACTTGTCGCTCACTGCTTAACTCCAAACCTTCAGACTCTAACATGAATGTCAAACTTTCTACAAAGTCAGATTGTTTACCTTATGACTTCATAACCCATCTTATTTCCCACTGTTCAAAGTCTGGCAGCATATTTTATCAAATCATGCTCTTCATGCTTACTTTGTCCCTGTAATCCTATGGATATCATCCATCACCACCTTGGAAACCTGGACTGCATTCACCTTTTTTCAACTGGACCTACTCCACTTTCGAGATCTGGTTGCTCCTTCAGAATAGACTTACCTCTTCAACCTCAAAATCGTCCTTCCAGAACGCATCATCCAATGAACTTTCAAAATGGATCATCATCTCTCCAAGCAGTTCACCTTCATCAGATATTAGTATATGGTTGCTAGAACGTAGGTTCATCTCCTCTTAGTTTACCTGGAAAATACATATACAGGCTATACATATTAAGCTCCTTAAGTCTCTCTTCATATGACTTCCGGTGCAGACCCTGCACCATTTTAGTTGTCCTCCTCTGGACAGCTTCCATCCTGTCTATGTCTTTGCAGAGATTGGGTCTCCAGAACTGCACACAGTACTCCAGATGGGGTCTCACCAGCTGTCTGTACAGAGGGATAATAACTTCCTGTTTTCTACTGGTGATGCCTCTCCCTATGCATCCCAGTATCCCCCCAGCCCTCCTTGTTGCCCTCTCACATTGCTTGCCCATCTTTAGGTTATCTGATATGACTACCCCCAGGTCCCTTTCCATTCTTGTTGTTGTTAGTATCTCACCCCCCATTGTGTACTCTTCCCCTGGGTTTTTGTTTCCCAGGTGTATTACCTTGCACTTCTTAGCATTGAATCTAAGCTGCCATACATTTGACCATTCCTCTAACCTTGCCAAGTCCCTTCTCATCCTTTCCACTCCACCCTGTGCATCAACTCTGTTGCAGATCTTAGTGTCACCTGCAAAGAGACATACTTTTCCTTCCAGTCCTTCTGCAATGTAAACATAAAGACATTGAAGGACAGGTCCTAATACTGAACCTCGGTACCCCACTAGTAACCTCCTTTCTTCTGAGTGGACTCCATTTACTATAACTCTCTGTGTCCTATTCTCCAGCCAATTCTTTACCCAGGCTGTCATCTTGGGACCCACTCCCAGGCTGGCTAACTTGTATATGAATCTTTTGTGTGGGACCCAATTTTAAGTACTGACCCCCCCAGCTTGCTCCTCACCAGCCTAATTGTTCTCTCTCTTATCCCCCTGTCTTATCAACACTAGGCCCATCCATCCCCTTATTCTTCCTTTCCCAACCTCGGATAGGAGCTCACTACCCTGGGTTGTGACATCCTACCATGCCCCGTACTTTATAGCATTCAATCCCGGGGCTCACACATACTCCTTTTCTCCATCCACCTTCTCTACATCCAGCTTTACCAACTCCTTTCTGTGCACCGTGCCCTCCTAGCCTTTCTCCCTACTTCCTCCCTCTCTTCCCCCCTACCTTCACCTCTACCTGGTGTATATTTTTATTTTTATTTTTTCTTCTGTTACTTCCTCCTGCAACCTTAGATAACCTGCTTTATCTTCCTATAGACACTTCTATGTATGTAAATACCGTGTAATCTGTACAATATCTGTATAATTCTATGTATATATGAACTTCTTTTTCTTCCTCTCTGTAAAGAGTATTATCTGTATTGCCTTGTAAATACCTGCATTGACCTGTATATACAATTGTTCATGCTCCACCCAGGTCCATCTTGCAAATGAGCTTCTGCTCAACGATGAACGCCTGGTTAAATAAAGACTTGATTGATTGATTGATTGATTGATTGATTGGAAAATGGGCAGGTCAGTAGCCATGGGTCCTCAGAGGTTTCCTCCACCTGGGGGGTTTCCTCTTCTGCGTGCTACTGGTTATACTCTCCATGAGTTGGAGGAGGTAATCTTACTGTCTTGGACATTTATTGGTTAATCTTTTGGGGATTTCTATTCCCTACTCACTACCCGGTTTCCCTACCAAGGGTGGGAATAGAATAAGGCCAAAAAGTAAACTACATTAGACAAGCACTACTTACTTCATACGCTATTCACCAAAACATTGAATGGGGGGCTAAAGTCCGAGGTTCAATGTGTGGGAATAGTTCCTCCCACATTCTCCTTAAAGTCCAGCCTCCTACAGCAGTCCCCTGCTTAGAGCGTTGTGCAACACCCACCATCCACCCCTGCCTCCTCCTTCTCCAGTGCTCTGCTCACCCTTGGTACTGGCTTTCTAGTCCCTACACACTACCTGGTTTTCCTACCAAGGGTGGGAATAGAGTAAAGCCAAAAAGTAAACTACATTACACAAGCACAACTGACTTCATACGTTATTCACCAAAATATTGAATTATAGTGTGTGACTGTAGTTCATGCATCAGTTTGACCTCCCTAATTACAGTACATGAGACATAATCACATGCTGAAACTTGATTTCTAGCTGGTTCAGGCATTATCCTCACTGCTTATTTTTGCTATGGCCCAGATATTCAGACTGCACCGGACAGTGGCACAAGCCCGGAAGCAGCACAACTGGGATGCGCCGGGGCCAGGACCAGGTGATATTCACTGGTGATGCGCCATGGCGCAGCACCATTGAATATGGCAAGGTCAGTACACATACTGCACATGGCACAGTGGCAATGTGTAAGTGCAAGCCACAGATAGGGACCACAGGGATGCACCAGTGGAAGTGCAGTTGCGCTAGGCGCATAACCTGCGATATTCAGCCGGGGGCATGCAAGTGAGGCCGTAAAGTATGCAAGGCACAAATGGGACCATTTGCATGTCATTACAACCCCATTTGCATGCCTTGCGCGGGTGGCAACCAATGACACCTGGCTCCCTGCACAGCATGACGTATGCAGTGGGGATCCCAGGGCATCCCCTGCCCATAGCCGTGATCGCATAAATGTAGAACACACAGTCCCTGGTAGTCAAGTGGTCCCCCATCCCGAGTCCCCGATTCCCCAAGGAATGTAATAGAAGACCATCCCTGGTGGTCTAGTTGGCCCCTCCACCCGATTCCTGGGACATGTAACAGTAACCGTCCCTGGTGGTTTAGTTAGGCCCCCTTCGCCCTTTTCCGTGATTGTGGTAAATGTATAACAGAACCTCCCTGGTAGTCCAGTCGCCCCCCCCATCCCTGATTCCCCAATGACTGGAATAAAAACCCTTCCCTGGTAGTCAAGTGGTCCCCCACCCACCTGATTCCCCGATATATGTAATAAAAGACCATCCCTGGTGGTCTAGTGGCACCTCCCCGCCCATTTCCACGATCGCGGTACAGCCCCATCAAATACATCCCTGATGAGCCAGTGGCACCCCACCCCTCCCACCACTCCAGACCCCGTGCCCACCTCACACCCCGTCACCGGCAGGCAGCTGCAACCACCCGCATACTGCCCAGCCACCCTCTGAATGACAGGTACAGTATGGGCTGTCAGCCCGTTGGTCCCCAGTGTGGACCAATGGACTTGCAGGACATACTGTACTGGGCTGATTCCAACTATGTGAATGACTTCTTTCATATTTGGGACTGTCTGAGCTACTATGCCTACAAGCCCATTAGTCCATACTGAGACCAATAAGCTGACAGCCCATCTGTACCTGTCATTGGCGGCGGTATGTGGGTGGGTTACAACTCCTGCCGATGATGGGGTGCGAGGTGTACACGGGTTCAGAGTGGGTGGGAGGAGTGAGGGGTGCCACTGGCTCACCAGGGATGTATTTGATGGGGCTGTACCATGATCACAGAAATGGGCGCCACTAGACCATTAGGGAAGGGTTTTATTCCAGTTATCGGGAATTGGGGCTGGGGTCCACTGACTACCAGGATTTTACTCTATGCATATACCACAATCACGGAAATGGGTGGGGGGTTCCACTAGACTACCAGGTATTTTTGTATGGTCTTTCATGGCGCTACAAGCGCAATGGGGGTTCCACTTGGACACCAGGGTTATGTGCTTGCGAGATGATGTTCTGGGTGGGCGGTGGCCACCATGGCTGGGCTGCTATGTCATGCCCTGCAATATGGCAGCCCGCCTCTGGGTGGATGGGAGTTGTTCCTACTCTGCATGGGCTCAACTTTGAGCCCCTCTATGCGGCGCAGTGCAGGGTTGCGCCGGCATATGCACCGCATCCTGGACTGAATATCGGATGTGCTGCATATCATGGGCACACCCCTGCATATGCATGGGCATACCCCCACATCTGTACGCATGTAGTTACATAAGCGGCGCGCCGGGATTTGCACTGCACCAGGCAGCCCTTTCAATATCCCGCGGGGGTGCAATACAGGGTTGCGCCAGGCACAACCCCTTTGAATATCCAGACCCATATGTTCTAATGCAATATCCTAGTATGAGGCTTCTGGAATAAGGTGGCTCTGTTTTCCTTCTGGATTATGTAGCACAGGATAGTAACAGAGGTCCCTTGTATTTCAGCGTTGTGAGCAGTTACACTGGATGTGCATCTGCAAGGGGCTCCAAGGCAATGAGACAGCCTGGCAGTCACACTCTAACTGCATAGCATAAGTAGGGCCCATGTAGGAGGGATATGCTCTTAAGGAGCAACAATTGTGCTCATTCTGGAAAACCTTCCCAGCCCCCCCCACACCGCCAACTTACCTTACTAGAAGTCAAACAGTCTTTATCCTGTAATTTTTTAAGTAGCAGTTTTTGAAGGGGAAGGGATTTTCATTCTGAGCCAGCCATCCAGTCCCTTCCCCTTCCTGGTACTGAGAGAAGCAAGCTCTGTTCCCATGCAGGCCCCGAGCTCCGATGTTTTGTAAGGCATTTGTAGAGTGTGGGACTGCGGTACATTGATATCAATGGGGATGGATTTTAAATGCTGTTTTATTTTAATATTTTAGAGCTTCACAGGGGTCAAATCAAAGCCACAGAGCGGTGGCTTTGATTTTACCACTTTGGACCTCTAAAATGTGAAAAAATAACATTTAAAATCTGCCCACATACATATCAATGTAGCACCATCCCACCCTCTACAAACTAATACCTCACAAAATGTTGGAGCACGGGGGCAGCATGGGGGTGGAGCTTGCTTCTGTCAGTACCAGGAAGAGGAAGGGATTGAGCAGCCTGAGCCGGCTCAGAATTACAATCCCTTTCCCTTCAAAAACTGCTGTTTAAAAATGACTGGATAAGGACTGTTTGACTCCTAGTAAGGTAAGGCAGCAGTGGGGTGGAGGGGGGCTTGGAAAGCACGTACACTGGTGCTCTTTAGAGCATCCCTTATAAAGGGAAGACCTCCAGAACAGATCCTCTTTCTAACAGCATACCTCTAAGAAACCCCTCTCCAGAGCCTGGTTCAATTATTTACTGTATTGATGCTGTATGTCTCAGCTTGACAAAATGCATTTGATATCTAGCATGTAAGTGAAACGTGCACTTTCTGTCCTTTTGGCACTGTGTGCTGTCACACACTGCATGAGAGGCCTTCAATAAAATATCTAGGGAAGTATATTAACTGTTAGAGATGGTTTAATATGCAGAACAGCAAAACAAAATCTCATTATGCATGAACAACATCTTATGATGTGCTCCAAGAGATAGAAGAACAATGTAGAGTTTCACACCACCAAGTTGGACTACGAGTAGTGTACCGATCGAATAAGACTCATTATACAATGGTAAGAAAATTTCCTGTACTCTGATTGGTCAGTGTGTCCCTGGCACAGTGAGGTTATCCCAGCACAACCTCACTGTCATTGATTAGCATTAGCTTTTTTTGCTCATGTCATAGATGAGCATTACCTTTTTTCTTCTTCTTCTCTTAATAAACAAAGATACACTGCCTCACTAAAAATCTGCTAAAAACATTTTTAAAAACATTTTTTTTTATTTTGTATAATGAGCCATTGTACAATAGCAATAATGCACTCCAGGGTGTGGGTTGTGCTGGGATAACCTCACTTCTGGGATACTGGACGCACTCGGTCTGCGGCCTTGTGCCCAACCACCCAGGCGTGAGGTTATCCCAGCACAACCCACACCCTGTCGTGCATTATTGCTTAATTAATGCTAGGTCCAAGTTAATACAGAACTTTATTACAAGTTAAAAAGAGCAGCAAGCAGCACCTCCTGCACTGTGGCATGTACGTGTCATGTGACCGTTTCAATTCACTCTGACACATTGTCAGGATTAACACACAGCACCCCACTATAACAATTTAAAGTGCCTACTTAAAGATACAGCTACCTCTCTCACAATAAAGTGCAAAGTATATGAAAAGTGCAAAAATTACAATCAAAGTGCTTAGAGTGTTTAAAACATAACACTGTGCACCAAACACTGATAAAAACTTTCAAGTATGCGCTTTATTGTGAGAATGGTAGTTGTATCTTTAAGAAAGCACTTTAAATTGTTATAGTGGGGTGCTGTGTGCTAGCCTTGACAAAGCGCCAGAGTGACGAAACGGTAAGGTGACATGTATGTGCCACGTGTGCAGGGGGTGCTGCTTGACGTTCTTTTTAACTTGTAATAAAGTTCTGTATTAACTTGGACCTAGCATTAATGGGTCTTATTTGATTGGTACACTATTCTTAGCCCGACTTGGTGGTGTGAAAGTGATTGCAAGTTTTAGTAAGTGGCACCAGTGGAGCTTTTATGTAGCCGCTGTCTCCTTTTTTTGAAATTGTACTTGCGATGGTTGGCTCTTAAAATGCCGATTTTTTCAGTGGTCAGATGGCAACTACAATTCCAAGGATTTTGGATTCAGACAGCAGCACCCCGCAGGTGTTCCATGAGTATACAGAGAACCCTGATAAAATTCAGTACCTGATTTAAATGTAAGTGAACTCAGTATTTACCCAGTTTCGAGTGATCTAGGAAATAGAGAAAATGTAGCCAGTATGGATGCTAAAACCAATGCCTTTATCGAATCTCTCTTCTATAAACATGGCAATGTTAATCCACTCTTGGAGAGAAATTCAGAGGTATAGCAAACAACGGGGGCTAATATAACAAAAAAGGAGCCCCTGGTAGGACCCGACCATAAAAGAGGCATTTATACAACTTGAAAGAGCAGTGCTTAAAGTATGGCGACTGTTGGCAGTGTGTGACTTTGAATGCCTATTTGCAAGTAAATAGAGCTCCACGTGGCCTCCAGTTTACAAAGCAACCAGCCTTTGGTTTGGAAAGGGTCAGTTTTCTAACAAACTGGCAGACACATTGTTTCAAATCAAGTGCTGGGTTAATTCACATTATACTTAGTGATGCAAAAGAACAAGAGAAAGAAGTTAAGGACACCATTATTTTTAGAGCAAGATGAAGAAATTTGAAACTCATTTTGAATATAAACATTACAGAGAACAGTTAGAAATAACTATAAAAAAAGTGAAACAAGTATCAAAAAGATTAAAGAGCATGATTCGAGAGACTATGCAGAAGGCAGAATTTTCGAGTGACATAAAAAAAACTTGCACATATTCCCAAACTGCTTCTCAAAAAAACTGGTGTACGCTGTCCTTCTGATACATATACAGTACGAGCGGTTCAGGCTCTGATTCAGAAGGGACTGGGACAGAGGATAATGATAGGGATGTCCTTATTAACAATCAAAGCCAGGCCCGGTGGCACAGTGGTTGGATTTCGCTTGCGACGCGCTTGATAACCGAAGTTGAAGACGGACTCGGAGTCGTTGGAGGGCCGGCTGGGGAGAAGGATCGAGCATCCCCGACTGCTCTCCTTCTCCGGGGGGAAGGTGTGGGATGCCACTGGTGTAAGGGGGACTCCTGGTGGAGGCTAGGAGTGCCACAAGCGTACGGTGACAACAAGGTAACCAGGGGGGCGGGATGGACACTGGTGTCATTGCATGTTCCCACCCCCCAGAGGGAAGAAAAATCAAGCCTGCCTCCTCTCTGCCTATATGGTGCCCTCTCCTTGGCTGCAATTGGCTCCCCAGGCTGACTCCCACCCTATCCTGTTGGTCATGGTACTT
This sequence comes from Neoceratodus forsteri, assembly GCA_016271365.2. Taxonomy (NCBI): domain Eukaryota; kingdom Metazoa; phylum Chordata; order Ceratodontiformes; family Ceratodontidae; genus Neoceratodus; species Neoceratodus forsteri. Next base: position 129,583,041 of record CM028129.1, read on the forward strand.
TAAGGGGAAGGTGCCATGTCTCCGTCCTGGCGGGTAATCTGGGGGTCCCAGGAGAATGGCTCATGTGGGGATGCCGCAGCTGAGGAGTCCGTGACCGGGCAGATGACCAGCAGAGAGACAGGTGAGGTGCAAAAAGAGTAAATAGAAAAAAACAAAAAAAACCCAATCAAAACCAAAGTTCTACTCAGTAGCCTTTTTTAGTGCACGTGGGAGGGGGGAAGAGACAGTTGCCCCCCTCCCCCAAATCAGCAAGCACTATTCCTGCCTCAGAAGCGGGTGTTGAAACAAATGTTGCCTCCACAACAAGAAATACAGGAGGCTCCCTTATATCCCAATTACCCCAATCTCCCAGAATTATCCCAAGTTCAAATGACACTGAGAAGGAGGCCACGCTTTGTACGTTTTCAAGAAAACAGAAGAGAACAAAGAGAGGGACAAGAGGTAAAGGGTGACAGAAGTCGTCCTTACAAGGGGTGTTAGGGGCAGGGGATGAGGCAGATATCAGCAGAGAGCAACATATTGGAACCAATAGAAACCCTAGTAGTTAACCTGTCGGACTATAATTTAACTGAAATAGAAAAGCAGGTATTGCAAAAGGGTTGAAATTATGTGCCGACCACACAGACAAAGGAATTTGATGTGATGTTGGATTTGCACAAATTTACTAGAAAATTAGATTTGAAGTTTTGTTTCATAAAGATAACCAAAATAATGGGAATCTGACACAAGATACTGAAAATAGAAATGGAAATGGGAATGAGAATGATAATGCAGCGGAGACCAACATGGACACTCATTTTGAGATAAAACTGAAAAAGCCGTCTACTTATATCCCACTGAACTGCCCAGCAGTTTCTACCTTCCAAAGAGCATGCGAAAGAGACTTACTTCAATATTTGACAGGAAGAGAGAAACCAAGATTTAATAATTGCACTCGAGATGAACGTGTGGCACTTCAGAATCTGACAAAGTACAGCCAAATTGAAATCAAGAAGGCTGACAAAGGAGGTGCCATAGTGATTCCCGATAAAGTCAAGTATTTTATTTATTGTGATCTAGGAGACACCTTTGAGAACAAGCTTATGCCATAGGTTCCACGCGAGTGTTAGGACAGACAGGGTACAGACATAACACAAGCACGGTTATACATGTAATATTGTAAATTCAGTAACAAAGCATAAATAAAAAAAATATTAAGAGCATATAGTAGTTAGGTAAAAAGGCAGAATGAGTGTCTTGGGAAATTGCTTTACTGGGGTCGGCTAGGGGGACAAGAGGAGTCAGTTCAGGGAGGGAGGGGGCAACAGAAGATAGATTACAGGTTGGAAAAGTGTAGGAGAGAAAGAGTAGTAGTCCCAGTAGAAACTTGAGGTATGGCATGTGCCAGGAATTAGAGGGATTATCAGCCTGAGATGGGTCACATTAGGGTATGAGGGGGAGTTTGAGTTAAACAGAGTAGTGGTGGCTTATGAAGCAGTTATGAGAAGGAGGAGGAGGAGCAGTGAAGAATGGGGAGGGGGGAGGCTGGAGGTGTGGGGTTTATGGTAGGGAGCATGGGGGAGGATGAGGCAGTTGAAGCCATAAATAGGTAAGAGCGTCTATACGATCTAGAGAAAGCAGTTGCAGCTGGCATTAGCAACAAGGAAGCTGCTGAGCTCTTGCTTAAAAGTGCATATCTTGGTTTCAGAGAACAAGGTTGAAGGAAAACCATTGATCCATTTGGGGGCCCAGGGGGCGAAGGGCCAAGGATGTGTGACACCGGGGAATTTTAAGGATCATATTATCCAAGCTTCTGGTCAGGTGGTTACTTTCGTAGGGGGAGAGGAGCTTCTGCACCACTAGAGGCATGAGGCCCTGATTAACCTTCTTTGCCAAGAGGCAGGTTTGGTATTTGAGCCTACCTGAGAGCTGCAACCAGTTAGCCTGGGTGTACATATCGCATATATGCATTAGTTTTGTAGCTCCAGTTTAGAGGCGACAGGCTTTATTTAATATGACTGTGATATGGCGGAGTGCAGTGTCAGTTTTTGCGCCATAGACTATTAATCCATAATCAACAAGTGACACTGATGAACTAAGTACGGCTAGGTTGACAGCTTTGGGGGTAAGACTCTGCTTGTGCCTGTAGAGCAGATCAATGCGGGTGTTGACAGCTCTGGCAGCAGCATCAATGTGACTGGCAAATGACAAGGTGCTATCCAGTGTGACACCTAAGTATTTGAAGTTGTTAACTAGTTCTAACAGGGCTCCGGCCTCATTTACTGTGCTGAGAGGAAAGGTGCGATGTTTATTTTGAGGATTATAAAACATCATAATCTTGGTTTTCTTGTAGTTCAGTATAAGTTTGTGCTCCTTGAACCAATTCTCAACCAATGAGAAACTGTCCTGTAGCTTACTCTCAGACAGCCGAGGGTCCCTGTCACTTGCGAATAGGACTGCATCATCTGCGTAGAGTAGAGTTTGACAGTGACTGGCAAAAGGAAGTTGGTTTAGGAATATGCCAAACAGTAGAAGCCCCAGTATTGACCCCTGGGGCACGCTGGAGAGAACCGGTCTACTGTCTGACAGTACACTGTTGATCTTGACCTGTTGAGATTGGTTAGTGAGGTAACTTCGGAAACAACTAACTACATCTTGGGAGAGCCCAATGGATGCCAGCTCTTCAAGCAGCAGGATATGGCTAACCGTGTCGAAGGCTTTTGATAAATCAATAAACGTCACACCCGTGAGTGCTCCATTGTCAAGAGAGTTATGGATGTACCCAGTCAGTTCTAATAGGGCAGTTGTGGTACTGTGCCCTTTGCGAAAACCATGCTGCTGTAAACACTGTAAATTATACTTTTCCAGGTATTCAGTTAGCTGGTCTGCAACTATTTTTTCTAGTGACTTAGACAGCAACGGGAGAATTGAGAAGGGTCTGTAATTTTCCCGTTGTGCTTGGTCCCCACTCTTGAAGACAGGTGTCACCATGGCTGCTTTCCAAAGTTGTGGGAATTGGAAGAGTCTAAGTGAGGTATTGATAATGTGCGTTAGAGGACCAAGAATGGAGTCCAGGGTGTGTGCAATGAATTTGGGGTCGAGGGAGTCTCCGCTGAAACGTGACTTGCCTAGGACCTTTAGGAAGTATTTCCTTGCTTCATTTGTGATGGTGGCTTGTAAGCGGAATGGAGGGTGAGAGGGTGGCTGGTTATCAGAGCTGGTAGACTGACAGGTGGTCAAAGGGAGGAAGAAGTCAGGAGGGAGTACACTGCTAAGGTCAGAGAAGGCAAGAAGTATGAATCTGAGATGTTGAAACAACTTGCTGACACTAACATTTACAGAAAGTTAACAGGGGATATGACTATAGACTTAAAGTCACAGATAGATAGCTACCTTTATGAAATTTGGGTTAATGGGCTCATTAATCAACAATTGTATGAGTTTTTAAGTGTGGAACACACTGTTAGGCCGACAATGTGTGGTTTACCCAAAATCCATAAAAGTTTGACTGATCCTCCAGCACGCCCTGTAGTGGCCAGTATAGGGTCCATCACAGAGCCACTAGCCCAGATGGTAGACCAGTATATAAAACCTTGGGTAACTTTATGACCTGTAAATATTAAAGACACCACCCAGGTTTTACACACATTAGGTGATTTACAAGTCTTAGAGAAGGATATTTTAGTGACACTGGATATCAGTGATCTCTATACAAATATACCTCATTCTGATGGTACTGAAGCATTGAAAGAAATATTATATGAGAGCACAGGTTACACAAATTCATTTATTGAGGTCCTGTTGAATCTGATGGAAAAAGTGTTGTGTCACAATTGCTTTGTGTTTAAGGAACAATTTTACCTTCAGATTAAGGGTATGGCGATGGGGGCCTCCTTTGCCCCAAAGTATGTCAACACACAGTATATTTAGCACATTAGGAGAAAGAGAATGTGACGTTGGTTTTGAATCCATACAAAAAATTTCGACTTTTGTATAAACGTTTTATTGATGATATTTTGTTGGTGTGGAGAGGGCCTACATCTGCCTTGACTAATTGTGTTTCATATCTTGAATCTACAAATGTGAACTTAAAATTTACACAAAATACTAGTTTGCACAGGGTTGAATTTTTGGATTGCTAATTGAGAAGAATACAGCAGGGGTAGTGAATACTACCCTGTAGAGAAAAGAAATTGCAAAGAACGCAGTGCTGGCCTTTGATCTTTGCCATCCAAGGCATATGATTAATAATATATCAAAGGGCCAGTTTATGCATTTAAAGAGGAACACAAATGTGGATGAATGTTTCAAAAAAGTAATGAAAATTTAGCCGCTAGATTTTGTATGAGAGGCTATAGTAAAACTATTGTAATGCAGGCAAAGGAAACAGTCACATCTATGAATAGAAGTGATTTATTACAGAAAAATGTAAGACCGATACAAAACTCAAACTGTTTTAATTTCATTGCAGAGTTCACTCCTCAAAGCTAGTAATTAAAAGAGATTCTACATAAGAATTGGAACATACTGGCATTGGAACCCAAACTTGAGCAAGTTGCCTTGAATCCCCCATTTGGTTTATAGGAAAGGACAGAATATTGTGGACATTGTGACAAAAAGTTTATATGTGGCACCTGTGGAACACCTTCATCCAAAACTGCCTGGAGGAACATTTCAATGTGGTAACTGTTCCTTTTGCACACATGTACAGACAGGTACCTTTTTCAAACATCCAGTCTCAGGTAAAAAAATATGAGAATAGATGTTTTATAAACTGTTTAACAGTCTGTGTGGTATATAACGCATGTTGTTCCTGCAAGGAGTTTTATGTGGGGAAAAAAACAAGTCACTTGAAACAAAGAATGTCAGAACATTTGAGAAGCATGAAGAAAAAGGACCTCGCAGATGCACTTGCTGTACATGTTATGAGTAAAGGTCAGGGACACAAATTTAAGTTTCAAGGATTAGAAAAGGTGTCCACAAATGTCCGGGGGGAGGGGGGATATAGATAATAAATTTTACTGGCTGAGAGTAAATGGCAATACCTTTTGAAGGCTCGTGGACTTAAAGGATTGAATGCCAGTTTCAGTATTGTTCCTTTTCTAAAAAATAAAAGAAAATAAGAGGTATATATGTACTTTTTAACAATTGGAGTATACCCTTTGCAATAGTCTTTAGCTTGTGATAATATTATTCTCTCTTTTCTGTATGAAATATTGATCTTGCATATGCATGGATTTTTGTATTTTTATGTTTGCTTGCATGCATGTGCAAGAAGCATGCTGTGACAGCTTGCTGGAGTAGCAGGTTGTGGAGGTGCGGCAGTGTTGTGGCCAATGCCGCCACTGCTTTTTGGAGCTTGTCTCTGTGGCACGAATGAATGAGCACGCTGTCTATGACAGCAGCTCAGAAGCATGCCACTGACTTGAAACAATTTCAGCACTGCAATGACGGAGTGAGCCCTCGTTGCAGGCATGCCTTGCCTGGTGTAACATTTCAATAAACATGGTGGCAGCTGACGCCGTCCGCCTCTTACAGTCTCGTGAAAGCTGACATCAGGGGTGCCCAATCCCCCTGTCAGCATTCCCTCTCCCCACTTCATTTGCCGACTGGGGAGCCAAATCCCCATCGGCATATGTGCCCCTTTGCTGTTTTTGTCTGCCGAGGGCCTGTCCCCAATCTGCTGAGGGGTGTGCCCAATCCCCCTCAACATCATCCCCTCCCCAAACACAGACATGCTTGCCGGCAGGGTGCCCAATCACCCTGTTGACATGTTTAACCCCCCCAAGATTGTTTGGCACACTGGGAGTGTGTCACTCCACCCCCATTGTGTGCCACACTGGGAGCCCACCCCAGTATGGCTAAAATCACCCCCCAAACTGTTCCTTACACCTGTAAAAAAAAACGGTCCACGGTTTTCTTCCTCTTTTTTTTTAATAACCTGAAACAAAGTAAATGATCCCTCACAGTCGGGTCACCTCTCCCAACCCATACCCACCCTCCTTATGAACAGTACAGCTGTCATTTTTCACATCTTGCCCGAAATGTGTTTTCGCACATCTGGCGCACAATGGTGCGGTCTGAAAGCAATGTTCAGAACAGATCAAGAAAATCACAGTGACAGTGTTCATAAGGAGAGGTCCCAAAAAGCCCATGTTGCAAATTTGGTGAACAAATTCCAAAAAATTATTGCGTTACCAGCGTGCATTGAGCAGTTTTTACGTACGCTCTTAACTTCGCAAATTTTTTATATTTTTACTCCAGATTTTCAGCATTGTCATTTTTGCACACTGCCTTATGAACAGTACAACTGTCATTTTTCACATCCTGCCTGAAACATGTTTTCGCACCTGTGAAACACAGTGGGCGCGGTCGCTGAGCAAAATCAATGTTCGGGACAAATTAAGAAACTCACAGTGCCACTGTTCATGAGTGGAGGTTCCAAAATGCCTATGTTGAAAATCTGGTGTAAAAAATTCCCAAAATAATCGTATCACGGGTGTGAATTGTGCAGTTTCTACACACGCTCGTGACTTCACCAATTTTTTTATATTTTCACTCCAGATTTTCAACATTACCATTTTTTTACACCTCCTCATGAACAGTACAGCTGTCATTTTTCACATCCTGCCCAAAATGTGTGTTCGCACCTGTGGCATCAAATAGCGCAGTTTCTGTACAAAATCACTTGGCTAACAAACTGATAGTGTCACTGTTCATGCGGTGGGGTCACAAAAAGCCCATGTTGAAAATCTGGAGTGAAGATACCAAGAAACACCCAGGACATTAGGGTTTCCGACCACAATGCCCTACCCGATAGGGACTGACAGGTGTCAGGGGTGTGACTTGAAATTGTCGACAGTAATGCTCAGGCCATCCCCCCCCCCCAGCCAGTGACAGGCATCAAGGTGTGCCTTGGACTCTTCAGCCCCAAAGTTCACCCTGTTCTCCTATACTACACCCATTTCAGCATATTTCTTTATGGAGTGGGGTGAGTGTAAAGCCCGAACACCCCAAGACACACCTCGACACTTGTCAGTGTCTGCAGGGTAGGACGGGGTGAAATGGCATGAGCATTATGGGCAATGACCCAAAGGCACATCCCAGTGCCAGTCGATCTCTGCAGGGTGGGGTTGGCGTCACTTCAATACTTCACTGCCATTCCTATTATGCATCTATCTAACTCCTGTACTTCCAATGCTAATGCCAGCAAGCAAACATTAGGCATTGACAAATGCTTGTTATATTTATGGTTTAGGAAAAATTTATCTGAAAGTGTGTTGTTATTTATGATATTTAATAATAATGTAGATATATAAATGACCAGGTACTTAGACAAAGCTTTTAAATTGAATAATTGAAAGTTTTTATCAGGGTTTGGTGTACAGTGTTATGTTTTAAACACACTAAGCACTTTGACTGTAAGTTTTGCACTTTTCATACACTTTGCACTTTATTGTGAGAGTGGTAGCTGTATCTTTAAGAAGGCACTTCAAATTGTTATAGTGGGGTGCTGTGTGCTAGCCTTGACAAAGTGTCAGAGTGATGTGAAATGTTGGTCACGTGACAAGTACCTGCCACGGTGCAGGGGGTGCTGCTTGACGTTCTTTTTAACTTGTAGTAAAGTTCTGTATTAACTTGGACCTAGCATTAATGGGTCTTATTCCATCAGTACACTGCTCGCAGCTCAGCTTGGTGGTGTGAAAGTGATTGCAAGTTTTCACTGGCAGCACCAGTGGAGCCTTTATGTCGCTACCTCTCCCTTTTTTCGAAACAATGGAGAGTTCTTTTGTTACACCTAGTAAAACATAGAGAATACTGTTTGGGTAACTATGCATAACAACCCTGTGCTGTCATAGAAGGGTTTTGATTACATCAGATCTCGAGAGTGAAGCTCGAGATGTTCGATGTAATCAGAATCCCGAGGTGACTCCACAGGCTGGTTGGACATGTGGTTGCCCAATCAGTATTTTTTTTCAGTATATATTTTTTTTTCTGTTTTTTTAATGAAAGTGTTTTCACAGCGCTCAGTGGCAGCAGTGAACATGCCAGCAGTTTCAGTTCAGAACTCAAACTGACTGGTGTGTGTGTGAAACAGCCCTGTTTAAATCATCAGCTGCTACGAGGATTCCTGATCAGCTGGAACATTGTTGTACCACAGAAGGATACAATCGCGTTCCATGACCTTTGAACTGTATTGCAACAACTTTCCTGCTGGCATGGAAATCCATGCAGAACAAACCCTCACTATACACTATAACGGTATTGTAACTACTGTACACGAAGTTTCACATAGCACTCTCTCTTTCACAGTGCTGTAAGTATGCACTATTAACCTGCTTAGTTGTTATAACATTATCAGGACTATAATATTTGGTGACATGCTTCTACCCTTTGATTTTTCCATATAGTTAAAGTCATTTGTTAGCATTTAGTAATTTGTTTTCCAGCTGTGTTACTATCATTAGAAGCTATTAGATCTTAGTGTAACTAAAGGTATAGTACAATCTCATTTGTTCTCTTTTGAACCTTGTGGGAGAAGACTCATTACTTAAACCTATTTACTGTCATCTGTATTATTGTTTAAAATTGTCTAAGTAGACTTTTTTTTAATTTTTATCTCTTTTTTTTTTATACTCAACTTTTTTCTTACGTATTAGCTACTATTTAATTAGGTATTAGTTTAGTAGCTTATTACTTAGAAGCAGTACATTAGTTTGTTAATATTTTTTATAGTATTAACTTTATTACAGCAATTTGTTGCACTGGTATAGTGTGAATCAGATAATAATAATAATAATAATAATAATAATTTTATTTATAGGGCGCCTTTCAAGTGTCAATGTGCCGTACATAATAACTATTAAAACAGGCATCATAAAAAATACAAGCAAACCAAACAATTAAAACGATCAATATTCAGGGAATGCTGTTTCCCATAAAAAAGTCTTTAGACCCCTCTTAAAACCCTCCACAGACGTGCACTCCCGCAACCGACGGGGTAGAGAGTTCCAAAGGGTGGGGGCAATGTACGAGAATGCGCTAGTGCCAGAAGATTTTAAATTCACCCTTGGAACCTCTAGCAACCCCTCATCGGCTGAGCAGAGAGATCGATCAGGGCGCTAGGGAACCAGAAGTTCTTTCAGATAGACTGGGCCCAGATCATGTAGGGCTTTGAAACTCAGCAAGCCAACTTTAAAGGTGATCCGCCACCGAACTGGCAACCAGTGCAGTTCGCCCAGCACCAGGGTAATATGACAGCATCTTCTAGAACTCGTCAAAAGCCAGGCTGCAGCGTTCTGCACTAGCTGCAGATGATGGATTTCAACCCCAGAAAGCCCTAGATAAAGGGAGTTGCAATGATCCAGGCACGAGGACACAAAGGTATGGACTAAAGTAGGCAGGTCGGCAGACGGAACAAGATGCCGAATCCTGGCGATATTCCTAAGATGAAAAAAGGAAGTCTTGATGACTACTGACACCTCTGAATGCAGTGTCAACCTATCGTGAAGAACTACCCCCTGGTTCCGCACCCATTCAGAGGTCGGGAGAGAAACGCCACCAAGAAAAATTCCGGAGGACGCAACACTACCTGACCTCCCTATCTGTTGGCCCGGGTCCACAACCAGTACCTCAGTCTTATCCGAGTTCAACCTCAGCCAGCTGGAATTCATCCACTCCTGGATTTCTCTTAGACAGCTATTAAAGACTGAGAGAGCTCCCTCCTGGTCGGGGGCAAAAGAAAGATAGAGCTGTGTATCATCTGCATAACAGTGAAACCTCAGCACATACTTCCTTGCAATGTCTCTGATGGGTAGCATACACACCGCAAATAACATGGGTGACAATACTGAACCCTGAGGCACCCCACACAACAAAGCCATTGAATCCGAGAAAAAACCCAGACACAACCCTTTGTGATCTCCCAGTGAGGAATGAAGTGAACCATCTTAAGACGGTTCCAGATATTCCACAAAGCAGCCTCAGGCGTTCTATCAACACCATGTGATCTACAGTGTCAAACGCTGAAGAAAGGTCAAGGAGAACCAAGCTGGAACAGCTCTTCCGATCTCTAGCCATCAAGAGATCATTGAGCACCCAAACCAGCGCCGTCTCGGTACTATGTGTTTTACAAAATCCGGACTGGAGAGGTTCATAGATGTCGTGGATGGTTAAATGGTCCTCCAGTTGTGCAGCCACTACTTTCTCGATTACCTTCCCAACAAAGGGAAGGTTAGAGATAGGTCTGTAGTTTTTGAGACAGTCAGGGTCCAAGGTAGCTTTCTTCAAGAGGGGTGTCACCACTGCCTCTTTCAGGGAGCTAGGAAACTCTCCAGATTCCAAGGAGCACCTGACTATCTGCATAAGGACAGGACCAATGGTATCAATACAACCCAGAATAAGGGAGGTTGGTCCAGGATCCAAACTACAGCACGTAGGGCGCATATGCTGGATGATCCTCATGACATCCATGAACTCTAGTTGGCTGAAGGAGCTCCAGGAAAACCGAGGCACCGTGATCTCAAACCGGAGGAGTAGCTCTCTATGTAAAGGAAGGGATCAAAGCAACAGAACTAAAGAGTAAACAGGGAGCAGATGAGGCACTTTGGGTCACCCTGGAGACAGGAAATGGCACCACAATCTGCATGTGGGTTGTATACAGACCCCCATCTCAGGGGGAGGGAATGGACAAGGAAATGATAGAAGGCTTTCTTAGAATGGCAGAAAAAGGGGAGATACTGTTGATGGGGGACCTGAATATGCCAGATGTTAACTGGAGCACCTTTGCTGCAGGCACATCCAAGAGCAGGGTCATTCTTGATGCCCTACAGGGGGCATGCCTCAGACAGCTAGTACTGGAACCCACTCGGGAGGGAGCAATCTTAGACCTGGTACTCTCAAATGGGGATGAAGAAAGAATCGCAGATTTAGAAGTGGGTAGCCATCTGGGAACAAGCGACCACCAAACAGTGTGGTTCACGATAAACACAGCCATACAATCAAGCCATACAAAAGCAAGAGTACTGGACTTTAGAAGGGCTGACTTTGGGAAAATGAGAGAATGCCTCAGAAAAGCACTAGCAAACAGGCAAGAAGGAGGGGTGGAGGAACAATGGGGAGTAATCAAAACAGCCATCACAGAGGCAACAAGCCTTTGTGTAAAGCAAATCAATAAAACACAATGAAGGAAAAAAACGCTATGGTTCTCAAAAGAGGTGGCAGGGAAGGTTAAGAAGAAAAGAACAGCATTCAAGAAATATAAGGAAACACAGAAGGAGCAGGACAGAGAACTTTATCAGTTAAAGCAGGAAGAGGGTGGGAAGGCAGTCAGAATAGCAAAGGCCCAAACCGAGGAAAGGATAGCCAATTCTGTTAAGAAGGGGGATAAGACCTTTTATAGGTACATTAGGGAGCAAAGAAAGCCCAAAGGAGGGATACTGAAGCTTAATAAAGGGGAGGAAATGTGGGTAGAGGGTGACAGTGAAAAAGCAGGGATACTGAATGAATATTTCTGCTCAGTATTCACAAAGGAAGAGGAGGGGAGTTACCTAAACCAAACAAGAGAAACACTCTGAAGACGGGGTCGATACCAGTCCATTTACAGAAGAAAGGGTTCTGAAAGAACTAATAAAAATTGAAGGTGGACAAAGCAATGGGGCCTGATGGGATTCACCCAAGAATTCTAAAAGAACTAAGGGTAGAACTAGTGACACCGCTGACTACTCTCTTTAACTAATCATGGGAGGATGGGTGGTACCGAGGACTGGAGGAGGCAGATGTGATTCCTCTTCACAAAAGTGGGAGCAGGACAGAGGCAGAAAACTACAGACCAGTTAGTTTGACCTCAGTGGTAGGAAAATGATGGAATTACTTCTGAAGGAAAGAATTGGTGAGTACCCTGAGGCCAGTGGGGCACAGGACCCAAGGCAGCATGGATTCACGATGGGAAGGTCATGTCAGACGAATCTAATAGATTTCTTTGACTGGGTGACCAAAGTAGTAGACCAGGGAGGGGCTGTGGACATGGCCTACCTAGATTTTAGCAAGGCATTTGATACAGTCCCACACAAAAGATTAATTCACAAGATAGCCAGCCTTGGAGTGGGTCCCAAGGTAGTAGCCTGGATAAAAAATTGGCTAGACAACAGGACGCAAAGGGTAGTAGCAAATGGAATCCACAGTGAAGAAAGGAGGGTTACTAGTGGGGTACCACAGGGTTCAGTACTGGGACCGGTCCTTTTTAATGTCTTTATAAGAGACATTGCAGAGGAACTGGAAGGAAAAGTATGTCTCTTTGCAGATGACACAAAGATCTGCAACAGGGTTGATACACAAGATGGAGTGGAAAGGATGAGAAGGGACTTGGCAAGGTTGGAGGAATGATCAAATGTATGGCAGCTCAGATTCAATGCAAAGAAGTGCAAGGTAATGCACATGGGAAACAAAAACCCTGGGGAAGTGTACACAATGGGGGGTGAGATACTGACAACAGTAAAAATAGAAAGGGACCTGGGGGTAATTATATCAGATGACCTAAAGGTGGGCAAGCAATGTGAGAAGGCAGTAAGGAAGGCTGGGGGGATACTGGGATGCATAGGAAGATGCATCAATAGTAGAAAACAGGAAGTTGTTATTCCTCTGTACAGACAGTTGGTGAGACCCCATCTGAGTACTGTGTGCAGTTCTGGAGACCCCATCTCCCAAGAAAGACATAGACAGAGTGGAGGCTGTCCAGAGGAGGGCAACCAAAATGGTGCAGGGTCTGCACCAGAAGACATATGAAGAAAGACTAAAGGAGCTTAATATGTATACCCTAGAGGAAAGGAGGAGAGAGGGACATGATAGAAACTTTCAAGTACCTCATGGAATTAACAAAGTCCAAGAGGGTAGCATCTTCCAGAAAAGAGATGTGCAAGAACAAGGGGGCACAATTTGAAGATGGGGGGGCGGCTCAGAGGTAATGTGAGGAAGTATTTTTTCACTGAGAGGGTTGTGGATGCATGGAACAGCCTCCCTGAGGAGGTCGTGGAGTCAAGAACAGTGGGGGACTTCAAGAATGCATGGGACAGACATAAGGCAATCCTAGTGGGGGGGGTAGGAGGAAGTAAGCTGTTGGTTAACTAGGATTTGCAGTTTATCTGTTAGGTAGGAAAATGGGCAGACTAGGTGGGCCAAGCGGTCCTTATCTGCCGTCAAATTCTATGTTTCTATGGTTCACGGCTGCTCCCCTAGAGTGTGATGGCAACAGTTCCACCCTAATGTCAGCCACCTTATTTGCAAAGAACCGAACAAGCTCGTCGCACTCCAATTGCGAAAAAGCTTTCTGAACTTGCAGACAGACTGGGTTGCACAGTCTGTCCACAGTTCGAAACAGCTGAGCTGGTCAATTCCGAGCAACCGCGATCTCCCTGGACAGGAATTCTGCCTTCTTACGGGTGATAGCGGATTGACAGACCAAATAATGATCCATCAATCTAAGGTCAATCTAAGGCATCAAGGGCGGACCTTCGCCAGCAACACTCTAACCTTCACCCCGTCTCTGCATCTCCCTCAAAGTCCCAATCCACCAAGGGGACTTGGGGCAAGGGGAGAGGAGGCGAACATGAACTGGAGCAATAGAATCCAGAGCCCCCACCACGGCTATATTATAAGCTGACACGAGGGTCTCTGGATCACTGTTTGCCAACGTGGGAGATGAGAGGTCTAGCACTGCTGCAAGGCCTTGGGAACCTATGTCCCGCAAAGGGCAGTACCTAACCAACTCCACAGGGGCAGGCCTTCTAGAGGTGGTGCAAAACCTCAACCCCACGTTGTAATGGTCTGACCACCCGATGGGTTCCACCCCCACATCAGATGCCTCGACCCCCAGGAGGAAGATCAGGTCCAAAGAGTGTCCAAATTTATGTGTAGCAGAGGAAACCACCTGTGTAAGGCCCAGCATTGTCATTAGCTGGAGGAAGTGTTGACCAAATTGTGAGAGTTCGTCATCGACCCAGGCGTTAAAGTCACCCAGAACCATCAATCTGGTGACTCAAATGCCATATCAACGATGAAGTCCGCCACTTCCTGAAGGAATCGTTTCTCATCACCGGGTGGATGGTAAATGAGAGCAATTCGAAAGCCTACACCTGCTACTACTATACACTCAAAGGACTCAACTCCCCCCTCCACTGGGACCTCTGTGAGGCCGAATTCGGTCTTGAAACAGACCGCAACGGCACCCCCCATGATCCAATCTTTGACGGTGTAACACCGAGTAACCGGCTGAAGTCATAGCCTCCAAAATGGGGCCAGAATTTTCGTCCAGCCAGGTCTCAGTAATGCAAGCCAGGTCCACCGTACCAACAAGATCAGCAATAATTGCGGTCTTGTTTTTAATGGACCTGGCATTGCACAACACCGCCCATGTTGGACGAACCTCACGGGCCGCCCAGGCCATCTGCCCACGATAATCAGTGGTGCCCCAGGTATGGGCACCAGACATGGAAAACCATGGTCTGGATTTAATTTCGCCCCAGGGCGCCTTCTGGACCCAACCACCCCAATACGATGCCCCCCCCATCATCCTCCCTTGTTCATAATCCCCGCTCCCTTCTCCCTCTCTTATGTACAATAGCCAGTGACCTACATCACTGGTAGGTCTCAAACTGAAGAGGGGGAGAATAAAAAGGGTGAAGGGCACGAAGAGAGGAGGAGGATGAGTAGTGCACAACTGTGGGGGATGAAGGCCAACACATGCTGTAAGCTATACTACTGACTAAAAATAAAACAAGCAAAACCTTAAAAGAAAAATGAAGCTAACAAACTAATAATACCCACTTAATAAAAATAATTTAAAAGCCCCACCCGACACCCAAATTAACTTAACATCAATTCAAAGCCTGAAATTTAGAGACCCTGACAACCCCCCTTAAACACAAAATAACCCACTAAAACAAATACACAGCAAAACAGAGCTTAGGGACTCTCACCCCCCAAACCCGAACACATAATATAACAAAATACAATAAATAATTAATTCCCCTTCCCCACCAAGTCCTCTCACCACTGGAGGGAGAGAGGCCAAAAGCAATATACAATACAATAAATAATTAGTTCCCTCCCCACCCAGTCCTCTCACCACTGGAGAGAGAGGGCAGCACTCTCACTGCTAAACAATTAAAACATTATAATAATACAATAACAAATGAATATAAACATGACAAAATTATTACAAAAAATGAAAAAGAAAGAAAGCTGTAAACTCCCCCCTCAGTCCTCTCACAACCGAGGAAAGGGAAAATTACAATCTTCCACACTGCCAAAGAAAACAGCTGTAAAATCCAACAAAACAAAAAATAAATAAAGTACACGGATGCAGGGTCCTCTCACCATGTGATCGTCCAAACAAATGAAAATTAGTAATCCACAGAAAAGTCAGGAGGGGGTCAGCAGTCTCTTCAATCCAGGTTCAGAATTAAGTAAAGCGAGCCCAGGTACCACCGAAACCTGCATAATCCAAAAACAATTCCAAGGGCTGAATCGATGACCAATTTTACTGCAGGAACTACTTTTAAAAATATCTTTGCTTACCACTGAGTGCTCTCAGGAAAATAAAGCTGGCCAACACCAAAGGACCCTAAGAAAGGCCACAATTGGAGCCAATTCCAGGGTCCAAGGGAACAAAGTACCCCAACCGACTTCTCAGCTGGGTAACAACACCAACCCCCCCCCCCGTGGGTCGGCAAATCCACATATAAAACACCCAGCAAAAACCAAGAGACAAGGAGATAATTCAACAGCAATACTCCACCAAATATATGCAGATACCACCCGAAGTTCAAAGCGTGGACAAGAAAGTCATAAATCCAGATACTCGTAGTTCTTCCACGGCCCTACACCTTTCACCCCTCCCGTGCTCATAGGTAGGGAAACACAAATCCAGATATCAAAAGCTTCCTGCAGGCTCACCACAGACCAAACTCAGCTGAAAGTCCCACGGGAACTGTCCAGAACTAGGCAGAAGTCCTCCACAACCTTGTAATTCGCATGCCCGTGCCGCACCTCATAAACAACGTAGCGGCATGGCATGGAGAACCTCCCACGGAACAAACGGGAGGAAAGCCCAATTGACACTGTTCTCCTAAATCCACACACGGAGAGCACTCAATCAATACAGTTGGCTCATTCAGCACACTCCGCACTCGCTGAAAAGCGAACAAAATGGATGGTGGGAACCGATAAAACGCAATTGAACTAAAAAAAATTAAAATAGCCATATTAGCCAAAATTAACTAAATAAATGAATAAAATCAAAACTCAGAGCTTCAAAAGTGCAGCAGCTCCCAAAAGTGCAGCAGACGCACGCCCAGCCTGGTGGCCATCTTGATTTCAATTACCTGATCCTGGTGATCCTGCCAAACAGCAATGGTACTAGATCTTAATTTTTTTTTTATTCTGCTTATCACCTAGGTGACAGCCTGGGGCTGTGCCCCCTTCTTTCGGCACCTGGACCACCCAACTCGCATCCCACCTACATTGCCCAGATTGGGGAGCCTGCAACTTGCTCCCTGTGGTGGGGCTCTCCTGAGGGAGAGACCAAGATCCATCTTGAGGCCCCAGCTGAGGCTGCACCTGGGGTGTCATTTGGGTGGGGGTTCAGGGCCATCACCGTGTGACTGGCCCTGGCTGCACTGGCTCTTGATTGGTACAATTGTTTGCCTTGCTACGTAATATGCATTTTGAATGTTTGGTTACTACGCTATGTTTTAATTTATACTGGTGAAGTATACAATCTTTTCTTCTACTTGAAATGCTACCATTGTATTTTTCTGTACTCACTGTATAGTTTTGCATTGTATGTATTGTTTTTTGAATTGTACTATATTGTACTGTATCTCTCTCAGGTCATACCTGAAAATAGGCAAATGTCTGCCTAGTGTACCCCACCCAGTTAACAAAAGCTAAATAAATGATTTTTCTAACTTTGTTTCCCTCTGGAGGTACAGATGTGCAGTGACTTCAGTGCCGATCGTGCATACACCCATACATTCACCACAGGCATCCAGCATTGTCTGCTCCCTTTAGATGTGGTCCTGGCCTGGTGTGCACCCAGTCTCCACTGGGTGACACTCGAATATCGGAAGTACACAGGCTACCTCCTCCCCCGGAGGAGAGCAGTCCCTGGGATGCTTGATCTCCCCGGCCAACCATCTGATGCTCCAGGCTTATTCCCAAACCTGAGTCATCGATGTCAGAAGCGGTAGCCCTACCACTTGCATCAGCAAGCTGGCTCACTAGATCTTATTTGTATTAGGATTAGAATTTGTATCACCAAATGTGACACTCAGCACTTGTCACTTAAACACTTCATTTCAATATTCTGGGAACAGACTCAAATAATTCTGCCTCCACAGAAAATTCTCAGACACAATACTTGGTTATTGATGTCTGCACTATTAAGTCCTTACCTAAACTTAATACAGTGATACTGAATTTTTAAATGAAGTACGGTACTTTTTCACGCATGTGTATGTGCTGTATCCAAAAGTGTGACCTGTACCAGTCCCAAAACTGAAAATAAATCAATAGTTACCAGAACTTGTCATACGAGCTGTACATAAAGCTGCAAATAAATTATTAGTTACCAGAACTTGTTGCTGGGTCATAACATTTGATCTGAACAATTTAATATAATAGAAGACACACACTAACATTAAAGACAAGGACAGGGAAACATGTCTGGGAGTATAAATCCTCCCCATAGTAAAGGACAGTACCAAAGCCAGTGTCCAGTGGATGCTGGATAAGTTGGACAAACAGCTCCGACAGTGGCAAAAACATATTCTCTTGATATGGGGCAGAGTGAATGTGCTCAAGATGATCCCACTTCCCAAACTACAATATATTCCGTCTAACCTCCTGGTCTCACTCCCAGGGTCATTCTTCAGGACTTTAAACTCCAAGCTCTCTAAATTGATATGGACAAGGATTAAACCAAAGATGAGCTTATCAAAACTGCAGTTTCACTTGTCCAATGGGGGTTTTGACCTCCCCAACCTCCGGCTCTTCCACTCATGTGTGGTGCTATGCTAAGCAGTGCTTTGCTTAAGACCAGAACTGGTGCCATCACTACCTAGCTGGGTGGGTCTGGAACTCCACCAGACTGGCCTCTCTGCTCTGCAGGCACTGATCTTGATGGACTGGTGTACCCCTAGGCTGGCACCTCCATCTGCCCAATACATGAGAATGCAATGGAACAAGTTCCTCAAACACATGCCCTGGATGGACAGTCACTCAAGACACCACCCAATATGGCAAAAATCCTTCCTTCCAAATTGACCACAAGCCTGCCATCTGGAAAACATGGCAACAGGGGGTATCCTAACAGTGGGAGACATGTATGACCCGGTAACAGGAGTGCTCATGCAATTTTACTCATTTTAGAATAAATGTGAAGTTTAGGAGCAACAAAGTATCCTCTTTTGGCAATACCTACTAATTAGAAGCATGCTTAAACCACCCTGACACCAGACTATGTCCCACCTCTGAGCTAGCTGGATAAATGGGCAGATGGCCTACAATCACTTCAGCAGTTGACTAGCAAACTACTGAAATTGTGGGTCTCAACAGAGCTGAGGGCCCTGCACTTGGCTACCAAACAGCAATGGGAGAGGGAGCTGGAAGTGGACATCCCCCCGGAGGAATGGGAGGGGGTTTGGAGCCAGGCAAACAAGGCCAATAGAGAACTGCAGGCCAAGACACTTCAGTTTAAAATACTACACAGGGCATACCACACCCCTCAGATGCTTTATAAAATAGGGCTGATGACTTACATCGACTGCTGGAGATGTACCTCTAGACAAACCTCCCTAACCAACATTCCATGAACCTGCCCCATCCTAGATCATTACTGGGATCAGGTCTGGAGATGGTGTACACTTCTGGTACTGCTTCCTCCAGTTAGGGAGCCAGTTCTGGGGATCCTGGGAATCCCCCCCACTTTACTTCTGCACCCCACATCAACTACTTGGGCTCAATAGGGTACTGAAAGTGGCAAAGAGAGTGATTCTCCATCACTGGAAGGAGTAGTCCCCCCAACCTATTAGGAGTGGCAACATTTGTTAAATATGACAGCGAAGTACGAGCGTACGGCACATATTGCCATGAACCAAGTGCCATTTTATCAGCAAATCTGGGGGCCACACCTAGATCAGCAGCAGGCACAGAACTTTCTACAATACACCCACAGGTAACATCCAAGGGTTAAACACTGCTTTCCTCCCTCTGATGAGAAAGGGCAGTACTCCCCCTAGAGATCTGTTCTTCTCCCCCCAACCCCCATGGGGAACAACAGAACAACCCTCTTACCAGATTAATTATCCTAGAAGGAGATCCTCATTACCTTAAAGCACAGTAAAAGGGTATTGAGGGCTGCATGTTTAGGAAGACTCTACAGTTACATTGCTGCCTTAAGACTATAACCAAGGTTACTATGTTGTGCTAATGCTTAAACTAAATCTGCAGGTAACAACTTGTACAGTTCCAGTCAAATGCACAATGAGTCCTGTCAGACAAACCTGGTAGATTTTTTCATTTGGGTCACCAAAAATAGTGGATCAGGGTGGGGCAGTGGATGTGGTTTATCTGGATTTCAGCAAAGCTTTTGACTCCATTCTGCACAGGAGACTAGTCAAAAAACTGGAGAACATGGGAGTCGGGTCTCAGGTAACAAACTGGGTCAGAAACTAGTTATGTGGGAGAACTCAAAGAGTATTAGTGAATAGCACTCTGTCAGAAGAGGGATGGGTGACTAGCGAGGTCCTGCAGGCAGGGGCATAGCTACAAGGGTGCAGGGGGTGCAGTCACACCTGGGCCCATGAGGTTTGAGGGGCCCAAATCATAATTTTGATGTCTATTCAAAACCAGGGGGAGCCCTATAACATACCCTTGCACCCAGGCCCTCTGGGAATTTGCTACGCTACGGCCCACAGGGCTTGGTTCTGGAACTGATCCTCTTCAACATATTCATCAGCAGCATTGCGGATGCACTGAAGGGAAAGGTGTGCCTATTTGCAGATAACACCAAAATCGGCAACAGGGTGGATACGCCAGAGGAACAGCATAGAATGGAAGCTGATCTCTGAAAACTGGAGGTGTGGTCCAGGACCTGGTAATTGAAATTCAATGCCAAAAAATGCAAGGTCATGCACCTGGGAAAACGTAACCCAGACAAACTGTACTAAATGTAAGGAGAGCAGCTGGTGGCTACTAGGCAGGAGCGAGACCTGGGGGTGATCATATCAGATGACCGCAAGGTCAGTAAACAATGTGAAAAGGCAGCACTAAAAGCTAGTGGCATCCTGGGATGCATAGGGAAGGGCATCACAAGCAGAAGGCATGAAGTAATCATGCCCCTGTATCAGTCCCTGGTAAGGCCTCACCTGGAGTACTGCGTCCAATCCTGGAGACCATACCTCAGGAAGGACATAGATAATCTGGAGATGGTACAGAGAAGAGCAACAAGGATGTTGCAGGGCTTGCATCAGAAACTGTACAAGGCAAGACTAGATGACCTCAAATTATACTCCTTAGAGCAAATGCAGGAATTATGGGGACATGATCGAAACATTCACTAAAAATACCACCAACAGCTTAATCTGGTTCAAGGTCAGTTGGCATTCATCTGTATCCCCCTCCCCCGGGTTGTGCCTGAAAATAGGCAGGATTTGTCTAGTGCACTTACCCGGTCAACAAAAACTAAACTAAACTAACATTTAAATACTTTAAAGACAACAACAGGGTGCATGTGCAGAACCTCTCTCAGTTAAAAGACTACAACAGGACTAGAGGGCATGACCTTAGACTTACGGGAGGAAAGTTCAGGAGCAATATGAGGAAATTCTTCTTCTTCACAGAGTGCATTGTGGAATCATGGAATAGCCTGCCGGAGGGGGTAGTGGGAGCCAAGACGGTGGGGGAAATCAAGCGGGCATGGGACAGATAATGTGGGATATTCAAGCAGGCAGCTAAGTAAGGGGGTAGGAAACCAAGGGCAGACTTGATGGATCATACAGTCCCCATCTGCTGACAACTTCTATGTTTCTATGAGTAAAGTAGTAAAAGGCAGAACTGGTATGTGCCAATAACTTTTCTTCTCCCGTAGTCAGGTACAGTACTACTGTATGCTTCTATGAGTGACAAAAAATCCTGTGCTCAACTGCTACGAAGGGGTGCATCACTTTCTGGGTGGTTTAGTCAAAAACTCACCCAAATAAGAACAGAATTCCTCAGTGCCAGTGCACTGAAATATAAGTGAGCAACAGGTAATGGTCGTGAGATGGAAGGCAAAAAAGAAAACTTGTTCTCATTGAAAAAACTTATCATTTTATTTTTTATATCTTTTCTACTCTTTAAAAGTACATCTAAAAATATGCAGAAAATGCATCAAAGTGCAATATAATGTGTATACAAAACTGTATAAATACACCATCTACTTCACAATGCACTTGTGCAAAACCACGACCTTACCCCCAGTCCAACTAGCCAGCCACTATGACCCCAGCACTTCGATGCAAGGCTTCCTCAGGAGGAGTGGTTAGAACAGCCGCTGTCTCAATTTTTATACACCAAAGTGCTTGTGCTAATTTTTTTTAAACAATTAATCACTTTGTCTCTATTATTATTATCATGTCTAGCATAACAATGCCTGTTTCAATTCAGTTTAAATTGATAGAATTGCTTATTTTAAATACTGCTCAATCTATTTCACATACTGTTACAAATATATTCTTAAATAGGGATCGATTCTCTAATATTAATTAATAATTGATAAGGAGAAAAATGAAAAAAAGAAGAAAGAATAACATTCAAAAACTAACTTAATGAATTGAATACTAGGTTTCATATAACAATTCCATAACATATGCTGTTGTGAGAATGTTGTTTGTGAAAGAAACAAAATCCAGCTGAGTTGGGTGGTAGTTCTTTCTCAGGATGCAATTCAAAATTGTTCTCATTCTTTTTCCATAGGCATGCTAACTTGAGTCATCTCGTGTACAAAGATTAGTTTCAGGCAACAAACTACAAGGGAACAAAGAAGACATATTGTAACATACAATATACTTTAGGAGGACAGATCAAACAGGGACAATCTTTGTTATATTTGTCACTATTGCAAATATCAATCTAGATGTCCAGGTTTCATAAAACGCTGCAATACATTCATTCACAAATTTACAAGTGTCACATTGCATGTAAAACCCCAGTTCATTAAATAAAAAAACACTATAGATAACATTTCAAGTCCAATATGTCATTTAACCCTTCAGGCTTTAGCGTTTGCAAACGCCAAATCCATGCTGTTTCCAATTGTGGCAATTTTTCATTCAATGAAACATTCTTTTTTTCCCCATTACATGAACACTCTAGACCCATATACTTCAAATCCTGAGTCTCCGAATCATGAAAACCTCTGAAGTGCACTGCAACTGGACTATTTTCATGCACATTAACAATGTTCCTAATGTGCTCCTGTATATGTGTTTTTACAGCTCTTTTGGTCATACCAAAACACAATTTGTCACAGGTACAATTTAGGGCATATACCACATGTGTAGTACAACGTGTTGGGGATGAATAAATGTATTCCCTTCTACTGCATATTGACAAACGTTGCAGTGTTTACATTTTCTAAAACCTGGAGGGGGCGAGGGTAACCACATATTTGCGTTCCTTAAATTTTCTCTATCAAATTTCCTGTGGACCAAATGATCTTTAAGATTTCTAGCTCTACGAAATGATACAATTGGTTTGGAGCCTAGAACGTTCTTCAAATCAGGATCGTTTATCAGAACTGGCCAATATTTATGCACATTTCCTGTTTTGCCAGCAACAGAGCAGTGTTCTATGCTAAAAGTAACCGGCTCCTCAATTACACTTATTTCTTTCACACTGTATAACAAATCCTTTCTTTCTTTTAACATAACCCTGGCTTTGGTATCCTGTAACAACTTGTTGCCATACCCCCTCTCTAAAAAACACTGAATCATATCTTAACATCCATTTTCAAAATCTTCTGGGTTACTGCAGTTTCTTTTAAGTCATAACATTTGACCATAAGGCATGGAGGCTTTCAATTTTTTTGGATGAGCACTAGTGCAATACATATATGAATTACATGCTGTCTGTTTTTTAAAATTCTTGGTAATACTATTTTCACCTGCCTTGCCTTCAGGTGTTACATCCAGAAATGGAACAGACCTCTCCTGTGATGTACAAGTCACTTTCAGGCCCAGTCTATTCATTCCTAACCAATCAATAAATTCTCGTATTTTTTTGTCTGTCTCCTGCCCATACGCAGATGATGTCATCAATAAAGCGAAACCAAAGAATGATGTCATCTGCATAGAGGAAGGCATCACTGAATATGCATTCACGCCCCCAAAGCCCCAAACTTAAATTTACATAGGAGGGAGTCATATGGATTCCCATTGCAGTTCCTAGCAATTGAAAATAATGTTCTCCATTAAAAAATTGTTGTGGGTTAAAATAAACTGTATTACTCTCCACTAGGAACATAGTTGGATCTACTGTTGAACTATGTTCAAGAAAGTGCTTACAAGCCGTAATACCATCACAATGTTTTATTGAGGAGTATAACTGCTCAATATCTAAATATCTAAAAAAAAAAATTAACACGAGCACTTTGGTGTATGAAAATGGAGACAGGGGCTGTTCTATCCACTCCCCCTGAGGAAGCCTTGCAGCGAAGTGCTTGGGTCATAGTGGCTGGCTAGTTGGACTGGGGGTAAGGTCATGGTTTTGCAAAAGTGCATTGTGAAGTAGAGGGTGTATTTATACAGTTTTGTATACACATTGTATTGCACTTTAATGCATTTTTTTGCACATTTTTTGGATATACTTTTATAGAGCAGAAAAGATACAAAAAATAAAATAATACATTTTTTCAATGAGATCAAGTTTTCCTTTTTGCCTTTCATCTCACAACCATTACCTCTTTGCTCACTTATATTTCAGTGCATTCGCACTGAGGAAAACAGTACTACTGTATACCTCTCAAGATCATATTAACATGAACACTGTTGAAGTTTGCATTGCTAAAGTTTTAAATCTGTATCAGTTACCTATTTTAATATGACGAGATGGTATGACCTGTAAACCAAGTACCCAATGATGTGACAAATATTATGTAATAGTTATAATCAGAAAATAATAATAAAGATATTTATGGAAAAAAAAAAAAAACAAGGACGGGGGCACAAGAAAATACCCAGAAAATTATTGGTCTGGCAGTATAGCCTAGAGGTTAGAGTAATGAGCTGTAAATGAGCTTGGTACATCCAGCAGACCAGACCTGGGTTTGATTCTCACAGCCTCCACTTGCATACTGTGTGACTCTGAGCAAGTCACTTAACCACCCAGTGCTCCCAGGTCGCCCCAGAAAACAGGCACTTGTGCCTAGAGTGCCTTACCTGGTTATGAAAGACTAAAATAAAAATACCTTATTACTTACAGAACCATACTTCGGAACACCACACACAAACGGGGACAGGGGTGGCAGGTGGGGGGGGCGGAGCCCCCCAATAAACACTATGAATAAATAAATGAATATCGTGTATTTGTGTTCCTTGTTTATTGGGAGCTCTGCTCTCACACCCCCCTCATCCATGGTTGATTAACAATGTTTTTCTTTCTTTTAGAACGTTTAAAATGTGCAATACTGTGTACAATACAATAAAGTGTATTATTTCATGACAATGGTTGGAGTGCTGTTATTGCCATTTTAAAACATTTTGGTGCTTAGAATCTATTGACATATTTCATTGATTCAATTTCATTGAATGGTATATCTTTTTATTTGTTTGCTTTATTTATTGGGGGGCTCTGCCCCCCACCCCTGTTGATTTATTAACCTCAATAAATACCCTTTAAAATATTGTTAATATGGAGTGTTTTACTGCCATCTGACCTTAGTGGAGTCGTGGGATAGTAGTAAGTCAGAATGGCAGTATTCGCAAAACTATCATAATTCTTGCAAGCTTTGTGCATATTGCTGGTGAGTCCGGCATTCTTCAGTACCGCCCTTAATACTGCACCTAGAATGAAAATGGTCTAGGATCCCACATCAAAAGATCTAGAATGCTAAAAAAAAAACCACAAACTCGATATAGCATTTCTCCAGGAAACTTACCTACTGGAATCAGAAGCTAAAGAAAATAATGCAAGCCCCCCTTCCCCAATGTGGAGCTTACCTGAACTGTGTCTCCATGTCCCCTGCCCGATTCTTCACCCTCCAGTCCTGGGGCTGCAATGTTAGACCCAGCAGGGCAGAAGGAATATCTCATCAGGAACCCTGGTGGGATTCAAACCAGAGCTCCACTGTAAAAAAGTTGTAGCCATTGCCACTTGGCACCCTCTGGCCTCGGGCCCTCTTGAACACTCCAAGGGGCCAAGGCAGTGAGTAGAGATGAGAAGGATGCAGCTGTTTAGTTTCTTTTGGCCCCAGGAGCCAAAGACAGGCCAGGGAATGGACAAGGGGAAGCACAGCAGCAAAGTCAGCTGCTGTACATGCACAGTAAGTGCCCAAATGGGGCCGGTGCTCTGCAGTAAAAACTGGGTGGTGTGCCCGAATTAAGGGACTGTGCCAGTCTCAGATGGCAAGCAGAGCTGAGACCAAGCAAAAATACTGCCATTTAGTACAGGGTTTCTTGACCCCAGAACGGCAGGCAAGGCCGAGAACAGAAGAGTTCCAATGATGCTGCGCACATTCAAACCACACAAAAAGAACCACAAAAGGCAACTTTAAACAATAAAATGTTGTATTAAATATATCCACCTTATGAGAGCCCCTAGTGCCTTGGCTTAGTGCCTTCAAGGGGCCAAGAACAGACAAGGCTGTGGTGCACATGTGCACAACTGTGGGAGAGCGGCCCAGAAGGCTGTCTCCCACAAAACAAGCTCCCGAATGCAGAATGGGCTAAGTATCCAAGGAAATAAATATATTTCTGGCCCCAGGATGATGAGCAGGGCCAGACGGGCAATAAATGAACATTCTGGTACTTTAACTATAAAGGCAGCAGCCTGCTAAAGAGTAGAAGGGGACTGTAAACAAACATGGCAGCCCCTATAGAAAGCAGGGCCACGGAGACTTTTGGGGACGGGGTCATGGATGAGACACTCTGAGTAACCAAAATGTTGAGCTATATATGGAACAGCATGAGACAGAGGGCTCGATTCTCAGAGATCCACGCAAGCTGTGCCAATGACAGCTTGCTCCAATTGCTGGGGTACCAGGGACCCTACGTGCAATTCACTATTGGGTAGAGTCCTAATGCTAGCCCCTACAGCTTAGGCAATGTGGCTGCGCGGCAAAAGACAGCGCTTAGTGAGAGGTTTGCTGCAAGCTGGGGTGGATCAGGTGGCATCTTTGCCCAGGGACAGAGACCTACTGGAAAGCTGCCAGGGTTGTGGGGATGGGGCAATGCATGGGGAGGGCTGGTGGGACACAAATGGGTCACAGGAGGGGTGGCACCAGCACCCAGATAGGACTTTAGAAGGGCTGCTGCTGTGCCAGTGTGTTGGGGGGGTGCTCGCATGCTGGGCACCATGGGGGGGGGGCTGCTGCCAGCACTGTACCACAAAGGGCTCCGGATATCATGGGATGTGGGAAACTGCAGAGGGTGGTGGCACATGTTCCCTCCCCCAGAGAGGGCTCTTGGGGTGGTTCATGGATTGTTAGACCAGCCCCTGGCTTGTCTAACTGTCCCAGACCATGTGCCCTCTGGGAGGGTTTCCTGAATCCTATTATTGAGATATGACAGCTTGTGTCTGCTGCAAGCCTCCAGTGCCCTGGCTCAACCATCAGCTTGGTACAAACCTGGCACAGGGACGGTCTGGTGCACAGGGTCCTAGTTTGTCACAGGGGACCTTCCTGAATTGGGAACTCCACAAGTTTTGATGCAAGGTGTCCTTTGTGTCACTTCTGTGTGATGCAGGCACCTTGCGTTAACTTCAGAGTGTTGAAAATCAAGCCCAGGGAGTTCTGAATGGCATTTAAGTGTCCAATCAGGCTTCAAGTTCTGCCAGTGGAATAATAGATCTGGTTTGAAAAGTTGGCAGTTGAGAGAGAGAGAGAGAGAGAGAGAGAGACCTTCAGCAGAGTGAAAGTGCATCAGAGAGTGGGCCAGTCACCCCTGCCTGTCTAGGACTGCAGCCTGGTAGGCAAGAGTATGTGGGATCCCCAGATATAGAGAGAAAGTAAGAAGAAATAGAAAAAAAAAACAGACATTTTCCACAGATTCCAGATTTTAAGGCAGTTTTGGGGCTGGGTTCCTGACCCTCACTGACTTTGTCTCCTTCCTGGAGAGCAGCTCTGTTCCAGTCTCAGATCCTAGAAGCAGCTTCTGCCTGTGTCAAGGTCCCAACCCTCTGTGAGATGACAATCAAAAAAACCAGCACCCAGCAATCCCACCTGCCATCATGCAGAAGCAGTGCCCCAGACAGGAGCAAGACATGCAAACAGCCTGCATCTCCAGAGGTACTGTGTGAGACATCAGATCATGAGTAAACCCCTAGGGTTCGACCCTGACTGTAACAGAAAAAAAACAGTAATTACTAGGTTTGTAGGAGGAGTCCTGGGCAGGACTGTGCCTCTGCTAGAACCCCCTGCATCCCCGGTGTGGTACCCACTGGCACATCTGAGAGATCCTGATGCTCCATTTGCACTAAACCCTTCTGGCTCCTCCCCAGATGGCCTTGATGCTAAAATTCTCTATCTGCATCAGCCATTGCCTCCCTCCCTTACCTCTCTGCTGAACCACTCCTTCTCTCTCGCCTCTGTTCTGAAGGCCTGGAAGCATGCCACCATCCTTTTGGTTCCCAAAGGGGGTGATTCCTCAGCTCCATGCAATTACCGACATATTTTTCTTCTCCCTATCCTAGCAAAACTCCAGGAACAGGTGGTACTGTCCCAGCCCTCCTCCTATCTTGATTCCTTCAACTTCTTCTCCACTCTGAGAAGGCAGTAAGGAGGGCTGGGGGGATACTGGGATGCATAGGGAGAGGCATCAATAGTAGAAAGCAGGAAGTTGTTGGCCCTCTGTACAGACAGTTGGTAAGATCACATCTGGAGTACTGTGTACAGTTCTGGAGGCCCCATCTCCGCAAAGACATAGACAGGGTGGAGGTTGTCCAGAGGAGGGCAACCAAAATGGTGCAGGGTCTGCACCAGAAGACATATGAAGAAAGACTAAAGGAGCTTAAGATGTATAGCCTCGAGGAAAGGGGGGGCATGATAGAGACTTTCAAATACCTCAAGGGAATCAACAAAGTCCAAGAGGGTAGCATCTTTCAGAAAAAGAGATGTGCAAGAACAAGGGGGCACAATTTGAAGATAGAGGGGGGACGCCTCAGAGGTAACATGAGGAAGTATTTCTTCACAGAGAGGGTTGTAGATGCATGGAACAGCCTTTCTGAGGAGGTCATAGAGTCAAAAACAGTGGGGCAATTCAAGAATGCATGGGACAGACATAAGGCAATTCTAGTGGGGGTAGGAGGAAGTAGGCTGTTGGTTAACTAGGATCTGCAGCTTATCCGTTAGGTAGGGAAATGGGCAGACTAGGTGGGCCAAGTGGTCCTTATCTGCCATCAGATTCTATGTTTCTATGTTTCTTTCCAGTCTGGCTTCTGGAAGTAACACTCCACTACCACTTCTCTCATCAGGCTGACTGACTCCATTATTACTGGAATGGACAGTGGCCTCATTACCTTTACTATCTTTGTCAACCTTGCCAAGGCTTTTAACACTCATACCCTCCTTCTTACCCAGCTCTCTGCAGCTGGGCTCTCTGTCTCTGCCACTAGCTGGTTCTGAGCGTATCTGGTAGGTAGGACTCAGTCCATTCGTTTTGCTGACTCCTGGTCCCCTCCTCTCCCCATCAAGACAGGCATCCCTCAAGGTTCTGTTCTTGATCCCCTTCTCTTTTCTATCTTCTTAAATGACCTTCCTGCTACCTGCTCCTCCACCAATATCCACATGTATGCAGATGACCCAGTTCTGTATACCTCTGGATCCTCCTCCTCAGATGTGGCTACCAGACTTCAGCACAACTTTGATAATGTTCAGCACTGGTTACGCTCACACCAACGTTTCTTGAATGCCAAGATGACCATTTCCTTGACCTTCGGCACAAGGCAGGGACTCTCTCAGCTCCCTTTCCTCCCATCTTTCCACACCCTTGATGGGATGAAACTGGAGTAACCTCTTCCTTTAGATATCTTGGTGTCTGGATTGACTGACATCTAGATTTTTCCAGACACACTTATGTCATCATCAAAAAACTGCACCCCAAGTTACGTATACTTTGCAGAAACCATGAATAAATGCCATTGCCTGCCTGCTTGGTATTAGTCCAGAAAATACTCCTTCCAGTTTTTGCCTATGGAGTTGTAGTCTACAGTGCTGCCCCAAAAACTTCCCTTGCCAGGCTGGATACCCTTTATCACTCCTTCTGCTGCTTTACCCTCAACAGCCCCCCTCGTACTCACCACTGCAATCTCTAAAAATCTCTCTTTCTTCTCCCTTGATGATAGGTGTCACTCGCACTGCATCTCTTTCATCTTTAAATTCTGGTTTGGTCCTCTCCCTTTCTACCTTTCTTCCTCCTTATCTCCCCAGCCCCCTACCTCCCACACCCTCCAGAGCTACAATTCTCATAGCGTGGCAGTCCCACCACTGCTGGCCAGTCCGTGTTCTCTCATCATTTCTCTGAACTGTGGAACTCCCTCCCACTGGCAATCCACCATATCCACTCCCCCACCCACCCCTCTCCTCCCTCCTATGCAGCTTTCTCTCCCCTACTTGTGACTACCTTTAACTTCCTCCCCCCCCACTCACTGTAATGGCAGCTCCAACATATTGCACTTTCATTGAATTGCCTGTTATGTACTCAAATGTTTGTTTATATTGTAAATTTTTTCTCAATCAAAGTTTGCTCTGTATCCTGTTCCTTAATTCTCTGTATCATATCCTAATTCCAGTGTATCTCTGTATTATATTATTGATGTAATTTGCAATGTATTTCTGATGTTATTTGATGTATTCCCATTCCACCTTCCCCAGGACACACCTGGAAATGAGTAATTTGCTCAGCGTGCCTTTCCTGATGAAACTTTTAAATAAATTTAAAAATAATAATAATTAATCCCTCGCCCATGGTCTTTGGGAAAAACTAAGTTGGGTCCACCCCCACTAGGGATCATGGACTGCCTGGGAGTGATCGGAGTGTTTGGGGTAAAAGCTAATTACCTGTGTTGAATTGGTGTTATTGCTTTAGAGACTAGAGCTGTCACTACCCCATTTCTCCATTTTTTCCTTGATACCCCTTGTTCCTTTCATATCCTCCCTTTTAAATACATTGTTGTTAAACTGAATTTTTTGGTGTGGGGTTATCATTGTTTGAATAGTCACCTGTATTGGGGAAGAGACTGCATGGGCAGTTGTATTTTTCCTGGGGGTGGTAACCTTGTGTTTAAGTCACCGGGTATCCCATATCACTACCCCATATGAAGGCACCGTGCCACTTCACTCCACTGTAGCACACTCTTTAGTGAACCCACCCCAGCCCCCTTGGGAGGTGTGGATAAGTGAGGCACTGAGGGTCCCAGTAAGGTGTCAGTAAACATTGTGGTAAGAAAGGACTATGTTACACTAGTAAGAAAATGGCTGGCACAAGAATACCACAGCTGCTACTGTAGCAGCAAAAAAGGGGGTTCTATACTTACAGAAAAAAAATTTCATTTCATTGTCTTTAAAAAAAAAATGATCAGAAGAGTAGATCGATCATACCGGAAGGTTCACTCAACAGGAAAAAGATAGGACTATGTAACATCTATGCTCCACCAGAGGGTAGGCAACATCTCTTTCATATTATCTCAAACAAACTAAGAGAGTTCAGAAACACAGCGATAGTTTGGGGGAGCCCAAATTTGGCTATAAACTCCTTTCTGGATAACAACTCTAGGAGCTTTTCCAAAACAAAAACATAGGGAATCTATAGATCTTCTAATCTTGGATAATAGCTTATGTGACAGATGGAGACAGGATATAGTCAGATGAGCAAGAAACAGGCTTAAGGGTAAGCAACAGAGGGTCATTGACAATGGGGTTAGGTGACCAGAAAGAGAGGTCACAAGTGGGGTACCACATGGATCAGTCCTTGGCCCCAGTCCTTTTCAGCATGTTCATTAGTGACACTGGCAAAGGAATCCAGGGCAAGCTTGCTCTCTTTGCTGGTGACACTAAACTTTGCAGAAGGGTGGATAGCGTTGAGGTAGTTGGAGAACTACAACATGACCTCCAAAGGCTAGAGAGGTGGTAAAATGTGTAGCAACTGAAGTTCAATGTGAAGAAGTGTAAGGTAACGCACCCTTGGAAAGGAAACACCCAGAAAAAGTACTGGCTAAATGGGGTTAAACTTAGTACCACTGCAGAAGAGCAGGAACTGGGAGTCATTATCTGTGACACCCTAAAACAGTCAAGTCAGTGTGATAATGCCAACAGCAAAGCAAGCAAGATTCTGGGGAGTATAGAGAGGGGTATAGATAGTAAAAGGAGGGAGGTGATAGTTCCCCTTTACTGATCCCTAGTGAGGCCACACCTGGTATACTATGTCCAGTTCTGGAGTACTCACCTAAGAAAGGATAAGGACAGGTTAGAGGCAGTACAAAGAAGGTAGACAAAGATGATATAGGGCCCCCATGGGGTCTCCTATGAGAAGCGAATGAGAGCACTGAACATGTACTCACTGGAGACAGGGAAGGGGGGGATATGACTGAAACATTCAAGTTTCTGAAAGGCATAAATAAAGTGCGCCACACAGAACTATTCAAAAGGAGAATGTGATAGGGTCAGAGTCCCTGTCTGAATTTGTGCTGCATTTTCTTTTACACTGTCCTGTTCTTATAAGTTTATTGTTCTAGCTGCAGAGCAAAATCTGGCCACTTTCAGTCTTATAGTCTCTCCCCCTTTCTTCTTCCAAGTACTGTATAAGGAACATATAAGTAAGACAAGAGGCAGTAAGTTGCTTGCCTTCTCTTGTGTTGTACTGCAGGTAGACACAGAGGGAATGTAAGTAATGAGAAAAAATGGAAACACAGAGCCTTGTACACTGTGTTTTATTCTATGTAAACTGCTTTGGGTTTGCAAGAAACCAAAAACAAAACATTCTTTCCTGGGTGAAGCAGAGGTGTGTAAAGGTCAGATGAGCCAGCCTGTCTGTGTTTATTCAGGATGAGTCAACCTGCATGTGTTTATTTAGAGAAATGTGTTTATTCAGGATGAGTCAGCCTACCTGTGTTTACTTAGAGAGTTGTGAGTCAGACAGCTCACATGATGCTGACATCGTCAGTAGGAAGGGATAAAAGTCTACCTCCTGAGATGCAAAACTGATTAGTCAGATGAGTCAGTCAGTAGAGACCTGACTGTTGTGGAGGAAGCAGCTCATAGTACATGTACGTTTTCATGTGCTAGAAATCTATTTGACTGGAACAAAGCCTGGGAATTGTGCACTGTTTCTCATAGTACATGCAAGTTTTCATGTGCTAGGAATCTATTTGGCTGGAATGAAGCCTGGAAGTGGTGCACTGAGGGAACTGTGCACTGTATTTGCAGAACTGAAGGACTAATCACCTATTTCCTTTCTGTATGTTTACTATTTTATTTTGGAAAATAAATACTGCAAAGTGCATTCTACACCTTTTGCCCAAGTCTGTGCATCTATCTCACCCACTAACCTTCACATCTGGTGTTAGAAGTGGGATACTGGTATATCTAGGCTGGGAGAGAAATGCTACTGGGGATATCACTCTGATATCCTGGAAGATGTCACAGGAACAGCAGGAGCAGAAAGGTAAATGTGTGGAGTACAAGTCACCTATATTGGCCACAGTGATGGCAGAAAAGATGGGTGAAAAGCCTTTTCCAGGATTGGACCTATGAGCCAGGAGCAAAACCAAACCTGAAGTCGAGGACAGCATACCAGAGGTCAAGGAGGACATCGCATCTGCACCACCAGAAGAGGTCAGTGAGCTCCTAAAGAGGCTGTGCATTAAACAGATTGAAATGGAGAGGAAAAGAGGAACAGAGTCTGCCATGTGTACTTTTTCAGGACTTGGGTCCAG
Source organism: Neoceratodus forsteri (assembly GCA_016271365.2). Classification (NCBI taxonomy): domain Eukaryota; kingdom Metazoa; phylum Chordata; order Ceratodontiformes; family Ceratodontidae; genus Neoceratodus; species Neoceratodus forsteri. The sequence goes on from CM028129.1 coordinate 129,616,200, forward strand.
GCATCCAGAATTGGCATGAAAACTCTACAGGAGGCAGCACTGAAGAGGTCTACTTAAAACCAAGAGGGACTAAATCATTGTTTCATGGGGTGACTCCCTGTGATGAGATAGACTTGGGTAAAAAGCAAACTAGTGAGATGAAAATCAGGAAACTGTATGCCTATGTCTAAACAGTTGATAATGTCCCTGTCTATAATGACAACGAAATGGAGAAATGTTGCTAATGTTAAGTCTGTATGCTTATTGAAATATGTGAATACCCCTGAAAGATTTGCAGGATGTGAGTGAAAATAAATCTGAAAATGTAAGGCAGCTGAAATTTAAATATAGCAGGAGTCAGGTATGGTTTTCATAGAAATAAGTAAAAAGGCTGGAAACCAGTCTCACTAAGCAAGAAAAAAATAATGAAGACTGATTCCCTTTTAAAGAGGGGGTATGTGACAGGGTCAGAGCCCCTGTCTAAATTTATGCTGCATTTTCTTTTACACTGTCCTGTTCTTGTAAGTTTATTATTTTAGCTACAGACTGAAATCTGACCACTTTCAGTCTTATAGTCTCCCATCCCTTCTTCTAAGTACTGTATAAGGAACATATAAGTAAGACAAGAGATAGTAAATTGCTTGCCTTCTCCTGTGCTGTACTGTAGGCAGACACAAAGGGAATGTAAGTAATGAGAAATAATTGAAACACAGAGCCTTGTACTCTGTGTTTTATTCTGCGTAAACTGCTTTGGGTTTGCAAGAAGCCAAACACAAAACATTCTTTCCTAGGTGAAGCAGAGGTGTGTAAAGGTCAGAGGAGTCAGCCTGCATGTGTTTACTTAGAGAAAATGTGTTTCTTCAGGATGAATCAGCCTGCCCATGTTTACTTAGAGAATTGTGTAGGGTAGGGGGGTTGACACCAGTCCATTCACAGAAGAAAGAGTCCTGAAAGAACTCCTAAAACTCAAGGTGGACAAAGCAATGGGGCCTGATGGGATTCACCCCAGAATCCTAAAAGAACTAAGGGAGGACCTAGTGACACCACTGAACACGCTTTTTAACAAATCATGGCAGGATGGGGCGGTACCTGAGGACTGGAGGAGGGCAGATGTGATTCCCCTTCACAAAAGTGGGAGCAAGGCAGAAGCGGGAAACTACAGACCTGCAAGTTTGACCTCAGTGGTAGGGAAAATGATGGAATCACTTCTGAAAGAAAGAATTGCTGAGTACCTAGAGGCCAGTGGGGCACAGGACCCAAAGCAGCATGGATTTACAGCAGGAAGCTCATGTCAGATGAATCTGATTGATTTCTTTGACTGGGTGACCAAAGTAATAGACCAGGGAAGGGCTGTGGATATGGCCTACCTAGACTTTAGCAAGGCATTTGACACAGTCCCGCACAAAAGATTAATTATCAAGTTAGCCAGCCTGGGAGTGGGTCCCAGGGTGGTAGTCTGGGTAGCAAACTGGCTGTACAACAGGACGCAGAAGTTAATAGTGAATGGAACACATTTCGAAGAAAGGGGGGTTACTAGTGAGTACCTCAGGGCTCAGTACTGGGTCCAGTCCTCTTTAACATCTTTATAGGTGACATTGCAGAGGGTCTGTTGGGAAAGGTATGCCTCTTTGCAGATGACACAACGATCTGTAACAGAGTTGATACACAAGAGGGGGTAGAAAAGATGAGAAGGGACTTGGCAAGGTTGGAGGAATGGTTAGACATATGGCAACTTAGATTCAATGCAAAGAAGTGCAGAGTAATGCACCTGGGAAACAAAAACCCAGGAGAAGAGTACACAATAGCAGGGGAGGTACTAACAACAACAAAAATGGAAAGGGACCTGGGGGTAGTCATATCAGAAGATCTAAAGGTGGGTAAGCAATGTGAAAAGTCGGTAAGGAGAGCCAGGGGGATACTGGGATGCATAGGAAGGGGCATCACAAGTAGAAAAAGGGAAGTGGTTATCCCTCTATACAGACAGTTGGTGAGACTCCATCTGGAGTACTGTGTGCAGTTTTAGAGACCTCATCTATGCAAGGACATAGACAGGATGGAAGCAGTCCAGAGGAAGGCAACTAAAATGGTGCAGGGTCTGCAGCAGAAACCATGTGAAGAGAGACTGAGAGAGCTTAATATGTATACTCTTGATGAAAGGAGGGACGGGGGACATGATAGAAATGTTCAAGTACCTCAAGGGAATCAACAAAGTCCAGGAGGGTAGCATCTTTCAGAAAAAGAGATGTGTAAGAACAAGGGGGCACAATTTAAAGATAGAGGGGGATGGCTCAGGGGTAATGTGAGGAAATTTTTTTTCACGGAGAGAGTGGTGGATACATGGAACAGCCTTCCTGAGGAGGTCATTGGGTCTAAAACAGTGGGGGAATTCAAACATGTATGGGACAGACACAAGGCAATTATAGTGGGGGGTTGCAGGAAGTAGGCTGTTGGTTAACTAGAATCTGCAGCTTATCCAGTAGGTAGGGAAATGGGCAGACTGGGTGGGCCAAGTGGTCCTTATCTGCCATCAAAGTCTATGTTTCTAATTGTGAATCAGACAGCTCACATGATGCTGACATCATCAATTGGCAGGTATAAAAGCCTACCTCCTGAGATGCAAAACTGATGAGTCAGTCAGTAGAGACCTGAATGTTGTGGAGGAAGCAGCTCATAGTACATGCAAGTTTTCATGTGCCAGGAATCTGGCTGGAACGAAGCCTGGAAGTTGTGCACTGAGGGAATTATGCAGTGTTTCTCATAGTACATGCACATTTTCAGGTGCTAGGAATCTATTTGGCTGGAATGAAGCCTGAAAGTTGTGCACTGTGGGAATTGTGCACTGTTTTTGCAGAACTGAAGGACTAATCACCTATTTCCTTTCTGTATGTTTATTATTTTATTTTGGAAAATAAATACCACAAAGTGTGTGCTACGCCTTTTATCTAAGTCTGTTCATCTGTCTCACCCACTAACCTTCACAGAGCACCTGCTCAGTGACATGCGGGCATGAATGGAAACTGAGGGGAGGGAGCTTCAGGAGGGATGTGAGGAAGTACTACTTAACTGGAGGGTGGTGGAGCCATGCAACAGTCTGCCTGCTGAGATGGTGGAGCAAAGACCATAGAGGGTTTCAGACATGGGTGGGACAGAGTAAGGGCAAAAAAAATGAACTCTGCCCCTAGTATGGGGGTAGAGAAGGAAGAGATGAAGGGAAGGAGGTAGGTCACCGGATTGATGCTAGGTCCGGGGAAACTCTGGGCTGACTTCATGGACCCTCAGTCTTTTTCTACCATCATGTTCTGTGTTTGTATGTTTCTGTGAGACTATTCAATCCTACAGGAAGAGACTATACCTTTTTTTCCAAGCCAAATGACTCCTATAGTAGGATTGATCATGCGTGTCTTACTGTCCAAAGGCACTTACGGTAATATCCTTTCAAAAAGCATTATAGATAGTATAGATGTTGTAGATAATGTGATTTTAGACCACAGCATGTTTCTGTTCAACACATCACTAGAGACTGATAGAACGGGTCCACCTATATTGACATTCAACAGGCCATTCCTTAAAGAAAAATAATTTCTCAAGAAACTAGCAGTAGAGTCTGAAAAAATGTTCTTCAATTCTACAAAAGGCATGACTGAATATACAATTTGGGAATCCTAAAATTGTTTCCAAGGACTAGTAATAGTCTCTTAACCCCTCTTTTAAATTGCTGACTTGATCTTTGTCCTGTGTTAACTGTTTGTTTACTGCTGCAGCCTTGTGTTGTACTCTTCTAAGACTGTATTGTTAATGTAATTTAATGAACTTGTGATTTAGCCTGACCCAGTCTTATATCACTTATTAACTCCATTGTACTTAGTTGTTTATAGTTCCTGTATATATTATGTACATTATAACTGTTGCATATAATTAAGTCTGGGTCGCTCTGGAAAAAGGGACTTCTAGTCTCATTGAGCTTACCTGGTAAACAAAATCCAAATAAAATACAAATAATAGGACTCTCTGCAAATAGGAAAAGTTGACTACTCTAGAACATAAAAATTGGGAGGACAAACAAATACCTCTTCTTGAAACAAATAAAAAAGATTCTAAAGCAAATAAAAAACTTATTCCAGAGTTAACCAAACTCAAAAATGAAATTAACCTAAACCAAAATCGATGGGCAGAGAGGGCTCTAATAAAACTTGAATCAAAAATACTGGGAGTCAGGGTAAAAAGCAGCCAGTCTTTCTGCACATATACTTAAAAAGAAACAAAATAAAAACCTAATAGTATCCTGCAGAAAACGTGATGGATCTTTAACCAATGTAGATGGCAAAATAAATAAATTTAACATTTGCTACAAACATTTGTATAAAAGCCTCCTGACAGAGAAAGCATAAAACATCATTTCTTCAGTAGACATCATCATAATTAGAGATATTCACCTCAACAACTAGCCAGGAAATTCTCCAAAGAAGACACCAGTGAGGTATTTCATAGTCTACCAAAGGGTAAGGCTCCTAGGTCTGATGGAATTCCTGCAGAAGTTTACCAGTCCCTTCCTCAGATAACTATTAGACAACTTCTTCAAGTTTTTTTCAGAAGCTAAAACCAGAAAAATACTATCACAATCCATGAGAGAGGCTATGACAGTGGTAAGGGAAAGATTCTACAGAATACAACAACAACAGGCCAGTATCTCCCGCCCCTCACAGTTTCCTATACAATTGCCTGAAATGCTCATTCTGTTGCTTTTGTGTTGCTTGTTCATTGTGCACTTACTCCATTTTCATCGGGTTCTCTGTTTTGCTCTTTATGTCCGTGATATGTATTTTATATCCTCTGGTCCCCTCCCCCGGGTCTCACCTGAAAACCAGCCTCAGCTCAGTGTACCTTTCCTGGTCACCAATTTTCAAATAACTAACTACCATAACTAACTAACTAACTAACTAACTAAGTACTGCAACTAACAATCTGTACTTAATGTAGACTATAAAATACTAGTGAAGCTTTTATGCATTAGACTCAAATGAGACTCACAGCTCATAGAACTCATCCTGTAATCATAAAGTTAAAATAAATAAATAATATTACAATTCAAAACCAACAGCTCTGATTTCATTGGCTGCTATCAACGCCTTTGATTTCATAGAATGGAATTATCTTGACTTATTATTAGAGAAATTTGGCATATCAGCGTTCTTTAGTGAATGGGTCAAACTCATTTATACAAATCCTTAAACTTCTCTTCTAGCTAATGAGATGAAATCTGAAGACTTCAATTTGAAGAGAGGTGCTAGACAAGGCTGTCTCCTCTCCTCTCCTCCAGATTATTTGCAATTACCATAGAACCCTTGATTAGGAAAACTGAAAGTGACAGAAAATTGAAGGAGTTAAAATTAAACATTACATGTGCTTTGCATTGAATTATTTTTTAAATAATAAAATATAAGTTGCATAGATGGAAAAATAGAAAATTTGGGCAAAAATGTTACAAACTGACAAAATTATGAGTAAAAGTTCAGAACGCATTAAAAAGCCATTAACCAGTTTTACCTTGTTTTCATTCAGTTTATGGTCAGGCTTGGTATCAGCAGGATGTTTGACAGTTACAGACAGTATTACTTTGGTGGACCATAGTTAGGGAAATGAGGGGTGTAGGATGATGGGTGCTAACAGGGGGTTGGGGTGGCTGGAGGGCCTTCGTGGGGAGCAAAAGACATCGCCGGACTGTTTTCCTTTTTTACAGGTTAAACAAAAGGAAAAAAAAAACAGAATGACGAGAAGTGAGTTTTCCTTATCAGACTGGACATTGGGCATCCTAGTATCAGTGGGATCTTTCACAACACCACAGTGGGCACGTCAGTGTCCCAAAGATTCAGGGGGATGTTAGCCAGCACCAGGGGTTGTGCACCCTGATGTCTGAGTCTGTGTGGGGTGGGGAGGAGTGATACTGGCAGCAGGAGTGAGCACCTGTCTCTGTTTTTGTCAATATCTGGATTGGGCAGAAGGGGGATACAGACAGCAGGATTTAAAACAAATACAAATTTAGAAAATTTAAATAAGACAAAGTGGACAAGGTGGGGAGAAGGAGTGGGAGTGATACATGTAGTAGGACTGCACCCACTGCCAGTTTTAAAGTACAAGCTGGCCAGTCATGCGAGAGGTGAATTCAGTGCACAGAACTGCGGGCTGCATGTGACTGAACAGCATGATGCATGCGGAGATGCGCTGATGCTTTGGCCCCATCCTCATTGAACAAACACATTTCAGCCAAACAGATGCAGTGAAAAGCATCATGAATGTACATACATGGTGACACCTCCTCTGTAAACAAACTCATTTCTGGCAAACATAGTAATTTATAATTTTGCAAAAGTACAGTTATTTGTAAAATGTTTATTTAGTATGCGTGAAAAACTGGACACTTTTTTTTTCAAAAAACGGCATAAGGTACAGTAGAAAATTAAAAATTGCAAAAGCACACACCTTGGGATAAACTTTATCAAACCCACAAGTGTCAAATTTCAAATCAAAACCATTTTTGAGTTATACTGATGGTAAGGAAAACCGTCTTCATTTTGCTGAATGTATGTGTTTCTGCTCTTCTATAAGTTTTGCCATCCCCATCTGCCATACAGCAGTGACTATAGCCAATATGAGTCTGGCCAAACATGCAAGCTGAACGGCTGGAATGTTTTTGTTTTTTATTAACCAGGAGAGACACACTAAGCTGAAAGCTTGCTTACATGTGCGACCAGGGAGCACAAGGAAGTTAAAGGCGAACTGTCATCACCAGGGTTTCTTAATGTCTGAAAGTCCATAAAAAGCTAATTTGAGTGAGCCATTGTTTTTAAATGTGAGTCTTTACAGTCCAGAGTTATTCATATGTAAATCAGCCTGTAATTAAGGGCTGGGGGCAGCCATGTGTTTTAGGCTCCTGACAGGAAATTATGTCTCTGAGGAACTTGGCCCTCCATTTACTGTAGCTTAAATAGGAAATCATCTGTTTTATTAAGTGTGTTTTAAGGTGTTATTACAACACTTTCTACATTTATAATAATTGTTTTGTATGCATATTGAAACTAGTGAGTTATCACCTTTACATTTCAAACTGTTAGTAAAAATAATCCATCTCTAGGATTGCTTTAACCTGTAGGCTATACTGCCAGCTGATCATTAAAAACTATACATCTCAAGGTTGACTCTGTGGTGTCAATAGGTATTAGGGGACCATACTGTATCAGGATGTCCAAACCCTGGCTGTGTTCATGTCAGTGCAGATTTCTGGGGCTGCCACAGCACTAACTTCTGTCATATTCCATTCCCTCTCTCTTACAATTTCAGATGTGAAAATATCCCTTGCAATATAGTGTTTATCGATTTCAGTAAGGCATTTGATACTGTATCATGCCTTATTGGGCTTTAGTTGAAAAACTTTCCGGACTGGGAATACATATTATCATCATCAAGTGGATTGCTAATTGGTTAACTTCCCGTACGCAAAAAGTTATGATTAATGGTCATCTGTCCAGTTCAGGTAACGTTACTAGTGGTGTAACCCAGGGTTCAGTTCTGGGTCCTGTTCTGTTTCAAGCATTTATATCAGATCTTACACTCAACATGAAGTCTGTCACTGTTAAATATGCAGACAATGTAAAAATAGGCAATACTTGCTTTTCCATTCAGCAAGCAGAGATCTTTCAAAATGATTTAGATATCATCTCTGACTGGGTTAAGAAATGGGAGATGAAACTTAATGCAGACAAATGCAAGGCTCTGCATTTGGGAAAACATAACCTCCATTTTTTATACATGCTTGGTGGCTCACCATTACTTTCTACTTCCAATGAAAAAGTCTTGGGTGTCATCATCTCTAATGATCTTGATAATTTGAATCAAATCAATGAAGCCATTAGAAAATCTAATAGAGTTATCAGTTCAATTAGTCGCAATATCCAATCAAAGAATAAAAAAGTCTTAATGCCACTGTTCAGATCATATGTTAGGCCTCATTTAGAGTACACCTCTCAGCTCTGGTGCCCTTATAGAAAATCAAATTGCATTTAACTTGAAAGGGTACAGCGTAAATTTAGTAAAAAGATTCATGGTCTGCATGATCTGTCTTATAATGACAGACTGTGTTCTCTTAATTTAATGTCTTTTGAGAGACGTAGACTGAGAGGAGATTTATAGTTACTTTTTGATATTGTTTATGATACATACTTAATGACAGAATTAGGCCTTACATTAAAGGATATAACCTACAACACTAGAGGGCATCCACTACAACTAGTAGGTCATCAATTTCAACACAAAAATAGGAAAAAAAAATGTACCCTAAGAGTGGTTAATCCATGGAACAGTCTACCACTAGAAATAATAATCAGCAATTCCAAAACTGAATTTAAACAATGACGTGATCACTATCTAACTACTGGGAGCTCATTTCAATATTACATTTATTAATTTGTTAGGAGCACTCATGGGCAATGTTTGCCTTCACGCGCCTTAATAACCCTTAGTATGACCCTCAGTATGTGAACTTAGTTCTACAAGATGCAAATATGGCTACGTACCTATTGGCCTAGCATCATGGTGCCAGCCTTGAAATGTGTAGTTTTTGATTAACAGCTGGCAGCATAGCCTAGAGGTTAAAGCAAAGAGCTGTGAACAAGCTTTGTTCATACAGCAGAATGGGGTTTGATTCCAACATGCTCTACTTGTATATTGTGTGACCAGAGCAAGTCACTTATCCTCCCTGTGGTCCCAACACATATCCAGAAACAAGCAGAACTATGGTGTGTGCCTTTCCTGGACAAAACAGTGAAAACAATCTGAGTATGTTGACTTGAAAAGAAAAAAATTGGGACACCATGAATTGTTTATTAATTGCAAAAACACATAGATGGACAACATTGTGAAAACATGCATAACCTGAAATGCATTTTTAAGAGAGTATTTTACTTTTTTGATGAACTTAAAGTATAACAGTTTCTTACTGAAATACTTTGGATGGAATGGGATTTTCTACCATAAAGGAAAACAAATGAATCTGGTTGATTCTGCCATTCATGCCCTTCGAGCATGTCTTACATGCTGCAGCTCTGCCAATGGACCGCAACTTTCCAGAATGCCATTCCCATTGTAATGTAAAAAAAGAAAGAAAAAAATATGGACAGGCTGTGTGTGTGTGTATATATATGCATGCGCATGCGTACGCACGTCTGTGTGTGCACATGTGTGTGGGAAGTGTGTGCATGTGTGTGTCTATCTCTGAGTGAAGTGCAGCACTAACTGAACTGTGCTGAAAGAGAGAAAAATTATCACCATTAATTAAATACAATAATATATGGGTGGGTGTAAAAACCAGAATTTTGCACACACCCTTGGTGTGGGATGTTTTTATAAGCCCCTTGGACTTTGCCCTTGGGGTTAACGTAGCATCCCATACCCTGTGTGTATATGTGTGTGTGTGTGTGTGTGTGTGTATAATATTCTGGTTACACACACACACAAACCCATATATTGTTCTATATTTTAATAATGCAGTTCTGATTATGCATATTTTAGCAATGCTGTCCATCTATGTGTTTTTACAACTAATAAACTATTAATGGTGTCCCATTTTTTTTCTTGTCAAACCTGGATAGAAAGAGCATAATATGGGGGGGGGGGGCATGGCCTGGCACCGAGCAAGATGGATGTCTGACTCCAGAGCTCCTCATCAACTACAACAATCTAACATCATCTCTAGCCATCTAAGCCAGACCAAATACTCTATCAATGAGAATAAGTAGATAAATAATGCTACAGCTAATTTGCAAAGCTATTTTAACTCAAGAACAGCCTTCAGTGCTCCTGTACACTTCTGCAACGCTGACTGCAAGCCTTGCATCATGGCTAACCCCGACAAGCAGCTGAAACCTCTTGAAAAAATTGAAGCAATGTTCACTAAGTTATCTACAGATATGAATGAGCTGAAAATTGCTACCCAGCAAAATACTAGGACGATGGAAACTATCGACTCTCGGCTTGCTTCCACAGAAAATAAAACTCGCCTTAATGAAGAATCAATACAGGAGTTAAAAGCAACTATCAGACTTCAAGACCGGGCAATTAAAGAGCTGCAAACTAAGGTGGATGACATGGAGAACAGGAATCGATGAAATAATCTCTGGATATTTGGATTCCCCGAGGAAGTGAAAGCCAAAAATACAACAGCATTCCTACTACTTGTGCTACCACAAATACTTAAGCTCCAAACTGGCAACGGCCTAATGATAGAATGCTCTCACCGATCACTGGGCCCTAAACCTCTTGCAGGACAAAGGCCTAGGCCAATTATTGCCAGATTCCTCAACTATGCTAACACAGAGCATATCCTGCAGAAACTGAGAGAAATTGGTCAACTCACCTGGCAGGGACATAACATCTACATATACCGTGACTTTTCAAAGGAACTATCAGCAAAACGGAAAGCCTTTACACCAGCTAGACAGATAATGCACCAGATAGGCCTCCGTTTTTCGCTTAGATACCCTCCGACTATGAGGATCTTTATTGGAAATTCTCACAAGGACTTTCACACTCCGGAGTCTCTAATGTTTTTCCTAAACAGCTATATCGCAACTCACCCTGAAGGCCCAGCTGTCCGAGTGGCTCACTCTACATCTGCATCCCCAACTGCCATCGACACCGATACTGATGCACTTCCCATCACTCTAACCTCAGGGAAGGAATCTGCTATCTCTGACTCCCTCGTCATGCCACCAAGAAGGCAATCTAATCGAGTGCAAGAAAAGCTATCCTTTGGTACAGGACACTCAAAAACATGATGCTACAGTCCTGAAGATACACACCACAATGTATCTAAACACATCGGTACAGACCTAATTAATCCTAACATCCCTGTGCACAACAAATACACATTGCTGCAAGACTTACCCCCCATCTCACAATCCTAATGGAAACTCAGCTGCAGAAATTAGCTTCTCTACGGGAACCTAAATGGACTGCACTCCAGTAGAAGCTTCTTGGTCTGGTAATGGAGACAGCTCACCTCTCAAAGTTAATGAACCTCCAAAAAAGAAGCATCGCAGCAAGGGCAAAAATAAAGGGGACACTACACCCTTAAAACACTCGAGGTGACTGATCATGGCCTTAATAACTCTAGCACCTACTGCCTAATACTATCTTGAAAGGTGAACCGGAAGAGCCTTTGTTCATAGATTGCTGATGATCAGCTGGTTACCATAACTCTATTAGGTAGTTCAATTTACTTCTAATGTTATCATCTCCCCCTGACTATATATAAAATATATGTATTTACTAAATAAGTACACATGCAGGTCATTTTCGTGCTAGTTGAGCTGATGTTTCCCAGCGTGTGGTTACAGGGCTTGATTGCACATGGTTTGGTGTATCTACAGGTTGTGACGCTATGTCAAACCTGACGGCTGATTGTGATTAACCTCTTATGGTGGGTGCTGAAGAACACCTTACAATTCATTGTGCCCTGCTTTGATATTAAATTAAATGCATGATCACGCTCAAAGGATAGACCCCATGACAATCCTGAGGTGGACTCTGGACTGCTCACTATGTTTGGCACTTGTTGCTGTGGTGGACCAGCTATACGGGAGTTGATGGTCGCTTTTCAGGGGGCATCCAGAGAGTTGGTAGACCGATGTTTCTGTGGCTCTACCAATGCTTGACTTTTGTAGCTTTGCATTTTGTGTTCTTTATTGTTTAACTAATGGAGGTACTCCCCCGCTGGACAAAGGATAATACTCAACCTAAATATAAGAGAGCATTTATAATATAAAGTTGTTATACATTTTTGCTATGCCTAGTATTTATTATGCCAATTATATTTTAATATTTGCATATTCTCTGACAGACCTAATTTCAATATAGAATTCATCCAATGATCGGTACATATGAACCTCTTTTATATCTTGATCATCACAGCATGTCGCAATTACTATAATTAAGCCAACGCAGACATCATATCCTTTAAATTTAGTAATCTTATTACTGGCCCCTTAATTAATTTTTTTTAATATGCCCCTCACTGTAGCACCATATCCTTAACTTGCTATTGGTCCTCTTTGTATTAGAGATGATGGTAGCTTAGTTAATGTTATTGCGACTCGATTACCTCTATATCTATAAGAGTAAGATAACTACAATACCTATTACCCTGCTCTGGGGTTCGATACTGCTTAAACTACAAACATTTTAGTATTTTAGTATTTAGTATTTATACAATTTTTTCTAGATAAACTGTTATCAGGGAAGATTGGATTATACTTTATTTTCAGTATTATCCTATCTTCTGAACTGTTAAGCTACATCTTAGAGAACAGAAAAGTGGTCTTGGTCCCTATTTCCTTTCCTTTTTTGGACTGACCTTTCTTCTCTGCTTGTCTCAGATGACTTTATTGTTTTATTGTTACATAGTGTTGATACTTAAAAGTATCATGGTTATATTGTTAGTAGAGAGCTGCGGGGAAGGAAATCTGAAAAATGTTATATGTCTCTCTTTCTTGATGGTTTTAAATAGTTCTACCAATAGTTTCTATACAATCAACATACATATCAATTTGATCTGCACACCTTTGCTAAGTATACTTGGCTATTGGAGTCCCTTGATCTCACATCTACCCCACTATAGACTAGATAATCTAATGTATGATGGCTAATCTAACACTATATATCTGGAATGTTAAGGGACTCAATGCGCCAAGTTAACGTCAACCATCTCAAAAAGCATAAAGCACAGATTGCTTTATTGCAAGAAACTAAGCTTTTGGATGCAGATAATTCTAGATTAAAATGTGACTGGGTTGGTCAGGTATATGTGGCCTCTGCCCCCTCCAAAAAAAGGGGTGTAGCTGCGTTAATTCATAAAAACCTGAAATGGAAACCTTTTAATATTTTGAAGGATCTGGATGGTAGGTGGCTTGTCACAACCTTCGATACTTCCTCAGGTCCATTATCTATAGTCAACATTTACACCCCAAACTCCGATGACCCTCAATTTTTCCACAAGCAGATTCAACTTTTAATTTCACTAAATTTGGTTAATGATCCCTTACTGATTGAAGGGGATTTTAACTTTACTCTGGACACCTATATGGACAGGAGCAATGGCTCACATGAAGATATTAACATACTAAAATGCTAGCAGAAAAGGCCTAATGGTCTTTCGTGTCTGCTCATTTGGTCAGCCCTCACCCTGGGAGCTGATCTTGCTGCCCCCTTGCCCTCTCTGGCTTCTCCCTTCCGAGTTCCGGATATTCTTGCTGCACTGGATTTTGCTTCCAGAACCCTTCCCCTGTACCTCTCCCCCCCCTCTTGAACCCCCTCCACTGTCTCTGCCTCCACCAGCCACCTGGGCAGCGCATTCCATGGCTCCACCACCCTCTCAGTGAAGTAACACCTCCTTCTTTCTCCCCTGAATCTTCCCCCTCCAGCTTCCACCCATGCCCTCTAGTTGCCCCTCCTCCTTCCTACGAAGCACCCTGACTGCTCCTCCCCTAGTTACCCCCTTCATGTACCTGAAGATCTCTATCATGTCCCCCCGGTCCCTTCTCTCTTCCAATGTGTACATATTTAGCTCTTCGAGCCTCTCCCCATAGGTCCTGTCCCCCAAGCCCCAAATCATTTTGGTTGCCCTCCTCTGGACCCTCTCCAGGAGTTTAATGTCCCTCTTCAAGTGTGGCCTTCAAAACTGCATGCAGTACTCGAGGTGTGGCCTCACCCAGCAGTTATACAGAGGGAGTATCACTTCTCTCCTTCTGGAGGTGATCCCCCTTGCAATGCATCCCAGCATCCTCTTGGCCTTGGCCATTGCCCTCCTAGAAGTCTCTGAGTTGTTCATTTTGACATCCACCACCACCCCCAGGTCCCTCTCAGCCATTGAGACTTGTAGCAATTCCCCCCAGGGTGTACACTTGGCCTGGGTTTCTGACCCCCAGGTGCAGTACCTTGCATTTCCCTGCATTGAACTTCAGCTTCCACTTTCTAGACCATCTTTCCAGAGCCTCCAGGTCCCTCTGTAGGGCCACCCTCCCCTCCTCCCCATCCACCACTGCCCCCAGTTTTGAGTCATCTGCAAAGAGACTCATCTCACTCCTGATACCTGTCCTTATGTCAGAGACATAGGTGTTGAAGAGGAGGGGCCCAAGGATTGATCCCTGTGGGACCCCACTAATGACCCTCCTTGGGAATGAGACTATCCCGCCATCTTCTTCCAAGTTGTGTACAGGAGTGCTTGAAAACAACTGAGAAGCTGCGTGGGATATACTATTTTGGATGAATTATCTGTAACTAAACTCTCTCTCTCTCTCTCTTGCTTACATCTGAGAGAAGTTTTCCTCACTTTTAAAGTGGCATTGCTTGGTATTTGTTTTAGTTTTTATTTCAGAAAGGGTTTTTTTTAAAACTGCTTATCTTCTGCATATTTGATTTTCCTTTGTGGCTAACTGGACTGATTACTAGAATTCTGTGAGAATCTGCATCAATATATTTTGCAACTTTAGGTGGGTTGTGTGATTCAAAATAGCAAAAGCTGCAGGTTGTAACTGGATGCCAAACATAGCCTGAGGTGGGGGTAATTGTCTTCACAAGTCAGAGCTCAGCATCATAGCCATTTGTCTAGCTAGACCATTTGTCAGCATTATTCAATTACTATAAACTAGTGGTGTGATCCTGTGTGAGGCAGAAGCCCATCTTCTTCCAAGTTGTGTACAGGAGTGCTTGGAAACAACTGATAAGCTGCGTGGGATATACTATTTTGGACGGATTATCTGTAACTAAACTCTCTCTCTCTTGCTTACATCTGAGAGAAGTTTTCCTCACTTTTAAAGTGGCAATGCTTGGTATTTGTTTTAGTTTTTAATTCAGAAAGGGTTTTTTTAAAACTGCTTATCTTGTGAGCATCCTCAGAAGGGCTGAAATAACTGCATATTTGATTTTTCTTTGTGGATAACAAACCACCAGGCTGTTTTGGGGCTGGAGAGGTTTACCTGTGTCTGACTTGCATGTCTGGATTTTTCTCTGTTTGATTAGCAGGGTATTTTCTCTGTCAAATTGTTGTGTAGGGTATCTTGCTGACAGGAAGGCACTCATCGCAGCAGTGGGTGAGAGCTTTTAGTCGATTGTTTTGTGAGGACACAGTTTAGGCCAATCCTTCCCACCCCTCACCCCACCCACTTTCTGGAAATAGTTCCTTATACCTGAGGTTCTGACATCATTTCCTCGAGTGCAAGGTGCATTTCACTGTCATATCCTCTCTAGCACACTGCACTGATAATATAAGCATACACGTTGTATAATATATATATATATTTCTATATAACAAATCACACACGCACGCTGCACACACACACACACACACACACAAATACAATAAAAACTAGATAAACATGTGGGGAGTAGTGCAATGTAATGGCTGTGGGGCAGCAGTCTTCTGGGAGTCTTTCTGGAGGCTGAGATGCTGCCCTATTTGCAGACAACTATCTGCCCTGATGGAGGAAGTTGCCCATCTTCAGGCCGCACTGGACAGTAGTAAGGAAACCTTCCCCCAGGCCACACTGGACAGTAGAAAGGGAACCTCCCCATCCAGGGAGCACTAGCGCCACCACCACTACCTCAGAGGTTGCGAAGAAAGCACAGCAGTTGGACCACAGTGGGCTCAGGGAGGGTGAGGAGGGTGGAACAGAGGCACACCCAGTCAATTGTTCCACTCCACAATCCATACACCATTCTGGGGGAGCATAGCTCCCCTATGGATGCACCCGCAGAGAAGACTGATGATATCTGTCACAAGGGAGGCCCACAGAAAGGAGGCAGAGGGCACCAAAGGGAAAGGAAGCAGCTCCTGGTGGGGGCCTCAATTATTAGGGGTATAGAACTGGGGGGAGCTGGGAAAAATGAAGTAAGGTGCCTGCCTGGTGCCATGGCTTGGAGGGATGGGAAGCGCATCCTCAGGATCACGAGAACAGCTGCAAGGGATTCCGAGCTGGACATAATTGTCCACCTAGGGACAAATGACTTGGCTTATCATGAGATTAGAGCAGTGCAGGAGGACATTGCAGAGTTGGGGAGGGACCTAAGACGAGTAGCACACACAGTATCCTTCTCAGAGGTGCTGTCTGTCAAAAGCATGGGGGAGGTGAGGGCAATTGGCACCATGCAGTTTAATGAATGGTTGAAAAAATGGTGTGGAGCACAGGGGTTTGGCTTCATTGGGGACTGGGTTCCACCTGGAGGACACCAGCCTATACTGGCAGGATGGTCTGCATCTGTCCAGGAAGGGAACAGGTCTTTTGAGCAATCAGTTTAAATGCTTCATTGGCAAGCTTTTAAACTAGTCAAAGGGGGAGGCACTGACAAGCAGCAGGAAAATCCCAGCCTCTCCCTACAAAACAGGGTACTAAATGAGAAAAAGACTGAGGTAGAACAGTCAGTGGGGGATGCTGCAACAGAAGGTAAAGCCATCAAAAAATGGAGAGCAATGAGTACTAATGCCCGTAGTCTGGGTAACAAGCTTCCTGAATTAGTGGCCTTGATGGAGGAGGAACATCTGGATATCGTGGCAGTCACAGAAACATGGTACACACAAAACCATGACTGGGACATAAACATACCAGGATACACTGTCTACAGGAGGGACAGGGAGGGTAAAAGAGGAGGAGGAGTAGTTCTTTACATAAGGGAAGGAATAAAAGGGTAAACAGGGAGGAGAAGAAGCACTGTGGGTAAATTTGGAGACAGGCAATGGCACCACAATACGCACAGGGGTTGTATACAGACCCCCTTCTCAGGGGGAGGAAATGGACAGGGAAATGATAGAAAGTATACTTAGAATGGCAGAAAAAGGGGAGATATTGCTGATGGGTGATCTGAATATGCCAGATGTTAACTGGAGTGCAGTTGCAGCTGCCACTTCAAGAGTGCAGTTATTCTAGATGCCCTACAGTGGGCATGCCTTAGGACAACTTAGTACTGGAGCCCACTCAAGAGGGAGCAATATTAGACTTGATTCTCTCAAATGGAGATGGAGAGAGATTACAGATGTGAAGTGGGTAGCCATCTGGGAACTAGCAACCATCGAACAGTATGGTTCACAATAAACACAGCAATAGAATCTGCCATGCAAAGACAAAAGTATTGGACTTTAGGAGGGCTGACTTTGCTAAAATGGGTGAGTGCCTAAGGAATGCACTAGCAAATGGGCAGGAAGGAGGGGTGGAAGAACAATGGGGAATAATAAAACTGCCATCACAGAGGTAACGAGCCTTGTGTGAAGCAAATAAACAAAACAAGACGATGTAAGAAACCACTATGGTTCTCAAAGGAAGTGGCAGTGAAGGTTCAAGAGAAAAAGAAAGCATTCAGGAAGTACAAGGAATCGCAGAAGGAGCAGGACAGAGAACTGTATCAGCTAAAGCAAAAGGAGGCTGGGAAGGCAGTCAGAACAGCAAAGGCCCAAACCAAGGAAAAGATAGCCAACTCAGTTAAGAAGGGGGATAAAACCTTTTATAGGTACATCAGGGAGCAAAGGAAGACCAAGGGAGGGATAGTGAGGCTTAATAAAGGGAAGGGAGGGTGGCAAAGGGAGACTGTGAAAAGGCAGAGATACTAAACAAATATTTTGCTCAGTATTTACAAAGGAAGAGGGGGAGGTACATAAAACAAACAGCAGTAACACGCTGGATACAGAAGTTGATACCAGCCCATTTACAGAAGAAAGGGTTCTGAAAGAACTCTTAAAACTGAAGGTGGACAAAGCAATGGGGCCTGATGGGATTCATCCCAGAATTCTAAAAGAACTAAGGGTAGAACTAGTGACACCACTGACTACCCTTTTTAACAAATCATGGGAGGATGGGGTGGTACCCAAGGACTGGAGGAGGGCAGATGCGATTCCCCTTCACAAAAGTGGGAGCAAGGCAGAAACAGGAAACTATAGACCTGTTAGTTTAACCTCAGTGATAGGGAAAATGATGGAATCACTTCTAAAGGACAGAATTGTCAAGTATCTAGAGGCCAGAGGGGCACAGGACCCTAGGCAGCATGGATTCACAGCGGGAAGGTCATGCCAGACGAATCTGATAGATTTCTTTGACTGGGTGACCAAAGTATTAGATCAGGGAGGGGCTGTGGACATGGCCTACTTAGACTTTAGCAAGGCATTTGACACAGTCCCACACAAAAGATTACTATACAAGTTAGCCAGCCTGGGAGTGGGTCCCAAGATGACAGCCTGGGTAAAGAATTGGCTGGAGAATAGGACACAGAGAGTAATAGTAAATGGAGTCCACTCTGAAGAAAGGAGGGTTACTAGTGGGGTACCGCAGGGTTCAGTATTAGGACGGTCCTCTTCAATGTCTTTTGGCGACATTGCAGAAGGACTGGAAGGAAAAGTATGTCTCTTTGCAGATGACACTAAGATCTGCAACAGAGTTGATGCACAGGGTGGGGTGGAAAGGATGAGAAGGACTTGGCAAGGTTAGAGGAATGGTCAAATGTATGGCAGCTTAGATTCAATGCTAAGAAGTGCAAGGTAATGCACCTGGGAAACAAAAACCCAGGGGAAGAGTACACAATGGGGGGTGAGATACTAACAACAACAAAAATGGAGAGGGACCTGGGGGTAGTCATATCAGATGATCTAAAGATGGGCAAGCAATGTGAGAGGGCAGCAAGGAGGGCTGGGGGGATACTGAGATGCATAGGGAGAGGCATCACCAGTAGAAAACAGGAAGTTATTATCCCTCTGTACAGACAGCTGGTGAGATCCCATCTGGAGTACTGTGTGAAGTTCTGGAGACCCAATCTCTGCAAAGACATAGACAGGATGGAAGCTGTCCAGAGGAGGGCAACTAAAATGGTGCAGGGTCTGCAACGGAAGACATATGAAGAGAGACTTAAGGAGCTTAATATGTATAGCCTCGAGGAAAGGAGGGAGAGGGGGGACATGATAGAAACTTTCAAGTACCTCAAGGGAATCAACAAAGTCCAAGAGGGTAGCATCTTTCAAAAAAAGAGGTGTGCAAGAACAAGAGGGCACAATTTGAAGATGGGGGTGGCTCAGAGGTAATTTAAGGAAGTATTTTTTCACAGAGAGGGTTGTGGATGCATGGAACGGCCTTCCGGAGGAGGTTGTGGAGTCAAAATCAGTGGTGGAATTCAAGCATGCATGGGATAGTCATAAGGCAGTTCTGGGGGGTTGGGGTAGGAAGAAGTAGGCTGCTGGTTAACTAGGATCTGCAGCTTATCCAGTAGGTAGGGAAATGGGCAGACTGGGTGGGCCAAGTGGTCCTTATCTGCCATCAAATTCTATGTTTCTATGTTTCTATGTAACTACAACCCTCTGGGTCCAGTCCTGGAGCCGATTGCCTATCCATCTGATCATCTGGTTCCCCACCCCCATTTCTCCCAGCTTATCCAACAGGCCTACTTAAGGAACAGAGTCAAATGCCTTGCTGAAGTCTAGAAAGAGGATGTCTACTGGTCTACCCAGGTCCAAGGCACTTGGCACCCAGTCATAGAACTCCACAAGGTTTGTCTGACATGATTTCCCGAGGACAAATCCATGCTGTCTATTGTCTAGGCACCCTGACTTTTCCAGGTCCCCTCCAGCCTCTCCTTGACAATGCCCTCCATCACCTTGCCCACCACCGATGTCAAGCTGACAGGCCTGTAGTTCCCTGCCACCTCCCTTGATCCCCCCCTTGTGGATAGGCTCTATATGAGCCACCTTCCAGTCCTGGGGCACCCACCCTGTCTTCAGAGAGATGGTGAAAAGCTCCACCAGGGGTTTCACCAGGACATCCGCCAGTTCCTTCAGCACTCTGGGATGTAATTTATCTTGCCCCGGTGCTTTCTCTGTCTTAAGGGACCTGAGGGCTTCCCTCACTCTCTCTGCTGTGATTTCCACCTCTGCTACCTAGTCCCCTGCTTAGCCTTTCCCTCCTACCAGTGATGCCCCCCTCCCCAGACCCACTGATCGGTAAGGGTCCCCCATCTCACTGTCTCCTCCCATGTATGATGCAGCCCCCCCATTTTCCTTGGTGAAAACTGAGGTGAAGTACTCATTTAGTTCCTAAGCCTGCTTCCCCAGATCTTGTGCCCATCTCTCTCCTGTTTTAATCCTGCTAATCTGCCCCTTCACCCTTTGTTTTTCCCCAATGTATCTAAAGAACCCCTTGTTCCCTCTCCTAATTTCCCTGGCCAGGTTCTGCTCCTTCCTTGCCTTAGCCGCCCTCACCACCCTAGTGGCCCTTCTAGCCATCAGCTCATACTCCGCTCGATCCCTTTCACTCCTTGAGCACTTGAATTGCCTGTAGGCTGCCTTCTTTCCCCTAACCACCTCCTGGACCTCCCTGGTCCACCAGCAGGGTTTTCCGGCCCTACCACATTTTTGTCTTACTCTTGCACAGGTGCTGGTAGCATCCTGCACCCCTCTCATGAAGATCACCCCAAAAGTTTAGCTATAGTGTCCCAATTAATGAAAGATCTGGGTCTATCAGATATTTGGAGGATTCTTCACCCCAGAGATAGGGACTACACATTTTACTCTCCCCGCCACCAGTCTTATAGTAGAATAGACTATTGGTTAACTTCCCCTACAGTTATGACTAACATAATAGAAGCTAATATTCTTCCCTTACTCGTATCTGATCATTCCCCGGTTAAACTTTTACTTACTTGGGATTCCCCTCCACTAAAATCCCCTTCTTGGCGATTAGACCCCTTATTACTTAAAGATCCAGAATTTTTAACCTGGATTAAAACACAAGTAGAAGAATTCATCATGTACAATGACCCAAGAGACACCTCTATGGGTACTACCTGGGTAGCTCTTAAAGCTACCCTACATGGTAAAATAATTAGTTTTGCAGTACACAGGAAGAAACTCAGGAAACAACAGCTTAATTATCTTGAAAACCTACTAAAAACAAAACAAACACTATATTCAGCTAATCCCCGCCTCAACCCCACCTCTCCTCTGCATTACGAAATCCTGCAACTACGCATGTAAATCAATGAGTTAATCTCTCGAAAAACAGAAATAGCATTATTAAGAAAAAAACAGAAATACTGGGAAGGAGGGGAAAGGGGGAGCAAAATACTAGCCTACAGACTCAGAATGCAACAAATGGAGAGACACTTTTCTGCTTTAAAAGATCAGGCAGGGGAAATTCGAACAAATGATTCCTCTATTAACGAGATTATGGCATCCTTTTATAAAAATCTATACTCCTCTTCCTCCCCAGCATCACCCCCAGATATTACTTCCTTTCTTGACAACTTAGCACTTCCTCATCTCTCTCATGAGGTAGTATGCTCCCTAGATACACCCTAGATACACCTCTTACTACAGAAGAACTAAAAAAGGCACTCTTCTCTCTTAAATCTGGACAATCTCCTGGTGGAGATGGTTTCCCAGTTGAATTTTTCAAGCTCTTGGCTGAACAATTATGCCCCTTATTATATAATGTATTTCATGAATCTTCCAAGAAGGGTTATCTACCTCACACTATGACAGATGCAACTATTACAGTTCTCCCTTAAAAAGACAAGGACATTACCCTCCAGTCTAATATCATCCTATATCCCTACTTAATACAGACGGCAAAATCTTTGCCAAGATGTGGGTCCCAGGGTGGTAGCCTGGGTAAAACATTGGCTGAACAACAGGATACAGAAGGTAATTGTAAATGGAGTCCACTCTGAAGAAAGAGTGGTTACTAGTGGGGTACCGCAGGGTTCAGAACTGGGTCCAGTCCTTTTTAATGTCTTTATAAGTGACATTGCAGAGGGACTGGAAGGAAAAGTATGCCTCTTTGCAGATGACACAAAGATCTGCAACAGGGTTGATACACAAGGAGGCGTGGAAAGGATGAGAAGGGACTTGGCAAGGTTGGAGGAATGGTCAGAAGTATGGCAGATTGGATTCAATGCAAAGAAGTGCAAAATAATGCACCTGGGAAACAAAACCCAGGGGAAGATTACACAATGGGGGGGAGGAAGTAACAACAACAAAATGGAAAGGGGCATGGGGGTATTCATATCAGATGACCTTAAGGTTGGCAAGCAATGTGAGAAGGTAGTAGGGAGGGCTGGGGGGATACTGGGATGTATAGGGTGAGATGTCACCAGCAGAAAACAGGAAGTTGTTATCCACCTGTACAGACAGTTGGTGAGACCCCATCTGGAGTACTGCATCCAGTTCTGGAGACCCCATCTCTGCAAGGACATAGACAGGATGGAGGCAGTTCAGAGGAGGGCAACTAAAATGGTGCAGGGTCTGCAAGAGAAGCCATACAAGGAGAGACTAAAGGAGCTTAATATGTATACCCTTGAGGAAAGGAAGGAGAGGGGGGACATGATAGAAATGTTTAAGTACCTCAGTGGAATCAACAAAGTCCAAGAGGGTAGCATCTTTCAGAAAAAGAGATGTGCAAAAACAAGTGGACACAATTTGAAGATAGAGGGGGGACGGCTCAGGAGCAATGTGAGGAAGTATTTTTTCACAGAGAGGGTGGTGGACACATGGAACAGCCTTTCTGAGGAGGTTGTGGGGTCTAAAACTGTGGGAGAATTCAAGAATGCATGGGACAGACAGGCAATTTTTGTGGGGGTAGGAAGAAATAGGCTATTAGTTAAATAGGATCTGCAGCTTATCCTGTAGGTAAGGAAATGGGCAGACTAGGTGGGCCAAGCGATCCTTATCTGCCGTCAAAGTCTATGTTTCTAAGTAAGATCTTGGCAAACCGTATAGAATCACATATCCCCTAATTAATTCATTGATCACAGGTGGGATTTGTCAAAGGAAGGATGGGTTCTGACCACCTTCGCTCCCTAATTAATCTAATATATAAAGCCAAATCTCTTAATTCCCCTGCAGAAGTTATTGCTGTGGATTTTGAAAAAGCTTTTGACTCTTCAGACTGAAACTTTCTTTATCTTGTGTTATCGCGTTTTGGCTTCAGTAACCTTTTTTGTTCCTGGATTAAACTTCTTTATACATCTCCCCAAGCTATGGTTCTTACTAACTCCACATTATCTCAACCTTTTAAACTAGTTAGGGGCACCAGGTAAGGATGTCCACTTTCACCATCCCTCTTTAGTTTAGCTCTTGAAACCCTAGCTACCTTTCTAAGACAGAATAATAATATTAAAGGTATATCCATTGGGCATATGCAATATACATCATTGTCATATGTTGATGATATGCTTATCCTGCTATAAAATCTAGAACTATCTGCACAACCACTTACCCGTACACTTAATTTGTTCTCCAAACTTTCTGGACTAACAGTTAACTACCAAAAAAACGAGGTATTACCTTTAAATAAATATTGTAACCCTTCCATGAACAATCTCCTTGGATTTCGCTGGGCTCCACAAAGTATTACTTATCTAGGGATAAAAATTTTGCCCAATCTGGGAAATCAATCTTCATCCCTTACTTGCAGACATCAAAACGAATTTAGCCAATTGGAAAAATTTAAACCTATCTCTCCCCAGTAAAATAGCCACTATAAAAATGAACGTTACAACTAAGAACACCCAAGATTCTCTATTTATTCGCTAACATCCCACTCAAAATCTCTCCTTTTCTTCTTCACAATATTGACAAAATCATAGGAGACTTTCTATGGGAAGGCCACATACCAGGGTTTAACTGTATTAAATTACGCTCTCATTGGTCTCACGATGGTTTTGGACTACCCTGGTTTCTGACCTACCTCTGGGAATTCAGAGCCTCACAAACTATCAGATGGTTTTTTAAACCTAACTTTAATGCACAATTATGGCTTGACATGGAAGCTTCCTTAACTCCAGGATAGATCCCTACCAGCTTTATATACTTTACCCCAACTTCTAAATTAAGAAAACATCCTACAATCAATGCGTCTATCCATTATTGGTTTAGAATGCATAAGTGGCTCAAAATCAGTCCTACTCCCATATCTTATACCCCTATTTGGGGAAACCTGAAAATCACTTTAGGGAACAAACCAATATATTGCAACTCTTGGAAACATAAGAGCATACTCTTTCTAAATGATATATTGACTGATAATGGTAATACATTAAACTCTTTCAGTAACCTACAAACAAAATGGAATATTCCTAGACAAGAATTCTGGAAATATCTACAGATTCACTCTGCTACACTCCTTATTATACAACAAACCAACAGACCACTCCCAACCTCCACATACATTAATTTATGGACTAACACCTCTCCTGGCTTAATCAGTAAAATTTATAAACAAATCAGAGATATGTTACTGAACCAATCCCTCCTAGCCAGGAATAGCAGGAACCTTGCATTAAATGATAACATATCTGACTGTCAATGGGGTGAATGCTGGAAACTTTGCCATAACACCTTTAACGATACCCGTAGCATGCTTATTCAGTATAAAATTTTACACTTATGGTATAGAACCCCTTCCTGTTTGCACAGAATGGGTTTATTACCTAACAATAACTGTTGGCACTGCAACTCAACAAAGGGTGATCTTTTACACATACTATGGTCATGTAAACCAATATCTAAATTATGGCACTCTATCCACAACCTAGCCTCCAAAATTATCAGCCGCTCTATCCCATTTGAACCCAAATACTGTCTACTAGGAATTATAAACAAAGATATAAAACTAACAAAATATCAGCATAGATGGTTACATATTCTATTTATGCAAGTTAAGAGATTGGTTTTAATGCGTTGGAAATCCCAGTTAATACCTACTTTGACTGATATCCTGAACAGTTTAACCCATACTGCCTCCTTGGAACGGCTCTCATACCTGGCAAAGGACCGACTGAATGAATTCAATCTCTGTTGGCAGGATTATTTTAATTTTCTTCAAACATATAGGTGATATGCACCATCAGATTCCTTACCCTGATATTACGTTAAATATAAACCTTCCTTTATAATACACTTTTCATGCAGCTCTTTTTTTTTGTTTATAATATTGTTTGATTATCTTGATCAGATTTTTCCATTATCTTTTTCATCTACAGTACAAGGCATTTAACTATATATGGATTTAATCATATATATATAAAATCTTTATTTTTTTTGATTGTAGGTTATACAATTATCATAATATTAATTGCTGTTACAATATGTCAAACATGCTACTGCCTGCATCATATATTATATAATGTATTTTTCTATTTGTTTACTGTATCATGTATTGTATTCGTCAATATATATACAAACTCAATAAACAATTTAACTACAAAAAAGAAAGAGCATAATATTTTCAGAATAACACATGCTCAGATAGTTTTTACTGTCTTTATCCAGGAAAGGCACACAACTACAGCTTATTTCTGGGTGTGTTTTGGGACCACAGGGAGAGTAAGTGATTTATTTATTTAATTATGTATTTAGTTATTTATTTAAAATTTGATGACGGGGAAAGGCACAATGAGCCGAGGCTCATTTCCAGGTGTGATCCAGGTACAGAGTGTACAGTGAAAGCAGCAAGTACAAAAGGTGGGGAGTACATACAGTATATACAGACATTTATACAAAGAATTTAATATTTTACAATAAAATATGAGTTAACGTGCATAGTAAGTAAATGAGGCTGGGGTGTAGTCCCAGGCTAGGGTATGTTGGTAAAGAGTGTGAGGGGTTTCAGCTGGGTGCCATGACCGTTAGAGCATTTTGGACAGTCTGGAGTGGGGAGGAGCCTGATTTGTTCTGGTCATACAATATACAAGAAGAGCATGTTGGAATAAAACCCCATTCTGCGGGATGAAAGCAGCTTGTTCACAGCTCTTTGTTTTAACCTCTAGGCTGTACTGCCAGCTGTAAATCAAAAATGACACATTTCAAGGCTGGTCCCATGACAAGAGGCCAGTAGGTAAGTAGCAACATTTGCATCTTGTAGACCTGAGTTCACACCCACAATTGTAAGAGAAAAGGCTGTAAGAGGGGGAATGGAATAAGACAGAAGTCGGTGCTGTGGCAGCCCCAGAAATCTATACCGACCTGCATACCTCTCAATTGTACCACATTACAAGGAAAGTTCCTCATTTTACTTCACAAAAGCTCCCTGTTCCACATTGTGAGGATTTGTTCCACATTCAAAGTCAACATTTTAAAGCAAAAATCCATAGTAAATGATGCAAAAAAATATATTATTCAACTGATAACAGACTTTCTGAACATAAATGCAACATTTTAACAGTGTTTTGAGCTTCTTAGGTAAAGATTTGATTAAGTGTTCCACATTTTGACAGGCAATGTTCCACATTTGGGGGACAAAAGGTTGAGAGGTATGCTGACATGAACACAGCCAAGGTTTAGAAATCCTGATATGGGGCCCCAACCCCTGTTGACACCACAGAGCCAGCCTTGAGACATGTGTAGTTTTAATGATCAGTTGGCAGTATAGCCTAGAGGTCAAAGCAATCCTAAAGATGGATTATTACTACTAACAGTTTGAAATGTAAAGGTGATAACTCACTAGTTTCAATGCACATACAAAACAATTATTATAAATGTAGAAAGTATTGTAATAACACCTTAAAACACTCAATAAAACAGAGGATTTCCTATTTAACCTACAGTAAATGGAGGGCCAAGTTCCTCGGCAACATCATTTCCTGTCAAGAGCCTAAAACACATGGCTGCCCCCAGTCCTTAATTACAGACTGATTTACATATGAATAACTCTGGACTGCAAAGACTTGCACTTAAATATAATGGCTCACTCAAATTAGATTTGTATGGACTTTCAGACATTAAGAAACCCTGTTGATGACAGTTCCCCTTTAAGTGACTTGCTTAGGGTCACACAGTATGCAAGTGGGGCTGTGGGATTCAAACCCAGGTCTCCAGGTTTGCAGCTCAGTCTTAAACCAATGCACTATACTGCCTCCATGCTCATGCTGCGTAACCCTCAATGCCTTTTCCCCTCAGGAATTGGGATAGTCCTGGTTTGAAAGCCTCAACAGTGCTAGTTCCCGCAATGTCACTGGGTAGGCTATTCACATTGTAACCACCAATGTGTGAAGTAATATATTTTAATATTTCCCCTTATCCTCCCTCTAAGTCAGTTAAAAAGTTCCTAATGAGACAGAGATAGGGGTAAAGAGGGAGAGAGAGGTCAGGATCCACAATTTCAAGTGCTCTGCCTGAGTGGCACCAATATTTTACTCATTTTTTTGTTGTTGTTGTCATTTTACAAACCTGTTTTCCATTTTTACTGTTTACCCTCTCAACCCAATCCACCCTCATTCCTGGTTTACCTACCCTTAAAGTTGGGTTCCACCAGTGGCTAGCCAGCATGCTGAAGTCCAGAGGTTTGTGTGACTTGGAACCCTGCTTTAAGGTGCCTCCTTAACGTTTGGTTTTCACTACAAATCCACCACACTGAGCAAAAGTGCCATACCCTCTCTCTTGTTGCCATTAATGCCATCGTGTTGAATAGAACAGGAGGCAGCACAGCCAGTGCATCGGATCTGCTACTATACATCGTGACTCTTTGCTGGACATCAGTAGGGTGGGTGAGGGGGGTCTGATCCCAGTCTTCCACATGCTCTGGAGTATCAGACAATAGATGTTTGGTCTGGGGTTGTCCAATAGGATGCACCCCCTAAAGCTTAGTGGTGGTAATTAAGGGGCAACATTAGGAGGTAGTTCTTCCAGAGGATGGTGAACCTATGGAACAGCCTATCAGTGGAGAGAGTAACATGAAGACAGTACAGGCCTTCAAGGTAGGCCTGGACACATTTTTGCTTACCAAGGAAAACATAGGGTTGCCTGGTTAGCTGGGGGGGGGGGATGGGAAACCCATATAATAACTGGCTATTGTTTTTTCCCATAGGGAAACCACTGCATAATTTGCCATTATAAAGGAGTATCTATAACGGCAAGCATGCATCAGATTTCCCTCGTCCTCCACATGTGCCAGTGGTCGCACTTCCCTTCCTCACTGCTGGATGTCACACTTACCGCCGCAGCTTACAGGGCCACTCAAGAATTGGCGGTAAGTCAATCTTAAAAAAAATGACACAAACACTGCCAAAAACTTAAGGCACTTGGGTGGAAAAAATAAAAATCATGTCTTCAATAGCCACATCTGACTGTTGAACCGCTGAAACCTGAATGGACCCTGGTGCGGCTGCACGGAGATGTCTTATTTTATATAATTTCTGTGGTGAAAAAAACAATACCTGGCAATCATATAAAATAAAACAGAGGGTGGTTTAGAATTACACAGAATAAATATTTCAGGGAGAGGAGTGAAAGGCTTTTGGACTCAGCTGCAAAATGAGACTGGAGCAAGACGGTATGGTGACTTTTGTATACAGGCTAAGCCAAGGCAAATTTTATTTTATAGTATCCTATACAGGGGCTCAGAGCACTTTACAATTAAAACACCCCAAGAATTAAAATAAAACATTTTAAATAAAACTAACTGCTTTCTCAAAAAGAAATGTTTTTAAAGAGGCTTTTAAGGCCTCCACCAAGCTGGCTACATGTATATACAGTGGGAGAGAATTCCACAAAGATGGTGCAGCAGTACCAAAAGCTCTATGGCTCAGTCTCCTAAGGTGAGAAGAGGGTACAACATGCATGCCAGCCTTGGTGGAGCATAGTGGACAGATAGGTCAATACGGTACCAGGAGCTCTTTGAGGTAGTCAGGTCCCAAACCACGTAGGGCCTTGTATGTCAACAAGCAGATCTTAAAGGTGATGCGTGAACTCACAGGCAGCCAGTGCAGAGTGCACAGAAAAGGAGTGACATGATCCCTCATTGAGGCACCTGTCAACATCCTGGCTGCAACATTCTGCACTAGCTGCAGTCAATGCATCAATCCTCCAGACAGCACTAGATATAGAGTGTTGCAGTAATCGAGTCTGCTGGTGCCGAAGGCATGGATGACCGTGGCCAGATCATCAGGCATCAAGAATGGCCAGATCCTGGCAATATTCCAGAGAAGGAAGAAACCAGACTGAACAACCAGCAACACCTGTTGTTCAAGGGTCAGTTGGTCGTCTAGAAAAATGCCAAGATCTGTAACCACACTAACCACTGACAGGGGTCGCACACCAACTACTGGGGTGAGCAACTTTCCATCAGTAGAAACACCTCCATGACCCTGCTCAATCACCATGACCTTTGTCTTGCCGGAGCTGATACATAGCCAGTTTGCAGACATCCAGCCGTTAATCTCAGCCAAACACTGGCTCAGCGTACCTGAGATGGAGAGGTCACCTGGGGCACAAGACAGGTAGAACTAGGTGTCATCCACATAGCAGTGAAACCCCAGATTGCACTGCCTAATTATCTCTCCCAGAAGCAGCATATACGCAGAGAACAACAGGAAGGGCTAAACAGAACCCTGTGGAATGCCACAAGGCAGCGAGAAAGGTCCCGAGGAAAAATTCCCAAGGACAACGCACTGTGATCTTCTGGTTAGATAGGAGCTAGGCTAGTGCAAAACTGCACTGCCCACATAGTTCTGCAGATGATCCAATAGCACCCCTGACATACCATGTCAAATGATGAGGATAGGTACAAGAGCACCAAGTTGGTAGATTGCCCCTGGTCCCCCGCCATAAACAGATCATGTGCCACCCTGAACTAAGCTGTCTCAGTGCTGTGCCAGGGCTGAAAACCCGATTGGAGAGGTGTGAAGATGGACAATCTCTCCAAATGCTCAGCCAGCTGATCAACCATCAACTTCTCAATAACCTTCCCCAGAAAGGGAAGATTAGAGATAGGCCTATAGTTCGAGAGAACGTCAGGGTCTAAAGTTGACTTTTTAAGGAGGGGTCTCACCACTGTCTCTTTCAAGGCCATAGGAATGACACCCCCAATTAAAGACCCATTTACAAACTCCTTGTACACTGTCCCCAGGAAATCCAAGCAGCTGATAACAAGCCACGTTGGGCCTAGGTCCAGGGCACAGTTGGTGGGACGCATGCTGATAAGCACATGAAGGACCTCAACTGCCAAAACCGGATGAAACTCATTCCAAATCAGCAAAGGATCTTTACCAACAGACTGATCACCTCCAGCAGAGGCTGGACCAAAGGGAGCAATACTCACCCTAATAAAGGACACCTTGCCAGCAAAGAAACGCCCAAACTGCTTGCACTTTTCTGCAGAAAATGCTGTCCTGGACTGCGGACAGGAGGGATTCAACCAACTATCAACAGTGTGGAAAAGTGCAGCTGGGCGATTTCCTGCCACAGTAACTGAACGAGACAAAAACTCAGTCTTCTTAAGATCAATTGTCCCCTGATACTCCAAATAATGGAGCCTCAGTGCCACCTTGTCCTCCTCAGAGTGAGACCTCCTCCAGGCACGCTCTAACCTACGCCCTTTAGTCTTCAACTGATGCAGCTCAACACAGTACCATGGTGAGCTATGTTGGGAGGTCAAGGGGTGAACGTGGAAAGGTGCAATCAGGTCTAGGGCCTTGGTTAAGGCTGTATTATAAGCCTCAACACCAGCCTCTGAATATAGAGGACCCTGGTCCCAGAGTGTACACACAGAAGCTGATAGGCCATGGCCAGTATTCTTTCCAGACAGGTCCTGTGACAGAGAGGGTTCCTAGACTTCCAACATGGTGCCCATAACTGCAGCGACCTCTCCCCCAAGTTGGGTACCATAATAGAGCAGGTCCAGGCATTCTAAGAGGAGTTCCATGCTGATTTTGGTAAAGTAGAAGGTCAAGTCACTGAGTTCACTTAGAGTATATAAAAAGCAAAAGAAGCTGTCTGATGGGCAGAAACGTCTCGCATACGAGAGGATGCCGCCACATCTATCACAGTGCGGCTGCATCCCACATCAGGTAGAGAAGCAGCATCCCCCCTACTGCCTGACCCACCCAGCTTTACCCCCTTCTAAAATGGCAGTCAGATGCCCAGTCCCATGTTATGATCAAGTCAGAAGGATGTTTTAAATCCTGTCTGAAAGGTGATTTTGTGGAGTGACCGCAAAAACATGTTTCGGGGGATTTGAAAATGGACACCTGTCATGTTCATGGGGTGGGGTAACACAAGGGCTATGTTGAAATGTGTTGGGATGGCTCTCACCTGCTGTCTGTAGCCTATACTCCCTTGGCTGGTTCATCAATATCTACTCAGATCTTAGTCTCTGACCCCACCCATATTTCTCCTCAACACTCCTTGCCAACCCTACTCATTCAAATCCTCAGACTCGGGCCTCCTCACAGTCCCCAAATGTTCACCTATGATGGGGGACAGGCCTTCTCTTCCTTTGCCCCAAAGGTTTGGAATTCTCTCCCATTTTGTGTTCATAGCTTCCCCTCCCATGAGCTATTCACAGGAGCACTATGGAAACATTAAAGGATTCATCCAATTGTAGTAGGTAGTAGCATCAGTAGCAGTAACTTTATTTCTAATGGCATCTTCCCCCGAGGCCCAGGGTGCCAAAAGTACAAAAGGTAAGGCACAATAAAAATAGGATGCAAAAATATTAAAAACTCGGGCAATTAAAACAGATTAATTGTTTTCAACACATACAGATATATGATTTCTCCTTGAAGGCTTGGGTGAACAAGTGTGTCTTTAAACCCTTCTTAAGGACCTACACAGAGGGGACCCCTCCAAGAGTCCTCGGGAGCGAGTTTCAAAGAACTGTGCCAGCCACCCTGAATATTTTTTTTATTCTTTTGGTAACCAGGTAAGGCCCACTAGGCACAAGTGCCTCTTTACAGGGGTGACCTGGGAGCACTGGGGTGGTTAAGTGACTTGCTCAGAGTCACACAGTATGCAAGTGGAGGCTGTGAGAATCAAACCCAGGTCTGCTGGATGTATCAAGCTCATTCACAGCTCACTACTGTAACCTCTAGGCTATACTGTCAGTCCAAAATGCCCGATCACCGAGGTTTTTAGCCTGACCATCAGCACCACCAAGATATCCACCTCAGCAGAGCGAAGTGAACGCAAAGACATTGTTCTTGCACATAACAACTCAAACATTTCCTCTTGCACTGTACACCTTGATTAGCTTTCCTAGTCTGTTCAAGTAAGGCTCGTAAACTTGTATGACAGTATACAGCAGAGCGTTGTTCTGTATAGAACTCCATCCCTTCCAAAATGCTGTTGTACCACAGTTTAAAGGTCATGGAACATGATTGCACCCTTCTGTGGTACAGCATTCTGAAACCTCTAGAGACTGCACAAGTCAGTTTAGTTTTAAAAGCGAAAGAACCGCTGTGCATACATTTCACACAGCAGTAAGTCAGGTATCTGCAATGGGAGGGCAGGAAGTTCAGCGACTTGATGGTGTGATAGTTTGCACAGAAACAAAGTGAAGCTGCAAGCAGAGGGAGTAAGCAACAACGGGGGGGAGAACAAACACGATACATAAAAAAATACACCATAAGCAAGAAGAACAAACACTATACACTATAAATAATACAGGATAAGCAAGAAGAACAAATGCTACATACAATAGAAAATACAGGATGAGCAACTTTATGCACAATCTGTGTGCTCTGTCACCTCGGGGCTTTGATTCCCAGGGACCTCTCGAACTGTGCTCTTGAGGTCAGAGGGAATCAGAACCCTTCTGTGACAGAGCACACTGCTTGTGTATAGTTGCCCATCAAGTATTCTGTATGTAATATATGGATTGTTAAAATAATACCCCCAAATACCCCCAAAAAGCATAGAAAAAAATCCTTGTACTATATTAGTTAGTCCCGTAATAGTCTACTTCCGGTCCTCTTAATACTATACTTCCAGCCCAATAATACTATACTTCCGGTCCTCATAATAGTATCGTTGGGATTACCAATACGACTACTGTGTGAACCGTGTTTTTTGGGGTTTTTTTTGTGAGAGAAATAAGCGGAATGGGACTGGGAGCAGGAGTGGGAAGGGTTCAAGCAAGGAGCGAGGAACAACACTTGGGAGTCAGACTAACTCTGCAGACTGCAGCACTGTACAGCAGGCACAAGTAAGAACTTGAAAATTCTTTGCATCCATATATTACAAAAAATAACAAATAGGTTCTGGTGTTTCAAGGCAGAAATTCCATCTCGAGGTTCTGGGGGCACAAGAAACCTCTCAAGCTTCGTTCTTGAGGTTTCTTGTGTCCCCAGAACCTCACGATGGAATTACTGCCTTGTAATACACCAGAACCTACAGTATCTGTTATTCTATTTATAATAACTGATGCTTGTTTTTTCCCTTAGGGAAACTGGGTTGTAATTTCACCATTATAACCAGTTGGTTATAATGGCGAACATACGCCCCATTTCCCTAGCTCGGCACATGCTCCAGCTGCAGTCTTCCTCTCCTGGGTGCTGTCAGTGTTTTGCCACTGCTCCACAGTTTGCCACGCTCTGACTCAGCATTGGTAAGTTAATTAAACAAAGAGTTTTTTTGTAAATCGTCTGACTAAGAAAAAAGATGGCTGACCGAAAAAAAAAAAGACAGCTGACTAAAAAGAAAAAGAAAATGTTTTTGTCATGAGCCGTGGACCACACTGGAACCTGACTGGTCCGTGGCTATCTTTATTTTACATAATTGCTGTGGCGAAAAAACAAGCACCAGCAATTATATAAAATGAAGGCTGGGTAGGGGGGGTAAAACTCGAATTTTACACATCCCCTTGGAGTGGGTTGCCTTAATAAACCATGTGGCATCCCACACTTCGGGGGGTGTAAAATTCTTGTTATATCCCCCTACCCAGCCATTATTCTCTATATCATTGCTACTCACACATGCTGTTTGTGCTTGTTAACTTCCTCATTTGGGGCTGGGAGCCTTAGTTATGTACATTTCATTAAGTATCATTACTGTGTAGCTGTCGTACATTATTACTCTGTGAGAACTCTACTCTTGTTAACCATATCTGAATTATACTATGGTTTGGTTGCTGTGTTCTGCTTTGTTGATGGCAGTATGTATGATCCTATCTTGGTTGCATGACCTCTGGCTTCTATTGTTACATGTATGTACCTTGATTGTTTATGCCTCCTATTATCTCCTGGGTCGTACCTGTAAACAGGCAATAATGTGCCTAGTGTACCCCACCCAGTAAACAAAAACTGAATAAATAAATAAAATCTGCAAAATAACAAAGTTATAAGTAAACACTGAAAAATGTCAATGTTTCCTCATAACTATGTTTTCTTTTCACATTTTGGCCCCAAATTTTCAACATAGTCTTTTTATGACCTCATCTTATGATCAAGCCAAGTTAAATTTTTAAAATCCTGCCTGAAAAGTGATTTCACCGAGTGACTGTGAAAACATGTTTCAGAGGAGATTTAAACAAGCATTTGTCAATGCTGGATGTTGCTTGCTTGTATTTGCTGTTTAGGTGTTTGGCACTGATAGTGCACTTCCAGTGCACTTCTAGCACAGTGTGCCGTAATTAAATATGTCAGGCAACTGTGATGTTCAGATCGCTGTCTCCCTCTTTCCCTGGTCCCCGTACTGACGCTGTCCCCCATGGACAGCAGAAGGCACACCCAGAAACATGCCACCCACTCCCACAGACAAAGAGCGAGCATATCCTGAATGTAGTGGCAGGGGAACTCTCAGTATCTCTCTCTCTCTCTCTTTCTCTCTACTATTCCACAACAAGTCCACCATGCATCTCTCCACAATCGCAACCCTGGTTAATTTTACCTGTGGTGCACTGCCCCTCTCTGCCATTTTCTGCCAGTTCCTGTTGTGTGATCCCACTCTTTCTCTCTCTCTCTCTCTCTCTGGCTGCAGTGCACCCACTCACTCTGGTCACGGCTTCCCTGTCACAGTATCACACTTGGAATGCAGGAACAAAGGGGGGGAAGCATGGGACCCCAAGTCTCTCCCTCTCATGCCGCTCATCAGCAACACCCACACCCGGCTCACAGACCTCGCTGTAGGTCCAGGGACTGCTGTTACATGTCCCTTTCAAGTGGGATGTGCTGGACTCTGACACACCTGCACCCCTTCTGCTGATGGGGGGGGGCCGCACTGGCTCATGTTTACAAACATTGGTGAAATGACGTGGGCCTCGGGGCTATCTTAAGGTAGGCTGTACTGTATATAGAATATGAGCACCTAAAACGTTGCGCAAGGCTTGGGGTCCGTCATCTGATGAGTGAACCCGCCGTGGACAGAGCTGCATCATTCACCCCATGACATTATTAGAGCTGCCCCTTGTTCTGACTTTGTATGCTGTTTTTTTCACCTTACTACACCCTCCTGTCCAGCTCCAGCTATATAAAATATCACTAGCCCCACCTCCAGCTGCCATTTTGTGAGTCAGAGCTGAGAAGTTCTACCTGTTTCAAGCAGCCATCAGAGAAAATGAGCAATGCAGTTGAGAACTGCTTAGCAAGGAATCAGAAGGCAGACGCAGCATAGAACAAGGAAAACAGAGCAACAGAGGGGAGAGGGAACAGAGAATGAACAAGGGGAGAAACAGAGACCAGAGAAGCAGAGGAAGTTGAAACGAATGAAGCACTGCAAAGAGAGAGCACTTGGCCCTTCTGTTTCCATAAAGCTGCAAACAAAAGGGCGAAGTGCTCTCTCATTGAGGGCGGTTCATTCACTTCAGCTACACAAAGTTTCTGCCCATAATCTGTGAACCAGTGTCATAGTTAGCTTGCATGATCATTGATCTGTCAAGGATGAGCCCAATGCAGCTCTTGACCTGCATTGATCTGAATATGCCAGATGTTAACTGGAGTGCAGTTACAGCTGCCACTTCGAAGAGTGCAGTTATTCTAGATGCCCTACAGGGGGCATGCCTTAGACAACTAGTACTGGAGCCCACTCGAGAGGGAGCAATATTAGACTTGATTCTCTCAAATGGAGATGGAGAGAGGATCACAGATGTAGAAGTGGGTAGCCATCTGGGAACTAGCGACCATTGAACAGTATGGTTCACAATAAACACAGCAATAGAGTCAAGCCACACAAAGGCAAAAGTACTGGACTTTAGGAGGGCTGACTTTGCAAAATGGGTGAGTGCCTAAGGAATGCACTAGCAAATGGGCAGGAAGGAGGGTGGAAGAACAATGGGGAATAATAAAACTGCCATCACAGAGGTAACGAGCCTTTGTGTGAAGCAAATAAACAAAACAAGACGATGTAAGAAACCACTATGGTTCTCAAAGGAAGTGGCAGTGAAGGTTCAAGAGAAAAAGAAAGCATTCAGGAAGTACAAAGAATTGCAGAAGGAGCAGGACAGAGAACTGTATCAGTTAAAGCAAAAGGAGGCTGGGAAGGCAGTCAGAACAGCTAAGGCCCAAACCAAGGAAAAGATAACCAACTCAGTTAAGAATGGGGATAAAACCTTTTATAGGTACATCAGGGAGCAAAGGAAGACCAAGGGAGGGATAGTGAGGCTTAATAAAGGGGAGGGAGGGTGGGCAGAGGGTGACTGTGAAAAGGCAGAGATACTAAACAAATATTTTGCTCAGTATTTACAAATGAAGAGGGGAGGTACATAAACAAACAGTAGTAAGACTCTGGATACAGAAGTTGATACCAGCCCATTTACAGAAGAAAGGGTTCTGAAAGAACTCTTAAAACTGAAGGTGGACAAAGCAATGGGGCCTGATGGGATTCATCCCAGAATTCTAAAGAGCTAAGGGTAGAACTAGTGACACCACTGACTACCCTTTTAACAAATCATGGGATGATGGGGTGGTACCCGAGGACTGGAGGAGGGCAGATGTGATTCCCTTCACAAAAGTGGGAGCAAGGCAGAAGCAGGAAACTACAGACCTGTTAGTTTAACCTCAGTGGTAGGGAAAATGATGGAATCACTTCTGAAGGAAAGAATTGTTGAGTATCTAGAGGCCAGAGGGGCACAGGACCCTAGGCAGCATGGATTCACAGCGGGAAGGTCATGCCAGACAAATCTGATAGATTTCTTTGACTGGGTGACCAAAGTAGTAGATCAGGGAGGGGCTGTGGACATGGCCTACCTAGACTTTAGCAAGGCATTTGACACAGTCCCACACAAAAGATTAATATACAAGTTAGCCAGCCTGAGAGTGGGTCCCAAGATGACAGCCTGGGTAAAGAATTGGCTGGAGAATAGGACACAGACAGTAATAGTAAATGGAGTCCACTCAGAAGAAAGGAGGGTTACTAGTGGGGTACCGCAGGGTTCAGTATTAGGACCGGTCCTCTTCAATGTCTTTATAAGTGACATTGCAGAAGGACTGGAAGGAAAAGTATGTCTCTTTGCAGATGACACTAAGATCTGCAACAGAGTTGATGCACAGGGTGGGGTGGAAAGGATGAGAAGGGACTTGGCAAGGTTAGAGGAATGGTCAAATGTATGGCAGCTTAGATTCAATGCTAAGAAGTGCAAGGTAATGCACCTGGGAAACAAAAACCCAGGGGAAGAGTACACAATGGGGCGTGAGATACTAACAACAACAAAAATGGAAAGGGACCTGGGGGTAGTCATATCAGATGACCTAAAGGTGGGCAAGCAATGTGAGAGGGCAGCAAGGAGGGCTGTGGGGATACTGGGATGCATAGGGAGAGGCATCACCAGTAGAAAACAGGAAGTTGTTATCCCTCTGTACAGACAGCTGGTGAGACCCCATCTGGAGTACTGTGTGCAGTTCTGGAGACCCAATCTCCGAAAGACATAGTCAGGATGGAAGCTGTCCAGAGAGGGCACTAAAATGGTGCAGGGTCTGCACTGGAAGACATATGAAGAGAGACTTAAGGAGCTTAATATGTATAGCCTCGAGGAAAGGAGGGAGAGGGGGACATGTTAGAAACTTTCAAGTACCTCAAGGGAATCAACAAAGTCCAAGAGGGTAGCATCTTTCAAAAAAAGAGGTGTGCAAGAACAAGAGGGCACAATTTGAAGATAGAGGGGGCGGCTCAGAGGTAATTTAAGGAGTATTTTTTCACAGAGAGGGTTGTGATGCATGGAACTGCCCCTTCGAGGAGGTTGTGGAGTCAAAATCAGTGGTGGAATTCAAGCATGCATGGGACAGTCATAAGGCAATTCTGGGGGGTTGGGGTAAGAAGAAGTAGGCTGCTGGTTAACTAGGATCTGCAGCTTATCCAGTAGGTAGGGAAATCGGCAGACTGGGTGAGCCAAGCGGTCCTTATCTGCCGTCAAATTCTATGTTTCTATGTTTCTATTGGACTAGTCAGTGACACACCTCTGAAATGCTGTTATCTGTAGCAAAACGTTTCTTGCACAAGCGCAAGCAACATAAAAACAAGCATTTGTCAATGCCGATTGTTGCTTGTTTGTATGTGCTGTTTAGGTATTTGGAAGTGATAGTTCCATGCCTTCCTCCCAAGTCATCCACTGTGACTTTCCGCTCAGTATTCACAGAAGAGTGAGAGAGGCAAGGGCCACAGTAGTTGCCAAGGGGGTGAAGAGGTGGACAATAGTCCATTCAAAGGCAAAACAGTCCTGCAGGAGCTCACTAAATTGAAGGTGGACAAAGCGATGGACCCAGATAGCATACACCCAAGAATATTAAGAGAACTGCGAAGGGAGATAGCAGTACCTCTGGCAGCCATGTTCACTGAGTTATTCAACATGAGTGAATTGGAGGAGGGCACATGTGGTCCCTCTACACAAATGCAGCAGCAGGGAGGAGGCAGGAAACAATAGGCCATTCAGCCTCACCTCAGTAGTGAGGAAGATCATGGAGGCATTGCTTAAAGAAAGGATAGTGGGGCATAGAAACATAGAAACATAGATTTTGACGGCAGATAAGGACCGCTTGGCCCACCCAGTCTGCCCATTTCCCTACCTAATGGATATGCTGCAGATCCTAATTAACCAGCAGCCTACTTCTTCCTACCCCCAACCCCTAGAATTGCCTTATGACTGTCCCATGCATGCTTGAATTCCACCACTGTTTTTGACTCCACAACCTCCTCTGGAAGGCCGTTCCATGCATCCACAACCCTCTCTGTGAAAAAATACTTCCTTAAGTGTAACCCCTAGATGGCGCTATCCCAGGGGCTACTACCCCTGCCTGATTTGCCACTAACAGGTTGAGGGGCCTGGATCCAATGGCGGGTGCCTCCACCCAGAGGTCAGGGTTTGCAATAGTTAAACTAACTTGGTCACAGCCCTCTGGGACACTGCAACCCCCCTTTCTTCCCACTAGTGGCCCACACAATATATCAGAATTACCTTCACAGTATACACTTACCCCCAGGTCTGGTTCCGGCACTGGGACCTCCTGTGAAATGAGATACAGTGCAACAATCACAGTACAGTACTTTAACATAGACAAATACCTCAGGCAGTATAACTTTGCTGAAACAAGCAGCTCTGATTTATTTGGGGATATAACAAAGACAGGGGAAATCAGGTTAATTAGCTTATCCTCTAATAATCTACCTATGGCTCTGTGCACAGGCCTATCCCTATCAGTTACTGTCCCTGGGTACCCAAGCCCTAGTGGCTAGTCCAAACCCGTGGCAGCTGGTAGGGCCCTTTCACACAGAGAAAGGAGAATTAAACAGTCAGCAGTACAGTAATTCCATTTGGATTTAATGTGGCAATTCAACAGGAGGACCCTGAATTAGTACTCACGACCTCCAAATAAGATAGGGTCCTTCAATGTCAGCAGGGCTCACTTGAGGTACACAAACCTCTTCACACATCCATATAAAAGAAAGCACTATACCAGGCAGGCTGCATCTGTATCCCGATCGCAATTACTGCACAATACCCGGGAGAACACACAGCAGATTCAGTTCCTGACAGACCGAATGCAATTTTCAGCAATTCCTCCAGTCTTCTACAGGGTGAGCCTGGTTTCTACTCTTCAGAGATCCTTTGATTCTTTTCACAGGACGGATTCAGTCCTAACAAGCTGTTATACAAGCTGCAGACCGGAACTCTGGGCCTTACACACGTTTTTTGACTAAAACTGCACACTGAAAAAGCACAGGGCTCCTTCCTTCTTCACTGCCAAAGCTCAACTGAAACTCCAACCGACAAAACCGGGCACTTCCTTTGAGTTCCTCCCAGTTCTCGACTGGATTGGCTGTCACTCACAATAGACTGCTGCTGTTGGTCCAAAAGGCACTGAAGTCTAAACTACATCTCCCAGAGTCACTGCCTATACAATCCTCTTGTGGCTGGCTCAGATTATGAGTCCAAGTTCTGATTCGTCCAAGGCACCATTTTAGAGCTAGCTTACCCCACACTGATTGGTCCAGTTCAGCAGTTCAAAACCAGAATGGGGAGCTAGGCAGACACTGTTCTGACTACAAAAGAAAGCAGGTTAGACAAACTGTAATTTCATTATTACTGTAAATGATTTCTGGCAAACAGTTACATCTTTCAGATAGGCTCCTTTGCACCCTAGTGACTGCAAAATGGAGTGAATTGGCAGCAGCTTGAGTGGTACTCAATCAAAGAAACACACAGTCCCCCATACAAACTAATTATGTCTGCAAGCAGACAGCTCTTAAAGAGACAGTACCAGAGGTTCTAAAAACACTCACTGATAAATGGCTTAAACGCCAAACACCATTCAGGCTTGGAGCATTCAAGCAAGCTCCTGGAAGTCTTTTGGGAACCCCCATTTGCAGGGGGGTTACATAAGTTACCTCTGAGCCGCCCCCCTTCTATCTTCAAATTGTGCCCCCTTGTTCTTGCACACCTCTTTTTTTGAAAGATGCTACCCTCTTGGACTTTGTTGATTCCCTTAAGGTACTTGAAAGTTTCTATCATGTCCCCCCTCTCCCTTCTTTCCTCAAGGCTATACATATTAATCCCGTCAGGCCCCATTGCTTTGTCCACCTTCAGTTTTAGAGTTCTTTCAGAACCCTTTCTTCTGTAAATGGGCTGGTATCAACTTCTGATCCAGAGTGTTTCTGCTGTTTGTTTTAGGTACCTCCCCTCTTCCTTTGTAAATACTGAGCAAAAAT
Organism: Neoceratodus forsteri; assembly: GCA_016271365.2. NCBI lineage: Eukaryota > Metazoa > Chordata > Ceratodontiformes > Ceratodontidae > Neoceratodus > Neoceratodus forsteri. Next base: position 129,657,097 of record CM028129.1, read on the forward strand.
ATTTGTTTAGTATCTCTGCTTTTCACAGTCATCCTCTGCCCACCCTCCTCCCCTTTATTAAGCCTCACTAACCCTCTCTTGGTCTTCCTTCGCTCCTGATGTACCTATAAAGGTTTTATCCCCATTCTTAACTGAGTTGGCTATCTTTTCCTCGGTTTGGGCCTTTGCTGTTCTGACTGCCTTCCCAGCCTCCTTTTGCTTTAACTGATACAGTTCTCTGTCCTGCTCCTTCTAGATTCCTTGTACTTCCTGAATGCTTTCTTTTTCTCTTGAACCTTCACTGCCACTTCCTTTGAGAACCATAGTGGTTTCTTACATCATCTTGTTTTGTTTATTTGCTTCACACAAAGGCTCGTTACCTCTGTGATGGCAGTTTTTATTATTCCCCATTGTTCTTCCACCCCTCCTTCATGCTCATTTGCTAGTGCATTCCTTAGGCACTCACCGATTTTGGCAAAGTCAGCCCTCCTAAAGTCCAGTACTTTTGTCTTTGTATGGCTTGACTCTATTGCTGTGTTTATTGTGAACCATACTGTTCGATGGTCGCTAGTTCCCAGATGGCTACCCACTTCTACATCTGTGATCCTCTCTTCATCACCATTTGAGAGAACCAGGTCTAAGATTGCTCCCTCTCAAGTTTTCTCCAATACTAGTTGTCTAAGGCATGCCCCCTGTAGGGCATCTAGAATAACCCCACTCTTCGAAGTGGCTGCTGCAACTGCACTCCAGTTAACATCTGGCATATTCAGATCACCCATCAGCAATATCTCCCCTTTTTCTGCCATTCTAAGTATTCTTTCTATCATTTCCTTGTCCATTTCCTCCCCCTGAGAAGTGGGTCTATATACAACCCCTGTGCGGATTGTCGTGCCATTGCCGGTCTCCAAATTTACCCACACAGCTTCTTCTCCTCCCTGTTTTCCCTTTTGTTCTGTTGCTTTGATTTCTTCCCTTATGTAAAGAGCTACTCCTCCTCCTCTTTTGCCCTCCCTGTCCCTCCTGTAGATAGTGTATCCTGGTATGTTTATGTCCCAGTCATGGTTTTGTGTGTACCATGTTTCTGTGACTGCCACGATATCCAGATGTTCCTCCTCCATCAAGGCCACTAATTCAGGAAGCTTGTTACTCAGACTACGAGCATTGGTACTCATTGCTCTCCATTTTTTGATGGCTTTACCTTCATTTGCAGCATCCCCCACTGACCTTTCTACCTCAGTCTTTTTCTCATTTAGTACCCTGTTTTGTAGGGAGAGGCTGGGATTTTCCTGCTGCTTATCAGTGCCTCCCCCCTTGACTAGTTTAAAAGCTTGAAAATGAAGCATTTAAACCGATTGCTCAAAAGACTTGTTCCCTTCCTGGACAGATGCAGACCATCCTGCCAGTATAGGCTGGTGTCCCTCCAGGTGGAACCCCAGTCCTCAATGAAGCCAAACCCCTGTGCTCCACACCATTTTTCCAACCATTCATTAAACTGCGTGGTGCAAAGTACCCTCACCTCACTCATGCCATTGACAGGCAGCACCTCAGAGAAGGATATTGTGTGTGCTATTTGTTGTAGGCCCCTCCCCAATTCCACAAAGTCCTTCTGCACTGCTCTAATCTCATAATGAGCCAAGTCATTTGTCCCTAGGTGGACAATGACGTCCAGCTCAGACTCCCATGCAGCTGTTCTTGTGATCCCGAGGATGCGCTTCCTGTCTCTCCAAGCCATGGCACCAGGCAGGCACCTTACTTCAGTTTTCCCTGCACCCCCAGTTCTACCCCCTTAATAATTGAGTCCCCCACCAGGAGCTGCTTCCTTTCCTTGTGGTGTCCTCTGCCTCCTTCCTGTGGGCCTCCCTTGTGACAGTTGTCCTCAGCCTCCTTAGTCTCCTCTGCGGGTGCATCCATAGGGGAGCTATGCTTCCCCAGAATGGTGTATGGATTGTGGTGTGGAACAACTGACTGTGTGTGCCTCTGTTCCACCATCCTCACCCTCCCTGAGCCCACTGTGGTCCAACTGCTGTGCTTTCTTCACAACCTCTGAGGTAGTGGTGGTGGTGGCTCTGGTGCTCCCTGGATGGGGAAGGTTCCCTTCCTACCGTCCATTGTGGCCTGGGAGAAGGTTCCCTTACTACTGTCCAGAGTGGCCTGAAGACGGGCAACTTCCTCCCTCAGGGCAGAGAGTTGTCTGCAAATAGGGCAGCATCTCAGCCTCCAGAAAGACTCCCAGAAGACTGCTGCCCCACAGCCATTACATTGCACTACTCCCCACATTTTTTTGTTTTTTTGTTTTTTTGTGTGTGTGTGTGTGTGATTGGTTTGTTATATAGAACTATATATATATATATATATATATTATACAATGTGTATGCTTATATTGTCAGTGCAGTGTGCTAGAGAGGATATGACAGTGATATGCACCTTGCACTCTTGACACTCTTGAGGAAATGATGTCAGAACCCCAGGTATAAAGGAACTATTTCCAGGGTGGGTGGGGTGAAGGGTGGGAAGGGGTTGGGCCTAAACTGTGCCCTCACAAAACAATCAGCTAAAAGCTCTGACCCACTGCTGCGATGAGTGCCTTCCTGTCAGCAAGATGCCATACCCACAGAGAAAAAATCCACACATCCAAGTCAGACACAGGTAAACCTCCTCAGCCCCAAAACAGACCTGGTGGTTTGTGCTCTGAAAGCTGTCAGCCCCAAAATAAGTCAGCTGTGCTTTAAACTCTTCCTGCACTGAAAATCTTAAGAATTGTAACAAACAAAACGTAAACCTAGATCCACCTCCCTCTGTTGCTTGAAAGACTGTCTTTTCCTGTTTCACAATGCAGGTTTTGCTATGACAACTCCTTAACCACAGTAACTTATTTAAAAATAGTTTAACTATCACAAACTCCTACGCACCAGTAAATTATTTAAAAATAGTTTCTGTCCCAAAATCCTAGTAGTCAATCCAACTACCCCCAAGGGACAACCAAAATGCAGTATTCCAACACTTTGTGAAGTTACTTCCAAGATAAGCAGAGTTTGCAAGCTCCTTTTTCAACTCCTCAGCCACCTGTAAGTTATTTAAAAATAGTTTAACTGTCAGAAAATCCTAGTAGACAATCTAGCTACCTCCAAGGATCTACCCAAGTGCAGTATTTAAATCCTTCTGAAGTTACTAACAAGATAAACAGAGTTTGCAAGCCCCTTCTTGGTTAAACACTAAATAGGTATGTGAATAAAAAGCAATTACCAAGGGTAGTTAGTTTCACCTCCCACAGAATTAAGCAAAAGTGCACGTTTGTTGCAGATATCAAGTGCAATATAGAATTTCTCACACAGCTCACAGCCGAATAAAGAAGTAGTGTCCTTCCAGGTCAAGAAAATGTGCTTTGTGTCTCTAAAAATTGCAGCCTCCAGTAACTTATAGTAATCTGATCTAGTCTGGATATCTCCACCCAGGGCAATTTGTTGACAACGGTTATGATGCAGCCCTTCCTGTTTCAATACAACACTTTTTGGTCTGAAAACCATGTCCTGCACCTAACGCTGTCTGTGTTTCAATTCACACTGCAGGTTTTGCTATGACAACTCCTTAACCACAGTAACTTATTTAAAAATAGTTTAACTATCACAAACTCCTACGCACCACTAAATTATTTAAAAATAGTTTCTGTCCCAAAATCCTAGTAGTCAATCCAGCTACCCCCAAGGGACAACCAAAATGCAGTATTCCAACACTTGTGAAGTTACTTCCAAGCCCGGGAGCCCAGGACCATAGACAACATGGATTCACAGTGGGGACATCATGTCAGACAAATCTGGCTGATTTCTTTGACTGGGTGACAAAGGAAGTGAATCAGGGTGAGGCAGTGGACAATGCTTACCTTGATTTCAGCAAAGCCTTTGACACCATCCCACATAGGAGGCTGATAAACTAGCTGGGTAGGCTGGGCATGGGGGAAAGGGTGGTAAACTAGGTTAGAAACTGGCTAACAGACAGAAGGCAGAGAGTGGTGGTAAATGGGGTGCAGTCTAGAGAGAGGGGGTGACCAGTGGGGCGCTGCAGGATCTTCATTAGTAACATTGCAGCATTCTGAAGGGAATTTTTTTAACAGATTTTCAACATAGCCATTTTAAGACCTCTGCTCATGAACAGTGTCACTGTGATTTTCTTAATCTGTCCCAAACATTGATTGCACGCACTGACTGCTCCATTGTGCGATACAAGCACAGAAACACATTTTGGGTGATGTGAAAAATGACAGCTGTACTGCTCATAAGGAGGTGTGGTAAAATAACAATGTTGAATCTGGAGTCTAAATATTAAAATTTGCGAACTTCGGCGTGGGTAGGAAGTGCATAGCAGCGCTCATAAAACAGTCATTTTAGAATTTTTCACCAAATTTTCAACATAGCCATTTTAAGACCTCTGCTCATGAACAGTATCACTTGATTTTCTTAATGTGTCCCATACATTGATTTCGCACACCGACTGCGCCATTGTGCACTACATGGCGGAAACACATTTTGGTTGAGATGTGAAAAATGACAGCTGTACTGCTCATAAGGAGGTGTGGTAAAATGGCAATGTTGAAAATCTGGAGTGAAAATATTGAAAATTCGCGAACTTCTGATGCGTGAGAGAACTGCTGCGCACTCGTAAAACAGTCATTTTAGGAATTTATCACAAATTTTCAACATAGTCATTTAAGACCTCTGCTCATGAACAGTGTCACTGTGATTTTCTTAATGTGTCCCATACATTGACACAAGCCCTGCGCCATTTATAGGCTACATGGGCGGAAGCACATTTTGAGGTGAGATGTGAAAATGACAGCTGTACTGCTCAAAGGAGTTTGGTAAAATGGTAATGTTGAAAATCTGGGTGAAAATATTGAAAATTTACGAACTTCTGACGTGCGTAGGAACTGCATAGCACACTTGTAAAACAGTCATTTTTAGGAATTTTATCACCAAATTTTCAACATAGACTTTTTGAGAGCCCACCTTATAAACACTGGCAGTGTCGTTTCATTAATTGGTCCCGAAAGGTGATTTCACGCAGTGTCCGTGAAATCACCCTTTGGGCCCGATTAATGCCTTGACAGTGCAAGAATTCATGAGGAGGGGTTCTAAAAACCCCATGTTGAAAATTTGGGCCCCAAATTCCTTAAAATGCCTGAGATATGCAACAAAGTTGAAAAAACCCTATCTATCCCATTATACAGCTTACCGGCATTTCCTCAGTTCGTGGTCGGCTTTGAAGAGTGCTGACGTGTTCCCGGTGCACCGAAGCATCAACGCTGAGCTCGAAGGTAAGTATGGGGTGAGGGGGTGTACGTGGGGAGGCAGGGTGTGCAGTGGGTGGGTGGGTGCGGGTTGTGGGGGCAGGAGACTACGAGGGACCGTTTTTTGTTTACAGGGTGTTTTTTATTAAGGCGATGCGGGACATTTGCCACGCTGGGGTGAGCTTCCCAGCATGGCGCTGGAAAAACTGTTTGGGGGGCTGGAGCCGGCCGGGGATTGGGCACCCCGTCAGCCATAACAAGCTTTGCCATGCAGGGTGGGCTCCCAGCGTGGCACCTGGAAACTTTTTTGGGGGCGTGGAGCGGCGGGGATTAGGGCACTCCGTCGGCCATACAGTGTGTGCAGCGTTGGGGTGGGGAAGGGCGCATCAGCATGCAATATGCGTAGCTTGCGTGTGTGTATGTGGAGGGGAAGCTCTGCTCACTGAAGTGGAGCTCTCCCTTTCAACTGTACGACCACTGCATTTTCAACTGCTGTCATAGACAGCTGCAGCAGTGATTGGGGAACTGGGGCCGCGCCTGCAAACACACTGACTGAATTGGAAGATGGGTGCCACACCTCCGAAAACTCGGATGATGGCACTATGTTTCTTGCACATGCGTGCAAGCAACATAATGACACCTGTTATGTTCATTAGGTGGGGTGACAAAAGGACTATGTTAAAAATTTGGGTCCGTAATCTGCAAAAATTACGTTATGAGTAAACATTGGGGAAAAAAATCAACATTTCTTCATAACTTTGTTGTTTTTTGACATTTTGACCTCAGATTTTCAATGTAGTCTTTTGATGACTCCATGAGTGCAGTGTAGGTACAATTTTTAAAATCTTGACTGAAAGGGGATTTCATAGAGCGACTATGAAAACAGGTTTCAGAGGGGATTTGAAAAATCACACCTTCCTTTTTCATGAGTTGGGGTAAAAAAGGCTAGGCTGAAATATTGGGAAATAAATGTTAAACACATTCTAGCAAGCAAACATAAAAGGTGACAGCCAAAAAAGGCAAACAAGGCATGAGGGATCAAAAGATAATGTGGCCAACCATGATTTCACAAAGTGGGGGGGGACCATGACCACTCTGGCCCCTCTGGTTTAGCCACCCCTGCTTCCACCTTATGATTGTCTGATCCAAAAGAAACTTTTCTAGGGGGTGGGACAGGTTCAAGGGGAAAGTACATACCGGGGGGGGCAGATGGGGGAGGGAAGAGTTAATGGGATGGGGAAGCTGCAGTCTAATGGGCTGAAGTGCTGCACACTCCAGCAGACTAGCTAGACCATGCAGCCTGTATCTGCTGGCAATTTCGTATGTTCGTAACCTTAAAAGCATCAACAGTCCCTGCTTCAACAGCATTCCCAGACAGCCTATTCCACAGATTTCTTCGGTTTTGAGTGAAAAAAATATTTGCTGATATCTCCCTTATCCTACCCCCCTCACAGCCTTATACCCCATTATTCTACTAGCTCTTATTAATTGAAAAAGGCCTCCCTGGTCCAAAATCTCAGTCCCTTTCAAAAGCTTTGATACTGATATTAGGTCATCCCTTACTCTTCTCTTCTCTTCTCTTGTGTAAGCATACCTAGGTGCTCCAGTTTCTCACCATACAGTAGGTCAGTTGGCCCTTTTGATCCTCTAAACCAAAAATGCACAAACAGAGGACTGTGGTTCAGTTGGAGACCTTCCAAAATTGTTTTCTGAGCCTCGGCTGGCCATATAAACCCATCACAGTAATGCTGAAGACCTAGAACATAAGAAAGTTGCCAACAGAAGGAGACCGCTTGGCCTATCAAGTGTGCTCGTGTTGTTGTCGAGACATGGCTTTTCCTCGTGACTCATGCCCCCACTCTGTCCTCCCCTTTCTCCCATCACCCCCCCCGCGCCCTTGTTTCCCTCTGTGTCTGTCCCACGCCTTTTAAAAGCTCCAGCTGTCCTAGCCTCAACCATCTCCTCAGGCAGCTCATTCTAGGCTGTCACCACCCTTTCTGTGAAGAAAAGTTTCCTCACATCTCTCCTGTATCTCCCTCCCACCAGCTTGAGACCTGCCTCAAAAGCAAGTTGCAGAGGGTAACTATTTGATGGGCAATTCTCTGATAGCTGTTAAAAGGATGCAAGAAAAAAAAGCTCATAATATAGACATGGGAACATAAAAGTTGTCAGCAGATAAGGACCTCCTGGCCCACCTGGTCTGCCCTGCTAATCCTGTCCTAGCCCCAATAGGTCCTTAGATTTTTCCCAATGTTAGCCCTAGTGCTAGGATTCCCCTATGCCTATCCCACATGTTCTTGGAGCCTGTGATTGTTTTAGCTTCCGCCACTTCCATTGGGAGTCTGTTCCAAGCTCCCACCACCCTCTCTCTAAAAAAAACTGTCTAACATTTCCCCTCAGTCTCCTTACATGATCACTAGTTCTTGTGCAACTCTTTCTGTCAAATATACTCTCTTCCTATACCTTGTTCACACCTGTGAGATATTTATAAGTCTCTGTCATGTCTCCCTTCTCTCTCCTCTCATCCGTAGAATACATGCTTAATTCCCTGAGTCTGTCCTCATAGGACTTCAGGTGTAGGCCCTGCACCACCTTGGGTGCCCTCCTTTGAACCACTTCAACCCTGTCTATGTCCTTTCAGAAATAGGGCCTCCAGAACTGAACACAGTACTCAAGGTGAGGTCTCACCAACGACCTGTACAGGGGTCTTATGACTTCCCTCCTTCTGCTGGATACAGATGCTCTCCAGTAGAAGCATTAGGAGACTGGAGAATTATTTCCTCAACCTCAGCCTGTCCTATTAGCTTGGCAGGTTACAGGCTCACTAAGGACTGAGTAGCTATTACCCAGATCTGGACCCTGGAGCCCTTCAGGAGGGAACAGCAAGACCAAGGTAGTGGTAGAAGTGGTGGGGGTGAGGTAGACAGTTTAGAGCAAAATAACAGAAAGAATGAAAGAGCAGGGTCCATTTGTTTAGTTGCTATGGGAGGTTGCTAAACTCTGATCAGTTCTAGTTGTGCACTGCTTCTCTAGGCAGCACATCAGTAAAGAGTTCCTAGGGCATGGCAACAAGATTTATGGTCAGCTGTCAGACGTCCAGTCGTGGCTTACCCCTCCTAAGTGCATACTTGACCCACTAAGCTCTTCAGAACTATTAGAAAGAACTTTATAGTTATTTTCAACTTATGCTTGGTCTCTGGGAGGCTTCCATCCCTTGATACTGCCCCCCTCCTCCATTACAGGTTGCCCCAGCCAAGTTTTGTTTCCCTAGACACTTGCTATGGATGCAGATTTTTAGCATGATTTGAGACAGTTTATATGCTGGGAGGGAGGGGGGTTCTGTCCACAAAAACAGGTGCTGAAGGTTCACAACTGGGCAGTAGTTTGATGCTTTGCTCACCTGCTGGTATCATTTTTGTAGCTCTGTTCCATGCCTGCTCTTCATCCGCTGCTCGATTTAGTCTATATGTCTGTATCTCTATCACAACGAGGCTTGTATTCCTCTCCCTGCCTGCCATGAGAATATTATTATGCAAATTATCCTTCCAGTGTTTGAATATGGGGATGTGGTATATAGCACAGCCTTTAAGACCACCCAAGCTAGACTACTGGACCCCCCATTTGCACTCTTTCTGTCCCTTTGCAATGAACTATATCCCTCACCCCTACCACTGCTTCTACAATCTTGATCTCACTCTCCCCTCCAGAAGGGTAGGTGTCTCACCCACTGCATCACACTCATTTCCAGATTCTTGTATGACTCCTGCCCATGCTACCTCAAGTCTCCCCTTACCTGCTTGCCCTCTATACCTACTTCCTCAAATCTTCAACTTGCCCCCTCCCTCAGTTTCCCCTTTTCTGTGAGCCTGCAACACACATCTGCTCCTACACCAAGTCCCACCTCTTTTCTCCCCTTACTCCTTATTCTCCTCTTCCCTGATCCATCCTGCCACCTCTTTCCTTACTCCCTGTCTCCCTCTGGAGTCCATACTTTCCTCTGGTTAGCACGAGTTGAATGACTCTTCCCACCAGTCTGATGGATTGAATCTACTGCACTGTGGCATATCAGTAAGTTTGCTGTCTCACCTGTTATTTTGTCCACAGTATTTCTCTATCTTATATTAACATTTCTGAATTATTTATAGTATTTTGTCTTGCTGTACTTCTCTATATGTCATTGTCTGCTCCCTCAGCTTGTACCTAGAAACATGCTGTCCTCAGCTCAGCGTGCTCTCATGAGCAAATATTTGAATAAATTAAATCAAATTTCTGTGGCGAGCAGGCAGCACTTTACGGCTACAGGAGTGTCTCCTTCTGTGTTGTTAGGGTGAGAGAACCAGTTCTAGCACCCTAGGTGAACCAAGAGTTGACGCTCTTACAGCTCAAAAAGGCTGCCCAATCTACATACAAGTCATAAACATACAGTATATAAACCATTTTAAAAGTTTAAAAAGCATGAAAGAAACAGCCCCCCATTTCAACAGTGAGCATTCCACCTTTTCAAATGCTGGATGTGAGACCCTCTTGTGGTTTTAAGAGGTTGTTTCAGGCAGGCAAATTCTTAGTGCTGATAGGCTAGAAACATAGAAACATAGAATTTGATGGCAGATAAGAACCGCTTGGCCCACCCAGTCTGCCCATTTCCCTACCTGATGGATAAGCTGCAGATTCTAGTTAATCAACAGCTTACTTCCTCCTGCCCCCATTAGAATTGCCTTATGTGTGTCCCATCCATTCTTGAATTCTCCCACTGTTCCTGACTCCACAACCTCCTCAGGAAGGCTGTTTGTTTCACGCATCCACAACTCTCTCTGTGAAAAAATACTTTCTAACATTACCTCTGAGCCGTCCCCCCTCTATCTTCAAATTGTGCCCCCTTGTTCTTGCACATCTCTTCTTCTGAAAGATACTACCCTCTTGTACTTTGTTAATTCCCTTGAGATACTTGAAAGTTTCTATCATGTCCCCCCCTCCCTCCTTTCCCCAAGGGTATACATATTAAGCTGCTTTAGTCTCTCCTCGTATGTCTTCTGGTGCAGACCTTGCAACATTTTGGTTGCCCTCCTCTGAACAGCCTCCACTCTGTCTATGTCTTTGCAGAGATGGGGTCTCCAGAATTGCACGCAGTACTCCAGATGGGATCTCACTAACTGTCTGTAGAGAAGGATAACAACTTCCTGTTTTCTACTGTTGATGGCTTTCCCTATGCATCCCAGTATCCCCCCAGCCCTTCTTACTGCCTTCTCACATTGCTTGCCCACCTTTAGGTCATGTGATAGAATTACTCCTAGGTCTCTTTCGATTTTTGTTGTTATTAACTCACCCCCCATTGTGTACTCTTCCCGTGGGTTTTTGTTTCCCAGATGCATTACCTTGCACTTCTTTCATTAAATCTGAGCTGCCTCAGATAATGAATTAAAATCCTTTTTGGTATGGATGGGTGCGGCCACTATGACCAGGTTCAAATTTCAGTCCAGACCATATATCTAAGCATATATCCCTGATGATCTACCATAGCCCGCCTCATGGGTATGTGAGGGAGAAGGCCATGATATTGGTCCAAAACATTAGTTCTCAGAATTTGTCACAGTGAGCCTCCCTCAAACCATGGAAAAGATCTTGAACCTCCCCCAAATATTGAAATAGCCTCATGCTCCCCCCGCCCACCATCACCATAGAAATAACATATTTTGTATAGTACATCAGGAATAAAGTGAAACTCCTTTGAGTAGTTGACCCTCATTTTATTCAGCTTTTTGTAACCCTCCTCCCCTAGGCCAGCTTACTTGCTCAACTATTTTTTTTTTTACGTTCTCCAGGTCCCTGCCCAGTGGATCTTATCCACTGATCTTTTCAGCCGGGCCACTTCCATAGTGTGAACCTGGCGTCATTCTGCTCGGGGCCAGGAGATTTTTTGCCTTTGTTTTTTCTCCTGGTCCCTTTCCTCTGAGAGTGCTGACACAGAGGACTTATGTCCAGACAAACGACGTGCTTATGCACACCGCCATCAAACATCCATGGCACTTTCCCCACCCCCTGGTCCCCTCGTAAGAAACCGGCATTTCACCCTCACAATTGCAAGCTTCACCAGGCGGTAACGTGGGCATCACTGTCCAGGTAACCCGCCTCAGGGAGGAGGAGAGCATCCATTGGGACACTCTCTCCTACCTTCCCTGGCTGAACTCCCGGTGACCTGAGCTTGTTCCCGAACCCGGGTCGCCAGCATAGCGCGAGGTGTGGCATCCAGTGCCTCAACCCTCAGCACTACCGGGCCGGCCTTGCTCAACTATTTCGACTCTCAAATCATTGTTACTCATTGCTGCAGTATCTTCATGGATTAGACTGCTTTGTCTGTTTCCCCTCTATCTGGAATAACCTTCCTACCCACCTCTGCCTTTCCCCCTTACTCTGCTCTTATGCAGCTTCTCAGGGATTCTTTTGCTCTCCCCTTCTCTTCTCTGTGTAAGCCTTGTATTTGGGCTGTTCTGCCACCAGTATTGGTCAATTGTTACCTCTCATTATCTGTTCATTGTTCTTATTTGATTGCACTATTGTTCATTTTGTTTTGCTTGACTGTTTTGCAGTCATCTATTGAATCATATTCACTCCATATCTTTTCCTGGGTACGCATGAAATGAAACTTACTGTAAGTGTGCCTTACCTGGTCATCAGTTTGTAAATAGATACATAAATTCACCTACTATTATCCTCTTTCAGTTTTGCCTTATCCCTTCACATAAAAATATTTAAAAGTCAAAATTTAAATACAGTACTTTTTCAGACTTGCTTGGGCATACCTCTTAACCTCTCAGCATTAAAAATCATAGCACTGGCCTTCAAAAATCATAGCAAATGGCCATAATGTGCAGCATTTTCTTATTTTAAAGAATAATATTTCTACAAATAGTGGGCCCCATATAATTAATGATAGGAATGTTTCTATCAACTTAGTTCAATGATTTAATAGTTTGTGTGTCCGGAAATAGCTCTAACATTATTAAGAACATTAGTAAATCTATGCGGAGCAAGGGTAAATCTTAGCGCTATGTGAAATCCATAGCAGTTTAGAGGTATTATGTAGGATTACCATATGTCCTGCTATAGTCAGGACAGTCCTGGTTTGGCTGACTATTTCCTGCAAAAAACATGAAAAATGCTAAATGTCCTGATAGTGTAGTAGAAAAAATATTTTTTTGCTTTCCTCTGGAAGTTGCAGAAAACTGTGATACTGTAAGGGACTCACTCAGGTAGGCCTGCTCCCACGCTCAGAAACCTTTCAGAGGAAGGAACTCTGGGAGGCTTCTGGGGGAAAGAGAGTATTAGGTTCTGGCACCTCTAACTTGTGGGCTGTCAAGTTTCTAAAGTGACAGCCGCACAAACCAAGAAAGACAGTAATCAGGGCAGGACTGTGCTGGCAGAGGGCAGATCTGGTGAAAATCTTATGGTGTAAAGATTTGCAGTGCTGGGAGTGGGAGCAAGCTATGCCATCCCAGGCCTCAAACTGTGAACAGAGCTGCTGAGTTCTGGAGAAGAAGAGAGTGGCAACCTTGTGCAAGGCAGCATGTGAGCACCATTAAGATGTAGTGTGCAGAGAAGGACCAAGGGCTGCTGATCGAGGTCCTGTAGGAAGTATTACAGAATGGTGTTGGGCTGCCTTTGACCTAGGGGTTTGGAAGCTAGAACATTTTGGGTCACAGCTGGACTTTAGCAGTCCAGAACAAATGGAAGGAGGTTAGAAGAGCCTGCAGCCAGTGCCCAAGGTAGCTGGTTCAGCACTGAGTATATGAACATATGAAAACGCCAGCAGAAAAAGGCCGTAGTGGTCTATCAAGTCTGCTCAACTGTGCAGCTCAGTCTATTCTACTGGAGATGTCCCCCCTTCCCTTTCTCCCTGGTGCTATCCTCCCACTCCTCACCTCTCCTCCCACCCTCCCTCCCATTCTAACTCTCCTTTTCACCCTGTCCCACCCCTTTCTGAAACTGCCCACCATTTTCAATGAGACCACTTCCTCCAGTAGTTCATTCCAATTTATAAGATGGCAAGAAAAAATCTAGAAATCTCATTGGCCAAGAGACATCAGCTGATTTCACATTAAATCTCTATATATGCACAGTCATCCTGGTCCTAAACCACATCACACAATGAGCAAATTAATCCTCCTACAACCAGAACTATCTTCTATCAGTACCCCTGCAACCAGAACTGATCTTCCATCACAAACATGGCTGCTACCTTTGCACTGTAAAAACCTTCACAACTGGGCCCTTAAAATAAAACTACCTTAAAAAAAAAATTAAACAAATGAATTAAATGTTGTTTACCTGATCATCACACTCTTCTTACACACATAAACAAATTAGAAACATTAAGTATTGTTTATAGTTTTCATTACAACTGTTTCTTTACTGACAGTGAAAAATTCCCCATCTATCTTCACCTGCTCATCAGGGAAATCTTTTCTGCTTGCCCTGACAATGAGATAATTGAGTCTCTGGCTCTAAAACAGGCCTTTGTTGTCTGTGTGTACAGTATGTTAGGAGAGTAACATTCTACCAGTGGAACTGAGCAGAATTTTGAATCCCTGTATTCCATGGTAAACATTCCATGATGAACATTCTATGTCTTGAATGTGGGGAAAAACAGAAAAAAAAATGAAGAAAGTAGGCAATATAGTAATACTTTATAAACAAAGAGAAAAGGTGGGAAAACACAGTTACATAGGCAGAAGCAGATCCAAACTGCTCAACTACGTTACTGATGTTTATAAAAGCATGTACATTTTAATCATGTATTTCAGGTGAAATCTACCCCCCACCACCACCAAAAAAAAGGCAACTTGGCAGGTTTAAAGTTTTTTTTCTTACTAACCTTTCACCTCAATCCTATAGCAGTTTTCCTTTTATGTACTAGACCACAACACATAAGTAAAAAACAAAAATAAAGAGAAGGTTGCCTTCAGTGAAAGTATATAACTACAGTGTAATGAAAATTAAGTTTTAAACACTACTTGTGTTTTACAAATTTACAGATGTTACAGTGCATTTATATAATTTACGTGTTACTGAGAAGAAAATTATTTTCAACCAACTCTAATAATAAATAATTTTACTGCAAAGTACTCTACTAGTTAACTTATTGCTGAGATATGCTATTTTATTCATTATTAGGGACTACTTTTTTCAGATTTTAAATGTTGTAGAGGTAATGTATTGTACACTCTTTTGAAAATGGTAAATAAATTTCAATCCCTATCAGAGTAAATCAAACTAATTCTTTTATGATAGTGCCCCATTTTATAAGTGTGATAAGCCACTCCAGGGTGTGCATTAAAGGATTTTAATGCACTTTCCAGGGGCATAAGGACACTCGGCCTTTGGCCTCATGCCTTAGCATGCCCCTGGGGCGTGCATTAAAATCCTTTAATGCACACCCTGTCATGGCTTATTACTTACTTGACACTACCCTTTCCATGAAGAAGTGCCTCTTCATCACCTTCCTAAATCTACCCCCCCCCACTAGTTTCAGACTATGACCCCTTATGGTCCCCTTCCTATTTAAATTGAAAATGCCCTCCATTCCAACCTTGTGTATACCTTTTAGGTACTTGAATGTTTCTATCATATTCCTCCCCCCTTCTGTCCTCCAGGGAATACATATTGGTCACTCCTTATGTGGTTTGTCCCTTAGTCCCCAGATCATCTTGGTCACCCTATGCTGCACCCCCTCTAATAGTTTGATGTCTTTCTTCAAATAAGGGCACCAGAACTGAACACAGTACTCCAGATGGGGTCTCACCAATGACCTGTACATTGGCAAAATTACTTCTTCATTCCTGGAGGTGATTCCCCTGGCAATGCATCCTAGTATTTTATTTGCCTTGGCTACTGCTTTACGGTGGTGCACAGAGGGAGGAAGCTTATATGCACTATAGATGCCCTAGGAAACCAGCGATCCAGTGGTCTGCTGCATCAAAAGGAGCCATGAGGGTATGAGAACCAAGAGTACACTGCAGTGCAGCATTGTTTCAAGGGACAGTGCCTGTTATTTCACCCTTTTTCACAATTTGTATTACAAATACCCCATGTTGAGGAGTTTTCTACCATTTAAGCAATTACATGACCTGTGGAGTTTGGAGAATTGAGCACCAACACTGGCCAACACACAACAACATCTATGGGCCAGTGATGATTCTACACCTGCAGTACCCAGGGACTGAGTTAAGAGACCTCTGGGAAGGGGTAGATCTGGCCTGCCTAGGAGGGCACCTAATAGGGCCATGTTTAAAGTTGACATTTGCACTAACCCTCCTTGCAGGTGATCGATTCTTAAAGAGCTACTAACGCCTCAAAGAAAACTTAAAAAAAAAAACATAATAATTAGGTACAATTCTGCTTGCATTCCATTTATATTTCATATATTTCTCCTCCCCGCTATTTATTACTAGGAAATGTGCATGGATATAAGATATTTATCCCTTAGAGTTCTTTTAGAGTGCATCTGCCTGTACAGCTTACTCACTACTTCAAGTTATAATTCTCTGTTGTGACATCATAATCTGTTGCCATGGGAGTAACTGAGATATCACAAGGCAGTACATTATGACCTCAGGTAGGGTGAGAGCAGCAGGACTAAAAGAACTCTGCAGAAGCAAAGATCCTGTTTTCATGCAAATTATCTCAGTAATAAATAATGCGGTGGAGGAATACAGTACTAATGGGAAATACAAGCTGGGTTGTGTCTAAATATTGTGTTTTGTTAAGGTTCTCCTGAAGGCAACACCAGCTCTTTAATAAAGCTATGTTATTCCATTAAACCTGGGCTGGTTATTCGCTCCCCATGTGATAGCGAAATTAGTGGTTTCCTTACTGAGTCTATCAGTAACCAAAGCCCTTGTGGTTCAATCAACAGGAGTACTTCCAGCACTCACTCCTAAATGGCAATTTACTGGATCGCATTGGTTTACCAAAGGTGGTGGCAGCACCACGTCTGTGGCCCAGACACGCCTTGCCATAAGGTTCATCACAGACTGGCAGGAACAGCGGGATTCATTACAAACACGTTTGCTGGATAAAAGAGAAACTGTTACTGTGTCAGAGTTCATTATTTTGCGCTGCAACTAAAATTAAACGTGTCCAAACCAGGGAGAGCTGCTAGCTCACAGATACCCTGGGCTGGGGAGGGGGGTGAGATGACCAGGGCCTTAATGCCAGATTCCTTTGACAGAATGAATCAGGAGTGGACTGAGTGGCTGGAGCAATTTGAGCTTGCAGCTGAGTTGAATGAATGGGATGCAGCAGCTAAGCAAACATTTACTGGACTTTGTTTTGCAGAAAAGCCTGTAAAGTGCATCGGGAACCGGAATCTGACATCAAATAAAATTATTCTGCTCTGCAAGTGGCCATGAAACAGTGCTTTGAGCCTGCTGAATGTGCTGATTGAGAATGAATTGTCTTTTTTAACAGACGGAGGGAAAAGGGGAAATTTGCTTGAGACTTTGGAAGAGCCCTACGGCACCTGGTAATCAAGACCTTTCAAGATGCTGGCCCAGTCACCCAAGACCTGCTGGCCTGAGATCATTTCATTGCTTACAGAGAGTGTTGGGAGCTCCACGTCCAGCTATGCCTACTGAATCCTACATGGCTAGAATAAGCAGTCCAGTATGCCACCAAATTGGAGGTTGTGTGAAATTTGGATTTTTCTCATACTCCAAATCCCCAAGTTCAGGTCTATGAAATGCCCCATAGACTTCTTAAGGAACTGACTTGAGTCATTGTAGAGGTATGAAAGAAAATGGTTGGGGCTCTTGTTGTAACGTTGCACACTGAACTTGAAAAATTGAAAGTGAAGCTCAAGATCTCTAGGACTCCACAGGCAGAGGTACTGACTGTGTAAAAGAGACCTTTGGGAAACCTACATCCTAAGTCAGTGAATTTTCAGAATAGAAAGCCAGATGATCAGGCACGTTGGAGGTGTGGAGGCCTGAAACATTGTGAAAAACAGTGTCCCCAGTGAATAGTTCATCTGGACATGGAGCAATTCAGACTGTGGTTGAGGACCAAATGCCTAACAAAGCACAAAGAGGTACCCCTTAGCAATTTGTGATCCATTCTACAGTGGGACTAGGCTACTGTCTTCTCAGAGAAATGGAAGGTGTTGCCTGCAGGTTTTTGGTTGATTTTGATGCGCAGGTGTCTAGTGTGAATGCCTGGGTGTGAGAAGAACTAAAAGATCCTTGTAAAGCTTATCGCCTCATGTAGGAACAGTTTGCACAGTGAATGGAACCACCCATAAAGTGATAGGAATGTAGCTGGCCCCATGTCGCTGAGGTCTAAGGTGCGGATACATGCCTTACCTCACACTGCACTGGTGACCCAAGTTCGGCAACAAACTTGGGTTGCAGGGGGTCAGTGGGGTGGGAGGGCAGAAGCAGGACTGAGCTAGCCATCAGGCAGTTCTCCTGTCCACGGTTCGAGTGGTAGATTTTCCCCATCTCGGCTGATGCCTGGTGGAAGCCAGGTGTCAGAGCATGGACATTGGAAGGTCAACGTAATGTTGGGTGGGTGGATGGGGAAGTGGGCCGGGAGCACATGCATGACTCCGTGTGCATGCGCTCACTGTATGCCATGACTCCGGGCCTGGGTGAAAAACTCCTGGGGGGAAAAAGAATGGCATGGTGCGGAAGTATGATGCTCACACAACACACCTCCAGCCACCATGTCTCTAGAACCTGTGATGGTAACTAGATGTAGACTTCCCCTCCTGACCCCACTATGGGGGGGTAATCCATGGGGGTAAAGAGCCATCAGGTAAGCAGGAAGACAATGGACCATGTTAGGGGGTGGTGATACCAGCTGAAGAGATCCCACCCCCACCATGGTCTAAGCTCATAAACAGAGGATGAAAAAAAAGTGTTAGGAGTGTGGTATGCAGTGATTGGCCTAAAAGAGCTGCGATTAAGCTGTGAATTTTTTAGCAGCTGAATAAGCAACCCAAACTGCACTGGGACTGACTAGTTGTGGCAATACAGAGTAACACTGAACTGTGCAGAAGGCATCTATACTGTACTGGGGAGGAAGTTTCCCCTGGCATCAGACAGTGAAGGGACGGAGGGCCGCGAGACTGTAGCCAGCAGCCATGTGACTGTTCCACCAAGAAATTAAGTGCTTATCTCTGGCCAGGTTAGTGGAGTTGATGGCAAAGACCAAGAAGAATTTGTGGAACCCCAGCAAAAAGAAAGTAATGACTTCCTCATAGCTCAGTCAATCTGTAAAGTAAAACAGCAACAAGTGCTAGTACAGGTTGCCAAGGTGATGACAGAGTCACACACCACCTACAAAGGGATGGTGATTGGCATCTTCCACTCTGAGGTGACGATATTACCTAAAGACTCAAGCATAGTTCAATGCTTGTAAGCCAGATCTCCAAGAACCCCAAAGGAGAAACAAGCATCACGTTTGATAGAACAGACTTTATCTCAGAAACTCCAACTCGAGGAATGGGAACTGACACCACAGCAAATACAAGCAGCCCAGACTGTGATGCAGGAGTGCACCGATGTATCCGGTTTGGGGGATCATGACCTGGGATGTACTGGGCGGTATCCTGTTAGGATACTTAAACTCGGAATCCCGACACTCAGGGGACCGAGTTCAGTATCCTGACACACGTGCATCTAACAGCTTTGCTGTCCCGACACATGCGTGCCCAGCCGGAAGGATACGGGTAAGGAAGCAGATGTTATGAACCACTACCCTACCCCTGGCCAGGCACCACAACAGAGGAAAAAATACAGAAGCCAGCTGAGCTGCTCCCATGGCATGGAGGGCTAAGCCACCAGCAGGTCGGCCAGTATGGGGCGGCGGACTTGGGTTCTGTTCCCAGTTACCGCAATTTTTTTTTTCATCCCCCCAACTTTACGGAAGGGTGCGAGGGGCAAAGCTCCCCCCTCACATTAACTGCAAGTGCCTTGCAGGATATTGAAATTCAGTCTCCCGAACTTGGTCTTGTGGAGTTCGGGATACCAAGTTTCAATATTCCATAGAATAACCTACTGGGCTAACCAAGCACTGTACTGGCACTGGAAACACCTGCCCGATCAAGCAAGGAACTTGTAGGATACTGCTCTATAATCAAGGGTAGTTCAAAGAACAGCTGCAACAGATGAATGACCAGGGAGTTATTTGTCCCTCCACAAGCCCTTGGGCCACCCCAGTAATCCTGGTACAGAAGACATATGAGGACATACAAGTGTGTGTGAACTATCACCACCTGAATAAGGTTAGTATGAAGGATACGCACCCACTACCTCATTTTGACAACACCCTTAATCTGTTGGCAAAGGCTCACTGGTTTTTCACCCTGGACTTGACTAGTGGGTACTGGCAAGTGGAAGTTTGCCCCGAGGACCAGCTGAAGACCACATTCACAACCAAATAAGGACTGTCTGAGTTTAGCATCATGCTGTTTGGATTGCGTAATGCTGCAGGCACTTTCCAATGCCTGATGGATGTTCTGCTATTGAATCTACAAGAGACATCATGCCTGGTGTATTTCGATGACATAATAGTCATTGGTAGGACTTTTCAAGAGCATCTTCATAGGTTGAAGGCAGTTTTGAGGAAGATAAGGGCTGCAAACCTGAAAGTGAAGCCATCTAAGTGTAACCTCTTCTGCAGCAAAGCGAAGTATCTGGGAAACCTAATCACAGCAGATGGAGTGGAACAGACCCAGGCAAAGTGGAGGCAGTGCAGTCCTGGATGGTACCTTGCTGGTGACAGAGGTGAGAAGATATTTGGGACTGTCACCATACTACAGAAAGTTCATGGGGGAGTTTGCCACCACTGCACAAGCTCACTGAGAAGGGGATTTGCCTGGGCAAACTCCTGCCAGGAGTCCTTTGTGGAACTGAAACAATGACTGATTTCTGCACCCACCCTAGCATATCCTGACCTGCAACTACCATTTATCCTCAACACTGACACCAGTGATGTAGGCACCGAAGCAGAGTTGACCCGGGTAGTAGATGGCAAGGAGAGAGCAGTCACCTGTGCGAGTCAGACTTTAACCAAGGTAGCGCATAAGTATGCCATGACAAGGAAAGAGCTCTTAACTGTTGTAAACTTTACATGCCATTTCCACCGCTTCCTGCTTGAAAGACGTTTATGCTAAGGATGGACCACGGCTCGCTCTACTGGCTATACAACTTCCATAAGCCTGAAGGACAGCTTGATCACTGGCTGGAACATTTGGCACAGTCTGATTTTCAGAAAGCAGCATGATAATGCAGATGCCCTATCCTGTAGGCTGACATCGAGTGCCACAAGGCCAGGAGAGGTCCTGGACCTGAGATATGCTGAACCCCCAGCCCCTGCCAATATGGAAGAGAACGCAGAATGGCCAAGTGTGCTAGACCACCAACAGGAAGATCGGTGGTCACCAGACTGATGTTTTGATTGGAGAAAGGACTCGCTGTGTTCCCCAAAGAGGCCTAACATAACTCTGAAGTTTGCAAGTATTAAGCGATATGACCTTACCTCCATGAACAACAAGGATTTTTGGTGCTGAAGACCAAAAATAGAGAGGGAGGGCTTGATCACAAATGCACATCTGTCCCCAATGGGGAGCCTCTGCTGGTTCTTAAAGTATTACATGACAACGCTACTGGGGGACACTCGGGGTAGAGAAGCTCACACAGAAAGTGCAGGTTAGTTACTGGCCAGGATGGAGAAAGTCCACTAAGGAGTGGTGTAAAGCCTGCCTGATTTGTTGGTCCAGAAAAGCTGTAGGTGCTGCCCCTAGAGCTCCATGGTCTTGTCCCAAACTAGTCGGCCCTCAGAGAGAGTAGCAAGGATATCCTGGGCCCCTTGCCACTGACCCTTAAGAAAAACAGGTATATCTTAGTAGTGGTGGATTATTTCACAAAATGGGCTGAAGCTTCCCCACTGCATGATTAGAGGCTCAAACAGTAACTAAGGTTTTTGTGGACCAATTTTTCACAAATATGGAGCCCCCGGATTTGTCTACTCTATATGGACCAGGGACATAACTTTAAGTCAAGGTTATTCTGACAGGTGTGAAAACTCCTAGATGTACACAAAACTAGGACTACTCCATACCACCCACAGTCAGATGGACTGGTCAAGTAATTGAACTGTGTGTTCCTTGTGATGCTGTCCTCCTTCGTGCAGGATAATTTATTTATGGCGATGTTCAGTCATGAAATCACACTTCTAGTGGAGCCGTTAGATGGGGCAGATGTCCAGGAGAGGTATGCTGATCCTGCTGATTATGTGACTAAAGTGGTGGGGTATCTCAGTACGGTGGCTACAGTGGTAAAAAGGCACCAAGATAAGGCTACAGGTAAGCGGAAAGAACAAGCAAGCAAGCAAAATCTATCTATAGAACACTATTCCCACAGGATCATAGCGTTTTACAGAGAAAAATCATAAAATCATGAACATCTATATCACAGCATAACATTTTAAAAACCAAAATAAACAGCAGGATTAAATGTCTTCAAATGCCAGTGAAGAGCACTATTATGCAGAGGGTGACAGGGTATGAAATCAGAGTCATAAAAAGGGTGTTTGCTCCAAGCTGCAGCTATGGTTCAAGGGCCCATATTAAGTGGTTAAGAAAGTCTCTCATGTGTTGTATGAACTGTTATCTGTAAATGACAGACAGACTGTAATGATACATTATAACCAACTGAAGCCTTATCACAGGGCCCGGCCCACTGGGGGAACAACCACTGAACCACAGCCCCCATCTGAACTTCTGTCTTAACTGGCTAGGCAGACTCCAAAAACCTGGAGGCTGCAACGGCGCTGCCAACAGAGACAGGAACTGGTACTGGACCCATGGCCTACCTGTTTTCCGAACAGTGAAGACTCCAAAGATGAGAACAGAGAAACTGGTCATAGTGGAATGATGTCTCCCCTAGCAGGTCCTGGTTCAGCAACTGAGCCCCCAGAACTTGAACATGAAGAAGCTGACCCTGCCGATCCTGGTGAAGGGCCCAGTGGTGAGATGGCATCACACAGCCCTGCGCTGCCAGTGGACAGAAGCTGCACCAAACCACAGAGAGTGCACAGGGCCCTAGTTGGCACAAGGACTATGTTATGGGCAGTGACTCAGACCCGGAGTTGAACCAGCTGGATGTGGGAACACATCCTCATAAGGGATTGGGTAGTGTAAAGGACCCACTCAGGTGGGCTCACCCCCATGCTCAGGAACCTTCCAGGGGAAGAGACTTTGGGAGACTTCTGGGAAAAGGAGAAGAATCAGGTTCTGATACTTTTTCTGTGTCCTATGGGCTGTCAGGTTTCTGGAGTGACAGCACCAGACACAAAACAAGACAGACTGTAAGCAGGGCCTATAAAGACAGGACTGTGCTGGCCAAGGGCAAATCTGGTGGAGATCTTATGGTGGAAGAGTCTACAGTGCTAGGGGTGGGTGCAAGCTATGCTGTTCCAGGCCTCAAAAGAGAAGAGCACAATGTAAACAGAGCTGCTGAGTTCCAGAGAGGAAGGGAGTGGCAACTGCATTCAAGCCAGCATGTTGGTACTACTGAAGATATAGCATGGAGAAAAAGAAGAAGGGCTGCCTATACATGTCTTGTAGCAGGCACTACAGCATGGTGCTAGGCTGCTTTTGACCTAGGGGTTTGGAAGTCAGGACATGTGAGGGTCAGATCAGGGCCTTAGCAGTCCAGAGTGAGTGGAAGGAGGTCATAAGAGCCTGCAACTAGTTCCCAAGGTAGCTGGTTCAGCACAGAGCAGAGGGAGAAAGCCTACCTGCATCATAGATGCCCTGGAAGAGCAGAGATCCAGTGGCCTGCTCCATCAGTAGGAGCCATCTAGGTCCAGAAACCATGAGTATGCCACACTGCAGAACTGTTTCAAGGGTCAGCGCCTGTTGTTTCACTGTGTTTCACAGTTTGGATTACAAAACCTCAATATTGAGGGGTTTTCTACCATTTAGGTAATTGCATGGCCTGTGGGGCTTGGAGAATTGAGCACATTACTCTTTTTAAAGCGCACCACCACCGGCCAACCTGCGGCAACATCTGCCGGCCTGCAGCGATTCTACACCTGTGGTACCCAGAGGCTGAGTCAAGGGAGCTCTCACTGGGTCTGTTTAAAACCTGGTACAAGGTGGGCAGGTATAGCTCTGGTCTACCTGGGAGGGCACCTAAGACGGCCATGTTTAAAGTTGACATTTGCACTAACCCTCTTGCAGGTGGTCCGTTCTTAATAAACCTGTATTATTCTGTTAAACATGGTCTGGTTATTGACTCCCCATGTGATAAAATATTTGTGGTTTCCCTATGAAGCCCACCAATAGCCAAAGCCCCTGTGGCTCTGTCAATTGGAGTGTCTCCAGCCCTTGCCCCTGAAATGCAATTTACCAGACCGCACCAGTTTACCAAAGGTGGTGCAGTGCCACATATGTGGCCCAGGTACACCTTTCTTTGAGGTCTGTCACAATACCTTAAAATGATAGGAAATTATATGAACAACTAAGAAAATGAGAACAGTTAGTTCTGATTATTTAGAGAAAAGAAATCTGCTGCATTGGTCAAGGTTACAAATTGTCCTGCGAAGAATCATGTTTCAGTATGAAATGTCCTGATTTGGGCTTCTTAAAAGGTGGTAACCCTATACAGTACATGTTAGGGAATAGGCAACCCCTCAGTGAGTGGCTATGCTTAGATTTTGGTCTGGATTGACAGAAATTGTGAGGCAGCTCGCCTCACTGGTGTATGCTCTTATCTACATTATTAGGTCTGATTGTATCACTGACACTTCTCAACCCCCTCTTACCCTCCTTATAAGCTCACATGCCACCCATGAATTGGAATGTATCAGGGTGGCCTGGCAGTTTTTAACAGATCTATAAGTGTGAACACTGTGTATTAAGAAACATAATAAATATGGTTCTGGACAGCTGCCTGGTTTCTGCAATGTTACCGAAACTGACAAGGGCACTGATGAGTCCCATCAATGAGATATAATCCTATCTCTCCTTTCCTGACTGATTTTGCAGTGCAGATTTGCAAGGTGGGTGGAGGGGAATGCTATCAGCAGTTTAGAGTGATGTGTTACTTTTTCTTGCCATCTTTCAGGCTTTCCTGATGAGGTGTAGTCTCAGCAGAGAAAAAACGCCATGTATGGGCTGCTTGTCAGGATGGCTTTGAAGTTCAATGCTCTGAGATGCACAAAAAAGCAGTGTGCCATTCTCTGGAGCATCTGCTGCTGCTGTGATTTCTCAGTTGACATCTAGTGAAAAGGAGTTGGGTTTCTGAAGTAGTGAGGCAGGCTGCAGTGATGGTCTTGTCAGACAGGCTGAATATTCTGCGCAGTTTTCTACAAATCCTGACAGCTCTGAGAGCACAGAACCCCAGAAGAAGACATAAACTAACTTTTTGTGCATCTTATCCCACTAGTTCTAAACCTTCTGACAAGTTGAGTCAGATTAATTTATAAAGTATATATCTTTCTGTTTGCAACTTATAGCTTATTGAATTTACAAATGAAACAATAGCTGAAGCTTTTTGTGTACTTTATCAGCATAAAGTATAATTAAAACACAGATATCGCTGCTGCTGTACATTTCCCAAAATACAGTCGGATATCAAGTCGGTTAGGGTCACCATCAAACCATAAATTATACCAAAATATTTAGCATTCTTATCACCCACCCTGTCACGTCATGGATCAAAATTCAAGGCGGTAACAAAGCTTTCATGGACCTGTCACTGCGCTGCATGAGGTAGTCGGCCACTCTTACTGGTTAGCAAAAGCCATCCAAACTGATCATTTCACTGGTGCATGGGGTCAGTTTGCTTCTTTTTGCCAAGCAATTTGACATCTTACAGCACAAAGGAGAAAGACTCTAGTAACATAAAGCATACTCAGGCACAGGGCGTTATTGTCCAAAACCATAAAAAACTTAAATAGCCATATTGGTCCAAAAATTAGTGCTTGCATCACAGACTACTATAATCAATAAACTTATATATAAGTTCACCCCGAACATAGTTGGGCACCACTCAGAAAACCGCACCCTGAGGTTCACTATTAGTCTGCACAGTGACAGGGCTACCGCTTGTAATGCCAGCGATCTGGGTGCAAGAATGAACCAAGGAAGCTGAAGGCTGGCCAGGAGGAGGAGCCTTGAGCATCCCAGTGGGAACTCTTCTCCAAGGAGAGATGGAAACAACACCTTGCTCTTCTTCTGCTGCCTGTGGGTGCACAAGTGGTGGTGGGGTAGATGTAGTGTAGAGTGAGAAGAACGGTATTAGATGTTTGGCAGGGCATGCTTTCACAGGCAGCAAAACTGGACTTAAGTTCTTGTGCTGATGTCCTTACAGGGAAGGGGGGGGCAACTAAGGGCTAAATCTCCTCTGTCATAGCAGCATGATGGCCGATATGGACAGAAGGTGGCTGGTCAAGTGCTTTGAATCCAAGGATAATACCAAATCAGAAAGTCTATTGTAACCCCCCAACAAATGGGGGTTCCCTTGAGCTTGCTTAAATGCTCACTGCCAGGCTGGTGTCCTACATTTTAGCAGTTTAAATGTTTTGCCAGAGAGTGCCTGTATAGCCTCTGTGCACTGTCTCTTTAAGAGCTGCCTGGATTGCAGTCATAATTAATCTGAGAGGGAGCTCTGTTAGAAGATGTACTTGTTTGCTGATCATTTGTTAAAGTAGTAATAATATTGCAGTTTTTTCTAACCTGTCTTCTTTGCAGCATGGACAGTTCTGTTTGTTTCCATCATCTTGGTTCTGGACTGTCTGAATGAGCCAATCAGTACATTTGGGACTCTAAAATGGAGCCTGCCTACAGGGGCTTGGTAGGGCCAAAACTTGTAGGAACTGTAGTTTTGGGCTTTTGGCACCCAAAATAACCTGGAGGAGGAGCCCTTGTTGTGACTGACAGACAGATCAGCCAACTGAACCTTTTGGATCTTGGGGAAAGACCCACATTGCTTGCAGTTTCAGTTAGATCTGAGTTGGGAAGTGAAGAAGTAGCAGCTCGAGATATTTCGAGTGGTAATCCATAGTGGATTCATGCGGGAGAACTGTGTAATGGCCTAAGTGTGGCCTGCATGCCTGCCTGCTGTCCCTGAGAGGGAACTTGTGCTTTTTTCAGACTGAATCTGAATTTGGAGAGCGAATTAAGCCACTGAATTGTGACCAGGCTTTAACCTGAAGAAGACCGAAGATTTGCTGAATGCGATCGGCTTGTCAGGACTTTCAGCTACCTCTGAACTCCCGGATTGTGCAGAGACACTGTAATTGTGACCGGAGAGCCATTTGCCTGGTACAATGGAATTTCCTTACATGTGAATGTGCTGTGTGCTTGTAGTGCATCGTGATTTGGTTCCCCACTGTGTGTCTGAACTGTGTTTTACCTGCTGGAGGCTGTATCCAGCTCCATGGACTGAATCCGTATCCATTTCCATTGGACTGGGCCCTGCTACACTGGCCCAGCCAGAATACCTGCTACTCAGGGAAAGTCATCGACGAGAGACCAGCCTGGGGATCAGCCCCCTGCTCAACGCCTTGAACAGGAACAACACCTTGGTGATTCGTGTGGGCCCTGCTTCTCCAGGCACTCCAGCTCAACAGCCTGCAGTCTGATTTCATCCTGCCTGTGTCCAGTATTGGGTATCGAGAGTAAACATCAGGGTAGCTCCCTGCAACAACAGCTAAATCTAAAAGTGTTGTCATCTGATTGTCTTGTTGCCTTTTCTTTCACAAACTGAGCCCTCCAGCTCTGGATTACAAATAGTGTGTGTTGTGCATGTTGCTTTCTTGCATCATAGTGCCCCACCCAGCTGCAACGTTCCTGGCTAGCCCACTGTTCTCCTACTGGGTACCCAGAGTGTGTGACTGTGTAGGGACTCTGAACTGCATGCATAACTGTCTCATTAATATAGCTTTTAAGCAAATTAACCCGATTATGTCCCTCCCTTGTTCAAGTCCCCCTGAATAAATCAGATTTAATTTTGTTTGCATTTAACCTGACTGTGGTTCCAGTTTGAGCCAAAAGTACTGTACTGTTGCTATTTGCTGTGCTTAACCTTGTTTTACAGGGGGTCCCCAGGGTCAAGCTAGAGGAACCAGCCCTGGTGGTAAGTGCAAACAGTGTGGGTAATTGCCTGGTGAATAAGGGTCATTATGAAAGTAATTATTATATATTGTTCAGGCCACTAGAAGGGGAAGATAGGGGTTACAGTGTCCCAGAGGGCTGTGTCCAGGCCAGCTTGATCACTAATAACCCTGACCTCCGGGTGGAGGCACCTGTTTCATTACCCAGGCCCCTTATCCTGCTACTAGCCAAGCAGGCGGGGTAGTAGCCCTTGGGATAGCGCCACGTAGGGGTTATATCTTGGAGGCTCACCACTGGGATTTTGTGCCTTCTAGTGGCCAAAAATTATGAATTATTGTTAAAGATTAATGGCTACCCAAATAGAAATGGCTGTACACCAGTTAATGGGGTGGTGTACTGAGCAGGAGATGACCCCCAAAATGCTCTGCCTATACTGGATATTCCCCTTGGTACCAGTAAGGACACTGTAGAGGGAGCACTCTCCAAAGCTGAATGTTTAAAAACCCCGTGGTGGTGGGTCGACAGGCTGATTTGATCGCCAAACTTTCATAACCTTGGTAGAGTGTAGTGACCTCATGGACAGCTCTAAAGTGCCACAGACTATTGCCTCAGGAGGGGTCCTAGCTGCCTGGAGAGTGATAACAAAAGACAGTAAAGACCCTGGGGAGGATTAGCACCCACCATTATCTGAGACTTTTGAGGAGAAATTTGCTAAGTTGTTGCTGGAGGAAGGGAAAACCGTAGAGGACTTTAAGAAACTATTTCTGCCACCTGGGGGTGTTCCTTCCCCAACACCCCCGCCCACTACAGCACCTGTTACTGCCCTGCCTTCTTTCCCCATGCCTATGCTGGCCCCTATATCTGTACCCGTCATTAGTCACGACTCCTACCGAAGGCTGAGAATCTTCTCGGGCACCCTCCCCACCTCCCCAGGGGGATGATGACTGGGAGACCTGGATTGACTATGTTGCCCCCTTGGTAACCGAGTGGCAGTGTGCAGAGGCTGAGAAGTGGAAAAGAATCATAGAAAGTTTGAGGGGCCCCACCCTTGAAGCAATTCAATTTTTGAGGTCCATGAACCCTGATGCATCTGCTCAGAAGTACCTATCTGTACTTGAAGGCAGTTTTGGAAGCACTGAGTCAGGGGAGACTTTGATGTGGAAATTCCAAGATACCAAACAATGGAAGGGGGAAAGTTTGTCTGTGTATGTTACTCACCTAGAAAGAGCTCTGCAGAAAGCTTACCGGAAAGGTGGGGTAGCCGCCAGTGATTTGAACCATGTGAGATTGGGGCACATACTGCAACATGCCAAGCATTCTAAACTGCAGATCATCCAGTTAAGGCCCCAGGATAGGAGAGATAACCCACCTGACTACTGTGACTTGATAAAAGAACTCTGGGAGGTAGAAGGTGAAGAGGGAGATTGTAATTATGGGGTGAGTGCAGCCCAGCTGATCATGGCACTGGAAGACCCTTCCGAAATGGAGACCACTACGAGTGTCCTGCTGTGGGCTAAACGGTGGGGGGAGGAGTTGCTGAAGGAAGTCAGAAAAGTACAACTGGATGCTTTCGCTGAGGTATCCCCTGCTGACAGAGACCCTCGCCCCTGTCAGGACGTGACTGTTATGGGGGTGAGGTTGCACCCTCAGGCATCCTCTACTGAGGGTGGCTTCTCGGCTGAGCTCAAGGAATTGACTGCCACCCTAAAGGAACTTTTGAGACATGGTACACTACCAGAAGAAATCAGATCACAATCTTCCGTCGATGCTCCAGCATCCCCTATGTTTTCCACAAGGATGCCCCGAGAGCCTGTCATTTGTCACAATTGCGGCAAGGATGGCCATAGAAAGATGGAATGCCAGTCTCAGAAGGACTTAGAGAAAGTGGTGAACTGGCTTCAAGGAGAGCTCCGGAAAATGAGTCAGTGGTCAAGGGGTGCACGGAATGACTGCAGTGAAGGCTTCGGCCATCCTAACTCAAACCCCTCTGTGGCTAAATCGTCTGTCCAGGTCCCTGCTGTTGTCCCTCCAGACTGGTCCAAAATAGTGGGCCCTTCAATGCAGACTACTGTGGCTGTGAATGGTATTCCTACTCGGGCTGTGTTTGACAGTGGGTCGCAAGTGACCATTGTATTTCAGGACTGGTATGATAAACACTTATCCGATGTGCCATTACAATCCCTGGAAGGCCTACATGTGTGGGGGCTGAGCGACAAGTCTTATCCCTACCTAGGATATGTCCACCTCTAGTTGTCTTTTCCTGCAACTGTAACTGGTGTAGAGGAGCAAGCAGAGACACTGGCCCTAGAGTGTCCCCGCACTGGACTGTATGATGGGGTTCCCCTGTTAATTGGAACAAACGCCCACATGTTTGGGAGACTAGCACAACTCTGCCATGAGAAACAAGGGAAACTGACTAGATTGGCCCTAAGAATTCCAGCCTTAGTAAAAAGGGCATATGACTTACAACAGAAACCCAATGAAGAGGACCCAGATGAGCCAGTGGGGATAGTGTGGAAAAAGGAACCTGAGTCCTTGGTATTGCCCCAACACCCAGTGCACAATCCATGGAGAAGTCCACCTAAAGAGAAACGTAAAGAACAAAATATTAATGTTGGATGCACCAGGTGATGGAAAGTTGCCAGAAGGATTATTGGTTAAACCCAGCATCTTGCCTGCCTTGCCCATGCCTATGCACGATGAGTGATGGTCCAGATTCGAAATGTGTCAGATCAGGAGGTCTGGGTGAACAGAGGGTGCACTCTAGCTACAGTACACTGCACAGACACTGCAGTATTACCCAATAACAAGTACTCTGGCCAAAAGGGGAGAGTGACCCTGGACTTACTTGACTTTGGTGATTCCCCGCTGC
Source organism: Neoceratodus forsteri (assembly GCA_016271365.2). NCBI lineage: Eukaryota > Metazoa > Chordata > Ceratodontiformes > Ceratodontidae > Neoceratodus > Neoceratodus forsteri. Next base: position 129,687,349 of record CM028129.1, read on the forward strand.
CAGATGAATGGAAGGCTAGGATTAGCAAGAAACTTGCCCAGAGAGACCAAGTGTTTTCATTAAAGGAATGGGACATGTGGTGTGTCCAGGGTGCAGAACATCATATAGCCCTGCATGATGATCGGCCATTTTGAAAGAGATCCCAACGCCTCGCCCAAGCGGACATAGATGATGTGAGGAGACACCTGCAGGAAATGCTTGATGCTGGTGTGATGCAGGAATCAAGGAGCCCATATGCCTCTCTCATTGTGGTTGTGCATAAGAAGAATGGGTCAGTGAGGATGTGTGTTGATTATCGAACCCTGAACCAGTGGACCGTCCCAGATCATTACACCATGCCCTGTATACAAGATGCCCTGGATTACTTGAATGGGAGCAAATGGTTCTCAGTACTGGATCTTCACAGTAGATATTACCAGATTCTGATGGCCCCGGAGGACCATGAGAAAACAGCCTTCATCGTCCTTTGGGGTTCTACAAATTCCTGAGAATGCCACAGGAGATTTCGGGTGCCCCGGCCACCTTTTAGCGACTGATGGAACGTGCAGTGGGAGATATGAACTTGCTAGAATGTCTAGTGTACCTAGATGATGTCATTGTGTTCGGATGCACATTAGAGGAGCATGAGACCTGACTGTTTAAAGTGCTGGACTGATTGGAAGACTTCGGCCTCAAGCTGTCCATCGACAAGTGCCAGTTTTTTCAAACCTCCGTGAAGTATGTGGGGCACATAGTATCTGCAGAAGGAATAGAGACTGATCCTAGTAAGGTTGAGTCACTGACTACTTGGCCCCAGCCCCATAATTTGAAGGAACTATAACGTTTTCTGGGGTTCTGTGGCTACTACCGCAGGTTCATAAAAGACTATTCAAAGGTGATTCGCACGCTCCTGAATCTTACCAAGGGTTACCCCCTAACAACCGTAAATACAAGAAAAGGGCTGTCAAAGAACCCAAGAAAGTGTACTTCTGCACAAGTAAACCTTTTGGGCCCCGTTGGACACTCGAATGTGAAGCAGCCTTCCACAAAGTCATATACCAGCTCACCCACGCTCCCATCCTCGCCTATGCTGACCCTACCAAGTCCTATGTGCTGCATACGGATGCTAGTCTGCAGGGCATAGGAGCTGTGCTGTATCAAGACCATGATGATGGTTTAAGACTGGTCACTTTCGCCAGCAGGAGTCTGACCCCGTTGGAGCGAAACTATCCTGTACACAAGCTGGAGTTCCTTGCCCTAAAATTGGCCATCGTTGATCAGTTTCATGAGTGCCTCTATGTGGGCAAAGATATTGGTGAAGTCCAACAATAACCCATTGACCTATGTACAGACTTCAGCTAGGTTAGACGCCACTGGGCACTGGTGGCTCTCTGCCTTATCAACCTATGATTATGCTGTTGAATACAGACCGGGACTGAACCATATTGATGCTGATGCCCTGTCATGAAGGCCCGCTTCCAAGAGTGATTGGGTCAGGCTGTCTGAACCTGACATCTGAGCATTGTGCCAAAAGTTTGACAGAGATGAACAGACATCTGTGGACACAGTGAACTGTCTAGTAGATTGGTTGGGCCCTCCTGATACCTGCATACCAGCTCCCTATTACCATTTCTCTGCTCTAGATATTAGTGCACTACCTCAACTTGACAATGACAGTATTCAGTGGGTTCAATCCCAAGATCCTATGATTTGACCCGCACTTGATGCCCTGCGTGCGGGGAAAGATGTGTCTAAGTTGCGATCCCCTGACTTGCGAACTGCCCTATTGTTTAAAGAAGGCCCCAGGTTGAAGTTACTCAATCAGTTGTTATACAGAGAGACAGTGGATCATAGTGGTCAAGCAGACAAGCAACAATTGGTCCTGCCCATGGCCTTTACACACTTGGTACTGAGGTCCCTCCACAATCACATGGGGCACCTTGGTATTGGCAGACCTCTCAACCTGGTACAATCTCGACTCTACTGGCCCAAGATGGGGGCTGATGTTGAGCACCATGTAAAGACCTGTAGTCGTTGCCTGCAATGAAAAGCCCTGCCTCAGAGGACTTCCCCCTTTGTCAATATTACTACCAGCGCCCCCATGGAACTGGTCTGCATAGATCTTTTGTGTTTAGAACCTGATCAACGGAATATTGGCAATGTGTTAGTGGTTACGGATCAATTCACATGGTATGCTCAAGCTTTTCCAACTAAAAATCAAAAAGCCTCTACTGTGGCCAAGGTGCTAGTGGAAAAATTCTTTGTCCACTATGGTACCCCCCAGCGGATCCACTCTGACCAAGGCAGAGACTTTGAAAGTAGGCTAATCAAAGAAATGCTCTCTCTGTGGGGGGTGCGGAAGTCAAGAACCACCCCCTATCACCCGCAGGGGGACCCTCAACCAGAACATTTTTACCACACCCTTCTAGACATGCTGGGCACCCTTCATCCAAAAGACAAGCATAAGTGGAGTCAGCAGATTAACAACTTGGTACGTGCATACAATTGCACCAAAAATGATGCTACTGGGTTCTCCCCCTACCGCTTCATGTTCGGGAGGGAGGCCCGACTGCCAGTTGATGTCTGCTTTGGGGTCTCTCCAGATGGGGTCCGAGCCGAAAACTACTTGCAGTAGGTACAGAAACTGAAAGCTCAATTGAAACATGCATATCAACTGGCCAAGACAATGGCCGCCAAGAGAAATCTCACCAACAAAGAGAGGCACGATAATAAAGTAAAGGCTCAAGAGCTACGGCCTGGAGACTGTGTGTTGTTATGCAATTTGGGACTACATGGCAAGCACAAAATTGCTGATAAGTGGCACCATCTTCCTCATGTAGTAGTTGGAAAGTTGGATGATCTACCAGTATACAAGGTACGCCCAGAGAATAACTCCAAAGCTGTCAAGACCATGCACCGTAACTACTTGCTGCCTATCGGCCAAGTTATTATTGAAGCTGAGCCAGCAGATATTGCCTCCCCTGGGCCAGTGACTCAAGCTGCTGCAAAAAAGAGATGGAGTCAACCTACCCCAGTAGTTACAGATGTAAGGTTTCCCTCACAGCAGGCCCAGAATGATAGTGACTGTCAGTCCATCTCTGATGAAAGTGACTATGATAATGCTTATTATTCCTCCAATGAACTAAGTCAGTTGTTTCATGGAAATCCTATGCAGAATTGTGGGGATGAAGCTGGGCCTTCTGGACTGCCTAACCCCCAGCTTTGTCCTTGGAGCCAATGCTCCCTGAAAGTGAAGTGCAAAGTATCATGTCTGAGGCTGCGGACTCCCTGTGTTTAGTGGAACTGTGTGACTTGCCTGAAGAAGGGGCTGATAGTCTGAGTCTCTCTGGTGACACACCAGAACTTGAACAACAGTATGAGAGTGCTTATGGCCCTCCTTCAGTGCCACAAAGCCTAACTGTGCCAGAACCTTCTCTAAATGAGCAGAGTGTTGTGGAAACAGAGCCTATAGAGCAAGGAGCTGACAGTGTCCCAGTTTGGACATTCCCATCCATGCAGAGGCACCCCTCAGGAATGACGAAAGCTCCAAAGTTAGTGCTGAAAGTACAGAGACTGTGGCTCTTCCCCCCAGAAAGACTGGCCGAGCTGTCAAGCCAGTATTGCACTTCAATTATGATTCTCCTGGGAGGCCAGTGGATTTGCCTGTCAATGTGGTTCACAAAGGTGTTTATATTTCTCAGAGCTCACTACCCAAACTGATCTTAATGGCCAATTCCAGGTTGATTGTTCTTACTTCTCAGTATGGTGCCACTGCCCCATCCAGCCTCAAGTTAGCTGATAGGGAAGAGTCCCCTCCTACATTATTAAATGTACAGGAAGTTATTACCTGAAGCAGTATTGTGATGTTACAAATGTGTTAATCATAGTGGAATCAGCATTACCTGTATGAAAGATGCATAAGTATTGTCAATATGAATGTAGTAATGCGAAGTATATTGAAAGGTATAGTGATGTAACAAGCTAATGATATATATGTCTTGTTTATATTACATTTTTGATATTGTGATGGTACAGACTTGACACGGATGCCAAATTTTCTCCAGGCAGGGAAGGGCGTAACCCCCCTACAAATGGGGGTTCCTGAAAAGTCTTCTTTGAGCTTGCTTAAATGCTCACTGCCAGGCTGGTGTCCTACATTTTAGCAGTTTAAATGTAAAGCCAGAGAGTGCCTGTATAGCCTCTGTGTACTGTCCCTTTAAGAGCTGCCTGGATTGCAGTCATAATTAATCTGAGAGGGAGCTCTGTTAGAAGATGTACTTGTTTGCTGATCATTTGTTAGAGTAGTAGTAATATTGCTGTTTGTTCTAACCTGCCTTCTTTGCAGCATGGCCAGTTCTGTTTGTTTACATTATCTTGGTCCTGGACTGTCAGAATAGGCCAATCAGTACATTTGGGACTCTAAAATGGAGCCTGCCTACAGGGGCTTGGAGGGGCCAAAACTTGTAGGACTTGTAGTCTTGGGCTTTTGGCGCCTAAAATAACCTGGGGAGGGGGAACCCTTGTTGTGACTGACAGACAGATCAGCCAGCTGAACCTCTTGGATCTTGGGGAAAGTCCCACACTGCTTGCAGTTTCAGTTAGATCTGAGTTGGGAAGTGAAGAAGTAGCAGCTCGAGATATTTAGAGTGGCAATCCATAATGGATTTGCGTGGGAGAACTGTGTAATGGCCTGAGTGTGGCCTGCATGCCTGCCTGCTGTCCCTGAGAGGGAACCTGTGTTTTTTTTGGACTGAATCCGAATTTGGAGAGTGAATTAAGCCACAGAATTGTGACCAGGCTTTAACCTGAAGAAGACCAAAGATTTGCTAAATGCGATCAGCCTGTCAGGACTTCCAGCTACCTCTGAACTCCCAGATTGTGCAGAGACGCTGTAATTGCGACCGGAAAGCTATTTGCCTGGTACAGTGGAATTTCCTTACATGTGAATGTGCTGTGTGCTTATATCGGGTCGTGATTTGGTTCCCCACTGTGTGTCTGAACTCTGTTTTGCTTGCTGGAGGCTGTATCCAGCTCCACGGAATGAATTCGTATCCATTTCCGTTGGCCTGGGCCCTGCTACACTGGCCTAGCCAGAATACCTGCTACGCAAAGAAAGTCATCGACAAGAGACCCCTGCTCAACACCTCGAACAGGAACGATGCCTCGGTGATTTGTGTGGGCCCTGTTTCTCTGGGCACTCCAGCTCAACAGCCTGCAGTCTCGATTTCGTCCTGCCTGTGTCCAGTATTGGGTATCATGAGTAAACAACAGGGTAGCTCCCTACAACAACATCTAAATCTAAAAGTGTTGTCATCTGATTGTCTTGTTGCCTTTTCTTTCACGAACTGAGCCCTCCAGCTCTGGATTACAAACAGTGTGTGTTGTGCATGTTGCTTTCTTCCATCACAGGGCCCGATCCAGCTGCAACATTCCTGGCTAGCCCACCATTTTCCTACCTGGGTACCCAGAGTGCGTGACTGTGTAGGGACTCTGAACTGCATGCATAACTGTCTCATTAATATAGCTTTTACGCAAATCAACCTGATTACGCCCCTCCCTTGTTCAAGTCCCCTGAATAAATCAGATTTAACTTTGCTTGCATTTAACCTGACTGTGGTTCCAGTTTGTGCCAAAAGTGTTGTACTGTTGCTATTTGCTGTGCTTAACCTTGTTTTACAGGGGGTCCCCAGGGTCAAGCTAGAGGAACTAGCCCTGGTGGTAAGTGCAAATAGTGTGGGTAATTGCCTGGTGAATAAGGGTCATTGTGAAAGTAATTATTGTATATTGTTCAGGCCACTAGAAGGGAAAGATGGGGATTACAGTGTCCCGGAAGGCTGTGCCCCGGGTAGCTTGACCACTAATAACCCTGATCTCTGGGTGGAGGCACCCATTTCATTACCCAGGCCCCTTCACCTGCTACTAGCCAGGCAGGGGTAGTAGCCCTTCAGATAGCGCCACCCAGGGGTTACACTATGAAGAAAGATTTGCATCAACAACTAGCACATGAAAACTCTTTCTGAACCTAGAAGAATTAAGGGAATCTGGTTCCATCACGTCTGCCCCCCCCATAAGTAGAGATGAATAAGTATCTGTGAAAACATGTATGTAACCCTTCAGAGAGCATCAACTCCCCTGTAGAGTGTCTGTAAAAAGTTTCTTCAGCACGTCCTTTAAGAGATCTGAGTCAGCTGGCCACTGACTGAGAGATCTGGAGTGGAGCCAATTTCCTGGGACAGAAAAGCCCCTGGGAGTTTTGGAGAGGAGTTGGAGAAGCTGAATTCTTCTAGTGTGCGCGCTGAAGGATCCTGTTGGTAGCGACTCACAAAAACCCCGGGTATTGTGGTGGAGGCTATTTTTATCAGTGTCCCATGAGGTGAACCCCCATCTGTTAGAAAGATTCTTGGGGGACCATGTAATTTAGAGAGAAACAGAGACTACAAACTGTGCTGAAAAGCCATGAGCTGAAAGTTATTTTTCTGAGTTTGAGAGATTGTCTTATTTGGCACTCCATGCCCTCCCTTACTGCAGTAAGGCAGGAGGGTAAGCCAATGGTACATTTAAATGTTTAATTTGGTTTGGGACCATGATACCATGTGGGACCGGCATGGTGGAGGGTGCAGCTGGCAAAGCCTATGAATCCATGAACCCCAGTGGGGCTTGCCCCTCAGTAACCCATTTAAATTGGATTTGACTAGATCCTGCACCTCCAAGGAGAGGAAAATGTATAGGGCTGGGATGGGATTAGTGTGCAGATTTATAGGCACATATGTATACCGTGTCTGGGGGGGATGAGGGTGCGTTCCCAGGGCAGGCATCAGATTGCCAAATGCCCCAGGGACCCAATGTCATCAGATACCCTTGCCTCTATGCCTGTCTGAAGAGTAAAGGACCAGCGGTCATGTTTAAAGAAATCATGTCTCAGCACGTGTGAAAGTCCTACAATAAACTGGCTGTGAGAGAACCTCACCGTCTGACCATGAGAGGGCCTTGCAACTAGCTGTGAGAGAGCCATAAAGTTGGCTTATAGTCCTAAAATCATTGCAAAACAATTGTACTTGTGGACCTGAGTTTCCTGCAGACCCCAAATAAAACTTATCCAGAAGCTGTTGGGACAACACCTCCTTCACAATCTTGGCCTTTTCCCCTTGGGTAATGCAACCTGAGGAAACTTGGGCTCACATGTTTTGAAACCACTTGTACAGTGATAATTATCTACCCATAGTATGCTCAGAAGATCTTGTTTACTGAATTTGTTTGTGTTTTTTGCTTTGCCTATTCATTCTGCATTTGTACCTGTAGTCATCATGTTACTCTGATAGTACTTTATTGTAACTGCGAATTGTGTCTATGCTGCATAGTTTGTATCCCCTGTCCCCTTCCCCCGGGTTGCACCTGGAAATGAGCCTCAGCTCTGTGTGCCTTTCCTGGTCACCAATTTTCAAATAAAAAATAAATTGGTCCTACTTGAACTTTACTCAAGTTCTGGACAATCAAGTATTGTTGGGAAATGTTTGTCTGGCTAACCCTTTTGACTGTAGCCCAGTTCCAGCTTGCAGTGCATCTGAACTCCTGGGAGGCAACCACATATCTGGGGAGGTCGGATAAGTGGTTTTGTGTGAGCAAACTCCCTAAAAACAAATGTGTGCCAACTAAACCATTGGACTGGGGAGGGATTACATTTATATGTTTTTATACCATGTAGATGAGAATTTATTTATTTCAAAAGTTTTGCCATGAAAGACATTCTGAGCTGGTAACAGCTCGTTAACAGATGCATCCTGGAGGACAGGGTAGAGCAAGGTCATGATTAGCAAAAAAGAACAGTATTTAAACAGTAGATAAGAACATAATTAAGCATAAAATGAGCATAATAAACAAGCAACAATGAAGGCATTTAAGCAAAATATATACATTTGCATAAATATAGCAGGTTGCAACCCGATGACAACAGGAGGAAGCAAATTAAGTGCAAAGTGCAGAAATGCAGGCAGGTGGTAGGGAAGCTAACTGGCAGGAGAAATGGTGGTTTGCAACAGGAGATAGGGTGAGGAGTTAGAGTAGAGGGGGGAAGGAGATGAGGGGTAGGAGAGGTAGAGGGAGTGGCGAGGAAAGGAGGTAAAGAGAGGGGTCAGGTGCAGTTGCTGAAGTGAGAAGAGAAACTGAGAAGAGAGGAGAGCATAGGGAAGAGGCAGAGCAGATGGAGAGGGGGAGAGAATTCCAAAGTTTGGGGAAGCGGTAGGAGAAGGCAGCCTGGCCAGCTGAGGATGATCTAGTAAGGAGTGTTAAGTAGCAGAAGCCTGAGTTATGAAGAGAGTAGTGGGAAAGGGGGGAGGACAGAGGTGAGGTAAGAGGGGATAGATCCAAGTCAGAATTTATCAATAAAGGAGGAACAATGTGAGATGTTCCTGGTTTCAAGGGAAGGAAGGAGAAGGAGGTACAAAAGGAGCAATGGTGGGTGCGAGGTAGGCAAATCAAAGCAACAGAAGGCGTGGAAGAAGGAATCCAGTCTGATCAGGGTGGACTTAGGAGCAGCACTGTAGACAATGCTTATTGTCTCCATAGTCAAACATGGGGAGGATCATTTGCTGGACAATGGCTCTACCAGCTGTCAGGGGCATGCAAGCATGGTTCCTGTATAATGCACCTAGTATAGGGTTTAGTTTTTTGTGGATTGCATCCACATTCCCAGAAAAGTTGAGGTGTTGATCGATTGAGCCAGACTCTGAGGTACTTAAAGGATGAAACATCATCGATTGTGGTCCCATCAAGGGTGTGGAAGAAGGGGAGGTCAGTAAGCCTAGAAGGGGAGATCAGTAAGCCTAGAAAGCTTCTGCATAGTGCCAAAAGTCATGGAGACTGTTTTTTGGCATTAAGGGACTGTTGATTTGATCAGAACCAGTGCTGGACATTGTTGAAGTCCAGCTGGAGCTTGACCATCAGCTCAGAGGGTAGGAGCCAGAGGCGTAAAGAACTGTATCAAATGCATGCTTATGGATGGACGCAGAGATGCAGGCAGCAGGGATGTCATTCAGGAAGACTGAAAAGAGAATTGGGCCAAAGACAGAACCTTGAGGGACACCAGTGGTGACAGAGAGTGGAGAGGTTAAGAAATCACTTGAGTCCTACTACCATGGTAGGACTGGAACCAGTTAGCAGCATATGGGGAAAGCCCCACTGCTGTAAGTTTGTCAAGGAGAAGGGGATGGGCTACAGTGTTGAAGGCTTTGGCCAAGTCGACAAAGACTGCTGAGGTGGTAAGGCCCTGACCCATGCCTGAGAGAATGGAGTCAATGAGCCGAAGGAGGGGGGGGAGGAGGAAGTGGAGTGGAATTTGTGGAAACCAGATGGGAAAGAGGTGAAGAAGGAGGACGAATCAAGGACGGGGGAGAGCTGAGAAAATTACTAGGTGCTTCTTGAAGTTTAGCAAGGGTGTAGAGTAGGAAGAGAGGGCAGTAATTACCAGGACTGGAGGGGTCACCTCCTTTGGGAAGGGGTACAACAGTAGCATGTTTCCATGCATCAAGGACAGAGGTAAGGGAGAAGGATAGGTTTAGAAGGGAGGAGAGTGGCAGAGCAATAGGTGGGGCAGAGAGAAGGAGGAGTTTAGGGCTGAGCCTGTCTGGGCTCCTGCCCTTGAGAGGGTTTAGGGCTAGGAGGCACTTGAGAGTGTCAGCAGGAGATATAGGAGAGAAGGAGTAAGGGGGAGACTAGGAAGGTAGGTGGGGGAGGGAAGGGGAAGAGGGAGGACTGGGAGGGATGGAGAAGAGAAGGGAGGCGGCACAGGTGGTGAAGAAAGCATTGGAATTAGAAGCAACAGACAGGGGGTCAGAAATGGTGACTCACTTACTTTGAGGACCAGGGTGGAGAACTGGGTTGGGGGGAGAGAGGAGGGCATGGATGACATTCTAGAATTTGGAGGGATGGTTAATGTTGGTCTGGAAGGTGGAGGCAAAGTACTCTGCCTTGACATGCTTAGTTGCTTTGGAACAGGCATTATGAAGGACCTGATACTTGAGTAGATCAGCAGGGGAGCCAGAGGACTTGTGAGCCTTCCAGACAAGATCCTGAGCAAGCAGGCAGGCCAGCAGTTTGGTAGAGTTCCTAAGGACCGGGAATCAAAGAGCCTGCTTTTTCTAAGAGACCATGCAGGACCCAGATAGACTGAAATTTGGCCTTAAAATAATTGAGGGCAGAGTCAGTGGGGTTGGCAGAGGAGATTGGTGACCAGTCAGCAGTTGCCAAGTCCGCATGAAGGGAGGATAGGCCTAGAGATCTGAAGGACCAGATCTGGAGGAGTTTTGGTGGGGCCTTTGGGCGGTGTATTTTACAGACACAATAGACCCGATGGTGGTGACTGAGGGCATCCAGAAGGGTGCCAGTATCAATAATCCAGTGGGGGTGGGAGGTAAGAACCCAGTCCAGTGAGGTGTAATTAGGGGATTTATGGTTGAGGCAGGTAGGGTCAGAGGCAGTTGTGAAAGTTTAAGGGACTTAATGTTTTGGCAGAATTTGGAATGAGAATGGGAGAGCCAGTTTAAATTGAAGTTCCCAAGGATGAGTAATTCACCTGTCGAGGCATTTATAGAAATAGTAGTGAGGAGGTCAGTTACAGAAGAGTGGGAGAGGCCTGGGTAGCATTAGACGCCAGCCACAAAGATTGGGATAGAGATAGGGAGGGAGAGTTTGGGGATTAAAAGTTTGTAGCAGATGGGGAAGAGATGGAGAGTATAGGTGTGAACTGGATGGCAGAGGAGAGGTAAATGGCAACACTACCATCCCTACTGGCATGATCCTGGAGGGGAAAGAAGTACCCAGGTATGGTGACTGCAGTATCTGGAATCTTGGGGGAAAGTCAAGATTCATAGATAATTAATAGGACACGATGAAGGTTAACCATAAGCGGTTGTAGCAGGTCTACTTTGGTGAGGAGGCTTCTGACACTGAGGTGTGCCACTTGCAGCCCTTTGAGGAGGCAGGTGGGAGAGAAGTGAGCAGGTCCAGGATTGGGCTTAACGTCCTCTGCAACCAATAGCAGCAGCATGATAAGAAGTTTAATTGAGACAGAGGAGCGTTTTCATGGCAGTTGAGAGGGAGAGAGGGGTGAGGGGGGGGAGGGGGCAGGTGGGAAGCCAGTATCTAAGAGATTCAAGATGGAGGCAGGAGGAAGGGAGGAGTGAGGGGACCAGGGAGACAGGGGAAGTGGAGGAGAGAGGAAAGGCAGGAGGAGGGGATTGTGGGAGAAGGGGAAGGGAGGATGAGGAATGAGGGGGTTAAGAGGAAAAGCTTGTAGAGAGAGGGAAGCAAAGGTAAACAGGAGAGAAAGAGAGAGGGTAATAAGGAACACACTTGACAGACAGGAAGCCGAGAGGACACGGAAAGTGATTAGTAGGAGTGAGGGGAGAGAGCTTACGTATTGGACAGGGATAGAATATGCACTAGAGGAGTAGCGATGGAGCAAGATGAGGGAGTAAGACTTAGCCAGGAAGGGAGGGAGTGGAACAAGGAGAAGAGGAGCGGTGATTAGGCTGAGAGAGGAGTAGGGGCAGAAGGTGAGCAGTACAGTGATACAGGAGTAGGGGAGCCTTACAAGGAGTTGCGCTGCAGACAGCAAAGCAAGTTGGGGGGGGGAGAGTGAGAACACAGCAAGGGGGATGTGAATGGTAGGAAGAGGAATATGAAGAAAGGGGGATCCCAGATAGGGAGTTTGGGCACTAGACAGAAGTTAGTGGGAGGGAGGAAGGGATTGCCAAGGTCAGGAGAGAGGAGTAAGGATAGGAAGTGGGAGCAGCATAGAGATGCAAAGAAGAGGATTTTAAATAGGGAGCTGTCCACTAGTCACAGGAAACAGAGGAAAATAATCACAATATGGCAGACCTTATAGATGAATTAGTTATTTATTTTAGCCACTGAAATATTCTAAATGAAAACACGTAGCTTTCATTTTAGCCATTTGTCTTAACTTTATACAGGTCACAAAGGAACCCCTAACCAATAGGAGAACAGCTCGACCAATGCCTCACGACATCCAAATGACCCCTGCTGTACTTGAAACAGAGCAGTGAAATCAAGTAAATACAGGTAAATGTCCAAAACAGAATGTATTTAATAGCTTTACAACTTAAATTACACTGTACAACCTGGACACACAATGGCCTGGCTCAGAATATGCCACTTCCTGTCACTGAGAGGCGGCAGGACTTAATTAACTCACTCATGGCTCGGCCACTCATAAGTTATTGTCCTGCCCCCTTACTTGTGAAGAGAAATGACATATTCAGAGTGAGTGTGCTCAGTGGTGACAAGGGCCACGGTGCTTGGTGTGGGACAGCTAACCCCAAATCATTATCAACATAGTCCAAAGGAACCAAGCACTCGTAGCGTAACACCCAGGTGGATAAAATAAAAGCGCTGGAGTGTTAGTGTGGCTGGCACTTGTCTCACACCTTTGTTCTCTCATCACCTGGCTAGATTAAAGCATTTTCCCATTTGGAGATTTTGTAGTCTGAGTTTTTTATTTTATCCACATGGGTGTTCTCCTACGAGTGCTTGGTTCCTTTGCACTGTGATGGTCATAAAAGTGCCTTACAGGGATGGTCATTGTCCCCAGTGTTACTCGCCTGCTGCTTAGCATCCCTGGTGGAATTAAATAGAAATGCTCCAGAAATCAAGGGGGTAGCAGTGGGGGAGAGGAGAGATGACACTTTCGTATACAGCATGTAGATAACCCAATACAGAACCTACCTAGAATCTTAAGAAATCTAAGAGAATATGGAGTAGCCTCAGGATTTAAAGTAAAGTAAGTAAAATCTTAGATTATGTTTGTGTGGGGCAAAACGACCCCCAAATTGAATAAGGGGGTCACCTGAAATGGCAAATAAGGGATTTAAATATTTGGGGATCAGGGTGACCCCAGACAGTAATAAGTTATTTTTATTTATTTGAAAATTTGCGACCGGGAAAGGCACATTGAGTCAAGGCTAGTTTCCAGATGCGATCCAGGGCGAGGGGAGAGTAAACCAAACCAAATCAAACTTTATTCTTCCAACGCTATTCCAACTTAGATCATAGCGTTTCACAAACATTTAAAACCAAATATCATCAACACTGTTAAAACATTTTTTTAGAGGGCGTGGCCTGGCTGTGCTGAAGATGGCTGCTTAATTCTGCTTCTCCCTAGGACTACCATCTATCATCGTCCATCCTCCTGATCCCAGATTGTCAGTGTTTACCAGCAAGTGAAATATAATTTTACTAACATCGTAGCTCAACTCTGGTAAATTATTTTCTCTATATCATAACTCTATAGCTATAATTTTTCTGCATTTATACTGCTTCTCTGTGAAGGCCTACTACAATGGCTGAGCAACTCCTGCAAAACAGCTCCCTCAGCAGAGTGGAAACTATGTTTCAACAGCTCATCTGTGAAATTAACGAATTAAAAATAACATCTCAACAAAACATCACTAACATGCAAGTGTTAGACGAAAAAATCAATGATGCTGGAGTTAAAGTTGCTCAAAATGAAAGTTCTATTAACATCCTGCAAGCCACCATCAGAGAGCAAGACAGAGTTATCAGAAGCCTACAAGATAAAATTGATGACATTGAAAACAGAAACTGGCACAAAAACCTGAGATTTTTTGGTTTTCCTGAAGGTGCAGAACTCGGAGACACTAGTGCGTTTCTATTACTTGTGCTGCCAGCCCTGCTCAAACTCTCACCTGGTCAAGACCTTACTATTGAGAGATCACACCGTACTTTAAGCTAGAGGCCTGGTCCAGATCAGAACCTAGGCCTATCATTGCAAGATTCTTAAACTATGCTCACACTGAACTGATTATCAATAGAGCAAAACAAGTGGGAACACTTACTTGGCAAGATCATAGAATTTCTATTTTTAGAGACTTCTCTAAGGAACTCTCTAATAAACGTAGAGCTTTCAATCCTATTAAACTACCCTACACCAACGAGGGATCAAATTTGCTCTGCGCTATCCTGCTGTCTTGCGCCTGTTTCTGGGTGACTCAACCAAAGATTTCAACACTCCCGAAGCCTTGGCTGCATTTCTTGGTGAGCCCCAGCCTCCAACTGCCCCGTTTGGAAATACTGATGTGACCCCTTCTCCCACTGTCTCTGCAACTTCCCAATCAGACTGGCACACCCACATTATGGCTTCAAATCATGAACGCACTGAGAAACCCATATCTCTCCAGGCTGATGCAGCACCTCCTGTCCGAATCTCAGCCCGCTTGCTAGACAAAAAGAACCTGAATCCACCTTCTTCTAAATATGCCTGTTGTGCATATGCTACTCCTTCTAGGCCTACTTCTCAGCATGAGCGACATGTTGGCTTCACTACACCCCTAACCCTCTCCAATAAGTTTTTTTTTACTACAAGAGGACTTAAACTCATCTCAGGAAGACCTCCCGGAATCAGCTGTGGATCCTGTCAGCAATGACCTTGGAAATGCTTTACAGAGCAGCAGGTCTCTCGATTCCTCTTGGGCTGAATTGGTGACCAGCTCCCCTTTCAAATCGGCAGAGCCTCCTAAAAAGAAATGGAAGGGGAAGTGCAAAAACAAATCGAACCTATAAATGATGCCTGGGCATATGTATATATTAGTACCTCTCGAGGTTAGTGCCTAATTAACCTCGGCTCTCTGATCACTATCAGAATTTGTCTGCCCTGCAACCGCGATCGCATTCCTTGTGTGTGCATACTATCACCCAGTTGGTTTGGAAAGCGATAAGCTGTACATCGCGGTTACAGGCTTTTGGTTTAATAGCATGTCATATTATTTAGGCATCTCATTGTGACAGTCTTGGAGTTTTCTATCTCAATGTAATGTCTGCTACATTATACATCCAGTTATTTCTGCATATATTACTCATAATGTGAGTTTTTGAGTATCCCTAATGTTGGGTATGTTCTTCTTTTAAAGGGACAGTTCTTATATAATGTTAGACTAATTCACACGTGCTCAATGATTTTCTATATTCAGTTAGAGGTGTCTACCATCTTTTTTATCAGTATGTCCTTCTCACATAACCATTAAGGGAGGTTGCCTGCTTAACTAATTTGTGATCCAACATCACCCCACACATTTGTTACCATATATAGACATTATAAATTTACAGTATCTTGGGGTTATATTAATAAGATCCTCAACTAGTTATTCCCTTCGTCCACTACTACATCCCAGACTAGCATTTAACACTTTAATATTTTTCTCTAGTCTCCTTCCCACTCCAACCTGCCTTTATCTAACTTTTAAATCCCCTTTTCTTTAACCACGGTATACCAACTTTTTGTACTGTTTTATTTATCTATCACTTAGTCTTCAGTTTTGCCCTACAATTAGGCGTTGCAGGCTATTTTCGAGGTGTGTCATCTTTATTATTTTACTCAATGTGCTGCAATCAATAATAGATAGCACAGTCTGGCTCGAAGCCCTTATTATATGGCTTTTTAAGCCTGTCTTGTAATCTTATAGCTGAGCTTGCTTGACCCTCTCCAGGTCTTGCAATCTCACTATGTTAAAGCAACTCCTTCCCTAGGGGTGATTTTTGGGTCTGTGCTACTATTAAATACCTAGTACTTATCAATAATATTATGCAGTACCTCGAAGCCTGAACAAACTCAACTCTTATAAATGTCATATTGCCAGAATGACTACGTATTCCTGTTCAATACAAGATGTTCACCAGATACCTCCCATACAATTTGGATCTTGTAATGCCCTGACACCCCATAAATCCTTATACTATTTGGACCCTACTCGCTCCATTTTACCTGAACACTCCTTGTACATAAACACTTCTGTGTCTAAGCATTATGATTATGTGAGTAAGTACATAGTAGATGGCACAAGTACAGCTGCTCTTATAATTTTAGGACTTAGCCAACCATGATGGCATACTGTTTGTATTGCCGTAATAGTGTTTCAGCTCGGTTCTTTTCTCCAGTCTAACTTAGGTTCAAGTTGTATTATTATGTCTGGGATTGCATATACTTTCTGTAATCCCCTTTTCATATATGGTAAGATGTTCATGGTCCCCCCCCCCCAAGAATTATTATGTTCACTTTAGTTCTAGTCACAGTTATAACTTGATAGAAGTAATTGTTTAGAGTGTGTATCTTGGGTTTAAGATCTTTTTCTCCCAAGATTTACTTACTATTTACATGCTCTGTAGTATAGCGAGAGAGTCTTGACGATTTCACCGACTCATATCTTGCTATATTATCTAAAGACTTCATAGTGTGTTAGTTTAACATGCATAGGTTTTGTTTAGTAACTATATATGTCTTCTATATTCTTTTTACTACCTCTCTTCCTTGTGAGACCCAACGGAAACATTCACCTAGGATTTAAGTATTTCCACAAACTAAATATCCTGCATGCATTTGACTGTGCTAGCCCTCTCCCTTCTGAGTCTGTAACATCCTCTCGCACTTTCAATATGAGTCCCTTGCTTCCTATTTGTGTTTTCATACCCATCTCCCCATTAACATGAGTGATCTAATTCTACATTCATGGAATGTTAAGGGACTCAACTCACCTTGTAAATGAAAGCAAATACTTTCTTATCTCAAAAAGCATAAAACTCATATTGCTTACTTACAAGAAACAAAACTTTTAATACAGGATGTCGACAGACTCAGAAGGGATTGGGTCGGTCAAGTATATGCGTCCTCCTCTACTTCTGAAAAACGCGGGGTTACTATTCTATTACATAAATCCCTTAACTGGACCCTTATCAAATCCATCACTGATTCAGATGGCAGATGGATTATAGCCCACTTAAATACCCCTGCAGACCCCCTTATGTTAGTCAACATTTATGCCCCTAACTCTGATTCACCTGAATTCTTTCATAATATGGCCCAACAAATTATGAACAGTAACTTTAACAATTCTCCTATACTTGTAGGTGGGGATTTCAATTTAGCTTTGGAAGCACATTTAGACAGAAGTAACTCTTCATGTGATTCCCACCCCAGAAGTATTTCTGCAGTCTCAATGCTAATGAAAGACTTCGGTCTCACCGACATTTGGAGACTACACCATCCTAGAAAGCGCGATTATACTTTTTACTCACCACTTCATAAATCTTATAGCAGAATTGACTACTGGTTTTCTTCCCCATTCATCACTGAAAAAATTATCGACAAAACTATCCTCCCGATTACTATATCAGACCATTCTCCTATAAAATTACATCTTATTTGGGACCCGCCCCCATCTAAATCCCCCCTCCTGGTGTCTAGACCCACTCTTATTGAAAGACCCTGATTTCTTACCTTGGATTAGATCCCAAATCCAAGAATTTCTTTCCTTTAACAACACTCCTGATGTATCTCAAGGTACCATCTGGGAAGCACTTAAAGCAACAGTTAGAGGGAAAATTATAAGCTATACAGCACACAAGAAAAAACTAAGGGAACAGCAATTGGTTGATTTAGAGAAATCTCTTAAAGAAAAAGAAACCCAATATTATAAAACAAAAAATCCAGATAATAACTTACAACTTCACCTTGAAATTCTTCAGCTTAGAATTAAAATCAACAAATTAATATCCAGGAAAGCTGAACTCACCCTCCTTAGACTTAAACACCATTATTGGGAACAAGAGGATAAATGCGGGAAGCTGCTTGCTTATCAACTCAAGAATCAACAGATGGAGAGACATGTTGCCAGTTTGAAAGATCCTTCAGGCAAAATCCATACAGATAATCCCACAATTAACCATATTATGCAATCCTTCTATCAACAATTATACTCTCACCCCACTACCCCACAACCTGAATATATACAACAATTTCTGGACAATTTACAGTTACCACACCTCTCCCAACAAGATATGGCTTTGCAAGATGAACCCTTTTCCCTAAAAGAGATACAAGCAGCGCTAAATTCCCTTAAATCTGGTAAAGCTCCTAGGAGTGATGGTTTTTCTGTAGAATTTTATAAACCCCTAGCTGACATCTTATGCCCCTTACTGTTTAAGGTCTTTAAAGAGGCATCTTCACAAGGTAAACTTCCCTATTCTATGACAGAAGCCATTATAACTGTCCTACCAAAGAAAGATAAAGACCCTTCTCTCCCATCCAGTTACAGACCGATATCAATGACTTAATACGGATGGGAAAAGTTTTGCCAAAATATTAAATACTCATTTAGAATCAATAATTCTGAAACTTGTCCACACCTCCCAAGCTGGATTTATCAAAAATAGAACTGGTTCTGATCATCTCCGCTCATTATTTAATTTAATCTACAAAGCTAAATCTCTTAAATCACCTGCCGCAGCTATAGCCATCGACTTTGAAAAGGCATTCGATTCTCTCAACTGGACTCATTTATATCGTGTTCTATCCCACTTTGGTGTCACTAATAAATTTTGTACATGGATTCAATTACTATACACCCTCCCCTCTGCCCGAGTTCTTACTAAATCTACTCTGTCCTCATCCTTTCATCTGGCAAGAGGTACCAGGCAAGGGTGCCCCTTATCTCCCACTCTTTTTATTCTAGCTATAGAACCCCTATCAGCTGCTCTTCTTCAATCCTCCATGATCCAAGGTATCCCTATCGGTAATTCCTGTTATACTTCACTATCCTACACTGATGACCTCCTCATTCTACTCGAAAATCTTGAAATTTCGGGACCACCCTTAATTAAGTTACTTAGCAACTTTACTTCATCTTCTGGGCTCGCTCTGAATCTAAACAAATCAGAAACAATGCCATTGAACAATTTTTGTAACCCTTCTATGAATGCAATATTAGGTTTTTGTTGGACCCCTCAAGGTATCTCTTACCTTGGAATACAGATCACCTCTAAATTAGACAAGATATGGGACGCCAATCTTTCCCCGTTATTAGCAAATATTAAAAACACTCTCAACAGATGGAAACTGCTTAACCTCTCTTTTAATGGGAAAATCTCTGCTATCAAGATATCAATAGCTCCCAAAATACTGTATCTATTTTCTATTATCTCTTTAACCCTCCCTACTTTTTTTTTGTCAGAACTGATTATATAATTGGCAATTTTTTATGGGAAAGCAAAATTCCCGGATTTAGTCATAACAAACTGCATTCCCACTGGTCCAAAGGGGGCTTCAGGCTCCCCTGGTTCCAAGCATATTTTTGGGCCTTTCGCATGCCCAAACTGTAAAATGGTTTAATAAATCCAACAATAAATCACCGTTGTGGGTCAATATGGAAACATCTCTATGTCTGGGCAATGCCACCTCTTCCTTCATTTATAACCCTCTCCCCCCAGTTTAAAATCTCACCCTACTATAGCATCATCCATACACTACTGGAAAATAATTCATAAACGCCTTAAATCCAACCCAACCCCTCTCATATATGCCCCCGTTTGGGGGAACTGCAACATCACTCTTGATAATCACCCAATTTTTTGTTGTAATTGGAAAAACAGGGGCATTTTTTTCTTGAAGGATATTTATTTTTATTTTATTTTATTGAAATCTAGGATTACAAATACCTTTGAGCAGGAACTGCTCGTTTACAAAAGTTCCACGTTGAAGGAATGGGGGTATACATACGTACAAAGGTCAACATAATAATACATAGTTACACAATAACAAGAAGTATAAGACTGAGGCTTAGGAAATTACAGTAATTCAAAATGTGCCAAATGTTAGGTAGCATGACATAACCAGCCAAGGGCAATCTTGGAAATAAGCACTGCAGGTGAGAGGGAAGGGGTATGCAGGCAGGAAGGCCACTGTCAGAGGGTAGAGGGTGAGGGTAAGAGCTCTAAAGGGGGGAGGGAGAGAGAGAGTGAGAGAGAGAGGAGGGATAAAAGTCAGGAAATTCCCCGGGGGAGGAAAGGGAGAGGGGAAAGGGGGTAGGCAGGTAGATGGAGGCAAGGCAGGGAGAGAGAGCTTTCAAGACTGAAGTGGAGGGCAGTGAACGGTGGGCCCCCGATTAGGCAAGGCAGTCATAACGACTAGTTGAAATTAGATGAAGTCGGAGTTGTCTCTTAAAAGGGCCAAGAGCAGCAGCAGTAAGAGTTTCTTTGTTGAGAGTATTGTACCACTGTGGTGCTCTGTGGGCAAAGGTCCTCTGGCTCATGGTAGTCCGCATCTGGGGACAAGGAAGGTTAGTTGTTGTGAACTTCTAGTTCTCTGGGTGCTGTGGTGGTCAATAAGTAGCTTTTCAATGCCTGGGGGCATGACCTCGAGGAGGACTTTTTTGGCTAAGAGGCAGGTTTGATACTGTATCCGGCTGATAAGAGGTAGCCATCCTGCCCGAGTGTACAGGTCACAAGTGTGTGTAAGTTGATCAGCCCCAGTTAGCAGCCTGCATGCTTTGTTGAGTGCAACTGTAATTCTACGGAGGGCAGAGGCGGAGGCAGAGCCATAAATTGCTAGCCCGTAATCGATAATGGAGGTGACAGAGCTGTTGATAGCCAACCGAAGAGTGTCAGGAGTCATGTAGTGTTTGTGCCCGTAGAGCAGGCCTATACGGATGTTGGTGGCTTTGGCGACAGAATCTATGTGCCGATGGTAGGACAGTGAGCTGTCCAATGTGACACCTAGGTATTTAAAATCAGGAACGTGTTCAAGTAAGGTCCATGTTTGGTTTAGGATGGTGAGGTCACGGTATTTGTGCTTGCTCCTGGCGTTGTAGAAGGTCATAACCTTTGTTTTTCTGTAGTTCATGACCAGTTTGTGTGACTTGAACCATTCTTGATCTTGTAGATTCAAGCTGTAATTGTTTCTCGAGGAGCTCTGCATTTTGGTGGTTGGTGAATATGACTGCGTCGTCAGTAAAGCAGTAATTTCTGGTGACAGACACTGGGAAGGTCGTTGAGGAAGAGGCTAAAGTAGTGGCCCCAGGATGGACCCTGTGGGACCCCTGAAAGGACTGGCTTTTCTTCCGAGGTAACACCAGCAATCCTAACCCGCTGGACCCTCTCCCCAAGGTAGCTTGAAAACCAGAGCAGTGCTTCATTGGAGAGCCCAATGTTTGATAATTGCTTGAGTAGGAGTGGGTGGTTCACAGTATCAAAGGCTTTCGTAAGGTCGATGAATACTGCCCCTACACAGTTTCCTTGATCAAGTGTGGTATGGATGAAGCCTGTGAATTCTAATAGTGCAGTGGTGGTACTGTGCCCTTTTCGAAACCATGTTGCTCAGGACACTGGATGTCGTATTTTTCCAGGTACTTGACTAATTGGTCTGAGGCGATGCGCTCCAGGGCCTTAGACAATGGGGGGAGGATGGAGATAGGTCTGTAGTTGGAGTGCAGTGATTTGTCTCCACTTTTGTGTACCGGTGTGTGATGGTCGCCTGTTTCCAGCGAGATGGGAACTGGGACATCCTTAGTGATAGATTGAGGACCTTTGTCAAGGGTTCAAGGACTTCTTCAAGGACAAGTGCTAACAACTTCAGGTCAAGGGAGTCACCGCTGTAACCTGCATTGTGAATGGCCTTCTGAATATAGGTTCTGGCTTCATGTACTAGGATCTCCTTGAAGTAGAATTGTGGGGCAGGGTGTAGGAGCAGAGTAGTTGCAGGAGGGTTACTACCAGAAGGGGCATCAAAGAAATTAGAAGGGGAGGACACTATCCAAGTTGGAGAATGCATTGTTAAAGGTGTTGGTGATGGTGTACAGGTCAGTTGTTGGTGTTCCATTTATGTTTAGCATAGTAGGTGGTGACTTAGGGTCCTTGCCTGTAAGGTCTTTCAAGTTACTCCAAAATTTTTTTCCATCACCCCAGGAGTTGGAGAGAGTTTCCTTGAAGTATTTGCTTTTGGTTCTCCTAACTGCCCACGTGCACTCATTTCTGGCAGCTTTATATTTATGAATATCCCCAGGTTTGGATGTTGCATGGGCACAGTGCCAGAGATGATCCCTATGTTTGAGTAAAGTGATTAGATCGGGGGTTATCCAAGGGTTAGCTCTGCCCCCTGACTTTCAGCTTTTTGAGAGGTGCAAAGATATTGCAGGCCGCAGTGAAGTGGCTGATGAAAAGGTCTAAGGCTTGGTTTACATCAATAGCAGAGTCGATTGGTGTCCAGTCCAGGTGGCTTAGATGTGTCTTTAGTAGCTCAAGGTACCCCTGCTTTAACACTCTGGTGTGGATTATTTTAGGAGGGGGCTTAATGAATTTGTTTGTCCAGGTACATGTGACCGGTGAGTGGTCACTGATCCCATCAGGGAGCACTGAGACTTTTGAGATTTGTTCAGGGTGATTAGTTAGGATCCAGTCCAGAAGTGTTCGCGACCCTGTCCTGTAGTTGCATCTGGTGGGGGTGGTAACAAGCTGGGTGAGGTTCTGTGACGTGACAGCATCCTTGTAGTTACTGGCCTCCAGCGATAGCCAATTTATGTTGAAGTCACCTAGTACTATGAGTTCAGAGTTGTGGTGTAATCCATGTAGGCTTTCCAATATGCTCGCAAATCCATTGTGCTGATCTTTAGGGGGTAGGTACACAGAGGCAATGGTGAGGTCCTTGTTGTGCGCCCCGAGTAGAACTTAATAGCGAGAACCCGCAGGGTGGTTTAGGGTTTGAGAGGGGAAGACTTGACTCAGGTAGGAATTCCTCAGGTAGATGGCACAGCCCCACCTCGTTTGGAAACCCTGTCCTGCCTGAATATAGAGTATCCAGGGATGGTGACTGCAGCGTCTGGTATCTTGGGGTTGCCATGTTTCAACAACAGAGAGTACATCAGGGCTATGTTGCTGGACCCAGGTTTGCAAGATGTCAAGTTTGTTAAGGAGGCTGCAGACATTGATTGAGGCTAATGTGAGGGACCCTCCCTCCTTTTGTGGCATGGGGTGCTAGGCTGGTAGGCCCGGATTAAGATGAACATTTCCAGATATCAGAAGTAGCATAAGTAGTATCCTAAGAAGGTATGCTTTAATCATTTTGCAGATTAGTTTTGTTGTAGGGCATCTAGTCTTCTTGGCCTTGCTGGTCTGCATTTGTCCCGTGATACTGCAGAGCACAATATATAAAGCCATGTTCTCAGAGGTGCCACGTGATTGATGAAAAGTAATCAAATCCACAAGAAATGATGAAATACCTGTGACCAGAAAACTGTTATTGTAGCTCAAACTCTCAAATTAAAATCCTTTTCTAACCCGGCTGTCCCACCAGCAGCAGTTGGATTTCCGCTTGCTGCCGTCGACCTGGGTTAGGAGCAGTTCGGCGAGGTCGGAGGCTTGACCAGGGGAGAAGGATCGAGCATCCCACGACTGCTCTCCTTCTCCGGGGGGAAGGTGTAGGATGCCGCCGGTGCAAGGGGGATTCCTGATGGAAGCCAGGAGTGACGCAAGCATACAGCGACAACAAGGTAACTAGGAGGCAGGATGGACGCTGGCGTCATCACACGTTCCTGCCCCCCAGAGGAAGAAAAAAACAAGCCTGCCTCCTTTCTGCCTATATGGCACCCTCTCCTCAGCTGCAATTGGCTCCCTGGGCCAACTCCCACCTGATCCCATTGTTCGTGGCACCTTAAGGGGTGAGTGCCACGTCTCCACCCTGGGGGAGGCAATCCAAGGGGTCCTGGGAGGAAATAGGCCATGGGGATGCGAGCCGAGGAGTCCATGACCGTGCAGATGGCTGGCAGAGAGAGGTAAGGCGCAAAAAGAATAAATAGAAAAAAAAATCATTTTCTGACCTGTGCAAACAATGGAATCTTCCCCAGAATGATTTCTGGAAATATTTACAGTTACGCACGGCATGGAACCTTTATCTTCCTACTATTCCTCATCAATCTATATATGATACTTTTATTTCTAAATGGATCAAAACAAACTCTAAATTAAATAGTATCATTTACAAACATATCAGAAATACAATTCCAGATCAATCTATCATTGCAAAAAATAAATGGAGTACCCTTTTAAATTATAACATAACCAATTCACAATGGCATAACTGCAGGCTATCCTGCCATAAATCTTTCAAGGATAATCACAGTTCACTCATACAAACCAAAATTCTGCATCTATGGTACAGAACTCCGGAGATTTTGCAAAAAATGGGCTTAACGAACAACAATAAATGTTGGCGCTGTAACTCCCCCAATAGCAATTTGCTACATATTTTATGGCATTGTCCTCCCATACACAATCTTTGGCATCATATTCATTTCTTTGCAATGAAAGTGATTGGTCTATCCTTTGCATTAGATCCAAAACATTGCTTACTTGGTATTTTCAATGCTCATGCATAGAAAATATCCCATTCTCAGAATAGGTGGTTATCCCTACTATTCCTTCAAGTTAAACGCCTTATACTAATGCATTGGAGATCCAAAATCATTCCCACCCTCCCAGATATTCTCAAACAACTATCTCAATACGTCATCCTTGATCGTATGTCACACTTAGCCTCTGACCGATTTAATTTATATAATAAATGCTGGCAGGACTATTTTAAATATTTAAACACGTATACACATATCGTCACTTAATCCATGGGTTGTTATATGTTCACATTGGAATCTTGCTTCTAGCTCTTTCATTCCTATTTCATCTCCTCTCTTTCTATCTTTTTATCTCCTTTTCTTCTTCCCTTTTCCTCTTCATTCTTGTTCACTTTCTTAGATATTTTTCTCTTTTTTATGTTCTTGCTTTATACAATCTTGCACATACTTGTATTAAATTACAGCATAATAGAAGTACAATCATGACTGCTCATATTTCTGGTTTGTATCTACTCCTTTTACCCCTTGAAGCATAAATTGCCATATTTTCTCTCTATCATACAGATTGTACTGCTACATATTGTTTTCTCAACATTTGTTTTCTCCTTTAATATCATTGTATAATACTTCAGACAACATGTTTTTTCCTTCTCCTATTAAGAATTTATGTGAGTGTATATTGAAGAATGTAGTGTATTTATATGTATAATCACAATAATTAGAATAAAAAGATTAACTGTAAAAATATTTTTTTAAAACATATAGCAGGATACTTTAAAACAAAACAGTAATCTAAGTCCCAGCATATGCTAGCTCAAATGAATGAGTTTTCAGGGCAGATTTAAAGGCCTCAACGGACGGACTATCCCTTATCCGATGAGGTAGAGAATTCCACAGGGTCGGAGCCACAAAAGAAAATGACCTAGCTCCTGATGTTGTCGAATGGACCCTGGGAATCTCTAGCAATCCCTCATTGGCAGAGCAGAGAGGACGAAGGGGGCGATATGGGCAAAGGATCTCTTGCAGTTACCCAGGTCTCTGTCCATGTAGGGCCTTATAGGTCAGTAATCCGACCCTGAAGGTGATCCTCCACCACACCGGTAGCTAGTGCAGAGCATGGAGCACAGGAGTGACATGGTCAGATCTACATAAACCAATCAATAGCCTGGCAGCAGCATTCTGCACCAGCTGTAGGTGAAGGAGGTCCACCCCCAGTAGCACTAGGTATAGGGCATTGCAGTAATCAAGGTGTGAGGTCACCAAGGCTTGGACCAGTGTAGGAAGGTCATCAGGTGGTACCAGGTGCTTTATCTGGGTGACATTCCTCAGATGATAAAAAGAGGACTTGACAATGGCTGACACCTGAGTCTTAAGTGTCAGTCCGCTATCAAGCATGACACCCAGATTTTGCACCCGGTCAGAGGTCCTCAGCTGGCTACCCCCCAGCCAAAGCCCAGATGTCTGACCCTCCGAGGATCCCTCCACCCGACAACCTGGGTCCACAACCAACACCTCAGTCTTATCTGGATTCATCCTAAGCCAGCTGGCACTCATCCACTCTTGGATCTCAGTGAGACAATTGTTAAATACTGTAACAATATCATCTTGTCCGGGCACAAAGGAGAGGTACAGTTGAGTATCATCTGTGTAACAGTGAAAACTCAACCCATAGCACCTAATAATGTCTTCCAGCTGCAGCATATACACCACAAACAACATGGGGGAAAGCACAGAGCCCTGTGGTACCCCACATGGCAGGGAGACAGGAGCCGAGGAAAACACCCCGGACTCCACTGTCTGAGTTCTGCCAGCGAGAAATGAATGGAACCATCTGAGGGCTGTGCCACTCAGTCCACAGAAAAGCCACAGGTGCTCCAGCAACACCCCATGATCCACGGTATCAAATGCTGCAGAGAAATCAAGGAGGACCAAGATGGTACGGGTCCTCCTGTCCCTCCCTATGAGGAGATCATTAAGTACCCGGACCAATGCCATCTCAGTACTATGTCTCTTCCTGAAACTGGACTGGAGAGGATCGTAGATGTTGTGGGTAGTCATATGGTCCTCGAGCTGCAACACAACTGCCTTCTCAATAACCTTACCTACAAAAGGCAGGTTAGAGACTGGTGGCCTGTAGTTTGTGAGACAGTCCGGGTCCAGAGAAGGTTTTTTCTAGAGGGGGTGAACCACTGCCTCCTTTAGGGTGTTCAGAAACACCCTGGTCTCTAAGGAACACCTGACTGTCTCAGCCAGGACCGGTTCTGTTGTCTCCACACACCCCACAAGGAGGCGTGTTGGACCTGGAACTAGACTACAGTAAGTCAGTTGAAAGCCCTGGACCAACTTCACAACATCCTCGATCACCAACCGAGCAAAGTCTGACCAGACAAATCAGGTACTATTGCACTCACACTGATCACCACTCTGCCCATTTGAGCAAGCTGCACTGATCTCTGACCTGATGGTTACAATCTTATTGGTGAAAAATTGAGCAAACTTCTCACACTTCTCTTGTGAAAAGGCTCTCCAATTTTGAAGACAGGCTGGATTGCACAACCTGTCCACAGTATGGAAGAGCTGGGCTGGTCGATTTCGTACAGCTGCAATCTCTCTGTACAGGAATTCTGCCTTCATATGGGAGATCGCTGATTGATATTCCTTATAATGAGATATCAATCTAAGTTTGTCCCCATTCAGGCCTGATTTCTGCCAGCAATCTCCAACCTTCTACCCACTATCCTCAGCTCCCTCAAGGTCCCATCAAACCATGGGGACTGAGGCCGCATGGTGAGCAGGTGAACATGGACCGAAACAATGACATCCAGAGCCTCCCCCACTGCTTATAGTAGACTCTCTGGATCATTGCTAACACTCACACTACTCAATAGATCCAGAACCGCCATCTGACCCACTGGGGTTACTCCCTGTAATGGGCGGTAGCGGACCATCTCCATAGGGGCAGGTCTATTTAGGGGGGGCCACAAGGCTAAATCCAATAGTGTGGTGATCGGACCATCCAATGGGTTCCACCACCACATCAGAGATCTCCATGCCCAGCAGGAACACCAGATCCAGTGAATGACCTTGTATGTGGGTCACAGAGGTAATTACCTGTGTGAGCCCCAATGACATCATCAATTGGAGGAAGTCTGTTCAAATTGTGAAAGTTCATCATCGACCCAGGCATTGAAGTCCCCTAGTACCAACCACCTGGGGCCTCCAATACCATCTCGACAATGAAGTCCGCGACCTCCTGCAGGAACTCCTTCTCGTTCCCAGGTGGATGATAAATGAAAAGTATCCTACAGCCCACACTTGCACCCATGATACATTCACGATACACATTACAAACAGATACACCAGGCTGATAATGAAACTTACAAGACTAAAATCAAAGAGCATAAGTCAAGTGCAGTACAGACACTAATGCCAAATATTGCTACTGGGCGCCAAATAAATAGTGTACAAAATTTAAAGCAAATAGTGCAAAATATGCTAAATTTGAAAAGTGCAGGGAACCTGGATAATGGGATGCTAAAGCCAGTGATGAGAGGTGGGGCCAGGAGAGATAAGGAAGGGTTCATGAAGAGGGATGGCAGGAACAAGGGGGAGGAGGGATACTTTTTTTTTGTTAATCTATTTTTCCCCCTGTGCCGACTGGCTCCCATCCACTGGTCTCCCCAGCCCTGTGTCGCCCCAGCATCCTCTGGTACTTATCTGTCCAGCTCCTAGGGTTTACTCCTGCTGATAGGGTCAGCAGAGCCCCCTCAAACCCCACCAGGAATAGGATCCGGTTTGCTTGGACAAAACATGGATAGCCTGGTGCGGGGCCTGGAGGAGACCAATGTCATCCTACCAGTCAGCATTTTCCTGTTCCCCCCCCCTTGGCACAGAGGAAGTGATGTGCAATGACATTAATAGCCATGCTGTGCATGCTCCTGTACACAGCACACTGGGTGTCTTCCCTGCCTCTGACTCTCCCTTGTGTGCAATCTCAGCGTGCTTCCTTCAGTTACTGCTAGAGGGCCAGACTAATGCCAGTCACCGGTCCAACCCCTTCCCAGAGGAGGAGAGCTATCCCTGGATGCTCAATTCTCTTCCCCCCAGCCAACCCTCTGACTCCTGAGCATGCTTCCAAACTCTGGTCATCGGCACCCCAAGTGGAGGCATTACTGCTGCACTAGTGGGCCAGCATGGAGAAGTTTCAGTTGGTGTCTGAGGGAGGGGAAGGAGGGAGAGAGACAGATGGAGGAGGAAAGCTGATTCCAGAGGGAGGGGAGATGGTATGAGAAAGCAGATTGTCAGGCTGAGGAATGAGGGTGGGGAGGGAGATAGTGTGCCGGTCCCTGGAGCACAAGGAGTAGGAGGAGTAGGGGATAGGGAAGAGGAGCCAGGATGAGTAGGATGGGAGCAGCCCAAACCAGTATTTAGAGATGAGGGAAGAACAGTAGAACTAGTGACAAGTGGGAGGATGGATAGGGATGAGTAAAGGGAGCAATCATGGGTGAGAGAAGGTGAGTTCATAGCACAGCGGCAGAAGGTGCTACAGAGGGTGTCCAGTCTGGTCAGGATAGTGGATGGGGCAGTACCATAGACCATATCCACATAGTGAAAGACCAGGAGAACATTTTGGTGACTAGCACTCCGGGGACCAGTGGGGATAGGCATTCCTTGTTGTGGTGCAGGGCACCGAGTTTGGGATGGAGTATGGCATGGACGGCACTGATGTGAGCTGAGAAGTCTGCATGCTATCTAACCACACACCGAGGTGTATAAAGGCTGTAACAACCTGAAGTGGGGAGCCATTTAGTATGGAGAAAATGGGGAGGGAGGTGAGCAAGGTCAATTTCTGAAAGATACCAAGGGTCATAGATACAGTTTTTTTGTGTGTTTACCCATAGCAGATTGGCCTGGAACCAGTGCAGAACACTGTGAAAGTCATGCTGGAGCGAAGATTCCAAATAGGCAGTTGAGGGACCTAAGGTGTAGATGACTGTGTCATCTGCATACATGTGAATATGTGAGTTGAGACAGGCAGAGGGAAGGTCAATGAGGAAGACTGAGAAAAAGACTGACCACAAGATGGAGCTCTGTACAACTCCAGCCTGGATAGGGAGTGGAGGGTTAATGGTGCCTCCTACCTGTACTGACTGTGAACTGCTCATGAGATAAGAACAGAATCAGTCGACAGCAGAGGCTGAGAGGCCAGCAGTGCTCAGCTTATTCAGAGGAGAGAGTGAGACATCAAATCAAAAGCTTTGGCCAGATCGATGAAGATGTCCACAATAACGTGCCTCTGAGCCATCTCTGAGAGGATGGAATCAGTGACTTTATGTAGGGAGGTGTTGGTAGAGTGATTCTTCCTAAAACCCAACTGGGAGCGGGAGAGGAAGTTTGAGGAGTGAAGGAAATCAGCACGCCATGAGTAAGCAGTTTTCTCTTGCAGCTTCCCAAGACTAGGGAGGAGAGGGATAGAAAGAAAGTTGCCAGCAGTGGAGGAATCACCCCTTTTATGGAGGGGAAGAACCTTGGCAAACTTCCAAGACTGATTGACTTCAAAGGGTGAAGAAGAGATTTAGTAGGTGGGGAAGGGATGGGAGGAGAAGGGAGGGGTGATGGCTGGAGCTGAAAGATGGAGTAGTTTAGGGTCCAAGCCATCTGGGCTAGATTTGGAAGGGCTGAGTGAGGAAAGGCTGAGAAGAGTCTCCTTGGGAGTGACAAGTGGAAAGTCAAAACCCAGGGGGTAGTTCAATTGGGGAAGGGGAGGAAACAGGAAGTGAGGGGAGAGAATGGGTGCCACGATAATGAAATTGCGATGGTATGATAACCTTGAATAAATTATCGCGATAACCTTGTTATCGTGATAATTTCCCAACTTTTGCAACAAAGTTAGAAACATTATTTAAATTCACTTTTGTGCACATAATTTACATATTTTGCTTATTCCATTCTATGTTATGTATTTATCTGCATTATACAGAAGCCTGCGAGGTGAAATAATACAAGGAGAGTGTAACTTTTATAGTTAAATATTTTGTTTATTTAGTTAAAATTCTGCTATTTATAAAATTGCTTTTGCCTTTATGTAAAAACGTTCCGATGCTGTGCACAATCGCTTTACAAACACATACATGCGTTATACACTTTCACAAACTAAAAAAGTCATTGGAACATTAATTTTTAAAATGTGAAAGATCTCATTATAATTAGTGGTGACCCTATTTATCAACCTGAGTAGGAGTGTTTTCAAACACCATAATAACCCGAAATCTGGCTATTGCAGCATTCCAAACTACTTTCATTTTCCTGCACTTTTTCCGCTGACTGTAGCGTGAGGTGACCAAGTGGTATTTGGTCTTTTAAACAATATTGTACAAATTGCAGAGAAAGAGCACTGTTCAGTATAAAAAACATGTCAGCTTTGTTCTTTCAGCTTACTTTTTTTAGTTTCCTGGGAAAGAAGCCACCGAGTGTAGTGTAGTGTGAGGAGAGAGAGAGTGGCTCGGGAGCTTCAGAACACTCGACGCAAGCATTAGCAAGTGTTTCTATAGCTCTCCTCACTCTGCACTGTGCAGCTTCTTTCCCAGGAAGCTATAAAATGTAAGCTGAAAGAACAAAGCTGACATTTTTTATACTGAACTGTGCTCTTTTTCCACAACTTGTACAATATTGTTTAGAAGACTGAACACTGCTCAGTCACATTACTCAGCAGGGAAACTGCAGGAAACTGAAACTTAAGGAAAGTGATGCACTAGCAATTATAAAAGATAAAGAATAGGCAAGTGTATACTGATGGATTTACTTGTTTTTTTTCCGCACACCTTTGGCGTGTGATGACCACATAAATCTCTTGAACTTCACTGTCGAGGTTTATGGGTCATCATCATTACACCCACCCGGGCCCACGCACCTCCACACCACTCTCAACTTTACTGGTTCTCCATGGACTACAGTCTGGTCTCCCAGGCTAATGTGGCATTTCATGATGGCCATCTGTATTAAGTTTATGGCTGGCCTTCATCATTACACACACCTCAGGTGTGCAAAAAAAACAATAATTCACACTTGCCGATCCATTATTCTCTATTTAATGGCTTGTTTACAACAAGTTCACAGTAATCTCAGATACTGCTTGGTTGTCCTGTCCTCCTGCAGTAAGTCTTAATACAGGCACAGCCCTACTGAATGTAACTGTTCAGTGATGACATCATTTAAGAAGGAAATGGATTGCAGTGTACCATTTAGGCACTAGGTGGCTGTGTATGATCCCTTTCAATTTCATGAAAGGCTGTTCTGCTACCACCACACTGAGGCATTTTGCGACATCTGTACTGCTGTATTAGGGAAAGTGCAGTGCGGAGCCGGGGGCACCATGTATTCTGTTGCATGGGAGAGTATCATCTGAAAATGTATTTTCCCAGTATCAAACTGTGTATTGTATTTTGAACAGACAGACCACTGATGCCATGACTAATTTATGATGGGCTGTTGACTGTGGAGGGAGGCATGGGTGGACAGTGGACTTGGACAGTGTATTTGAGAGGCAAAAAACAAATATTGGATGAAGGACGAGTGTAAACATAAGACAGGTGGCCATCATAAAAAGAAAAATTCACTAGGCAGACTGTTGTCTGAGGAGAGAGAACCATGACATATCATATGATGTGTCGTTGGCATGGTCAGGGTCAGGGAGGATGGACAATGGGCACGACTCAAGTGCATTTTGGAGGTGAAAAACAGTACGAGAGGAAGGGAGGCCAGCCATAAGCTTAAGACAGGTGGCCATCATAAAAAGACAAATAAGCCTTGTAGAAGGTTTTCTATGGAGAACCATGGCAACTATATGATGGTGTGTGTGCGTGTGTGTGTGTGTGTGTGTGTGTGGACAGAGAGGACAAGTGACTTGACAGTGGAATTGAGAGAGCTGAAAAACACAGTATTGGAGACAGGTGGCCAATGGCCATCATGAAATGCTAAATCACAGTGTAGACCTGTCTGTGGAGTGAATCTTGACAGATCAAATGATAGGGCGTTGGTGGTCAGGGCGGAGAGACAGTGAATTTTGTAGGTGAAAATCACACCATACAGAATGGCCAGCCATAAGCTTAAGACAGGTGGCCATCATAGAAAGCCAAATTAGCAGCAGAAAGTTGTCTATGGGAAATCATGACAAATATATGATGTGGTGTGGGTGGGCTGTGGGCAGGGAGGACAATCAAACTGACATGCAATTGAGAGCGGAAATATACAATATTGGATGAAGGACAGTCATAAAGGTAAGATAGGTGGCCATGAAAAGCCAATTTCGCCTTTCAAACCATTGTTTCTGGGGATTTTCCAAGCCATCAAATGTGTGGACGATGGCGTGGATGTGCCTAAAACGTCAGCACGCAGTTTAAGGAATAAAGATCTTTTCCATGTGTATCACTTCATCAGTGGTAAAGTTCACACGGTATGACCTGTCGACTGATAGATACCCCAAAATTATGCTGATCCTCTAATATACAACTGAATGAACCAGTTCCCCCCCCCCCCGGGGTCCCCAACAGATTTCACAAAACGTCCATGTGTGAGACTGGGAGTGGAAGATTACCAGGCTATGATGACTAAGTAAGTAAAATAGTAAGTTATGGCTAGGGCATCAGTGGCTAATTATAATTTGTTCCCTTCTAAACCTGCAAAGGTTGAACACATATGACTACAGATAAACTCACATTTATGTCATCTTACGTTGTACCATTTTTTTACGGAACTGGTAATGGTATCATTAAAGTGAAACTGGCTACTAAGTAACTAACTCGTCTGTGTGCCTTTGTTGCTATAGTCCTCCTGATGCCCCCTACTACTTTACCTGATAGTAAGTTTTAAACAGTACAGTCACAGACTCACAGTAAGCTGGAGGTTTACACAGAATTTGTATGCTAGTAGCCATGGCACACATGACTTGAAGCAAGGTGTTTAAATCGAATGTAATATGTACAAACTCTAAGAACTGAATGGCAAAATCAATGTCCACTCCAAAAGGAAGGACAATTAAGAATTGAAACATTGAACAATAAGAATAAGAGTTATTACATCATGTAAACAATGCAAGGCTGAACTGACTTGAGTTGACTACATTAATTTACAAATACAGGCATTTTACAGAAGTTACTCAATACAACCTAAAGTTACTCAACTCAACATAAATAGACAGCCTCTGAACAGCATGTTAAAGGGACACATTCACATGGCACTGGCAGACACAGTTAGAAAGCCCATGAAAAGCTTATTTAATTGAGGTATTGTGTGTATACTCAACCTGTGCTGCATGAAGTTCAGAGATATAGATGACAGAGTCTGTGCAATATAAATACTACATTAGAGACATTCTTAGAACCTTGTGATGTCAGTAATGATCAAGTAGTGCCTAAGTACGTTGAGTTAAGCACTACTTGATCGTCTTTGACATCACAGATTCTAAGAATGGCTTCCAATGTAGTATTTATGTTGCACAAACTCCGTCATCTATATCTCTGAACTCATGCAGCACAGGTTGAGTACATACATGATACCTCAATTAAATAAGCTTTTCATGGGCTTTCTAACTGTGTCTGCCAGTGCCACTGTACATGAATGTGTCCCTTTAAACTGGATCAGGGATAGTGATACAGATGTAACAACAGCATATAATGAAAGACAGTGTTTCTTACCTAGTTTCCTTATAGCAGCACACATTTACATTGGAGCCTAATATCAATTGAATCATTGCTGTATTCCTTCCAGAATTACCACTGATATGGTGCCACTTACTGAAGGGACTTGAATTAAGCTTATCAGATGAGTTTTGAATCGATTCAAGACAACAGGAAGAATAAAGAGTTAAATAAAGAGTTCAAAGAAGTCATGGCTGGGGTAGAGAGGACTACACACACAAAACACGAATGAAAGGAATAATCAGTGTCAGACTATCTTGGAGTCACATCTACTCATCTGATCTGAGTGGCTGACACTCTATAATCAGTTCGAAATAGAGACATTAAGAAATAGTTTCATCTTCCTTCCAGCAAAGAGATGGATGTACCAGCTCACTGTGAACAAGTAGTCTTCTTTGTGTTTTGTGACTATAGTTAGTGAACGTATACTGCTGCTAGTATCTTAGTAGTAAAAATAATGAGAAGACTCTAGCATCAATACCTATCATTCATGTTGAATGTGAAATGGATTTTAGTGTTACAACTTGTAGTCAATGCAGAAGTATTTCAAAATGCAGTAAAGGTGTTATTTCTATCAAGTGTTGTGTAATGTGTTTGTTATTAACTTAAGACTGCAATGATCTGTGTGCAGTTAATGTAAGTATGAGTGAAGCCCTCCTTCTCCTCCTCAAGTTATTCTTCTTGATAGTCATCTTGTATCATGTAATCTGAAAGTGAGTGAAGATGCCTCCATCTACACCCTTTGTCCCCCTCCACTGGTGGTATTCTCTTTGAAGGTGGTGCATGAAGTGCCTTGGCATCTTAAAAAAAAAAATCACTGTCAATTTTAGTTCAGAAACACAAGCATGTTTACATGCTCTGGTGTTAGTCTAGACCTCATTGGCATTAGGACCAGACCACTAGCTCTAAATACCCTTTCTGATGGCACACTTGCTGCTAGAATGCATAACATTTTGCGAGCAACATTTGCTAAAAATGCTAGTTCTGCTTCATGGCCTTTCCACCACAGAAGAGGATCCAAATCTGTATTCAGATATGGCAGGGACATGTAATGAGTTATCTCATTTCTCACTTTACTCTCTAGTGGAATTTCTTCTTCTCTTGGTCCTTCAACCTGAATTCTTCTTATTTCAGTGATGCGTTTTAATAACCCGGAAATCCTAGGGCATGAAGAACTTTCTGACAATCTGTGCTGTGCTGATGAATGATACACATTGTTTGTGATACCACCAGAGAAGGGGGACAAAGAGTCTTCAGTCACACGTTCATTGTCATTTGATATATGGTCATCATCGTCATCATCCATGGAAGCAGACGTTGCAGGCAACGTAGCAGCAGCAGTATTTGGTAGTGTTGTACCTCTACATTCAGGCAGCAGCAGACTGTGTTTGTGTTGGTTCTGGTGCAATACCAAGGCTGACGGCTTCTTGTACTACCATGGATATAACCGAATTGGCATCCTCTGCAAAATTAGCTTTGACTCGTGGATAAGTAAAACATGCAATTTCGAGTGTGCGTTCAATTTGATCAAATTCCTCATACCTTGTGAATAGGTCATCATATATAGCTTCTCTCACTTGCTTTCCCAGTGGTCCATCTGTTGCCTTTGGGCTTAGGACTTCTGATTTTAGGTAATGCAGAAACGGTTTCAGTGCCGACATTGTTACATATTGCTCTGCTGCTAAAGAGTCAGTGAACGTATTCAAAGTGCTCAATATTTGATTGATGTCCTCAAGCAGCCAACTCAACCTAAATGCCAAGAAAACAGTCTCTATGACTTTCGGCACTAGACAGAGGCTATCCAGACTTACATCCCCTCTAATCTTCTGTACCCTGAATAATACTGTCCTTGAAGATGTGCCATCCTTTAGGTACCTGGGGGTCTGGCTTGATCGCCACCTCACCTTTTCCACACACGTGGACACCATCCTGTCAAAACTGCACCCTAAGCTTGGCGCCCTCTATAGAAACCGCACTAGCCTCCTGCTTCCTGTGAGATGTGAAACAGTCCTGAAAATTATTCAACCTTCCTTCGACTACTGTGATGTTGTCTACAGCTCTGACCCCAAGTCCACCCTATCCAGTCTGGACCCCCTCTTCAATGCTTTCTGCCGCTTCACCCTTGATGCCCTCCCCATATCCACCACTGCGAGCTCTTCCATTTGCTGGCCCTTCCATCCCTGAACAACCGGTGCCTACTTCACAGTGCTAAATTTGTTTCTAATTTCTGGCTCAGTTCCCTTCCGGCCTGCCTCATCTCCTCCCTATCTTACCCGCCAACCCCAGCCCTCCGGTCTACTGACTCCAGGCTGTTAGTAATCCCTCACCGAAGGACCTCTGCAGGCCAATCAGCTTTCTCTTACCTCCTCCCTAAGCTCTGGAATGATCTGCCGGCCCAAATCCGTCATTCCTCCTCCAAACAGTCTCTATCCTCTGCCCTCACTAACTTCTACGTGCCCAATTGTACATGCCCCTGACCTCCCCCCCTTGCCTGATTCTCTCTCCCCCCTTGATCTCCCTCCTCACCTTATGCAGCTTGACCAGCAGCTTGGCCTTTGCCCAAATGACTGGCTTATAAATTGCCCTAAACAACCCATTCACTAACCCACTCATGGCACTTCTGCTATCCCCCTTCCTATTACCCCAACAATGTCTTCCCTAAGTCAACCCTCTCATCTTTTCCTGTTTATACTACCCAGACCTGTCACCTCTCCCTGGCCCCAAGCTGAGGCTTCCAGTTCTACCAGCCAACTTGGTGCATTATACTTCAAACTAATCTCTAGATAGTAGGCACTTATGTAAGTATGAATAGTTCTAGATGTGTAATCAAGTATGTTATGTCACCATTTTTGTGGCACATGTATGTAGTGTCTCCTCATGTGGCAAGTTTGTAAAGCCACCCTTAACTATGTAACAATCGTTCGAATTACTTGACTCCAGTGTTCAACTTATTGATTGTTTTATGTATACCCTCCTCCCTTGTACCCCCTCTGGTTGCACCACGAGATGAGCATCTTGTTGCTCAGTGTGCCTCTCCTGGTGAAACATTTTCAATAAATAAATAAATACATCTGAGTCCTTTGGTATCAAATGCTATGTATTTTGGTCTGAAACCAGCACTGCATACACAGCCTGCTGCTGCTGCTCTATAAACCTGGCCACCATGGCATATGTGGAACCCTATCTTATAACTATAGCATGAACAAGAGAATGTTGTGGCACATTTAGTTCTGCTTTTTTCTTTGACTCTCTCTTTTTCTTCTAGCTGTGAGTGAACCCTTGCACCAGATACCGACATGCTCTAAGTGCACTCTCAGCTTTATTGATCTTTAATGCTTTTCCAATTGCCAAATTGAGATTGTGGCCAAAGCAATGCAACCAGTTGACTTTCATCACATCTCTGAATGCCTTTTTAACATTGCTTCCATTGTCTGTAGTAATCGCACATATTTTCAATCTTTAGTGCCCATTCCTCAAGAAGCTCCTGAAAGGATTCCACAATATTCTCTGCTGTATGGTCATCTGGAAGAAATGCAGTCTCTAGGCAGTTTGTCTTTAGCTCCCATTCGTTTGTTACATAATGTACTGTTAGACTCATGTAAGGCTCACCACTTCCTCCACTGCTTGTCCACAAATCAGTTGTAGCAGCAAACCACCGTGCACCAGCCAATGAAGCCTCCACCTGTTTTCTCACCAAATTGTACATTCTGGGGATCTCTTTAGAGGAGAAATATGACCTACCAGGGATTGAATATCTGGGATTTATTTTCTCTACTAGATTACAGAAGCTTGGCCTATCTACAATTTGGAATAGTTGCATGTCCTTTGCAATAAAATATGCTACAGCTGAGTTTAAGTCCTGTGCCTGCTGTGAAGCTGGTTCAAATTTTCTTCCCCTTTCTAATGTCATCAAAATTGATGGCTGCACACTACATTTTTTCTTTCTTGATCTGATGAGCTCAGTAGCAATAAGGATGATACCTTGCCTTTACTGCCTTTCTGAGACTGACTCTGAGTCTGACTCTGAAATGAAGTAATTACAGTTAAATTTTACATTTGCCTATAACAACATGAATCTAAATTAATAAATTACAATACCCACATTGCAAAAAATGAACACACATCCATTTTATTCTTCATACTTTTTTCTTTTTAATTAAGGAATTATTCTTGTGTACTTTCATGTTTCATCATTGCTTTTTTGTGCCCCAGTCCCTACGTGGTGAGTGAGTGACTTACGTTATGTTGATTCAGATAGTACACCACACCACACACTAGTACTGTTTGACTTAAAGAGCAGGTGTTTAGTTATTTAATCTCTGTCTCTCTTAACAGGCTGGATAGCTTTCCCCTTGGTTTATAGGCCCTTCAGAGTGCCATCATTTTTACATCAGTAAATTTTCCAACAAAATGCTTGTAAAATTCAAAATCTGGACCTGCAACTAAAATGCTGATACTTCCTAAGTTGGAACCATTATGGCTGGCACATTTATGATGTCTGTCCTAGAATAGCGTTGATGCGCACTTCATAGGCTCTAATGGGGCCAGTATTTCACGTGTTATTTTAACTACTAAATGCCAGGTTTAGAGAAAGAAGGCCACCCGCCAAGAAGCTCCTTCTTAGTTGCGGTGGCCTTCTTTCTCAAACCCCATTTAAAATCATTAAAAACACGAAATACTGGGCCCCATTAGAGCTTGCGGAGTCCCCCATGCTGTTCTAGGACTAACATCATAAAACATGCCAGCGTGGGGGCATGCCTCCAGTTTAGTAAGTATCAGCGTTTTGGCTGCAGGTCCAGATTTTGGATGTTAAGAGTGTTTTGTCGGAAAATTTACTGATGTAAAAATCATGGCTCCCTGAAGGACCTTCAAACTGAGGGGTAAACTATCCAGCCTGTTAACAGGGAGAGAGATTAAATAACTAAACACCTGCTCTTTAACATGCGGGAGGTTCTAGTGAGCAAATGCAAACCAAGCAGCACTGCCCACCCAGTCATTTTTACATGTATCCAGGCCAGGAGGAGTAACACCCCAAAGGCTGCCATTTGTGGACTCATGCACTATTAGAAATATGACACAGTGGCATGGGAATGATAGGCCTGACCATGCAGCAAGAATGCCACTAGCAGCTGAAAGTTAAAAGCAGTATTGGATGAAGGCCAGCCATAAACTTAAGACAGGTGGCCATCATGAAATGGCAGATTAGCCTGGGGGATCAAACCATAGTCTATGGAGAACCAGTACAAGTTGAGGCTGGTGTGGATGTGGGCCCGGGTTGGCGGGTCAGGCAGAGAAAATGTTGGGACTTGGGAGTGGGACTGGAGCTGAAACACAGTATTGGATGAAGGCCAGCCATAAACTTAAGACAGGTGGCTATCATGAAATGCCAGATTAGCCTGGGGGACTGAACCGTAGTCCGTGGAGAACCAGTACAAGTTGAGGTTGGTGTGGAGGAGTGTGGGTGTTGGCCCGGGTGGGTGGGTCAGGCACAGAGACACAGACCATGTTGGGACTGGAGCTGAAACACATTATTGGATGAAGACCAGCCATACGTTTAAGACAGGTGGCCATCATGAAATGCCAGATTAGCCTGGGGGACCGAACCGTAGTCCGTGGAGAACCAGCACAAGTTGAGGGTGGTGTGGAGGTATGTGGGTGTGGGCCCAGGTGGGCAAGTCTGGCAGAGAGCCAGAGACCATGTTGGGACTGGAGCTGAAGCACAGTATTGGATGAAGGCCAGCCATAAACTGAAGACAAGTGGCTATGGCCATTGGCAGTGGTCATTATGAAATTCCATGCCAAATTAGACTGGGTGGACCATAGTGCATGTAGAACCATGACAAATAGAAGGTGTCGTGGGCACGCAGGACAGCCACAGTGCCACTGGGAGACAAAACATCAATTCGGATAAAGGCTAGCCATGGCCTGACTCACATGGCATCCATCCAGTTTGAAAGTAACACCTGAACAGAGAGTAGCACTGTAGTCCAGAAGTGTGGAGCACAGAAGGTGAAAGGATTTTTCCAGTAACAGTTTGCATAATTCTGGAAATGGCTAGCAGAACCAAAATGGATATGACCCCGACTAACACAGATCCACAGAGGCTTCCAACAACTAGGTATGACCATTTCCTGGCACCAGCATCATCTGCACTTAGCTCGTACGAGGTTCGTCAGAGCCTCCTCCTGACTCACTCGCATACAAGCTAGCACAAATGCTGCTGGTAGTGCTTGTGCTAGGTAACAGTCATACCTAGCTGTTGGAAGCCTTGAAATGTGGATCTGTGTTGGTCCGGGTCATATCCATTTTGGTGCTGCATGCTAGCCAGTTCCAGAATTCTGCAAACTGTGTTACTGGAAAAAAATTCTTTCACCTTCTGTGCTCCACACTTCTGTACTGGAGGAGTGCTACTCTATTCATGTGTTTTGGACATTTTAAGCCGAGCGCTGTGTGCCAATGCTCAGCTCATTCACATTATGCCTGGTCCGGGGAGTGCTGACTGAGCCTAGTGAGATGTTTCTGTTTCTTTGACTGACATTATGCTATTTACTTTCTTCACTGATATAACAGTTTTTCAGTTAATGCTGCTAACATGGTGGTTTGCTGCTAGAACAGAATTGTTGACTGTATGTTTGAGGGAGTATATTTGTAAATTATTTGCCGCTAAGTAGTGAACAGAACATACCAAAAAAAAGGCCCCACAAGTACACAGTGAAACTGGACCATGGAGGAGAGGCAGGCTGAGGCAGGCTACCCAATTACACAGAAGAGCTTCCTGAAGCATGCAAACTAGACTGAAAATATGTATGCACTGTAGTGGTGCCAAATCTTGTATGGACTTGGGTGCCATGTCCACCGCTACTGCTACTGCTGCTGCTGAGCCTGTAAAGTCATATGAGGGTGGGCATCATCTGGCTTACTGCATAACCATTCCCTCCATCGTGACCTCCACGGTCAACCTCTAGTGTGCAATGTGTCATCATGCCATACGTCCTATTTTTCTTTTTCTCTATACAAAAACCAGCATTAAATGCCCTAAGAACACCAGCCAGCAGTGCGTGCAGCTGTGCACATTCTTTAAATTACTCATCATGCATGATTAATCCCCCGTGCTATGACGTCATGCAAGGGAGAGCGTGGGGGCTATTGCCATTGAAGTGAATGTGGCTAGAATTTGTGTGCTATGTACATAAAATGGCCAGCCCAAAATTAATGAAGGGGATCGCTCGAATAACAAGGGCCTACTTAGTCAAGCGGTGCTCTTTCGGTGCTCTTTATGAATCTCAGTTTCAGACTATCTATTACATGTTGTTCCGTAGAACACTGAGCAAGCCACATTCACTTCAATGAGAATATGCCCCCGTGGTTTCCATTGCATGATGTCATAGCGCGGGGGCATATTCAATACTTGCATGACAAAGTAAATGAATGTACTAGGCTGGTGTTTTGGGGTAGAAAATATACCATATCAGATATTCCAATGGCTAATTATTCAGGGACTTCAATATTGGCCATTAGAAACACAGTGTCTCACTCTGAGATTCCCCCCAATAAAACACACAGTGACACACACTGCATATTAGACACTATGTGATACCATACCAGGACATTTTATTTATTGATTTTGCCACATTCTTTCTATAGGAATCAACTTAACAGACTGATACACAAAGGTTGCGTTCTTGAGGAAGGTATCCCCAGTCCGACCCATTTGTAATGTGTAATGAAATGTCTGTATGTAGAAATTTCAGATTGCATATTTGATAAAAAAAGAAACACCATCCAGCATCAGCAGTGAGTACATTTCTTTACTTTGTCATGCAATTTAATATGTCCTCATGCTGTGAGATCCTGCAACAAGAGAGAACACGGGGGCTATTCTAATTGAAGTGAATGTTGTTCCAGTTTGACATAAATTTAGTGGGTCGCACTTCGCTCCACTAAAAAGGGCCTAGTTAGTAGAGCCATGCAGTGTCCTTCATGAATATTAGACTGGCTGTCCATATGGTGGTGTAACTGTAACAGAAAACATCACCAATCAAGCCATCTTCACCTCAATGAGAATATGCCCCTGCGGTTTCACTTGCAGGACGTCATAGCACAGGGCGTATTCAATTGAATGAGAAAGTAAATGAATGTGCTCACTGCTGGCTGTTGCTTTTGTGGTGCAAAATGAAATAGGTTCTAAAATGAAAAAATGCAGGCACTGCAATTACAGTTACAAATGGTACGGATAGGATGACTTTAGCAACATTGTTTGGTAATCAACGGAGTAGGTAAGAAGTTGATTCTTAATAGAAAAAAATGTGATCGTGTGAAAAAAGCACTTTAAAGAAAACCTTAGAATGATTGTAAGGTAAATAATAGAGCATTACATATAAATATCGATTCAACACACTACACTATTGCATCTTTTCTTACCATCCTATTTTTCAAGCTGGCCTCAGAATGTAAAGTGGGATGATGATCCCTGAGGTGAGTAAACATATTGGATGTATTACCACCCTTTGCAGAAATGTGGACTCGGCAAGTTCTACAAATTGGTCTCCCATCTTCCTGGACTATTCCGTGCTTTTTGGCATACCCAAAATACACCCACACAGATGATTTTACCTTCTTCACAGGCATAGTAAAGTGGTCATGTCACTCCGGCTATCATTTTGATAATGTGATGTGCCACTGCATACAGCAACTGAACCCTCTTTAGAAATTGCGCACAGCAATGTATCTTTAGCTTGTTGTTGTTGGCTGTGATGTTTTCTTTTTAAATTTGGAGGAGTACTACACATGGTATCTGAATGAGGAAGAGGTTGACTGTGGAGGCACTCATCAGGAGGTGTTATTTCTGTTGATTTGTCTGCTTCCATCACTTCTTTCAAATACAATACTTCTTCATTATCTTTTCCTTGTAATGCATCTTTTTCTTCAACGCCGGATGCTGCCATTTTTTTACCTTATTCAGAGAGGCTGGCAGACAAGATCATTGAGGATCAGTATGGAGTAGGACTGCTGCCAATTAAATGGGTCTAACTCGAGATATAACTATGAAACAGACTTCAATCGCACTGTGATTAAGATGTCACGCAGTGCATGGATCAGGAGGACCGAGTTGAAATTTTAGAATGGAGGAGGAGGAGAGGAGGACTAACTCTCAATAAGTATGTTATGTTTAAGACGAAGCACATCAGTTGTACACTACTGTAAAGAAGAGATGCACTTAACATTAAAGTGTGATTAGTAGTTTCCTTGAATTAATTCTGCAACTACGTCAGTCGTCACCTAGCCTATCAAAGTAAGACGGGTAATAAGAAAAGAACTGAGAAAGCAACAGCAAAGAGACAGATTGCAAATCTGTTGCTACAACTCTGAGTTGTGTTGTATATAACAAGAATAGTTTTGGTAGATGTAGATTAAGAAAGTTTAAACCTGTAGAAACTGCAGTTCTACTTGTACTTTACACAGGGTGACTTGCCTTCAGCTGCAATTATACAAACTAGTATTATCAAGCCACAGTACACCGTTCAGTCAGTGTGCTGTGCTGCACCCGCTGCTATAAGCTTGAGAAATTTAAAACAAACTCACTTGCTACTACTAAATGAAACACATCCACTTAAAATGCAATTAGTATCCTGTCCTAATCCTAATTAAAATGTTCCATAAAATCTCAAAAGCATTCACATTCACAAGCAATACC
Organism: Neoceratodus forsteri; assembly: GCA_016271365.2. NCBI lineage: Eukaryota > Metazoa > Chordata > Ceratodontiformes > Ceratodontidae > Neoceratodus > Neoceratodus forsteri. The sequence goes on from CM028129.1 coordinate 129,730,917, forward strand.
GTAAGTACAGGAATGTTATTCAGGAATGTCAATGTGTCACTGAAGTCTCAGGCAGTCACTGTATTTCAGATTTTTGAACATGTATATCAGTAAACAAACATTATCTGTCATCCTGCAACAATTAACATGTGAAGAAAAATGCCTGAATATAGATTCTTTTATTCTTTAATCAGTCACTTAGCTGAAGGCTGCATCAAGTTCTTCAGAATGGCGTCTCCCAGGGTAACATATCTGGATCTTCAGTCACTGGTTGATTCTGTTGAGACTGTGGAAGGAAGGGGCTCCCTTCACAGTGTCTCTCTCCTGGTTAAAAAAAATGCAGCAGACTTTTTGGAGCCCTGGTCCCTTATTAATTTATTAGTAAATAAAATCAAGCATATTACACCACTGTTATGCCATAGATATGGCATCGCCCTGTTATTAACTAGTATGTGCTTTGCAGACACTGCAGACACTGTACCACTCATGATGATCTAGCCATGTGCCTCTGTGGGAGCCTGTTTGCGGATGATGTAAAAATCTGCAATAGAGTGGACATACAGGATGGAGCTGGGGGGATGCAGAGGGACCTAGGGAAACTAGAGGAGTAGGACAGGAAGTGAAAATTATCGCTCATCAACATGGCGAAATGCAAAGTTATGCACCTGGGCAGAAAGAATGGGAGAACGGACTACAGACTGGGGGCAAGCCGATAGCGGTTACCATGGAGGAGAGGGACCTGGGCATCATCATCTCTCAGGACTTGAAGGTAGCTGGGCAGTGCAGCAGGGCAGTGGCAAAAGCCAGCAGAGTGTTAGGTTGTACTGGGGGATCACCCACAGGAAGAAAGAGGTCCTGATTCCCCTGTACACCCAGCTGGTCAGGCCTCCTCTGGAATATAGGGTCCAGTTCTGGAGGCCTTACCAAAAGAAAAAAGGATGTGGAGAGGGTGGAGCGGGTACAAAGGAGGGCACCAAGATGGTGAAGTGGCTCAGTCACCAGCCGTATGAGGAGAGGCTGGGAGCCCTTGACATATACCCTCTGGAGCTGCGGAGAGAGAGAGAGAGAGAGAGAGGGGACATGATAGAGACCTTCAAGTACCTAAAAGGGATCAACAAAGTGCCTACTGAGAACCCATTCCAATTGAAGGGGCGTCCCAGAAAAAGTGGTCATAATCTCCAACTCGAAGGGGGATAGGTTTAAAGGCAACATTAGGAAGAACCAGGGGTTCAGTTAATTTATTTTTACTGGAAGTCTAAAACTTCCAGGAGTCAAAATCTGGAAGTCATTCAAATTTATTGGAAGTCAAAATACTTTCAGGATCCCACTTTTGGACGTCAATATTCTAGGAAGGACAGATTTATGGATGTTAATTTAATACATTAGTGGTAATATACAATTTCTTTCAGAACAATCCATCATTTCTAACTTCTATGCCTGCAGTTTTGGAAGTCATCTGATTTTTGGTATTACGTCTGGAAGTCAATGTCTTACTCCCTCTTTATTTTGGAAGTTTTCGCCTTATTTTTGGAAGTCAAATACTCCCAAAATAGAGTTAACTGATGCCCTGGAAAGAACTTCTTTACTGAGAGAGTGGTGGACACTGGGAATGGGCTGCCTATGGAAGTGGTGGGCGAGAATTTAGTGGGGGGGTTCAAGGGGGTTTGAGACAGACATAGAGGGCTGTTGAAAGGAGGGGGGAATCTGGGGCAGGCCTAGGGAATGCTAGGTAAATGGGCAGACTTGGCGGGCCTGGAGGTCCTTTTCTGTTGTCACTTTCCTTTATTCCTTCCTATGTTCCTAGGTTTCTGAATGCTGCAACTTAAGCCTCATAATTAGAAAATGCATGTGCTAGAATATGGAAAATGCTGGCAGGAAGAATTCATATGCCCTCTAATGCCAATACCATTGTGATCAGGCAGGCCATACAACATTATAGTGTAAAAGGGAGTATGACTATAGAACAACAATAACTAACCTAGTGGTACTGGTATGGTCAGTCACTGTTCCTTCACTACCACAAGAAGCAAGACAAACTTTCACGTGCAAAAGTCACAGTAATCCAGTTCTGAACATATTTTAGGTTTCAGTATCCACCCTCTACATTGAAAGGGATGGGCTCATAATTGGGCTACCTGGATCTGAGCCACAGTTTTCCATTTCACGTACAGTACATCTCTAGTAGCACTTCATTCTGCTGTCCGTCCCACCATGATCCATCCATCGGTCCCGACATTACCACGTTTTGTGAAATCATTATGCAGATAGTGTGGTCAGGCTGGTGGAGCTGGTTAGTTTTTTTTGTTTTTTTTACATTTATTGTACTTTTTGGCCCTTCCTCCACTGTTTGTCGTGACTCCGCCCTGGTCATGGTACCACTGAGACTCCACCCCTTATGAGCTCCTTGTTCCCCCGGTCACTTCCGCGCCTTCCCCTGGAGGCGGTGGGCATGGCACCGCAGTAAGCATCGGTGCCGTTGATCCATATCTGGTTGGGGGAGCCCTCGGCCAGGCAGCTAATTGAGTCTCGGTGGCAGGGCGTCATGGAGATGATCGGCCGAGAGGGATTTTTATCCCTATAGGCTGGGGCGGGGACATGCAATTATGCCAGTGTCTGTCCTGCCCCAGTGCCCCTTGACTGTGCTTCGGTGCTTTGGGCGATGTGCCTAGCTTCTGCTAGGCGCCACCCTCGCACCGACTGCAGGAACCCTCCAGAGAAGGAGAGCAGTCCTTAGGACGCTCAATCCTTCTCCTCCCGGCTGGCCCTCCGATGACCTGGGCTTGTTCCCGAACCCGGTTCGCCGATGTCGCAAGCGGAACTCTAACTGCTGTACCGGCGGGCTGGCTCAGAGCTGTTTAGTTATGCTGCAGTAGCCAATGGCCATGATGATTTGTTCTAGTTCCAAATGGTCTAGTAAAATCTTTGAAAAACAGCCCTGACACTGACCGACGCATTCACATCTATGCAGTAGTGCACACCACCCCCCACACTATCCATATAATGTCTTTACAAAACATGCAGGTAGAGTCAGGGTGGATGGATTGGATGATGATCATCAGGCAGACGGGAGCACACACAGGAATGAAGTTATAGCTTGAGCATCCAACCGTTACCCAACCGCTCCACTTCTTCTGTGAGGAAGGAGGAGTTGCTGACCCGTGGTATGGCAGAGGCTGAGAGCATGACAACACTGCACATCATGCCACACACACTGCGGTCCAGGGTGGAAGGTCAAGCGTGACAGACTTAGGTGACTTAAGTGAAGCCTGCCCTTGACATCAAGTGGCACATCACGCTCAACAGAAAAATGACCCTGCTCCGTCCAGATGACCATCACTACTCACTGTCTGGTACACAGAGGAGATGAGGGACCCATCTGGTGAAGGGTTATGCCGGATTACCCTGGGGGTGGCTATGTGAGGTGTGAGGCTCGGGACAGGGGGGTTGGAGCGGAGGGAGCCTTGGCAGTATGAATGAGTGGCAGGATGTGGTAACGTGTAGGAGGGTTAAAAAAATAAATAATAAAAAAAGCTCAAAAGACATAACATTTACCAATAAGGTTGACCCAGAGGTCAGGACAGGAGGAACCTCGTCTCGCTGCTCTTGCATATACAGACTCATGGCCTTACACCTGAAAATAAACAGTTTACCCTATATTAAACATTTAACAAGTTAAACACACAAGAACAACTCTGCAGTCAGCGACCACCACCAGCAGTAGCACAAGCAATGCATTAACAACCTTACCCCCTGTCTAACAAGTCTTGGTTACAATTACAATTACAAATGGCGTGGCTGGCTTACCTAACTTGATAACCACAGGCTGCCACATACATCCATCCACCTTAGGTTTACACAGTTTTACAAGCCCTTAACATTACCTGGTGAGTCAAGCAGTGACTTGACTTGAGCACTAATAATATGCTCACACAGACACTACACTTACCATTACCAACAGGGTCAAGGTCAGGAATTTCTCACACTCGCATATACAGCTCACAGCCTGTAGAGAAACAATTTATACCATATATTAACATTCAACAAGTTAGCAACACATAATTATGCAAATGTAAAATAAACCGTGCCACACCAGTGCAGTGACCACCAGCTGCAGCATTTTATCCCTCCCTCCCCCCTCGCTCCACCTCCATTGACCCAAATCCCATCACCCAGTGACTGACCAGCATAATAGCTATTTGTAGGTAAGCATTTGCAAACAGTAATGTAAGTGAATAATAATGAGATAACCAGCAGCTGTACAGTACACCAGAATCCTCACGTTGGCTGTGGCATGCTTTACACTTGTTCCTTACCTTTTGCTTCCATGGGGGTCTTGGGGCTTAAAATAATACTGACAGCAAAACAACACCTGGACAGGCCATTACTGTCACTACTGTCACTGTTATTTTAAGCAATAAAATAAGAATAGTAATCACCAGCTACTGTTACTGTATTAATACCAGTGGTGCTTGCAATGACATTAAATGGTTAGAATACCCATCAAAACTCGATCGGGACGAGCGCTGCACTTCCATGGCAGTGATTTAAAATATGAACTTTATTCAAAACATGATCCTCCTTTCCTTGCAGCAACGAACTCCCGCCACAACACAGAACTGACCATTGAGCAACAGCTTACTCTGGTTCAAGGTCAGTTGGTATTCATCTGTATCCTCCTCCCCCAGGTCATGCCTGAAAATAGGCAGGATTTGTCTACTGCGCTTACTCAGTCAACAAATACTAAATAAATAAGTAAGGTATGTGGGATGGGAGCGGGCTGCAGCATTTCATTTTCAGGTCACCTTTAATTAATATTTGGGCTGGCCTGACCTGCCACACCAAGACCTGGAGGACCACCTTCCCTTAGCTTTTAAAGTACCAGTCTGGTGCACGACTTCAAGTTACCAACACCAGTACTCAACTAAGTCAGTGGAAGACCTCACTCTCTCCAGGTCCTAATCATATCAGGCTGCTCATGCTCAGGCAGCATCTCTCATGGGGGACTCGGAGTGACCCCGTCCCTCACCTTCCCTAGTCCGACCCTCACCCTTTAAAACATCACTCATGGCTGGGACACATTTTGCTGTGATTTCTTGAATGACCCTCACCTCCACCTCCACCACCCTTTACCTTATTCAGACACTGAGTGTCAGTGCATAGAAGCACTGGTCAGCACAGCAATAGCAATTACTTGAGCAGGAACTTGTGAGGGATCATCAGGCTAGCAGAAATATCAGTTATGTGACTGTTGCTTAACCTTGCCCTCCCCCACACATGCTGCAGAATCAAGGTTAGCCCACCCACATCAGTAACTTTACTGTGCCTCTGGGTCGCTGTAGAAAACTAGCCCCCCCAAGGCCAGAAATCAGGAGGAGGGTCATCACATTTACCTTGGACGCAGGGTGCATAGCAAAGTCACATTTACCTTGGGCCAAATAATGTCGAAGTCACCCATGAGGGAAAATCATGCCAGATTAAGCTGATTGGGTTCTTTAATTGAGTGACTCAGGTGATCGACCAGGGAGGGGCAGTGTACATGGCCTATCCACTTCAGTAAGGCCTTATACACCATCCTCTACAGAAGGCTGGCAAGCAAGCTGGAAAGTCTAGGGGTGGGTGGGAAAATAACAAGGAGGGTGGAGGCCTGGCTGGCTGGAAGAACCCAGAGGGTGGTGCTAAATGGGGTCTACTCCAGGATGGGGGCTGAAGAGTGGAGTGCTCAAGGGGTCAGCTTTGGGACAGCTCCTTTTTAATATTTATATCAGCGAGATAGCAGAGGGTGTGCCTATTTGCTGATGATAAAAAGATCTGCAATAGGGTGGACACCCCAGGGGGACTGAAAGACATAAGACAGGACCTGAAGACACTTGAGGAGTGGTCAGAGACATGGCAGCTGAGATTTAATGCCATAAAGTGTGCTGTGATGCACGTGGGGAGTAGAAACACATGAGCAGGATACACACTGGGAGGGGAGGCAATCAAAGTTGCAGAACAGGAGAGGGATCTGGGGAGGTAATAATGACCCTCTACAAAGCCATGGTGAGGCCTCACCTAGAGTACGGGGTTCAGTTCTGGAGACCACACCTCCACAAGGATATAGATGAGATGGAGAGGGTTCAGAGAAGGGCAACCAAGATGGTGCAGGGTATGCAAGGGAAGACATTTGAGGAGAGGTGTCAGGAGCTGGATCTGTACATTCTGGAGACTAGGAGGGAAAGTGGAGACATGGTTGAAACTTTTAAATATTTGAAGGGGCTCAACAAAGTAAGGGAAGGGGCTTACTTAAGAAGAATGAGGGGGGCCAGAACTAGAGGGCATAGCCTCAGACTGCAGGGAAAAAGATACCGAGGCAATGTGAGGGGGCAATTCTTCACAGAGAGGGTGGTGGAGCCCTGGAACAGACTACCAGAAGAAGTGGTGGGGGCTTAATCGGTGGAGGGATTCAAGAGGGCATGGGACAGACACATGGGGCTGAGTAGTGGGGAGAGGAAGGGGGCTGGCAGGGGTGGGGAGGTGTAAGGGGGAAATAGGGAAGACTAGATGGGTTGGTGTAGCCCTTTTCTGCCATTAAGCTTCTATGATTCTATGAGGATGAGCTCACCAGCAGAGGAGTGTGAGGTGAGAGTTGAGAGCAAATTCACCAGAGAAGAGGGGGAAATTCTCTGTGAGGCATAGGAAATAGCAAGAAAAATGGGCAATGAAGAGGGAAAGGAGAGTTTAGCTAGCAGGAGATCATGGGAGGCGGGTGCAGCCTACCTGAGAGAGATGGTGTAAGAGTGACGTTGGTGAACATAAAGGGCAACATCCCCCCCCCCGCCACTCATCCCTGTTCTGCCTGAAGAGGTGACAATCTGGAATGGCCAAGACAGAATCAGGAATCATGGAAGAGAGCCAGGATTCCATGACACTAAGGAGGTCTGGGGAGTGTTGAGAAACCTATACAGTAAGACCATCCAGATTAGGAATTAGGCTCCTTGCATTCAAGTGGAAAATACTAAGGCCTCTACGGAAAGTTGGGGGACAGGATTTATTTCCACATCACCAGCCAGCAAGAAGGAGAAGCAGGGTAAGAAGGAGGAGAATGGAGTGAGACTTCCAATCCTGAGGCTAGGAGAAAAGGGTAGAGATGAGTGGAGAAGGGACAGGAGAGAGTGGTGGAGGAACGCCTGGTTAAATGAGGGAGAGGAATGGAAATCAAGATGGATGGGGGGGTCACAGGCAGGGAGGATTACAGAGGGGAGGAGGCTGGAGGCAGAGGTTGTGCAGAGAAAGAAGCAGGAGAGAAAGGAGAGAGGATAGAGAGAAAGGGAGGGAACAGAAAAAGGTGGGGGGGGGACTGGGAGCATGATTAGCAGGCAGACAGGTAACCAAACATAAGTACTTAAAATCAGACACTGGTAACACAGCAAATACCCAGGAAGCTTAAGGTAGGTGAATAGTTACTGGGATTAGTCTAGTGTGAGAGCAAATCTAGACAAAAACAAATGGAATAAGCAGTGGCTCAAGCAATCTGAATAAGGATAAAAGACAGCCACAAAGTTAACCAAAAATGAGCAGTTAAAGCAGACACTGGTAAAGCAGCAAATACCCAGAGAGCTTAATGCCGGTGAATACATTTTAGGATTACCCTTATGTTAGAGCAAACCTAGAAAAAAACAGATAAGCAGTGGTACAGGCAAACTGGGCAGCACATATAAAAAATAGTCACAGGATTAGGCACGATGGAGGTAGTAATAGCTGATCCAGATATGGAAACTAAAGAATATGCATGTGGACACAGCAGGGAGTCAATGTTAACAAGGTGCTGTACCTAAATGAGAAGTATTCTAGGAGTAGTGCAAAGATTGGGCAACAACTAGATAGACCAAAATAGGGCTAGTAGTAAGTAAATTGTGAGAATTAAACAAAGACAAAATGGAGGGCACAGAACATATATGTAGGACATACCCTAATAGGGTAAGGCTGAGGGTGCCTTTTATTTTTTGGAATAGTCCAGTTAGTGTTTCCCCAAATAACAAACTCTGGTCAGAGTTGATATGGCTGTGGAGAGCTTTTGGGGTGATTTTTCCCATTATTTCTAATGAATTTGCACAGTGCAGATCTGCTGAGAGGCAGTTTCAATGTGGTCTTCCTTTCACACATTTTTACAATATATTTTCCTACAATATGCCTGCTGATTGCTATATATTTAGCCTGGAAAGTTCACAGAACAAATGGCATATTATTTTCAGGTGGTGGAGTACACTGGCAGTAGGACGTTGGAATGTGTCTTACATAGGCACGAGCTGTGTGCAGGCGGTAACACAAAGTGGCCATACAACTCAGGCACTCACATGCTGATCCATCGTTCCAATGCTGTTGCACTGCTCAGTGCAGGTCACAGCCAATGCTGTACCTGCTCACACAGGTCATGGAACAGGCATGTTACAGCCGACCTCCCATTCGTTTGTGCAGTCTGGGAACTGTGGACACACTATCCATAGCCTAGAGCGTACACTGCAAATGGCATTGCAGGATACAGCACCCAATGGCACCCAGGATACCTCAGCAGTCTGGAGGGTGGCATGTTACACAGGGGAATGGGGGAAGAGTGTGGGCCTGCATCAGTGTATGACAGCAGGAAGATACAGCATCAACAAGGCATTCATTGGAAGTATGTCAATTCCACTTTACGGTTTGCCAGGGATATACACACGGCTGCATACACTGGTGGGTCCACAGCTTGTGTAGTGCCCCAATGCACAGAACAGTCACTTGGGTCATTCTGGAGTGCAGGTCCCCAGTCCGGGTCAAGTGCAGTCAGTGGCTGGCTGTGGCAGGGTGCAGAAGGCAGTGCCCGTCTCCACAACAGGTCAGGTATGGGGGGGAGCCGGGGTGTTTACATACCGAGATGGTGGATGGGGGTTCTCTATGCTATGGATATGGACCGTGGTTTCCTCTGGTGCAATTGGGTCCAGGAGGGGCCCTACACTATGGAGCTCTTTGGGGATGGAGTTGGATCGATTGGGGATGGGAGAGGGTACCTCTAGTCCACCAGGGTTGCCAGGCTGCCGTGCATTTGGGTGCACTTCTGCAGCCCACCTGTGGGTGACTGACTGGGTTAGGCCAGCTATTCATGGCCTAACTGTGGGCCACGCTGCTCTGGACTGCAAGGGGCGCATTCCCACTGAGTATGCTGCAGCGCAGCATATGCATGGAAACGAACCCTCGACTTGCACGGCATACTATTTGTGTGCACCTTGGCCCATTCCCTTGGAGCCGGTGCATCCCACACATTTGAATGTCATGCTGTGGTGCATTGTTGGAGCTGCCAACACATCTCCCTTTTCCGCCAGGATACACTGTACATCTCCTTTGAATATGGGGGTCCTGGACTAGGCTACCCTGAAAAAATACATTATCAAAATTATAAAATCATGACCCCACTGAAAACAAGATATTGTATCTCATCTGGGACAGCCTGAGCAAATACAGTGCAAAAATGTGTAAATGAAGATCCCTATGACAATGAGATATAGCATCTCCCCTGCGCTAACCAGGATACAAAATAAAGGATAAGAAATATTTAAAGGAAATCTACTCTAAACTGAACTTCACTGTGTTCACTGATATAAACAGTTTCTTTAAGCAATAATGCACAAGAGGGTGTGGGTTGTGCTGGAATAACCTCATGCCTGGGTGGTTGGGCATGAAACTACATGCTGAGTGCATCCAATGTCCCAGAAGCGAGGTTACCCCAGCACGACACACACCCTGGAGTGCATTACTGCTATTATACAATGGCTTGTTGTTATACAAAATAAAAAAAAAAAATAAAAAAAAACATTTTTGCTAGATTCTTAGTGTGGCGATATATCTTTGTTTCTTAAGAGAAGATGCAAACAATGCAACAACAAATCAATACAGTGAGGTTGTGCTCAGATAACCTCACTGCTGCCAAGGGTAGACAGCCAATCAGGTTCCAGGATTTTCTACTGCCATTGTATAATTATTGTTTTATACATATTAGAATGCAATATTTATTTTGAAAGTTGTGACCATGAGAATGGTGTGTACAGAGAGAAAGAGAGTGAGAGTGAGTGTGTGTGTGCGTGTGTGTATATATATATATATATATATATATATATATATATATATTTATAAAATGGATAAAAAGGAGTGGTCCAAATCCAAACTTCTGATTGTATAAAACACATCACATGACCATGCGTATATCAGAATGACCGCACACCTGACTTTACCCCCATCAAACAATTTTGACATTTTATAAGATTGATAAACCACTCTGAGGTGTGGTCATGCTCTGATATACGACTCCTTTTGGCAGTTGATTCCACACCAAGGCATATATCAGAGCATGACCGCACACCTCAGAGTGGTTTATCTATTGCATATATACAGTATATATGTATATATGTATATATCTATATATCCAGGATACAAAATATAGGATAAGAAATATTTAAAGGAAATGTACTCTAAACTGAACTTCACTGATTTCACTGACATAAACAAACAGTTTCTTATTGTTTTATAACATATTAGAATTCAGTATTCATTTTGAATGTTGTGACCAGGAGGATTGTGTGTGTGTGTGTGTGTGTTTGCTGTAGCTCAATATATTTTTTCCCAAAAAACATAGTAGAAAATGCCTGCTGATTGCGACATATTTAGTCTGGGTAGGTTACTGAAGTCCTAGCATATGTCTGAGACAGTACTTATCAGATAGTGTCTTTTAGAAGTTAAAAAAAACAGTGTAAATTATAGACTTGCTGGGAATGGTGACATTTATGAGGTATGAATCTTTCTTAAAAGACAATGCATTCTGAGTGAAATTAGTAGCAAAAAGCTGTTTAAATGCTAAGTATTTAAATGTGCCGGTTGTTGCATTCTGAAGGGGGTAAACAAATCTCCAGTTTAATAGACAACCAATATTTAACAAACTGTTTCAGTTTCCTAATGGCATCTGATAAGCAGCTTGGAGTTATGTCTTCAACATTCTTAACAGAAAGAAGAGAGTATTTTATTTCAGTTGGCATGGAAGGATACATTGAAAAGTCCAAAACATGCATTCCACGATTCTCCATTTTCCAGCTACAGATAGCAAGATGGCTGTAGGCTCCGCCCACAGCCATAAAAATAAGAATGACTTAAGGGTGGGAAATTGCAAACTGGTAGGGAGAAAAATGACATAAGATGGAAAGGGATGTATGGGAATGCAAGGAGTCTTGCAAATAAAATGTTAGAATCTATGATGGTAGATGAGTGCTTAGATATTGTGACAATAACAGAGACGTGGCGGTCTGAAAATCATTCATGGGAGGTAAATGTACCAGGTTATAGGTTATTCAGGAAAGATAGAGTGGGTAAGAGGAGTGGGGGTGTTGCTTTATATGTAAGGGAAAACATAAAAGCTACTGAAGAACAAGTTAATGCAGGGAAGGTGGAATGTATATGTATAACATTAGAAAAAAAGCCAGGGAATTTAGTAAGAATAGGGTGGTATACAGACCGCCAAATCAGTTAATGGAATTGGACATGCAAAGGATGCAGATTATTGAAACAATTGCACTAAAGGGGGAGTTTGTGATATTGGGAGATCAAAACATGCCCGATGTAGATTGGGAAACTCCTAAGGCAAAGACTGTAAGGAGCAGAGAGATTTTAGAAGCATTACAAAGTTCGTTCCTTCAGCAGATGGTAAATGAGCCTACAAGGGGGAGAATATGCTTAATTTAGTACTTACACACAGTGATAGTGTACAGCAAGTGGAAGTGGGGGGTTGCTTGGGAAAACATTAATTTTGTGAACCACAATCTATGTTCTCTGCACTGCTGTAGAATTAGTATAAATGAAACATTGTTTGGGTATTTAGACCTTGAGTTGCTTTTATAGCCTGGAGCCTTTGTTCCTAATAACAGGAACCAGGAAGAGAGTCTTGTAGTTTTGAACTGCAATCTGCAGAACTACAGACTGTGAAGAGAGACTTATTTCTTCTGGGGCATCATTTATTATGTGAATTTGCAACACTAATGACATTACCCAGTTGTTAGTAATAGTATTCTGGGTGAGTTTTATATTTTTAAAACGTTATTTTTCATGAGGGAGAGCTGACCCGTGAAGTGTACTTCCAGGTTAAGCACTGCTTAAAACACCAAGCTCGGTGAGCAGAGCAAGCTGAGCTTGGAAGCCAGTAGCGGCGGCGTGTCTTTGAGCGGCTCAAGTCTGCTGCGTCGTGTGTCTGCTGTGTCCGCTGGGATAGCAGGAAAAGGGATCTCCTGAAATACTTATAAAAATTGTAAGTTATCATCTTGTATAAAACCTTAATACTTTATTACAATGGAAGAACCACAAAATTACTGTTTATCATGCGACGTGTTTGGTAGAGGTCCACAGGTTGTGGACTTTTTCTGTCAGAGATGTTTGCTACTCCAGACACTACAAGCTGAAATAACCCTCTTATAAACATCCAGAGCAGTTAGCCCAGAGATTGAGGCCTTGGAAGATTATATAGATTTAATGCTAGGACAGATAACACATTCAGAAGAATCTAAACATTCAACTGAGACTCCTGCATTACAAAATAACTCTGTCACCATTCCTATCCCCCACCCACAATCTCTTGATGATTCAAATAGTTGGACAGTAGTCCCTGAGCATAAAACTAAACATAGGGGAGGACAAGTATTTCATAGTGCCCCCTTAACACCTCAAACCAATAATTATGAGGTTCTTACTGTTGACAATATAGACCACTCCCATGATATTAATCTAACTACCCCTTAGGGAATAACCTTGTACCTTGTTCCTCACCAAAACCCTCTTTTTTGAAACAAACTAAGGCCCCGTCCACACTACACCCTAAAGGTCTGAAACAGTCTGAAAACAGTACAGACTGAAACTGTTATAGTGTGTCCACACTAGAAGTGGAAATGGTTCCAAAACAGTACAGCCTGTCCACACTGCTACTGGGGCCCAGTTACCAACCCATGTAGAGCTGGGCATATCCTATGATGCAGCAGTATGCAGAGAACCATTCCCACTCCCAGTATGTCCTCCCCAGCACAATATCATCACCGGGAGCCAAGCATGTGAATGCCACAGTGCCATGGTGTGGTATTGGGTGCGGCAGCCACAGTGCAATGTCCTGGCAGCAGAACATCCAGCATGTTTTGTGCAGTGGGCTGCTTGGAGCACTGCCCCCCCCCAAACGTCAGGCACCAATATATGCTGCCACTGGACATCCTGCAGATAGGCCATGATCCAGAAGTGCAGGCAATAAACAGTATGGTGCTCTCCTGTGGTGTGGGACACGGCTACATGGTGCTGGAGTGGCTCCTCTGCAGCGGGCCCTGACACTAGGCACGCTCCACTCCACACCACACGTCCATGTGCCTGTGGCAGTGGAGCAGCAGAGAAGTGCAGAAGCACTCCACACCACAGAAGGGTGCCGGACTGTGTTATGCCTGCACTTACTGCGACAGACTGTACCGCAAGACGTCCCATGGCTGCAGTGGGTCCATGACACGTTGCAGCTGCCCACTCCCGGTAATCTAACCTGGCATCACCCCACTCCAGTACTGTACATGCTGGGCGATATGCCCCTGCAGGATATGTGGTGCAGGGACATACAGATCATATCAGGCATGGTGTCCAGGGGAGCACTGTGTGGGATGTGGGTCTGGTTCCTGGTCCACCCCTGCTGGCCCCTGCCTACCCACAGTCTGCCCCCAACCCACCCTGTCCCTGGCCACAGCTGCTGCATACCAAGCTTGCGCCCCTACCCTCCAGCCGTGTCAACCATCCCAGGCCCTGGATTCTGGGAAAGAGCATGTGTGACCGCGTACAGTGGCCCATGGGCAGGGGTGTGGATCGGAGTTGTGTAGTCATCCCTATGTACCAATCCCCCACGATCAGCGGCCATGTCACAGTGTCGAACCACACCTGTACGGGACATATGTACAGTGGTGGGGAGTCACAGCCCCTCATCTGTGAGGTTTGGGGGACATCACGTTGTCCGTTGCAACCATGGCTGTTATGGGCGCCACTACCGGTACACACAGACAGGCATATTGTGACATACAACGGGCATTACAGCCTGGGAGGGCGAGGGGTGTTAGGGGGCAGCAGACGGTAGGCCTCCCTATGTGACACGACAGTTGTCTGTTAGGGTCTAGTACTAATACCTGCCATATACCGTTCCGAATATTAATATCCCACCAACGAATGCCTGCATTGCAGCGTACTGTCGGGTCACTCCTACCGAAACACATATGCCCGATGACTGGTCCATTACACACAAAAAGTATTTCCATACACACTGGGTGCATGTACAGTCACCATTCCGTCATGTTCAGACCATCACTACAGGTTCAGATTGCAATAGTTGGGATGGCAATGAGGTACTACCTAGATGCACACGACACATATTTGTAAGGCATCAAGACAGTGATGTTGAGTATAATCATACCAGAGCATGCAGCTTTCATATCCACGTACATGTATTTGCACTGATACAGTCTGGAGGCAAACAGATGACAAAGCATGTACCTGCATTTAACCGCCCCATGCAGTACCCTGACATCCTGACACCTCACATGTAGTTGATCTGTGCCCACCTCCCACGTCTCCGTTCGTGGAACATCACACAACATGTTGTGATGCAGCAGTGCACATATATGATGTGCACTTGGTGATTTGAATGTCATGTACCTTACTGTTACCATGGTGTCATACAGTAGTATGACCCAGGATACACCTAAGGAATGACAGTCAACACCTTTTGGAACAGGTGCCATGTCAAACTGCCATGCCCTAGAACATGGATACATTAATGCTCTGGGGTATCATCATCCTCGATAACATGGAACATGGCTTATTCTATATTGGGCTATCGAGGAGGGGCATGTGGAGCTTACACACAGGCACATGCCTTTCCATTGGTTGTCCACCTGCTTGTATATGTGCAATTCCTTTCACTGCAGGTGATCCCTCTCTGCATAGGTCTGCTGTCCTGAATCTGTGCCACTCTGTATCTGTGACCTGTGAACTGTTCTTGTGTGTGCAACTGGGTATTGGCACATTGTAGTCCCGACTCTGGTAGCTGATGACTGCTCTACGTACATAGTACCTCTAGTATCACCCTGCATCACTTTGTCGGGAATGTCGGGCACACTACCATCGGGTTACTTGCGGTCGGTTACATACTTGGGATAAACTTCTTGTTGGGCAAACGGAGTCAAGGTACGATTTGGTGGGCATATGCATGTCGGGGATATGTACGGATCCCATCAGTTCTTCATATGTGTCTTTGGGGGCCACTGCGGTACTTGTTCTGGGATGGCTGCATGGGGTGTCTTATGGGGGGGCGGGACATCTGTGGAGTGTGATGCTGTGGGCATGCACTGTTGGGTGCGGCTTGCTGTGCTCCTCTCCCTGGTTGCCTCCTGTGCTGGGCACTGGCATCATTGAGCTGCTGCACGGCATTGTGGTATACTGGTGGGCAGGAGGGGACCTGGGGCTACACAGGTGTCGATTTACACAGCGCTCTGTAACGTTACAGCAGTGCAAACATTATGGTAACCGTTGTTGAAACCACCTCCCAACAGGTTTCCACAATGGTTTCGGAAACGCCTGCTGTAACATTACCAGTGTAAACACTAGCCGTTACGGTACCATTATAGGCACTCTGTAACATTACAGTGGGCGTTTTCCAGTGTAGTGTGGACAGGGCCTGAGAAAATTCCCATTTTTGTTAATGCCTATTCAAATCTAGGGGATAAATCTGTGACTACTCAAGTCACAGATTCTGTTCACCCTCACAAGGAAAAACAAATTTATGTAATTGGAGATTCTATTATTAAACATACTGACCGCTTAGTTTGTAATGAGGACAAGGTTAATCTGACATGTTCCAGTTTAAGAGGAGCAAGAGTCTCTGATATAACTTCTGTGGCTGAAGAGGTACTTATGGGAGCAGGTAATAATTCGGTGTTCATCATACATGCTGGCACCAATGATATAAATAGAACCAGCCTAAATGAACTAAAACAAGATATTATTGCTCTTGAAAGATAATCTAGTCTGTTTTTCTGAAATATTGCTTGTCCCTAGGGCAACAAACTTTATGACCACCAAAATTGAAGCCTTCAATGACTGGCTTAGGAGATGGTATCTCCAGCAGGGTATATTATGTCTTACACACTGGGAACACTTCCATCAGAGAAACCCCTTGTTCTGCTGGGATGGATTACACCTCGGTAGAAGGGGTAGTTCTTTATTGGGTAAAAGTGCAGCAGCATCAATCAGCAAACTTTTAAACTAGATGCTAGGGGGGAGACCAGGTCCTTCTCCTGTTCTCTAAAAAACTCAAACAGTAACATAACTGTCTGTGAGGTGCTTTCACTGAATGCCAGATCATTAAACCAGGTTAAAATGGCTGAACTTGAAGCCAAATGTCTTATGGCTAATTATAGACTCATAGCCATAACAGAAACTTGGTGGGACCCTGATTCAGTATGGATAAAGTGTTCACCTGGTTATAAGTTATAGCACAGGGATTGCCCAGGACAAACGTGGGGGGGTTGTTTATACATCAGGGATGACATAACTTCCTATCAACTCCCTCAGTCTGAGGGTATAGAGTCCATATGGGTGAATGTTCAACTAAAAGGACAACCTCAATTACTGGGTGGTACTTGTTATAGACCCCTGTCAGCTAATACTGATTATACTTCAAGATTAATTTATGAAATCTTGAATATGGCTAATAAGGGTAATATATTAACCTTAGGAGATTTTAATATGCCATCTATAAACTGGACTACTTTGACAGGAAAAACTTATGATGAAAAATAATTTCACTAACAGTGGATCTAGGTCTGGAACAGCTTGTCACCGAACCAACACGGGGTGATAACATACTTGACCTAGTAATATCTAATATAGGAAATATTATAACTAATATCTGTATTGGAGATCCTTTAGCTACTAGTGCTCACTATTCTGTCTTATTTGCTCTAACAACTAATATGTCTTTAAATTTAGGTCATGCAGAATTTAAAAATTACGACAAGGCAAACTTTCATGTTATTAATGAGAATCTAAATAATCTCTGCTGGGAAGAATTATTACTCCCTCTTTCAGTGGAGGAAGCATGAAACTACTTAAAAACAACTATTTATGGCTTAGAAGAACTAACTGTCCCCACGAAGAAGAAATATAATAAGAAGGGAAGATCCCATTATGGCTAAATAAAACCATAAAAAAACGAATCAAAAGGAAACAAAGGTTATTTTCACAACTAAAAAAGAGCCAGGGTTCTAACAAAGACCAATTATTATTTAAATATAAAATATCTGTAAAACATTTGAAATATACCATCTTGCAGTCCAAAAGAAATTTAGAGTTTCATTTGGCACACTGCAAAGACAGTCACAAATCTTTATACTCCTACCTTAATAATAAAAAAAACAGTAATAGATATATGGGACCTCTAACTATCAACAACTCTTGAAAAATAACTGATAAAGAGATTGTGGATGCTTTTAATGAGCAGTTTTGCTCTGTCTTTACAAAAAAAGAGGACTCTAAACTCAAATTAGATTCAGTAAGCACTTCTACAGACTATAGTATATCTGTCACCGACACGCTTGAAGCCTTACAATCTTTAAAAAAGAACTCTAGTCCAGGGCCTGATAATATAACTCCCAGATTTTTGCTAGAGACATCTGAGGCTGTAGCCAAACCTCTAACCCTTATTTTTAATATGTCCCTTCAAGAAGGTTACATTCCTCAAGACTGGGCTAGTGCCACAGTCATACCTATATTCAAGAAGGGTAATCACTCTAATCCTGAAAACTACCATCCTATAAGCCTAACATCGGTTGTAAGTAAACTAATGGAAAAAAATCATCAAAAAATTTCTAGATCAGGAAATAGTTGCTGTGAATAAAGCTGATAAAACACAACACGGCTTTAGGTATGGGTTGTCCTGTACTACAAACTTAGTCTGCTTTTATAACTATATAAGTGAGGGACTTGATAGGGGTGAACCTATGGATGTTATCCTTCTTGACTACAGTAGGGCTTTTGATAAAGTGCCCAATGGCAAACTCATAGATAAATTACAAAAACAGGGTTTCTCAGTGATCGGTTAGATGGGTATCTTGCTGGTTGGCCAACAGACATCAGCAAGCAAGGATCAATGACACTTTTCCAACACGGGCTGTGTTACCAGTGCGGTCCCTCAGGGCTCAGTTCTTGGACCTATTCTATTTAATCTTTATATTAGTGATATGCAAGTCGGAGCCAATAACCTTCTAGTTAAATTGGCTGATGACACTAAACTAGGGGGCGTAGTATCCACGGTCTCAAGTAGGCTTACACTAAGTAATAATTTAAGATCTATTGAAGAATGGGCAGCTAACAATGGGATGGTGCTCAATTCCAATAAGTGTACTGTCCTACATTACGGAATAAACAATCCAAGGCAGAGTTATACTCTAAATAACATACCCCTTAAAGCCTCAATATCTGAAAGGGATTTGGGAGTCATATTAATGACAAATTAACTTTCACAGATCACTGTATTAAGGTATCAAAAACCTCAAATGCACTACTGACTCGAATCAAACGAACATTTGTTTCTAGGACTCAGGAATGCATCATCCCCCTTTTTAGGACCCATATCCGGCCTCATTCTGACTATGGATCTCCCTTTTGGAGCCCATATCTCAAACAGGATATAGATAGAGTGGAGAGAATCCAGAGGAGGGTAACAAAACTAGTGCCTAGACTTTCCAACAGTAACTATAACACTAGATTGAAGGAAACTGGATTTCACACATTACAAACTAGACGTGTAAGAGGGGACTTATTATTATTATGCAAAATTTCTAACTTCCAGGATCTAATGAGTCAATATAGTTTAAAGTTCTCTAATAGAAGGCATTTTCCAAGACTCCATAATAAACAGATTGATGTGGTTAAATCAAAAATAAATAAAAGACAATTTTTTTTATTATAAGAGCTCCAAGACCATGGAATAGATTACCACAACATTTGGTGGATAGTAACTCTATCCAGTCCTTTAACAAAGGTCTGGACCAGTGGCTAGAGTCAAATAGTTTCTGGGTTTAATTATCCCACCATAGTGGTGGGTAACAATCTTGATGGTCCAAGGCCTTCTTTTGTCCCTTACAACCAAGTAACCAAAAAAAAAGTGATCACAATGTAGTAAGTTTTAAGATTCAGATAGGGAAGATACCAAATAGGAATAATACAACATTTTGGGACTTTAAAAAGGCAGATTTTGATAGATTGAAAAAGGTTTTCAGGGAAGAATTAAAAATTAAAAATAAAATATTTGAGGTTGAGGAACTGTGGAAAAGTATTAAGGATGTGTTATTAAAATCTATGGATATATGTATACCAGAGATAGGGAAAATAAGAAAAGTAGAAAGACACTATGGTTTAATGGAGAAGTGGTTACAGCAATAACAGGCAAAACAGTAGCTTTTAGAAAATACAAGAAATCTCAAAACATGGGAGATAAGATTATATATAAAGAGAATTTAAGAAAAGCAGGTAAAGTAATAAGGAAGGCAAAAACAGAAACAGAGGAACGAATAACTAAACAAGCAAAAAGAGGGGATAAGACTTTTTTTAGATATGTGGGGGAGAAAATAAAAATATGCCAGGGAATTGCTAAACTGAAAGGAGAAGGGAACATAAAGGTTGATAAGGCAGAGGTACTAAATGATTATTTTAGTTCTGTATTCACAATTGAGGGGGAAGGTAAAGGACCACAGATAATTAAGAAAGACGGTAGGGCTGGCCCGGTGGTATAGAGGACTGAGATGTTGGTGCCTTACCTCAACCCATACCGGCAACCAGAGTTTGGGAACAGCCTCGGGCGACGGGGGTCAGCAGGGGGAGGAGAGGAATGAGCGTCCGGAGGACTGCTCTCTTTTCCTGGGGTGGGTTGGGGAGATGCCTCACTCTGTAGGGGCTTCTGGTGGAGACCAGGAGCACTACAGATGTGGCACAACAGGGGAAATCCTGGAGGAAAATAAGAAAAATGGCACCTCGATTGACCGGATGGCAGATGCCTGGACCACCACCTCCACAGAGCCCTGAACAAGCCGACCCGACCTCAGCAGCACCCAGGGCCAAGAAGGCTGGCTATAAGGCACTTTCTCCCCAGAGGGAGAGGACCCACCCGATGAAGAGATACATTGTGTTACCCTGAGCCAGCTGCGATATGAGGCCAGGGGTTGGCGACGCGGTCCCGGGGGGGGGAGGATCCTTGACAATGGCCTGAAGGAGAGGTTTATCGAGACATGGGTGAGATAAAAAAAAAAAGAAAAGAAAGAAGGTAGTGTATATGAATTTGATCAGAGTCCATTCAGTGAAAATAGGGTAAAGGAAGTACTGGGTAAGTTAAAAATAGACAAGGTGATGGAACCAGATAGATTACATCCTAGGGTTCTGAAGGAATTAAAGGAAGAACTTGCAAAACCACTGATGCTGTTGTTTAATCTATCGTTTGATACAGGGAGGGTTCCAAATGACTGGAAAATGGCTGATGTGGTTCCAATACATAAGGCAGGATATAGAGAGAAAGCAGGGAATTATAGACTAGTTAGCCTAACTTTGGTGGTGGGTAAGGTTAATGGAGGCATTAATAAAAGATAGAGTGGTAAATTACTTAGTAGAAAACAAATTACTAGATGATAAACAGCATGGATGTACCAGTGGTAGATCTTGTCAGACAAACCTGATTGAATTTTTTGACAGTGTAACAAGGATAATTGATAAGGGAGGTGAGGTGGATGTGGCGTACCTGGATTTTAGTAAGGCCTTTGATTCTGTTCCTCATCATAGGTTGATAAACAAAATAGAGAGTTTAGGAACTGACCAGAAAGTCACTAGATGGGTAAAAAACTGGATGAAGAATAGAAGTCAAAGGGTGGTAAAAATGGGGCTTATTCAAGAGAAAAGAGGGTGATGAGTGGTGTCCCACAGGGGTCGGTGTTGGGGCCAGTCCTCTTTAATATATATACATAGGAGATATACTGTAACAGAGAAAATTGGTGGGATGATGTGCCTTTTCGCAGATGATGCTAAATTATGTAATAGGGTTGATACTGAGGGAGGGGTGGGGGCAATGAGATGAGATTGAAATACTTTGGAATGATGGAGTGAAACTTGGCAACTGAAGTTCAATGTAAAGAAGTATAAGGTTGTGCATTTGGGGTGGAATAATAAAAAAGCAAAGTATACTCTAGGTGATGAGCAATTAAAAATAACACAGCAAGATACATTGGGGTTATAATCTCAGATAATCTGAAAGTAGGCGATTAATGTTGTAAGGCTGCTGAAAGAGCTAATAAAATTCTGGCTTGTATTAGTAGGAGAATTACAAGTCAGAAAAGGGAGGTATTGATGACATTGCATAAGACGATGGTTAGACCACATCTGGAGTATGGTGTCCAGTTTTGGGACCTCATTTAAAGAAAGATATTGATAGCTTGGAGAGGTTCAGAGAAGAGCTACTAAAATGGTTCATGGAATGAAAGATAAGTCATATAAATCTAGATTGAAGGAATTCAATTTGTACCCAATGGAAATTAGAAGGGAGAGAGGGGATATGATTGAGACATTAAAGGGATAAAGAGAGTTAGGGAGGGCAGTGTATTCAAAAGAAAACTTGAAATAAAAACGAGGGGTCATAGCTTGAGACTGGCGGGAGGCAGATTCAGAGGTGGTGTGAGAAAGTATTTCTTCACGGAGAGGGTGGTGGAGCCATGGAATAGTCTACCTTGGGAGATGTTGAGTATGGAAACTGTGGCTGGTTTCAAAAGGGCCTGGGACAGGTATAAGGGTTTGGTGGATGAAAAGCAAAATCTGAGAATGTTTGTCTGAGACTGTTTTTGTAGTGGCTGCTTGTCTGTGTCTGTAGCTTAGTTTTTGTGGATTTACTTCGTTTTCTGTTTGGAGTAACTACACCATTCTTGCTCACTACATCTGTGAAAGTCTCCTGAACTGGATTTCTGCAAAACATCACAACCAGGTATCTGCATTTTTCATTTAAAAATCAACTTTTTGGAAGCTATCCCAAGCAAAACATAAGTCAAGCAATTAAGTCTGACAAACTCAGTGACTCTAGATTTGCTTGAATCCACATTTTCGTCTGACCAGCTCCATGATCTGTATGTGGGCTTTTCAACAACCTCTTTGAATGACAAAGAACATGCAGACAAAAGGATTTCACATCCTGCATATGCGAGCACAGTTCATCACCTTCAGGAATTCTAACACATTCTGTGACTCTGGACCTCAGCTGTTGATAATTTCTTTTGGCTTATGAATTAACCACCAGGTATCTACAAGATGCTGAAATCCTTTCTCCTACAAATTCTCCTTATGCTGCTCCTGCTCTCAGGAAATGTTCACCCCAACCCAGAACCACCTGGGCAGCCAGCAGTGGCACCAAGCAGGACAGGAACACTCACCATGGCATCCATCAACGCATGCAGCATCCTCAACAAACTTGACTCCCTCCAAACATGGATCCTACAGCACAACCCTGATGTCCTCTCAGTTGTGGACACATGGCTAAACCCTAAAATCCCTGATACCTCAGTCTCTATCCCTGGCTACTGCATTTTCAGGCAAGACAGGATTGCTAAACAAGAGGAGAGGGCTCGCCATCTATCTTAAGGATACCCTTATGGGTCACATCATCCCATCCCCTAGCCTGAGCAACTCCTCTCAGGTCCTCACAATCAAAATCCTCCTTGGTGCACATAACAAGGAACTCACTGTCATCTCAGTTTACCTACCTCCAAGAGACCAGGCTGCTGGCTTCCATAGCATCATGGAATGTCTAAGGGTCCAGCAACATAATTCTGAAACCATAATCATGGGTGATTTTAACATTAACTGGCTCTCCGCTGAGGCCGCTACCTATAAGGATGTAGCCACGGCGCATCACCTCACTCAACTGGTCAATGCCCCCACTAGGTGTAACTATAGGACAGGCTCCCTTACGCTTCTAGACTGGATTCTATCTAACCACCCTGAACGCATCTCCAATGTTTCTGTACTCCCAAATACAATAAGTGACCACTTGCCTGTCATCTGCTTCTGGTCAAACGAATACCACAAGCCCCCTCCCAAGCTTATCTATGCCAGGGTTATCAAACAAGGGCACCTCCAGCTGTTAAAATCCCATCTAACCAGGCTGAACTGGGCAGTGCTTGACTCCCTCAATGACACCAACAAAGCTCTGGACCTATTTATCAAACATTTCAATGAAGCCTGTGACATCTATGCACCAGTGAAAAAGATGAAAGTCAAAGGACAGACCAACCCCTGGGTTACTACTAACCTTTAACTCTGCTCAAGCACAGAGACCACCTCTGGCATTGTGCTAGTGCAACTCCGGCACGAAGTAAACATACAATTATGCAAAGCAGCCAGAAATGATTGCACTCGAAGAATACGGAATGCTAAGCAGCTATTACAAAGAGGCTCTGACCAACTCTTGGGGCCAGGGAAACAAATTCTGGAACAACATGAAAGAACTCACAGGCAAGGATCCTAAAGCACCACCCACTATGCTCAACCTTCATGGCATTCCTACACTCGACCTAGGTATCATCACCAGCACCTTTAATAATGCATTTACAAACCTGGACAGTGTCCTTCCACCAAATTTTTCGACGACCTCCCCTCCAGCTCCTCCCAAGTTACCCCCCAACTAGAACATACAATGCCAAAGTTTTTTTTTAAGGAGGTCCCACCACAGGTAGCTAGAAAATACATTCAAAAGGCCATCGGCAAACAAGGGTACAGTGGTGACTCCCTTGACCTTAAACTGCTAACACAAGTCCTCGATGAAATCTTAGAACACTTACAAAGATCTTTAATCTCGCTTAGATTGGGCCATTTCCTCTCTCTCTGGAAGAAAGCCACTGTCACACCAGTTCACAAAAGTGGAGATAGGACACTGCACCAATTACAGACCTATCTCACTCCTCCCCCACTATCCAAAGCGCTGGAGGCGAATAGTGTCGGACCAACTAGTTGAATTCCTGGATAAGTACAATGTACAGTGCCCAGAGCAGCATGGCTTCAAAAGGGCACAGCACCACCACTGCACTACTGGAATTTGCAACCTTCATCCATGCCACTTGACAAAGGGAATTGTGGAGGGGCAGTATTTATAGACCTTACCAAGGCATTTGACACAGTTAACCACCCCCTACTGCTCAAGCAACTGTCCTCCATTGGGATCTCGAGTGATGCCCTTCCATGGTTCACCAGCTACCTTGATAATCGGATCCAACATGTAAGGATTGCAGGGATCTCTTCGGATGAGAAACCGGTCCGCTCTGGAGTCCCCCAGGGGTCTATTCTGGGCCCTCTACTCTTCTCCCTCTTCATCAACAATCTCCCTAGTGCCTGCCACCAAAAAATATTACTTTATGCAGATGATGCAGTCCTGTTTTCCAGCCACCATGACATTACAGTCCTTGAATCCCAGCTGCAGCTCGACTTCAATCACATCGAAGACTGGTTCAGGTCTCATAAACTTGTCCTGAACCACAGCAAGACTAAAGTCATGTCCTTCTGTAACCAACAGAGCAGGCACAACTCTCTGTCCCTCACCATCAAGAACCACGCTGGGAACCCACTCAGACATGTCAAGGAGTTCAAGTACCTTGGTATTACCTGGATAGTACCCTCTCCTACACTCGGCATATTGACACTGTTGCCAAGACCACCAATATACGGATTGGACTACTACACAAACACAAGCACTGTATGCCTGCGGATGCCCTTAAACTAGCCATCTACAGCTCTGTCACCTCTATCATTGACTACGGCCTTGCCATCTATGGCTCTGCCTCAACAAGTGCCCTCCGCAGGATCTCAGTTGCTCTCAACAAAGCCTGTAGACTACTGATGGGTGCAGCCCGACAAACTCACACCTGTGACCTCTATGCACAGGCCAGCTGGCTACCCCTACGCAGCAGAATACAATACCAGACCTGCTTACTTACCAAAAAGATTCTCCTTGGTCTCATGCCACCTGGTGTTAGCTCACTCCTTACTGCCTACAGTGGCACTCAACAAACACGTGGTGCCCAATCTCTAACCTTTCAGGTTCCCAGATGTCGTACCTCCATGGGTCAGCGGTCCTTTATCTATAGAGCCGCTCAATGGTTCAATTCCTTCAATAAAGAAGCACTTTCCTCTACTACACTTGGACCCTTCAAAAGGAATCTCAAACTTTACCTCACCTCTACCACTCAATGTGACTGCTTCTCTGAACAGAGATCTCTCTAAACACCTCCCAGCTCACTCATGTCTCACAGCCCGCCCTTTCCCAATCTCATTCCCTTTGGCACTGGGCCTTCCTTGTGACTCCTTTCCTGCTTCACATCTCCACTGGTACAAGACATTTTCCACCACCATTGGACAGTGGCCCATTAGCCTGCCAACTTCCTCTCCCAGTCGCATGCCTGCAATACTAACTGCCTATGGTGCCCTCTATCTCTTATTGTTACCGCAGCCATCTGCCTACTCAAGCTGCTCGTTTATGAATATTATCTCAAAGTATGTTATAACTGAGTGTCTTTATTTTTCTTTTAGTTGTTTGGTTGTTTATTGTGCATTCTTTTACTACCTCTGTATGTATGTTGACCCTCATCCTTTGACATGGAACCTTTGTAAACGAGCAGTTTCTGCTCAAAGGTATTTGTAATCCGAGAATTTAATAAAAAAAAATAAATAAATAAAAAATATCTCTGATTAAGGGAAAAGGGTAAGGAGGGGGGGATACGGGCAGACTGGATAAACCAGGATGGTCTTATTCTGCCGTCACAATACTATGATAATATACAAATGCAAAACATCAGTCCCCTTTGGTAGAGGAATGAAGTCCAAATCCTTAGAGCACTAGGGAGTGAAAGGAGAATAAGGAATATGGAATAGGTGGAGCAGCATGGTTGGCCGATGACTGACTTCAGGCTGGCTCGGTCCTTAGTGCGGAGGGCTGCAGCATGGAGCACCACTAATGGTAAGCAACTGAAATAGAGAACTCTTGGATCTGCCTCCAATGCACCTGATTGGTGGTTGCTCAGGGACAGGGCCAAAACAGCTCCATGGTGCAGGCAGGCTGGGAGGGTAGCAATCAACCGGGGGAGGCTGAGCCCAAGCTGGAGAATGGCTCTACTCTCAACCCCTGTGAGGCTAGTGTCCATGGAGGCACAGGAGAAATGAAACGCTTGCAGAAATTGAGGAGCACATTTGAAAATCCCACTAGCCAATGTTGGATCTGCCCCAACACACCTAATTGGTGGTTGCTTAAGAACAGGGCAAAAACAACTCCATGGTGCAGGCAGGAAGAGAGGGTGGTGATCAGCAGGGGAAAGCGTAAGCAGAAGCGGAAAGATGGCTCTGTTCTCGACCCCTCCATGGCTAGTGTCTGTGTAGATGCTGGAGAAATGAAGCAGTTGCAGAAACTGAGCAGCGTGTTTGAAAACTGCACTAACCAATGTTGGATCCGCCCCAACACACCCAATTGATGGTTGCTCAGAGACAGGGCAAAAGCAACTCCATGGTGCAGGCAGGCAGGCAGGGATAGTGGGTATCAGCAGGGGAAAGGGTAAGCTCACTTTGGAGGATGACTCTGCTATCGACCCCTGTGTGGCCAGTGTCTGTG
Source organism: Neoceratodus forsteri (assembly GCA_016271365.2). Taxonomy (NCBI): domain Eukaryota; kingdom Metazoa; phylum Chordata; order Ceratodontiformes; family Ceratodontidae; genus Neoceratodus; species Neoceratodus forsteri. Next base: position 129,757,633 of record CM028129.1, read on the forward strand.
GAGGCATTAGAGAAATTAAGCAGCTGCAGAAACTGAGGAGCGTGTTTGAAAACAACACTAGCAGATGTTGGATTTGCCCCAAATGCACCAGTTTGGTGGTTACTCGGAACAGGGCAAAAACAGCTCCATGGTGCAGGCAGGCTGAGGGGGGCAATTGGCAAAGGGGGGGGTGAGCCCAAGCTGGAGGATGTCCCTGCCCTTGACCCCTGTGCAGCTGTTGTTCGTGGAGGCACTGGAGAAATGAAGCAACTGCAGAAATTGAGCAGCACATTTAAAATCTCGCTAGCCGATGTTGTATCCGCAGGCTGGGAGGGTGGAGACTGGCGGGGGGAGTGTGAGTCCATGCTGGAGAATAGCCCTGCTCACTATTACTGCATGGCTGGTGCCCATGGAGACACTGGAGAAATGAAGCAGTGGCAAAAATCGAGGAACACAGTTGAAAATCACGCTAGCTGATGTTGCTTCTGTCCCCAATGCACCCGACTGGTGGTTGCTCAGGAAAAGAGCAAAAACAGCTCCCAGGTGCAGGGTTCCTACATATGATGGTGAAAGCATTAAGAGTGCCATAAAAAAGGCATGGTAAAAAAGGAGAGGGTAAGGGAGGCAACAAGGAAAAAGGACGAAGGCAGTAAATGCTGCAACCCCGCACATAACAGAGGAGGCAGATAAACATAAAGTGAAGAACTGAACTAAAATCGAACATAATGTTGCAGGGGGCTCTGCCACCTCACCCCCCCCCCCTTGGTAATATATATAAAGAACTCCCCATCTGTGACAAGTTTTGAGTAAGACACAGATAGAAAGAACACATATCAGTGAGGAATATACTGCTTCACCACAGAACAAAACGCTGCTCAAAACACTGTGAAATCCATATGCTATAAAATTCACAGTGCTCCTAGCACTAATGCCTTAAACCCACTACCATTTTCCGATGCTCATTTTTATGTCCTGCTTAACAGTATACAGTGGTGCACGCAGGCTGGGAGAGTGGCGACTGGCCGGGGGGAAGGTGAAGACAAGCTGGAGGATGGCCCTGCTCTAGACCCCTGTTCAGCTGGCGTCTGTGGAGGCAACGGAGAAATGCAGCAGCTGCAGAATTTGAAGCACATGTTTGAAAATCACACTACCTGATGTTGGATGCCCCCCAATGCACCTGACTGGTGGTTGCTTAGCAGCAGGGCAAAAACAGCTCCATGGTGCAGGTAGGCTGGGAGGGTGGTAATCGGTAGGGGAGAAGGTGAGCCCAAACTGGAGGATGGCTCTGATATTGACCTCTGTGTGGCCGGTGTCTGTGGAGGCACTGGAGAAATGAAGCAGCTGCACAAATTCAATTCAATTCATATTCAGGTCCATCTTGCAAATCAGTCTTGCTCAATGATGTTCGCCTGAATAAATAAAGATTTGATTGATTGATTGATTGATTGACAAATTGAGGAGAGCATCTGAAAATCATGTTAGCTGATGTTGAATCCACCCCTAATGCAGTTTCAGTTGAGCTATCAGAGGTTAAATATGTAGGTTCAGTCAGACTGCCACAGATGACATTTATTTATTTATTTAGTTTTTGTTAACCGGGTAAGTGCACTAGCCAGCAAGTGACTGTTTTCAGGCACGACCCGGGAGGTAAAATTACAGAACATAACGATACAGTAAGGATAACGAAAATACATGATGCACAGAAATACAGGAAGATACATATGGCAGGATACAATGCATGACAAAGGAAAATACAAGGCAAAATACATTTCAAGGACATTTCCATTGAAGCATACATAAAGTGCATTGAAGGACCTAGGAAAGGGAGAGAGGATAGGTGTAGGGTAAGCCAGAAACAAGATGGAAAATGACAAAAGGGAAGGTGAGGAGGTGAGGAAAGGATAGAGGGAAGGATAGAGGGCAAGGGCCAAAACGGAGGGGGGCTAAAGAAATGGCTAAGAATATAAGGACAGAGAGGCGGTGGCAGGAATAGGGAGGTAGGAGGGAGTAAGGAGGGATGGCTGGGAGAGGGAGGAGGGTGAGGTTTAAAGAAATCGGCAAACTCTGACGGCGATACAAGGTTCCAACCTGCGGCCTAGTCGGTGGAGTCGTAAAGACGACATGCGAGAAAGGTGACAAGGGGTTATGGCAAAAGACGGTGCAACAGCGGCAAAAGGTAGTGAATGCGGCTGGCTGGTGGAACCGATAGACGGCAGGGCAAGGGTGATGATGCGGTAAGAGGAGGAGAGAAGCGAAGAGTTACGGCAGTAGCGGAAAAGGTAACAACGCCAAGCCGAGCCAGTGGAACCGAGAGACGGCAGGGCAGGGGAGAAGAGGTCGGTAGAGGAGGGTAAGTTTGACAAGTGGAGGTAATAGGGAACAATGCTCAGCTGGGAGGGTGGGACGAGCGAACGGGCAGGGGTGACTCAGGAGGAGGTAAAGGCGAGGCAAGCAAGCAGAGAAAGGAAGGGGGAGGCAGAGGGGAGGGGAAAAGGAGAGTGCAGGAGATGTGGTCGGGGGGGAAGAGAGGAGCAGGGGAGTTGAGTGAAGGAAGGCTGAGAGGTGAGGGGAGAAGAGAACAGGGATCAAGGGGAAGCCAAGTGGTGGCAAGAAGTAAACAACAACTTGTAAATGGCAAAAGCTAATATTTGGCATACAGTCAAACAGATTCAAGCAGCAATTATAGTAAAACACCACATAAAACAACCATTGGGAAAGGCACAAGTGCTAGCAATAAGGAAGTGGGGAAAACAGGTTAAGAGCAAGGGGATCAGGTAGGATCAAAGCAAACATGAATTATTCTTTAAGAATGAATGTCCTCCCCAAATTTCTGTTCCAACCTGCCCATGTGGGTAACCCGTGTATTAAGCGACTGTGATTGAGGAGCTTTCAAAAAGGGTGACTCAATAATGGCACTTTTACACAGGGCTGCTGACAGGGAGGGCGACAGGATAGGGGGTTGGCTAATATAGCGACATCCTGTCGCTATGTATAGATGCGCAGGGGACGGGAGGACCAAGCCGTGCAATGGGCAGAAGGGGAGGGAGGGTTTGTGGGGTGTGGTGGTGGGTTGCCGAGCTGGCCGTGTAGCATGGTGGGGTGGTGACAGGCTACAGATGGAAGGGTGGCAGGTTCAGTTTCAGGCACCTGCCAGCTTTTTGCACTGGTCGGGGTTTTTTTTTCCACCCCCCCTGACATGCACCCCCCTGGGGTTGAAAATCCTTTAGTAGGGTGGTTTGTGGGGTGCAGCCCCCCTGCATAGAAAGTAAAATAAAAGTGTTTGGCACTGTTTTGCTGTGCGCCGTGAGTCTACATTGCCGAAATTCATTTTTGGCAATGTAGTCTCGCCTAAATGGCGATCGCTGTTACGCAGTCGCCATTATCACATGGATCCCCAATAGCAATACCATCTGCAAGATAATGACAAATAAGGTAGCGCACTCAGGGCTTGTCAAAAATGGAGGCTGTTTATTAAAGTAAGGTGCAGATAGGATCAAAAACACAAGTGGAAGTTCAGGCCTTTGCAACCACAACCAACCACATTCCCCATGGTTTGGAGTCAAAGTGAGTCTTTGACAAAGGATCAGCCATATTTCAAGGTTCATGAACCATTTGGACCCCAGTGGGACTCGCCATGTGAATAAGCTTTACGAGAAATAATAAAACAGTTGACAAAAACAGCTGTTCTGGCATATGCAGACTCAAAAAAACCTTATACACGGCAAACCAACACCGGTCTTAGTGGACTCGGAGCAGTCCAGTACCAGCTGCACCCAGAAGGGATGAGACCCATAGCAGTCACGAGCAGAAATCTGACTCCATCTAAGTGAAATTATCTTGTGCACAAACTAGAGTTTGTGGCTCTTCAAATGAGCCATAGTTGACCAATTTCATTAGTATTTGTATGATGCCCGACTTCAGGTGAAAACTGACAACAATCCATTGCTCTACGTAAAAACCACAGCAATGCTGGATGCAACTGAGCACCAATGACTGTCAGAACTACTGACATATGATTGCAGTGTGGAGTACAGGCCTGGACTGAAGCACATCAATGACGATGTTCTGTCTCTATGACCACCGAGTCAGTATCCAGAAGAAGAGTGGATTCTGATTACAGAAACCCCTGTAAAGGCATTGTGGAGGAAGAGGAAGGAGGAGGGGGAGGAAGAGGAACAACTCACACAGTACAGTGCTCTTACCAAAGGGCAAACAACCCACCCCTCTTGTCACAACTCAGAACACTTTATTGTAAATATGGTAACTGAAGCCCTCTGTCTCTTCGGAAAGGGATCACAGACTTACTTTACCCCTGGTTATCTATATCTGAAATGATTCCATCACAGGATGCATGACGTAAATAAACATAACATTTATACTCCACAGTGTTTACACATGTTATATGATACTACACACTTTATTTATTTGAATTTTGATGAGCTTGTGGGCCCACTGAGACATACGTCCCTTTTTCAGGGGTGACCCAGGGAACAGACATTCATAGAAAGGTAATAAAGGAATAATGCACTCCAGGGTGTGTGTCATGCTGAGATAATGCCATGCCTGGGGTGGGGGGCCTGAGCCGCAGGCAGTCACGTCAACTCTTAGGCGTGGCGTTATCCCAACGACACACACCCTGGAGTGCATTATTCCTATTATACATGGCTTTTTGTTATATAAAAAAATGAAAAAATAATTTTAAGGAATGTTTTTATTAGTGTGGAAAAATCTTTTTGTTTCTTAAGAGGAGATAAAGCTCATCTGCCATAGTCTCATCTGCCATAGGCTCATCTGCATTGGTTTACAGTGCTGAGAGTAGACCCGTGGCGTCGTGCTGGGATAACGCCATGAGTCCAGCCCCAAACTGACCAATCACAGTCCAAGATTCTTTCTTGCCATTGTATAATACACAATACAACTGGTAGACAGGAACAAAATATATAAGTGCCAAGATATAATAATAGAGACATCAGATCCATAAATTCCATAGCAATCATCAATTCCACCACTGATGAACCTTCGCAGGGTCGTGAAGCAGGTACAAGTGCATGACGTGCTTAGCCATGTAGCAGATTACACATTATACATGTGTACAGATATAGGAGCGGAGAAAGGTAGGCTAGAAGGGGGGCAGGTGTGAAGATCGAGTGTCAGGTAGAGACAGATAAGGAGAGAAAATGGGGGGAAGGAGGGGGAGGTGACAGGAAGGGATTAGGTGCAGTAACCACTGCAAGTAGGGAGCAGAAAGAAGATTTCATTGAAGTGACTCTTAAACTGGGAAAGATACATGAAAGTAAGCTGTGTGGGAGGATATTCCATTTTTGAGGTGCTGCAGAAGAGAAGGATCCCTTATCTGGGTCTGAATCCCGTAGCCCCTACTTGCATACTGTGTGACCTAGAGCAAGTCACTTAACTTCCTTGTGCTCCCAGGTTGCACCTGGACACAAGCTTCAGCTTAGTGTGCCTTTCCTGGTTAAACAATTTCCCCTTCCCCGTTCCTTACCTATGGCAAGGAGAGTCTTGGGAATACAGTACTTAGTATAGGGAGTTGGGAGGATCTGAGGGTCCTCGGGAAGATTTCAGAGTGAGCAGATTAGAGAGGATGGGTGGGGAAGGGAGGTGGATAAGTCTGAAGATGGTGCATAGTACAGGGAAGTCCATTTTTGCCTTGAAGGATGGCCGGCCTAAGGTGTTGAGCACATCGCAGTGGTGGGTCTGAGACGGTGCCGTGGCAGCAAAGTGAGCAATTCTGTGATAGGCCTGCTTAAATTTGGCCAGAACAGAGGTCTTGACAGAGTGAATTATCGGGGCACCATAAAACAGACTAGGGAGAAGGGTAGCTGAGGCAGCAGTCTTCCTTGCATGAGGAGTGAGGTGGGGGCAGTCCGGTATAGGAGGCCAAGTTTCTGATTGGTGGTCTTAATAATAGGAGGCCAAGTTTCTGATTGGTGGTCTTAATAACATTGTTTGGATGTACTTGGGGGGGGTGATGATGATGATGATGCTGCTGCTGGGGCAGGGATGGATAAAAAGGGTAAAAGGGGCAAGAGGTCAGGGAGCAATAAAGGGGGAACCGGACAGGATAGGGAAGGGGGGAGAAGAAAAAGGAGGATCAGGGGAACAAGGAGGAGGCTGATGGCATGGATTAGGGGAGCATGACAGGCAGGAAGGCATAGGACGTAAATGGGATGATAGTGAGCAGAAAGCTAAGTAGGCAAACGGATAGGACAGATGGATTAGTAAGGAGTGGGGAAAGAGATACAGAGAAAGATAATCGGGTGGGGGGGATAAAGAAGGCCAGGACGCAGGTAGAGGAGGTGACCAGAGAAAATAGTGAAGGGGCTACTTTCGACACCCAGATTATGGGAGAAGCGAGGAGCCGGTTGGGGGGAGAACATGGACGAAGGGATGAGGAGGGGCATGGAAGGAGGGGAAACCTGAGGGGTGAACAGGGAGGAAAGGGGGAGGTTAGAGTACTGCTTTTGGGGGACGCCATGATCAGAGGCATCCAGTGGGAGAGTCAGGAGGAGGGTAAAACCTGTCTGATCAGAACCAAATGCCACCCAGGCCTGACAGTGCACAAGGCCAAGCATGAGCTGTTTTTACTGGCAAGGAAATGTAGGGGGACCCCAGACATTCTAGTGCACTTGGGGACAAATGACATAAATGGTAATAGTGAACTAGAAATTCAGGCAAGGTTCCGGGAGTTGGCTAGGATATGCCTTTCTATAGGCTGTAAGATCTCCTTTTCAGAAATCCTGCCAGAGCCAAGGGCTAGTGGGGAAAATAAAAAGATTAGGAAGATAAATCAGTGGCTTAGGGAGTGGTGTGGGGAATTGGGTTATGTCCTGGTGGGGGACTGGGGGGGGGAGACCTGGGAGGATAACAGGCTATATGCTAGGGACAGGCTCCACCTTATTTTGGAGGGGAAGGAAATCCTTATGCTCAGACTAGCTGGGTTCATCATCGAAAGGTGGGGTTTAAACTAGTGAAGGGGGAGGGATCAAAAAAGGGGCAGTGCCAACAGATACGATAAATGAGGGATATGGTCTCCGCTCCTCTAGTGGGCTAGGGAGATATGGAAATAGGTCACCAGGTAGGGTGCAGGAGCTGAGAAACGGGAGCTCAAGGGGTAGAAAGCAGAGGAGGGAAAAGGGGTGGACAGTGTTCCTGATAAATGCCAAGAGCTTAGGAAATAAAATGCCTGAGCTCCAGGAGATGCTAGTTGAGGGGGAGGTTGATGTGGCAGCAGTCACTGAGACCTGGGCCACTCAAGGGCATGAGTGTGACCTAAATCTGGAGGGCTATACTATGTTCAGAAAAGATAGGGGGAGGGAGGGAAGGGGGGTGGTGTAGCATTGTTAGTCAGAAATGGCATGGGTATTGGAAGGATAGAGGAGGCAGAGAGGAATGTGGAGGCTATTTGGGTCACCTTGCTGATGCGGGGGTGTAAGACAGTAAATGTCGGAGTGGTATACAGACCACCAGCACTGGCGGAGGTTCGGGAAGAAAGTTTGGTGGCAAATCTCGAGGGACCCTGTAGATTGGGAAAGGGAAGGGTAGTGGTAATGGGGGACCTCAACATACCAAGAACAGACTGGGGGACTATGGCATCACCAGTGGCCAGAGAGCAGAGGCTGCTGGATGTCTTCCAGGATGCATTTCTGACACAACAGGTGGGCGAGCCAACTAGGGAGGCCTGGACACTGGACGTGGTCCTGGCGGACAGTGATCAGATTAGGGGCCTAGAGGCGAGGGGCCCATTGGCGGGCAGTGACCATGCCACAGTCTGGTTCTTCCTGGACCTAGTGGGGAAGAAAGCTGAACAAGGACGGTAGTAACCGATTTTAGGGGTGCAGACTTCAGGGAGATGGGAAGGATCCTTAAAGATCATCTGGACAGGATAAGGCTGGATATGGATGCTGACAGCAGGTGGGGGATCATTAGGAGGGGGATACAGGAGGTTACCAGATCCTGTGCAAGGGAAAGGCATAAGTATGGTAAGGCCAGAAAACCCTGCTGGTGGACCTAGGAGGTAAAGGAGGTGGTGAAGGAAAAGAAGGCGTCCTATAGGTGCTTCAAGTGCTCAAGGAGTGAAAGGGATCAGGAGGAATATGAGCTGACAGCCAAGAAAGTCACCAGGGTGGTGAGAGCAGCTAAGGCAAAAAAGGAGCAGTCCTTGGCCAGTGGGATCGGAAGGGGGACAAGGGGTTCTTTAGATACACAGGGAAAAAAGGAAAGTAAGGGGCAGATAGAAACATAGAAACATAGACTTTGAGGCAGATAAGGACCACTTGGCCCAACCCAGTCTGCCCATTTCCTTCCTATTGGATAAGCTGCAGATTCTAGTTAATCAACAGCCTACTTCCTGCAACCCCACTACAATTACCTTATGTCTGCCCCATGCATGTTTGAATTCCCCCATTGTTTTAGACCAACAACCTCCCCAGGAAGGGATTCCCATGCATCCACCACTTTCTCCGTGAAAAACATTTCCTCATTACCCCTGAGCCGTCCCCTCTATCTTTAAATTGTGCCCCTTGTTCTTACACATCTCTTTTCTGAAAGATGCTACCCTCCTGGACTTGTTGATTCCCTTGAGGTACTTAAAAGTTTCTATCATGTCCCCCTGTCCCTCCTTTCATCAAGGGTATACATATTAAGCTCTCAGTCTCTCTTCATATGGTTTCTGATGCAGACCTTGCACCATTTTAGTTGCCCTCCTCTGGACTGCTTCCATCCTGTCTATGTCCTTGCGTAGATGGGGTCTCCAAAACTGCACACAGTATTCCAGATGGGGTCTCACCAACTGTCTGTACAGAGGGATAACCACTTCCCTTTTTCTACTTGTGATGCCCCATCCTATGCATCCCAGTATCACCCTGGCTCTCCTTACTGACTTCTCACATTGCTTACCCACCTTTAGGTCATCTGATATGACTACCCCCAAGTCCCTTTCCATTTTTGTTGCTGTTAATACCTCTCCTGCTATTGTGTACTCTTCTCCTGGGTTTTTGTTTCCCAGGTGCATTACTTTGCACTTCTTTGCATTGAATCTAAGTTGCCATATGTCTGACCATTCCTCCAACCTTGCCAAGTCCCTTCTCATCCTTTCTACCCCCCTTGTGTATCAACTCTGTTACAGATCTTTGTGTCATCCCATAAGAGGTATACCTTTCCTCAGACCCTCTGCAATGTCACCTATAAAGATGTTAAAGAGGACTGGACCCAGTACTGAGCCCTGAGGTACTCCACTAGTAACCCCCTTTCTTGAATGTGTTCAATTCACTATTACCTTCTGTGTCTGTTGTGCAGCAGTTTGCTACCCAGGCTACCACCTGGAACCCCACTCCCAGGCTGGCTAACTTGGTTATTAGTCTTTTATGCTGGGACTGTGTCAAATGCCCTGCTAAAGTCTAGGTAGGCCATATCCACAGCCCCTCCCTGGTCTATTACTTTGGTCACCCAGTCAAAGAAATCAATTAGATTCATCTGACATGACCTTCCTGCTGTAAATCCATGCTGCTTTGGGTCCTGTGCCCTTTGTACTCTAGGTACTCAACAATTCTTTCTTTCGAAGTGATTCCATCATTTTCCCTACCACTGAGGTCAAACTTACAGGTCTGTAGTTTCCTGCTTCTGCCTTGCTCCCACTTTTGTGAAGGGAATCACATCTGCCCTCCTCCAGTCCTCAGGTACACCCCATCCTCCCATGATTTGTTAAAAAGTGTGGACCATTGGTGTCACTAGGTCCTCCCTTAGTTCTTTAGGATTCTGGGGTGAATCCCGTCCAGGCCCATTACTTTGTCCACCATTGAGTTTTAGGAATTCTTTCAGAATCTTTCTTCTGTAAATGGACTGGTGTCAACCCCCCTACCCAGAGTGCTTCTATTGTCTGGTTTAGGTAACTCCTCCTCATCTTCTTTTGTGAAAACTGAGCAAAAGTATTCATTCAGTATATCTGCCTTTTCACTGTCTCCCTCTGCCCACCTCCCCTCTCCTTTATTAATCTTCACTATTCCTGCCTTAACCTTTCTATGCTCCCTAATGTACCTATAGAAGGTTTTATCCCCCTTCTTAACTGAGTTGGCTATTTTTTCCTCGGTTTGGGCCTTTGCTATTCTGACTGCCTTCCCCACTTCTTTCTGCTTTAATTGATACAGTTCCCTGTCGTGCTCCTTCTGTGATTCCTTATACTTTCTGAATGCAGCCTTTTTCTCCTTAACCTTCCCTGCCACCTCTTTCGAGAACCATAGTGGTTTTTTACTCTGCTTTGTTTTCTTTATTTGTTTCACACAAAGGCTTGTTGCCTTTATGATAGCAGTTTTGATTTTTCTCCATTGTTCTTCCACCCCTCCTTTTTGGCCATTTGCTAGTGCATTCCTCAGGAATTCACCCATTTTGCCAAAGTCAGCCCTTCTAAAGTCTAGTATCCTTGTTTTTGTATGGCTTGTCTCCATGGTTGTGCTTATTGTGAAGCACACTGTGCAGTGGTCACTTGTTCCCAGATGTCTACTGACTTCTAAATTTGTGATCCTCTCTCCATTTGAGAGTGCCAGATCTAGTATTGCTCCCTCCCGAGTGGGTTCCAACACTAGCTGTCTAAGGCCTGCCCCCTGCAGGACATTGAGAATGACCCTGCTCTTGGATGTGGCTGCAGTACATGTCATCCAGTTAACATCTGGCATATTCAGGTCCCCTATCAATAGTATCTCCCCCTTTTCAGCCATTTTGAGAATGTCCTCCATCATTTTCTTGTCCATTTCCTCCCCTTGAGACGGGGGTCTGTATACAACCCCTGTGCAGACTGTGATGCCATTCCCTGTCTCCAAGGTGACCCAGAGTGCCTCTTGTCCTCCCTTTACTTTTTAGTTCTGTAGCTTTGATCCCTCCCTTATGTATAGAGCTACTCCACCTCCTCTTTTACCCTCCCTGTCCCTTCTGTAGACTGTGTACCCCGATATGTTGACATCCCAGTCATGGTTCTCTGTGTACCATGTTTCCGTGACTGCCACAATATCCAATTTTTCATCTTCCATCAGGGCTACTAGCTCAGGAAGCTTGTTTCCCAGACTACGGGCATTGGTACTCACTGATCTCCATTTAATGTTGGCCTTATCCTTTTTTCCCCATCCCTGCTCTTATTGCGCTTGTCTATTTTTCCATTTACCCCTGTCCTGCTCTCTGTTGAGCTTTGTACCTCAGTGTTTACCTTACTACCTGCCATGTTTTGTGGGGGGAGGCTTGAAATTTCCTGCCTCTTATCAGCACCTCCCCCCTTGGCTAGTTTAAAAGCTTGCCAAGGAAGCATTTAAACCTGTCACTTAGGAGCTTGGTTCCCTTCATGGACAGATGCAGACCATCATGCTAGTATAGACCTTCATCTTTCCAGGTGTACCCCCAGTCCCCAATGAAGCCAAAGCCCTGTGCTCTGCACCAGTTTTGCAACCATTCATTAAACTGCATGGTGTGCAGTACCCTAGCCTCACCCCTGCCATGGACTGGCAGCACCTCTGAGAAGGTAACCGTGCTTGCTACCTGTCTGAGGCCCCTCCCCAACTCCACAAATTCATCCTGCACTGCACTAATTCCATGCCTAGCTAGGTCACTTGTCCCAAGGTGGACAATGATATCTAGTTCCCTCTCCTGTGATGCTGCTTCTGCAATTGTGAGGATTCACTTTTTGTCCCTCCAAGCCATGGCACCAGGCAGGCACCTTACTTCCCTCTCCTCTCCCTTCCCCAGTTCTACCCCTTAACAATTGAGTTCCCTATCAGAAGCTGTTTCCTTCCCCTGTGGTGTCCCTTGCCACCCTTTTGTGGGTCTCCCTTGTGGATGTCCACAGCATTCTTCATGGCCTCCACTGAGGGTGCCATCATAGAGGAACCTTGCTCTGCCAGACTGGCGTATGATTTGTGTAGAGGTACAACTAGGGGGCTTCGCCTCTGTTCCACCACCCGCACCCTCCCAGAACCCACTGTGGTCCAACTGCTCTTCATACTTGGCAACCTCTGAGGCAGCGGTTGTGGCAGTGGTGCTCTTTGGGTGGGGGAGGCCTCCTTAGTCCTTGCCAGTTCAGCCTGGAGGTGGGCAATCTCCTCCCTCAGAGCTGACAGTTGCCTGCAAATAGGACATCAGCGCAGTTTCCAGAATGTCTCCCGGAAAACTGCTGCCCCACAGCCAGTGCATTGCACCACTCCCCACATGTCCCTCTCCCTTATAATATACAATATGTAATATATATAATTTTTTTTTTTGGTGGTGTGTACTTACCCTTTATGCACCATGATGGGTTATTAAGAATATGACAGTTCTGCCCCAAGACCTGTTGAAGAAGTGATGTCAGAACTTTGGCTATAAAGGATATGCCAGCTTGGGGTGGGGGTGGGGAAGGGGTGGGTAGTCCACAACCACAGGTGACTGTTAGAAACAATCAAATACACCACTGCTCCACCACCCTGGTGAGTACTGCCCTTTACAGTAATTCAACTAATCTCCAGTAACTTATTTAAAAATAGTTTAACTATCACAAACTCCTACGCACCAGTAAATTATTTAAAAATAGTTTCTGTCCCAAAATCCTAGTAGTCAATCCAGCTACCCCCAAGAGACAACCAAAATGCAGTATTCAAACCCTTGTGAAGTTACTTCCAAGATAAGCAGAGTTTGCAAGCTCCTTTTTCAACTCATCAGCCACCTGTAAATTATTTAAAAATAGTTTAACTGTCATAAAATCCTAGTAGACAATCTAGCTACTTCCAAGGGTCTACCCAAATGCAGTATTTAAATCCTTCTGAAGTTACTCACAAGATTAACCAAGAATGGGCTTGCAAACTCTGTTTAACACTAAATAAATATATAAATAAAAAGCAATTACCAGGGGTAGTTAGTTTCACCTCCCACAGAATTGAGCAAAAGTACACGTTGTTGCAGATATCAAGTGCAATATAGAATTTCTCACACAGCTCACAGCTGAATAAAGAAGTAGTGTCCTTCCAGGTCAAGAAGATGTGCTTTGTGTCTCTAAATATTACAGCCACCAGTAACTTAAAGTAATCTTATCTAGTCTGGATATCTCCACCCAGGGCAATTTGTTGACAATGGTTATGATGCAACCTTTCCTGTTCCAATACAACACTTTGTGGTCTGAAAACAATGAGGGGAACAATTTCCTGCACCTGAGTCTGTCTGTATTTCAATTCACACTGCAGGTTTTGCTATGATCAGCAAGATGAGGTAGGGGATGGTTGAGCATAGGAGGCAGGGAAACAGGCAGAAGTCCTAAATGAGTACTTTGCCTCAGTCTTTACCGGGGGGGGGTGGAGGGGCTATGTCTTGCGAGGGGAGTGGGTGCAAACAGGAGGAAGAGGTGTTACCGGTGGAGACCAGCGGCCCTGATGGGTCTGGGGAAAGGGAGTGGCCACCACAGACAGGTGAGGGGGCCAGCAGTGCAGGGTGAAAAGGGGGGGAGGATGTGGAGGCTGAAATCCCAGAAGAGAGAGTTAGGGAAGCCCTCAGGTCCCTTCTGATGGAGAAAGTACCTGGGCCAGATGAGATACATCCCAGGGTGCAGAGGGAACTGGCGTATGTCCTGGCAGTCCCTCTAGCAGAGCTTTTCAACATCTCTCTGAGGACTGAGTGGGTGCCCCAAGACTGGAGGGTAGTCCATGTCATGCTGATCCACAAGGGGGATCAAGAGAGGAGGCAGGGAATTACAGGCCCGTTAGCCTGAAATCGGTGGTCGGCGTAATGGAAAATATTGTCAAGGAAAGGCTAGGGGGGTTACTGGAGCAAACTGGGTACTTGGATGATAGGCAGCGTGGCTTTGTCATGGGAGATCATGCCAGACAAACCTTGTTGAGTTCTATGACTGGGTGACAAGGGCCCTGGACCAAGGTATGCCAGTGGAAGTCCTCTTTTTGGACTTTAGCAAGGCATTTGATTTGGTACCCCACAGTGCCCTGCTGGCTAAGCTGAAGGAAATGGGGGTAGGGAGACAGTTGTTAAGATGGATAGGAAATTGGCTCTCTGAGCATACTCAGAAGGTGGTGGTTGGAGGGTTAGCCTTATACCCAAGGTGGGTTACTAGTGGGGTTCCCCAGAGGTCAGTGCTGGGGCCACTCCTGTTCAAAGCCTATGTCTCAGACATCAGGAAGAGGATCAGGAGTGAGATGAGTCTCTTTGCAGACGACTCAAAGCTGGGTGCAGTGTTGGATGAGAAGGAGGGGAGGGTGGCCTTGCAGGAGGACCTGGAGGCTCTGGAAAGGTGGTAGGGAAAATGGAAACCAAAATTCAATGTGGTGAAGTGCAAGGTTCTACACCTGGGAGTCAGAAATCCAGGCTGAGGGTATACCCTGGGAGGAGTCATGATTCAAATCATGGAGGGTGAGAGGGACCTGGGGGTAGTGGTAGATGTCAAAATGAACAACTCAGAGACCTGTAGAAGGGCAGCGGCAAGGGCAAATAGGATGCTGGGATGCATCGCCAGGGGGTTTACCTCCAGAAAGGCAGAAGTGATCCTTCCACTGTACAACTGCTTGGTTAGGCAACACCTCGAGTATTGTGTGCAGTTTTGGAGACCACATTTAAAGAGGGACATTACACTCCTAGAGAGGGTCCAAAGGAGGGCAACCAAAATGATCTGGGTCCTGGGGGAGAGGACCTATGAGGAGAGGTTCAAGGAGCTTGACGTACACCCTGGAGAAGAGGAAGGACAGGGGGGACATGATAGAGGTCTTTAAGTACATGAAAGGGATCAATAAAGGAGGCCCAGTCAAGGTGCTCCAAAGGAAGAAGGGTGGGGAAATGAGAGATCATGGGTGTAAGCTGGAAGGGGGCAGGCTCAGAGGGGAGAGGATGAGTTGTTATTTCACTGAGAGGGTGGTGGAGCCATGGAATGCACTGCCCAGGGAGCTGGTGGAGGTGGAGACTCTGGACAGGTTTAAGAGGGGATGGAACAAGTACAGGGGGAAGGTAAATCTGACCAGGCCCAAAACAGGTGGAGCATCTGGGACTGGGGACAGTATAACCCAAGGGGGAGGGGGGACACCAAAATCGGCCCTCAGTGCGGGTGCTGAAAATCGAGTAGACTTGAAAGACCGTTAGGCCTATTCTGCTGGCATTTTAGTATGTTAGTATACTTCAAAGGATAGATGCTTATCTAGGTCATGCCCAGGAATCTGAAAGAACCCACCCCTTCTAAAGGCACACCATAGGAAGTATTGACTACCAGGGGAGGCTGGGAGGTTAATTCAAAGGCGGTATGATGGAACAACATGGTTTTAGTTTTCTTTGTATTCGACACCAGCAGGTTCTTCTTGAACCAGGCTTCCAGCTGCTGGAAGTCTTGTTCCAGGTCATACTTGATAGAGGAGACATCTCTACTGGATCTGTATAGTAGAGCATCGTCTGCATAGAGCTGGATCGATGACCCCCGCCCCACACACACAGTTTAGTGGCAGTTCATTGATGAAGGTAGAGAATAATAGAGGCCCAAGAACTGATCCTTGGGGGACCCCGTCTGTAACGGGGGATAAGGAGGAAGGCACCAGCCCATTTGACACACTGAAATTGGTTGGATAAGTAGTTAGAGAACCAAGAGAGAGAGCTGGAATCAAGGCCAAGACAATGGAGCTTGGAGATGAGGAGTGGATGGTTTACAAGGTCGAAGGCCTTTGTGAGGTCTATGAAGATGGCCCCCGTGGCACGACCCTGGTCCATGGCCTGAAAAATGTCTGAAGTGACCCTCAAAAGAGCAGATTCAGTCCTGTGCGATTTCTGAAAGCCATGTTGGTGTATGGTAAGGGCTTCGATCTGTTCTAGAAAGGGGTATAGCTGATTGTATAAGATTCTTTCCTGGACTAAAGATTATGCGGAATACAGTATTTCTACAGAGATAAAAATAAACACATTTGAAGAGAGGTCACACAGGAAAAACCTAACTCAACGCTGTCTAGATTCTAAGTAGAGTAGGAGAATCTTACCCCACGTAGGAACTGATGAGTTATGGCAGACTTGAACCCATGACGTCGCTTATTCAAAATCCCAAACATAACTAACTTCGGATTGTAATCATACAACAGAAATATCTCTGGCTAGCCTGCCCCCTAGGCCTGCACCATCATAGATGCCTCTCTGACATCACATCCTGGACATACCTTTTTATCTCTGGGGACCACCTTTTTCCCAGACTGGCCCAACTGGATTTGTTTATTTGAGCTTAGTCCTTTTGTTATCTTGGCTAGCTAAACCAGCAGGTACTGTTTCACTCTACCTTGGCCCTGTTTTCATTCAAAATATGTATTTTCTTATAAAAGGGGTTCAGTCCTTTGAAGTTTAAACCAAAACAAAAGCCTTTTAGTGGACAGGAAAAGGACTGCTTACTCAAAGGCCACTCCCAGCTGAGTGCCCTGAGGCATGAGTTAGAGAAGATTGTAATTTGCATGTAATCCCCCTCCGGGGGCTTACCTGGTTATCTCCGCTGGCTTCTGGGTTTCCTGCTGCCCTGTTAGGTTTCAGATTGACCCTGGTGTTGTTTTAAGTTCACTGGGGCCAGCGACCAAATGTCATGGAACTGCCACTCATTTGGGCAGTTTTAAGTGCTCATGGGGTCCGCACATGCGCAAAAGTGCATTGGAGTTTCGGCCATTCCTCGGCCAACAGGTGGCTATTTGAAAGGTCCTGGTTCCCTTGTTTAACTGATGAAGACCTGGACAAAGTAAAAAAGAAATTGCATTTGTTTTTATTTAAAAAGCACCTATTAGCACTTCAGGATCAGGAGGGGGGATTTAATTATTCATGAAGCCTCATGAATATTAATGAGGCACGCCTGGCTAATGCCTGGAGGCAAGTTGAATTGGCACTAGCAACAGGCTAGGGACTAATACAAACATAAAAGCTTTGTAGCTGGGTGATAGAGGGGAGAGCTGACTGCAAGACAATGGGGCACATGGTTAAAAGATCTGTTTGTGTTGGCTGCAATGGGACTTTGAACTGTGGACGCTATACCGACTGTCAAGGGACTGATTCTTAAGCAGCCATGTTATGATACTATGACCCCTAATGGACAGCCAGTCAACTATCTGAGCACCCAAAACTGTGTGAAAGGGTTGATGGGAAGAGGTGTGAACTATTTTCAGGTGCCAAGGGAGTTTATAATCAAAGAGGACTTGTGAATGTAATTGATGACTGAAATCAACCAATCAGAGGGCAGGATTCTCGAGAGAGCTCCTAGGGACTTTGGGGCAGTTAAGTCAGTCTGTTTTGGGCTCTGATCAAGTCAAGAAGGTTCAGTGCTATGTGAGAATTCATCTAAGGCCTTTCACAGGGCTTAAAACAGTTTGTGAGGAATAAAGGAGAAGAAAAATTGTCGAGAGGAGCTGTGCGTCTGAGCTGATTGTTTTAGAGATCTATTTGGAGTTTGTTGTTTTAGAGCAGACTTCTGCTGCAGCCATCCTGCACCAGTTTTGGGACTGAGAGAAAACACCTTGTGCTGGGAAAGAGACTGTACAGAAACTGTGTGAGAGCCAGAGAAAAGGCAGATGCCATTTTCAGAGACTGTAAGAGGAGAAAAGATGAGCAGGTGCCCTAAGCTTCAGGGGCCTGTAACTGCTGCTGAAAATCCAGCTGAGGAAAGACACTGCTGTTGTGGATTTGGCATTTGGAATTTGATGTCCAAAGGCACTGGAAAGTGAATAAGCAGGAAAATTGGAGAAACTGTTCTGGCTGCACAGAGGAGCTGCTTCTGTTAGGAGGAAAGAGGAACAGTACCAGGAGATTCCCAGCTTAACTCAGAGCCAGGTGGGGAACTTGCTAACCCCTACCAAGTGGGGTCTGCTGGCTACAGGAGGCCATCATCGCATGCTGGGGGAGCTAGGGTACTCGTGACTTGTGAGGAAGCTGGGCTGTGGAGCCACTCCCAGGTCTGGGTCCTCTGTGGTTTGGTCAATTTTGCATGGGAGCTCTGCAACAGGCCTGAGTAGGCTGAAGGTGGCAAGCTGCAAGATCATTAATCAAGGAGACAAGCGGCCAGACTTTCAACCAAGCTCAAGTCTTCAGAATACTCACTGCTGCCCATTTGTTCTGCCCTTCTTGAACTAAAATCCCCAGAGACTGAACTGGTGGAAGCCCTCTGCACCAGGAAAATCCTAGATTTCCAGGACCTTGAGTACCCAGGGCTTGCCCTAGCAATCAAGGGGAGTAACTGCTTAATTGTTAACATTCGGTTGCATTGTTCCTAGGGCCCCAACGCCGGCCAACCCACAGCACTAAGCAGGCGTGCGACCTCCTGGGTTCCCAGAGAGGACAGAGGGAAGTCACTGGTATCACTGGGGATGGGCATCTGGGGTGGTCTGGCCTACAGGCACTGTTGATAATAATTGTTCCTAACCCTTTCTAACCATTTTTACTTCCACAGCTATCCCTTTTCCAGGTACCCTGACCCTAGCCCTTCCCCATAATAAAGCTGTGTTTTTTTGTTTGAAATTGCTCTGTGAAGGGTGTTTTGTGGAAACCAACTGTAAAGTGTATGTGGTATATGGTATTGGGAAACTGTTTGGCCTCCAGTGTGTGTGTGTGGGGTGGTTGGAAGGGGAGGTGGGTAGGTGCAGCATCCCAGTGGTTTGCACCAGTCACACACCTGGCCCACTGCAATTTACTCTGAGTGGAGGCACTACAATATTTATAAATTTTTCTGAGATAGAACCCACAAATACCACCGTAGCAGGACCCAGGCCCCTTAACCTGTGTGAAGGTCAACAGGTAGGGGTAGTAGCCCACTGGTACAAAGCGCCTGGGCTACATGCAGTTTCTACCAGACCTCCCATCTCAGCTGAAATACTTTAATAAGACATTGATAAGAAAAAATTACACAAAAGATACATTGCAAGTTGTCACACCCAGAAAATTCAGAAGAAAGGCTATGAGTACAGGATGTGGCACAAAATGACATTTCAGTCATTGTTTTACAAATGACACCTGTCATGCTCAGAAGGAATGGTCTTAAAAAGATTATGTTGAGAATTGGGGGTAAAAATGTGAAAACCCAACTGAGTTATGAGGAAACAAAAACAAATTATTCCAACATTTTTTGCAGATTTTGGTCCCTAATGTTCAACATATCCCTTGTGCTACCCCACCTCCTGAACATGGCAGGTGTCATTTTTCAAATCCACTCCAAAACTTGTTTCCTCTGTAATGAAAAGGTGATGCAAACACTGAAGTTTCTAAAAGCCTCACTAACAAGCAGGCAGAACATCACACTACTGTAGACCATTTGAATCTGGCGAGGTTCAGCCTGCCAACAAGTATTTATATTAGGGGTTCAAATCTAGAGATGTACACAGGGGCCCAGATATTCAAACTGCGCCACAAAGTAGCGCAATAGCAGGAGCAGGCACAAGTCCACTGCGCCCATGCGCAACATGCGTGATATTCAAACACTGCGCAGGTCAAGATGCACCTGCGGCACACAACTGAATATCGCATCAACTGTGCCATTGCGCAACCAGGGATGCATAGTGGCGCAGGGTAGCAGCGCAACAGCACAACCAGGGATGCTCAGTGGAGCAGGGTAGCAGCGCAACAGCACAACCAGGGATGCGCAAGGACAGGATGCAGGGACCCACCACCCATGGTAGAGATGGGCAGAGGAGCACACAGCAAAACAGACATCGCCCCCCACACTCCATGCACTGCACAACTGGAGGAGAGCTGGAAGAACCACCAGCCCATGGACACCAGCAACAAACCCACAGCTGGGGCATGGTGCCCCAACACACCCCCGGCAAGCTGTGACCGTCACACATGTATGTCTGGCCACCCCATGCCACACCATCCCCCCAATGCAGAGCACACCCTGCACCACGATCCCCATACACCTTGCCCAGGAGTAGCGCCCAACAGTGCAGGATACCCCATGCATGCCACCACCCCCACTGTGACAATGCAACCCTGTGCACCACAGAACCATGCAAGGCAGCCCCACCACGAGCACCCAGTAGCAGGCGGCAGCAGACAGCGATGCAACGACTGCATACACAGTGCTGCCCTGCACGTCTCCCCCGAGGTACAGCTGAGAGACTGACCATGCATCGGCACACGAGGTACCCCACACATGACAGGGCATGCCCCTGACCCCACCACCAATGGTACAGCACCCTGCACACCCTCCCAAGGACACACCCCATCCCAGCACTGGCCACAACAGCCAGCGCAGACACCCACAGTGGTGCATAGAAGCATGCGCCACGCAGGATGCAACACAGTGCATGGACAAACACCCACCCATACCCAAGGGCACACCAGCACAGGGACACAGTAGTGGGTCAACCAAGCCCCCGGCGTGTGGCCACGGCAGCCGCGTACACATGGCCAACACCCTTCCATGGCACAGGTGTGCCAGCAACCCTGCGCAGGCACTACGAAGCTGTACGCCACCAGCACGCGGCCGGAGCACAAGTGACAGACAGTGGAGCACATCCCCTGCAACAGACACAAGCAACAGCACTGAGGTGGGACAACAGCAGCGGAGGCCACAATGCCACCCGAGGCAGACATGCACCACACCAGTGACAGGAGGCAACCCGGCATAATGCTGGGTACAGTGGCTGTCCAGCATGGACAGCCACCACTGACATGCCAGCGGACCGTGCAGGTCACAGACATGCAAGGGTGTCAGCTGCACAGGCCATGGATGGTCTGACAGGGGTGCCATGGACACAGTGCATGCACCGTGGACCACTGCATACAGTCATCCAGTGCACAGGGAACAACACACAAACCACAGACAGTGACTGATAGCTACACCCACACCATAATCGCCTCCCTACGGACACACACACATACACACGCCCATGACTGCACCACCCCTGATGCCATGCACACCACTGCAGCTGAGCACCTGTAGCCCACTGCAAATCAGAGACCACCATAGTAGGCATAACAAAACAAATGTATTTGAAAATGTATAATATAACTATTTACATATATGTACAAAACAGTAGGGGGTGAGGGCCACAAACCAGGTGGGGTGGGTAAGGGACAGGGGTGAACAAATGGGAGAGAGAAGGAGAAGTGTGAGGGTGGGTCCAGGGAGGGTAGGATTGAACCCGGGGCATGGTATCTTCAGCGGGCGCCCTGCTCCCCACTCCCGTCACGTCTCCTCCAGATGCCATGCTGGTCCACGCGCTGCAGGATTTCGAGACAGGCACGTGCCACCTGTAGCAGCTCCTGCACGGCCCTCTCTAGTCGCATCATCCTCTGTCCACCTAGGACAGGGAGCAGAGTCAATAGGTGTGAACGCCCATCCACCTGCAGCCCACCCATTGTACATGGCATACAGCCATGGGACACACCCCTGTGATGGTGTGCAACCACCCACAGTGATTGTGTCCACATGACCTGCCCACCCAGGCGCACACAGCCATGCGGACCGCTGCACACACCCACTGCCCAAGTCCCGCACAGCACCACCGTGGCTGTACAGTGACATGGCTATGTGGTGCGAAGACAGTGGCACAGCCATGTACCTGGTGCACTCATGGACCACCAGTGATGCACACCACACATGCAGTGCCACTGGACAGTGCTGGCTGTACCATGTGGCGTGCACAGCAGTGGTGTCAATGGATGGTGGCCATGCCCCACCGTCTTCCCTGCAACACAGCATGCACAGAATATCCTGGAAGTAAGGCACTCACCCTCATCTGCCTGGTCCTGGCACTGTCCTATATTTGGACCATCTGCCCATGGCTGTTGTTCACTTCCCCTCTGCTCATGTCAGTGATGGTCTTCTCGAGCCTGGCGCCGCTCATCAGAGCCTAGGGTGCAAACATGGAGAGGGGAACATCAGTACAATCCAGTAGCAAAGGCCCCCCACTCCCGGGTGTGTGTGCGATCCCGCACAGCCCAACCATGCCACAACCCCCCCTACACCACCACCACCACCACCACTGCCCACACTGGACGGCCCACCCCCACGTGTGGTGGAAACATGCCCACCATGATACCCGTACGGACACAACCAGTGTATGGATGGGGCACCTACCTGGTCGTGGCACTGCACCTCTCCTGGCACGTGCCCGCAGATGGCAAGCCTGTCCGGGTCCTTCCGCTGGAGGTCCCCGTATCTGTGGCAGCACTGCTCCACAGTACGGTCCAGTCCTGTGGCCTCCTCAGGCGCCACCGCCACCTCCTCCCATACGGCACTCCTGGCCCTGTCCAGGGGTGCATTGCCAAACAGTGCCCCAGCATGGGGCCCCACTATGGCCACCAAATTGGCCAGCTCCACCTGGCTCCAAACAGCAGCTCTCCGTCTTGCCATTGCCTATACTGGTTGGAGTCAAAATGGTGCTCCGTAGTGCACGTCCGCCACGTGCAGATGCTGCGCGGTACAGCGCTGCCATTCCCCATCACGCTGTCACCAAACAGTGCGATGGGGTGCACCCATGTGGATGCATGGTGCCTAGGGGGCAAAGGTCAGGCACAGGGTCAAGGGTCTCTCGTGCATGGACCGCCACAGCGCGATTGGTACTCCCTGCGTGTAGCGCGGTAGGGTGCCTGTGTGAGATGCCCTGTAGTGGCCTACCGCGCTGTGGCACCACAGCGCCTATGGCGCTCCAGGGCAAGAGCGCCACACATGTGAACAGCACACTAGTGCCACTGGCACAGTGGTGGCCATGCCCTGTACTGCCTCCCGTGCTCAGCACGTCAGCAGCGTGGCAGGCGTCAGCATCAGCACCCCGGGCATGTGCCGTGCGGTGCCTACTGCGCACATCACAGAGCTGCACCTGTGCCTGAGCATGCGCAACACAATTGCGCAACAGCGCGATATTCAGCCGGCATATGCAAATCAGCTCATCAGCAATCCCATGGTGCAGCTACTGCATTAGCATCTACTTAAATTTGAGCCTCACCTCATTTGCATGCCTTGAGCTATATAAATGCAACATGGGGCTGCAGAGGCCATAGTCTGGTATTGCAGTCTATTGTGGTGGGTTGCATGCTGTTTGGCAGTGTGGACTGTGGTGTGTGGGAGATGTATGGGACTGCACAGTGAAAGGTAACACCTGTCATTCCCACAGGCTCTATAATGACCAAACGTGAGGAAGAGGTGGAACAGGAATATTTGAGGAAGAGGAGGCCCAACTTCACACGGGCAGAAACAGATGCCCTGTTTGAGGCATACCTCAACAGGGAACCGCTGCTCAGCGGACAGCGGGGAACACTACCGGCCCGTGCTGCGGCATGGGGTGAGATTGCACATGCCATGAACCAGCATGGCAGCCACCAGCAGTCCGTGCAGGAATGTAAAAAGAAGGTCGGCACGGACAGGAGGAGAATTAAGGACAAGGTGGCTGCCATCAGGGATGCATGTGCTGCAACTGGTGGTGGGCAGCCAGATGTACCTTACCTGATGCCACAGGAGGAGCGGATGGCCGGCAGCATGCAGCGTTGTGCCATAGAGGGTGTTCCAGGTGGTGGCTTCCAGATGGGTGGCAGCCCATCACTGCATGGTAGGTCCTGTGCTATCACTGTGTGGGAGGAGGAGGGAGTGCCACAGAGTAGGTCGGATACATTAACGCTACTGTGTTCCCTTACAGCTCCTGAGCATCTACATGGGTCAGCAGTGGTGGGTGTGTCCACCGTGGGTGAGGCCCTGGACATGGAGGAGCGCCCATCCACCTCCACAAGTGTCCGAGGGTCAGTACCACTGCATACCTGCCTGTCTGTCTGCCTGGACTGAAGATGGTGGTGCTGGTGCGGACGAGGCCCTGCCTGTGTCCCAGTGTGACAGCGGCCACAGAATCCAGCATGCTGGGACACGGACTCATGCCGGATCTGGCACTGGTGACGATGATGAATCACACATCCCAGACAGTGATACGTGTGGGACGCAGGATGGTCCCACAGCAGGGAACAGCACGGGCGTAGCCGTGGGTGGTGCTGCCGTGGATGCCTGCGTGACATCACAGTCCCAGCCTGTGCCTGTATGCCCCAGTGGGGCAGCACTGGTGTGTGTCCAGGCCGGTGGGGCTGTTGTGACCGATGAGTCGGCACCGGTGAGCCCTGGTGATCGGTGGCCGGAGGAGCAGTGGCAGAAGTTGGACAATGGGGATGGGGGGACAGTGTCAGGGGTGGCGTCAGTGCACCACGTGTGGACGTGCCCAGGCATGGCCCTGGTGTGCAGCGCCTGACTTCGAGGGGTGCTGCCCAGCATGGCCATGAACACCATGAGGGACAGCATGCCGATCAGGCGGATGACCTTTTAGATGAGCACACCCACATACTCCAGGATTCAGTGGATCAGCAGTTGCGGTTTGTGACAGCAGTGGATACACTCAGTGCAGTCCTGCACCAGGCAGAGGAGTGGTGCAGCAGGGACACCAGTCTGCTCCTGGCAGGGATGGACCGGCTGCGGGAGGATGTGACCGCCGCCTTTGACAGGCAGACACAGGCATTCACAGCTGTCATGGCCACAATGGGTACCCAGTTATTTGCTCATGCGCCACAGACACCACGCAGTGCCATGTCCACCTCCTGTTCCCGGCATCGTGCGACACCTCCCATGTTGACACCAGGTTCGGCTGTGGGCATACCGAGCATGCCAGGCGCAGGCATGTTCGGTGAGCTGCAGACCCCTGCGCAAACACGGTCGCATTCCCGCAGCATCACTCCTGGTGGTACATCTGTGCCACCCTATGAGGCCAATGGTCAGCCTGGCACAGCTGGCAGATCTCAGTGGGGCCGCCCACGCATCTGTGGTGGCTGTGGCACTGTGCCGCATGACTGACCTGTCTCCCACCATGGCCACTGTCTGCCACTGCTCTGTGTGCAGTGTGTTGTGGTGCACCGTAGGATGCACGGGTGGGGTACCTGGCCCTGCACACACACAGTCCATGTGCGCACCCTCCCGGCTGCTGGCCACTGTGGCGTGTGCATGATGATGCCTGCGTTGCGCTGTCCACCAGTGTGCAATGGTGCCCAGCATCTGACACATGCACAGTGACGGCCACTGGGTGTTGCCGTGTGTGGGCCTGTGTGTGGCTAGGTGTTGCAGTCATGGTCGGCATGCCTTCTAACCCTTGTGCATGTCTTGTGGTGTGGGGTGCGTGTGTGTGTGTGTGTGTGTGTGTGTGTGTGTACATGTGTGCGCGTGTCGTGTTTGGTCATGCCCATCCCTGTCGGCATGTGCGGATCCACACTCAGTCCCATTCACTTGCCACCATCCACCCCTGGGGTTCATCCATGCCTGTGTGTGGGTTGTGCCCTTGCCATTGGTGGTTGCACATGGCCCCGTGACCTATCTGTGTTGGCCAAAATGCTCCTCTGTGATGGTGTCCCAGTGCAGCTGAGCCATCCTGAACAGGCAGGGGTCCTTTCACCCAGGAGGTGGCTGCACATCATCCCCATCGCTGCCCCCC
This sequence comes from Neoceratodus forsteri, assembly GCA_016271365.2. NCBI lineage: Eukaryota > Metazoa > Chordata > Ceratodontiformes > Ceratodontidae > Neoceratodus > Neoceratodus forsteri. Next base: position 129,783,033 of record CM028129.1, read on the forward strand.
TCTTCAACCTCTATGGCTATCCCACAGTCATTGGCCATGTTGTGCAGGATGCAACAGGCCAGTAATAGCCCGCAGGCCTTCGAGGGGCTGTATTGTAGGGCACCACCAGATGTGTCCAGACAACGGAACCATGACTTCAGCATCCCAAACACACGCTCGATGATATTACGTGTGGTGGCATGTGCTTCATTGTATCGTTGCTGCGATGGGGTCGAGGGGCACTGGTACGGTGTGAGCAGCCAGGGACGGAGTGGGTATCCACTGTCACCTGTGTATAGAGGGTGTACATTAGTGTGGTGGTCTGCATCGCTCTGCCACGGGCCGTCAAGGCTGGTACCCATGGCACCTCTGACTATGCCTCCCCCCCACAGCTGCCCATGCCATCCTGCGTGCTGTGCATACTCACCCACTAGGTGGCCAGTGGGGATATCCCCACTCTCGAACCTGTGGCACAGTGCAGACTGGTGTCAGATGAAGGCATCATGTGCTGCCCCAGGGTGCGTGGCACAGACATTGGTTATGTGCCCCTGGCATCACACACCACCTGGCAGTTGATGCTGGAGTATCCCTTGTGGTTCCTATAGGCAATGCCTTCCGGGCCAGGTGGTGTACGGATGGCCACATGGGTGAAGTCAATGGCCCCGAGCACGCCAGGCATACGTGCTACCCTTTGGAACTGTTGTATATGTGCTGTGCACTCTGCCTGTGTGCAGGGGAAATGGATGTACTCCGCAGCATGTGGCAGCAGTGCGCTGAGGAATTGTGTGAGTAGGCGTGATGCGGCCGACTGGGTTATGCCTGTTGTGTCCCCTGTTGGTCTTTGGAAGGTGCCCATGGCGAGCAGACACATGACAGCTGTCACCTTAGTCTCCACTGACAGAGCATGGCTCCGTCGTGTGGGTGCCTGCATGTCATCACCGCACAGCTCACAGAACCGCCTCAGGATTGCCCGGTTCAGGCGGTACCGGCCCACAATCTCTGTATCACTATACTGCTCGAAGGTGATGCGGGCTCGGTACTGCCTGTTGGGTGCGTACCGCCGACGGGCCCTTCCACGGCCACGCCACACCCCCCCCGCTACCTGCCATTTCACACCCCTCATTACTGCCTCCATCTGTATGGTGGCACTGGCCATGTCCCTGGCTGTTGTTCCCCCCCTCGGCAGATGTTATCCGTTCCCCCCGATGTCCTCTGTGCTGCTCCCCCTGCACTGGGTACACCTCCGGCCTTCTGCTGTCCTGTCTCCTGCCACTGCCCTGACCGCTCTGCAGCACTGCCCTGTTAGCCCTGCTCTCTTTCACTGTCTCCCCAGACCTGTCCTGTGTGGCACAGGTGTGCCCTGTCCTGCTCCTTCTCTGTCCCTCTCTCTGGTCCTCTCTCTCCCTGTAGCTGCCAGCTCACCCCCACTGCAGGCCTTCCTGTAGTGTTCTTGTGCCTCTCTCTCTTGCTCCTTTTTATTTTGGCTCACTTCCGCTATTGCGCAACTTCTGCTACCTCCCCTATTGTGCATGACGCTTGTTGAATATTGCACTGCACCATTTATTCATGGTTCCTCCCTTTACGGTTGTGCATGCATTCATTACCATTGCGCTCTTGCGCATTGCAAGTTGAGTGGTGCAACTGCCTCCTGCTGAATATCGCACAATGGTGCATTTTCAGACTTGCGCTGGTGCATCTCTGTTGCGCATGGCGCAATCCTTTTGAATATCTGGGCCAGGGTGTGCATCATTAATATTCAAGAACTAATTAGTACAACACATATCATCACATCTCCCCCCATTAAGAAGAAACCTTTAACAGCTGAATTTGGTAACTTGTCAAAACTATTTAGGTCTGTAACATGCAGGATCTTGTAACAACCGTCCACTAATCCTGCTAAATCGGGCAGGGCTTTCTGGTTGGCTATATAGGTCCACTGGGGCAGCTGCCGTCTCTGCCCGTGTCACTGGCAAAGGGTCCTTACTGGGTTCTGGAGCTGGCTGTTCAATACTGAGTTCAATACTGAGTTATTAGGACTAGCAGAAGGCTCTTGGCCCATAGAACCAGTCCCCTGTGTTAACGGGAATTAACTACCCAGTCTTTGGAGGAGGTAATTATCCAGTCTAATCTTAAAGATGTCAAAGCTCTCCATCTCTACGACATGTCTTGGTAAGCAGTTCCATACTGCAATAATTCTCTGCGTGAGATAGGATCTTCTTAGGTGTGTCTTAGGGTAAATTAACTTCAGTTATTTCTTATGACTTCTTAGCCCACCAAATCAGTCAACAGTTGACAAGTCCAGATTTTCAGTTAGAATACTATCCTATGTAATCCTAAACATCTGCAGGAGGTCACCTATCATTCATCTTGTCTCCAAAGCATACAGTCCCAAGGATTGTAGTCTTTCCTCATAAGTTATGTCCCTTAGTCCTTCTACCAACTTAGTCATTCTCCATTGGACCCTCTCCACCCCGTCAATATCCATTCTTAGATATGGACTCCAGAGAGGGGTACAATAATCCAAATGTGGTCAAACAAATGTACGATATAGCGGGATTAAGCATGCTCTATTCTGTGACACAATCTTTTTATACATTGAATTATTCTATTACTTTTCCTAATAACTTCCTGACAATGGTGACCAAAGGTCAAGTCGATACTTATAAATACCCTAAGTCCTCTTCACTTTCCACAGTTTTCATGCAAGCACCATATAATTTATAAACTTGTCTAATGTTGTCCCTACCTAGGTGCATTACTGTACATTTACTCAGATTGAACTGCATACCATTTTGTTTGGCCCACTCTTCTATTCTCTCTAAGTCTTTGCTGTAGAGTAGCTATTTGATTTATGGTCCTCACTTCTGCTTCTAATTTTGCATCATCAGCAAACTTGGTGCATGTACTAACCACATGTAGATTCATGTCTGATATGAAGGTGGAGAAGAGTACCGGGCCCAACACTGACCCCTGTGGCACCTCACTTGTCACCTTACCCCCATCTGAAATGTACCCCCTAATTCTTACTTTCTAGGTTCTACCCAGAAGCCATGCCTTTATCCACTTAACTAGATGGTGCTGGATGCCTAACTTATCCACTTTCTGAACCAAAATATCATGAGGGACTTTGTCAAACGCTTTCTTATAGTCCAAAAATATTACATGAACTGTTTTTTTCCTATCCAATAGTTCACTAACCCTTTCATAGAATACTAACGTGTTAGTTGTACATGAGCGATGGTTTTTAAACCCATGCTGGGTATGATTTATATGTTGTAACTCGATAAGATTCTGTTTGATTCTAACCTTAATTATAGTTTCCAACAATTTACCCACTACTGCTGTAAGGCCAGTAGGTCTGTAGTTGGACATATCAGTCCTAGCACCCTTTTTAAAAATGAGGACTACTATAGCTGTCCTCCAGTTCATTGGAATTATTCCAGAATGAAGAGAAAGGTTGAACAGTTTCAAGAGGGGCTTAACTAACCAAGAGCTAACTTCCTTTAGAAGTCTCAAGTGTACTTTATCTGGTCCTGCGGATTTGTTTGGATCAGTTTTGTCTAGCATTGTTTTTACTTCCTGTGCTGTTATTTTAATATATGGTACTTCTCCCTGATCACCAAGTGTATCCCCTGCCTCACAGTCCTGGGCTTCACCCCTACTACTGCTTTCAAATACAGACAGAAAATATTTATTAAATTCCTATGATATCAACTGGGGATTATTGCATTCACCATTTTCCAGTTTAATAGGCCCTATTGTTCTATCCACTGACTTGTTGTTCTCATAGGCATAACATTTCTTACAGTTATCCTTAACACGCACTAGGTGGAATTTGACCATTTTGTTTTGCTTTCCTTATGCTATATTTGCATTTTTTTATTCTCTTGCCTGTATTTAGATTGATTGTAAGCTGAATTATCTCTAACCATGGCCCTATATGCCCTTTCTTGTTTCCTTATATGGTTCCTGACACTGTTGGTATACCATAAGGGTATTTTCCCACGTCTATTGTATATGTTTTTGGCCAGAACAAATTTCTCCTCTAACTCCAGCAATTTATTTTTAATTTTTTCCCACAGTTGTTCGGCATCTAAGTCCCTTTCGTTCCACAACCATGTATTTAAATCATTCCTGATTTTACTAAAGTCAGCTCTCCTATAATCCTTGATGGCTGTACAGCCATGTAGTGGTAATTGGGCAGGTTTTACAGTAAAAAATATCACATTATGATCATAATTTAATAAGGATTGTAATATCTCTATATTCTTTACTGCATCCTCCTTATCTGACATGACTAAGACCAAGATAGTATTATTCCTTGTTGGTCTATTAATTTTCTGAGTTAAGCCGTATTCTACACAAGCATCATATACTGTATGAGCTGTTCTTGTCTAGTTACTGCAGTGCCTTTTAACCAGTCTACTCCTGGTGTATTGAAATCCCCTATAGTCAGACTCTCTTTACTCTCGATATTGTTGCCAATGTTTTTTATCAAATGTAAATTGTTCTGCATGTCTATATCTGGAGGCTTATAACAAAAGCCCACAGTTAGGTTCTTATTGTTGTGCCTAACAATATCAACCCAAAGCATTTCATAGAGCACCTCTTCATCTATAGAGTCCGGAATATGTTTGTATGATATCCCCTTCCTAATATAGAGAGCAACACCACCCCCGCGCCTGCCCATCCTATCTTTACGATAAACAGAGTATCCTGGAATATGTGGAGACCAAATATCAGTATCATGCCACCAGCTGTGCTGCCATTGCTGTTGTATTTTCTCCTGCAGATCCCTCTGTTTCAAAATCCTGCTCCAATTCCTTGTCCACTTCTTCCTCTCTCCCTCCACAGGGAGAGTTCTGCATCCTACGCGGGGTACACTGCATGGCAGGTGAGCCCATCAGATTGAGGCAATTGCACCAATACTGTTTCCCATTGGCTGAGACAATGTAGAAATGGGGGAGGGGGGGTTTGTACAGGCACAACAACAACAACCACAGGACTCCATTCTTGTTGGTCGGTTCACACATGCACTTGTCCTGGGTTCAATGGACGCAATGTATGAGCTGTTCTGTTATAATAATATTGTTGCTTTTGCTGAACAACTGCAGTGTGGCATGGACATCTGAGTCTGGGATCTTTGTCTTCAACAGCCTATGTGTTGCAGGTAACAAGGTTCTGGTGCAATAACCAATGAGTAGCTGTGCTTGGGACCCCAAACCTTCAATAGGTGTGTTCCTCAAATCAAGCAGGGCCAGATATGGGTCTCTGCTGTCTTTCGTAGCTTTTTATAGTAAATTCTTAAACTGTTTGCACTATTCTCTCAACCATGCCATTGCTTTGGGGGAACCTGGGCGAAGAGGTGAGGTGTTTAAACTCATATGATTTCAGAGAAAGGACTGAAACTCAGCCTTAACAAACTGGGGCCCATTGTCTGTGATGAGACTCTCTATTATACCATGCCATGAAAAATGAGATTTTATGTGATTAATCACAGTCTCACTTGTAGTGTTTTGTAATCTGGACATTTCAATAAACGTAGAGTAATAGTCCACCATCAGCAAATATGTTTCTCTATTAAAGCCAAATAAATCTTTTCCCACCTTTTGCCAAGGTGTCTCCAGGTATTTTGTGGGGGTGCAGTGGTTCTCTGGGCTGAGTTTTCCTGTAGGTGGCACACAGTTGATGACCAGAACACTGATTTGACTATTCTTCCTGGGCCAGAACATAGGAACATAGAAATTGTTGGCAGATAAGGACTGCTAGGCCCATCCAATCTGCCCTGAGCCCTATACATGTGTGTGACCACTGAACCTATGTGGTCAATGGCTTTTCTACAGTCCCTCCACCCTCAATGTTCCCTTGTGCCTGTCTCAGACATGTTTAAAACCTTCTACTGTGCTTGCTCCTACAACCTCTTGAGGCAGACTATTCCAAGTGTCCACTACCCTCTCTGTGAAGAAAAACTTTCTCACATTACCTCCTAATCTACCCCCTTCAACTTCATATTGTGCTTCCTCATTCTAGTACTTCTACAATGTAAAAAGTTCCCCCTGTACCTTGTTTATGCCCTTGAGATACTTGAAAGTTTCTATCATGTCTCCCTGCTCTCTCTTTTCCTCCAGTGAGTACATATTGAGGTCCCTCTGTCCTCATACGTCTTGTGGTGCAAGCCATGTACCATCTTTGTCACCCTTCTCTGAACTGCTTCCACCCTGTCTATGTCCATGTGCAGGTGTGGTCTCCAGAACTGAACTCAGTATTCCATATGAGGCCTTACAAGTGTCTTATACAATAGCATCACCACGCCCTGCCTCCTGCTAGTGATTCCTCTGCCTATGCACTCCAGCATGCCACTGGCCCTCCCACAGCTTTTGCGCTCTGCTTTGACACCTTAAGGTCATCAGATATGATAACCCCTGGCTCCCTTTCCTCCTTGGTGACAGTCAGCACTTCCCCCATTCTGTAGCACTCCCCCTGGTTCCCCCTACCCAGGTGCATTATCTTGCACTTCTTTGCACTGAACCTCAGCTGCCACACCAACGACCATTTTCCAAGCTTCTCCAGGTCCCTCCTCATTTTCTGCACCCCTTCTGGAGTAGCCACCCTGTTGCAGATCTTGGTGTCATCCACAAATAGGCAGACCTTTCCTTCCAGCCCCTCTTATGTCACTAATGAAGACAGTGAACAGGACTGGTCCTAGTACTAATCCCTGTGGTACTCTGCTGGTCACCTCCCTGTCCCCAGACTGGATTCCATTTACCACCACCCTCTGCCTCCTGTCTGTCAGCCAGTTTTTAACCCAGTGTATCACCTTTTGTCCCATGCCCAGACTACCCATCTTGTTAATCGGCCTTCTGTGTGGGATGGTGTCGAAGGCTTTGCTGAAATCAAGGGGTATACCCCTCTGATAGTGACATTTTGACAGCGACTGACACTACAGTGACTACAGCACCAGGACTCTGTAGTGTTGGAGCTGGACCTCGGCATTGTATTCTGGGGGTCCTGCATCCCCTTCCCTAATCAGCTCTAACTCAGAGTTGATTAGTTAGTGTGGGGAGGGTGCGGGTGGCACAGACCCTCATGTGGGGTGTTCGGGGGCAAAGACCCCAAAGAAAACATGGTAGGCAGTGAGAAACCTTATGCTGACTGCAAATGCGGTTCACATAACAGGTTCGCTGTACGGTCATTTGACAAGATTTTTGTTGATGACCAATCATAGATCCAAATCAAGGTAGGCGATATCCACCACCCCTCCCTGATTTACTTCCCTAGTCACTTAATTAATCAAATCAAAATGTGTTTATTGATCTGCTAGTTATGCCATTACAATTATCATTATCACAAAACATGCAACAAATACATAATTATTACTAACACTTTTTAAATACATTAAAACAGTAAAACATTACAAGGCAATAATTATATTGTTAAAAGAGATTCCTTATTATACTTGCATCTTTAAGTTTGTGCATCTGTGCAAATCTGCAATTTCATTCCAGGATGTGCAATTTTCTTGTGTTTATAAATTTACAAAAGTAAATCACCTTTTCAAGTATGTGTACCGAGTTAGATTTAAACGTGTATGTTAGCATTTGATGTGGTTTCAATTTCAGCATTGATAGGATTTCCTCTAAAAATGTGTCCCTCATTTTGTCATATACTGGGCACAGTATTAGCAGATGGGTGATATCCTCTCCTTGCTGACATTTACACTTGCTACCCCTCAAGTGTTGTTTATAAAATGTTTTAATTCTTTGGCTTTCATAGCATTCGAACCTGTACTTCATGAGCAGTTTCCTCCTGGCTGGATCTTTAATAATATTTAAATAATTTTCATAGCCAAACTGTCTTTTATGTTTTGCCATCCAATTACTAATTTTGTAATGTTTGTTTAATCCCACTTCCCTCTGTATATGTATGGTTCTTATTCTCCCTTTTATTATTGTTTGTATGTTGTGACATGGTTTGGTATGTATATTGGCTATACAGTTTAGTAGGCTGCATGGTTTTATGATTTCTTCCATTATCTTTAAGCTGGGGAATATCACTTGTTGATCTGCATATCTGATGGTCTCCTCTAGACACATCCGAGGTAATCTATTATCCTCCATTTGATAGACTTTTAGCCAGTACATTGCCATTCTTTCTTCGACTGTATATTGCACTGAATGGGTATTTGCCCTGTTTCCATCCTAATCAGTGATGTCGGTGCTCCTTTTGGGAGGCCAAGTTTTTATAATATGCATTTACTCTAGCAGTTCTAGTGTTCCCCTTATGTCTATTCCCCAGTTTTCTGCTGCATATAGAGCCTGACTTCTTATTTTTGTGTTAATAAGTTTGATACAACCTTTAGTTGACCTTCCTCCTACTTTATGGGCAAAACCTTGGACTGCTGATGTAAATTTCTTTTCTTTAATCTCCATTTGTTGCTTTTGTTTTCTGCAATTATTTAATTGGCTGGTAAAGGGTATTTCTAGATAGCTAAAACTATTCACTGTTACCAATTCTTTATTATCATATTTTATTTTGTAACCATTATCTGATTTATTACTACTCTTCCACATATCATTAGTTTATTTTTATCATAATTTATTTCCAGTTCCATACTTTCAATTTCTCTTTGTAACTTAAAGAAACTTCTCTTGATGCCCAAGAACCTAGTCAACAGAAGAACAATGTTGTATGCATATGCGAGGTAGGAGCAGCACCGGAGCCCACCTTGGGCATATGAAGGTCTGGAGTGTAAAGTTTTATCAGAATCTTGTTAATGAACAAATTGAGCAGTATCGGGGAAAGTACACATGCCTGCTTTACCCCTCTGTTGGTTGCAAATGTTATACTTTTGTCACCATGTTTGTTATCTCTGATACATGTTTTATTATTGTGATATAATGCAATTATTAAATTGATCATGTCATCCTCTATTTTATATTCTTTACCAATTATTTTTTTTTACCAATTATTTCACCAGGTGAGACACACTAAGCTGAAAGCTTGTTTGCAGATGCAACCTGGGAGCACAAGGAAGTTAAGTGACTTGCTCAGGGTCATACAGTATGCACCTAGGGGGCTGTGGGATTCAAACCCAGGTCTCCAGATTTGCAGCTCAGAGCCTTAACCCACTGCGCCATACTGCCTCCTTTGAGCATGTCCCACAGTTTATTCCTGTTTACCCAGTCAAAAGCTGACCTAAGATCAACAAAAATGCAGTACAGCTTTTGTTTTTGACTTTTTTATATATAATAAATGTGCCAGCGTGAAGCATTGATCAATTGTGGATAGTCCAGGTCTAAAACCAGCCTGTGCCTCATCAATTGTTTTATTTTTAACACATTTTAATATTCTGTTATTTATGATTCTGGTACGAATTTTCTGAGTTTCTGAGGCTTATTGGTCTATAGCAGCTGGGGTTACTCCTTTCTCCTTTTTTGTGTAAAGGAACAATTATGTTGTCCAACCAGGAATTAGGGAATCTGCCTGTCTCCATTATATATTTAAAAACATTATATAAACATGTTGACCATATTTCTGTGCTATTTTTGAATGCGTCCATTGAGACCCCGCCTGGTCCGGGGGCTTTTCTGTGTGGGAATGCATTTATAGCAAGCTCAATTTCTTCCATTGAAATTTTTTTTTTTTTTTTTTTTTTTTTGCGGGACCTGTTTGGTTCCCTCTATTGTATTTATTTCCTCTCCTGGATCAAAGAGCAGACTTTTAAAATATGTTACCCAGACCTCTGGTTCTATGTAATTTTCCACGTCTTCTGAATAATTGTTAAAGCCTTTCATCACCATCTTCCAGAATGTTCCTATCTTTTTCCACTACTGTGTATTTTAATTCCTTCCAGACATTTTTTCTATGTTTTTCTCTTTTATCTTTTAAAATGTTGTTATATTGTTTCCTTAATTTACTTAAGATACTCGTATTCTCTTTATTTGGTTGTTATTTTACTACTCTTAATTGATGGTTCAGCTTCATCTTGGCTTGTCTACAAGTTTTATTGCACTAGCGTGATCCCTTCTGTATCATAATGCTTTCTTCCTTATTAATTATATTTGTTAATCTTGCCAAGATTGTTTCTAGTGTTGCTTGGACAGTGCTTTTGTGGATCGTACCACTATCTATCAGATAGTGCTGGTATCCTGACTTGGACGCTACCAGATATCCTGCCAAAGACAGATGCAGGATCCAGGATCACATAGTGATGGATCCTGGTTAGGATCCAGGTATCCTGCTTAGGATCCACAGATCCTAGGGCAGATAGTTAGGATCCAAGGCCAGATAGTGATGGATCCTGTTTAGGATCCAGGTGTCCTAGTTGGGATCCACGGATCCTAGGGCAGATAGTTAGGATCCAAGGCCAGATAGTGATGGATCCTGGTTAGGATCCACGGATCCTAGGGCAGATAGTTAGGATCCAAGGCCAGATAGTGATGGATCCTGGTTAGGATCCACGGATCCTAGCACAAATAGTTAGGATCCAGGGCCAGATAGTGATGGATCCTGGTTAGAATCCGACTGCTGGATCCACAGGCAGATAGTGGAAGTATCTGACAGATCCCCTATCCTGCTCCAAAGGGCAGGTGTCTGTGGATCCAGATGTGTCTGGATCCATCTGAGCAACACTAATTGTTTCCAAGTTTAGTAAACATTGTTCATCCATGTTCCCCTTGGATATTATTTCAATTACAGTATTTCTATTATACCATTTTCCTCCATTGTTTCCCAAAAATGTTTACCATTTATCATTTCCCACTGAATGCAATTTCTTTTTTCTACTTAACCTATTTGACCATTTGTCTCTTTCTTTTTTTTGCATATATGTGTGTCCCTCACTATTTTCACTTCCACTGGGCAGTGCACACCTGCTGCTATCATGCCTATTTTAATATTCAAGAATAGAGGTATCATACTGCATGCAACCCATATTAGATCTATTATAGATACCCCTTTGTGTCCCAAAAATGTGTAGTTTCCTATTAGATCATCTGGCAGTCTGCCATTTACTAATAAAAATTTCTAATTTGACATTATGTCGCACAGTCCGATTCCTCTTTTGTTATTTCTGTTATCCTGCAAGTTTCTAGAATACATTGTTTACTTTCCCCTTATTATTGCCATTACCTTATCTGTGGGCTTCAGGTGCCACCCCACCCTCACATTGAAGTCCCCCACAATTATAATTCTGCTATTAGGATGCTCATCTATCTCCTCCTCCTCCAGAATCCCCTCCAGGCCATCTAAAATGCTCTCATCAGGCCAGTCTGATGGTGCTGAAGATTGAAGTGCTGGATGCCACACCTTGCACTACGCTGGTGACCTGGGGTCAGGAATGGACTCAGGTTGCTCAAGGGCTGGTGGGGAGAGGAAGGATGGAGCATCCCAGGACAGCTGTCCTTCCTCAGGGAAGGGTGATGCTATGGCACGCTGTTTGCCTGCCACCCAGCAGTGGCTGGTTGACAACACTAGCATGCCACAAATGGGGGGAGATCCCATGTACAGGGTGTTGGAGCCATCTCAGTGGAGGCAGAGCTCAGATGCTGTGGCCATTGCAAGTCCATGGGCCCAGGGAGAAAAGTGGAGAGAAAACCCCTCTGTGTTCCAGGATGAGAGACTGACCACTTGCAGGTGCCGCACCAGTGGCCAGGCACAATCATGGGTCTGGTGGCAGAGGATCATGGTGAAGGTAAGTCCCAGGGGAGCAGGGTGATGGGGCTAGGAGAGTCAGTCTGAAGGGGGCTGCCAGAGGAAGCCAGGAGATAAAGAAAAAAAAAATGCTCTCATCACTTTGTTTTGAGTCAGCTGGTGGGAAATAGACATTCAAAAGTATGGTTTCTACATTTTTAAACCATCCTGATGCCCATGACATTCTTATCTTTCACCTCTATTTCACTTATGTTCACACCTTCTCTTATTTTTTGCAAGATAAGCATGCCACTAGAATTTCTTGGTATCCAGTGACATTAGTGATTCAAACTGAGTGACTCAGTTTGAGCATCTGTAAGGAGAGTGGCTGCTACAGCATAGCGATCCTCAGAACAGCAAGAGAAAGGGGACAACAACCACGACTGCAGGCGAGAGTGATGGTAGGAGGGATCACAAGGGAAGGCGTATATGAGCAATAGTTTGGGAAGTCACTGCCGAGCTGGTCATCTGGTCTAGAGGCAGTGAGTTATGCCTGCGATGCAAGAGAACCCAGGTTCAGACCTGGCTAGGTGTGTGGTCTAATATTTTCTTGTTTTTATGTGTTGAGCACTTAATTTTTTTTCACTAATGTTCCTACTCCCTCACCATTTTGGATGTCGTCTCCCCCCATCCGTGGGTTGCCCCCCCCTCCGAATAGCTCCTCCCAAATATTTTCTTGTACCCCAGTGGCAGCCCCCCCCAAGTTAATTATAATTAGTGGGGGGTGTATTGGGTGCAGCCCTCTGCATAGAACAAAAGTTGTACATTTCGGCTGTAGTATACATGATGCAGATCATGGCTGTTATGAGCTCCACTGTAGTGCACATCACCATTCTTGTTTTTGGAGTTGTGCACTAGCTGTTGTTTTAGTCACTGTTTCGTAGTTGCTCATATGACTGGGAAACGAATTTCTGCCCAAGTTGTTCCTTTTCTTGGCAGGCTTATAGAAAGACATGTAACCATCCCTCTCTACTTCCTCTTTTAACCAAATCTCTTGCAAGCAAATATTTTCAAATTAATTTATGTAGTCTAAAAATTCAGAATCAGATAACTTGCCTTTTAAGCCAAACATAGAAACATAGAAATGGACGGCAGATAAGGACCGCTTGGCCCACCCAGTCTGCCCATTTCCCTACCTAATGGATAAGCTGCAGATCCTAGTTAACCAGCAGCCTACTTCTTTCTACCCCCACCCCCTAGAATTGCCTTATGACTGTCCCATGCATGCTTGAATTCAGCCACTGTTTTTGACTCCACAACCTACTCCGGAAGGCTGTTCAATGCATCCACAACCCCTCTGTAAAAAATACTTCCTTACATTACCTCTGAGCCGCCCCTCCATCTTCAAATTGTGCCCTTGTTCTTGCACACCTCTTTTTGAAAGATGCTACCTCTTGACTTTGTTGATTCCTTGAGGTACTTGAAAGTTTCTATCATGTCCCCACTCTCTCTCTCCTTTCCTCGAGGCTATACATATTAAGCTCCTTTAGTCTCTCTTCATATGTCTTCTGGTGCAGACCCTGCACCATTTTAGTTGCCCTCCTCTGGACAGCTTCCATCTTGTCTATGTCCTTACAGAGATTGGGTCTCCAGAACTGCACACAGTACTCCAGATGGGGTCTCACCAGCTGTCTGTACAGAGGGATAACAACTTCCTGTTTTCTACTGGTGATGCCTCTCTCCCTATGCATCCCAGTATCCCCCCAGCCCTCCTTACTGCCCTCTCACATTGCTTTCCCACCTTTAAGTCATCTGATATGACTACCCCCAGGTCCCTTTCCATTTTTGTTGTTGTTAGTATCTCACCCCCCATTGTGTACTCTTCCCCCTGGGTTTTTGTTTCCCAGGTGCATTACCTTGCACTTCTTAGCATTGAATCTAAGCTGCCATACATTTGACCATTCCTCTAACCTTGCCAAGTCCCTTCTCATCCTTTCCACCCCACCTTGTGCATCAACTCTGTTGCAGATCTTTGTGTCATCTACAAAGAGACATACTTTTCCTTCCAGTCCCTCTGCAATGTCACTTATAAAGACATTGAAGAGGACCGGTCCTAATACTGAACCCTGTGGTACCCCACTAGTAACCCCCCTTTCTTCAGAGTGGACTCCATTTACTATTACCCTCTGTGTCCTATTCTCCAGCCAATTCTTTACCCAGGCTATCATCTTGGGACCCACTCCCAGGCTGGCTAACTTGTATGTTAATCTTTTGTGTGGGACTGAGTCAAATGCCTTGCTAAAGTCTAGGTAGGCCATGTCCACAGCCCCTCCCTGATCTATTACTTTGGTCACCCAGTCAAAGAAATCTATTAGATTCATCTGGCATGACCTTCCCGCTGTGAATTCATGCTGCCTTGGGTCCTGTGCCCCTCTGGCCTCTAAGTACTTGATAATTCTTTCCTTCAGAAATGATTCCATCATTTTCCCTATCACTGAGGTTAAACTAACAGGTCAGTAGTTTCCTGCTTCTGCCCTGCTCCCACTTTTGTGAAGGTAAATCACATCTGCCCTCCTCCAGTCCTCAGGTACCACCCCATCCTCCCATGATTTGTTAAAGAGGGTAGTCAGTGGTGTCACTAGTTCTACCCTTAGTTCTTTTAGAATTCTGGGATGAATCCCATCAGGCTCCATTGCTTTGTCCACCTTCAGTTTTAAGAGTTCTTTCAGAACCCTTTCTTCTGTAAATGGGCTGGTATCAACTTCTGCATCCAGAGTGTTTCTATTGTTTGTTTTAGGTACCTCCCCCTCTTCATTTGTAAATACTGAGCAAAGATATTTGTTTGGTATCTCTGCCTTTTCACTGTCACCCTCTGCCCACCCCCCTTCCCTTTATTAAGTCTCACTATCCCTCCCTTAGTCTTCCTTCGCTCCCTGATGTACCTAAAAAAGGTTTTATCCCCCTTCTTAACTGAGTTGGCTATCTTTTCCTCGGTTCAGGCCTTTGCTGTTCTGACTGCCTTTCCAGCTTCCTTTTGCTTTAACTGATACAATTCTCTGTGCTGCTCCTTCTGTGATTCCTTGTACTTTCTGAATGCTTTCTTTTTCTCTTGAACCTTCACTGCCACCTCCTTTGAGAACCATAGTGGTTTCTTACATCATTTTGTTTTGTTTATTTGCTTCACACAAAGGCTTGTTACCTCTGTGATGGCAGTTTTATTATTCTCATTGTTTTTCCACCCTCCTTCCTGCCCATTTGCTAGTGCATTCCTTAGTCACTCACCCATTTTGGCAAAGTCAGCCTTCCTGAAGTCCAGAACTTTTGCCTTTGTATGGCTTGACTCTATTGCTGTGTTTATTGTGAACCATACTGTTCGATGGTGGCTAGATCCCAGATGGCTACCCACTTCTACATCTGTGATCCTCTCTCCATCTCCATTTGAGAGAACCAGGTCTAAGATTGCTCCCTCTTGAGTGGGTTCCAATACTAGTTGTCTAAGGCATGTCCCCTGTAGGGCATCTAGAATAACCCCCCTCTTAGAAGTGGCTGCTGCAACTGCACTCCAGTTAACATCTGGCATGTTCAGATCACCCATCAGCAATATCTCCCCTTTATCTGCCATTCTAAGTATACTTTCTATCATTTCCTTGTCCATTTCCTCACCCTGACAGGGGAGTCTGTATACAACCCCTGTGCGGATTGTGGTGCCATTGCCTGCCTACAAATTGACCCACAGTGCTTCTTCTCCTCCCTGTTTACCCTTTTGTTCTGTTGCCTTGATTCCTTCCCTTATGTAGAGAGCTACTCCTTCTCCTCTTTTACCCTCCCAGTCCCTCCTGTAGATAGTGTATCCTGGTATGTTTATGTCCCAGTCATGGTCCTGTGTGTACCATGTTTCTGTGACTGCCACGATATCCAGATGTTCCTCCTCCATCAAGGCTTCTAATTCAGGAAGCTTGTTACCCAGATTACGGGCATTGGTACTCATTGCTCTCCATTTTTTTATGGCTTTACCTTCTGTAGCAGCATTCCCCACTGACCTTTCTACCTTGGTCTTTTTCTCATTTAGTACCCTGTTTTGTAGGGGGAGGCTGGGCTTTTCCTGCTGCTTATCAATGGCATTCCAAGACAATATTATATTTTCATTACCTTTCTGTGTATTTCCAGTATCTACCTATATATTTGGGTATTCCTTTATGTGGGTTCTAATACACCCTAACTTATTAAATGCTAGTCATTCAGATGGCAAATTCTCCAGCAGTGCAAATCTATTGAATGTTTGAATCCAATTTAACCATGTTTTTGATGTCACTATCTTGTCCCCCTTGTTTCCCCTTTGGGAGTCATTCCATATGTGAATTCCTAGTTGATCTAATATAGGTACGTTTTTTAATATATCTGTGTACATGACCTCATTGTTTATCCATACTGTAATTTGGCCGTTTTGTTCCCATCGGATTGCTTTGTCTAGTGCAGTACTCAAATTTTCTATTTTTAGTATATTCTGTAATAATTCCCCTACCTTCACTTTCAATTTCTGTTTAGTTTCTTTTGCAAAATAATTTAATCCAAAAATAGACAATGGCTTGGCTATTTTCTTGTCTACTGGTTTATATGTCTGATTATAGTATTCTGGGAATAACATGTTGAGAGTTGTCACCGTGCCCATTTCTATGCCCATATTTTTCCCAATCTTGTCCTTTAGGTTTTCTATAACTTTTAACATGAAGTACTGGTCTGTTACTAATAGGACCAGTTCTGCATCTTCTATGGGCCTGTACATGTTTACATGCCAAGATGTGTTCACATTCCCCTTTAACACTACATTCAGAAAGTGTTTGGGCATTAAGTCCAACTTAGTTTCATCTTCATTTGTCAGAATGCCAACTTCATGTAATGGCAGTACAAAATCTGTCCCCATTGTTTTTTTCAAGAAAGTAGGAAATCTACAGAAGTCCTGTTTTGCTAGTTCCGTTTCATTATTTTCTTTTGGGTCAGTACTCCCCACAGTGTTGTCTATTGGCTTTATGTTAGGGCCTTTTTTTTTCCTATTGGATTTTCTTTTAGCAGGTCGGTTACTTCTTCATTTTCTATTTCATTTTTACTTTTAGATACTATTTGTGCTCCCTTTTTGTCATTCTCCTTAGGTGCATTGTGTTTTGTCACTTACTTTAAGTAATTTTTCCCTCAGTTCTGTGCTTAATAAATTACCTTTGATTATTTTTTTTGTTTTCCTAGACCTGGTTTCAGTTTTTTTAGTTTTTCCCTTTTTTCTCCTTTGTTTTTGGTCCCTATGTCCTTATTTCCAATTACTCAGTCTATTTTTGTTTGTGATTCTTGTCTCAATTTAATAGTCTTTTGTTTTTTTCCTTGTATTTAGTTTCCTTTTTTGAATTTCTCCTTTTTCCCATAGAGCTACAGTTGCTGCTTGTAGAGCTGCAACTATACTATTTTGTCTTATATTTTCTTCGGGGAGCATTATTAATTCAAGTTCCAATTCTGATTCCAGTTCAGATTCCATGCTAAGAGCATCGCTCAATCAACAAAACAATCTATCGAATTCATTGACACTATCTTCCTGCTGTAAATCCATGTTGCCTCAGATCCTGGGCACAGCTGGATTCCAGCTGTGCCATTATCCTCTCTTTTAGCAGTGTCTCCATAATCTTTCCCACCACTGAGGTGAGGTTGACTGGCCTGTCATTCCCCGTTTCCTCCCTACTTCCACTTTTGTGCAGAGGGACTACATGTGCCCTTTTCCAATCCCCTTGAATCACCCCTGTGTTGAGTGACTCAGCGAACAAGGCTGCCATAGGCGCTGCTAGTTCCCCTCACAGTTCCTTCAATATCCTAGGGTATATGCCATCTGGCCCCATGGCTTTATCCACCTTCAGCTTCGTGAGCTCATCTAGAACTCTCTCCACTGTAAATGGACTGGTGTCCACTTCTCCCCTCCCATTACCTTTCTTTCCCAACTGCGGTCCGTGACCCTCCCCCTCCTTAGCAAATACTGAACAGAAGTTCTGAACAAAACATCTCTGGCTCATCTCTTGCACTTCTCCATATCTAAGTGACTGCCATAGATTTTTGTGAGCATTTCTTTCCACAGAGAGCCAGACAGAGTCAATCTGGCATCTTTAAGGAGTAGCCCATTCTCAGTTGTAATCTTGTCTTGAAAAAGCCAATATGGTCTTATGATAAGGTCCACTTGAGAGCGTTCTGAGGGCCATCCCTCTAACACTGTCTGTTTAACCTTTGCAGCTGCAAGTCTCATGCCATTTCTTGTTGAAACTGTTTCAGTTTCTCATTGGTGATGGGAATGTTCTCAATGGTATACACCTCATATTCATCAATGGCAGTCTCTGGTGAGGCCCCTTTTTGTATGGCCCTACTAACGGCATCAGCAATGTGCAGCTCCATTCCTGCTTTGTATACGACTTGTAAATCATATTTCTGTAACTGAAGCATCATTCTCTGTTTATGAGGAGGAGCCATACGCAGGTTTTTTTTAAACAGGCTTTTGAGGGGCTTGTGGTCAGTCTCTATGAACACTTTCTGTCTGCCATAGATTTACTGGTGGAATTTAGTATACCCATATACAATAGCTAGCATTTCATTTTCTATGTGTGCATACTTTTGTTTAGTACTGGTCAAGGGTCTTGAAGCAAAGGCCACTGTTTTATTGGCTTGCCATATGTATGCTCTCAGTTCTTCAGAAGAGGTGTCAACAGACAAGACCACTGGCTGGTGCAGATCATAGAAAGCCAGCACTAGAAGGTGCATAATAATTTTCTTTAATTCATGAAAAACCTGTTCATGTCTGGGGTCCCAGAGCCAGGTCATTTCTTTTTCCAGCAATTCTCTTAGTGGTTTATTCAAAGTGGACAAATTAAGAGTGAATCTGGCTAGGTACTTAACCATTCCCATACACCTTTGTAGCTCTGTGACATTCTGGGGAGTTGGCATGTCCACTACTGCTTTAATTTTTTTCTGGGTCTGACACTAGCCCATTTTGGGTCAGTCTGTGTTCAATATATGGAACTTACTTCAGTCCGATCTTTGATTTTTTAAGATTCAATGTGAGGTGGTGCTGTCCTGCTCTCTGCAGCACTTTCTTCAGTCTCTCATTATGTTCTTGCAAATCTGACCCTCAAATCAATATATCATCTATGTTGGTTTCTACATAGTCTATGCCTTCAAACATTTGAGATATTTTCATTTGAAACACCTCAGGGACAGAGCATTTTCCAAATGGCATTCCCTTATATTTATAATGTCCAAAAGTCACATTTTTATTTATTTATTTATTGGAGATTTGGATGACAACCTTTGCGCTAGACAGCTTGTTTACAAAGGTTCCACATCAGTTACAAGGTACAACACTAGTAGAGCAAATACGCATGTGCAGGAACCAAACTAGTGGGCATGTAGTACAACATAAGCAGGAGAGTGCATTTCAACAACTATGGTAATAATTGTCCTTGCCCCCCACATATCCCCCCTGCTCTCCTCTTTCTAATCCCCCCCACAAACACACACACAAATCTGTGTATCAGGAATTTCAATCGGCACTTGAGACACAGCACTATTACTCTGTAATCCTTTGCTCCTACCAGTCGTTTACTGAACCAAAGCTGGTATGGTCATTTGGTCAATGTCATTGCAGTTGTACATAAAGTCGTTACCTTTCCACTACCCATCGTCGCACAGAATCCCTCACTGTAAGCTTCCATCACTGTAATTATGTAAATAAGAAATTTGCCCTATGTCATTTAAGTATTGTTTATTCCTAGGTTATGTACTAGTATTGTTACCTGTCAGTAACCTATAATGTTATACATGTGTGTTTATAGATGTCATAAATGAATGCCTTATCTGGATTGTACTGGTTCTATAACATGTTACATTGTACTGTTGTTAAGTGTCTCCCCCTTATGTAACCCCTTCCCCCCAAGACGCTTCTGGAAACTAGCTGGTTCACAGTTCATGTTGCTGTCCTGGTAAATATCTTTTAAAATGAATAAATAAATCATTGCATGACTTTACAGGCAATACAAGCAGCCTGTTTGGCATTGTCAAGTGGGCACTGTTAGCCAGAAGATTCAAAGGCGAAGAGGGAATTAGTAGGAGAAGAGGGAATGAAGCACTTTGAGAAATGGCAGTTTACTCACCTGGTAAAGGTGACTGTGGGGGAATATATCTCTGAGGCACTCCGCAATCATTACATCATGGGTTGTGTTCGCCTGATGGGTTACTTGATGCACATGTGACTTCTAAGAAGTCCAACCCCTGTCTTTGTGACCCTGTTCTTGCTGAATCAGTTTGATGTCTTCCAGCACTGTACCTGTAATGAGAGTTAGAAACATAGAAACATTGAAGATGACGGCAGATAAGGACCGCAAGGCCCATCCAGTCTGCCCATTTTTTTCTACCTTGTGAATGTGCCCTAGGCCTTTACTGTGTCAATGACCTATCTATTCACACTCATCTGCATTGCTCCCTTATGCCTATCCCATGCCTGTTTGAAGCCCTGTACTATATCCATATCCACCACATCCTGAGGTAGGCTGTTCCATGCATCCACCACCCTTCCTGTGAAAAAGAACTTCCTCACATTACGGCTTAATCAGTCTCCCTCTAATCTCATGCTGTGTCCTCTTGTCCTGCTATTTTTCTTATATTGAAACATGTTAGACTCTTTAACCATGTTAATGCCCTTAAGATGTTTGAATGTTTCGATCAAATCACCTCTCTCCCTCCTTTGATCTAGGGTATATATATTGAGCTCCATGAATCTGTCCTCATATGTTTTCTGATGCAGTCCATGCACCATTTTGGTTGCCCTTCTCTGGACTGTCTCCATTTTGTTAATGTCCTTGTGCAGGTTCGGCCCCCAGTGCTGCACACAGTACTCTAGATGGAGCCTAACCAGTGTCTTGTAAACAGGGATTATTACCTCCCTCTTATGACTTGTGATATCCCTACTAATACGCATTCAACATACACCCCAATTAGCTGGGTACTGTTTGGCTTGTGAATGTAATATATATATATATATATATATATATATATATATATATATATATATATTTATGAAGTGCTGAGTGCCTTGTTGTCAGTATAGAACTACTTAAATTTCCTATTGTTACAGTCTAAGTAATATCCTCCCTATATGACATGCCAGTCTATCATGAAAAATCTGCTTATGACTCTCCCAGGTGGGATGTGTAGTGCCTCAGAGATATATTCTCCGACAATCACCTTCACCAGGTGAGTAAATTACCATTGTGGGGGATAATCTCTGAGGCACTCAAGAATTATTACATCATGGGTTCTAAATAGCAGTACCCAGAGATAAGGGTGGGTTAGACATGTCACCTTCTATATCATTCACCTTTGTTGCTAATAGGACAGAACGTCCAAAGTTTGCTTTTGGAGTCTATTGCCACATCAATTCTGTATTGTCTGGTGAATGTGTGCAGTGATACACATGGTGAATGTGTGCAGGGATGTGCATGGTGAATGTGTGCAGTGATGCCCATGGAGAATGTGTGCAGTGATGCCCATGGAGAATGTGTGCAGTGATGCCCATGTAGCAGCCGCACAAATCTCCTCCATGGTAGCTATATTCTTTTCTGCCCAGGATGTGACTACTGCCCCGGTGGAGTGTGTCCTGAAGTCTCTTGATGGATCCGCATTGTTGGTCTTGAATGCTTCTACTATTGCTGCCTTGAGCCAAGATGCAATTGTGGAGCATGATGCTGGTTTTCCTTTTCTGCATCCTTGCAGGATGATGAAGAGCCAATCTGTCCTGTGCAAGTCATTGGTTCAGTTTACATATGTTGTTAGTATTAGTTTCATGCCAAGTGTCTGTAGTTGAGGCTCTTGTCCTGTCTGTTGTGGTGGCACGTGTGCCGGTAGCTCGATTGGTTTGTGTGGAATGTTGATGCTACTTTTGGCATGAAAGATGGGATTCTTCTCATGGTTACTCTGTCATTGTGAAAGATTAGGTAGGGGGCCTTGCATGACAGTGCTTGTAGTTTGCCTATATGCCTTGCTGAGCATATTGGCACCATAAATACTGTTTTTAGGTTTAGCCATTTTAGTTCATCTGAGCCTATGGGTTCAAATGGTGATGCTGTCATGGCTCTGAGCACTAGGTTGAGATCCCGTGGTGCTGCTACTGTTTTGACCTGTGAGCGTATGTTTGCTGCTGCCCTGAAGAAGTGTATTATGTCTTGGTGGGCCCCGATGTAGTTCCATCAATTTGTCCTCTTGCTGCTACGATGGCTACCACTTGCACCCTGAGGGATCATGCCGATGGACCTTTACCTAAGCCATCCTGTAGAAATAAGAGGATATCAGCAATGCCAGCATTTTGTGGGTTTACTAGTCTTTGTGTGCATCGCTTGGTAAATATGTTCCAGTGTCTCTGGTATGTTGTAGTAGTGGAGTCTCTTCTTGACTTTTGTATAGTGTTTATCACCACTGGGTGATATTCCTGTTTTAGCAATCTCTCCCTTTCAGGAGCCAGGCTGTTAGTTTGAGATTGTGTGGGTTCAGGTGTAGTACTGGCCCCCGTGAAAATATGTTGTACTTGCAGGGCAGAGTCCATGGATGGTCTAGTGCCATTGCTACTACCATGGCAAACCAGCCTCTCCTCGGCCAGTAGGGTGTGACTAATATAACTTTTGTCCTAGATATGTGGGTTTTCTTCAGTACCTGTGGTATGAGTGAAATTGGTGGGAAGATGTAGGCTATGTTGAATGTCCATTTACATGATAGGGCATCCATCCCCATGGCTTGACTGTCTCTGAAGCGTGAGTAGAATTTTTTGCATTGTGTATTCTTGTTGGTTGCCATTAGATCCACCTCTACCAGACCCCACCTTTTGTTGATGTTCCTGAAGATTTGTGGGTGTAGACTCCATTCCCCTGAGTGGATCTGTTGGCAGCTCAGCCAGTCCGCTGTTGTGTTTAGCATGCCAGCCAGATGCACTGCCGAAATGTCGGACAAATGCATTTCTGCCCATGGGATGAGCTTCACTGCTTCTTTTTGCATCTCATCACTCTTTGTTCCCCTTTGTTTATGTAAGTTACCATTACCTGATTGTCTGATCTGATCAGAATGCATTTTCCCTTTATATCTGTTTGAAAAGTAGTAGGGTGAAGAACACTGCCCTAATCTCCAGAACATTGACTGGCAACTTTGACTCTTTTGTGTCCCATCTTTCTTGTGCCATCTTTGACTCTGTGGTTACCCCCCAGCCTGTTAGGTTTGCATCTGTGTTTATTATTACCTCTGGCTGTATGTCTAGTGGCATTCCTTTGTTGAGATTTTTTCTTTTTGTCCACTGTGTTAGGGATTGTAGTACCTTTGGTGGTATGGCAACTGACTTGGAGAATTCTAGATCATATGTTGGTCCCTGCTTGATTAGGAATTGCAGCAGGAGTCTCATATGCAACCTGGCCCATGGTACTATTTCTATTCAAGATGACATTAGTCCCAGAGTTTGAGATATCTGTTTGAGTGAAGGTAGTTTTCTATTTTTTGCAATTTGCATACTGCAGATATCAGTGTGTTGATGCACTTTTCTGATGGATATATCAGACCCACTGATGTGTCGATCATAGTACCCAGGTGCTCTATTGACTGGCTGGGTTTTATGTAGCTTTTGGCTTGGTTTATTACCCAGCTGTGGCTCTCAAGACACCGTATTACTGTTGTATTTCTCATGTGAACTGTTCTATTGCTCTTGCTCTTATGAACCAGAAATCCAGGAAGGGGGATTACCTGTATGCCCTGTTCCCACAGTTTTGCTGCTAGTACTGTCAATATTTTAGTGAAAACTCTGGGGGCTGATGTGAGGACGAATGGTACTGGAAGTGTTTCCCCAGAATGTGAAACCTGAGGAATTTGTAGTGAGAGGATCTCTAATGGAATGTGTAGGTAAGCATCTTTCAGGTCTATGGAGGTTAGAATATCTTCTTGGCGTATGGTCTTTATTGTTGACCTGATTGTCTCCATTTTGAAGGGCTTGTACTGTACTGAGCGGTTCTGGTATTTCAAGACTAGTACTGGTCTAATTCCCCCCATATTTTTGGGACTGTAAAGAATATTGAACATAGCCCTTGTCCCTTCTTTGCTTGTGGTACTTCTGCTATAACCCTGTTGTGTAGTAGTTCCCCCGGTAGCTGTTGTATCTGGGTAATTTTCATTTTGTTTTTGAATACTGGTGACAGAATCAGTCTGTGTATTTTAGGAATCTGTATTAGTTCTATGGTGTGGCCTTTTCTTATGATTTTGAGTAACCATCTGTCCTATGTTGAGTCTGCCCATGCTTCTGCGAATAGCATAAGATGCGCCCTTATGGGTGGGCGTTGGTATTGTTTGGAGTAAGCATAGTCACTATTTTGAGTGGGCCTTGTGGGCATATGAGCTGGCCCCCCTTCCTCTATTAGCTGCTCCCCTACCTCCTGTATCTGTTGTAATTGTTTGTAGGATTCTAAGATGGGCAATAGTTATTTCCTCTGTACCCATATTGTCCCCTTCTCTTGTCATGAAAGGAATGGGAATAGGCTTTGTGTCTTGCTGTTAGGTAGGTTGACCTATTTGCCTGGTTCTTACCCAGAGCCTTGCCATCCTCTTTATGTTTTAGGTATTTTTGTGTGCCCTCACCGAATATTAGTGACCCCTTAAATAGTAGCTTATGCAATATAGCCTTGGACTCATTGTCCGCGTCCCATAGTTTTATCCAGAGTGCTCTTCTAGCTCTGTTAATTAGCACAGCGGCTCTCGAATTTTCAGGGAGTCTATAGCCTTATCTGCTAGGTACTTGGTGGACAGTATTGCATGCTTCAGCAGTTGGCTTCTGTTGATTTTGGTGTTAAGGCCTTTGCTGCTTCTTGCAACCAGGTTACTTGTGCTCTTGTGGTGTATATGGCCATTGTAGTTGCCCTAGCCCCTAGGCCTGCCAGTTTGGTGTTTTTCTTTAGTATGTCTTCTATTTTTCTGTCTAGTGGATCTTTTAAACCAGAGGCTTTCTCCATTCAGAGTACCGTCTTCTTGTTAAATGATGCTATCTGGGGACCACTGTAGGTGGGTTGCATCATAATGCCAGTCTGTCAGCCTATAGGGGGTACATTTTGTCCCATGATCTGCATTCTAGTATGTGGGCTGGGTATGATGAGTCCCATTCCTTGTTAACTACCTCATCGATTAATTTGCAGACTGGAAAAATATATGTCTTCTTAACTGATGGTTGTAGTGAAGGTAGCAGCTTTGATTGAGGTGGGGGTGCCAGTATATCAAAACCAACTGTGGTCATAATGTTATGTATCAATGCTGGAATCTGGTCTGGGAAGTACCACTTTGCCATTAAGGACTGTGGGTCTACCTCCATCTCTCCTTCCCTCTCTGAGTCATTTCCTGAATCTGGTGGAGGTGTTTGTGGCCTTGGCCCTTCAGGGTGTGTGTTGGGGACGGGTAGGTTTGTGTCTGGTATGGGTGTAGTTGGTATGTTTTCAGGGGGTGGGGGAGCCAGTAGTCATGGGCCTGTCAGCTCCGATATTTTTTCCAGCATGGCTGGCAGTAGTTGCTGTTGTGCCTGCATGACCTGTTGGTTTTGTATTAGTGTAGTAGCTGTGCGCAAGATGGCAGCTAAAGATATAGGCATGCACGAGTTTGGTAAGGCACCGTGAGATGGAGTTTGTCTGTTGTGGCTGTTTGAATACGCAAAAGATGCTGCCAGACTCTAATACACAAACCTTTTAGGGCTTACAGCACCATTTTGCGGAAGCTGTACAGGCATTTCCCTTTGAATAGAACAGAGATCCCACATAAGGATTTGGTGCTCTCGGTTGCTGAAAATCAGGTATACATATGTAGCCCCAGTGGCAGAATTACTGAATTTGCCTAGATTCAGAAAGGGATCAGTGTGAACTTTTCTGGGGTTGACCGTGGGATTGCTAGCAGGGATCCATCCCAGTGCGCCCCTCTCTGGCAGTCTGTTCTTCAAGTTTGTCTAGCTCCTGATATCAGATTGGGTTAGACTGCACTTGCCAGGGTAAATATTTATATTTTTTCTGTACTTTAGGCTTTTGTTGCTCGCTGTGGCTTTTCTTGTCACCTCTAGCAGGGGTGCCAGGATGCATGTATTCTTTGGTATGTGATTATTTGAGTCAGCTGCGTGGTTTAATTGAATCTGAACTTGGTTAGGAATGCTTGTTATTGCTACCATTTATCAATGAATTCTGACTGTAGCTGTTGTACCAATCACATTTTTCTGCTTAAGCACCTATGATAAGAGAGATTATTTATAAATCCTTGAAATCTACGGTATCATACAACAACTGCACATCTTATTTACAGTGACAAAAGTAAGGAAATTTGGTGTTAGGGTTGACACCCCTTGCACCCCACGCCCACCACATCCCCACCAACAGGCGTCGGGGTGAGTGTTGGGGTCATCGGCCCTAACTCTCACCCCATTCCATGTGTAAAATAAGCTGAGGCAGTGCAGTATAGGAGAATGAGGTGAGAGTTAGGACCGATGATCTCAACTCACACCCGATGCCTGTTAGTGGGGTGGTGGGCGTGGGGCAAGGGGTGGCAACCTTCAATCTAATTTCATCACTTTTGTCGCTGTGGAACAACCCTAACTGATGCATTAAACAGAGTTTTTTGCCATGAATGTCTCTTCTTTTTGAGAATGTGCACTATAAATAGTGAATGGAATGTGGTGGTGGGAGCGCGGGGCCTGCCACCATGTGATTTTTTGTCACTTCACTGCACAAAAACTGTATGACCGACTGAAATGAAAATTGTTAAATGAAGACATGTACCATGGCACACCGTGTGTCCAGAATTGTGTGTACATCCATTCAACAGTCGCACAGTGCCATGAGCAAATAATTTAACATGCACAATTCAGCAACCGTAAGTGCCAGCAACTCGAAAATTGGCACAGTGAAAGATAAATTATAAATCTTTGCACATTCCAAATGCCAGGCAAATGGGACACACAGTTAAGAAGTTATTGAAGTGTAATGAACCAAATTTTCATTTGTTGGGAGTGGCATAATTCCGCACCTGTTAATGTTTTACACATGAAACCACAGTAAGGCACCTCCATGCCACTAGGGCTATCTACACTATAAATTTATAGGCAGTAGCACCATGCAGATTTTATGCACAAAAGTTAAGTGTGCCACGCAGTAGCTCCACAGCAAATTATTTTTCAAAATGTAAACAGCATAACTCACATCTCCAGGACATCCACTCAACACCCTCCAAATTTCATGTGAAAAGACCAAACCATTCCAGAGCTATTCAGTTTTTATGTTTCTGTATCTTTAAGAAGTCTTCCACCACAAAATGGTGGAAATTGCAGCCAAAAATGCACTAAAATGGCAGACCTGGCAGCCAAAAAATCAGTAACTGTGAAGCGGGCCAACTTCAAATGGCCATAACTCTGGAACGGAACAACATTCTTTCACCAAACAAAAACTGGCATGTTCCTTGAATAAAGGTCTTTCTACTTGCCAGGTTTCAGACCAATCAACCACACACTGGCTGTGCTATGCATCACAGAAGACAGTGCAGAAAAATAGCAAAAACAATATTTTGCACTGCACTACGCAAAAGAGTGAGGTAAAATAAAATAGTAATGCTAATGGTAACGCAAATGCAAGCAGAAATGGTAACGCACATGGTGACGCAAATGTAAACGATAATGCAAACGGTAAGAGAAACGCAAGCACAACCATTAATGAAAACAGAAATGGTAATGCAAACGGTAACGCAAATGCTAACGGCAACAGAAACGCAAACATTAATGAAAGCAGTAACGCTAACACCAACGCAAACACAAACAGTAACAAAAATGCAAATGGTAACACAAACGCAAACAGAAATGCAAATGGTAATGACAATGGTGACGCAGAATGAAACAGTAATGCAATCGAAAATACAAACACTACCGAAAACGCAAACGCTAAGGCTAACAGAAGCGCAAACACAAACATTGATGAACATGCAAACAGTAATGGTAATGCAATTGGAAATGCAAATGGTTACGATAACACCAAAGATGACGCCAAAGGGAACAGTAACACAAACGCAAACTTAAATGCAAACGTGTACGCAAACACAAATGGTAATGCACACGGTGACACAAAAGGAAATGCAAACAAAAACAGTAATGGAAACACAAATGGTAACAGTAACGCAAATGCAAGTGCAAAAGCAAACGCAAAGGGTAATGCACACGGTGACGTGAACGGAAACGCTAACGCAAACAGTTACAGAAATGCAAGCGGAAATGCTAACTGTAACAGTAAAGCAAACGCACTCACTTTTTTCCCCAAAAAGGTGGATTCAGAAGCACAGTGAATACAAAAACGTATGCATAATAATGGCCCTCAGAGCAGAAAATGAACACTTGGAATAATAAATTGCTGATATCTCAGGAACCATACGACGTAGAAAAAAATTTAAAATCTCATATTATTTATGACTTTTCTGGCTAGTTTTGTGCTTAGCCCACTACAGGGGGCTAAGAATTATTCTGATGAAAAGTCTGTATCTCAAAGCATTTTTGAAATACGGGGCCCCGAAAGGCGCGGCGGACACTGTAATGTTAGCCTATGGGAAACATCATCAACTCTGGAGTGCCGTAACTTTGCAGCCCTCTAATATTTTGTCACCAAACCATGAAAAGGCACATCTGTGGGATCTTGGCTTTCTTCCCTCCAAATTTCAGCCCAAAAGACCAAACCGTTCTTTTGCAGCAGGGTGGCAAAGATTCCCTATTGTTTTGGGCAGTGTCGCAAAGTAGTGTCTCAAATCACAACACTTTCACTAAAAAAATCATGAAAGTGTCGAATGCGCGTGTAACCCCTAGATGGCGCTATCCCAGGGGCTACTACCCCTGCCTGATTTGCCACTAACAGGTTGAGGGGCCTGGATCTAATGGCGGGTGCCTCCACCCAGAGGTCAGGGTTTGCAATAGTTAAACTTACTTGGTCACAGCCCTCTGGGACACTGCAACCCCCCTTTCTTCCCACTAGTGGCCCACACAATATATCAGAATTACCTTCACAGTATACACTTACCCCCAGGGCTGGTTCAGGCACTGGGACCTCCTGTAAAATAAGATACAGTGCAACAATCACAGTACAATACTTTAACATAGACAAATACCTCAGGCAGTATAACTTTGCTGAAACAAGCAGCTCTGATTTATTTAGGGGGAATATAACAAGGACAGGGGGAAATCAGGTTAATTAGCTTATCACTTTACTCATCTATTTGGCGGCTCTGTGCACAGGCCTATCCCTACCAGTTACTGTCCCTGGGTACCCAAGCCCTAGTGGCTAGTCCAAACTGTGGCAGCTGGCAGGGCCCTTTCCCACAGAGAAAAGAAAATTAGTTTAAACAGTCAGCAGTACAGTGATTCCATTTGGATTCAATGTGGCAATTCAACAGGAGCGACCTGAATTAGTACTCACGACCTCCAAACAAGATAGGGTCCTTCAATGTCAGCAGGGCTACTCTTGAGCTCCACGAGACTCCTCACACATTTATATGGCAAACAGGCAGGCTGCTTCTCTATCCCGATCGCAATTACTGCACAATACCCGGAGAACACACAGCAGATTCAGTTCCTGACAGACCCGAGTGCAATTCAGCAATTTCTCCAGTCTTCTACAGGGTGAGCCTGGTTTCTACTCTTCAGATATCCTTTGATTCTCTTCACAGGACGGATTCAGTCCTAACAAGCAGTTAACAAGCTGCAGACCGGAACTCTGGGCCTTACACACGTTTCCTGACTAAAACTGCACGCTGAAAAGCACAGGGCTCCTTCCTTCTTCACTGCCAGAGCTCAACTGAAACCCAACAGACAAAACCGGGCACTTCCGTTGAGTTCCTCCCAGTTCTTGACTGGATTGGCTGTCACTCACACGATAGACTGCTCCTGTTGGTCCAAAAGGCGCCGAAGTCTAAACTACATCTCCCAGAGTCACTGCCCATACAATCCTCTTGTGGCTGGCTCAGATTATGAGTCCAAGTTCTGATTCGTCCAAGGCATCATTTTAGAGCTAGCTTGCCCCACACTGATTGGTCCAGTTCAGCAGTTCAAAACCAGAATGGGGAACTAGGCAGACACAGTTCTGATTGCAAAGAAAGCAGGTTAGACAAACTGTAATTTCATTATTACTCTAAATGGTTTCTGGCAAACAGTTACATCTTTCAGATAGGTTCCCTTTGCACTCCTAGTGACTGCAAAAATGGAGTGAATTGGCAGCAGCTCGAGTGGTACTCAAAGAAACACACAGTCCCCCATACAAACTAATTATGTCTGCAAGCAGACAGCTCTTAAAGAGATAGTACCAGAGGTTCTAAAAACACTCACTGATAAATGGCTTAAACGCCAAACACCATTCAGGCTTGGAGCATTCAAGCAAGCTCCTGGAAGTCTTTTGGGAACTCCCATTTGCAGGGGGGTTACACGCGACACTACTTTGCAACACTACTTTTTACAAAAATTTTTAAAACATATTTCTGGGGTGTTTAACCCCCCAAAAAAAGACATGGCTAGCATCCTCAGGACTCGACTAGGTGAACACAGCAAGATTTGTGTACCTAGAGGGTCCCAAATTTAAATGCCAAGCATTTCTGCGACCACCAACTGAAAACAAGATGGCAGATTTGCAACACTACAAGGGTCATTTGCGACACTAAAAACTGTATTTGTGACACTTTCACATATTTTGTTAACTTTTCCCTTTGACTATAATGGGAAACTTGTTTTTTGAATAACGTTTGAACCGTTTAATATTTTTTCCCAAAATCTTTGAAAGGCACATCGGGGACCCTGGCTGCACATGTTCCCTGAGGGTTTTGGACCAGTCACGCAAACTGTGTGACCTGTAGGTGCGAGCATAAAATGCGCAAAAAATGAGTAATTTGTGCGTTTTTCAGTGCTCTGTAGCTTCCCAACCATTTATCTGACTATTACAAAACTTGGCAGATCCAGAGATCTATATTACCAGACTGGGCATTCCAAATTTCAGGCAAATCTGTCATACAGTGGCAAAGTTATTAAGCTGCAAAATTTTAGATTTAACCTAAATGGGGTACTCAACCTTAATTATAGTGGCACTACCGTACACTATAATATATATATATATATATATATATATATATTACACATACGCAGTAAAACTTTTTTAGTTACAGCCATCCAGCTCTCACCTTTAATTCTGTGTTATTAGAACTTTATTTTGGGTGATGGTAATGTGCTGCAGCCTCTTCAGATGCACATTTGAAACTGATTCAACAAAGGCAGGGTCCCAAAGACAGGTGTCAGACTTCTTAGAAGCCACATGTGCATCATGCAACCTAGCAGGTCAGCATGATATTGCGCTCCAACAGCGACATTTCGACAGCGACTGACACTACAGCAACTACAGTGCCAGGTCGCTGTAGTGTCAGCACTGGACCCCGGCACTGTATTCTGTGTTCCAGGGGTCATGCTCCCCCCCAATCAGCGCTGACTCAGAGTTGAATCTATTAATAAGGGGGGTGCATGGGGGCAAAGCCCCCCAAAGAAAGCATGGTAAGTATGCCGACTGCAAATGCAACTTGACATAAAGGTTTCACTGTACCATCAGTTGACAGAAATTTTGTCAATGAACGGTCATGGACCCAATGAACACAACCCATGATGTAATGATTGTGGAGTGCCTCAGAGATTATCCCCCTCAATGTTAAATGTCACTAACTCAGAACTGGGCTTATCAAGTTTCACTTGCCAAAATGCATAACTGCATCAAGCACAGAGAAAATGTTGGCACCTGCTAGCCTTGCAGCTACTTCCTCGACAGTTTTCATTGAACAGTGTTCTTGCTTTATTGCCTTATTCAAATCTCTGGGGTCAATGCATATTCTTACTTTACCAGGCTTCTCCAGTACCACCATCGAACTAATCCAGCTCGTGGGTCTTTCTATCCTTTCATTAACACCCAGTTTATCTATATTGTCCAGCTCCGCCTTTGTCTTTTACAGCAAATGGTATTTTCCTGGTCTTTTACAGCAAATGGTATTTTTCTGGGTGGGTGGGTCACTGGGCTAGCAGACTTGTCTATCTTAATGTGGTGTTCACCCTTGAGACACCCCAATGCCTGAAAAACATCAGAAAACTTAGACAATATCTCATCAGTTGCTTCAGTCTCTGCATTAAGTGGGAACAATTTCTTGACAAGTTTCATCTCAAGACAGGTAGGCAGTCCCAACATGGGTGTTACGTCAGCATCAACAACTTGAAACGTAACCACATGATACTGATTTTTGAATCCCATGGCCAGTACAGCTTTCCCTCACACATTCACATGATGGCCAGAGTTGGAAACCAATCGTGCTTTTGATCTTTGAATAGGCTCTCTAGATACGGTTCGATATATGCTCATAGGCATAATATTACACTGCGCTCCTGTGTCCAGTTTGAAAGTAACAATTTTCACATTAATACTTCAGTGCATATTCCAGTCCTTGTCTACAGCTGTGTCAGTCAGCTTTTCCACAAAAGTGTTTTCACTTTCACTTCTGCTCTCTTCCTCAACTACATGCACCTTTGTACCTTGCCTTGCTGTGCACATTCCTGCAAAAAGATTCTGTCTTTTGCATATTCAAAATCTCTGTCCATAAGCAGGGCATCTGTTCAGTCCATGCTGTGTCCCACATTTACCACATGCATGCAATCTGGGCTCTCTAGGTGGCACTCTCTCTCTCTCATTTTCTGCACAATTTCTCCCCCCCCTTTTTAAAAGTTGCTAAACTGTAGGACCTGGACCGGGGGGCTCAGTTATGGTTTTGATTTGCCTCTCACTTAATCTGGCAGCCCTGCAAATATCAATAGTTTTGGCCAAAGATAAGTCCATCTCACTGAGCAGTCGGCACCTCACTTGGTCATCAAAAATACCATAAACAATTCTATCTCTGATCAGTGAGTCAGTCAGATTACCAAACTCGCATGACTTAGCACACAGTCGTAATTCAAGATAAACATGAAAGGTTTCACTTGGCTGTTGGCTGCGTGTGTTGAACAGATGCCACTCATAGGTGATGTTTCTCCATGGATTGCAATAGTTCTCAAACTGTTGCAAAATCTGAGGGAGATCCATTTTATCTTCATCCTTTGCCCAGTCAAACGTGTTGTAAACCCCCAGGGCCGCGGGGCTCACAATATGCAGAAAGGTCATAGCTTGAATCCGTGCAGACTTTTCCGAGACTCCTGAGGTTGCAAAATAAATTTCCACTTGTTGCTTGAACCGGTGCCAATTCTCAGCCAGATTACCAGTTAAATCCAAAATGGGTGGTGGTGATAGCTGTTCCATCTTCTGACACCATGTAATGAAACGCTGAGGCAAACGCTGGAGTTTCTAAAAGCTTTACTAACAAGCAGGTAGAACATTACACTACTGCAGACCATCTGAATCTGGCAGGTTTCAGCCCGCCAACAAGTATTTATACTAGGGGTTCAAATCTAGAGATGCATGCAGGGCATGCATCGTTAATATTCATGATCTAATTAGTACAACACATATCATCACATCCATTGTCGCACAGCTCAATCACCTTTTGGATGGGAGTCTAAAAATTCCACCTGTCTTGATTATAACATCAGGTCATAAAAATGACTGTTGGACATTTAGGATCAAAATGTGGGAGCCCACTTAACAGTAAATATTGCCTCTCAGCTGCCCTATCCTGGGTAATTACAATCTAATAATGTGCCAAAGTGGGACATCACTGAAAATGAGATACTGCATCGCATCTGCTCTATCCTGGGTAAATACATAGTAAAAATGTGTACAAGCAAGACCCGGTACAACAGCAATACCAGTGGTAAACATTTGGAATCGACAAATGCTTGTTATTTCAGTTTCAGTCTCTACAGGATTCAGCATCACTCAGTTCCCAAATCCTTAGATTTTCTAGCCTGTGGATCAGTTAATGTATTCTCAACCCTCTCGATATAGCCCTACTCCTTCATTTCTTTTAGCTAAACATCAGAAGACTATAGACTGACTATCTGTTCTTTCATGTGGGGAAGGGGAGGTAGGTTTTACAGAAATGTATTTATTTAAATTTTGTTAACCGGGTCGGCCCACTGGTGATCTCAAACTGTTTAGCCTCTATGTGACAGCATGAGCCACACAACGATAAACACTGTCAAATCATTTATTCTAAACTATGTATTATACTGTTGCTAAAAACTGCATGAACAGAAGGTTTTCACCTCCATGGCACAGGTAACTTTAGCAATCTTAGCCCCACGCTAAAAACATTTGCCAGTAGCAACGTGGCAAGTGGCAAGCGGGAACATAGCTTGGTGACTTGTTCAGTTCCAGAAACTTGAGTTGTGGGTAACCAAGGACAGACATGGTGGTGACTTTGACAAGAAAATGGTTATTAAGAGAGCAGAGATGTGGAAACATTTTAATTTGCCAATGAAGATATTGCAAAATGACTGAAATTCGCATTCTCGAAGTTTCGTGAAGTGTCCCTACCCTCAGCAACTTCAACTATGGCCGAATCGCAACGTTTTAAATGCAAAGTGTGGAATTTCACCCACGAACAGTGGAATTTTTTTTTTTTTAACTTTCAATCTTTATTGTGTTTTTTCCTTAAAAGGAATACAAAAAATGGGAGCAAGATATTTACAACAAGAAAGGAGGGGAGGATTATGTAAGGGAAGTAAGGGAGAAGGGATAACAGGAATGCACATACGTCAAGGTAATAATAGCTATTTCCTTATTTAAAATGAAGGCTATAAGTCATCAATAGATCATAACTCATCAGTCTATATAAAAAAAAAAACAGTGCAGAGAAGGGAAAGCTAGTAGGAGCTACTGGCTCTCATAGCACAAGCTAAGGCACAAAATCTGGTCTCAGAGGCACAATATATAAAACCCATTTCCTCCACAGGATTTCAAATATTTGTTGCGTTTTGTTAACCAGGGCCGTAAGTCTCTCCATCTTATATATCTATCATCAAATGATGCCAAAGGTCCAAGGAGGGAGGCTGTGAGGAGGACCATTTTTTTGTGATGGCTTTTTTTGCTGCTAAAAGGACAAATTTAGAATTTTTTGTGTAAGTGTCACATATTTCTGGGGAGGAGACCAAATAAAAGACTATGCGTTAAGTGTAGATTTGGAGATACCATCTGCTGGAGAGCTCCTGACAGGTGTAGGATAAAAGGCTGGAGGATGGGGCAAGACCAGAAGATGTGACTCAAGTTGGCAGATGAACAACCGCATTGTCTCCAACAGTCAGCTTTAGATTGCTTTAAGTATTTCTGGGTTCGTACAGGAGCCAAAAAGAATCTAACTCCAAGTTTCCATGCAAAATCCTTCCAGATCCCCGAACCCACCCCCTTATACATATTCCTTAAATACCTATCCCAATCCGAGGTGGGCAGTTTTATTGCCAGGTCCCTTTCCCAAGCTAACCTCACTGCATCCAGGGAATGGGTTTGGGTCATAGAGAGGGCCTTATATAAAGTAGATATTAGGTGAGGAGGAATCGCCTTCCCCTCAACTGCGGCGATCAGATGAAGCAGTAAGCTAGGGGGAGGAGTATCCTCCCAGGGTAATTTCCCAAGTGTATTTATAAAATTCCTGATCTGGAAATATCTGAACCTATCATTATGAGCAATACTATAACTCTGGGTTATCTCTGTGAAGGACAGGATCCTGCCTCCAGGAGAGAAATGGTATATCAGGTGTAGGCCCTTCTTAAGCCACCTAAGGAATCCCCCATCCATCTTGCCAGGGAGAAAAGCATCAAGGTATGGGAGAGAGAATAGGGCAGGTCTCCAAGGTTTAAAGGTATTAGCTGTCAGGGTCTTTTGCCAACATTTAAGTGTTGACTGAGTATAAGGGTTAGATATAGTTTCTATCTTGACCTTGGGAGGGAAAGATAGTAAGATGTCAAATAAATCATTGGGCCCCATCCGCTGTAATTCCACCTCCTTCCATCGAGAAATGTAGGATTTGTCTAGCCAGTAGAAAGGGATTCTAAGTTGACAGGCCTGATAATATACTTTAAAATTTGGAAGAGACAGGCCCCCTGCCTGCCTAGGAAGTTGTAGAGTTGCCAATTTAATTCGAGGTTTGTGATTTGCCCAAATAAATGCCGAGATTCTTTTTTGTAGAGACCTAAAAAAGGTGTCCGGAATTGGTATTGGCGCTAGGTATAAAAAATGAGGAAGGGTTACCATTCTGATTGATTCTATACGTTGACTGAGTGATAGTGGAAGGGCCCGCCATCTCTCAAGGTCAGAGGAGGTCTTAAGTAAGAAAGGGGTATAGTTCAACATGAACAGGTCACTGCCCGGAGGGCACAAGCGAACCCCAAGGTATTCAATATTGTCCAAGTGCCACTTAAAGTTAAATGCTTGCCTCAGGTTTTCATGAGGAACAAAATTGCATGTCAAAACTTCAGTTTTGGTTTCATTAATTCTATATCCAGAGACCGCTCCGAACCTTTTCAGGATATTCCAGAGGTGAGGGAGGGCGGACTCAGGGTCTGTAAGGTACACTAGGAGGTCATCTGCATAAAGGGCCAATTTATGCTCCCCATACAGATCTCTTATCCCAGTGACTTCGGTTCTCTGTCTCAGAGTCTGTGCTAGTGGTTCGAGATATAATGCGAATAGTAAAGGGGAGAGGGGACACCCCTGTCTAGTGTCTCTTGAGAGGGAGATAGGGTAGGAAAAGGAACCATTGGTGCGTAATGTATGCCCTGGGATGGGAGTACATAGCTATCAATATATTAACAACTGTCTGAGGGATTCCCACCCTCCTGAGCACCTCCACAGATAAGGCCACTGACTGATCAAACCCTTCTCAAGGCCAAGAGAAGCAGAAGAAAACTGGTTCCAGAGGATCTCACCTTCTGCAGCAGATGTAGAGTTCTTTAATATTGTCTTGGGACTGGTGACCTGGAACAAAGCCAGTTTGGTCCAGGTCTATTATTTCGGGTATAAAAGTTTGAAATCTTTTGGCTAATATTGATGCGAAAATCTTATAATCAATGTTGAGGACTGAAATGGGTCTGTAGGAGGAGCAGGAGGTCATATCTTTACCTGGCTTCAAAATGCTAGATATGTATGCATATCTCCAGGAATCGGGAGTGGGATCCCCCAATTGTATGGCCGTACAGGCTTCTAGCAGGGTAGGTAGCAATTCTGCTCCAAAGGCCCTGTAAAAATCTCCAGTATAACCGGCAGGGCCTGGACTTTTGTTAGCCTTTAGAGCTGCAAGCGACTGTTCTAATTCTGCCTTGGTAATTGGGCTTTCCAGGAGTTGTTGGTGGGTTTGGGATATCTCTGGTAACTTGAGTGTCCCCAAAAAGGCTTCAATTGCCTGAGGGGTAACTGCTTGCTCAGAGCCATAGAGGCAGCTATAATATTTACAAAAGGCCTGTTCTATTTCAGAAGGGAACGTAACAAGTTTCTTTGAAACCGGGTCCCTAATTAGGCAGATATTAGATCTGGCTTTGTGCTGTCTAAGTCTATGAGCAAGTAGACGAGTGGCTCTGGGGCCTCCCTCATAGTATTTCTGTTTGAGTAGCTGCAAAGCCTGCTCAGTTCGTATATCAAGGATCCCTTGAATCTGTTGTTTAGTAACTAATAATAAAGGGTAAACCCCTACGTCACCAGCTGCATGTAAAGTGAGAAGATTTTGCAACTGGGTTTGAAGATTATCTAGACGGACCTGCTGCTGTTTTTTGTGATAGGCAGCATATTTGATTATTTCCCCTCTCAGAACCACATTAAGGGTGTCCCATAGTACTCCCTTCTTGGTGTCCTGGCCCTGATTATCTTTCAAAATCTGCTTTATTTTATGCTGTATAAACTCTTTAAAGTCTTTTATATTAAGTAAGAAATTATTAAATTTCCAAGAGTTGTTTGTCCTCTCCTTACCCCAAAGTATATTTAATGTTAAAATGGAATGATCTGACAAGACCGTGGGAGTATGAGTGCAGCTCTTCATTTTATATAAGCGCTCTTTAGAGACATGTATGAAGTCAATGCGGAATACACTTTATGGGGGGCTGAGTAGTGCGTATATTCCCTCTTGTTAGGATGAAGATTTCGCCAGACGTCTATCCAGTGTGCCCCCGAGAGGTATCTCTGTACCATCCGGTTGGCGGGTGACTTCTTAAAGGGTCTTTTGGCAGAAGTATCCAGAGACGAGGATGTGAGGTTGTGGTCCCCTCCCAACACCAAAACCCCCTTGCTTTTATCCAATATTTTCTGAAAAAGTTGTTTCCTGACTGCGGGACCTTCCCCTTGGGGGACATACATAGAGACTAAAGTAAGCTCCTGGTTATTCACCCTGCCAACCGCAATGGCAAGGCGGCCTTCAGGGTCAGAGTATGAGGTTATTAGCTGAAAGGGGGTACCTTTAGGAACCAATATAGCAGTTCCCCTCCTCTTACCCTTACCATACACAGAGGCCACGACCAAAGAGAACCCAAATTTGGTAAGTTTCTGATGTTCTTGTCTGCTTAGATGGGTTTCCTGTAGTAAAAGGAAGGAGGGTTTCAACTTTTTAAGAGAGGATATCACCTTATATCTTTTGATAGGGTTGTTCAGTCCATTGACATTATGGGAACAAACCCTAATTAAGGGGGCTCTGTTTGCCATAGTGCCTCAACGTTACTGTCTACAGCTGTAAATTTACCACCACTATCGTGGAATAACTTAAAAGAGAACACAGTGAATATCCAAGAAAGTAACCTTTCACTACTGTGACCCTGTGTATGGCTCGGTACCAGCATGGGAAATAAGACTGAGAATAATAAAACCTTTATGACACGTTTAAATTCCAAGCAGCCCTGTAGTATGTGCATACAATAGGAGAGAAAATAAAATATAACCAGAAAAGACCAAAATGTGGTCAACCTATTTACAGTAGTACTTCCATCTACGGAGGGTGAAAGAATTACCCCACCAAGAAAAAAGGACCACAAGGGCCCTTTGGGAGGAATTGTAACCTTGTGAAGAGTCAGGCCTCCCCAACCCCTAAAAATCTCGGGGCTGAAAAATGGGGACGAATAACCATAGAGAAAAACCATCAGAAACCCTACCAAAAGGGAGACCTGATGGCATAGCCACAATAGGCACGATCGGGATCGCTGCAGAGGGGAAACGAAGTAACCAGCAGCTCCCGTAGCCTGCACCTTTACATTTTCAATATAGGCACTCACATATTAATTCCTGAAATTTCAGAGCAATATAAAACCAACAGAGATATCCCCTACTGTCCAGACTAGAATGACCAACTTTGGAACAGTCACAAATGAAATCAAATCATAAGTCCTTAACGGGAGAGAGAGACAGAAGGGAAAGCAGCAGACTCAGAGAGGACTATAGTATACTATATCCTGATATTTGAGAGTGCCGCATGGAGAGGTGCAGGTTCAGTTGAATTTCAAAGATGTCTGATGAGACAAACCAGTTCAGGTATCCGCTGAGAAAGGATCAGTTTCCAGGAT
This sequence comes from Neoceratodus forsteri, assembly GCA_016271365.2. Taxonomy (NCBI): domain Eukaryota; kingdom Metazoa; phylum Chordata; order Ceratodontiformes; family Ceratodontidae; genus Neoceratodus; species Neoceratodus forsteri. The sequence continues at coordinate 129,822,214 of CM028129.1, forward strand.
GTCTTTACGGGAAGATCTGGGCCCAATGTACTGCTTAAGTTCCTGAAGCGAGCGAAATCTTCTCCTCTTGCCTGTGTCTCTACGAGTGTCCGCATGGTCCTGCCAGGTGGATCAAGGGGTACATTTCTGCTGTTGCACCGGACCAGTCGTCTGGAAATTCCATCCCCGTTTCTTTAGTTCCGGCACAATTTCCTCCGGAGAAGAATAAATGAAGGTTCCTGAATCCCAGAAGACCCGCAGCTTAGCTGGGTAAGGAGTCTGGAATTTAACAGCTTTTCCCCGCAGCAATTTCAGAATAGGGGCAAACGCCATTCTCCTTCTCAATATGTCAGAGGGATAGTCGTTGTCAAAAAATAGCCTGGATGAATTATATGAGACAGTTTTTAAGGCCCAAGCTGTTCTGAGGATTTGTTCTTTATCACTGTAGCTGGATAATTTCAGGACCACAGATCGAGGTCTCGCAGAAGGGTCACTGGGTTTCCTGACCAGGGCTCTATGCGCTCTTTCTACTCTGAAAGTGAATGTGGGAGGGAGAGCAAGAACATCCTTTAGCAGGTCAGTGATAAATTCCTCCATTTTCCCAGTCTCAGATCCCTCTGGTAGACCATAAATTCTCAAGTTATCCTTACCGGATCTGGCCTCTAGATCAGTGAGCTTTTCCTGCATCAACTCTTGCTGTTCTACCAGGTAATCGACTGCTGTATGAAGTCGTGCGTCTCCTCAGCGACCTCTCCAGTTGCTTCCTCTGTACGATCCAATCTCTCCTCTACCTCAGTTAGGCGATTTTGAAGAAGCATAAACTCTTTTTTATTTTCTGCCCGGAATGCCTTGATCTCGTTGAGGAGCGTTTCAAACCGGGATCGCGATAATTTTTCAAGTTCCCTGTCGGTGTCCGGATCTTGTTCTTGATCACCCGCCACGCTGCTCGCAGGGGAGGCGCTGCGACTGTCCGAAGGCCTCATCTTGCATCTGGGAGCATCCGACTGATGTAGGGGTTTCTCGGCTCGAGAGTGTCCTCTATTTCTTCTCCCCGACATACTAATTTGCTTAGGCAGGATAAGATAGGCGATATGTTAGATCTGGAGAGAAATAACCAGCAGGCTGTATGGGAGCTATCTCTCTATGCAACCATACTCGATGGTGACGTCACCGGAAGTCCTCGAACAGTGGAATTTCACCTGCAAAGTGCAAAATTTTGCCTGCAAACAGAAATTCCATACTTCGTGGGTGAAAATTTGCACTTCATGGATTGATCTGTACTTTCTCGAATTGCGCTAACTTCGCGGATTATTTTACGGAGGGAATTTTAACAACTTCGCCCATCATTATTAGAGAGGCATTTAATACTGACTTATTTCAACCCACTGACCCAAGATATGGGTTAAATGACTGTACAGATTGTCTACCCATCTTATAAAACACTGAAAGATACAACATTATTATTTTTGTAAAACCTACCCAAATCCCTCCTCCCCCCCAACATTAAATTACTGACAGGATACATTCTTCTGACTGTCAGCTAAAAGAAATGAGGCAGTAGGGATATATCAAAGAGGATCGAAAAGACATTAATTGTCCCACAGACTAGAAAATATAAGGACTTGGGAACTGAGTGATGCTGAATCCTGAACAGATTGAAATAGAAATGGTATTACATCTTTTTAAATTCTAAGGGCCCGATTCTCAAAGGCTGTTTAGATGGGCGCAAGCTGCGGCAAACAGCAGCTTGCACCGAAGCCCGGTGTGCCAGGGACCCTGGACCAGATTCTGATACAGGAGGGGTCCCAGTGCCTAAGTCCCCACACCTGTGGCAACCTCTCCCCTGTGACAAACACCTGACACACTGAAGGGGTTGCCACAGGCTCCTTGTGTCAGGGCAAGCAGTCCCCCCTCTCCATCCCCAATGCTGCCCCCTGTATAATTAAGGATCCCCACCACCCCCACGGTCCTCAACATTGACATTAAGCAGATGTCATGCCCCGATCCCCATTTCCCTGATTACAACAATACAGATGCCAGTCCTCCATGTTCACAGTGTGACACCTGGACAGCTGGTTCAGATTACGCTATGATTTTTGTAATGTAAAAAAATGTAGTGTGATTGTCTGTCATGAGAAATCCTGTGCTCCTGGGATGATCCCTCCAGGTATCACTTCAAAGGACAGGATATGTTAAACAGCAGATCTCTGTAATGTGATTAACTTCCAAAGACTAGCATTTTATGGTCTTGTTGTTGAGCTGTGCTTCTTTGAAGGCCAGGAACTAAAATATCCATTTTATGATGTCCTCAGGAAGGTCAGCTAATTGCACCTAGTGTCACAAAGCATATTACACCTCAGTGAGATCTGGCAGAGAGAGTCATAAAAAGTCCTTTGATGTCTTTGAGAGAGGAAACTGCTCATAGTTCAAAGAAGTCATTTGGAAAATGAGTTTTGCTAAAGTCACAGAATGTAATACCTCTTTGATACTCTCAGTGTTTAACAACTGTCTCAGTGAGATCCAGGGTTGGATGAGGTCCAGCTGGTTGAAGTTGAACTCTGGGAAGATGGAGGTGATGGTCGTGGATCCTGGCCGCCGGATTGAGGGGCTGGGGGCAAATCAAACCTCAGGTTTATTCCTGGGGGATGTGGAGCTCCCTGCCTCTGAACGGGTGCGAGACCTGGGGGTGATCCTTGACGATCAGCTGACATTGCGTGCTCAAGTGTCGGCGGTTGTTAAGGTATCCTTTTACCATCTTAGGAACATCGCTAGGATCAAGCACCTTGTTCCATCTGGCGACCTGCCTACATTGATACACGCCTTTGTGACCTCCCGTTTGGACTACTGCAACTCCCTCTACTTTGGGCTTTCTGGGGTTAATATCCGACACTTGCAGCTAGTGCAGAACTCAGAGGCCTGGTTGTTAATGGGGACCTCACGTTCTTCCCATATTACACTGGTGCTGCAGGATCTGCACTGGCTGCCGGTTCAGTGGCGCATCACCTTTAAAGTCAGATTACTGACATATAAAGCCCTACATGGCTTGGGCCCTGATTACCTGAAAGATCTTCTGTGCCTTACCTTCCAATGCGATCACTCCGCTCAGCCAACGAGGGGTTGCTAGAGATTCTGAGGGTAGTTTTAAAATCTTCTGGCGCCCGCGCTTTTAGTTTTGTGGGGCTGACCCTCTGGAATTCTCTACCCCGTTGGATTAGAGAGTGCATGACGGTGGAGGGTTTTAAAAAAGGCCTAAAATCCTTTTTATGGAAAAAGGCATTTGGTGATGACACAGATTTTAACTAATGCTGTATATTTTAGGTTGGATTTAAATTTGTTTTATGATGTTTTTATGATTGTTATTTTGTAATGCCCTTGATTTTAGAAAGGCGCAAAAGAAATAAAGTTTATTATTATTATTAATTATAGGACATCCTGTTTTGTATAATTTTTATATTCTGACAGGGGGGAGCTAGGTGACCTCATAGAAGAGGTTGGCAAAGACAGTTTTTAACTGTATTCTGTATTCCATTTAGAGACATTCATGTTTGGACTCTGAAGAAGAAACATCTACTTCAAGCACTGTTAGAAGATATACATTAGATAGACAAGTCTAATTATCTGGTGGTAGGAATTTGTGTGCACTTGTTAAACCTTGTTCTTTTAAGTGATTGTATGCATTGTGATATATTGTTCTGTATTTACATTTTACATTATTATCTACTTTGAAGTAAACCTCTATTTTAAAGAGACTGCTTGGTGTGCCTTCGAAATTCTTTCTTTGACAAGTGACGCATATATGGTTAAAGTTGACACTGTGCATAGCTTAATGGTAATGCCAAACTGGGAAAAGGCAAGCTCCTACCTGTTTTATTTTTTTTTTCTCTAAAGTGCAAGCTAGAGTAGCTGTAGTTAGGGAAGAAGATGGCTTCCAACTACTGCGGACACACTGTAGACTACTTACAGCAGTTGTGCAGGGACAGAGGAGTCCTGTATGAGGTGAAAGCCACCAAACAGAACCTCATGGATGCCCTGATGGTAGCAGATACCCAGAGCATCAAGCCACAGACAGTGACTGTAAGGGACTGAACCCTGAGTGTGGAAGGGCTAGCAGCCAGTGCAGTGTCCAGATCCAATGAGGAGGGCAGCAGGGCCAGTGCCAGCAAAGGGCCACAGCAGCAGGGGAAGGTTGCCAGCATTCTGGAGCCAGAAGTACTCAGGTTGCAGACTGAGTTGCGCGGAATGGAGCTGGAGTTCCAGAGAGAAGAGAAGCGAGAACAGTGAGCTGCAGAGGAGAATAGGGAGCAAGAACAGCGAGCTGCAGAGGAGAAGAGGGACCGTGAACAGCGAGAGGCAGACCGCGAGGAGTGTGAGTGCCAGAGGCAACATGAACTGGAGAAGCTAGGACTCCAACCACCAGCACCAGAGCAGGTAAGTGGCTTGGGTTTTACTGGGACTACAGGATTGGGTTACAAATTGAATTTCAAATTGATAGCCGAATTTAAAGAGTGGGAGGATATGGATGCCTTTTTAAATTCTTTTGAAAAAGTTTGTATTCAGGCTAAAATTCCTAGGGAGTCCTGGAGCTTCCAGCTATCTCCACTACTTTCTGGGAAAACTCGGGATGCATAGGATCAAATGGACAATGAGGACAGTAATGATTACAGCAAATTAAAGCTGCACTGTTAAAAAATGCTGAATTAACTGCTGAATCATACAGAGCTAAATTCCATAAGCTCAGGAGATGCCCTGACATGAGCTATGAGGAGCTAGCTGAAAAACAACGTCAGTTTTTAAAACGTTGGTGGGAAGGAATTGAAGCAAACTCTGTAGATAAAATTGAAAATGTGATTCTGTTAGAACAGTTTTTCTGGGCATGCCCAGCAGAGCTGAAAACCTGGCTGGAGGACCAAGATCCCAAAACAGTGCAAGAGGCTGCTGAACTCTTGGACCGCTATGCCAAGAGCAGACCTGCTCTGAGAGCGAATGGGGTGGGCATGGCAGCACAGAAAGGGAAAAGCACGCCTTCAGGGCAGCTAAAACCCTCACTGCCTACACCAAAACCAGTTAGCCCCAGGTTTCAGAGAAAAGATTTCTCTGAGAAAAGAAATGAATGTTGGTTGTGTAAAGAAACTGGGCATATCACCAGACAGTGTCCCAAAAGGACAAGCAATACGCAAGGTGGTGCTAGGAAAAAGTGGGTTGTTTGTGTGTCCCTGAGCAGGCCTGTGAACATGAGGGAACACATGCACCCAGTCATGGTGAATGGTGTACAGACGCAAGGGTTAAGGGACACGGGGCATCCCTGACATTGGTAGAAGGGGATCTAGTAGAGCCTGGTCAGCTTATACCCAATAAATATGACACTGTACAGGCCTTTACTGGTGAGGAGAAAACATTGCCACTCGCCAGTGTTCTCCTAGACTGGGGAGAAACAGGGGGAACTGTGCAACAGGTGGCTGTAGCCAAAACGTTAGCAGTGGACGTCATCCTTGGCAACAATCTCAAACAGGGGATGGTGTGTGCAGTTACCCATAGCCAAGTGGCAAGGGAAATTGTAGTTCCCTGAACCTCACAGAAGCCATTGTGGTTCCCCAGCCTGTGTCTCCTGATATGGAGACTAATGAAAAGGTGGTAGAAATTTCCCCAGTAGCAGTTAACCAGACAGCTACGGAGGGTTACTCCAAAGAGGGAGGGATGACCCATTGTCAGAGGGTTAGGGATGACAGTGATCCTGAGTGCCCTGATGCTAGTGCTAGGGACCCTAGTTCCGAGACTGAAGGGGACCTGTCCCATGCTTTGGGAATGTGTGAGGAGTTTGCAGCTGCTCAGAGAAGTGACCTTAGTCTAGAGAAGCTAGGGGCTTGGGCAGACTCTGACAGAGCACGGGGATGTGACGGCAGACAAAAGGTTTATTGGGAAATTGGACTGATATATACTCAGGCTGTGCAGACAGAGGGAGGGGTGATAGGCAGGCAGCTTGTCGTTCCCCAGGGGTATCATGAGCAGTTACTCCAGACTGCACATCATATTCCCGTGTCTGGTCATCTGGGAATCACGCACACTATGCAGCGGTTGGCCCAGAATTTCTATTGGTCCAACTTCATCCAGCAGGGGAAGGAGTATTGCAGGTCTTGTCACTGGTGCCAAGAAATAGGGAAGGTGGACAAGAAAACCCAAGCCACCCTGATTCCATTGCCCACAGTGGAGGAGCCATTCCAGAAGGTGGGAATGGATATTGTGGGGCCTTTAAATACCCCCAGCTCCTCAGGGAAGAGATTCATCCTGACTGTGGTGGATTATGCCACCCGGTACCCAGAGGCAGTCACCCTATCCTCACTGAGGACAGACAAAGTGGCAGATGCCTTACTTTGGATTTTCTCCGGTGTTGGATTTCTGCAGGAGGTTATCACCGATCGAGGGGGTTCCTTCATTTTGGACCTGATGAAATGTCTGTGGGAGAAGTGTGGGGTGGTGCAGAGATGCATGACACCGTATCACCCACAATCCAATGGGCTTGTGGAAAGATTTAATGGTGCCCTGAAGTCAATGCTCCAGGCTTTTGCTGAACAGCATGGGATGGACTGAGAGAAATACCTTCCCCACCTGTTGTTTGCACACAGGGAGGTGCCCCAAGAGTCGACAGGATTTTCACCCTTCAAACTCTTATACGGACGCAGGCCCCTAGACTTGATCTGGGAGGACTGGGAAGGCAAGCACGCCACCCAAGGAACTCCCATAGTGGATTACGTCGTTAGGTTTAGCGAAAGGCTGAAGGAGCTTATGGGGACAGCCCAGAGCAACCTGGCAGCTGCCCAACAGAAACAAAAAGTGTGGTACAACCGCAGAGCCAGAGCTCGCTCGTACATGGTGGGTCAGGAAGTCACGGTCCTTATTCCGGTCTGGAAAGACAAGCTGCAGGCTGAATGGGCAGGACCGTACAAAGTAGTTAGGAAGGTAAATGACGTGAACTATATTATAGAGTTACCTGACTGAAGACAGACAGAAAGGATGTACCATGTCAACATGATGAAGCCATATGCTAATAGGGCTGACATGGTGTTTGCAGTGTGTAGTCCTCGGGAAGGGACAGACGAAGGAGACCCCCTTCTGGACTTGTTGGAAGAAAGTAAAAAAGCAGACACCACAATCAGCCAAAGGGCTCCAAAAACAAGTAATCCCAACTGGTTTCGTGCTAACCGCATGTCATCAAGGGGTGGTACATAGTTAAAAAAGACTACTACATAAAGGGTGAAAATTTAAAGCCACAGTAACTAAAACATATGTCTTCTTGGTTCATGCTAATAATACAGGTATTCAATTGATTTCACACCTTATGTACATCTATATAAATGTGTTCCTGGAATCACAAAAACCTAGTATATTAGCATACATATGTCCTAGGTAAACAGCCACTTTCATTTAAAGCTGTAAAGTGCTTTAATTACCCTGTAAATGCACAGTATTAAAAACATTGTGTACAGCAGCTATAATCAACTCATGTCATGAAAAATGTGAAGTCCCATTCACATATAGGGACTGTGTAGTACAGTATGGTCTGCACACCCATTGGCCCACGCTGTGGACCAATGGGCGTATAACTGTACTGTACGCTGTCAGTCGATGAGCAGCCGGGCGGCTTGCGGGTGGGTGCTGCCGCCCACCACTGACTGGGGGAGCGGGATGGCGGGAATGAGTGGGTGGGTTGGGAGGGTACGGGTACCACTGGACCACCAGTGAGTTACGAAAATATTACAGCCTGCAATCGGGCAAGGCGTTAGGTCCACTGGACCACCAGGGAGTTATATTAATGTTACAGCCCATGATCGGGCAAGGCGTTAGGTCCACTGGACCACCAGGGAGTTATATTAATGTTACAGCCCACGATCGGGCAAGGTGTTAGGTCCACTGGACACCAGGGAGTTAAATTAATGTTACAGCCTGTGATCGGGCAAGGCGTTAGGTCCACTGGACCACCAGGGAGTTATATTAATGTTACAGCCCACGATCGGGCAAGGTGTTAGGTCCACTGGACACCAGGGAGTTAAATTAATGTTACAGCCCGCGATCAGACAATGGGGGTGCATTGCCAGTGAGGGGCAGGGGGCGTCGGTCCCTGATGGCTGCAGCCTGGCAGGGCACCAGGTGCAAGTTGCAGGGAATCGGCCCACCTGCATGAAACGAGGCCATAATGACATGCAAATGGCCCCGGTTGCACCTTGCATACATTATGGCCCCATTTGCATGTCCACCGCTGAATATCACAGTTGCTGCACCTAGCACAACGGCACTTGCGCTAGCGCATCCCCCTGCTCCTCTCCGGCCATTTGTGCTGGCACAGTGCCACTGCGCCATGCGCAATGTGGGTGGCCATGGTGCCATATTCAACAGTGCAGAGCCATGGCACAGCACCATTGAATATTGCCCAGACCACACCCTGGCACATCCCAGTTGCGCTGCGCCTGGCTTGCGTCCCTGCCTGGCGCAGTTCTGAATATCCCACCCATGGTGTGAAATCAATTGAATACCTGTATTATGAGCATGAACCAAGAAGACATATGTTTTGGTTACCGTGGCTTTAAATTTTCACTCTATATGTAGTAGTCATTTTTAACTATGTACCACCCCCTGATGACGTGCAGTTAGCACGAAACCAGTTGGGATTACTTGTTGTTGGAGCCCTTTGGCTAATTGTGCTTTTTTAGTTAATAAATATGCCTGTTTGACACCAAGTTGAGGAGTGCTGAGTTTGCTGTCTTAATACTATTTTTTGTTTATGCACCCTCTCATGACAGTTGAGCAGTTTTTGTTTTCTTTCTTGGAAGAAAGTAAGCAGAAGTCCTCCATGGAGGCAGTTAAATTGTCTCCCCAGCTGGCCCCGGACAAGATCCAGGAAGTAAGGGAGGTTTTAGCAGACTTTGCCCCATTGTTTAGTGCCAAGCCTGGACTAACCCCCTTAGCAACGCACGATGTGGAGACAGGGACACAGACACCCATACAGCGGACAGCATATCGGGTGTCAGAGGCTGTCCAAAAGGACATTTGGAGGGAAGTGGAGGAGATGCTGGATTTAGGGGTAATCCAGAGATCCCACAGCCCCTGGGCCTCACCTGTAGTCCTTGTGCCCAAGCCAGATGGCTGTACTCATTCCTGTGTGGACTATCATGGACTGAATGCAGTCATGAAGTCAGACGCCCACCTGATGCCCCTGAGGGATGAACTCCTGGACAACCTACCTTACGACCACTGGCCTGACCAAGGGGGTATTGGCAGGTAGAGTTAACGGACAGAGCTAGGGAGAAGTTGGCCTTCATCACTACAATAGGCTTATTTGAATTTAAAGCAATGCCTTTCAGAATGAAGAATGCCCCGGCCACTTTCCAAAGGTTGGTGAACCAGGTGTTAAATGGTGCTGAGGAGTACGCCATGGCGTACCTGGATTACATTGCCATCTTTAGTGCCAGCTGGGAGGAACACCTGTCCTACCTTAGGGAAGTGCTGGGCAGGATACAGAGGGCTGGGCTCACTGTCAAAGCAGAGAAGTGCCAGGTGGCCATGGGAGAAGTGGCATACCTCAGGCATGTGGTAGGCCGGGAACAGCTCCGTCCTAACCAAATAAAAATAGAGGTGATCCAGGCATGACCCAGACCAGAAATGCAGAAGCAGGTGAGGAGTTTTCTAGGGACAGCAGGGTACTATAGAATATGTGTACCCAATTACAGTGCCCTGGCTGCTCCCATATCTGACCTGGTAAAGAAAAGGATGCCAAAGAAAATTACCTGGGGACCAGCCTGTGAAGAAGCCTTTACCAGATTGAAGGAGGCACTGTGCAGTGCTCCTGTTTTGACAAGTCCTGACTATGGCAGACCCTTTATAGTTCAGACTGACGCCTCAGACGTGGGTATTGGGGCAGTACTGAGTCAGACATCCAACCGAGGGACAGATCACCCGGTAGTGTACCTGAGTAAAAAGTTACTTTCCAGGGAGCAGGCATACTCTACTGTGGAAAAGGAGTGTCTTGCCATAGTGTGGGCACTAAAGAAGTTGGAGCCATACTTGTATGGGCAGCATTTTGTGGTACGAACTGACCACAACTCCCTGGTTTGGGTGATGCAAATGGGAAAGACTAATGGTAGATTGTTAAGATGGAGTCTTGCTTTGCAAGGGTATGACATGACAATCTTACATAGGGCTGCAGCGAAAAAACAGAACTCAGATGGCTTGTCTCGTGTCTGAGTAGTGAACTGATTTAGGAAGCTCATCCCATGCAGGAGATAGAGCTCCCAAATTCAGTCTAGGTGGGAAGGATTGTGACACTTGGACAGCTGGTTCTGATTACTCTACGATTTTTGTAATCTAAAAAAAATGTGGTGTGATTGTCTGTCATGAGAAATCCTGTGCTCCTGGGATGACCCCCAGGTATCACTTCAAAGGACAGGATATGTTAAACAGCAGATTTCTGTAATGTGATTAACTTCCAAAGACTTGTATTTTATGGTCTTGTTATTGAGCTGTGCTTCTTTGAAGGCCAGGAACTAAAATATCCATTTTATGACGTCCTCAGGAAGGTCAGTTAATTGCACCTAGTGTCACAAAGCATATTACACCTCAGTGAGATCTGGCAGAGAGAGAGTCATAAAAAGTCCTTTGATGTCTTTGAGAGAGGAAACTGCTCATAGATCAAAGATGTCATTTGGGAATTGAGTTTTGCTGAAGTCACATAATTTAATACCTCTTGATAGGACATCCTGTTTTGTATAATTTTTATATTCTGACAGGGAGGAGCTAGGTGACCTCATGGAAGAGGTTGGCAAAGACAGTTTTTAACTATATTCTGTATTCTATTTAGAGATATTCATGTTTGGACTCTGAAGAAGAAACATCTACTTCAAGCACTGTTAGAAGATATACATTAGATAGACAAGTCTAATTGTCTTGTGGTAGGAATTTGTATGCACTTTTTAAACTTTGTTCTTTCAAGTGATTGTATGCGTTGTGATATATTGTTCTGTATTTACATTATTATCTATTTTAAAGTGAACCTCTATTTTAAAGAGACTGCTTGGTGTGCCTTCGAAATTCTTTCTTTGACAAGTGACGCATATATGGTTAAAGTTGACACTGTGCATAGCTTAATGGTAATACCAAACTGGGCAAAGGTAAGAGTTTATCTGAGGTCTTTCATAGAGTTTTTAAGGGTTCGTTTTGTACACCTGGTTAGGTGCCTGTAGGCAAAAGATATCTGGCATCCCCCGAAGAGCAGAATTATCTGAGCCTGTACATTGGGTACGCTAGTAAGAGGTTCACAGTTTGAATCCCTCCAGAACTTGAGACCAAAGGTGATTCGGACCCACAAAACAGACAGGAGGGTTACCCTGTTCTGTTCTTGTTCACAACACTGCGCTCGGAGGTTGGCACTGTGGGAGCAGAGGGCCTGACCTGCTGAGTGGGGTTGTGACACACAGTATTAAACATATCCGAACCCGATCTATGTGAGTACATAATTCCAATGATAGTGACATGCCCTGATCCCAATCCCCTGTGATCACATGATGAATAATGAAGTCCTTTACCCCAATCCCCCTGTGTACATGAACAATAAAAAACTGTCACGCCCCCTCCCCATCCCTCATGATACCAGTTTGTATTTAACATCTGTGCCATGCCCCCCAAGACCCCACCCACAGCTGTCAGCACAAATGTTAATGAGCAGAGCTGGTTACCAGCACAGCCCACTGCACACCACCATGATTGGCCGCTGACTGAACTGAATGTGCATCCTATACAGGATGCACATTCAGTTCAGTCAGTGGCCATCTGCCGCGGTGTGAGGTGGGCTGTGCTGGTCGGTGGCTCTGTTCATTAACATTTGTGCTGGCAGTTGTGTGGTCTGGGTGGCATGGCACAGACATTATATACAAACTGGCATCATCGGGGATGGGGAGGAGGCATGACAGTTATTGTTCATGTACACAGGGGGATCGGTTATAGGACTTGATTATTCATCAGGGGTGGCAGCCGTATGCTGCGGGACGAGGGCTGGGAGGCAGTGGCACAGCATTTGTAGGCTGTTGGGAAGTATAACAGAACCCACAGGAATGCAGGAAACATCTTAATGATGAGAGGAGGAGAGCCAAGGTGAAGGTGGTGCACACAGAGGCCTCCCTGCGCAAGACAGGGGGTGGTCCACAGACAGGGATGTGCCTCACACCCACAGAAGAGCTGCTTGTGGCCAGCATGGGCCATGCAGCTATGCAGGGTGTTCCTGGATGGGGTTTCCAGATGGGTGTAAGCCCATCGCAGCACTGTTAGTATACATACCCCAGACGCATGTCTGTCCACATGTGTGCGTCATGTTCACCGTGACAGCCCCACTGTGTGTGACTGACAGGCTATGTACCTGTGTGCATCACCATGGGTGTGTGTGCACCATCTGTGGCCCATGCTGTGCAGCTGTGTGACGGGCTGGGCATGCCCGGGGGTAATCCGTAGTGTTGTGGTTCTCCGCATACCAGTGCCGCCATCACAGTGGTAGGTGGCCAGGGTGTTGCACTGTCCCGCATGATGTCATGTGGGCATGTACAGGCACTGGGCCTCTCCAGCTATTGCCAGTGCAAGGCTGCATCAGCAGAACGGGTGTAGCATGTCCGTGGCAGGGACTGTCAGGTGCAACTATGGCACATGTCTATGTCACACTGTTCATGCCTGCCTGCCACTACTGTCTCCCATGTCTGTAACCATGTCTCTCTTCTGTCTGTTGCAGCTCCATTACACCTCATGGGTACTACCATGTATGGAGCAGTGCAGGATGCCTCAGCAGGTGATGATGCAGGGCCGTCCCACAGGGCTGTGGACATGACTGAGGATGGTGCCATCCCTTGACCATCCCATGCCACATTTTCCCCAGCCACATCACCAGTGGTGACAGGCCCATCAAACCCCTCGGCAAAGGGTGCCACTGCTGGCAACTGTGACACCACTTGGCTGGAGGGTTTCCTGGGTTTGGCTCATGATGACCCAGAGGACGCAGTGGACATTGCTGATGCCCTGTTGGTGCTGGCATTGGGTACACAGGGGGAATAGAGTGATGTCCCTGATGATCCAGATGCCACACAAATCTCAGGGGACACTGCCGACAGTGTTGCACACGATGCACAGGTGCCTGCATAGGTGGCACCCACTGGCATTGCTATTCCTGCCACCCACGGCATATCTGCAGAGCCCACATGGCTGCCCATGGTGGTGGTGGGTACTGTGACCTCTGTGCCTGATGCTGCTGTGGCAGCAGGGACAGCCAACGCATCCCAGCAGGGTTCTGTGGGACAACACAGGCAGCCATGCACAGTGATGCCACCATACCTGGACACAATGGGGGTGCACATGCCCAGTCCCCACCCATGCCCCAGCCTGCTGTAGTGCATCCACCAACTGTAGATGCACAGTGGCAGGATGGCACACCACCCAGTTGTTGGCACTGTCACCGTGAGCCTTCACCTGCCAATGAGATTGAGGGCTATGCACGCCTCCTGTGGTACACTGTGGAGGGGCAGACATCTCTACGGGTGGAACTCAGGGGCCTTTGGACACTGCTGGCCATTGAGCATGAGTCAGCAGCCACATGGCGGGCCCAGATGTTGGCAAAGGCATGCCTACTGTGGGTGGGCATGACCGCAGCTCTGGAACAGATTACACATGCTGCTGAGGCTGTGTGTGCATCCAGTGTGCAACGTGGCCACTGGGCCTCCAGCCGAACACCCAGGAGTGCCTCATGCATGCCCAGGCAGTGGTGTCAGGTGAACCCATTGCTGCTGATGCCATCACCACAGCGCACCATACCCAGCATCCCTGGAACTGACATGGATCACGGGGCCACCACACCAGTGATCACCCGTTCATGGTCTCACTGCAGTACATCTCCAGAGGTGTTGGCATCCCCCCCTTGTGGCTGGTGTTGCTGCTTCAGTGACCACCAGTCATGGGCGTGGCTGCCCACATGTCCGGGGTGGCCATGGTTCCCCCCCGTGATGTCCAGGTCACTGTTCTCATGGCCCCTGCACCTGCCACCTGTGTGTTCCACTCACCTGGCACCCACTGCCTGGGGTGGCGGGGGTGGCATACGCCTGCCCTAGTGTGTTGCCATTGTGGGTCCCCTGTGCAGTGCCACCTGCATGTCTGTGCGCACCATTGTTGTGCCGTGTGGCATGGGCATGATGAGTGTGGCCCTGTGTCTGCTGTGCACGTGTGCCAGCAGCTGTACACAGATCCATGCCATCCTCGGCACATACACAGTGGCCCATGGCCATGTGAATCCTGGCCTGTGTGTGTGTGTGTGTGTGCGCGGCATGGTCAATGGCATGGTTGCGCTGCACTGCAGCACTGCCACTGCTATGTGGCCTGTGATGTGTGTCTGGCTGTGTGGAGCTGTCTTTGTGGTGTGGGGTGCCTTCCATGTAGTACCCACCTTTGTTACTCACCTGCGGTCACCAAAGTGCTCCTCCACAATAGTGTCCCTGTGCTGCTGGGCCCTTGCAACCAGATGTGGATCCCTTCTTTGTCAATGGTGGTCTAGGCCAATGTCCCTGGACAGTTGCATCCTCTTCCCCCTTTCCTCCTCCCCAGAACTGTCACCCTCCACAGCCTGGACAGCTATTCCATGGTCCATGGCCATGTTGTGTAGTATACAACAGGCCAGGAATATGCCACAGGCCTTCTCTGGGCTACACTATAGGGCACCACCAGACCTATCCAGACACCAGAAGCACATCTTCAGCATGCCAAAGACATGCTTGATGATGGCGCGTGTGGTGGTGTGTGCCTCATTGTACCGCTCCTCTGCCTCTGTTCTGGGTCATCAGAAGGGGGTCAGTAGCCAGGGTCGGAGTGGGTATGCAGCATCACCTGTGGGGTTCAAGGGTGGCTGTTACAGTGGTAGCCACAGACATTTCCAGCTATTTCCAGATATTTTGCGAAATTTCTGAAGAGTTTCTCTCTGCAGCCCCTACTGTGGAAATGCAGAAAGCAAGAGATATTTCTGGAAATATCACAGAAATTTCAGGAAATAGCTGGCAGTGTCTGTGGCTGCTACTGTACTCCACTGCTTACATGTGCATCATGACCCCCCCCCGCACCATGGCGCACTGCTGTGTGTGATGTGTGTACACCACTGACCGTGTGTAGGCCATCCCTGCCAGCCTACCTCCCCCTCCCACCTGCTGTGGGCTGGCTCTGCTGCACAGGTCTGCCCGTGCCTGCCCATGCCATGGTTTCCCATGCGAGCCCCTGTCCCTATTGTCTGCCCCAGTGTGCCCGATTCCCACACATGCCTGTCTGCATGTGGTATGCTCTGCCTTGCCCCAAGGGTCTGCTGTTGCACTGCACTCCACCTTCCATGCATTGTTGTTGTGCTGCACTGTCCCACTGTGTGCATGGCTGCAGTGCAGTCCCCCCTCCAGTGTCCCACATGTGCTTTCCCCGCTGCGCATTGTGCATCGTGCCACTTGCACACCTGCCCCCTTCCATCCTGTGCTGTGCCATGGTGTCCTGTTCATCTGCAGTTCAACATGCCCCACACACCTACAAGATGTTCGCTCGGTATGTCCCCAGCCTCAAACCTGTGGCAGAGGATGGACTGGTGCCATATGAAGGCATCACGTGTGCTCCCAGGGTGTGTGGCACAGACATTACTAATGTGCCCTGTGGCACTGCACACCACCTGGCAGTTTACAGAGTGGTAGCCCTTGTGGTTAATGTATGTCACGCCATCCTCACCAGGTGGTGCGCGGATTGCTACATGGGTGCAGTCAATGGCCCCTATGATGCCTGGCATGCATGCCACCCTGTGGAACTGCTGCATGACTTCTGCCCGCTCTGCATGTGTGCTTGGGAAATGGATGTATTCCGAAACGTGTGGGAGTAGTGCAGTGAGGAATTGTCTGAAGAGATGGGACGTGGACACCTGGGAGATGCCTGTGGTATCACCAGCTGGCCTCTGGAAGGTTCCTGTGGCGAGCAGGCACATTGCAGTTGTCACCTTGGTCTCCACAGCTATGGCATGACCTCTTCCATTGGGTGCCTGCATTTCATCATGGCACAGCTCACAGAGCTGCATCAGCATAGCCCTGTTCAGGCTGTATCGGCTGACTGTTTCAGTGTCCGTCAGGTGTTCGAACGTCAGTCTGGCATGATACCACCATGGGGCTGGTCACCTACGGTGCATTCCGCTACCACATTGCTGGTTCGCCTGTCTCCTTATCCCCATTATCATGCCCACCATCAGGAATGGTGCACCATCCATTTTTGACTTTCAGCTGCATGTCACCTCCTGCTTGCCCCCGCTATCCTGCGGTCAGCCTGCTGGGGGCTTGCACTTAAGTCTACTTCTTTTATAGTTATCTCCACATGGTGCATTTGGTACTTGCGCTGTGGATGCTCCATCCTTGAGCATTCATTTTTCCCTGTGAATGGCTCTGCGTTGTATATGCAGGTGCACGCCCCCTCGAATTGCACCGCATGTCATTGCATTGTGTCTCTGGAGCATCCTGTTCAGTGCAGTGCATCTGGCTTGCGCTGGGGCATCTGCGCTGTCTGTGAATGGCTCCATGGTGCATTTTCGGGTTGCGCCGGAGCATCTTTTTTCCGCCCAGCGCATCTGCTTTGTAAATCCTCCTCAGAGAGTTTAAACTTATAGTCAGAGATATATATGCAGAAGCATTTAAGAATGGCAATTTTATTTTTGTTGCAAGCACAGAAGTTACAGTGTTTTTTAAGGAAGCACTGGTTAAAGTGGCACTAAATCTGTAACAATTTTTTTTTATTTCACTTTATTGTTTACTAACGTTTGTTACAGACACTGATAAACATAAATCTGTGAGGAGAGTGCATATTCCACAGCACCAGGAGGTGGTATTTGTATTCTTATTTCTATAATTAAGTCTTGTGAAAGGTCATGACTGGCATTATAATATTTTCATTATTTTTTGTTGGTACAGAAAAACTGGCCAATATGATGAAGAATACATGACATAAGTAAAATTAATAGGTTACAAAAGTTAAAGCAGTTCTATGGGAGTAATAACTCCTAAATATATATTATTTATTAATTTAGTTATAAACAACGGTGGCTAAATTACTTTAGCAGTAGTGAATAAAAAAATGTTTTTAGACTTTTACCAGGAGGAAGTAGACTGTTGGTTAACTAGGATCTGCAACTTATCCATTAGGTAGGGAAATGGGCAGACTAGGTGGACCAAGCGGTCCTTATCTGCCGTCAAAGTCTATATTTCTATGTTTACCAGACTCCCTGGTGAAGGGGTGAGGTTACCCCAAAATTCTGCAGTTTTTAACCACTTAGTCTGGATGTTACTCGACAATACATTATCAGTTTTGAAAATCATTTGGTGAGTGAGTCTATTATTCCAATCTCTTTAAGTGGAATTAAAAAAGCAAGTTGATATTGGGAGGGCTTTAAGCCTGAGGTTCGATGGGTGGAGCAACAACGTCACTCCCCCATCGGGCTTAAAAGGTCACACATCCTGAAGCCTTCCAGGATTCGTTTTCTCATTGTGGCTGGAGGCTCGGTCCTCCGCACTGCCCTCTCGACTCCTCGTATATGCTCACTTTTTTACCGTGACCCACCGCCCTGCATTTCACCTGCTTTGGCAGTTTGTCTCTCTGGTTGGAGCTTCCCAGCGTATCTGTGGGCTCTTGTGGGTTTTGGTGCTTTAAGCGCGTACTGCTGCTCCCTCCCAGCTCTCTTCCAGCTCCTCTGGTGTGCCGAGTTCACCCGCTCCCTTTCCATGGCTTTCCCTCTTTCATTTCAGTCTGCAAGCCTCCTTGGCTTCGGCCTGCTCTGTCCCGGAGCCCTGTAGTGGTCTGCTTCTGTGGCTCGCCCCAGTGCCTGTGTTGCCATCTCTTTCATTCTCCTGGCTGCTTTCCTGCTGCCTTCAACTACCACATCTCCTGGCCCTGCAGCCACTGCCTTCCTTCGGTTCCTACTGCCTCCGACGCTCACTTGCCTCGCCGCCCTTCATTGCCTGGGGACCGTCCTGTTGCTTGCCCTCCTATGCTGGATTCAGCACTCTGCCTGTAGCTTGTCCTGACCTCTGCCTCATTCCCCCTGTCTGGGCTCCATCTGCCCTCCCGCCTATCAGCTGCTCTTCAGTTCCCTACCTTCGTGGTGGTGTGGATCATGTGTTCTCTGCCTGTGTCTCTGCTCCTCCGTCGGTGCTTTCAAGTGCTCCTTCCCCCTGCTCACCCGCCTCCTGCTGTCTTTACCCTCTCCTGCTGCCGCTTGTTGGCTTCCTCCTCTTTTTGTCTCCCCTGCTTCTAGTCACATCGCAGTATGATTTGATGGCACTCTAGCCGACACTAGTAAGGGCAACATTTAAACTGTCTCCTTCTTTGTAGACATGTTTATATGGTCCTTGCTATTTGTGCACCTCGATTGCCATGTGCAGCTGATTTGGTTCCCCCCACCTATGACCCCGTGTCTGCCTTTAATGTTGCTCCAGTGGTCTACCACACTGCCCTGGATGGGGCTTCCAAAAAAAAACAAAAAAAACTTAACAATAATCCTGACTCCTCGAAGCCTTGCTCAGCCCTGTTCTTTCTTCCAGCATTCCTTTGGTCTGCCTCAGCTGACCCTTCAGTATCACTTCTCTGGGTCTTCTCCTGTTCTTCACCCTCCAGCCTTGCTTTGCTTTCTTTGCTCAGTCCAGCCTTGGGGTACATTTCCCTACCACCGCCATCTATACCCTATTGCAGCCCTGGACTCGTTGTTCTCTGTCCCTTTCCCACTACACCTCATCTATACCGTATACCTCGGCTGCCTCCATCTGGCCTGCATTTGATGTTTCTTTTGGGCATACCTAGCATTACTCTTATGCCTCCTCATTGGCCCGCAGCTCTCTGGCCACCTGTATCTGGTTCACGATTCTGGTAATCATTCTCCACTTCATACCAGTCATCCGGGATTCACTACAATCATGACTTCACTCCATCATCATCCATTGTCCATTTTGCTCCTACTGACCATTCGATCCGAGCATACCCTCTGGATCCAGGTGTGCCTTCTTGGCATCAGCGTATACTTCATCTCATTACTCAGTCACAGCACTCCTCATCATCAGTCTTCTTCAGCCTCCATCTTTTCCTGGGCACATCTGGATATCCCTCGATCATCTGACCTACACATGAATCTACTCCTTCCAATCACCTCCTCGGGCATACCCTTCTAGGGTCCCTGTTGCATCATGTTCCTTCTTCGATCTGTGCTTTCTTTTGTTTTTTTTTCCCTATCCAGTCATTTTTTCTGCTTGTATCCTTCTCTTTCCCAAATCATTCTCTTTACATGCTACCTCATGTTCTTTCTTTGCTCGGTGCTTTCTTTTGGGGTTTTACCTATCCCGCCATCATCTTCTCTACTCATATCCTTATTTAGCATCATACATCCTTAAACCAAACTATCTGGATACCCCTTGCTCCCCTGACTTCTACATGGACCTACTCCTTCCTATCGAATACTCAAGCATACCCCTCTTGAGTCCATGCTGCCTCATGTTCCTCTGTCATCATCCTCCATACTTATATCCCTCATTAATGAACCATTCTTATTCTCTTGACTGACATACATCCTTAATCAAACGTCATCAGCCTGGAGGAAAGGCAACCTAGGCCTTGGATCCCCAGAGGTTTCCTCCTTAAAGGTTTTTTTTTCCCTCTCCTCCGTGCCAATGGTCATAATATTAGCAGAGTTAGGGCTTTCTTCAGGTTAGTTAGTTAGGTTCCACTGTTGGATGGAGGTGGATGGTGGCCCCAGCTTTCCCCTCTCTCATAGATACATAGATAGTGTCGGCAGATAAGGGCCTATGGCCCACCCAGTCTGCCCATTTAAGTTTGTAAGTTCAGTTTATGTTTTCCAGGAAGTCTGTTGCCCCTTACCCCTGACCTCCAGAATTCCTTTATGTCTAGCCCATGCATTCTTAAATCCCGTGATTGTTTCAGCCCCCACCACTTCCTCTGGCAGGGTGTTCCACTTGTCCACCACCCGTTCTGTGAAGAAATTCTTCCTCACGTTTCCTCAGAATCGTCCTCCCTCCAACTTCATCCCATGCCCTCTAGTCCTGGAACATCTTTTCGCTTAAAATAGTGCATTCCTGCACCCTGTTCCTCCCTGTAAGATACTTGTATGTCTCTATCATATCCCCTCTCTCCCTCCTCTCCTCCAGGGAGTACATGTTCAGTGCCTTCAATCTGTCCTCATAGGACTTGTGATGCAATCCATGCACCATCTTTGTTGCCCTCCTCTCCTTCGGGAGTCAGCCCTTATCATCTTTTCAGAATTCATTTATCATCTTCGACACTCAACATCTTTGGGTATTCTTTTTGGGCTTCTTCCTAACCTACCTTTAGCCAATGCAATCATTCCAGTGGCACCTGTAGGGGGGAACCCTCCTCTAGGGATCCTTGCATCGTACCCCTACAGGGTGGTATATCCCATGGATAGAGAAGCGGAATGCCACAAAGTAAATCAAGTTACACAAGCATCTCATATCTCATCCGGTTGTGTAAGCACATTGAATGGGAGGGCTTTAAGCCCGAGGTTTGATGGGCAAGCAACAACGTCACTCCCCCATCGGGCTTAAAAGGTCATGCATCCTGGAGCCATCCAGGATTCATTTTCTCATTCAAATCAAATCAAATCAAATCAAATCATGTTTATTTATAAAGCGCCTTTCAAAATCAAACCTACCTTTAGCCGACGCAATCATTCCCATGGCACCAGTAGGGGGAACCGTCCTCAAGGGTTCCTTGCGTCGTACCCCTACAGGGTTTGTATATCCCATGGATAGAGAGGAGGAAAGCTACAAAGTAAATCAAGTTACACAAGCATCTCATATCTCATCCAGTTGCGTAAGCACATCAAACTGCCTGTTTATCACATTTAGCAATGGTATTATTACAAAGGATGAGTATCAGTTGCTGACAGTGGGTTACCCAGTGTGGACTACTATCTACTTGTTACTGAAGATCCACAAATCAGCAGTGAGATCACAAGAATGCCCCACAGTGGCCAATATTGGCTCCAGTGGCGTCACCACGTTGATTTTGGGGAGGCTACAGCCCCCCAATCTAAGTTAAAGACCCCCCAATCATTTTCAGTAAATATAAATAAAATAAATAGCAGCCATATACTTTTTTTATTGATTTTTTTGTGAGTGTGTCTCTGAGTTTCTTGCAACTTGCGACTTGTACTGAAGTCTAAGAAGAAAATATCTGACTGACTCCCACTCCCGTCTGACTTGAGAGACAGAGTAGTGAGCGAGCGACCTGCACAGTTGCAAGGCAGCAGCGCGAGCCAAGCCCTAACTGAAAAAGTTTCTGAGAAATGCGCAGCTTGCCTCGGAGACTAAGAGAGCTCAGCTCACATTGAGCTGAGCTGAGTGTGAGATCTCTCTCCGAGTCCCAAGTCCGACTCTCCATTTCTAACCAATCCTCCCTCTTATCCTCTCCTAGTAGTAGTCTCTCTCCTCTGCTCTCTTGGCCCCATTCTCCAGCATCACAACCTTGAAAAAAATGTAAGAAACAAGTTAGTTAATGTACTACATTTAATGTAGTTTTCGTTAAGGTCCATTTAGATCTGATCATCTGTGTGGAATATTATGATATACAGTACATAGTGTCTGTTGAAGAACACGGCAGTGAATGACTGAAATTTGAAATTTCACTCATTCACTGCCCTGTGTTCTTAATCAGACACTATGCATATCATAATATTCCAGACAGATGATCAGATTTAAATGACTCTAACGAAAAATCTGATTTCCTTGCAGAAAGAGAGAGAGAGCGAGCTGCGAGTTGCACTTTAATGCAGTGGATTCCTTGCACCGACCGAAATGTCCTGTTTGCATGAGGAGTCATCATTGACCAGGCCGAAAATTCATTCACACAGAACTCTGATTAATTCTGGTCAGGTCACAGCTCATCTCAGCGTCCACTGCTGGCGCGGAATTTTAGTGCCACTGGATGGTGGCTGGCAGCTGCAGGCAGGTACTAACTGTGTGTGGTGTGGCTTCGCTTGGCTTGGCTGGCTTGGGGAGGCGGCAAGAACAATATTTATTTTTTGTGTGGATTCTTGAGGATTCTGAAACATGAAATTAAAGTTCTTAGGCAGCAGCAAACAACAAACAAGGTCACTGCAGAGTAGACTAGGGCAGGCAGGCTCAACTTAGACTCAGTAGTAGTCAGCAGCACTGAATCAGGTTTGCATTGCAAGGACTTCCTATAATGTGTGTCATCAGACATGAGCAAGGAGTCCTTGCAATGCGAACCCGCTTCAGTGCTGCTGATTACTGAATCTAAGTTGAGCCTGCCTGTCCTAGTGCTGCTGACTATCATTTTAAACGGCATCATCTGAGTTGAGTAGGACTGGGGGAATGGACGTAGGGAGGGTTCTATTCTGAGCTGATTCTGCAACCTTCCCAGCAGATCTGCTGGGATAATGGTGTCTGGCTGTTGTGTTCTGTTCTCTTATTTGCTCTGGGGTCCTCCTGCAACCTTCCCAGCAGATCTGCTGGGATAATGGTGTCTGGCTGTTGTGTTCTGGTCTCTTATTTGCTCTGGGGTCCTCCTGTAACCTTCACAACAGATCTGCTGGGATAATGGCTGTTCTGGTCTCTTATTTACTCTGGGGTCCTCCTGTAACCTGTCCTCGGTGGACCAGTAACCACATTTTTCCACATGCCATTAAATATATGGCTGATAACTAGGCTTCTCAAACATATTTTTCACCACTAAAATGCAGGAAAAGCCACCATTTGAAGGTAAAATTTCAAAATTTTCTGGGGGGGCATGCCCCCGGACCCCCCTAGCTTTGTTAGGATTTTGACTAAGGGGCATTAGCCCCCCAACTTTGTACCTCTGGTGACACCCCTGATTGGCTCACTGACTGAGCTTTTGGTTCAGTATGTGGATGCCTACATCCAGAAAGTGGCCTGTAATCACTGATCATACGTAAAGAACACCAGTGACTTTTTATTTTCAGTGCAGAGCATCCATAAAGAAGATGAGTGGCGTCTTGTTACCATGGACATCACCTCATTATATACTAGTATTCTTCATTCAAATAAAATGGTACTATCAGAAAGTGAACTGTTGAAATTAGGATTTCTGTACATGAGTACAAACAGGTTCATAATGGAATTTACTGAACGGATACTAACAGGAAAGGTTTTCTCCTTCTTAAGTAATTTTTAACACCAACAAAATGGGATTGCAATGGGGGCTGCCTTTGACCTCAGTTAGGAGAACAATTACCTAAAAATCTGTGATGAGAGAGTCATATTGTAGTGCCCCAGAATCCTGGTGCCCTCCAGATACAGGCAGCCAGGTGCTTTGGGGCCAGGGAGACAGGAAGGTGCCCCAGGGTTTAGGAAGGCCCCCAAGCCAGGTATCCCCGCCCCAAACGTGAAGCCCCAGCAGGGCTCCATTTTAAAAAAAACTAAAGATTTTCTCTGCTCGTTTTGTTCCCTGCCTGCAGCTTCATAGAACCCCCCCCAGTTACCTCACTTCAGGCACTTGCTCTCATGGGCCCGGTCACGAGGGAGTGCAGGCAGGGATGGGCTTGTGAGGATTCTGAGACTGAATCCTCAGCCCTTTTGAATGGCAATAGCCATTCAAGAGTAGTCTGAGTTGAGCAGAGAAGCAGCCGCAGTATCAAGGGGGAGTGCTAGGCTGGCCGGGGCTAGGCAAAGAAGAGGAACTCACCTGATGTCCTGGGGTCCCTCCCGATATCATGGCTGGTCCTCAGCCAATCACTCCCTCCTCTCTAAAGTGGCGGCTCTAGTCGTTGGGTTGTCCCGGTTCCACGGCGGCAGTAAAGGTGTGCTGGGAGGTGCGGCAGGTCCAGGCCGTCCCCTCCATCCGTGTCTGGCCGCAAAGTGGTTCTGAGAGAGGGGCGGCAAGCGGCAATCCCAAGTCAGCCCCTCCACCCAAAAGTCCCGTAGAGGTTTGTCAGCAGGTCCAGGCTGCCCCTCCATTCACAGCAGCAACAAGAGTTTTTGGGGAGGGCTGGCGGCAGCAATGTTAAGCTGGCCCCTCCATGCCTCAGCCAGCTGTCCCTGGAGGTTCATTGGGAGGGTCAGCAGGTCCAGGCTGTCCCCTCCATCGCCTGCAGCCCAGTAGTTTGAGGAGACTGGTGGGAGGAGGTGGGTCCAGGCCTCCCCAGCTCCAGCAGCATGTCCCGGCCCATAAAAGAGAAGGGCAGCAGGGTGAGTGGTGGCAGCACCATGTTCAGGTGCTGGCCGCCGAAAGAAAAAAAACATTGTTTTTTTTATTTTAAATAAATTTTAAGCACTTCCAGGTGCCAGACAAAAAAATGGCTATTGGGGCAAAGGTCAAGGCCCCAGTAAAAGGGACCGACCTCGGGGTGGGTCAAAAGAGAAGGCTCTGTAGAGCCACTGACATGTGGGGGTGGGCTAGGCCCCAAGCAAAAGACCGCCCATGAGGCAGAGCTACAGGAAAGCCCCATAGACAGTGAGAGAAGGGGCTGGGATGGTGCAGCATGATTGGCTGCCAGTATGGACAGTAGCCTTAAAGGGGTGATGTCAGTTCCACCAGAATTAAAAAGGCAACAACTGGGCCCTCCAGTCTGAAAAGGGGCCAGGAACTATACAAATTGATGGTAACTGTTGTCTAATGCCTACAGATGGAATTTTATTTTGTGGCTTGTGTTAAATTTAAAGGGGCAAGGCAAGCGCAAGGCTCCATTGAGCCAGGAACTTTAACCAAATAACTGTTTGCATAAATGTGGATAACGCCAGCCAGTCAACATTGGTCACCAAAAGACAATGCCACTGTGATTTATCTTTATTGATATGTTCTGAATTGTTTTATGTGTACATAGTGTATTAGTACTGATTGCTGAAAAGAAAGACACAGATACAGGGTTTAAATAAAAATGTTTATTGTGCTGCCACCCTCTACTCTGTGTGTGGTCCTAGGTGCCCTGTCCCTGTTTTCCCTGACCAGCCGTCATGCCCCTGTTTTGTCCTTGTGTCCCAGCAGTCTACGTGGGGCTATGACTGGGTGGCCTTGTGCCCCGGCAGTCCACATAGGAGCTGTAGCTGGGTGAAATGTGGCAGACTTTTTCCTGGAGGGGTGTCATTTCTGATGGTCTTTAGAGACCTTCATGCCGATGGCCGACACTGCCTCGGAATAATCCTGGCCTGTGTCTTGTTGTATGTATTCCCCTCCCCTGCAGCTGGTTCCCCATCTTGCTTCTTTCCCTTTTCCCCTGTAGACATGCAAGGGTGGATGGCGT
The DNA here is from genome assembly GCA_016271365.2 of Neoceratodus forsteri. Classification (NCBI taxonomy): domain Eukaryota; kingdom Metazoa; phylum Chordata; order Ceratodontiformes; family Ceratodontidae; genus Neoceratodus; species Neoceratodus forsteri. Next base: position 129,847,508 of record CM028129.1, read on the forward strand.
AAGGTATTTACAACTGATTTATCACATAGAAGTAAAGTTCTAAATTTAGTACTATTCTAGTTGTAGACTTTTAGAGTGTAGTTATTTAGAATAATATTATTGTATAGTTGGATTTAATAAACCTTTCATTGTTTCTTGCATTCGAGCCAGCTTCATGCCTCTCCTTGTGTGCCCAGTACTGGTATTGGAACTTGGGCCCCTTCCCCCAAATTTCCCCTGACACCCGCTGGCCGGGCATCACACAAAAATCCACCTCCGGGTGGTTGGCGTAGTCAGATTACCTTGTGGTTTTCCCATTCCAAGTTGTAGCTGGGGGTGGGGGGTGGACCTGTTCTCTGACCTGACCAGGCCATTTTGAGAACAGTCGGCATCAGGAGTAGCACTTGCTCTCTTGCTCTTTACAATATGTGATGAAACTGTGAACAAATATGTTAAGATGTATGGACTTTCATAAGCTGCACATTGATGATATATTTATGATTTGGAAAGGCTGCATCGAAGAGCTACATCAATTTGTATCCTTTTTGGAAAGCAGCGAATGCAATTTAAAATCCACTGTGAAACAGCATATGTACAAAAAATGTTTTTAGATGTTATGGTTAAGTGCCCATTTACAGAACTGTACAGGTAGCCTACAGATCAGTACATGTCACTGCAGTATACTAGCTGTCATTCTTGACATATAGTAGAAAATATCCCAGATAGTTAGTTTGTTTGTGTGAGACGCAATTGCACTAGACAACAAGATTTGATGAAGGGGAAGCAGAACTCTCAGATTGTTTTAGGAGAATAGATTACCCTGAATCTATCATTCAACAGGGCAAACAGATAGCTGCTCTTAGGTTTGATAACAACGCGCATACTAATGTCACACTTTCTGAACCAACAGCTTTACAAGACAGAGAAAGGATACCAAGAGCAAGAGGACCCACAACATTGAATTTTGTAACCACTTTCCCCTACTGGGTCAATCCGCCGTATGTAAGATGAAATATGTCAAAACCACACAACACGGACAACGTGGGTGGGAATAGCGACAGGGTGCAAAACTACTAAATGGTCTATGCACGGTTGTGCACCCTGTTACTGTTCTGTGGCAGAGGATAAGTTCTCTGTTGGGAGGAGGGTCCACCAAGCAGTTGCCATGGCTCAACAGGATGAGCTGCAGGCAGCAATGGAGGCGGTGCATCTGTGGACCGGTTATTGAATCCCGGTCCCAGATGCATGGATTTCTTTATTTCACACTTTGTGTGATTTAAGTGTACAACCCCCCCAAGTTGCTTATTTTAGTTGGGGCACATCCCCTCTTAACGGGGGTGGGGATGGAGCCCCCTGCAAAACATAGAGAAATGCCACTGGCAATATATTGCGCTGTACTGGCAGCACAGTATATTGCTGCAGCATTGTGTCGTGCGACATTATGACGCTGTGCCCAAGTGAACATGGTAGATTTACAAGCACTGGATCATCCTGCAATCACATCCACAACTGACACCAATAGTCCAAAGGAAACCAAGATTTGTTTTTAAGAGAGGGAGAAATGTGGGAGAAGATTTGATAATTATATGCAAAAAAAGATAACTGCATTAGACACAATAGGTTGGTTATGTACTCTAAGTAATGTTCACTTCAAATGTGGACATTGTACTTTTTGCAAAGCAATGGTTCAGGATAACGACTGGAAATCCTGTAGTAGACAAGAAGTACATTCTTCAACAGTTTATAAACTGTGACTCGGAGACCATGTTATTTATTTAGCCGGTTGTGGTTGTGGTGTTTCATAGGTCAATAAGACTATCCGTGAATTAAAAGACAGAGTGGGTAAGCATCTTGGTGCATTGAGAAATCAGGATAAAGACAATGTTCTATAAACACACAGATTTTTACCTGGTAGTAAAAAAGAATTTAAAGTAAGGGCATCCAGAAAATCAGAGAAGGGATGAAGGGTGACGTTTGGGACAATAGACCGCTTAAACAAGAAGCATTTTGGATTTACAGGTTGAATACTGTTAAATATGAGCTGAATTATAGGTTCAGACCAGAGCCATTTTTGACTGATAAAGCAAAACAGAAAAATGTGCATGATGAGATGTGATTGCCCATTAATCAGTGGTAAGACATTGTCATGTGATTTACACTGCAATCAATTATTTGTAAAGCTACTTTTCACCTACCACAAATTTGTACTTTGAGTGCAACCCTAGTCAGGAGAAATGGGTTTGAATCCCACAGCCACCACTTGTATACTGTGTGACCCTGAGCAAGTCACTTAACTTCCTTGTGCTCCCAGGTCGCACCTGTAAACAAGCTTTCAGCTTAGTGTGTCTCTCCTGGTTAAAAAAAAAAAATACAGGTTTTCTAAAAATCAAGTGTACTTTTTTTGAATGTATACACAGTAGTTCAGTGTACAGCATGACTAACTTAGAATAAATCTCTGATGGATAAATCTATGTATAATTTAGAGGGGTCACTGTTTTATCTGTAGAGATACTCAATAGCATCAGTAGTATGCCAATGTTTTTTCACAGTGACAAACAGGTAGATGCAATGAGTCATATCAGTAATTTTCTCTTTATTTTATTACTTCACCACAGACTTGGATTTTGAATGCAACATCACTCTAATGAAATAAGAGAAAGAAAAAGAACACCATGACATCTGAGTGCACCGAACAAGCCACTGGAGGATTCATTGAACAAGCCGTCAGAGGACTCAAAGTGTTTTTGAACCCAGGGAAACTCATGAACATGTTGCCAAAACATTTAAAATGTGCAAACTGTTGCTTTAAGAATCAATTGGAGAGGTTTTCACTGTTGCAATGTCACTATATGGTTTGTGCACAATTATGCCATATGCTTAATTAGGTGGGCTATATAAGTAACCATTAAAGAGCAATAGAGTGCACGTAGCACGAAACATCGGCAAGCTCTGTGGGTCACTGCACTGACACTTTATGTTTTTCATCCTTTTATCAACAATACATTTTTTTGATACCAAATAATACTGCTGTCACAGTTTGAGCTTTATTTTAGTGGTGTGGAGAGTAGCCTGGCTTAGTTGTGCTACTTAGAGAGTGTAAGGCCCCCATGTGGGGCTTCCCTTTATAGTTCCAAGGAAACCCCCTGTGCCACTAGCTGGCAGAACCATTGCTCTTCAGTCCCCTAGGACTGCTAACAAGAACCAGGAATGAAGAGAAGAGCTGCAATCTTCAGTGTGCTGTGCCATTAAAGTAAAGTGGCTGCTGCCTTAGATCAAAGTAACTGTCTGCTGATGATGAGAAGCATGATCATAGGCTTGTGGGGCCCCCATGTACTGGCCTTAATAAATGAATACCTCAATGGGTGCTTGGGTTGAAAGGTCTTTTTTTTAATTATTGCATTATGTATCTTTATTTTACAATAAAATACAAAATCACACATGCCCCCACAATGCAAAGCATCATGGGCTGCATATGCAAATCACCACAGAATGTTATGCTGGTCCAACTTTAAGCAGAATTGCATGGTGCCGAAAAGCCTCTCACACAGTTTGCAAAGGATGCTAACAGAAGACATAGACACGTGTTTCATCCTACCAGGACTCATCAGTATGCCTCATCTGTTTGACACCCCAGTGGAATGGACCAGCTACCCTAGAGGCAGTGTGCCTGGGATATATTGTGGTGAACCCATTAAAATAAAAAACTATTTAAAAGACAAAGAACCTCTGTGCGTAAACACTGAGGCAAGGGTTACCCCTCCTGGTCCTGGTAGGACGAAACACGTGTCTATGTCTTCTGTTAGCACCCTTTGCAAACTGTGTGAGAGGCCTTTCGGCACCATGCAATTCTGCTTAAAGTTGGACCAGCATAACATTCTGTGGTGATTTGCATATGCAGCCCTTGATGCTTTGCATTGTGGGGGCATGTGTGATTTTATATTTTCTTGAAATTTGGCTTCCTAGCCAAATGCCCTTTGGGGTAACCCTTGTCTCAGTGTTTACGCACAGAGGTTCTTTGTCTTTTAAATAGTTTTTTATTTTAATGGGTTCATCACAATATATCCCAGGCACACTGCCTTAGGGGTAGCTAGTCCATTCCACTGGGGTGTCAAACAGACGAGGCATACTGATGAGTCCTGGTAGGACGAAACACGTGTCTATGTCTTCTGTTAGCACTCTTTGCAAACTGTGTGAAAGGCCTTTTGGCACCATGCAATTCTGCTTAAAGTTGGACCAGCATAACATTCTGTGGTGATTTGCATATGCAGCCCATGATGCTTTGCATTGTGGGGGCATGTGTGATTTTGTATTTTCTTGAAACTTGGCTTCCCAGCCAAATGCCCTTTGAGGTAACCCTTGCCTCAGTGTTTACGCACAGAGGTTCTTTGTCTTTTAAATAGTTTTTTATTTTAATGGGTTCACCACAATATATCCCAGGCACACTGCCTTAGGGGTAGCTGGTCCATTCTACTGGGGTGTCAAACAGACGAGGCATACTGATGAGTTCTGGTAGGACCCTTTGCAAACTGTGTGAGAGGCCTTTCGGCACCATGCAATTCTGCTTAAAGTTGGACCAGCATAACATTCTGTGGTGATTTGCATATGCAGCCCATGATGCTTTGCATTGTGGGGGCATGTGTGATTTTGTATTTTCTTGAAACTTGGCTTCCCAGCCAAATGCCCTTTGGGGTAACCCTTGCCTCAGTGTTTACGCACAGAGGTTCTTTGTCTTTTAAATAGTTTTTTATTTCACAATGTCTGGCCAGTAAAGGCACAATAAGCCAAGGCTTATTTCCAGGTGCCTTCTGGGAGCACAAGAAAGTTATGAGACTTGCTCTTGGTCACACAGTATGCAACTGGTGGTTTTGGGATTCAAACCCAGGTCTGCAGCTCAGTGCTCTTAACCACTATTCTGTACTGCCTGCCTTTTATAACATTACACTGCAAAAATACAGACTTCCAAGAAAAGGTACTACACCAGTATTCATATTGTTGCATAATAACTTCATCCAGAGAACACTTCAGACTCATGTCTTAGTAGTACCTATTGGGAGACCAATCAGCATTAATACCATAGGACTTCTCATAAACTCCAGCAACTTGCTTTGTACAAATAATAGGAGATCAATATGGTGCATAATGATTACTGAAACTATTCAGTGCGTAGACACCCCACAGTGTAATCTTATCATGGCTTGTGGACCGAACTTTAAACAATAAACTGGTCCCAGCTTGGTAGCCTAGAGCAATAGATCTGTATCTGGCATGCTAGCGCACAATCGTAATCTGCTCTACCAGTGGCACTGAAGATGCCTGCACCAACTACTGGGATGTCTCTGAGCCCTGTCGCAGCAGTCCTAGTGCCATCTTGGCCTCATATTGCTCACCATGTGGCTCGTATAGGTACTTTGCACTTGCCAGGTGCTTGAATTGTCTGCCTGAGCTAGGGATAAAATGCTATAAAGTTTATTTATTTTATTTATTTCAGATTGGGATTAATATCTTTGAGTCAGGGACTTGTTTACAAAGGTTCCAGGTCATACAGATACATAAGACAATCAAACATCACGTAGGTTACAAGCTTCAGTAGTAAGTTACATTACAAGTTACATGACAAGATTTGAGTTCAGTGCAAAACAGAGAGAGAGACAGCTGTTTACATTTCAGATGCAGGTTGTAGCATAAAGCTATGCCAGGGTAAGTGCAGAATACAGCAAGAGGACTAGAATACTAAACTTGCTTGAATTAGTGAAGCAGCCAGAGAAGGCTTTGTCAGCGGCTGGCATAGGGAAGGAGTGTGGTGGAGAGGAGTAGGCAGAGCAGGAGGGAAATACCAGGGGTGAACCAGGGAGTGGGGAGGGGTGGCAAGGGGGCTGATAGGAAGAAGAAGGAGGGGGTAGTGTGGGGGAAGATCAAGGGAAGGGGGAGAGATGCGAGGTGGGGGCAACAGTGACTGAGGGGAGGGGGGATCATTTTAACAGTTTACACCAGTGTCCGAAGGGGTGGTATGAAAGGAGTCCAGGTATCTCTGCTTTGGTAAGGCCTAGATATTGTTAAGGTTTATGGAAACATTTACAGACATTCTCTTGGGCTACGTGGGCTCGGAGGCCTGATTTGAATTGACTAACCTTACTACACTCGATCAGGTCCTTGGGGAGTTCATTGAGCCACTTGGGACCACGGAAGGATCTCTGGGCTTGTGCTGTTCACTTGAATGGCACCACAGGCCCCCCTCAACCAGATTTTGGGTCCTAATAGTAGGTTGGGTGGTTCAGAACAGGCAGGAGGTTGATCTAGGGGTAAAGCCCAGCAAGGACTTCTTAGCAAGTAAGCACATTTGGTATATAATCTTAAGTTGAAGAGGAAGCCATCCTGTCTCTTGACAGAGTGCACAACAATGTATCCAGGGATCCACCCTCAGAACCGGGTGACAGGCTTTGTTAAGTAGGGTTTTACCCTTTTGAGGGCAGTGTCAGTGCCAGCACCATAGATAACAAGGCTGTAGTCTATGGTGGATAAGAAACATAGAAACATAGACTTTGACGGCAGATAAGGACCCCTTGGCCCATCTAGTCTGCCCATTTCCCCTACCTACAGGATAGGACGCAGATCCTAGTTAACCAGCAGCCTATTTCTTCCTACCCCCCACAAGAATTGCCTTATGTCTGTCACATGCATTCTTGAATTTTCCCACAGTTTTAGACCCCACAACCTCCTCAGGAAGGCTGTTCCATGCATCCACTACCCTCTCTATGAAATGATACTTTCTCACATTGCCCCTGAACCGCCCTCCTTCTATCTTTAAATTGTGTCCCCTTGTTCTTGCACGTCTCTTTTTCTGAAAGATGCTACCCTCTTGGACTTTGTTGATTCCACTGAGGTACTTAAAAGTTTCTATCATGTCCCCCCTCTCCCCCTTCTTTCCTCAAGGGTATACATATTAAGCGCCTTTAGTCTCTCCTCATACGGCTTCTCTTGCAGACCCTGCACCATTTTAGTTGCCCTCCTCTGGACTACCTCTATCCTGTCTATGTCCTTGTGGAGATGGGGTCTCCAGAACTGGACACAGTACTCCAGATGGGGTCTCACCAACTGTCTGTACAGAGGGATAACAACTTCCTGTTTTCTGCTGCTGATGCCTCTCCCTATACATCCCAGTATACCCCCAGCCCTCCCTACTGCCTTCTCACATTGCTTGCTAACCTTAAGGTCATCTGATATGATTACCCCCAGGTCCCTTTCCTTTTTTGCTGTTGTTACTACCTCCCCACCCATTGTGTATTCTTCCCCGGGTTCTTGTTTCCCATGTGCATTAATCTTTGTGTCATCTGCAAAAAGGCATACTTTTCCTTCCAGTCCCTCTGCAATGTCACTGATGAAGACATTAAAAAGGACTGGACCCCAATACTGAACCCTGCGGTACCCCATTAGTAACCCCTCTTTCTTCAGAGTGGACTCCATTTACAATTACCTTCTGTGTCCTGTTGTGCAGCCAATGTTTTAGACCGAGCAACTTGTGGACAGTTTCAGGGCTTCTGGGGTCATAGAATGCCAGTGGCGATAGAGGACACCAAGCTTTGCATTAGCAGTCTTAACAACATGGTCAATATGAGTACCAGTGTTAGGGTGTCAGCTAAATGAACCCTGAGGTATTTGAAGGCGCTAACTTGTTCCAGTATGTCACCTTTGAGACTCTGGACCTGTAGATGCCCAAACTTCTTCCTGTTCTGTTGAATGGAAAAGAGCATGCTCTTAGTGTTTTTTATAGTTGAGCAAAAGTTTGTTACTGGAGAACCATTTTTCAATTCTGTGGAAATTGTATTGCAGTGGAAATCATGGCCAGATTTTTTCCTTTAACAGAGATAATCACATCATCAGCATAAAGCACAATGTGTGCTTGGCATTCTGAGAGTAAGGGGTTAATAAAGCGACTGAAGAGGAGTGGCCCTAGTATTGACCCTTGGGGGACACCCAGGCTCACTCCCCTTGGCCTTGAGAGATTACCTTTGATTCTGACTCGTTGAGTCCTGCAAGAAAGGTAGCTGTTGAACCATGCCACCATGTCCCTTCCTGGACTGGTCTATTAAGAGGAGGTTTTGGAGAAGGAGTTAATGGTTGACGGTGTCAAATGCCTTCATAAGATCTATAAAGATAGACCCCACTGCCAATCCATCATCAAAGGCACCGTATATTTGGGAAGTGTAATCAGCCAGGGTAGAGAGGGTGAAGTGATCTCTCCAATACCTGTGTTGCTGGGAACACAGTAGGTTGTGCTTGGCTAGGTACTCTGTGAGCTAGTCCAATACTACGTGTTCGAGGACTTTAGATAGTGGAGGGAGGACAGAGATGGGCCTGTAAGTGGACAGGCAAAGGTGGCATGCACAAAGAATACTCAAATGCTTGAAAATTAGCAAAACAATTAAATATTTTACTTCAAGCGATAGATCATAGCCAAATGCAACAGTGTAATGCAGCTTTCAAAGTTACAACGTCACCCCTAGCACCTTGACTCTTGTGAGTCTTCAGTGGGGGTATGGCCATCAAAGGTTGCTGAAACATTTATGCTGCATGCCATTAATTTATTCATGGAATTCCATTAAATAAGTACATCTGATTGGTTGTTGCATTTAAAGGCACTATTTGTGCTTGTCAGAGATATCTTAAACATTCTAATATATATAACTGCATATAATATAAAATCTATAAATGCAATCATGAAATATATCAGTTTTTTAATTTATCAAAAAGCAACATACTTCTTTTTGCTAGTTCCCATCAATGTGGTTAAGTATTTCATGACTGTGGCTTTGCGGTGCTCCATTTTTGATTATCTGTAATTGGACAGGTTGGTAGTATCCCCAGGTTTGAAGACCAGGGTAACCAGTGCCTCCTTCCATTTGTCTGAGGACACCTGACCTTAGAGAGGCATGAACACTTTAGTGAGAGGCAGGGTTCGATGTTAACATTGTTTTACTAGCCCAAAACCCAGTGAAATTGGGCAGGGCTAGTGCAGCTAACCCTATACTTGTCCATCTTGACTAGTGCAGGTTTCCCATGGCTGTTAATGAAGTTGAAAATGTCCCTGCTTTAGCAGGCTCTAGTCCTCCTGCTAATCTCTTTGTGTTGCAGTAGGCCTGGTGTGATTAACACCTCATTAAGAGCTGCAGTTATCTGGCAGTTCAAGAAGGGGATCCCACAAAATGCTCAGTGTGAGTAATTATCACTCCACTGTTAGAACTTTCAGTTAGTGTCCAAGGTGTGATCAAGGGTAGAAGCTGTTAAGTCACCAGCTTCCAGTTTTCTGAATGTGTGTCTGTCTGACAGTTTGTCCTACATTATTAAGACCAGTGCCCTTCATTTCCCTATGTTTTCAGTGTCTGTATCCAACATTTCAGTGAAAAAATACTAAGAGGCATACATGGGTCTGCTCTGCAGGTTGTGGGTTGTATTCCAGTCTCACCATAGCTGCCCCCTCTCCCCTTCAAATCTCTAAACTCTGTACTTTCCCTGGACACCTCTGCAGGCCATACACTGAAATGACTATCCATAGACCCATAGCTGCCATTACTGGCAAGTGTAGGGGTCTTCAGCCCTTCTAAATGGACCATGCCAGCCAACGCCATCAACATAATCCCACCTTTGTCCTACTCAGAAACATAGAAACATAGAATTTGACAGCAGATAAGGACCGCTTGGCCCACCCAGTCTGCCCATTTCCCTACCTGATGGATAAGCTGCAGATCCTAGTTAACCAGCAGCCTACTTCTTCCTACCCCCAACCCCTAGAATTGCCTTATGACTGTCCCATGCATGCTTGAATTCCACCACTGTTTGTGACTCCACAACCTCCTCTGGAAGGCCGTTCCATATATCCACACTCTCTCTGTGAAAAAATACTTCCTTAAATTACCTCTGAGCCACCCCCCTTCTATCTTCAAATTGTGCTCCCTTGTTCTTGCACACCTCTTTTTTTGAAAGATGCTACCCTCTTGGACTTTGTTGATTCCTTGAGGTACTTGAAAGTTTCTATCATGTCCCCCTCCTCCTTTCCTCGAGGCTATACATATTAAGCTCCTTAAGTCTCTCTTCATATGTCTTCGGTGCAGACCCTGCACCATTTTAGATGCCCTCCTCTGGACAGCTTCCATCCTGTCTATGTCTTTGTGGAGATTGGGTCTCCAGAACTGCACGCAGTACTCCAGATGGGGTCTCACCAGCTGTCTGTACAGAGGGATAATAACTTCCTGTTTTCTACTGGTGATGCCTCTCCTATGCATCCCAGTATCCCCCAGCCCTCCTTGCTGCCCTCTCACATTGCTTGCCCACCTTTAGGTCATCTGATATGACTACCCCCAGGTCCCTTTCCATTTTTGTTGTTAGTATCTCACCCCCCATTGGGTACTCTTCCCCTGGGTTTTTGTTTCCCAGGTGCATTGCCTTGCACTTCTTAGCATTGAATCTAAGCTGCCATACATTTGACCATTCCTCTAACCTTGCCAAGTCCCTTCTCATCCTTTCCACCCCACCCTGTGCATCAACTCTGTTGCAGATCTTTGTGTCATCTGCAAAGAGACATACTTTCCTTCCAGTCTCTCTGCAATGTCACTTATAAAGACATTGAAAAGGACTGGTCTAATACTGAACCCTGCGTAAATTTCCACTACTAACCCCCCTTTTCAGAGTGGACTCCATTTACTATTACCTCAGGTCCTATTCTCCAGCCAATTCTTTACCTAGGCTGTCATCTTGGGACCCACTCCCAGGTTGGCTAACTTGTATATTAATCTTTGTGTGGGACTGTGTCAAATGCCTTGCTAAAGTCTAGGTAGGCCATGTCCACAGCCCCTCCCTGATCAACTACTTTGGTCACCCAGTCAAAGAAATCTATCAGATTTGTCTGGCATGACCTTCCCACTGTGAATCCATGCTGCCTTGGGTCCTGTGCCCTCTGGCCTCTAGATATTTAACAATTCTTTCCTTCAGAAGTGATTCCATCATTTTCCTACCACTGAAGTTAAACTAACAGGTCTGTAGTTTCCTGCTTCTGCCTTGCTCCCACTTTTGTGAAGGGAATCACATCTGCCCTCCTCCAGTCCTCGGGTACCACCCCATCCTCCCATGATTTGTTAAAGAGGGTAGTCAGTAGTGTCACTAGTTCTACCAGTTCTTTTAGAATTCTGGGATGAATCCCATCAGGCCCCATTGCTTTGTCCACCTTCAGTTTTAAGAGTTCTTTCAGAACCCTTTCTTCTGTAAATGGGCTGGTATCAACTTCTGTATCCAGAGTGTTTCTACTGTTTGTTTTAGGTACCTCCCCCTCTTCCTTTGTAAATACTGAGCACAAATATTTGTTTAGTATCTCTGCCTTTTCACAGTCACCCTCTGCCCACCCTTCCTCCCCTTTATTAAGCCTCACTATCCCTCCCTTGGTCTTCCTTCGCTCCCTGATGTACCTATAAAAGGTTTTATCCCCCTTCTTAACTGAGTTGGCTATCTTTTCCTCAGTTTGGGCCATTGCTGATCTGACTGCCTTCCCAGCTTCCTTTTGCTTTAACTGATATATTTTTCTGTCCTGTTCCTTCTGTGATTCCTTCTACTTCCTGAATGCTTTCTTTTTCTCTTGAACTTTCACTGCCACTTCCTTTGAGAACCATAGTGGTTTCTTACCTCGTTTCATTTTGTTTATTTGCTTTACACAAAGGCTTGATACCTCTGTGATGGCAGTTTTTTATTATTCCCCATTGTTCTTCCACCCCTCCTTCCTGCCCGTTTGCTAGTGCATTCCTTAGGCACTCACCCATTTTGACAAAGTCAGCCCTCCTAAAATCCAGTACCTTTGTCTTTGTATGGCTTGACTCTATTGCTGTGTTTATTGTGAACCATACTGTTCGATGGTCGCTAGTTCCCAGATGGCTATCCACTTCTACATCTGTGATCCTCTCTTCATCTCCATTTGAGAGAACCAGGTCTAAGATTGCTCCCTCTCGAGTGGGCTCCAATACTAGTTGTCTAAGGCATGCCCCCTGTAGGGCATCTAGAATAACCCCACTCTTAGAAGTGGCTGCTGCAACTGCACTCCAGTTAACATCTGGCATATTCAGATCACCCATCAGCAATATCTCCCCTTTTTCTGCCATTCTAAGTATACTTTCTATCATTTCCTTGTCCATTTCCTCCCCTGAGAAGGTCTGATCTAACCCTGTGCGTATTGGGTGCCATTGCTGTCTCCAAATTTACCCACAGTGCTTCTTCTCCTCCCTGTTTACCCTTTTGTTCTGTTGCTTTGATTCCTTCCCTTATGTAAAGAGCTACTCCTCCTCCTCCTCTTTTACCCTCCCTGTCCCTCCTGTAGATAGTGTATCCTGGGATGTTTACATCCCAGTCATGGTTTTGTGTGTACCATGTTTCTGTGACTGCCACGATATCCAGATGTTCCTCCTCCATCAAGACCACTAATTCAGAAAACTTGTTGCTCAGACTACGGGCATTGGTACTCATTGCTCTCCATTTTTTTATGGCTTTACCTTGTGTTGCAGCATCCCCCACTGACCTTTCTACCTTGGTCTTTTTCTCATTTAGTACCCTGTTTTGTAGGGGGAGGCCGGGATTTTCCTGCTGCTTATCAGTGCCTCCCCCCTTGACTAGTTTAAAAGCTTGCCAATGAAGCATTTAAACCGATTGCTCAAAGACTTGTTCCTTCCTGGACAGATGCAGACCATCCTGCCAGTATAGGCTGGTGTCCTCCAGGTGGAACCCCAGTCCCCAATGAAGCCAAACCCCTGTGCTCCACACCATTTTCAACCATTCATTAAACTGCATGGTGCAAAGTACCCTCGCCTCACTCATGCCATTGACAGGCAGCACCTCTGAGAAGGATACTGTGTGTGCTACTTGTCTTAGGCCCCTCCCCAATTCTACAAAGTCCTTCTGCACTGCTCTAATCTCATGATGAGCCAAGTCATTTGTCCCTACGTGGACAATGACGTCCAGCTCAGACTCCCGTGCAGCTGTTCCCATGATCCTGAGGATGTGCTTCCTGTCCCTCCAAGCCATGGCACCAGGCAGGCACCTTACTTCAGTTTTCCCTGCTCCCCCCAGTTCTATCCCCCTAATAATTGAGTCCCCCACCAGGAGCTGCTTCCTTTCCTTGTGGTGTCCTCTGTCTCCTTCCTGTGGGCCTCCCTTGTGACAGCTGTCCTCAGCCTCCTTAGTCTCCTCTGTGGGTGCATCCATAGGGGAGCTATGCTCCCCCAGAATGGTGTATGGATTGTGGAGTGGAACAACTGACTGGGTGTGCCTCTGTTCCACCATCCTCACCCTTCCTGAGCCCACTGTGGTCCAACTGCTGTGTTTTCTTTGCAACCTCTGAGGTAGTGGTGGTGGCTCTGGTGCTCCCTGGATGGGGGAGGTTCCCTTCCTACCATCCAGTGTGGCCTGGGGGAAGGTTCCCTTACTACTGTCCAGCATGGCCTGAAGATGGGCAACTTCCTCCCTCAGGGCAGAGAGTTGTCTGCAAATAGGGCAGCATCTCAGCCTCCAGAAAGACTCCCAGAAGACTGCTGCCCCACAGCCATTACATTGTACTACTCCCCACATGTTTATCTACTTTTTCTGTGTGTGTGTGTGTGTGTGTGTGTGTGTGTGATTGGTTTGTTATATAGAAATATATACATTATACAATGTGTGTGCTTATATTGTCAGTGCAGTGTGATAGAGAGGATATGACAGTGATATGCACCTTGCACTCTTGAGGAATGATGTCAGAACCCCAGGTATAAAGGAACTATTTCCAGGGGTGGGTGGGGTGAGGGGTGGAAGGGTTGGGCCTAAACTGTGCCCTCGCAAAACAATCAGCTAAAAGCTCTGACCCAGCACTGCGATGAGTGCCTTCCTGTCAGCAAGATGCCCTACACAACAATTTGACAGAGAAAATAACCTGCTAATCTAACAGAGAAAAATCCAGACATCCAACTCAGACACAGGTAACCCTCCCCAGCCTCAAAACAGCCTGGTGGTTTGTGCTCTGAAAGCGGTCAGCCCCAAAATAAGTCAGCTGTGCTTTACACTCTTCCTGTACTGAAAATCTTAAGAATTAAGCCAACTGATTGACTAATGACACCTGTGATGTAAGCAGGCCTTTCACTGTAGGCAGGCTGCTGTCTGATTCCAATACACAAAATCTTTCAGTGAAACCAGGGATATAAACTTAACTACTCAGCCAGCAGGACACCTTTAAAATGTTGCAAAAATATCCCTCTAAATCCTAAGTCTCAACCCCAACAATCAAGCAAATTCAGTTGTATCTCACTCCCTCTGGTTATAAAATTACTACACTTTTAATGGAATCCTGCAATTCTCTGCTTAATGCCAATAAGGAGAAAAAAAATGAAACTCTTTGTAGAAAGTGTAGCTCTCCTGTTTTACAATATTATGCCTTACCAAGTTTCCAGCTCCTAAATGAAGTTACAGTTTGTTCTTTGCAGTGTTGCAAGGTTCTCAGCTTCAGACAAATCAAAAGTCAGACTGACTTTCATGTTCATGTTCTTTCATCCTAAAAGCAAAGCTTTGGAGCATGTATTATACAAAATACCTTAATAAAACACATAATTTGAAAGGTTAAAATAAGCATTCCTGGTGTGCATAGATCATCTTATATAGAAACAGGGGTAGTATAGTATCATGCTTGAGTACTGTTTACACTGGCCTGATGAAAGGAGAATGTTTTTTAAAAATTTGTTACTGCTGGGGCATAGCATGTTAAAATCGATACTTTCAAAAATAAAATTGTCAAAGTTTTTTGTTTCCCAAGCCCCCTAGGTTTGTGTAGCCCCCCCCAAAAAAAAATCCTAGATGTGTCCCTAGCTCACTTGACACTTTATGAAAAGTTCCAGAAGTGCAGGGTTCCAGTTGATCACAGGGTGGGGGCTGAGAGTGTCTTTCTCTGCCCGACTCTGTTCATTGCCCTGTGGGTGATGGTGAGAGTGTAGTGAGGTGCATGATGATGCCAGCTATTGTGAGTACAGAGCTAGGTCTGCCTGACTGAACATTTGCTGTTGTGTTATCCTCTGGTTTGGGGGGTGCAGAAAGAGGAAGAGAGGATGCCATGGTACAAAACAATTGGGGGGGGGCACTGCGTATGATGGCACTGCAGTCTTTTTTTCTGCTGGGGCAGAAGCAATGTGGGAGCAGAATAAATGTGCAATAATCTGAGTATTTTCTTGGCTTGCATTTTTTTCTTGCATAAGTGATTAAAATTTACCATTACAATGGTGGGCTAGTGCAACCATCTGTGGGCTAGTGCAATTTTGCATCAACCTGTCCTACTGGCTAGTGTAAACATAGAAACATAGAATTTAATGGCAGATAAGGACCGCTTGGCCCACCTAGTCTGCCCATTTCCCTACTTAATGGATAAGCTGCAGATCCTCGTTAACCAACAGCCTACTTCATCCTACCCCTCACTAGAATTGCCTTATGTCTGCCCCATGCATTCTTGAAATCCCCCACTGTTTTTGACTCTACGACCTCCTCAGGAAGACTGTTCCATGTATCCACAACCCTCTCTGTGAAGAAATACTTCCTCACATTACCTCAGAGCCATCCCCCTCTATCTTCAAATTGTGCCCCCTTGTTTTTGCACATCTCTCTTTCTGAAAGATGCTACCCTCTTGGACTTCGTTGATTCCCCTGAGGTATTTGAAAGTTTCTATCATGTCCCCCCTCTCCCTCCTTTCCTTGAGGCTATACATCTTTAGTTCCTTTAATCTTTTCTTCATATGTCTTCAGATGCAGACCCTGCATTATTTTGGTTGCCCTCCTCTGGACAGCCTCCACCCTGTCTATGTCTTTGCGGAGATAGGGTCTCCAGAACTGTACACAGTACTCCAGCTGTGGTCTTACCAACTATCTGTACAGAGGGCCAACAACTTCTTGTTTTCTACTAGTGATGCCTCTCCCTATGCATCCCAGTATCCCCCCAGCCCTCCTTACTGCCTTCTCACATTGCTGGCCCACCTTTAGGTCGTCTGATATGACTACCCCCAGGTCCCTTTCCATTTTGTTGTTGTCAGTATCTCACCCCCATTGTGTACTCTTCCCTGGTTTTATTTCCCGGTGATTACTTTGCACTTTTTGCATTGAATCTAAGCTGCCATACATTTGACCATTCCTCCAACCTTGCCAAGTCCCTTTTCATCCTTTCCACCCCACCTTGTGTATCAACCCTGTTGCAGATCTTTGTGTCATCTGCAAAGAGACATAATTTCCCTTCCAGTCCCTCTGCAATGTCACTTATAAAGACATTAAAAAGGACCAGCCCCAGTACTGAACCCTGCGGTACCCCACTAGTAACCCTCCTTTCTTCACTGTGGACTCCATTTACTATTTTCCGCTGTGTCCTGTTGTCCAACCAGTGTTTTACCCAGGCTACCACCCTAGGACCCACTCCCAGGATGGCTAATTTGTTAATTAATCTTTTGTGCGGGACTGTGTCAAATGCCCTGCTAAAGTCTAGGTAGGCCATGCCCACAGCCCCTCCCTGCTCTACTGCTTTGGTCACCCAAAGAAATCAATTAGATTTGTCTGACATGACCTTCCCACTGTGAATCCATGCTGCCTTGGGTCCTGTGCCCCCCTGGCCTCTAGGTACTCAACAATTCTTTCCTTCAGAAGTGATTCCATCATTTTCCCTACCACTGAGGTCAAACTGACAGGTCTGTAGTTTCCTGCCTCTGTCTTGCTCCCACTTTTGTGAAGGAGGATAACATCCGCCCTCCTCCAGTCCTCAGGTACCACCCCATCCTTCCATGATTTATTAAAAAGGGTAGTCAGTGGTGTTACTAGTTCTTCCCTTAGTTCTTTTAAAATTCTGGGGTGAATCCCATCAGGCCCCACTGCTTTATCCACCTTCAGTTTTAAGAGTTCTTTCAGAACCCTTTCTTCTGTGAAAGGACTAATATCAACCCCCCATCCAGAGTGCTTCTATTGACTGGATAAGGTATTTCCCCCTGCTTTTCCATTGTGAATACTGAGCAGAAGTATTCGTTCAGTATCCCTTCTTTTTCACTGTCGCTCTCTGCCCAACCACCTTCCTCTTTGTTCGGCCTCAGTATCCCTGCCTTAATCTTTCTTTGCTCCCTAATGTACCTATAAAAGGTTTTATCCCCCCTTCTTAACCGAGTTGGCTATCTTTTCCTCAGTTTGGGCCTTTGCTATTCTGACTGCCTTACCTGCTTCCTTCTGCTTTAACTGGTACAGTTCTCTGTCCTGCTCCTTCTGTGTTTCTTTATACTTCCTGAATGCTATCTTTTTTCCTTACCTTCCCCACCACTTCTTTTGAGAACCATAGTGTTTTTTTCTTTGTTTTGATTTGTTTATTTGCTTCACACAAAGATTTGTTGCCTCTGTGATGGCGGTTTTGATGTTTCCCCATTGTTGCTCCACCCCACCTTCTTGCCTGTTTGCTAGTGCTTTTCTGAGGCACTCTCCCATTTTGTCAAAATAAGCCCATCTGAAGTCCAGTACCTTCACTTTTGCATGGCTTGACACTACAGCTAAGTTTGTCGTGAACCATGCTGTTTGGTGGTAAAGAAAAGTTAAGGTTGACCCCTGGTGAGAGGTTCAGCTACCTCACTTAGTACCAGAGCTATCAACTTTATATCAATGAGGTCACAACCCATCCATGTCTTCCCTAGTGCCCATTTAACATATTTTAAGGTTTCATGTCTATGGAGCTGCCTTAAGTACAAAGGGGGAATGCTTCTGATTGGTGGGGAGTGTGACATTTTTGAGGGCAGATTTGGAGAAGAGGGGGATAGATGGTCCCTGGGTAGTACCGTACTGAGGTCAGTGAAAGCCTGGTTAAAAGCATTTGCAATGTTGCAAGCCTCCTGGAGTGTCTCTGTTGTAGTGATAATTAATTCAGGAGGAGCTCTGGAGGCTTTTCCTGTAAGTGACTTTACAGAGTTCCAAAACTCTTCCGAGGCCCCAGCTTTTCTTCAGGAGGTCATTGTAATAGGAAACCTTAGCCAGTCAAATGAGCTTGGTGCATTTGTTCCTGGCTGTTTTATAGGCAACGATGTCAGGATGTTTACCCGTCACTTTGGCCTTGTGCCACAAGTTGTCCCAATGGTGCATGAGCTCAATGAGGGGGCCAGAGAGCCATGGGTTGGTAACCCCTCTTACTTTTTTAGTTTTGTAGGGGAAAATATATCACATGCCTTGTTAAAGGTTGTGATGAAATAGTTAAGGGCTTTGTTGCCATCCTGTGCTCTATCCAACAGTGACCAGTCCACCAGTTTGAGACATTGTCTAAATGTAAAATACTGGAACAATGCTTCAATACATGCAAAATCATTATTGAACACAGTTTTTATTTTTTTATTTAAAAATTATAAATTTATAGAATAAGTTCCATGAGCACAAGACTCGTTTGCAGAACGCCCCAAGTCCGGATGGTTACAGTACTTGACAAAAATTTATGGACATACATAACACATAAACACTTACATAATTTCAATAAATGAAGTACACGCAATAAGCAAAAGATTAATTATTCATAAAAAATAACTGCAAATAGATTGCTCCTGTAAAAATGTTTTTGTGAATTTTGTTTAAAAGTGTATAATGTCCAAGAATTACGTGGCTCAGAAGAAAGTTTATTCCAACAAAAAGGGGCATCAAAAGAAAAACAGTTTCTTCCACATGGAGTTTGATATCTTGGTAAAAGTAAGCCCTGATTGGGAACTTCTCTGAGATTATGACTATGATCGGAAACTAGTAATCTATCCAAAAGATAAACTGGAGTTTGATGATTTACTGTTTTATAAATTAATGTGAGCCAGTGATGCAAACGTCTTGATGAGGGGAACAATCAATTCAATTGAAATAAATGAGTACAGTAATGTTCATTTCTGGGGGTATTTAAAACAAAACATAATAACTGAAAATAAACCTTATCAATTAAAGAAAGATGCGTAACCGAAGAATTTCGATAAATAAGATCACCATAATCCAAAATTTGGAGCACTGATTGAGCCACTATAGTTTTCTGGTCTTGTAAAGATGGGCAATGTCTGGCCCTTTTCAATCGACCTAGGCATTGTCGAGTTTTTACAGTGGTGTTGTGAATATGAGACTTGAAAGATAAAGTGGAATCAAACGTCAAACCCAAATATTTAAATTCATGTACAAACTGCAAGGGGACATTTTTGAGGTTGATAGAGAAGGAATAATTAGTATTATTAATAAGAGACTGCGAACCAAATAACATTATTTGTTTGTTTTTTTGGCATTTAAAAGTAATAAGCTGGAAGAGAACCAATCAGCAGCTTTTTCAAAATCAGTTTAAAGAGTTGAAGTTAAAAATGTTAAAACTTTATGAGCAAAGAATAATGTAGTATTATCAGCATAAAGCCTAATAGTGCAGTCTTTAACTATGAAGGTAAAGGATCAACAAATACATTAAAAAGAATTGGACACAGTATAGAACCCTGTGTTACCCCTGTGTTTACAGAAAGAAAAGAAGAAAAGCACCCATTCCAAGAAACAGATTGGCTTCTGCCATGTAAGCAAGATGAAAACCAAGACACAACATTTGTTGAAAAACCATGAGAAAGTAAACGTTGTAGAAGCAAGTGGTGATTTATTACGTTGAAAGCCATGGACAACTCTATAAAGACTGTGTCAAGTTGGACAGGCTTAAGCCTGTCTGGGACTTTGGACTAGCATTCCCCAAGTCTGAGTGACAAAAACCTAGAAACCTAGAATTTGATGACAGATAAGGACAATTGGCCCACCTACCTGTTTCATATACTGCAGACCTTAAATTATCTGCGGCATACCCTTGCTTTCCTATCACTAGAGTTCCTTTGTGTCTGTCCCATGTGTTTTTGAATTCCCCTACCGTTTTTGCCCATACAATCTGCTGGGAGACTGTTCCATGGATCCGCCACACTTTCCAAGAAAAAATACTTTCTCATGTTACCCCCTAAGTCTAACGCCCTCTATTTTCATATCATGGCCCCTTGTTCTTGAACATCTTTTTTTTGAAAGGTGCTACCCTCTTGCACCTTATTTACACCACTGAGATATTTGAAAGTCTCTATCATACCCCCCTCTCCTCCTCCAGGGAATACATATGGAGATCCTCCAGTCTACTCTCCTATAACTTTTGGTGCAGCCCATGCACTATTTTTGTCGTTCTTCTCTGAACTGCTTCTACTCTATGTCCTTCCAGAGATGTGGCCTCCAGAACTGGACACAGAACTCTAGATGAGTTTGTCACAAAATGCACTCAGCAGGTCAGGCCCTCTGCTCCCACAGTGCCAAACTCCGAGCGCAGTAATGTGAACAGGCAACAGACAGGGTAACCCTCCTGTCTGCTTGTGGGTCCGAATAACCTTTAGTCTCAATTTCTGGGGGGATTCAAACTGTGAACCTTATGCTAGTGTACCCCAAATGTACAGGCTCAGATAAAATTATCTTCAGGGGATGTAATATATCTTTCGCCTAAGGGCACCTAACCAGGTATCCACAATGAACCCTTAAAACTCTACAAAAGACCTTAGGCATATTTTTACCTTTTCCCAGTTTAGTAACACCATCAAGCTTTAAACAGTTTTTTTCAGTCTTAACCCTCTATACGTCACATGCAAAAAGAACTTGGAAGACACACCCAGGCAGTCTTTCAAAATAATATTTTTACTAAAATGGATAAAAATATGAAAAATGTAAACACAGAATAATATATCAAAGAGCATACAATCACTTAAAAGAAAAGCAAAGAAAACTACAGACAAACTCCTCAACAATACAGTTATACTTTTTCTATCTAATTTATTACCTCCATAGTGCTTATAGTTAGATCTTGTTTCTTAAGAGCCCAAAAAGATATATCTCAAAGATCAGACACAAGTCCTAGTTAAACTGTATCTCTCTCACACACCCCTTCTATGATGTCATCTAGCTCCTCCTTTTGGAATATAAAAAATATACAAACAAAGATCTTCCTGTCAGGAGATATTTTAAAATACTGTGACTTCAGCAAAAACTAATTTCCCAAATTATGACAATCTTCAATCAAGCCTTTTCTTTGATCTTGTGTGGTTTCCTGTTCCCAAACCAGGTCAAATATTTTACAACTTTTCACACCATTGTGGTATGACATGTTTATTCTCTAAGACATCATAAAAGTTTACGAGCCCTATATCCTGGCAGCTGGGTCAGTTCTAATTAAGACAGGAAAACAGGAGACCCTTAATTAAGTCTCTCTCATCTTTTAATTACCTCCTGGTTTCAGGTCACTTGGCACTTCACTGACCTGGATGGGGCACCCATGTCACAGCTGCCTCATGTGAGGCAATCACATTCTATTTTTTTATATTACAAATATCATAGAACAATCATAACCAGCTGGCCAAGCATCACACTCTCCTCCCCACCTAGACTGAATTTGGGGGCTCTATCCCCTGCATGGGATAAGCTTCCCAAGTCAGTTCACTCCTCATACAGACGTGACAAGCCATCTGTGTTCTGATTGGTCGCTCCAACCTTATGTAAGATCGTCATGTCATACCCTTGCAAGGCAAGACTCCATCTTAATAGTCTACCATTAGTTTTTCCCATTTCGGTCAGGCAAACCAGGGGGTTGTGGTCAGTTTGTACCTCAAAACACTGCCTATATAAGTATGGCTCTAACTTCTTTAGGGCCCACACTATGGCAAGACACTTTTTTTTTTCCATAGTAGAGTAAGCCTGCTCCCTGGGAAGTAACTTTTTTACTCAGGTACACTACCGGGTGATCTTTGCCTTGGTTGGATGTCTGACTCAGTACTGCCCCATACCCACATCTGAGGTGTCAGTCTGGACTATAAAGGGTCTGCTATAGTCAGGACTTGTTAATACAGGAGCACTGCACAGTGCCTCCTTCTGCCTAGTAAAGGCTTTTTCACAGGCTGGTTCCCAGGTAATTTTCTTGGGCATCCTTTTCTTTGCCAGGTCAGATAGGGGAGAAGCCAGGGCACTGTAATTGGGTACAAATTTCCTATAGTACCCTGTTGTCCCTAGAAAACTCCTGACCTGCTTCTGCATTTCTGGTCTGGGCATGCTTTGATCACCTCTATTTTTACTTGGTTAGGACGGAGCTGTCCCCAGCCTACAACATGCCTGAGGTATGCCACTTCAGTCATGGCCACCTGGCACTTCTCAGCTTTGACAGTGAGCCCGGCCCTCTGTATCCTACCCAGCATTTCCCTAAGGTGGGACAGGTGTTCCTTCCAGCTGGCACTAAAGATGGCAATGTCATCCAGGTACGCCATGGCGTACTCCTCAGCACCATTTAACACCTGGTTCATCAGCCTTTGGAAAGTGGCCAGGGCATTCTTCATTCCGAAAGGCATTACTTTAAATTAAAATAAGCCTATCCGAGTGATGAAGACTGACCTCTCCCTAGCTATGTCCTTTAACTCTACCTGCCAATACCCCTTTGTCAGGTCGATAGTCGTAAGGTAGGTCGCCCCTCCCAACTTGTCCAGGAGTTCATCCGTCCAGGGCACCGGTTGGGCGTCTGACTTCATGGCTGCATTCAGTCCATGATAGTCCACACAGAAATGAGTACAGCCATCTGGCTTGGGCACAAGGACTACGTGTGAGGCCCAGGTGCTGTGGGATCTCTGGATTACCCCTAAATCCAGCATTTCCTCCACCTCCCTCCTAATGTCCTTTTGGAGAGCCTCTGACACCCAATATGCTGACTGCCATATGGGCGTCTGTGTCCCTGTCTCCACATCGTGCATCGCTAAGGGGGTTAGTCCAGGTTTGGTGCTAAACAGTGGGGCAAAGTCTGCTAAAATCTCCCTAACTTCCATGATCTTGTCTGGGGCCAGATGGGGAGACAATTTAACTGCCTCCACAGAGGACTCCCACTTGCTTTCTTCCAGCAAATCCAGAAGGGAGTCTCCTTTGTCCATCCCCTCCCCAGGACTACATACTGCGAACACCATGTCAGCCCTATTAGCATATGCCTTCATCATGTTGACATGGTACATTCTTTCTGTCTGTCTTCTGTCAGGTAACTCTATGATATAGTTCATGTCATTTACCTTCCTAACTACTGTGCACGGTCTTGCCCACTCAGCCTGCAGCTTGTCTTTCCGGACTGGAATAAGGACCATAACTTCCTGATCCACCATGTACAAGTGAGCTCTGGCCCTGCGGTCATACCACACTTTTTGTTTCTGTTGGGCAGCCTCCAGGTTGCTCTGGGCTGTCCCCATAATCTCTTTCAGCCTCTCCCTAAACCTAAGGACATAATCCATTATGGGAGTTCCCTGGGTGGCATGCTTGTCTTCCCAGTCCTTCCGGATCAAGTCTAAAGGCCCACATACCTGGCATCCATATAAGAGCTCAAAGGGGGGAAATCCTGTGGACTCTTGGGGCACCTCCCTGTATGCAAACAACGGGTGGGAAAGATATTTATCCCAGTCCCTCCCATGCTATTCAGCAAACGCTTGGACCATTGACTTCAGGGTACCATTAAATCTTTCCAAAAGCCCATTGGCTTGGGGTGATAAGGTGTTATGCACCTCTGCACCACCCCACACTTCTCCCACAAACATTTCATCAGGTCTGAAATGAAGGAACCCCCTCGATCGGCGATAACCTCCTGTGAAAACCCAACACAGGAGGAAATCCCAAGTAAGGCATCTGCCACTTTGTCTGTCCTCAGTGAGAATAGGGCAACTGTCTCTGGTTACTGGGTGGCATAATCCACCACAGTCAGGATGAATCTCTTCTCAGAGGAGCTGGGGGTATTTAAAGGCCCCACAATGTCCATTCCCACCCTCTGGAATGGCTTCTCCATTATGGGAAATGGAATTAGGATGGCTTGGGGTGTCTTACCCACCTTTCCTGTTTCTTGGCACCGGTGACAAGATGTGCAATACTCCTTCACCTGCTGAGTGAAGTTGCGCCAATAGAAATTCTGGGCCAACCGCTGCTTAGAGCGCATGATTCCCAGATGACCAGACAAGGGAATATCATGTGCAGTCTTGAGCAACTGCTCATGATACCCCTGGGGAAGGACAAGCTGCCTGCCTATCACCCCTCCCTCTGTCTTCACATTCTGAGTATACATCAGTCCATTTTCCCAATAAACCTTATGTTTACTGTCACTTCCCTGTGCTCCATCAGAGTCTGCCCAAGCGCTCAGCTTCTCTAGACTAGGGTAATTTTTTTGAGCAGCTGCAAACTCTGTACACGTTCCCAAGGTATGGTACGGGTCCCCTTCAGTCTCTAACCTAGGGTCCCTAGCACTAGCATCAGGGCACTCAGGATCACTGTCTTCCCTAACCTTCTGACAATGGGTCACCCCTCCTTCTTTGGAGTAATCCTCCATAGCTGTGTGGTTAACTGCTACTGGGTAAATTTCTACCCCTTTTCATTAGTCTCCATATCAGGAGACACAGGCTGGGGAACCAGCCTCCCAGTGGTTTCCACAATGGCTTCTGTGGGGTCCAGAGAACTACAATTTTCCCTTGCCGCTTGGCTACGGGTAACTGCACACACCATCCCTCATTTGAGATTACCAAGGATGACATCAACTGCTAACGTTTTGGCTACAGCCACCTGTTGCACAGTTCCCCCAGTTTCACCCATCTAAGAGAACACTAGCAAAGGACAATGTTTTTGCCTCACCAGTAAAGTCTTGTACAGTTACAAATTCATTGGGTATAAGATGACCAGGCTCTATCAGATTCCCTTTTACCAGTGCCAGGGATGCCCCGTGTCCCTTAACTCTTGTGTCTGTACCCCATTCACCGTGACTGGGTGCATGTGTTCCCTCATGTTCATAGGCATTCTTCCAGGGACACACAAACAACCCACTTCTTTGCTAGCCCCATGTTGCATATTGCTCACCCTTTTGGGACACTGTCTGGCAATATGCCCAGTTTCTTTACAGACTCAACATTCATTTCTTTTCTCAGATAAATCTTTTCTCTGAAACCTGGGGCCAACTGGTTTTGGTGGAGGCAGTGAGGGTTTTACCTGTCCTGAAGGTGAGCTTTTCCCTTTCTGTGCTGCCACTCCTGCCCCATTCGCTCTCAGAGCAGGTCTGTTCTTGGCATAGTGGTCTGAGAGTTCAGCAGCCTTTTGCACTGTTTTGGGATCTTGGTCCTCCAGCCAGGTTTTCAGCTCTGCTGGGCATGCCCAAAAAGCTGTTCTAACAAAATAGCATTTTCAGTTTTATCTATGGAGTTTGCTTCAATTCCTTCCCACCAACGTTTTAAAAACTGACATTGTTTCGTGACTAGCTCCTCGTAGCTCATATCAGGTCTTCTCCTGAGTTTACGGAATTTAGCTCTGTATGCTTTTGCAGTTCAATCAAACTATTTTTAACAGTGCAGCTGTAAGTTTGCTGTAATCATTACTGTCCTCATTGTCCATTTGACCCAATGCATGCCGAGCTTTCCCAGTAAGTAGCAGGGATAGCTGGAAGCTCCAGGACCCTCTAGGAATTTTTGCCAGAATAGAAACTTTTTCAAAGGAATTTAAAAAGGCATCCATATCTTCCCCCTCTTTAAATTCAGCTAACAATTTGGAATTCAACTTGTAACCCAGTCCTGTAGTTTCAGTTAAAACCAAGACATTTACCTACTCTAGTGCTGGTGGTTGGAGTCGTAGCTTCTCCAGTGAATGTTGCCTCTGGTGCTCACACTCTTCCTGGTCAGTCTCCTGCTGTTCTCACTCTGCATCTCACTGTTCTCATTCAGCCACCCTCTGGAACTCCAGCTCCATTCTGTGCAACTCAATCTGCAGCTTGATTGCGTCAGGTTCTAGAATGCTGGTGACCTTCCCCTGCTGCTGTGGCCCTTCGCTGGCACTGGCCCTGCTGTCATCCTCACCAGATCTGGACACTGAACTGGCCGCTGGCCCCTCCTTGCTCAAGGTTTGGTCCTTTACAGTCACAGTCTGTGACTCGATGCTCTGGGCATCTGCTGCTGTCAGGGCATCCATGAGGTTCTGCTTGGTGGCTCTCCCCTCATACAGAACTCCTCTGTCCTGGCACTACTGCTTCAAGTAGTCTACAGTGTGCTCACTGTAGTTGGAAGCCATCTTCTTCCTTAACTATGGCTACTCTAACTTGCACTTTAGGAAAAAAAATAAAACAGGTAGGAACTTGACTATAAGCAAAATTATACAGTTCTGTTTCCTTTTTAAAAAATAAATCACTGCCTTATTTTGCAAGTGAGCTGTACAGTATTAAGCTAACACACTGAACAGTTAAAGCTTGTGTTAACAAATTTATCCACACCGCTGCCAACCAAATCTGTCACAAAATGCACTCAGCAGGTCAGGCTTTCTGCTTCCACAGTGCCAACCTCAGAGCACAGTAATGTGACACAGGTAACAGACAGGGTAACCCTCCTGTCTGCTTGTGGGTCCGAATCACCTTTAGTCTCAATTTCTGGGGGGATTCAAACTGTGAACCTTATGCTAGCGTACCCCAAATGTACAGGCTCAGATAAAATTCTCTTCGGGGGATGCAATATATCTTTCACCTAAGGGCACCTAACCAGGTATCCACAATGAACCCTTAAAACTCTATAAAAGACCTTATGTATATTCTTATCTTTTCCCAGTTTAGTAACACCATCAAGCTTTGAACAGTTTTTTCAGTCTTAACCCTCTATACGTCACATGCAAAAAGAACTTGGAAGACGCACCCAGGCAGTTTTTCCAAATAATATATTTACTAAAATGGATAAAAATACAAAAAATGTAAACACAGAACAATATATCAAAGACCATACAATCACTTGAAAGAAAAGCAAAGAAAGCTACAGACAAACTCCTACCACAATACAGTTAGACTTTTTCTATCTAATGTATTACCTCTATAGTGCTTATAGTTAGATCCTGTTTCTTAAGAGCCCAAAAAGATATATCTCAAAGATCAGACACAAGTCCTAGTTAAACTGTATCTCTCTCACACACCCCTTCTATGATGTCATCTAGCTCCTCCTTTTAGAATATAAAAAATATACAAACAATGATCTTCCTGTCAGGAGATATTTTAAATACTGTGACTTCAGCAAAAACTAATTTCTCAAATTATGACAGTCTTTAATCAAGCCTTTCCTTTGATCTTGTGTGGTTTCCTGTTCCCAAAGCAGGTAAAAGATTTTACAACTTTTCACACCATTGTGGTATAACATGTTTTTCCTCAAAGACATCATAAAAGTTTACAAGCCCTATATCCTGGCAGCTGGGTCATTTCTAATTAAGACAAGAAAACAGGAGACCCTTAATTAAGTCTCTTTAGTCTTTTAGTTACCTCCTGATTTCAGGTTACTTGGCACTTCACTGACCTGGGGGGGGGCACCCATGTCACAGCTGCCTCATGTGAGACAATAACATTCTATTTTTTTTATATTACAAATATCATAGAACAATCATAACCAGCTGGCCAAGCATCACAGAGTTGTCACCAATGTTCTATACAGTGGCATCACCACCTCCTTCCTTCTACTGGAGATACCTCTCCTCATGCACCCATCATTCCACTGGCTCTCCTCACAATCATCTCACATTATTTGGTAAGCTTTAGATCATCAGACATGATTACTAAAGGGTTCCTTTCCTGTTTGGTGGCTGTCAGTACCTCTCCCCAATCATGTACTCCTCCCCTGCATTTCTGTGCCCCAAGTGCATGATCTTGCACTTCTTTGCACTGAATCTTAGCTGCCACACCCTTGACCACTCCTCAAGCTTGCTTAGGTTCCTTCTCATTTTCTTTACCCCCTCCTGGAGTGTCAACCCTGCTGATGATCTTTGTGTCGTCTGTAAAGTGACACACCTTCCCTTTCAGCCCCACTATATTACATTCCATCCTACCCTGGAGAATAAAAAGAAGAAATGTTAAGTACAATAATGAGAATACACATTGAGTCCAGGCAATAAGAAGTTAGTACTAGACATCAGTGTTGCTGCAAAGACTTTCTATAGATACATTAGTGAAAGGAGAAAGTCCAGAGGGGGTATTGCTAAGCTCAAAGGAGAAAAGGGTGTGTTTGAGGAGGAGGACCCTGTAAAAGCATCTATCCTAAATAGATACTTTTGCTCAGTATTTACTGAAGAGAAGGTAGGACAGGGCCCACAGCTCAGCACCATGGGCACAGGGGGGGAGGGAGGTG
Organism: Neoceratodus forsteri; assembly: GCA_016271365.2. Lineage (NCBI taxonomy): Eukaryota > Metazoa > Chordata > Ceratodontiformes > Ceratodontidae > Neoceratodus > Neoceratodus forsteri. The sequence goes on from CM028129.1 coordinate 129,875,680, forward strand.
AGCACTACTTCCTTCACAAAAGAAAGGGTCCTACAAGAGCTCGCTAAGCTCAGGGTGGACAAGGCAATGGGACCTGATGGCATATATGCCAGGGTACTAAAGGAGCTAAGGGTTGAATTAGCAGAGCCATTAGCAGAACTGTTTAGTGAGTCTCTGAGCACAGGAGAGGTCCCAGAAGACTGGAGAAGGACTTATGTGATCCCGCTCCACAAGAGTGGTAGCAGGGAGGAGGCAGGGAACTACAGACCAGTCAGTCTTACCTCAGTAGTGTGCAAGATTATGGAGGCACTCCGTAAGGAAAGGATAGTGCAACACCTGGAATCCATAGGGGCACAGGATCCAAGACAGCATGGGTTTACAAAAGGAAGGTCCCCTTTGACTGGATAGCCAGAGTGATGGACCAAGGGAGAGCAGTTGATGTCGCCTACCTTGACTTCAGCAAAGCTTTCTACACTGTTCCACATAGAAGATTGATAAATAAGCTGGGTAGGCTCGGGATGGGTCAGAAGTTGGTCAACTGGGTGGCAAACTGGTTGATGGGCAGAAAACAGAGAGTGGTGGTAAATGGTTTGCAGTCAGAAGAGATGCAAGTCACAAGTGGGGTACCTCAGGGATCAGTCCTGGGGCCAGTCCTCTTCAATATCTTCATCAGTGACATTGCAGATGGACTAGAGGGTAAGGATTGTCTGTTTGCAGATGACACCAAGATCTGCAACAGAGTAGATGATCCAGATGGGGAGGGCAAAATGAGAAGAGATCTGGATAAACTAGCAAAATGGTCGGAAGAGTGGCAACTGAGGTTTAACGCAAAGAAGTGCAAGATCATGCACATAGGGAAGAGAAACCCTGAAGCCACCTATAGGCTGGGAGGAGAGTTGCTGGCAGTCACAAAGGAAGAAAGAGACTTGGGCATCATCATCACCAATGACCTGAAATCATCCAAGCAGACCTCTAGAGCCATAGGTAAGGCTAGGAGGATGTTAGGGTGTATTAGTAGGGGTATCATAAGTCATAAGAGGGAGATAATAATCCCTCTTTACAAGACACTGGTTAGGCTCCATCTGGAGTACTGCGTGCAGTACTGGAGGCCACACTTTCACAAGGACATTAACCAAATTGAGGCAGTCTAGAGAAGGGCAACCAAAATGGCGCAGGGACTGCATCAGAAGACATATGAGAACAGAGTAACGGAGCTCAATATGTATACCCTAGAGTAAAGGAGTGAGAGAGGTGATATGATCAAAACATTCAAACACCTTAAGGGCATTAACAAGGTGAAAGAGTCTAACATGTTTCAATATAAGAAAAATAGCAGGACAAGATGACATAGCATGAGATTAGAGAGAGGCTGATTAAGGGGTAATGTGAGGAAGTTCTTTTTCACAGAAAGGGTGGTGGATGCATGGAATGGCCTATCTCAGGAAGTGGTGGCTATGAATACAGTGCAGGGCTTCAAACAGGCATGGGATAGGCATAAGGGAGCTATACAGATGATTATGAATAGATAGGCCACTGACAGCAGAGGACGATGGCACATTTATAAGGTAGAAAAAGAAATGGGCAGACTGGATGGGCCTTGCGGTCCTTATCTGTCATCAACTTCTATGTTTCTATGTTACACTTATGACTAGAATCCTAGTAAGAAGTTCATTTCATGAGGGGGCAGGCTCAGCAGTTCAATTATGAAAGCAGTTCTGATCGAAAGTTCACTGGGCTCTGTCATCAGAGTCTGCAAGGGATGCTGACTCCACTTGAGCTGATTCGCCCACAATCTTTTCTACTAGCAGTTCAGCCACCTTTGGGTCCATACAGTTGCACTGTTTGTTTTTATAAACATGTTGAAGGTGTGCCAGAAATCCCATTCCATACCCAACACCTATTGCAGCTTTCTCAGTTTTGCAGTAACCCCATCAGAGGGTTTGCACCATTGTCTGGTTGTGTAAGGGTACTCGGGGGGGTGGGGATTCTCTTGTCCCCCCAGAGTCATTGGTTGTTTTTTTTTTTTTTAACTGCTTGTAAAATTTGGTCTCTTGCTCCTGTCAATGTGGTGACCATTAAAACAGTTCTTAGCCCATCCTTTGCCACCATAGCCTGCCAAGAGGTGATATGGTATGCATTAACTACTGGCACTGCATATCCCAAACCAATTGTCTCCAAAAGATGGCTTGATTTTAATTATATTTATTTATTTATTTAGTTAAACATCAGTTTAGAAACCTTTGAGCCAGAGGCTCATTTACAAAGGTACCTCGTCACAAAGAGGACATCAGAACAGTAGTACAAGGGACACAGTACTTACAAACAAAAAAGTTACAGTTCAATTACAATTTTGTTACAATAGAGTACAATCTCCAACGAGCAAAAGATAACAAAAGGTGCAAAACTTATGGTCGGGAAGAGCTGGTGGGGGTAGAAGGAAGGAGATGGGGAGGAGGAATAAGTAGGGAAAGGAAGGGGGGCAGCTCAGTGAGCATTGTCAAACAGAGATATATATATATATATATATATATATATATTTTTTTTTTACACTAGGCTAGCGGCAGTTGCATTTGCGAGAGCTAAGCAGGAAGTTTCTTGTATATTGTTGTGAAACAGTAGGAAATATATTGTATCATGTATATTGTTGTGAAACAGTAGGAAATAAGAGGGTGAAAGTGGCCTCCCTGCAAAACACAAAATAATCAATTAACAGAGACAGATCTAGTTTCATCTTCCATCAAATTTCACATTTCTAAATGGAGCAACTTGTATGTCTGCAGTAAATCTAATTCAGTATAAAAATATGTAATAGTTTATTCAGTTGATTGTCATTAATAACACAGATGCAGACATGGAAAACCTCACTGAATACTTTAAAAGTATGTGTAATACTTCTCAAACTGGGTTCAAAATACCACACAACCAAAATATAACCTCTTCCTGAGAACTACCTGGTATCAGCATTATATTAAATACATAAATTTACCTTAGATAGCTTAGGATTGCCCCAGCTGTGTCCTGGTACGGTTGTTGCAACCCTGGAAATGGTTCTCTGGCAGACAGGAAGTCAGAAGGTCTGTCAGTGCAGGGGTATATGGCACCACCTAGTGGATAAACCTAGTCACTATATGAAATACCTGGATAATCCATTATACAACACAGAGAATACATTCTCTATGTGGTTATATTCTCCACTGCCAATAGGCGTTGTTCACAAAGACTAACTGGTACAGTGTATTACATAGCTAGTATAACATAGCAAAATACTATGTGCAACAGAGGGTAATGCTAACCGTTTCCAGAAATAAGTAGCAGTAGATTGCTAACCATTTTTTGAGTCAGTCCATGGCACGGTAGACAGAGTTAATAAAACAATACAGTGGAACCCACTTATAACGGATACCCTTATAGCGGACATCCACTTATAATGGATGGATCTGCCTTGCCAGAAGCCAAAAGCTATGTCTGTAATGTTAAAAATCACATTTATACCCATACCTCTCAACCTCCAAGGCCACAAATCAGGGACACTACCCTTTAAAATCAGGGACAAATACTCAAAATCAGGGACACCGTTTTTCGCGCCACGTAAAGTGCTGCGTCACAGGGTTCGCATCTTTAAAATGCGTAAAATTCAAAGTTATTGAATACTACATTAAGAATACAACATAGAGCATGATAGTTTTACTTTTAAAAACTTTATTTTGGGCTATTTATAGGGTATTACATACATTTAATGACATATAACAAACAGATTAAATGAAAACCTACATACCTATATACAGTATTGTACATGCTATCTAGTCTATGCACTTAACTAAAATTGAAAACCTATCTACACACATTTTACTTATTTGTTCCCTGTACTAAAAAAAAATGACACAATAGTTTACACTAAAAACAAACACGCAATATTTTATCTCATCTATACTAAAAAAACACACACACACTCACAATATTTTACATATCTACTCTATATCATATACATGCTGTTGTATACTAAAAAATGAAATCATGCTATCTACTGTACACTACAAATTTAAACCTATGTACCTATATACAAACAATTGGTTTGGAAGAGTCATTTGTCTTTCGCTGCAAGGTGCTCTCAGTTGTAAAGCACAGTTGCTTTTCCTGCAGCCTCTAAGACTCCCTTTGTATGAGTTACCTCATAGCAGTGTCTTTCTTCATTCATCTTTATAGCAATAATGGAGTTCAAAGTCTTTACATTTAATGACTGTCTTAGCTCAGTCTTCACTTTTCGCACCATACTGAAGGCCCGCTCTGGCTCTGCATTGGAGTGAGGGGAGGCATAAGACTGTCTCCATCAGATGCCTGAATAGGGGCAGATCGTCACCACTGGTGCAGAGCTGGGAGAGCATCATGCCCCAATACTTCAGTGCAGAACTGTTCGTTTCAAAGGCCTGGGCAGATCCAGTTTCTGCAAACTGGTATGTCCCAAACTCATCCAAAAGCTGGTCACAGTCAGAGTGTGAACTGCATACGCCAAGTTCCTTGGCAAGGTTCACCACAGAGCTTCCACTTACGTGTAGTTTTAGTGCTGGGTTCAGCAATGTGGAGACCTGCTTCAGGACACTGCATTTCAGTGGGAGCTTTGTTAACATTTTTTGCAGCACAGCACAGTAAAAGGATTTGGCCTTTTTATAAATACTTAGTTCCACTGATGTCCCTACCATATCATCATTGCTTGCAATGAATTCTTGCACTCAGGGCCAACACGTACATCTTTTAGTGCAAGAAAGTTTGCCTCGCTCTTTAGGTCCAAAACACCTTCTTTGTACAAGGCAACTGCAGCCTGAGGTTGCAAAACCCTGCTGGCATACAACTGTATGACTTTGCTGATGTCACCCTGCAGAGTCATCAGCTGGCTCTCTGCTCTGCAGTTTCTTATTAAAATTGCACAGTGGCTCAAGGGCATATTTTAGAAAAAGAAAGGTCATTTGAATTTCTTGGGTGCTCAGGCGTCACATATTAGTTTGACTTTGGCACCTTCTGGGTTCCACAGACCTAAAATAAGACAGCAGAGCGGGCCACATGTCAGTTATTCAGTTTAAGAACTTTACTCAAACTGAGCCATCTTGTGGGTGCATGCTTAATGATTTTTAATGGGTCAATATCGACAAAGAGAGCAAACTCTTTCAGCTGCTGTTGCCGTAATGAGCTGGAAGAGAAATGACAATAAATGTCAGAAATTAGTTCCTCAACAGGTGAGGACAAGGCCTTGACCCCTGATTTGGAGCACAGGTCTAGCAGATGGCACAAGCATCCCATATTTATGAGGTTTGGGTTCACCTGCCTTAATCTGGAAAACACAGAGTTGTGCTTTCAATCATTGCTGCAGCATTGTCAGATGAAAATGCCACAAGGTTTTTACAGGGATGTCCAGCTGCTCCAGAGTTCTCATCATGCAGTCAAACACTGCTTGTCCAGTCCCTGAAGTGCATGCCGGCATGTCAAGAAACTGTATGACATTTTTCCCTGTCGAGATGTCATAGCAGCCTGCAAGGATGACCAGAAGTTTCTCATCCCCATGTCCGTGCTTTGGTCAACATAGAAGCAAAATGGCACTCGACGGCAAAGGGAAGCTGCAGTCTCCTGGTAGCTGGGACCAAGCACATCTCTGGCAATGCAGGTGGATTTGGTTGCTCCACAGCTCATCTTCTTGACTACCTCTGGATCTGTGCAGTACTTCTTCATAAATTTCAGGAGGTGGTCTGCACAAGAAAATGACAAATTGTGCTCCGCCAACATGTTCACAAATGCCACCTCTGCCTCCAAAACTTTTGAGGTACTCTGTGCTTGGAAGAATTGGGTCAGCTTCTTCCCTTCTGCATGCTTCCTACTCTGGAGATGCTTCTGCGAAGATTCGTGTCTCTGTATGTCGTTTCGTCCTCCATGGCTGATGCTGATGTCACATCCACAGGACTTGCAGAATGCATACAGTGGCCCTTTCTTGCTCTGTGCGATCCACTCAAAGGAAGTCTTCCAGGAACTTTGGAACACTGAATTCCTCTTCTTCTTGGTTGGTGTGGAGACGGAGTTACCACTGGCACTGCAGTCAGCTCGCATTTGAAGCATCTGTTCGCAATCCATCTCCTATTGAGGACGGCAATCAAGAAAAATATGTAACACTGACTTCAGGCAAGATGGACAGGTAGTCCATAACATTCCTTTAGCAGAGGCAAGAGGTAGAGCAGCATCAGTTCTAGATTGCTGGATAACACCTTCAGTGTCCACGGTCCACCTTTGACATGCATTACCAAGTATACCTAAGCAGTAGTTAATGAGTCCAAATCAAGCTTAAGCTATCCCCATTTTGTTTTTACATATGTCCTCCAAATTCTACCAAGTGCACATAATGAGCCGCTAATGTATCCTCATCTATATGCATGGCTCCAACACATTCTCTCAGGCGCAATAAAGAGCTGCTAATGAGTCATTACTTAGCTGAATGCACTTCTTTAAAATCTTCCTGCCAGATCTAGCTTAATGGTTTGGTTCATGAACCACACTTTTGTAAAGTCCTCTGCCAAGTCTGAAACAGTTTAAGCATGCTATTTTAAAGTCCTCCCACCAGGTCTGAAACTTCTAGACCTTGTCAACCACAGCAAGCATAAGGCAGACAAAACAAGCAATATACATTTGCATTTTAACCAGTGCCCACAGGGAGGGCTTTGTCGCAGCGGCACTGCTTTTAACCAACGCTCCCCTACCCAGTTCACAATCACAGGACCTGAGTGAGAGTTCTCTCCTCTACTCCAGGCCTGGCCAACATATTCAATTTGAAATGAGCTGCTGTACTGCAGAGTGAACAGGTGTGTCCTGTGTATAATGTATAATATATATATATATATATATATATATATATATATATATACATACACATACACACACACATACATACATACACACACTCTCTCTCTCTCTCTCTCTCTGCCCTTCTCTCCCCTTTCAGCCTGATGAGTCATAATATCCCTTTTCAGATGTAGTATGTGGGTTAAACATAAGAAAATCAAAGAGTCTATGTTTGTCTATTGCTAGCTGGATGGTGTTGTGACAACTCCATCCAGACAGTAGCAAATAGCAATAGACAGAAATACAGACATTGTCCAAGTTTCAGTGACTCAGGTAGCACACTGGCCTCTGAGCCCAGGAGATTACAGGGCTGTGGGTTCAGTTCCCACATCTACAGCATGAGGATGGGGTGCTGCACTCCTGAGGTGCTGTCTTTCAGATGAGACATTAAACCAAGGTCCCAACTCGCTGGACTGGTGGAAGTTCAGGTGGATGTTAATCCCCAGTGCCCTGGCCAAATTTCCCTCATTCACTAAAAATACCACCTACAGCTTAATCTGGTTCAAGGTCAGTTGCTTATGATCTGTATCCCCCCTTCCCCCAGTTACCCCTGAAAAAGGGACTTCTAGGCCCAGTGGGCTTACTGGGTCAACAAAATTAAACAAATTCCAATTTATAGGTATGGCAGTAGAAGAAAAATAGGACAGTAGCACCACCGCTCTCTTTTGGTTCTCTTACTCAGTTACATGGAGGTTCTGCCCCCCCCCCATTTTAAGAAACAGAAGTTTAAACTATTTTTTAAATTTCACAGTACAAAAATGAGCTTTCGCTGGAGCGGAGCAGGACAGAACCTACATATAAATGACTAAGTGATGGCAGTGTAAGAATTTATCCACCATGCTATTCTCCCTCTGGCAGACTGGCTGGCACTTTCACTGGAGCTCACCAATATTATTTCTTAAGCTCATCATAGCATTTAGGCAGACCCCATCCACTCACCCTTCTTGATCCCCACTCCCCTGTTTACACACACAGTGACTGCCTGGCACTGCACTGGTCTGTGTATCAGACCGGCTGGCAGTACTAGTTGGCATTTTTTGGCATTCAGTTGGCATTCATTTTTGTTACACATCATGATCCCAACCGTCCCTGATATTGCCTCAAATTTTTCCCGGTTCCCTCATAAAATATGTGTTCTTGTGATGGAACAGTGAGGACTGGAAACACAAAATAATGTCAGATATTACAATTACAGACAGACTACTTCTTCAGAAAATGCATCTTACACTAATCCCTCTATTCTGTCAGCTTTCTGATTGAAAATTAACATTTTTTAGATGATCTGATATTACTTACCTTAAGCCAAGGCAGGCATTAGTGGTGTGGTGGTGGACTGGACCTGGCTGGTAGTCTCTCTCTCTCTCTCTGTAGCAGTTTCAGACACTGGCTGGCACACAGGATCAATCTCAGGCTGTCGTTGTCCTCGAGGCTCATCCTGCTGTGCTTGGCTGCTCCCTGCCTCCCTCTGTGCTGCTCTTGAAGTCGGTACCTGCTGCCGGCACACTGATGCTGCTGCTTAGCTCTTTTATCTTTCTAGCACTACTAGATTTAGCAGCAGCAAGTAGCAGCTAGCACTTAGAATTCTGGCGAACCGTGGGTCCCGCTAGGCAGCAGCAGCTCTCTCTTCCAGTTCCTCACTTGTCGCTGACTTGTTTGGCCTGGGTCTCCTCCTATTGTCTCCGGTCTCCCTGCCTGGAGCTCCAGTACCCGTACCAACTCCCGTCCCGACCTAGGCAAATCTCTCTGTCCAGCGGCGAATCCGATCGGTGATCCGATTTCTGACTATTGCCAGTTGCTTCCTTTCTCCGACTCCGGCTCTGGAACTCTTCTTGGGCTAATGGGCTCAGTAGTGAGTTTAGATTCTGAGCACCAGAGACTCTGTCTCCTTATATGCAGCTAAATCGGACCTGAGGGGACACAAAAATCAAGTCCGTGTGGGCAGGGTGCTAAAACAGCAACGGACAGCAGGAGCATTGCCATTGGCTGCAAGGGCAGGAAATGAGCGCTACGTCACGGCTGCAGCTTAAATATGGGGACGGGGGGAATTTATTGTGAGCACAGAGAGCAGCGAAGTTGGCGTGGGCATGGCAGCAGAAAAATCGTGAAGATGGCCAGCAGTTCGGGACGGCGGGACAAATGGCAGGAAAGCGGGATGTCGCGCAAAATCCGGGACAGTTGAGAGGTATGTTTATACCATACTCTTCAGCCCTTGTATAGCACTGTGGGCTTCTCTATGCCCCTGTTACGTGCTGCAAACTACTTGTTGTCATGTGATCACATTTACTGCTCCGCTCCCTGATCCCCCAGTTAGCACATGTACTGTACAGCAAAATCTTTCCAGTCTTGTTTACTACTCAGTTCCCAAACAATAAGCTGCAAATAGTAGTTACCCATACTCTTGTGGCAGAGGAGGGGGAATATTCTGATTTTAACTCTTGTGTGTGAGCTGTAGTAGTGGAGAGTTACATTTTAAGACTTTAGGATATAGCAGACACCCCTTATAACAGACAAAACCTACTTGCACAAATGTGTCCATTATAAGAGGATTCCACTGTGTGTGTGTATATATATATATATATATATATATATATATATATATATATATATATATATGTTGAATTTTGCTAACCATTCTGTGCCAAACACTATGCATTTTACAGCTGAGTAGCACTTAAGTGCACAAAACTGTTACTTAATTTGTTCGGATTATTTAATACCCTGTGGTATCTTTATTTGCCTTTAAAACTTCCCTGAGTAACCCAGCCCCAGAACTGCTCAGAAGTTGTGGCACCACTTCTGGAGTGAACACTAAGGATTGACAGATTGACTCTTGCTTCTTCTTGGAGGGATCAACTGGCAATTCATTTTCTCCCCTTTTCTATTCCCATTGTTTGTTCATCGGGCTCCTCTGCAGAAACTGATTCCCTCTATCTTAGCGAGTTAACCTATTTGAGGGGACTGAGGGTTCTCTGGGGAGCACTCTGTCAGATGAGAAAGGACATCTCATCTTCAGAAAAATCAGACCCTGACAGATCACTGTGTCTCGGGTAGGAATTTTTTTTTACTCTTCCTTGGTGCTGAGACTGGATAGACTATCTGTATTCTGGGTGCAGGGGTGAGTATCTCACATGGCAGAAGTTCAAAACGACGAACCCTAATTCTTTGCCCACCATCCTCTGGCTCAGCAGTGTACATCATCCCTAGCACCTCAGTCACCTGATAGACCCTTGAATCCCAGACATCCCGTATCTTATTTCACCCTGGGGGGTCTGTTCCTGACCTATACAAACTGTGTCCTAAATCTAATGGAGGAAATACAGCCTGACGGTTTGAGACTGCATGCTCATGGGTCTTTCGTCTGAGGTGCTAGTCTGCCTTTTTGTGAGCCTCTCTCAGACACTCTTAATAACTTTCAAGCCACTCACTTGTTGGACCCTCCCCCTGTACATCACTATTTCCCAGTATGGCACTGCCCATTTCCTTTGAAATGATAAGGAGCTGTCCTGCTCTTTTTTATCCCATACAACTAGCACAATTCAGCAATGACCTTATACTCTCAAAATTCCAGCCCTGATCAGAATGTAGCCATTCTGACACACTACATCTCTGGAATCACTTACAGAAAAGGACCCTGGAAGTTGTGTTAGGACCCTGGAAGTTGTGTTTGTTTTCTGATCCTTAGTTGGAGCTGCCTGCATAGTTAGAACATCAGTGATTACCAGGACATTTTCACAACCATCAGTAGAAGGTTTATGCGTGGTAATATCCACAGCTGCAACCACTAATGGTCAGGAAGCCACCAGATTTCCCATGGGTACCCATACTTTGGTTTGGGGCAGTTCTGACAAATTGCATCTTTTGTGCTTCTTGATCCATTCCTTCAGGTCACTGCACATCCCTGGCCAAAAGCATCTATTTCTCAGAAGGATCAGTGTGCATTCCATACCCTCATGCAGACTCTGAAGCACCTGCCCCCTCAGGCATGCTGGCAGCAATAGCTAGCAAAGCTTCTGCAAGTGGACATCCAGAATCACTCTATGCAGCAATCCGTTAGTTTGCTGCACCTGATTCCAATGTTTAAAGAAGAACTCCTGTGTAGCAGAACTGCCCACCCCTCAAACCCTCACCCCCCCAGTTAGACTTTTCACAATGAATAAAAAATCATAAGTGTTTACACTTACTTTATTTTATGCTCATAAGCTCCACTGTCAGTCAACATGGCAGGTGCTGTATGGTGCCATCTCATGTTACAGTGCAGAGCCACACTGCTCACTTGAATGCTTCTCAATACAAGTGAGTGGTGGGATGCCACACTGTAACAGGAGATGGCATTGCATAACACCCGCCATGTTGAGTGACAGGGTTCCATGTCAACTGAGCGAAATCAATTACAGCGAGTGCAAAATGAGCAAGCAATTATAGCAACCATAATAACAGTGAGTCCACATTACAGCAAGGCACATTACAGCTATTATAATGCATGATACCTGCAGCTGAAAGTTATATGTGTTTGGGACTCCTCAGGAATTTGATGTACCCTCACAGTTCAGCAGCACCTCCAAAACCATAAGTGTTCCGACCCCTGAGGCACACCCTTTTCATACCACATGCACTTGTTGCACCTGGCAACGGCAACAGGTGCATCCCACATCCATATTCCACCACTTTGTTAATGCGGGGGCTGTGCCCCCTGTACCACCCTATTTCTATTATTCTAACACCACATGGCACTTGGATAGCCACAATCACCGTATTTGTGCGATCGCTGTACTTGTACTGTCACCTTTAACATAGTTGCCCATATTGCCTTGGCTTATTACGTGATACCACTGACAGCAGAGTTTATGAGCATAAATTAAATTAAGTGTAAACATGTATGATTTTTTATTCATTGTGAAGAACCTAAACTGGGGTGAAGGTTTGGGGTGGGTGGGCAGTTTTGCTACACAGGAGTTCTCCTTTAAATAGGGAATGGGTCTGAGCAGACAATGTTTGCTACTCCTTTGGGACAGGCTTTTTCTTCTTGTCCTGGAACCTCTGAAATACACATATCATGGAAGCAGCCTCATGGAGCATGTGAAGGTCTTCTTCTGAATAACTGGGTAGCACAAGAGTCTGACCTAGTGACTCCTTTGCTTCTAGCAGTGTTAACTCCTGCTTTAAAATCTGCATCTGGCAAGCAGCAAAGGCAGTGTCTTCAGTCTCTAGCAACTCTGGTTCAACAGATGTACCTTGGTGCAAACCTTGACAGATCCCTCCACATTCCTTGTCATCAACTGTAACTTCAGTCTCCCCATCAAGGAGTTACCTTAAAAGAGCATCTACTACAGCATTACTGTCCCCTGGGTGATATTTGACATCAAAATCAAAAACTACTAGCTGTGATGCCCATCTTTTCTCAACAACAACTTAGCAGTCTGCAGATGGCATCTGAGATTATTGTCAGTCAGCACAGTGAGTTTGGAGTCTAAAAGATAACCCCTAAATTTCTCAGCCACTGTCCATTTGAGCACCAATAGCTCCAAATTCATGCTGCAATGATTTATGTCATTCCTTAGATGGGCCTTAGATGCTGACTGGCATAAGCAATAACCCATTTACTTACTTCCTGAGTCTGAGATAAAATAGCACCCAACCCTTAGTTGCTGTCTCTACTGTAAAGGGACAATTATAGTTAGCATAACTCAGTACAGGGGCATTAACAACAAGTCTGTTCTTTAACTGTGAAATGCCTGCTGACATCCCTCATCCCAGTGCCCCTTGAAATTCTGAAAACCCCCTTGGCCTTATCCCATGGCAGAACATCTATTCACTAGATGATGGAAGGGGCTGCAATCTTATCAAGATCCTTCATAAATTGCTAGAAATAGCAGGTGATGCCTAAAGGATCTCAACTCCTTGACTGGGGCTTGGATCTTACATTCTTTGAAAGCCTTAATTTTGTCTGAGGTGGTGGAAACTGCATCGGCTGTAATGAGATTGCACCAAATACCTGACCACTGACTGCAGAAAGTGGTAATTTTTAACTTAAGACCCATCTCCCCAACACAGGTAAGGAACATAGCCAGTCTTTCCAAATGTTCCTCAAATGTGCTGGAATAGCTCAAGAGATTGTCCAGCTGTACCAGGAAAATCTGATAACTTAGGTCACGATGCTCTGCATAAGCCACTGAAAGGTTGTAGATGCATTACACAAACCAAATGGCATTCGGATATAGTCAAACAACCCGTGGTGTGACAAATACAGTCTTTTGTTGGTCCCCTTTACTCATAGCCACTTGGTGGTAGCCACTGGCTAGGTCCTTAATGGAGAAGAAACATGCCCTGTATAGGGCATCAAGAGACTCCTCTATCCAGGAGGGAGGAAAGGTATCATGCCTTGTTTTGGCATTTAGTCGACAGTAGTCCACCCATAACTGTAGGTTACCATCTGACTTCCGGACTGACATCACAGGTGAGGATTATGCAGTTGAACTCTCATAATGATGCCCTTGTCTAAGAGCTCCTTAACCTCTTGATACTGTGAAGGAAGTATCCTATGATAATGTTGGGTCACTGGGATATCATCCACCACAGGTATTTATGTTCTGCAAGGTCGGCGGACCCCAAATCCTAATTTTTTGTCACAAATACCCACATCTTTTGTGGCTACATGCACTGGGATGGGTCCTTTACAGCACTTCACCAGTGTGGAGACAACAATCAAACCACCCAGCTACGGACCTGATTAAGGTTATACTATAATTTGAGGGTTCCCCCATTGGTCCCTCTCCAACCTACTGCCATTGCCATGCTTACAGACTCTGCACAAATGCTTGCACTGTCCCTTCCTGTTACATTCACTACCCCACAATTGGCAATACTTTGCTGCTTCAACACATATCTGAAGGTATTCTTTCACTATGCACTGACCTGATGGACTGAGACTAGCTGTGAAAGCAACAAACCCTGAAAGTTGTTGATAATATTCATGCCTACCAGTCTCTACACATCTCTTTGCTCATTTAGGGGGACATTAGTAAATCTTTTACCACTACAATACCACACTGTGGAATTGTTGTTGCTTGTAGATCAACTTCAAGGTGGCCCAGGTATATGTAAGATATTTGCTGCAATTAGCGTTAACCATCCAGAAGAGGACAGTAGGTCAAAACCACCTGAGAGGAAATGTTTTTTGAAAAACTCTCAGTAATTGCACTGATCTGACTGCCCATGTCTAATAAAAAAAGAAACATTTACATTCCAATTTTGATGGATACCACTGAACGTTTCCCCAACAGCTCACTGTACTTATCCTGTGAGGTTTCAGGTGCAGAAGCAGAGCTTATAATGTCCCTCCTCATTGCTCGACTTTCCACAACAGAGGGCATTAGTTTGTTATCAGTTTAAGAGCGTCTTTTTGCCCAGGCAGACTCTGGCTTCTGAAACTCTGGGGGCATTTCTGAACCAGCCTGCTGGAGCAGTGTTTGGAATTCCACTTGTGATGCTGTTGACCTGGGTTTGGATCGAGCCCAAGAAGTTGGAAGACTGGCTGAGGGGAGGAGGATCAAGCGTCTGATGGGCTGCTCTCCTCCTCCTCTGGGGGGGTAGCACTTGACGCTTGACTGACCCCTGGCAGAGGCCAGGGGATGTCACAGCTGATGCTTGCAGGCTCCTGAGAGGTGTGCCACATGTGGCACTTGCATCCTTATGTCATTGCATGCCACACTTCCAAACGACAACTGGGGAAAACTCCAGCCGAGTTATAGATGACATCCATCTCCACCAAAACCCCACGCAGCCAGCCAAGGCACTCTGCCTCTGGATCATCTCCATGGCATGGTTTGGGGAGTTTCAGGGGAAGTTCCTCTAATGGCTCTCTCCTGGGGACAATCCAGGGTTCACTCTGGTTAGCAGCAGGTAAGTCCTAGGGGATGGGGCGAGGTGGTGGCAGACCATTTGAGAGCCGGCCTGAGGGAGAAAAAAACAAACAAACTCTGAGGGCATTTCTTTACAATGTGCGCTCCTTTCCCATACTGAAAACATACAGGTTGCCCATCCTCTGTGAACTGAGGAAGGTCCTTGGGTGATTTAGGGTTTTGCTCCTTGTGCTTAATAATTATATCAGTAACTATCATTGAGCTGTACTAAACTACATCCCTGTTCCTTCAGTGTGCCCAAAACAAAACTGAGGGTGGGAGTTTCATGCTGACCCCTCCCCTGCCACAACACCATGCAGATGTTGATCAGTTATGGTCTCCACAGCTTTGCTTCTCTCAGCTTTAGGAACGACTGGTCCCTTTTCCTCCTCCTCAGTCCTGAGGATAACAAGGAGACCATACTAAAGGAAAAGTTGGTGGAATATCTAGAGGAGCATGGTCTCCAGGATGCAAGGCAGCATGGGTTCATAGGAAAAGATCATGTGAAATGAATCTGATTGACTTCTTTGACTGTGTCACTAAGACAGTGGACGGGGCCAAGCAGAAGACATCTTCTAGCTTGATTTCAGCAAGGCCTTTGACTCTGTGTCCCACAAAAGGTTGATCAGGAAGTTGGTGGATCTTGGGGTTGGGGAAAAGATGGCCCAATGGCTGGAAAACTAGCTGGGGGATGGGAACCCAGAGGCTGGTTGTGAAGGGAGAGTTATCTGGTACCAGAGAGGTAACCTGTAGAGTTCCACAGGGCTCAGTGCTGGGGCCAGTGTTGTTCAATGTCTTCATCAATGACACTGGGGAGGGCAATAAGGGAAAAATGTGCCTATTCGCGGATGACACCAAGCTCTGTGGGAGAGTAGACACAGCTGAAGGGATACAGGACCTACAGGAAGATCTGGAAAAGCTGGGAAGGTGGTCCAGGATCTGGCAGCTTGGCTTTCAATGCCAAAAAATGCAAAGTTATGCATACTGGAGCCAAGAATCCCAGGACAGAGTACTACCTGGGTGGAGTCCGAGTATCTGCATCAGAGAAGGAGGAGGAGAGGGACCTGGGAGTGATGATCACTAGTGACCTGAAGCACTCCACACAGTGCAAGAAAGCAGCAGCAAAGGCAAACAAGATGCTGGGATGCACATCTAGGGGGATCAGTGGTAGGAGAGAGGAGGTTGTACTGCCCTTGTATAGGTCACTGATAAGGCCACACCTAGAGTATGGAGTCCAGTACTGGTGCCTACACCTCAAAAAGGACATTAATCTGCTGGAGAAGGTCCAGAGGAGGGCTACAAAGATGATAGTGGGTCAGCAGGGTAAGGCATATGAAGAGAGGTTGAGGGCACTGAACATGTACTCCCTGGAAGACAGGAGAGAGAGAGAAAGAGAGAGAGAGAGAGAGAGAGAGGGGACATGATTGGGATGTTCAAGTACTTGAGAGGGGATAAATAAGGTTGATAAGCAGAGACTGTTTAAGCTGAGTGGCAAACATAACACTAGAGGTCACAGTCTTAAGTTGGAGGGTGGGAGGTTTAGGAGGGAGATCAGGAAGCACTTCTTCACAGAGAGGGTGGTGGGCACTTGGAATGCACTGCTGGAGGAGGTAATCTCATTGAAGACAGTGGACAGCTTTAAGAGAGGCTGGGGTAGGCATAGGGGGACAGTAAGGATCATGGGTAGGGAAGATGGGAGGAGTGGGAAGGGAAGGCAAGGACATTAGCTCAAGCTGTGGACCCTGCAATTCGAGCAGACTTGATAGACTGAATGGCCTTCTTCAGCTGGCTTCTTTGTATGTTCACAGACCTGTAAGAAAGAAACTCTGGGATATTTCCTAATCATTTTCTGTAAATCTCTACACAGACAGGGATCTTTAACACTTTCTGCAAACTGGTCAATGTAAGGAAACTTGTCCATTTTGGGACTGCTTCTTTGGACTATCTGTTAAGGCATTACTTTTCACACTTTGTTATAGCGAGCCTCCCCCAAGCCATGGAAAAGATTTTGAGCCTCCCTCAGATTTGGAAATAATCTTGGGCCTCCTCATGGGAAAAATGTCATATGGAAACTGTGACGCTGAGCATCATCCTGGTGGCCTTCACTGTACTTTGCACAGTACACCAGTAATAAAGTGAGACTAATAAAGTTAACTGAGAACATTCTCTTTTTATTCAACTTATTATTCTCCCCCAACCCCACACTCCAGGTTATCCTTATCACTCCACTTTTCTGACTTTTGGACCCTTGTTGCTTTGTCTGTTTCCCCTCTATCTGAACAACCCTCTTACCCTGTTAAGCAACTTCCTGTACCCTTACCCTAAGTCACACCTGAAAACAAGCGCTGGCTCTGTGTGCCTTTCCTAGTCACATAGAATTGCACTGCAGACATGGACCACTTGGTCCACCTAGTCTGCCCATTTCCCTACGTAAAGGGACTGTAGTTGTCTCAGTGGTCCTACCTGGTCACCAAAACTCAAAACTCAAACCTAATGGATAGGCTGCAGATCTTAGTTAACCAACAGCCTACTTTCTCCTACCCCCCAAAGTTAAGTGACTTGCTCAGGATCACACCATACACAAGAGGGAGTTGATGAGATTCAAACCCAGGTCTTCATGCCTCCTAGTCTCCTGGTTTGCAGTTCAATGCCTTTAACCACTAAGCCATACCGTTTGCATATAACCTACTGTAGAAACAAGTTTGGACTCAGTGTGCCTTTCACAGTCACCAATTTACATATAACCTACTGTAGAAACAAGTCTTGACTCAGTGTGCCTTTCACAGTCACCAATTTACATACAACCCACTGTAGAAACAAGTCTTGACTCGGTGCGCCTTTCCCAGTCACCAATTTATATAAAAATACACACCCAGAAACAAGATTTGGCTCAATGGGTCATTCCTTATCACCAATTTGTGTATAGGTAAAGAAAGTCACCTGCCGTTATCCATATTTAGTTTGCTTCATCCCTTCACACAAAACATCCAAAACTTTATACTATACATTCTCAGACTTGACTAGGCCTCCTCTGGAACAATTTGGGGCCTCCCTTGGGAGGCTGGCCTCACCATTTGAGAACCATTGTGTTAAGGCAATCCAACAGCAACAGCTGTGATAAAGCATCAGAGTATTCCCTCAGTGTTTCACAATCCCTCACCTATGCTCATGAAATGCTTTAATTATTTTATTTGAATTTTGCTAACTGGGTAGGACCACTGAGACAATTGCAGTCCCTTTTACAGGGTCGACCCGGGACAATACAATGCAAACATACAGAGTCGTACAACAGAATAATATGTGCCAACATAGTACATAGCGTTGCAACAGAATAATATATGCCAACATAGTACATAGAGTTACAACAGAATAATATATGCCAACATAATACATAGAGTTACAACAGAATAATATATAGCCAACGAGCAAGGACATGGAGTACACAACAGTTTTAAACAACTAAACAAACATCAACATTATTAGATGACGTGGTACAAAACAATTTAACAAAATTTTAGTTCCAAGTTCAGTGAAAAAAAAACTGCAAGCCCTTATAAGAGGCGGTGGATAAGCACAATTGATCAAGGTCATTTGTCATATAAAGGCTAGAGTAACAAGTGAAAGTAAAGCAGTACCCAGACATGAGAGAGGCACATGAAGGGAGAGGAGGAGAAGGAGGAGGGTCAAAGGAAGCAGGAGCAAATAGCAGAGGAGGAAAGAGAGGTACGTAAAGCATGTTGGAACTGTGGGAGAGAGGAGCAAGAAAGTATAGAGGGGGGTAGTGAGTTTCAGTAAGACACTGCTGCATAAGAGAAGGACCTGCGTGCAACAGAAAGCCGCAAATTGGGTCTTGAGAGAAGGGGGCGGGTTTCTGATCTGAGTGCACATGTGGCTTGTTTTAGGCAGACAATGTAATTGAGACAAGGGCGGGTGAACTTGTGTACCAGCTTGTGCATAAAACTCAGGGTAGAGTATCTCAATTTGGAGACATAGGGTAGCCATCCCAGGGATGGGAGGATGTCACAGTGGTGCTGACGAATATTAACCCCTAGGGTGAAGCTTCCCACTCTATGGTAAGCTGGAGTAAAGAGTGACAAGTTAGATGCATTGGTAGAAAGCAGCAGGGGAGCACCATAGGTAAGGAGTGGAAGGAGTGACGAGGAGGCAATTTTGATCCCAGAAGCTGAGGTGAGGTAGTGGCGGATACTGTATAGGAGACTCAGCTTTTGGTTTAATGTTCTGACTAGGATGGCTACATGTATGCTGAAGGAGAGTGAGGTGTCTAAGGTGACACCCAAGTACTTGAAAGACTGGACAGTCTCGAGTGTATCACTATTAAGGGATTTGATGTTCAGAGTGGAGATAGGAAGGGTGGAGGGGGCCCAAAGGGAGAAGAGCATACATTTAGTTATTTTTGTATTGAGGACAAGTCAATTGCTCTGGAACCAGTGCTCAAGGTCAGAGAAGTCTGCAGCGAGATCACTGTTGATCCTGGTAAGGTCGGGGGAAGAACGGTAGAGAATAGCGTTGTCCATGTAGAGGTGAACAGTCACTCACCCGCAGTGGCTAGGTAAGTTATTGACAAAGAGGAAGAATAGGATTGGGCCCAGGACTGAGCCCCGTGGAACCCTGTGGGTTATGCTCTTGAGGCCAGAGAGAGAGCCTGGCCACTTAACTGTTTGGGAGCGGCAAGAGAGGCAGCTGTGTATCCAACAGATGGAGGAGGTATCCATACCAGGATCCTGTAGCTGCTGGAGCAAGAGACTGTGATCCACTAGGTCGAACGCTTTGGTAAGGTCAACGAAGATGGCTCCAGTGACATGACCTTGATCCATGGACTGAAAGATATCAGAGGTTACTTTTAGCAAGGCTGTAAGGTTGCCATGGTTTTTTCAGAAGCCATGATTGTAAGGGGAAAGCAGACTGAAGTGGTCAAGGTAGGTCTGGAGGTGCTTATAGACAATGCACTCCTGAATTTTGGCTAATGGGCACAGGATGGAAATGGGCCTGAAGTTCTCAACAACATTGTTTGGCCCCACTTTTGTGCACTGGAACGACCACAACAACCTTCCACTTGTCAGGCACGGTGCTGAATAAGAAGGAGCGATTGAGTAAGTCCTGAACTGGGTGAGCGAGAGCAGAAGCTCCAGGTTTTAAGAATCGTGGTTCAAGCGTATCATGGCCAGGAGAGCTCTCCTCTTTTAGGCTCATGAGCAGCCTTAGGACCTCTTCACGGGTTGCTGGTTTAAGATGGAAAGCCAGGTGGGATCCATGGTTGTCCCCTAGAGGTGGCGTAGCAGCGGAGATGGGAGAGTTATGAAATGTTGAGGTATATTTGTTTAGATCGGTGAAAAATTCATTGAATGAGGCGGCAATAGCTACAGGATCAGTGAGGGGAATGCCCTGTGCAATAAGGGAGCTAGGAAGTTCAGATGTCTTCCCCTTAACTAGCAAATTAACCTGCTTCCAGAACTCTTTGGGGTTACAAAGATGGTCCGTTTGCAACGATTTGTAGTGGGAGTGTTTAGCTTTATGAAGGGAATTCTTACAAAGATTTCTAAGGTGCCTGTACCTCTGCCAGTCCAAGGGTAGCCCGCTTATTTTGTAACCACACCAGGCCTGGTCATGAGAGGACATGAGCATCCTTATATCCTTATTGATCCAGGGGGTCTTTATGCCCTTGGATCTACATTTTTTTTGGGATGCGTGACAGTTAATAATCTGGGTAAGTGTATTGATGAAATACTCCAAGGCTAGGTTGACATCAGGGAGTGCTGTAATGGGGCTCCAGTCAGCATTGTGGATCGAGGAGATGTATTTGCTCACATCGAGTTTGGACATATCATGGACGAGGGTGATCTTGGGGGGAGGGTTCGAGAAGTCGTTCCTCCATACACATATGGTGGGAGAGCGATCACTTATGCAATCAAGCAACACGTAGTCATTTTAATCTTCAGGGGGCAATTGGTGACAACACAGTCAAGCAAGGAATGTTTACCAGACTTATTGCTGTGATGGGTGGGATCAAGTATAAGCTGAGTCAGGTTGGAGTCAGCTAGGGTTGCCTGCAGTTTGTTAACAGTGGGGTTAAGCCAATCCTTGTTGAAGTCCCCACACAACACCAGATCATAGTTAGGAAGGTTGGAGAGAGAGTAAAGGAAAGGAGTTAAATCATACAAAGCCTTGTCCAGAGGCAGGTAGACGCACCCAATGCTTAACTTTTTGACATTCCTGAGAGTTAGGGAGAGAAAGAGAGATTCTGCTGAGGATGGACCAGAGTCAGGGTTGGGGAGCTCATTGGCATCGAGGTCAGACTGGGTGTATATTAGAACACCACCAGCTCACTTTCCTAGCCTGTCCTTCCTAAAGCAATTGTACTCAGGAAGAGCTATCTCATGCTGCCTGATAGCAGCCTTGAGCCAAATTTCAGTGATACAGGGAATATCCGGGAGTATGTGAGTAACCCATGCCTCTAGTTCAGCCATTTTAGGGTGGGACTTCAAATGTTCATATGAATAATTTTTAGACCTTTGGGGAGGTTTAGGTTTGCCGTGGTAGGGTAGTGAGAAGTCATAGGACAGGGGGCCCAGGGTTAAGTTTGACGTTCCCTGCAAGTACCAGCAGGAGTGGGGTGGTTATCCACAGATATGAGGAGGCACAGGGCCATATGTAGTTGAGATCCCCTAGGGCATGTGGAATACATAGACATTTTCAGAGCCATAGCCCTAGGAGAGCTGAATCAGACTTGGGTATGCATGGTATTAGTAAAAGGATACATGCAGGGTCTGCTTGAAGGTAACAAGAGGGAGGGTCTGAGCTGTCCCAAGGGGGGTACCATAGGGCTGCTGCAATAAATAGGTCAGCAAGGCAAATGACTGATAGGCAGGACATCAATATAGTCCAAGTGAAGTAGCCCATAGTTAGCGCTTATTAAGTGTACGTACCAGCCAGACGTGCAAAAGTTAGCTAATCCTCTGCCTTGATCCAGCAACCAGTGTTGTAAAGGCAGGTAGAAGTTACAGATGCCAGAGGGGTGAGATAAAAACTGTAACCAATTGGAAGAGGTCAAGGGAGGGGCTTAGCCGTAGTTAATAAACGCATGGCGGGTAGGGGCGATAGAAATCAGCTCCACAGCACACTATTGAATTTCTGACCATGCAGCACTTCAGGACTCCTGGGGAAGCCTGCCAGCACGACCAGAATCCAAAAGCTGAGAGCTGATTGGTAGGGCACAGCGCCCAGTAGCCAATAAGTTCCCAGACATGTAGCATCCGCCAATAGTTCCGAAGCAGCCAGAAGGTGCCTGAAATTCAAGACAGCCAAGTTCAGAATTTCAGCAGTCTGTATCTTGGCAGAGGAAATGAGCGGGGCAGTCTTCAGAGGTGCAGCCAGTAGCGGCAGGAGAGCTGCCACACCACCGGGGGTCCGGGAATGATCTTGGCAGAGGAAATGAGTGGGGCAGTCTTCAGAGGCACAGCTAGTGGCAGTGGGAGAGCTGCCGCACCACCGGGGGTCCAGGAATGATCTTGGCCGAGGAAATGAGTGACGCAGTCTTCAGAGGCACAGCCAATGGTGGCGGGAGAGCTGCTGCACCACCAGGGGTCCGGGAATGATCTTGGCAGAGGAAATAAGTGGGACAGAGACTATTTTTGACCAAATGTAATTTGCAAGACCTTTAGCAAGTTGCCAGTGTTATCATGTTCTTCCCTTGCCTGCATACACATCTCTTCCAATGTAGACCCCTCTAATATGGACATAAACTGATCAGCTTGCTCCTCAAGCTGCATTGCATGAGCTTACAGATCCTTTCAATTTCTTGTGTGAAGTCTTCTACTGAGTGACCATGATCCTAAAGTTGCACTCCCAGTGAGAACATTTGAATCCTTTGAATATATGGTGGCCAGATGCGTCTCAGGTGTCAATGGCAGCATCATTCTCATCTACTAGCCGGATCCAGGGGTGGGAATGTATTTCTACAGGAGCTGGTGGATTTCATCGCCAAACAGGTATTGGAGTCCCCTAGGTTAATAGTACTGGGGGACTTTAATGCCTGGATCTACAATGATTCCTCCCAGTTTGGTCAGCAGCTCCTCCAGTTAATGATTTCTCTGGGATTGACACAGGTAGTTACATCTGAGATACATAAATATGGTCATACTGTACACTGGATCTAATCTTCTCACTCGGAATTGACTTAACTGTGGTCAAGGTTGATCTGGTCATTTGGTCTGATCATCATGTCATTGAGTTTCAGTTCGGGGTCTCCTGTTCTAGCACTCCCTCTGTGGAGACTATCCAGTGTAATCCAAAACACAAGTTGGAGCCTTGCAAACTCCAGGATGCACTGGACATCTCAGGCATATTGCTAGCTTGTGCACAAGGTCTGCAGGTTGCTGTTGATCACTATAACATGATGCTTACGATGTCCCTGGACTCTATTGAACCTTTCCACATTCCACATTCACCCCTTGACCTCCTGCCATGGCTCACCCTGATTTAGTGCTGAGCTGCTGAAAACTAAGGCACATACTGTAGGTTGGAGCATTCCTGGAGAAGATCTGAATCTATGGAGGAAAGGTTGGCATTGAGACTGCATTACACAGACTATCAACAGGTAATGGACCAGAAAAAGACAAAATGTCTGTCTCGGTCAATTGCTGCAGCAAAAAATCACCCAGCTGTGCTCTGTTTCGTTTTTATTTTAAGATGGTTAAATCACCCCTGTCTGCAGCCCATGGGAGCTATTACCGCAGACAGGTGCAAAGAGTTTGGATGTTTTTTCGCTGACAAAGTGTCCACCATTAGATCAAGTATTTCTTCTCGTGGTCTAGCTGGGGCTGGGGGTAGCCAGTCTTTTGGTGGCACTGATCTGTCTATTTGGAGTGAGTTCCAATGGTAGACCATTAGTGCAGTGACTACATTAGGGTGCCGCAGCAAGGGCGACAGTGACAGGGGCAATCTTGATTTTAGACTGCCCATCACTCATACCATCCTTTGTGCCCACACAGTTTCTACCCCATCCAGGGTGGAGGTTATCTTTAGTTTTGGTGGGTATGGGGGGGTGAAGCCTCCTACTTTGGGGGGTGCAGGGCCAGAAGCCCATCACAAAACAGGACTGTTTCCCTGGATGGTGCTTTGGTGCTATATGTCCTGGGAGCCGCAATGCCTAGGGCCATAATGCTGGGTGGCGTATTGCCTTTGCCCATATAGGTGTTGACAAAATGACAGTCACACTGTTATGGGTGAACCAGTTCTGACTGGTTTTAGAGGCTGAGGTCCTCTGAGTGGTAGCCAGTTTGTGTCCCACCAACTGTGAACTGAATGCAGGTCCAACATGGCTAATTATAGGCTGCACTGAGTTCCTAGGCCCAGTTTTCATTGAGGACATAAAACGGTTCCTTGAGGGAGGGTGTCTTTTCTTTGGCCCTGAAACGGGCGGTGGTGAGGCCCCTTCCAAAGAAGTTATCCGTGGACCCAGATGTTCTTGTGAATTACAGGATGGTCTCTAAATTTTATTTTTTAGGAAAGGTTATTGAGAAGGTGGTGGTTGAACAGCTGTTAGACTGCTTGGAGAGTCTTTCTATCTTTGAACCTCTCCAATCTGATTTTCGACCTTGGCACAACAGTGAGACAGCCTTGGCTAGGGTGACACATGAATAGACATGATCTCCTTATGGTGAGGGACCAAGGGCAATGTACTGTTCTGGTGCTGTTAGACCTTTCATCAGCATTTGGCATGGTGGATCATAGGGTGATGATTGATGGCCTGAGGAACTATGTGGGCACTACTGGCACTATTTTGTGCTGGTTTATCTCATATTTGACCAGAAGGACGCAGTGAGTAGTTCTGAGGAAATTTACCTCAGGGTCATCTGGGTTGTCCTGTTGTGTTCCTCAGGGTTTGAACCTCGTTCCCATTTTATTCTCCATGTACATTCTGCCACTAGGGGAGATTATAAGGCAATACAACATGAAGTTTCACTGCTATGCAGATGATACGCAGCTGTACCTGTCCAGTGCCACTGATGATACTTCTGTGTCTTCTGTGCTGAGCCACTGTTTGGCTGAGGTAAATGACTGAATGGCCACTAATTGGTTCTTTCTCAACCCAGGCAAGACAGAGGTCATGGTTATCGAACATAATCATTGGGACTTTCCTGCTGGTGGAGGAGTTGCCCTCCCAGTCTTGGATGGCCAGCCCCTTTCAGCAGTGAGTTCGGTGAGAGATCTGGGGGTCATATTGGATGACAGATTGACCTTTGAACAGCAGGTGTCATCTGTCATCCGGTCAGCCTTCTTTCATCTCCTGAATATTGCCAGGATCCAACCATTCTTAGCTCAGGATGACCTAACGATGATTAGCCATGCTTTTGTCACCACAAGGCTGGATTACTGTAATGCCCTATACCTAGGGCTATCTGGAGGTTTAATACATCAACTGCAGTTGGTGCAGAATGCCATGACTTGGATGTCTGTGGGTCCCTCATTGAGGATCACATTATACCGGTTCTGCATGCTCTGTACTGACTGCCTTTGTGTCCATGCATCACCTTCAAGATCGGCTTGTTATCATACAAGGCCCTATGAGGACTGGGAACAGACTACCTAAAAGTGCTCCTGATTCCTTATTAACCACTCTGCCTCCTCCACTCCACCGAAGCTGGACTGCTGGTGGTCCCCACTTCAAGGTTCAGGTTGTCAGGCGACAGAGTCTTTGGGGTGGCAGCCCCTGTCATCTGGAACTCGATCCCTTACCACATTCATGCAGCCAGCTTGGTGGAGGCCTTTAAAGCCTCTTTTAAGACCTTTTTATTTGAACAAGCTTTTAATGGGGCTTGATTTATTTTAGTTTGATCTTGCTAATTTATTTACAACCTATTGTTTTATGTTCATGTTTTGTAAAGCACTCAGAGCCCTTGATGAACTGAGCTCTATATAAATAAAATTTGCCTTGCCTTAACATTACAACTAGATATAACATGTATTAGATAAGTTAAGAAAGGGAAAGCAGTATGCAAAATACAATTTATAAATAAGAGACCTTAAAGGAGAACTACCATCTGATGTGAACCCCGATCGCTGCAAAAATGGGGGCTTCACCTTACATATCCCCCCCCCGTAGTCTTAGCATAATAATAAATTAATTTGATACCTCAGTGCTTGTAAAAATGGGGTAAAGCTTTGGTGCTGTGTCATGTTTAAATATGGAGCCTGTTACTTCCTGCAATCTCGCTGCAGATAACACGAGATGATGATGCTCCACTGCCCCTTCCTCTTTGTTGCCCCTATGTACAGAGATTTAAGAATCTCTGTATCTCAGATGCCCACTTCTGTTTTTACAGAATTTGCCTAAATGTCATGTGTAGACATGGCATACATGTGGCATTTAGGCAAATTCTGTAAAAACAGAAGTGGGCCACTGAGATACAGAGATTATTAAATCTCTGTACAAAAGGGCAACTAAAAGGAAGGGGCAGTGGAACATCATTATCTTGTGTTATTTGCAGCGAGATCACAGAAGGTGACAGGTTTCATATTTAAACATGTCGGCTGCACTGTAGCTTTACGACATTTTTACGAGCACTGAGGTATAAAATTAATTTCTTTATTATGCTGACTGATACTATGGGGTTAATATGTGAAGTGAAGCCCCGATTTTTGCAGTGGTCGGGGCTTCACATTAGATGGTAGTTCTCCTTTAAGAGGTTAATAAAGTGACACATTGCCATAGTTACAATTAGTTCAACTGAAATCGTTGTTACAGGTTTAGAAAATATACTGTGGCAATATGGTATTTCAGGTCTATCTGGGTCCGTAAATATGGGTGGGTATATGTTGTAAAACTGTATGTATGTATATTTTTAGATGGTGTTAAATTGTGTTATTTGCACTACTTTATTTACCGGGTAGCCAACTTGTGTTTTGAATTTGAGTTGTGACACCAATTTATGACAACACACTATTTGTGGTATTTGAGAACAAAGAACATACATAGCTATGCCTTTGATAAAGGACCGTTAGTCCAAAACGTGTTAGGCAGTTGTCCCATTGGACTTGTTTACCCATGGGTAGCCAGCGGTTGCCCTTTGCAAGCTACTAGGTAGTCCATGGGCTAGTAAACTAATGAAATAAAAGACAAAGAACCTCTATGAGCAAGCACTGAGGTAATGGTTACCCCAAAGGGCATTTGACCGGGAAGCCAAGTTTCAAAGAAATACAAATGCTAACTAATGAAATATGTTTTTAATTGCTTGTATATTATAAAATGTTTTTAGGTAGCCAGTGGTGGCACTTTGCAAGTAACTAGGTAGTCCATGGACTAGTAAACTAATGAAATATGTTTTAATTGTATACTATAAGATGTATTTATATATGCTATCTATATACTTTGCACAGCACTGTTTGTTTTATTTTGCACTGAATTTATTTTTAATTGATGGGTAATGAAATGTTTTTATGTGATGACATGCTTTCTATGCAAGGGGCTTGATACCTATCTTGTGCGCCTTCTAGAAAGGAATTTAGTTTCCAAAATGTGTCAGGCATAACATCACCCCAGGACACTAAAGGAACTAAAGGAGGAATAGTCTGCACCTCTGTAGCCCTGTACAATCTACCACTGGATATGGGGGAAGTTCCAGGGGACTGGCAGAGGGCGGATGTGGTCCCACTACACAAAAGTGGGAATAAGGAGGAGGCAGGAAACTACAGACATGTAAGTCTAACTTTGGTGGCGAGCAAGGTTATGGAAACACTACTTAAAGAAAGGATTGGGGAATACCTCAAAATCAGTGGATTGCAGGATCCAAAGCAGCATGGGTTCACAGGGGGGAGATCTTGCCAAACAAACCTGATAGAGCTCTTTGACTGGGTTACCAGGGAGGAGCAGTGGATGTGGTCTTTCTGGATTTTAATAAGGCATTCAACACCGTTCCACATAGAAGACTGGTAAACAAGCTGGGCAGCCTGGGAGTGGGTCCAAAGAAAGTAAAATGGGTATGAAGTTGGCTAAGTAATAGAACTCAGAGGGTGGTGGTGAATGGAGTTCACTCTGAAGAAGGTAAGGTAACCAGTGGGGTGCCTCAGGGGTCAGTACTGGGACCAGTCCTGTTCAGTGTCTTTATTAGTGACATCCCAGAGGGGCTGGAAGGAAAGGTATGCCTGTTTGTGGATGACACAAAATCTGCAACAGAGTGGACACAACGGTGGGGGGATGAGGGAAATCTGAAAAGCTGGAAGATGCACAAGGGTTTGGAACTGGAATTTAATGCCAAAAGTAGAAACATATGCCCATGGGGCACAGAAACCCAAGGGCAAGGTATAATTTGATGGGGAGGGGTTAACAACCACAAAACAGGAAAGAGATCTGGGGGACAAAATATTTGATGACCTGAAGGTAGTAAAGCAGAGTGATAAGGCAGTGGGAAAGGCTAGTAGAATGCTGGGGTGAATAGGGAGGGGTATCTTCAGTAGATAGAGGGAGGTAGTGTTACCCTTGTATAGATCAATAGTGAGGCCCCGCCTGGAGTACTGTGTCCAGTTCTGGAGGCCCCATCTCAGGAAAGACATAAACTGAATGGAGGCGGTACAGAGAAGGTCAACCAAAATGGTGCATGGCCTGCATCAGAAGCCCTACAAGGAATGACTCAGGGAGTTAAATATGTACTCTCTAGACGAGAGGAGGAAAAGGGGAGACATGACAGAAACATTCAAATATCTCAAAGGTATCAATAAGGTACAGGAGGGTGGCATTTTGCAGAGAAAGAGATGCTCAAGGACAAGGGGGAATGTTCTGAAACTGGAAGGGGGAGATTTAGAGGTGATGTGAGGAAATTCTTCTTTAAGGAAAGGATGGTGGACATCTGGAACAGAATCCCCGCAGAGGTGGAGGGTACTGAAACGGTAACAGGTTTCAAACATGCATGGGATAATCACAGGGGACCTTAATAACAGGGCTGGGGGGGCAGAGATCTATTAGGTAACACTGTAGGTAGGGACCTTATGGTAGACTAAGTGGGCCAGGAGATCCTTTTCTGCTGACAGCTTCTATGTTTCTATGACAAGTGTGTTTGTGATGCACCTGCTTTGAGCACTGAATAAACTGCATTCCTGCAAACCTTGAAGAGCAGTGTCACTTTTACATCAGAGGGTGAGTGCCCAGTTTCTTTGCTTCAGTGTACAACTACTATCCTGAGCACCCACATCTGTATGCGGCTCTTTCCCAGACTACAAACCAGTCAAGAATACTATCAGATTGGTCTGAGAAGACCTCTCTGCCATGAACCTGTGTTGTTTATTATCCTGGAGACCATTTTTCTCCAGGTAGTCTGCAAGGTCCTCTTTAACTAGTGTCTACTCTGTATCAGTTTACCCACAATAGAGGTAAGACTGACAGGTCTCTAGTTAGCCGGTTGCTTCTTGTCCCCCCCCCCGATAATGGAGTGGGACTACATGCACTATCTAGTATTTTGGAACTACCCCTGTTTGAAGTGAGCTTTTGAACAGCCCTACCACGCAATATAGATGATAATAAAATGTGTGCTGCCTCCACACAGGGGCAAAGTTAAGTGGCAAATCTGAGAAATTAAACATATAAACTGCGTGAATTGGCTTTTCTTACTTTAAACTCCATGAAAAAGGGGGGCCCGCTTAGTTATCAGATTGGAATTCAAATGTGAGCAAGTTAAACCACCAGTCGTCAAGGTGGGACCCCATGGTTTGGCCCCTCCCTACTTCCCAACTCTGAAATGCCTGCAGTGGCTAGATGCATTGCATAACTGGCTTCCACCCAGAAAATTTCAGAGGTGATCAAAGGGAGCATGCTAAAAGGAGAACTACAACTCCCAAAACTCTAAACAAATACTAAAACTAGCATGCTCTAACCTTTGTGTAACCCCCTCCTTTAACTTGTCAGGTGGCACTTTAAAGTACTTCAGAAAGAATAACTACTTTATTTTCACTCGCTCCTGCTCGAGCACTTTTAGGGCTTCACTCGAGCAGGAAGCAGCGTCAGTCCAGGCACAGATATCAATCTCCAGAAACTACCCCACTCCCCTCCCTGTCTAGGGGTTTTGATGATATAGCTGTCTCTGGGAATGGCGAGGGGTACCATCTAGACTGTAAGCACATAAGCAGGGTTACAAAATGCAGTACCTTTTTAAATCCAGATTCAGGTTCCTCTTGGTGATGGGTTAAGCTCTGTCTGAGCACAGACAGGATGTTGTTTCTCTTCTCCCAGCACTACGGGTAGTCTCAGGCTCCAAAGACAGGCTGTAAAACAGTTTGTTAGGCAAGCAGCAAAACAACACATTTTCCCAAAGTGTTTAAAATGATTCAGTTCCAAACGACTGTAAATGCAAACAGGCATTATTTATTTTTTATTCTCCGGGAATGCTCAAGTACACACATCAGCTGTGAGGGTCCTCTAATGATTGCTGGCACAGTTCCACATTTTCTATGGCACTTGGCCATGGCACGGACTTGGGGGACTCAGGGTTTGAACCTGGGACCTAGCAGCTTTTCCCCTTCCATTTTGAACCAAATGGGCTCCAATTCCTCTCGACATTTTCTCTGAACATTTACTTTACATTTTCTTATTGACACCCTACCTGTGGGAGTGGAGGTGCAATTTCTTTACATTCAAGCCAGTTTTCCTGTCCAGGGAGAGAGGAGGGGTACAATGGTACACTTTACAGGCACTTCCAGTCTTTTCCACTAGTGGCCACACACCTGCAGGTCCTCTGGCAGGGTTCTCACAGAAGCAGGGGCCTAACTCTTCCCACACAACAATCCCAAAACCTTAAAAGAACTTTACCTTGAATGAACACTTCAAGCAAGAGGTATCTCTGCCACATACCCTACCGGAGACATCACTGCCACCTCAGTCTCAACGGGCCCTCCATGGCAACCACTCTCTCTGATACCTTTTAGAGCCTAGCATGTTCTTTGCGATCCTCCAGTGAATTGCTGCTCCCTTCTGCTGCTATAATTCCCCCACTTGCCTCTTGTAGGGGAATTCCTCTCCACCTATGGGAACCAGGGGGCAATCTCCCCACCCTGGCCCCGGGCCTCTCCACCCCTGACTGTAGGCTGCCCCATGCAGGCCTGCAAGCAGGCACTCTGCTCCTCCTTGAAGCTGTCTCTCACTCTCTCTCCTTCTCGAAGCCTCCCATTCATACTAAACGGTACTTTTTTAAACAGAACGCGTGCGCCGCCTGAGTAGTGCTCAGCAATGCGCACGTGCACCTCCCACAATGGTGACTGGGCATCTAAACTAGTAACCCCCAACTGGCACTGGGGTTGCACTTGCATCGCTCACAAAATATAATTCACATTTCTACTGAAGGGTGCTACCGGTTTGTGGCATGTAACAGACAAACAAACAGGATCCAGTGCACAAGTCCCCCCACCCCCAACATGGCAAATCTGAGAAATTAAACATATAAACTGCCTGAATTGGCTTTTCTTACTTTAAACTCCATGAAAAAGGGGGTCCCTCTTAGTTATCAGGTTGGAGTTCCAATGTGAGCAAGCCAAACCACCAATCATCAAGGTGGGACCCCACGGTTTGGTCCCTACTTCCCCAACTCTGAAATGCCTGCAGTGACTACTCTTACATAGAATGCATTGCCTAATTGGCTCCTTTATAGTAAAGTGCTTCCACCCAGGAAATTGCACAGGTGATCAAAGGGAGCATGCTAAAAGGAGAACCACAACTCCCAAAACTCTAAACAAATACCAAAACTAGCACGCTCTAACCTTTACATTGCACACAAACTATAATACATTTTTCTACTGAGGGGTGCTACTGGTTTGTGATTTTCATGGAGTTTAAAGTAAGAAAAGCCAGTTCAGCCAGTTTATATGTTTAATTTCTCAGATTTGCCATGTTGGGAGGGGGGGTTGTGAACTGGATCGTGTTTATTTGTCTGTTACATGCCACAAACCAATAGCACCCCTCAGTAGAAATGTTTGTAACCTCCCTCTGGAGGCTTACCTGTAGTTGCCCTGTTTGTCCCCGCTTTGCTGGTGGGTTCTCCCCTGTGTTCTTTTACCCAGCAGCATGTTGTTTTCTGCCCTCCCAGGGCATAATTCTTGGGTTGTCAGCTGCCGGCATGCCAAATTCTGCCAGCACTCGCGTAAGTGCAGGGGGTGCTTTGAAGTTACCGACCACTGTTGCGGTCCAACAATGGGGGAGTTTGTCTGTGGTTCCAGAGCCCTCTTTATGTCCTTGGGGATCAGAGACCAGAGGAGGACTGGGAAGAAGCCTGTAGCTGGCCAAATAATGAGTTTAAGCAGCGGGGCTGCTCAGGGGCTTATGAATATTAGTAAGTGGCCCCATGAATAATAATGAGGGCTGTCTGCCTCTTGGGGGATTGAGTTGCGGCAGCAGTGAAAGTTTAACTGTTGGGAGCAAAGTGATGAGAGTGGGCTTGTTTGAAAGGGAACAGTTGGGGCTACAGTTTGGTGGGGTGATAATCTTGATGGTATTATGTGTTGGGCAGCACCAGACTTGAAAAGGGGAGAAACTGCACTAAACTGATTGGGACTCCATGTAAATAAATGGGAGCTGACATGTTTGTGACACTTAACCCCAGTACTGCAGCCAGTTAGTAATCTAGGCACCCACACTGGACTGAAGGAGACTCCTGGAGAAGGAGGGGACAAATTCAGACGCCTGGATCATGCCCCACTAAAGGAGCAGGAAATATTGATCACTATGATTATTGATTATTGAAAGGCTTTAACAGTCAATCAGAACTCTGGATTTTCGGCTGATACTGTGTGGACTTTCTGGGATTTTCTCAGTCTGTTCCCAGGCTCTGTACGAGTCAGGATTGTTCTGTGACAGTGGACCTTGAGCTTCAGGGGCATCCCCAGGCCCCCATTTGGAGAGTTGCCTGTTAGCAGAAGTAGATTGGAAAGGGGAAGCAAGAGAGACTAAGCTTAGATTCTGATTGCCCAGGTACTTGCTGCTGGACTGATTGAGAAGGGGAAAGAGTGGTGGATGCATGGAACAGCCTACCTCAGGAAGTGGTGGATATGAATACAGTGCATGGCTTCAAACAGGCATGGGATAGACATAGGGGAGCAATACAGATGAGTATGAAGAGATAGGCCACTGACAGAGTACAAGCCTATGGCACATTCATAAGGTAGAAGAAATGGGAAGACTGGATGGGCCTTGCGGTCCTTATCTGCCATCAACTTCTACTGTATGTTTCTATGAAAGAGAGAAAGATACTGAACTGTGATTCCCCAGGTATGGAGAAGTTGCTTGTTGCTGATGGAAGAAACTAAATGCTGCAGAAACCCTGCACTGGGAAGTTGGACTAACTGAGAAGACTGTGTGGATTATCAGAGTGCTACCGTCAGGGCTGAGAAGTCGTTTGCTTGTGTGGGACTGTAATAGAAATTCTGAAGAGGCAGAATGTCTGGTCATCGGGGTGCTATCTGAAATCTGTGTGTGTACTGTGTAAAATGATTAAACTGGCTGAGAACTGAGGCCTAGCTGCAGCCGAAGACAAGGTTGTGGACACTGCTAAAATGGAAAGTGTGGACTGGTGTGCAGGGGTTTGTTGTTACTGAGTCCCCCTGCTGAATTGCACTTGCACTTATCGAAATAGAGGCTAGCACCTGTGACATAGACAGCCAGTTCTGAGTGCTGTATCATTTTTTTTTAATGTAAAATGTATCACTACTGTCACTGCTGAAGGCCTGATGGTCTAGGAGCCCCCCCCCCCAGGTTTCAGCTGAAATATGCAAGCCCTGGGAAAATGCTGACAGCATGTGAGATCACACACACACTCAGTTTTTAGAGACAATGTGTTACATGGAAGGCTTTAATCAAGGAACTCTTGTTTTTCTGAGTTTATTACAGCCGTAGTTGCTATATCATATCCATTTTATGACGTTGGAGAGGAACCTAGATTGTTACACAGGAGTGCAAGGTTGTAAATGCTCCTGTGAAGCCTGTGTGAGGGAGGATACAGCATAGATCAAAAGAAGGGTCATTTGAAGGACATGAATTGTGTTGAAGTTGCAGAATGTAATACTTTAAAAAAAAAAGACATCCTGTTTTTGTATAAGATATATATTTTTTATACATAATCTGACAGAGGAGGAGCTAGCTGACATCACACAAAAAAAGGGGTTGGCCAATACAGTTGTTAAAGGAATACTCAGTTTTACTTACACACATTTTTTACCTAGACTCTGACCAGGAAAGTTCTTTGGAGCACTTGTAAACAGATATTTTAGAAAGAGAGTCAAATCTAAGTACTGTAAGTAGGAATTTCACTGTTTAAACCTTGTTCTTTTAAAAGATTTGCATGTCTTGTGATATAAGAGTTCTGTATTTTGTGTTTCACATATTTTTATCTATTTCTAGTAAAA
This sequence comes from Neoceratodus forsteri, assembly GCA_016271365.2. NCBI lineage: Eukaryota > Metazoa > Chordata > Ceratodontiformes > Ceratodontidae > Neoceratodus > Neoceratodus forsteri. The sequence continues at coordinate 129,909,828 of CM028129.1, forward strand.
CTCTTTTTTTAGAACATATTTGGTCTGTCTTTGAATTTCTTTTAGTTGTAAGAAAAGTATTTATGGTTATAGCAGACAGCAGGCATAAGTTTGAATGGTGGTACCAAACTGGAAAGAGAAGCATTTTAAATCTGAGGTTTTTATTAAAGTTTTTAAGGGTTCGTCTCTGTATACCTGGTTAGGTGCCCGTAGGCAAAGATATCTGGCCCCCCGAAGACAGAAATATCTGAGCCTGTGCATTGGGTACGCTAGCAAGAGGTTAACAGTTTGAATCCCTCCAAGACTTGAGACCAAAGGTTGATCCGAACTCTCAAAACAGACAAGAGGGTTACCTTGTTCTGTTAAACTGTTTACAAGACTGCGCTCAGAGGTTGGCACTTTGGGAGTAGAGGGCCTGACCTGCTGAGTGGGTTTGTGACAGCACCCACTCAGATTGGCGCTGGACTTTATTGGAGCAACTGTCTGAAAACCTTGTATTCTAAAAACTCAGTGCAGGGACTGCAGGGGGGCTCCCACCATTTAGGAGTCCTCACCCAGAGCAAGGAAGAGAACTTGCAAACCCCTCCCAAGTGGGACTCACTGTCTCAGGAGGTCACCAGCACTTGCTGGGGTGCTAGGGCACCTTCAACCCATTAGGGCGGGAGCCGAGCTGTAGAGCCACTCCCAGGTCTGGGCCTTCTGATGCTGGTGTTGTACTGCCACAGTGCTCTGCAACGGGCCAGAAGTGGCTGAAGGTGACAAATGGCCAGAACTACAATCAAGATGACCAGCTGCGAGACCCTGGAGCAAATTTCATCCAGTCAGAGGGATCCTAGCCGGCCTGTTCCGTATTTGCTGCACTAACCCAAGGAGCTCCATTTTCCCCAGTGCTGAGATTGACAAACTATGAGTACCCAGGACCTGGTTCCTGGGAGGGGAAAGGGTAATTTGTGTATGTTTTCAAAATCTAACGTTTTCTACAATTTCAGGGCCCCAACAGCCGGCCAACCCATGGCACTGATCAGGCATGCACCTAGTGGGTACACCTAGGAACAGTTCAGGGACACTGGTACCAGTGGGGGAGGGCTTGGCCTGTGGGTTCACGAGTTTTGCTGTTGCATATCTCACTAACCTTCTTCTTTCTTCACAGCTACCCGATGTCCTGGTATACCTTCCCCTAGTCCTTACCCCCTGAATAAAGCTGTGAATTTGTTTGTTGAAACTGCTGTGTTAGTGAAATTCATAGCATGCACTTACTGTTGATATTTAGGGTTTATGGTGGAACAAAGTAATCCAGGGCTCAGTGTGCAGAGTGGGTGGTTGGTTGGGGAAGTGGGGAGGCACAGTATCCTAGGGGGCTGTACTAAGCGGATACCTGGCCCACTAATACTTTACTCTGGGTGGAGGCACCATGCTATTATCAATATTTCTGGGAATGAACCCTCAATTGTCAATGTAGCAGGACCCAGGCCCCTTGCCTGGTATCAGAAACATCTGGCAAGGGGGGGTAGCCCACTGGTATACGACACTGGGGCTACATGTTAATTATATTTTGTGAGCAATAGAAGGTTAGAGCATGTTAGTTTTGGTATTTGTTTAGTTTTGGGAGTTGTGGTTCTCCTTTTAGCATGCTCCCTTTGATTACCTGTGAAAATTTCCTGGATGGAAGCACTTTACTATAAAGGAGCCATTTAGGCAATGCACTCTGTTTAAGAGTAGCCAATGAAGGCATTTCAGAGTTGGGAGTACTGCATCCTGGGAGACAATACCAACCCACTATGGTCCTCACTGGTAGGACCAACCAAACCTCTATACAATTATATATGCCCCCCTTGCAGGAGGGGCTTATGCTCCCATTTAGGAACCCCTTTCACCTCCTACCCCCACAGAGGTGGGAATTCATTAGTGCTGTGAGGCTAAGTACCTGCTGGACACCTCAAGGTGTGAGCAGATGGCAGGTTAGGGAAGGTATATACTGTAAGGCTGGAGACAAGAAGTTTTGGGGCCTTTTTCCAGCCCCGCCGTTATAGGCCTGAGGCTGGAGGGGGATGGCTGGAGGATCAGAGTAGGCAGGCAGAAAGGGAGCTCGGCATTCTGCATGGGCCTGTAGGGGTAACCCCCTGATAGTGGCAGATAGGGATGGCCACTGCAGTGACATGGCGTCGAGGAGTGGGGGAGGAAGCTCCGTGGGGAGGATGGTCAGCCAGTTGCCTGCGTTGTAGGGAAAAGGGAGGTGCAGGTGGTAGTAGGATGCCAGGATAGGCAGGAGCCCACAGAGATCCCATGGAGTAGTGGCTCAGGCCTCCAGGGCTATGGGAACAGAAGTAGGGTCTCCACGGGGGGAGATTGGTGGCAGACAGTGGTTCTCTCCCATATCTGGAGTGGCAGGGTGGTCTGAGAGTAGAGGGAGCCTGGGGGTCCTTCACCCATATCAGCAGACTTGCGTGGAGGGGCAGGTCCTTTGGTGCCAGCATTTAAAGGGCTGGGTGGGTCGGAGGTCTTAGGACAGGCCTCAGGGGGTGCCTCTGGCAGGAGCTTACCACAAGCCCAGGATGAGTTAGCAGGGATGTGGGCCAGGGGCTGTGTACCATTCAAATGGTAATCTGGGAGCCCAGAAAGGAATTTGGGTGCCATCTGTAGAGGAGTGGGCTTCTCAAGAGGCCTGGGTCATGGCAGGGCTCAGGGTCCTCCTGTGGCAGGGTAGCCCAATTAAGGTAGCTCAGGCACTGGAGCAGAGCTGGGTTTGAGGGCCACTGCACCAGTACAGAGAGAGAGAGAGAGAGCTGAGCCGTAGGTGTGGGGACTGGTGCTGTGAGTTTGGGAGCATCAGCAGGTTTAGGTTCCATGTAAAGCGAGAGAGATTGGGTTACAGGGCCTGGGTTGGAAAGGAAAAATCTTGATACCCTTTGAGATATTTATTTATTTTTATTTATTTGAGTTTTGGTAACCGGGTAAGTCCACTGAGACAATTACAGTCCCTTTTTCAGGATCGGCCTGGGGTCGAGAATCAACCACAAAGGTATAAGTGCAACAAGCAATGCAGTTCTCATGTTACAAGGATGGCAATTAGGCAGAATACATGTCAAGACAAAATGTTGCAAGTACACAAGGAATTGACAACAGATTTGACAAGCCTTGCATGAATTGAATGCCTGATGGGCTATATACAGGGCAGTTATAGTACAAAACTTCATAGTAAACATACTAATAATATACATGGAAGTGGCTAGGACCAGAGAATTCTACATGCATTAGTCTCTTATTATGCTAGGTGCAGTAGTAGTGGAGTGGGAGAAGAGTAAGGCAGGAGGAGGCAGCTGTAGGTAAGGTGGGGGAGTTTCTGGGTAGGCACCCTTCAGCAAAAGCAGAAGCAGGTAGCAGAGGAAGACAGAAAGGTAGACAGATGGACTGAAATTGTGAGAGGGAGGAGCAGGAGAGAATGGAGAGAGGAAGGGAGTTCCAGTCAGTTAGAGCGACATATGAAAAGGAGCGTCTGGATACAGCAAGACGTAATTTGGGGACAATGAGAAGGGGGACAGAGGTAGAGCGAAGTGTGCGTGGTGCTGGTTTGAGGCATATAAGTTCCCTGAGAAGGGGGGGTGAATTTGTGGACAAGCTTGAACATGAGGCTCAAGGTGGAGTACCTCAGTTTTGCCCCAGCGGAGGGTCACCCCAGTGAGGCTAGAACATCACAGTGGTGAAAACGGGTAGGTGGCCCCACGGCAAAACAACCAACCCTGTGGTATGCCTGAGAGAGGAGGGACTTGGAGGACGAGTTAGTGAAGAGGAGGAGGGGTGCAGCATAGGATAGTAGGGGAAGGAGGGATGCAGTAGCAATTTTTGGGCAAGAGACAAGTGTGAGGTGCCGGCGCACGCGATATGAGTCTGAGTTTCTGATTGAGGTTTTTGATAGTGCTAGAGACACGGGAGTTGAACGATAGGGCAGGGTCCAAGGTAACACCCAGGTATTTGAAGGAATGAACTACCTCTAATGGGTCACCCTTGTTAGTAGAAATACTAAGGGTAGGTGGGTTAGGCTTTTTTGCAGGCCGATGGGTGAAGACCATGCATTTTGTTTTCCTTGAGTTGAGAACAAGATGATTCCATTGGAACCAGGCTTCCAGGGAGGCGAAGTCTGAGGCAAGGTTCAGATTGATTTGGTCAATATCTGGAAAGGAGCAATAGATGATGGCATTGTCTGCATACAGGTGAACTGTGGCACCCCCACAGAAGTTGGGGAGGCCATTGATAAAGAGCGAAAATAACAACAGAATTGAGCCTTGCGGGACACCATGGGAAACTGTTTTTTGTTTCGACTGGGAGCCATCCCACTTAACTTTCTGGGATCAGACAGATAACTCTTCATCCAGTGCAATGCATTGTAGTCTGGGCCAAGTAGATGTAGCTGGTGAAGTTGCAGCCCATGGTTCACAAGATCAAATGCTTTTGTGAGATCCACAAATATGGCTCCAGTGGCCAGGCCCTTATCCATTGTGTGGAAGATGTCAGCTGTTATCTTTATGAGTGCAGTGAGGGTACTGTGATTCTTTCTAAAGCCATGCTGGCAGGGTGATAGTAGCTTGTGGGAGTCAAGGTAGTCTTGGAGATGATTATAAATGATACGGTCTTGGATTTTTGCCAGGCGAGAAAGTAGAGATATAGGGCAAAAGTTTTCTATGATGGAGCTTGGTCCTCCTTTGTGGACTGGGACTACTACTGCCACCTTCCACTTATCTGGCACAGTGTTAGAGAGGATGGACCAGTTCAAAAAGTTGCAGATGGGGCAAGTTAGGGCAGAGGCACCCAACTTAAGAAATTTTGGTTCCAGCGAGTCGTATCCGGGGGAGCCCTCCGGTTTTAGGTTAGATAGAAGTTGCTGCACCTCTTTGAGTGTGGCTAGCTTTAAATGGAATTCTGGATGACCCCCTAGATTGGGCAGGAGAGTTGTAGGAAGAGAGGGAGTGTTGTGAAACATAGAAGTGTATTTTGGAGGTCAGTGAAGAAATTTTTAAATCCAGTGGCTATGGAGAGTGGGTCGTCAAGGGTGGTGACATTGACAGAAATAGAGCTTGGGTTTTCTACAGTCTTTCCTTTTATTAAAGTGTTAACTTGAATTCCTTTGGGTTATTTAGATGCTCTGTTTGAAGAGATTTGAGATGGAATCTCTTAGCTTTTTGTATAGAGTTTTTACACTTATTCCTGAGCTGTCTGTAGAAAAACCAGTCCGAGAGGAGTCTACTTTGTTTGTACATTTGCCATGCTTTGTCCCGGGATATGGGCCAAGGTCCGGGGCCAGGTGGGGAAGCAGCACATTTTCCCGCACCAGTATAGGGCAGACGACCAGTGCCAGACCAGACAGAGACTGAGGAAAATGGATAACACAGAATGGGAAAAAAGAGAGGGATTTGGCTTACCAGCATCCGTGAGCCAGGGGCCTGTGGATCTTTTTCAAGTAGGGAGGTTCCTTGGGTAAATAATTCAAGACATCAGAGTGAAGAAACCCTGCTTGTACTGCCTGTAAACCATTTATGCTGCTCAAAATGTCCAGGCTGGGTAAACTGTAAAAAGTTCAGATAGCCCCATGAAGCTGCTTTATTTATCCAATGAAAGATGGGACCCCTGCATTCTTGGAATCATTTGGGGTGCAGGAGCTAAAATAAAGAAGCTGGTTGGGAAGAAACCTGGTAGTGATTCTTTCTTTATTTAAGACAAATGAAATGACCCCCCCTTGTATCTAATTTATTTCATAAGTTGTAATTCCAGAAGGTGTCCATCATTCTGCATTGGGTTCGAGGGGCTTTGGTGCTCAGAAGAGACAGGAGGTTGCAGTTTGGAGATCCTGTGTCATCAATCAGGGTGAATCCAGGTTTGGAGGTGAGATCAAGACTGCACATGGGCATGAAGACTTTGAAAGGTAGGACAGCCATTTTCCTATCTTTTTGGGGGGTGCACTGGCTTGGGTGTTGTCTTGTTGCATACTATGTGATCCTGAGCAAGTTACTTAACTTCCTTGTGCTCCCAGGTCACATCTGGAAACAAGTCTCGGCTTAGTGTGCTACTCCTGGTTAAACAATGTTCCCTTTCCCCTTGTTGTAGTCCTCTAACATGCCCCCTGGACCATCTGTGATGATGAGTTATGCCCCTAGACAAGGTGATCAGGGGGTTACACATGGGGGCTCATTCAGGATGTTCCCTTTACCCCAAAACTCAGCCGGACCGCAAGCCCTTGGGTCTAATGTGTTGCAAGGCTTCCCGGCGTGGTTGTGCCCTGTTGCACAGAAAAAAAAAACATTTTTGTTGTGGGGTAGGCCTGAATCAGAAGTAGGCCTCAGCATGCCTGATGTGGTGTGTACGTGTGACCAGCTGGTCACGTGATCCTCAGGTGGACTCCAACTGGATGATGGCAGAAGAGAAGCTACAGCAGCTACAGAATAAGCACCATCTTGGGAAAAGAGATCGGAGGGTGCAGAGCCAAGAGGGAAAAGAAACAGAGCCAGTGAACAGAACAGTGAAAGTGCGATATTGTGCACTCACACCAAAGCAAAGGGACAGTACCACCAAGAAAAAGAAAAAAAAAAGTAAACGGGTTCCTTATTGTGGGTACTGGGAGGCATAGCACAAAGACTTGAGCAGACAGCCCCATGGACTTGTGTTGGATAGTGTTTGGCAAGGATGAGGTTGGAGCAGAGGTGACCCCCCAGGAGGAACCACTGGCCACGGTTCCTGCCTCACTGCTCTCCTGACTCTGGAGACCTTGGGTAAAAAGGGCAAACTACTGATTGATATGTGAGGTGTGGGTATCGGGGGGGGAAGGCATTGCCAGGTTGCCTGTGTGCAGGAATTACACAGGTATGCCGCCAGTTCCAACTTTGGGGTTTCCTCCCAGTTCCACTGTGAGCTCCTATGCACTGTGGTCACTCACCAGCTAGTGGGGATTCAAGGGCTTTTGAAAGACTCTCCTTGGGGAAAAGTGTTCATGCCCATGTGGAAGAGACCAGGAGCATTTCCCCAGATGTCATCGTGAAGGCTGTAGAAGAGGAAGGTGCAGGAGAACAACCAAGCCACCGGCTACCGGCTAGCACAGTGGCAGAGGGAGGGGCAGGGGTGTCAGACAACCGATAGGAGATCCCGAGAGCCCAGGGGGTCCCTGCCTTGGCCCCTGTCCAGCGGTAGCCCACAGGCCCTGTCGGTTAAGTCAGAGCCTCCCTCGGGAGCCAAGTTTAAGATAAAGCTCAGCAGGCTTGGCTCAGAGTCTGTTTCTGCACCAACAGTATCCAGGGAAAGGCCTGGTGATTGAAGAGAGTTGGAGGAGCTGGATGAGAAGTTCATTGGTAGCACATTACAGTTCCAGGATTACCAAGTAAGTAGGGCAATCTCCAGGCCTTACCATCACCTGGTGATCACCTTGGCGGACTGTACCCCACAGCTCCCGGTCCAGGCAAAGACTCTTCGGACCCGCATGGATGGGTTAAATTCCAGTGACCCACTGAATGTCAAGTATCAAAGGGGATATGGTTATCAGTTGGGCAAGCCAGGAGGACCAGTGTCAGAGACCTGCCAGAATGGAGCCAGGCAGAGAGGTGGGTCCTTAGGGGCTGCGTGTGGAGTATCCCCATATGAATTATCAATATGTGCCTGAGAGGTTATGGGACATTATCGAGGAGATGAGGGAGGAGTGGATCTTCAAAGAGCAAATGGAACGTTTGAAAAATTGTCCTGGAGGAGGAGGTGCCCCATCTCAACAGTTGATACAGCAGGCGCAGTCAATGTGTTGCACAGGGACTTGGTCTGGCCTGTAAACACTTTGTCTTGGTCCAGGACTTAGCTGGTATATGGACCAAGTATTACATTTTGGCCCGGGACTTCTTTGGGGATGTGACCACTAAGCCAGACCTGGAGTATTATTTCCCTTCCGGGGAGACCCTGCAACTTGGGCCTCCTGGACTTCAGACTTGTGAACTGCACCAGGACAGTTGCTCTATGGGGCAGGGCATGTTGACTGCATATAGTTCTTTTTGCTGAAAAAATGGGACTTAAATTATGTTACTATTAAAGGAAATGGTGTGGAAATTGGAGGAGACCAGTGAGTGAGTGAGTGAATGAGTGAGTGAGCAAGTAAATAAATGATTTGGGGAATTGTACACAGAGTAACCCTTTTTCTAATTGGTGGTAAGTATATTGGGGTGTAGCTATAGTTTTAGAAACTACCTCATTACTGTTGTAAATGTTTAATGGTGAAGTCAAATCATTACGGAAACAATTTTAAGATTATCTCCTGGCGCAGGTAGGTTTTAGTTGATAGGGCGTGCTTGGGTTTAGAGAGGTAGGTTGGGTGGTGCCTGTGGCCAGGTATGGTGTGTCTACTCTTTGAAGGCTGGGGAGTGCACATACCCAGTTTGGTGGGAAGAGACCATCACTGGACTCTTGTCATTATTCCCAGGAAGGAATGATTTTCTGGGTGGGGGAAGAGTGTAAGCCCTCCTTGCAGGAGGGGCTTATAGAATCTGATGGCAGATAAGGACCACTCAGCCAACCTAGTCTACCCATTTCCCTACTTAATGGATAAGCTGCAGATCCTAGTTAACCTAGTTAACCAACAGCTTACCCACCACAGACTTAGCCACTGTCTAGTGTCATTTTTGTTTAACTTGTGGTCAGCAGTTGCCCCGATGGTGCTGCCGCAATACTGACCGGTAGTGTAGGGGAAAGTGAGGTTCACTACTGTGTGTGGTCCCGCTGGGCTCGCTTATGTTCAGATTCTTTTCCACTACCCGTATGCTTTATGTATCAAAAGCAAGAAACTTTCAAAAGAGGCAACTGCTCACGTTCTTCAGACACCAAGTGGCGTGCTACTCATCTTGTGCCTGCACTGCTTCAACTGCCTCCGTGTCTTGCTGACATGGTAATGTAAAGGGACGTAAAGATGATCTTGTACTTCTTAATGAAAATATGTCATTTTTTATCCATATTGGTGTATAAAGAATATGGATACTGGGTTAAGGGCGACAGTTGCCGCAGTTGAATGAGTGAGCGGTGAGCAAGGTACAGATTATAGCATTCAAGAAAAAAAAAACATTTCAGCAAGCATCATGAAAGATGGAACATATTTGCTAATTATAAAATGGGAAACTTAACTGCTGTGTCCTGAGTGCCAGCCACAGCTCTCCAGGATAACATTCGGTGAACTTGAACATTTTTGAAAAACAATATCAATTTGCCAATACAGAAGCAGAGCTACCGAGCAAGTGAGGGATAGAGGGGAAGTGTGGAGTCCGCGGATCTTCTTAGGGGAAAATATTTTTAATTGCTAATAGAAAAATAACCCTAGCACAGTTAAACTGACATAAAAATCAGTAGGTGTGTAGTAGGACTGTGCAGGTTAGTGTCTTTATGATTTTGGTCAGACTGTACAGGTTATTATCTGTATGATTTCCTCGCAAGCACTTAAAACCAAACTCTAGCCAGAGCCGATAGGGCTCTAAAGAACTACCAAATGACCAAAGTTATTTTCTTTGTTGGTGTCATATAGTGCTGTTTAGTCACAATCATCAAAAACTTCCATGCTGCTAAATCAGTCCTCTTGAATTTATTTAGTCAGAGTAAATGCTGCTGGTGTATGTGTGTGTGTGTGTGTGTGTGTGTGTCTGTCAGAGTTCCCAGATTAAGTTTGCCTTTTTCCTGTAATTGTAGGGCAATTTTCCTATGTTTTCCTGTAGATCACATTATTTCCAATGGAAGCCAAATTCTTCTGTTTTCCCATATAACTAATGCAAGCCTATGGGAAGAATTTCTCTGTAGATGTCTCCAAATCCCTGTAAACAGAGTTCCTTACCAATCAGATAAAATACCTGATATTCCCTACAATCTTAGTTAAAAGAGAACTGCTCTGAACATGTGAGTAATGTTTCCTGCAGAAGCTTGTTTTCATATAGTGGGTCCCCTTCTGTTTCTGTCCCACTTTTGCTGGCCTTTTAGTTAACCCATTGGATATTTATGGATTACGCACTGCTGCAAAGTGCCATCTAAGAACTGTATGATGTTGCTTATGTCCCTATGAACCTAAGAATTCTAAATTAGAACACAGATGCATTGTACTAACAATGTAAGTTCTTGACAAGATAATACTGTTCTAAAATGGTCAATGACAGCAGTTTGTGAATCAGAAACACTCACTGAATTTACCAAAAGGCCAGTTAAGATTAAGCACTAACAAAATGAGAACTGGTATTTTAAAAAATAGCATCTACTTCCACAAAAAATGCATGTTTGCTGATTCAAGGCAGTTGTCCCTTGAGATATTAACAGCCCAGTCTAAATTGTTCACTATTTATGGGGCTGGCAGTATAGCCGAGAGGTTAGAGTAATGAACTATAAATGAGCTTTGTACATCCAGCATTCAGACATGGGTTTGATTCTCACACCCTCCATTTCCATACTGTGCGGCTCTGATTAAGTCACTTAATCTCCCCCAGTGTTCCTGGGTTGTCCCTAGGACAAGCATCTATGCCTAGATGGCCTTACCTGGTTACCAAATGAAAAAATATATATATTTATTAAATTACATTTATAAACTGTAAACAAATATTAAACTCCAGTACACAGATTCCAGATCCATGCAATAACCAACCTACCTAATCCTAACAGAGTCCATCTAACTACTCTATTCCTCTCTGTAAATCTGTTTTTTTTTCTTTTAGTTTTGTAACTGTCTGTCTGGAGGATGGAAACATAGAGGATAATGTATGGTTCTCTATCGGTAACCGGTCTGTTAACTGTCGAGAGGTAGCCAGGGCGACCGTGTAAACCTCGAGAGCGAAGCTCGAGAGGTTTACGTCGCCATGGCAACCTCGAGACAGTTAATAGTGACCGGTTGCCGATAGCGGGACCATACATTATTTTTTATAGTGTATGGTCCCACGTAAAAAGTAAAACGGCTGCTTACTTTTTGAAAAATAGTCACCACCGTGGCCGTTCAGTCCTTCCCTAACCGCTGCATTCATCCATCGGTTCCCCATGTAAAAAAAGGTGTGCACATGCGCAGACCGATCGCTGTTGTTAACCTATCGATGTGACGTAGCATCGATAGGTTAACAACATTTCTACATCACATTGATAGGGTTAACAACCTTAGGAAATGATGATTTCCTAAGGTTAACAGCGTTCTACCATACATTATATAACAGTTTTACACTGGCCTTCTGCTGCGTGGGAAGGATTGCTCACTCAAACAGTGTAGCTGAGCCTCAGACTATAAATCCTAGATAAGAGATGAGCAGTCTGTGTCACATGGCCCATCCCAAAGCAGGATTGTATACACACACACACACACACACACACACACACACACTTAAAAGCACTTTCCACTTGACACTTCCAACTCCAGAAACAGCAAACAAGCACGAAGCACCTCTTTTGTTCTATGTGTGACTGGGCAGCTGGACTTAATTAACTCACATCACGCTAGTTTATGCTTACCTTTTTTGTTTGTTTGTTTAAAGGGCAAGATCCTTCAGGCCAATAAAAGTGATGGGGCTACAGCACCCCCCCCTTCACCCTGCACTTCGTATGTGTGCCCATAGGAATGAATAGCTCACAGACTGCGGGTCCACTGTCTGTAATCTGACACTGTAGAGGTTTAGTATTTTACAGACATCATATATTGAGTTAACCCCTATGTTGCTGAAAGAAATAGAATACATCTATTAGACTGAGTTGGACAGATGATAGAAACAGTAGTTTAAAATCTTTTTTTTAATAGCATGAGAAGTTCTGAGGCACAATACAGTAGCCCCCCCCCCAGATGCCTTTAACATAGAGCAGCAAATAGCAAAGATCAGAGGGGGAGTGCACTACTTTGCAGCTGTGGAAAACTACTTCCAAACGTCTAAAAAGGGAGTTCCACGAAAAGCCGTCTTAGAGCTACAATCTGATCGATGACAGAAGGGCTGTAGGTTCCGTCCACAGCCATAAAAATGGCAGCATTTTAAAATGTCAGCTTTCTAATTGCACATTGATTTCTGTTGCACTGTATCTAATTTCCATGTACTTGTTTTCACCTGTGCATTAGGCAGATCTAATGCACAGGTAACAACCAATAAGGACGCATGATTTCCTTTTCTCATTTTTTAAAGTAACATGAGCAATGACAGCACGTTGGTGATTGCACAGTTGGAGAGACACTTTCTAAATGGAGTTGTAGTACTACTGGGGGTAAGAAAAAAAATAATACGAAAGTTTTTATTTTAAATGCATAAGACTTTCACTACTTTTCAAGCAGCACTTGTACAAGTTCTGTGCCATTTGACTGGGAGGCTCAGACTTGAAAATTGGTAACTGTTCCCCATAATCATAATTTTCACTTAATATAGAGCTGTTTGTTAGAGAGAATGGTGCTGAGTGTCTCAAAGACTCAAACCATGTTGTTTGGATTGGTTCCTAACAGTAGAAACTCAGGTTCGAACCGTAGTATCTCAACAAAAGAGGGTAGCCACACCGACTCAGTTGATGCCTTTAGATATCTAAGCATTTATCTGAACCCTTGTCTTACATTCAGTACCCACATTATGCATGTTACAGCAGTGGTTCATTAAAAAATTGGATCCCTGTACTATGTTCAAGAATTCTTAACTATAAAAATAAAAGTAAGGATTACCCAAGTTAATTTTCTCCCACTGTTGGAGTACAGCTCTGTTGTAACAGATGCAACACCAAAAACTGCACTTGAGAAAAACAAGGTCCTGTACTACAGAACTGAAGCATTTACATCTTCCTCTAAACTAAACTAAACCCACCCTTGTACAGTTTTGGCCAATTTAAATTGGTTATAGTCCATGCATAGAGCTCAGTGAACATTGGCCAATTTTGCATTCAGGACTGGGTACAGCAAAGCTCCACACTGTTAACTTGATCAGCTTAAATTCATTGATTTGGCCCATTCATGCTCAGCTGTTAATACCCATTTAAAAATTCCATTTAGGCCAACAAAGATGGGGCTAAACTTTTTTTGGCTAATGCACTTTTTTGTTTTGATACACTATTCTATTTACGGTTAGAACTGCAGTTATGCCCAAAAAGCTTTTTCTAATAATTTAGGAGATTTTCTGCAGCTAGCAACTGTTTCTACACATACATAGTATCACATTATTTTTTATTAAGCATGTGTGTAGCTGTTTGTGAAATACTGTAACTGTTAAAGAGTGGTATTTGTAATACCTTTATATATATGATATGATACCATGATATAGTTGATGTATTCTTTTAGTACATGGATTGTGCCTGAAAAGGGTGTTTCGGTGCCACTGCACTTCTTTTTTTTATTATTTTATTTTAGTTGTTTAACCAGGAGTAGCACACTAAGCTGAAAGCTTTTTTACAGGTGTAACCTGGGAGCACAGGGATGTTAAGTGACTTGCTTAGGGTCACACACCATGCAGGTGGAAGCTGTGGGATTCAACCCAGGTCTGGTCTGCTGGATGTCACCAGATTTGCAGCTCAGAGCCTTAAACCACTGAGCTATACTGCCTCACTTATCCGGTTAACAAAGTTACATAAATAAATTTGTTCACATTGTGGCCACCGCACCTGTATGCTGCTGTGTTTGGTTCTTGTGAATAAAATGCTGAGACAATTTGTAAAAATCTATTGAACTCTGGAGCTTTAATTTGCGGGAAGGTGAGAGCTGATCCATGTTGCTGAATGGGTTCTATGCTTCATTCAGTGACCATGATGCCGTGTGGCCTCCTGAAGTGCAGTGGAACACATGCACATGACCAATCGTGTGCAGGCCCTGTGAGAGGAATTCTGGGCCCTGGGAAAAGATCAGACTCTGGGACCCCTATGCAGCTGCATAGAGTAGTATGCTGGGTGGTCCAGGACCCTCTTTGGCACCGGGCCCCAGGAATTATCCCTGGATCCCCCACCCTCTCAAGGTCCCTGATCATGTGAGAGGCCACATATTGCTGAGATTTAAAAGGACACACACACAGTCTGAGGGCTACCTGTGAGAAGGTGTGTAACGCAGTATGCATATTGTGCACCATGATTCATGTACTGTGGACATGTGCATTGGCCAGGCAGATACATGTGACAGTATGACAACATAACAGTGTACCGTACCACTACTTCCGCAGGTGAAACAATGTGTCTGTTGCTACTGATGCACACGTAAGTTAAGATGCAGTGAATTATTTAGTGCCATAATTATGTCATAAAAATCTTTAAATGAAAAACAGTTAATCGAGAGGGTAGCCTTTTGAAAGGGTAATATTTTTGCACTTTTTAATGCTTGAATTTATCAGTCCTGAATGTGTCCTGCTTATAAATGTTTAACTATGCAATTACAGATTCTTACCACTAGATAGAGCCATTCCACATCAACAATGGATTTGATAATGGAAACTGCATCGTAAATATTAGAGTGACTACATTTTCTTACAGTTTTTAAATATTTTTTTCTCAAGAAAAAAAACACATGGCTGGCCAAACCCTGCCATGCTAATCTTTCTCTGTTCTGCTGCCCTTTAAGCCAGCTTGATACCTTTCCTGCATCAGGGCAGTGCTAGTCAGAGGTTCCAGCAGCCCTTTCATCACCCTCAACTGATTTGGAAATGCTGTCATGGGTGTAGCAAAGGAGAAGCAGGATAAGTAAGCAATAAGACACAATGGGGTGTGTATGGAACAGATTTTATCGCACGCCCAGGGGCATAGTGAAGCATAAGGCCACAGGCCAAGTGCCTTCAGCCCATGGATGTGCAGTAAAATCCGTTCCATGTACACCCTCAGACTGCCTTATTGCACTTATAAAATGGAATTTTTTTTTTTACTTTTTACAGTTGGGAAAAGCATGTTTATATATAGAAACAACAGATTTACTTGTGTGCATTTATGATAAAATAGTCCTTCCGCCCACTGCAAATGATGTCATTGATGATGTCATTGTATTACTGCTGGACAACGTTTGTCCTTTGCTGGCATCAAGATGTAGAATGTTTACCATGGAATACATGGATTCAAAATTCTGCTCAGTTCCACTGGCAGAATGTTCCTTTCCTAACATACCATACACACACACACACACACACACACACACACACGCACACGCACACGCACACACCATACACAATTGCGCTTGCACAACACAATAATGTATCCTCTGGGCAAAGGGATGGGCATGGACATGAATACAGGCACAAGGCTATATTCAGTGTGTTAGAGCTGCATAAAGTGACTGTGTGACCCCACTGCACTGCACAAATGCCTCCTGTAAAAGGGTCATTTTAACACTGGGCAAAGCCTAGAGGTGGACAGAGAACTGCAGCCAGAGACAAAATGGCTGAATATGTAGCACACATGCTGATCCTCATGGAAGAGGCACTGTAGGAGGAGGAGAGGCCACATGCCCATCATTGTCCCTACCATAGGCCACGGAGGTGATACACTGTGCACAGATGGTACCTGCTACAAGTCTCCTTCAAGACCTTCACTGATGACCACCTTGCTGGCTTGTACCCTCTCAACAGAGCCATGCTAAGGCAGCTGCGTGAGCTCCTGCATGAGCAGCTGCACAGTGGCACCCAGTGCATCCTTGCCATGACAGTAGAGCAGAAGGAGACGGCTGCAATGTGCTTCCTAGCCACAGGCTCATTCCAGATACTGATGGGGGATACCATTGGTGTCTCACAGTTTGCCATTTCATTCCTGCTGGCCAAATATCTAGATGCCCTGCTGCCACATGCTGGTGAGTTCATTATATTCCCCAGCATAGCATCAGAGTGTTCAGAAACAATACAGCAGTTCTATCAAGTTGTGTACCTACCTGCAGAACTTGGTGCCATTGACTGCACCCATGTTGCCATCTTAATACCCACTGGTGATGAGGTGGATGCCTGCCTCAGTTGGAAGGGCTACTTCTCCATCAGTTGCCAGGTAGTATGTGATGCAACAGGGTGCATAACCAATGTCCTGGCACAGTACCCCAGTAGTGCCTATGATGCCTTCATATGGTACAACTCCACACTATGCCAAATCTTCGAAGGTGGCCGCATACCCAGTGGGCACCTTGTCAGTGAGTACACACAGCATGCCCCCCACACAAACCCCCCAGAGAGGGCACACAGCGGTACCACAGCACACACATGCCTCACCAAGGGAAGGGTGAGCAGGGAAAGTGGGCAGGTACACAGGACACAGCACAGCTCATGGGCCACTGATGCTATGCAGGGCAGCTACAATGTAAACAGGTGCTAACAGATGTGTGTTACCTTACAGGGGACAGTGCCTATCCCTTGTGCCCCTGGCTCTTCACATCTGTCCTCCAGCCCGCATCTGTGGTGGAGGACAGATACAATGCAGCACACACCGCTACACACAACATCATTGAGCGAGTCTTTGGCATGCTGAAAATGTGATTCTGGTTCCTGAACCATTCAGGTGGTGCCTTACAATACATCCCTCAGAAGGCCTGTTGTATGCTACACAGCATGGTGCTCACCCATGGAATAGGGCTGCTGATCCAAGAGGAAATGAGTGACAGTGACATGGAGTCAGAGGTGCTGGGGATGCTGGAGCAGCTCAACAGTCATGACCCCCGCTTGGCCGGGAGGGCACAGGAATACAGGGAAAACATCATAAGAAGCCTCTCATGGAAGAACAGGTAAGTGGAAGGAATAAAGGACACTGTCATATGTGCAAAAACTTTAATGTGAAACAAAAACAAAGTACACAATAGCAGTGAAAATACAGTGCACAAAAAGAAGGGGGTGCTGGACAGGATGGCCAGGGGGAGGGGTGGTGTGGAAGTACACTGTAATAAAAAAGTGGTAGGTGAATAATGTGAGTGAAGAGCTGGGGATGTGTGCAATATGGAGGGGAACCCATCCCACTCACGTCCACCTGCGGCCGCCACAGGTACAGACCAGTGGCTGCCACAGACCCCTGTTGGTGGGTGGCATGGCCCACTGGGGGGAGGGGCAACACCCAGGGTGTTGAAATTGCCCTTCCCCATGCACAGCCATGCTAGGTGCTGGAGAATGGGGTTGGGAGGTTGTGCCCGAGTGTGCATGGTGTGGCACTGGCCTTGGGGGTGGCAGGCATACCACCACCACCAGATCCTAACCTGCCACTGTGCAGCTTTGGTGCTTGTGCGGTGTCCCCATGGAACCAGTGCTGTGCACACAGGAGGGAGCAGGACTGTGACCTGGATTCAGACTTCCACACCCCGCAGCCATGAGCTCCCGTACAGCCATGGTGAGGTCACCAATGACAGTGTGAAGGGTCTCAATAATGAGAGTGTCACAGGTCTCCACCCACTGTTCAGCCCTCTGCAAGAGGTCCCAAAACCAAGGGAAAGCTCATGGTGTACAGCAGTCTGGGACTCTACTGCTGACTGCAGCAGCTGCCTGGAGTCTGGTGCAGCCTACCTCTGGAGGACACGTTCCTGGGGAACAGGACCTAGTAGTGCCTGCAGGCCCCGAGTAGCTGGTGCGTGGGGAAGTGGCAGGGTTTCAGTGGCTGTGAGTGGCTGCACAGACTGGCTGTGGGATGGAGGGAGTACTTCCAGTTTGCACAACCCCTTCTTGGGAGGAAAGAGTGAGTGGTGTGCATAGTGCTGGTGGTGGTGATGGCACTAGAAGTGGTGTTGAGAAGCCCAGTGGAGGGGATATCACACATGGCAGTACCATGGACGGGGCGTGGGGTGCATCTGTGGTGTGGGGGCTACAACATGTCTGCTGCTGTACACTGCCTGGGGAAGGGGCTTGGTATTGGTGACTGCTCCCCCAGCAGTACAGCTGGTGACAAGTTCTGCATGATGGAAATATAGATGTTGTCCTCGCTTTCATCTGTGTCCTCCACAATGCAGTGGAGGGTCCATATGGCTGGCTTGGTGGTACTTGCTGCACTCCTGTGGATGGACCAGATATGTCATCCTCCTCAGATGGCAGATCTTGCACTGTGGAGAGAGGAGCAAACTGCCGATGTCACACACAATGCGCAGAACACAATGCATATTGCTGGTGGTGCATTAATGCCCCAGCATACAGTGCCATGTGTCACCCAGTGTCAGCATGCAACTGGTGTCAACAGGTCTACCTACCCCAGCCTTCGATGGTCACACAGCCACCTGTGAAGGGTGGATCGTGCACGCATGACAGTGCTCCCTGACCATGTAGCCCACATATACCACTCATACACAGAGGCAATCACAGTGCAGGCCACAACCCCACTCACAGACCCACACACAGCACAAGTGTCTGCATGCACAAGTATCCGTGGCCAGTGGATTGCAGAACAGTATGCACACACTCCTTATGTGCATGGGCACACTCCAATGGAGCTGTGTGCACATTCACTTCCTATAGGGGTGTCAGTGCAACATGCGTCAGAGAGGGCCACGGTGCATCATACAGCAGCAAAACATGTCACGGAGTGCCCAGGGTGCTGATGGCACACAATATGTGTGTCATGCCCAAGACTGCAGTATGCCCCACCAGTGGCGGGACCTGCACATGTACCCATGCACACAAGGAACTGCATCAGCTGCATACTTACATGACTGGCTGTATGCCACCTGAGTCTCAAATACTCCCCCAAGCACCCCTGTTACCTCCACGGACCTCAATGTTGATGCCGCCACCTGCTCCACTAGGTCCATAGCCCTGGCCACTGCTGAAGACTGTGGCCCCCTGCCAGTGGCCCGCTGCTCATGGTGCCAGGCAGCCATGGTGTCCTTAGCTGCTGGTAGACGTCCCTGAATCACTTCTGAACAACCTCCACCATGCGGCCCTGGCCACCCACAGTGATCACATCCCCTGTTATTTCCTCCTCTACCTGCTAGACTGTGCCATTGGTGGTGCGGCTTCAGGACAGGACCAGCTCCCTCTCCTGGTGAGCCTGGGCCATAGCATGGAGCTCATCCTCAGAAAAGTGGTGGGCCCACTACCACTCAACATCACCCATTGGACCTGTCAGAGAAAGAAGAAAGACAGTGGTTAGTACTGTGTGTGGGTGAAATGTGAGGGTGTATGCATCCACAATGTACCCCACCAGTGCACCAATGCCATGTACTGTGTACCAGTGTGCCACAGGGCAGCCTGTGTACAATGGCAGTCTGTTAGAGACCTCCCAGAGTCTATGTGTGGCCAACATGCTGCCACCCAACACTGTAGGAGTGTAGGCCCCTGAGACACCTAGACACCCTGCCTGCAACACCCAGACAGGCATTGTCCTGTAGCACAGTCGCCAATGGCTCACATGTGGGGGTGTTGTGGGGCAGTGCACATGTAGGCCCCCTAACACCCCTGGGTGGGGCACAGCACCCAGTGACACATGCCGAGTAACACAGAGGCACTGTGTGGAACATGCCAACACATTGTGGCATACGTAAGCGCTGCACCTGGACAAACCATGCGATGGGCCCATCTGTATACCGCCTCATTGGCAGACATAGTCCACTGGCCTGATGTGGCCCCACACGGCTGACATGTGGCACCACTTTGCTCCACCATGCACAAGTGGTATGTGCTGAACCAGGCTGTTGAACATGTCCTTTGTGCCATGTCACACTTAGGTGCCAGGCCACAGGACTCTGTGCTGATGTGTCCAGACGTGCACAGGTGTGGTGTGCACAGGTGTGGTGTGGGGCAACATGTTGGAGGAACTGTTGCAGGCCTAGTTGTCATGCACACACTCCACATATGTTGTGATTTGACTGCTGTTGGCCTCTGGTGTCAGGGACAGTGTGATGGGTCTCTTCGGATGTGTATTCTGTACAGGCCGCTAAGCATGCAGCTGTAGGGTGCTGTATGGACAGAGGGTGATAGTGTGCTGTGATGGATAGGTTGTATGGCCTGGGCCCTGGAATGTAGAGCTATGACAGACAACATGAAAAACACAGGAACATACCCAGACACATGGGAGCATGTGATGTGGTGGGCAGGCCTTGCAGTGACACCCTGCAGGTCCATGCGCACCCCCCCCCCCCACCACATGCATGCTACTATACTGCGGACCTGTACAGTGCAGGCCCTGGTTGTGGGGTCCAGTTGCCCCTGTCCCCATGGACCACATACAGCATTGGGGGATCCATATGAGCATTTGCACACAGCTGGGATAAACCTGATAGGTGTCAATCCGTGCTACCCTGAAGGCCACATTCCCCATTACATATGTCATGTACCAGTAACATAGTCTGATAGTAATTATGTGCAGAGGTTCCACACAAGGCACAGTTACAAACAGAACAGAGACCAGTCACGGGACTGCTGGTGGGTTGTGGTCAATATAAATATATCATGTAATATGGTGAGTAGGGTAAAACAAAGTCAACAATTATGCTACTGCATGAGTACAGGACAAAATCACCAATGCAATGTGGGTTCCCCCGTAATATATCCTATCCGTGGCCCTGCTACATGGTTTATCCCTATTTAGTAAAGTGTTTGTATTTAGAACTGGCAGTGACAAGCAAGACACCTACCAGGGGTTGTGGGGATATATCTCGGCTTGCCATATCTCTGTCATATCTGTGGCCTGCTTCCATGGTGTTGTGGTTGCAATTCCAATGAGTAATGTAGGGGGTGCTACGGTCCCCTTAAATAGCCCAGGTGCAATTATCCATGTTAATACATGCAAAAGGGTCTTAAATGAGATGCTAATAAGGTTCTTTGCCAGTTGACTGCCAAATGAGGCTATTTACATAGCCTGGCTAAATATTGCAGTTTTGTCCAAGTTAGTTGGTGCTCGCGCAACCAGGGGACATGGATGAAACTGGAGGGAAGGAGGAGGGAGTCAGAGGGAATGTGAGGAAGTATTTCTTCATGGAGAGGGTGGCGGACAAATGGAATACCCTGCCAGAAGAGGTGATGGGGGCAGAAACGATTACAGGATTTAAGAATGCATGGAATAGGCATCAGGGGATCCTGGTGGTCAGGGGAAGGGGACAAGGACAAGAACAACCCAGTTCTAGAGAAGCTTGAAGAAGCAAAGTTATGCGCACAAATGGGCAGACTAGATGGGTCATAGGCCTTTATCTGCCATCAACATCTATGTATCTATGTATGATGACATCTGTGCATGTACGCTGTGCATAAGCCACATGCCTATGACATTGGCAGCATCCCTGTGTATGTGCAGCTCTGCACAGCGCTATGGTATTGTGCAGCTTAGTACAAGGTTGCATGGAATGTGCATGCACAACTTGATGATGTCGGTAGGCTAGACCGCCATAGTGCTGCGTAAGGGACGTCCCTGCAGCTCAAACAATATACTTTGCATTGCACGAGCACCACTCTCCAGCACATTGCAGCAACATGTCTAGGCCCTGCAGTACAGCACCAAGGTGTCTAAGAAAATGTCCTCATACAGATGACAGGCAGTGCAGTAGCAGGACCAGGACTGGAGTGAAGTGGAGCTGGCCAACCTGGTGGATTTGGTGGTGGCCAGGGAGCAACTCTTGTTTAGGGAAGAGGAGCTAGAGCGACCCAAGGGGAAATGTGGGCCTCAGTTGGGTGCCACCTTTCAGGCCACACAGGGATTATTAGGATGGGGGAGCAGTGCTGTCATAGATATGGGAACATGATCAGACAGGACCAAGAGCAGCTGCAAAGGTTCCGAAGGATGGTGCAGGATGGCACTGTCTCAAGACCTGGTAAGTTTTCATATGTTCCTGGCATACCAGCATCTGGGCATGGGTTCAGTGGGGTAATGTTGTTTAAGATAGGTGTGAAGTGTTCCCATGGCAATGTCTGCTACATGTGCTGATTCTGGACATGCCACATCAGGCAGTTTTGCTGCCCCTGCATATTAGTGACCAACCTGTACTATGGGGCAGTTGTGTCTGATACTCCTGTTGTGGCATGTTGCGTGATCAACACTGTGAAATGTCACTGCGCCTGGGACAGTGTGTTCCACAAGGAGTGCTACATGTTTCATATATCCTATTACCCATGCACATGTCTGCAAACACCGGGGGGGGGACAGCCTTCACCTAGTGCACCCTGCACTGCAAACACTGTCAGTGGCATAAGCCACCTGGACAAGGCAGTATCATCTGGCTCCCCAGGTGAATACACATACTGACAGTCATAATAATGCACACCGCATGAGTGTCTGCAAGCATGCTCAGTGTACTTTGCTGAGGAAAGACAACACTGGAAGATTCTGGGGATTCAGGAACCTCAGGCCATCAACACAGACACACAGAACCTGATGTACTGGAATCTGGTTTCCCCATCCTATATCATTCTTTCTTATGTGGATGCGCATGATGTTTGCGCAATGTGTGGCTGCTAAACTTCCAGGCCATGAATGTATGACTGTCCACAACGATTACCTCTGCAGGATTGCTGATGTGAAAAATACCACTGTATGGTTGGCTACCTTGCTGTTCTATAGATGCATTTCCCAATGTATCCTACGTGCTGTCACTGACAGCTGCCCAACTTCTGTGTGATTGGTATTGTGTGTGTTAAATATTATGACGTTGTCAGACTATTCAAATATTTTGTGTAGCACATGTTCTTGACTGACATATGGGAGGGGGGTATCAGTTCTGCTACCTGTTAAATACAAGTTGAAAAGTAATAGCGACACACCTGGCATACCATTCTCTGTTGACTGAGTCATGTCCCGTGTGTTATGCTGTATGTCTGGGGCCACACACCAAGGCATGCCTCTGCAGTCCTGTGGGTGTGGTGTGACCCACCTACACCTCTCGCACAGTGCAGGACTGACTGTCATGTGTCTCCAACCTGGTTGTCTGCCTGACTGCTCCACTGATTAGGTGCCATTGTTACAGCACCACTCTCACAGCTGCGGATGGACTATGACCACAGTGGCATTCTGGTGCCCTGTCACTGCTGCTGCACCATCAAACTTTGGGCAGGCATCTCAAACCAACACATCCCATGGATCCTAAGGAAAGGTGTGGAATGCTCTGTCCATCACTGTCATTACACATAGCATAGCAGTGGCTCATGTTCCCCTTGTGCATGGCTACATGCCCCCTACTTGGGGCAAGGCACAAGGTGGGACCTTACAAGGGGGTGGCAGCATGGTGGGTCCCTGGCAGGTACTGTCATGCAATGCCACCCAAAGGCTGCATGACTGCCTGCAGAACACTTACCTCAGTTTTACCTCCCAACAAGTGACAGGGCCTGTGGGTGTGTTGTACTGGGGCAATGTGTTGTGCTGATCACTTCTAACATCACCTTTTCTTACACTCTGCAAATCACAGAACCAGAGGACAGACCAGCGCCAGACAACAGAGAGTGGGCAGGATCATCCCCAAGGTCACGATGGGGCCCAAGCAGGTGCAGTGCAAGGGGTGCAGCCACATGAGTAGACTTTCTTTGCCATTGTCACATCCACTACCTGAAGGCACATAATGCAGGGTTTCCTGTCCTGCTCACCATTTCCACATGCCTCAATGGTGCTCTGCAGCTAGGGCTGTGCAGGGACCAAATATTATTTCCCAAATGCCACAAATAGTAGGACTTCCGAATATTCAGAAGCCCTTCCCAAGTAGGGGACTATTCATATTTGGGAAAGAATATTTGACTACTTAGAAAATAAATAAAAAAACAGAATACAAATTAAAAAAAAACCTTCTTCCCAACCCAAAGCCCAGTAAAACAAATGCAACGCTGTCCCCCTACCCTATCAGACTCCTAACGCCACCCTTCTCCCCTCAAGCACCCACAATTTGTTACATTTTAATTATTTTCTTGTAAAATATATCCCCCAATGGATGAGTGGCACAACCCACCCACCTCCACGGCCTGCCACCGTCTTGCTTAGTGTTCACTTGTACATCAAATTATTTCCCCCCACCCAGGCAGCACTCCAGCACAGTAAAATTGTCTCTAAACCACCACTTACTGAATCTATGGTCTCAGATACATCACTGTCACGTGGGACAGCAGACATTATAGGAAAAAGAAGAGTAATAAATCTTGTTAAAATGAAGATCCCAGGGACCATAAAACTAGCAAACTAATTTAGAAAGAACACCTAACAGCAAAGGGAAGGACACACTAGGACTACACACACAAATCGAAACATTCTGCACAACATATGTTTTTGCAGATTCTGACTGTAGTACTACTTTAACAAGTGGAATGGATGTATATGACAACAGTTTCTTCAGTTGTTCAACAGTTTAAAACTCTTTCTGTTCATATTTTGTTATTTTATCAACACAATAAACTGTTACTGCAATTATGTTTGCTTGTTAATAGGCCATTTCAATTTATTTGTACCAGTTCTCTCATGTTCTTCTCTCTCCGCTTCCTCCAGGTTTTGCCTTGAAAGGAATCTAGTTTTAGTGCACCTCTCTCAGTCACCTGTTTTCAAATTAATAAATAATTACGAAATGGAGGGTCAGAATCCTCAGAGCTGACTGCCTGAGACCACTTTCAGCCAGGATGATAGCTCAGTACACAATCATGGTCAGAAAGTAAGTCAAAAAATTAATGGATCGATTTCATAATCGCAATAATATACTCCAACTACAAAATATCATTGGATATCATCCCTTCTCAAGTGTGTGTGAAGTTACTCAGTCTATGGCCGCGTGCTTCACAACACACCTGAGATGTGACGATATCCCATGATATTACACATCTCGTCATGGACTGTTGCTTAAATAAGCCATTCGAGGGCATGGGTTAATGCTGAATTAGGAAATGGGCTTAAAGAATGCTGGCTCCCATTTGGTTAAGAGCTACCTTCACCTGGGCCGTTAGCTCAGAACTACAGCCTGGGTGTAAGTAGCTCCTAACAATCAGGCCTCAGCACCTAAAATATACCCCATGCTGTTTTCAAATAGGGAATTCCAAATACAAACTACTCGTCCCACATACAAACCCTACCTTATGACAGACATCAGTCATCCAGCTCTGGTCCCCAAGCCACCCAGCTCCCACTTGGAAACAAGATCAACTAAATTTTTTTTTCTTAAAGGGGTATTCTCATCAGTGCAACTGCTTTGTGGCTTTATCTGAAGACTGTATGCACACCAGACTGAAAATACTCATATTTTTTTATTTTTAAAAAAAGAGAGGCTTGCTGACTTTCCATTGCAGCAACAACCTGTAGACCACCTGACCCAACTGGCTGCCTGCTTTATCAGCAGCGGCAAAGGCGGCCTGCTGTACCCAACCACCCAACACTAACTTGCAGCTCTGATCCGACCGATGGCCTCCTCCCTTTCAATGCTATGCTAGTGTGGTATGCTAGTGTCGGAACTGACTGTCTGCCTTCCCTTTTCTTTTACTTATCTGCTGCTGATATGCAACATCAGCACCACCTACCGACTGGCTAACATCAACACTTTTATCCAAAGTGGATGTTTTTGTATGTGAAACATTGATTCAAAAAGGAAACAAAATGTGTTTTTATTTTTATTTATTTTATTTATTTGCACATCGGTTTACAACCTTTGAGCCAGAAGCTCATTTCCAAAGGTACCTCGACACATTGAGGACAAATACATAACAGACTTTTGGTTACAGCAAAATGGGTTACATAGTTAGCAAGCACATGAGATTACAACAGTTAAACAGAATAAGCCAGTTTGGTTACAATGGCACATTCTTGCACAATGGTAAGAGCAAGCCACAGGATAATAGCAGTTCAATCAGCAAAGGGTGAGGATTAAGAAAGGTGTGTTATCCCACCATAATGCACACCAATTATGCCTTATTGCTTATGTAATGCACAGCATGGACAGAATGGACTAACAGGCCCAATCACCTTAACCAAGTATTTCAAAATTATTTTTATTTTTCTTATAGCATCCAGATTATAAATTGTAAATTCCTATGTTCCAGCGTAATACCCCTTCATCAGGAAGTCTGGTTTAGCTTTAAAAATAAATATAAAATCTGTTTTATACAACTTTTCTAACTCAGTATGAGTTTTATCTAAAACAGCACATTTTAAATTACCAATTGTATTACAGAGAACATGCTGCACTTACATTATTTTTGTAACTCTGTTATGTAGGATTCCATTAGCCACCCAAAGCAAAAGTTCTTAAACAGATAAACTAAATATTAATTTCACAGTATCTGTATCCATGTCCTTTTAATTAAAACAATCAAAAGCACTGAAGGATGTAATTATGGGCTAGATATTCAAAAGTGCACCTGGCAATGGCACAAGTGGTTGCTCTGCACAACTGAGTTGCGCTGGAGCAACAAAGGGGTATATTCAAAAGAGATGTACCATGGCACATATCGTCTGAATATATCAAAAAATGCCTGCAGCGCAAATACAATGTGCTGGCGTATTCTCCAGGCAGCTCTGAATACCAGGAATTGGAAATGTGCCAGTGCATCTGAGATACGCCGTATGCAGATTCCTGATATTCAGACACAAATATAAAGATGGGGACATAATGCATGCAAGGCGCAAATGGGGCATTTGCATGTCATTATGGACCCATTTACATGAGTTGTGCAGGGCTGGCCAGTGAAATGCACCTGGCACCCTGCACAGCATGCAGTGCTGTCAGTGGTGGTCCTGTGGTACCCCCTCCCCGCCAGTAACCCCGATTGCCATAAGAAAGTAAGATTTAAAATCCCTGGTGGTCCAGTGGAACCCCACCCCCCACCTTCACAGGACCCCCAGCCCACCCAGCTCTCCCACCTCCATCATCGGCAGGCAGCAAACCCACCCCCATACCGCCGTGGCTGCCCACCGAATGACAGCTTACAGTATCTGCTGCAAGCACATTGGTGCATATTGTGGACCAATGGGCTTGCAGTGCATACTGTCATAATAATTCACAACTTTGTGCATGCGGGTGGGTTTGCTGCCCACCGATGACAGGGAAGGGGAGCTGGGAGGGCTGGGGGTCCTGTGTGGGTAGGGGGTGGGGGTACCACTGGACCACCAGGGATTTTAAATCTTACTTTATTACGGCAAATGGGGTTATGGACAAGGAGGAGGGCACCACTAGACTACCAGGGATGATTTACACAATTTGTTACAGGAATTGGGGTATGGAGCAGGGAGGGGGCATCCACTAGTCTACCAGGGTATACAATGGGAGATTGTACATGGTTTTCAGGGGGGGTTGCCACCCATGGCTGGTGGCTGCTGTGTTGCATCTTGCACTACAGTGGCCCACGTGTGAGTGGCTACCAGTTGAGCCTTTTTTTACGGGCTCAGCTTTGTGCCCATGTATGCAACACATCTCTGGGATGTGCTGGCAGATTCGCCACACATCCCGGGCTGAATATCGGGATGTGTCGCATATACAGAGGCACGCCCCCTGGAGTTGTGTTGCATACATTATCTTTGCACCGTGGCTCTTCGAGAATTATGCAGTACAATTCCCCCTTTTGAATATAGCCCCGGGGCACATATCTGGGGTCGCGACGGTGCAACTCCTTTCAATATCTAGCCCATGATGTACACCCTGATAGTCCTGAATAGTGGTTCAACTTTTAGAAAGCTTTTCTTAATTCTACTATAAAAAACAAAAAGATAGGTTTTACTTAAGGTTAATGTTATCTGGTGCCACCTTAAATCATACCCCCTTAAATACGTTTTTCTGTTTGAAGATTTTTTTATTATATATAATTAAATACTCTTAAACTTATTTACCTTTCCTCATATGTGGTGTCCATTATTTTTTAGATTGATGTCTTCTTCCCCATATTTTCAACCAGTTTGCCTCCTCAGTTTCCCTCCCCATCTCTGAGTGCCACTGTTCCGCTACGTTTTGAAAAGCTGTTGCTCCCACCCCTTCCTATAGTGTCATGTAGATCTGTGAAATATAATGTGTAGTCTCCATTGTTTGGCTTTTATGGTAAGTCAATGTAAGCGGAGCAGGTGGATCCTGAGACAGAACCAAAAGACCCGGGACCAACTGTATGTGATAGCAGCACTGGAAGAACCTAAAAATCCCTCTTAGGTAACCTAAATTACTCCTGAAGAGAGGTAAAACTTTTAATCATTTCCCCATCCATAAACTAGTGAAGATATCTTAAGCCCAGCACTGCCCAGCAAGAGAAGAAGGGGTCCCCCTTTGGGACCGGAAAAGACGGTAGACAGTGTAAGGGGATATACCTCCACACTGGAGAGGGGCCCTCCCACCACTGTCGAACAAAAAGTTGGTAGTCATTTCAGCCTAGCTATTATTCCATTTACTGGGCAGTAAACATTTGTGCAGATGAGGTCCAGCATTTAAAGTACAAAAATTGAAAAGTCTTTTCCAGCTTGACACCTTGTTCTAGCTTTCAGCACTAGGTGCTGCAATGCAGCAGATCTGGTGCCCAGTCATAATGCTCAGGCATGCATGTTCGTGTGATGTGATGTCATGTGTGTCACATCCAGAATGCATAGTGAAGCGCCAGAGTCAGGCTGCCTTCTGCTATGTAAACAGCAGCTGCATAGGTGCCAGACGCTCTTCACTGTATGGGATCACTAAGAGCCATAAGAAACCAAGTCCCTGACCTGGTAAGCATGCTATAATAGCAGAAGAAAATACAATTTCAATGCTATAAAAAGCCAAACACAACTTTATATTTTTCATTTTTCTGAATAGGATTACCATACTATCTAAGCAAAATAAGAAGGGTTATGAAAGCCCATTGTATAAGTTTATAAAATGTACATATTTTTTATTTTACAATTGGTGCTTTTAACAGTTTCTGAAAAATAATGGTCACCACATATAAGGAAAGGGAAATAAGGTTAAGAGTATCTATCTATCTATCTATCTATCTATCTATCTATCTATCTATTTATCTATCTGTCTGTCTGTCTGTCTGTCTGTCTGTCTATCTATCTATCTAGCTGTCTACCTGTCTGTCTATCTATCTATCTATCTATCTATCTATCTATCTATCTATCTATATCTTCAAACAGAAAACGTATTTAAGGGGGTATGATTTAAGGTGGCACCAGATATATTAGCCTCAAGTAAAACCTATCTTTTTGGTTTTATAGAAGAATTAAGAAAACTTTTCCAAAAGTTGAACCACTATTCAGGACTATCAAGGTGTGCATTATAATTACATCTTTCAGTGTTTTTTTTTTTTCCTCCCCTGCACCCCCCCAACCAGCCACTCCTTCAGGCAACCAAGGGACTCCCCCAACCTCCAAGTCTTCCCCTTTGCTGCCATTGCACCATACCCCACTTTACTGTGTCCCAGATGACCCAGTGTATCCCTTCACTGGATGAGTCCCCCTCCTGGGGCCTATGACAAGGGAGATGGGGTCCAAATCCATGACGGGTGCATGGCAGGGGATCAGTTCGGTATGGGCTTGTCAGGGCTGTGTGGTGTGAGGGGACCTGGGTGACTATTATCAGGTCGGCCAAGCAGGCAGTTTTCCATTTTCTCCCTGTCCACCCATCCCCCTCCCACTATGTGGCTGCAAGCATGCAGCATCCTAGGAAGGATGCACAGTGGTGCATGGTCACTTACACTGCCAACTGCGCCTGCACAAGGGACTGCCAGGAGTCACTGTAGAAGTGGTGCAGGCTCACACCCTCCCTCCCAGGGAGGACAGCATCTGAGCACAGATGCTCCTAACCCTCCCCGATGCTCTTTGCTCCTGTCATCTCTGGCATGGACGCGAACTCAGGTTGCCAGCATGCGGAGAGATCCCCTATCTCTTGGCGCCATGGAGCCAGCCTTTCAGTGTTTTTGATTGTTTTAATTAAAAGGTCATGAAATTAATATTTAAATTATATGTTTAAGAACTTTTGCTTTGGGTGGCTAATGGAATGCTACATAACAGAGTTATATAAATAATATAAGTGCAGCGTGTTCTCCGTAATACAATTGTTAATTTAAAATATGATGTTTCGGACAAAACTCATACTGAGTTAGAAAAGTTATATAAAACAGATTTTATATTTATTTTTATAGCTAAACCAGGCTCCTGATGAAGGGGTATTACCCCAAAACATAGGAATTTACATTTTATAGTCTGGATTCTATAGAAAAAAATAAACAAAAGTTTTGAAATACTTGGCTATGGTGAGTGAGTGGGCCTGTCATTCCAATCTGTCTAGGCAGTTTTAGTAACCTAGATCAGTTTGGGGCCTCTCCCTCTTATACAGTTTTATTCCGTTTTTGCTGAGGTTGGCTGAACCAGATTTTGGATTTTTATGTAAGTAATGCACACCCTGGGTGCATAAGGAACTTAGCTGCTAAGCCTCGTGCCTTACAATACAGCTGGGGCATACATTAATTTAGCACACACCCATGCCCTGTAATGGCTTTTTGCTTTCAAATTTTCACAATTTTCAGGTAATTAAAAACACTTGGCTCTGCCTCATGCATTACAACCCACTTGGGGTGTGCAGTAATTTAATACTACCAAACAGCACACTCACTCATTTGTTGTTGCATACTTACATTGCACAGCATAGGAGAACAGTTAGAAAAGTCAGTTTAACAGAGATGCTAATTGTTCATTACTTTCAGCTGATGATTGACATGGTTTAAAAATATTTATGCTCCTTCACTGATATAAAAGGATAATGGGGAGCTGACAACCTGCAGCCATTGATAATAATCATCCTGCAGTACAGGGGAGGGCAGCAGGGAGTGTATTACATTTCTTCTTGCCTAAGGGATAACAAGGTAATTCACTTAAATAGCTTGTCTCACTGATAAAGCTACAGAGTGGCTCATTCCTCAAGCCGTACAAGGACGTCGCTGGATGCAGCTGATAAAGTTGAAAGAATAGCCCCCACTCTCACAAACACAACCCCCTCACGCCTCTCGGGAAAACCTGACTGAAAAGAACCTGTAGCAAGTGCAGCAGCTCAAAAGGCAGCTCCCAATGAGAGAGTGTACAGGAGCTGGACTGACTGAAGAAGCCAAGCAAGACCAAAATTGAATCATATTAACATACAAATGTGCCAGCAGAAACAGACCACCTGGTCTATCTAAGTCTGCTTGAGTGTGCAGCTAGCACCCCTAGTTTACAGCTGCCACACCTCCCCCTTCCCTTTGTCATCCCACTGCTGCCCCCCCACCTCCCCCGACCTCACTCTCCCCTGTTCCCTTTCCCATGCCCTTTTAAAGCTGTTCACAGATTTACATGGTATCACCCATTCTGGTAGTGCATTCCATTTTGCTACCACCCTCTCTGTGAAACAGTGTCTCCTCATTTCTCTCCTAAATCTTCCTCCTTGCCCCCTGGTGTCTCTCCCCCCCTCTTTTTTGCCGACGGAATGGGCCATTGGTTCCCTTAGGTTCTCAGGGTGGCCAACTGATGGGCTGGTGCTGTTGGTGAACTGAGGGAGCAGCTGCAGATATTTTCCAACTGCGGTCCCTTGTATGGGATTTTTTGGGCCTCTGCTTTCTGCCACATGGATCGTGACTGAGGACGTTTATTCCAAGGATCTCCTGCCTACCTGCACACGGTCAGATCTCAAATTTTTATTATTTTGCCTGATTTATTGTTATTTGGCAGGCAGTGAGACTGCCTGCATTTTTTACTAGTTCCCCAGGGCGTGAGAGGGCCTGGGGACTGGAAACATCCATAACTTCAGTAATTCTTTGACAGACAGTGAGAGTGCCTGTGTTTTTGCTAATTCCCCGAAACAGTGAGAGAGCCCAGGGAGCTGAAGATACTTACTGAAGACATTTGTTACTCATGTTTGATTTGTTTACTGCACATGGATTTAATTTACAATATCAGAAATTTATTACCCATCCGTGACTGAAATTCATTTCAAGCAGATCTATACCAGTCCAAGACTTTTAGTTTACTTGGTTTTATTTATAATTTGTTGGGGAGGCTTAGTGACGGTTGGGCATTATTTCCTTACCAGGCTCAGGGAATTGTGTCCCTTTGAATGTCCCCCATTGTCATCTGACACCTATTTTAGGTGTCGTGCTTTGGGCATTCTTAGGAAGCGTAAAAGAAGATGGAGAGCTGGGCCTGGTGGGGGACAGGAAAGTGGAGGACGGATTGGGGTCGTGGGGTCCAGGAGACGCCCTGGGGTGAAATGGGGTCAGGACAGAGGCTATTTCTGTCTTGTCCCCATACCCAAGGGCTCCAACCTTAGTGGGCAGGTGCCAAGGTCTTCCCTGACAGCTCATCCTGCCTTGGCGGTGTTATGCAATGCCAGATCCACCAATAACAAGACAGCTATTATAGCTGATCTTGTTGGATCAACTGATCTGACTTGCATCACCGAGAGCTGGCTGGATGAAAATATAGGCCCTGTATTGGCCTCGGCAACTCCAGCCGGTTTCTCGGTGATACACTGTCCAAGGTTGGATCGTAGGGGCGGGGGTGTGGCCATTATGTTTAAGACTGAGCTGGGCCTTGTGGATGTGCCATTGGGAAGTACCAGATCCTTTGAATATATCCTGGGAGAGGGTGTAGGTTGCGGAATTCTCCTTGTCTACCGTCCACCAGGAGATGGTGGAGAATTCCTGCAGGAGATAGCGGACTTCATCGTCGACCTGGTGTTGAGGTTTCCCGGATTGATAGTTCTGGGGGACTTCAATGCCTGGATTGACGATGAACTGTCGCATTTTGGTCAAAATCTCCTCCAGCTGATGATGATGCTGGGCCTAACACAGGTGGTTACCTCCTCGACTCATGTAGGGG
The DNA here is from genome assembly GCA_016271365.2 of Neoceratodus forsteri. NCBI lineage: Eukaryota > Metazoa > Chordata > Ceratodontiformes > Ceratodontidae > Neoceratodus > Neoceratodus forsteri. The sequence goes on from CM028129.1 coordinate 129,942,396, forward strand.
GTCATTCATTGGACCTGATCTTTCTTTTGGGTATATAGATTGCTGATTTGGGGGTGGAACCAGTCAGCTGGTCTGACCATCACACCATAAGGTTCAGTTTCAGGGCCCCCCCAATAGGTCTGCCCTTACAGAGATGGTTCAATACCGCCCTTTAAGGGGTATTAACCCCAGAGACCTAACGGTGGTACTGGATCTATCAGGCTTGTCAGGTGAATGCATGAGTCCAGATGATCTCGTACTAGCCTATAATAAGGCTGTGGGAGATGCTCTGGACAAGATTACTCCTGTTCGTGTTCACCCTCTCACCCTTCATTCAAGGACCCCCTGGTTTGATGGATCCTTGAAGAAGTTAAGGCGAGTAGGCCGAAGGTTGGAGAGAGCCTGGCGGAAGTCAGGTCATGATGCTGACAGGCTTAGGTTGATCGCACATTATGATGGCTATCAATCAGAAATCACCCATAAGAAGGCAGAATTCCTGTCCAGGGAGATTTCTGCTGCACAGAATTGACCGGCTCAGCTTTTCCGGACTGTTGATAGATTGTGCAATCCAATCTGTTTCCAGCCCAGAGAAGCTTTTTCTCAGCTGAGATGCGAGGAGTTTGCTCGACTTTTTGCAGATAAGGTTGCCAGCATCAGGTCTGGCATCAGTCCGACCTCTCCCTTGAGGGATTGCAGTGGTCGGCAGGAAGTGGCATGCACTCGGTCTGTCTGGTCAGATTTTCGCCAGCCGGAGTTCACTGACATTGTGAAGATCATCCAAACACTGCGGCCAACTAGTTGTAGTTTGGATCCGGGTCCTACACCCCTTTTAGTGGGATGTGTAGAAGTTATCTGCCCGATCCTTGCTGACATTGTCTGGAAATCCTTGGAGAGGGGGGGGTCTTTCCTCACCCCCTCAAGGAGGTGGTCATTCGACCACTCCTTAAAAAACCCTCCTTAGATCCAGATTGTCTGGCTAACTACCGGCCTATCTCTAACTTGCCATTTGTTGGTAAGGTTATTGAAAAGGCAGTTGCATTACAATTAGATGATCATCTTACAACTCACAATGTCTATGATGCTCTCCAGTCTGGTTTTAGGAAGAAGCATAGCATGGAGACTGCCCTTGTCCGGGTATTGAATGATCTCCTAATGGCTAGAGCCATTCTGGTCCTTCTTGATCTCTCTGCTGCATTTGACACTGTAGACCATGGTGTGCTGTTGGAGCACCTGCACTTCTTTTGTTTTCTGTCTGGTACAGTCCTTAAATGGTTCCATTCATACCTCACGGACAGGTCTCACAGAGAGTTGCCACTGAAATTTATTCCTCTGGTGCTCATCTCCTGCCCTGTGAGGTACCACAGGGTTCCATTCTAGCCCCCATGTTGTTTGCAGTGTATATGCTGCCACTGGTAGATATCATCAGGCAATACAGTCTGGGTTTTCACTGCTATGCAGATGATACTCAGCTGTAGCTGTCCTTTCTGCACGGACAAGATGATGCACTCTCCGTGCTAGATAACTGTCTCGCTGAGATCAGACTTTGGATGAGTTCCAGCTGGCTGAGACTGAATCCAGATAAGACTGAGGTGCTGGTAGTGGATCCAGGTCGTCCGGGGATTGGTTTGAGGGCTGGACAACCATCAGACTTATCTCTTGGTTGTATGTTGCTCACTACCTCTGATCAGGTGCGTAACCTGGGCATTATTTTTGATGATGGTCTGACCCTAAAATCTCAGGTGTCAGCTGTCATCAAATCCTCTTTTTACCATCTGAGGAATATCACCCGGGTGAAACACCTGGTTCCTCCAGGTGATCTTCCAACATTGGTCCATGTCTTTGTCACTACCTGTCTTGATTACTGCAATTCCCTCTACCTAGGTCTACCCGGGGTTGATATCCGCCGCCTGCAGCTGGTGCAGAATGCGGCAGCCAGGCTTTTGACTGGGACTTCTAGAACCAGTCATATCACGCCTGTGCTCCGCGAACTGCACTGGCTGCCTGTTCAGTGGCGGATCACCTTTAAGGTTGGCTTGCTAACCTTTAAAGCCCTATATGATCAGGGACCCGGTTACCTGCAAGATCTCCTGGTACCCTACTGCCCCCTCCGTCCTCTCCGCTTTGCCAACAAGGGATTGCTGGAGATTCCCAGGGTATGATTGAAGACATCAGGATCTCGTGCCTTTGCTTTTTCAGCGCCTACCCTGTGGAATTCTCTACCTCGTTGGTTGAGAGAATGCCCAACTCTCGATAGATTTAAAATAGAGTTAAAAACTTATTTATTTAGTTTAGATTTCCCTAGCTACGGATGACTTGTTTTAATGTTTGTGTTTTCAATTCTATTTTATGTATTTGGTTTTATGTACAGCGCCTTGATTTTGAAAGGCACTATAAAAATAAAGATGATTTGATTTGATTCCTTAGCTTAAAGACCCCATCTGCCCCATTCTTATTGATTCCCCTCAGATACTTGAATGTGTCTATCATTCCCCCCTGTCTCTTCTATCCTCCAGGGTGTACACATTCAGGTCTTCCAGCCTGTTCTCATAGTCTCTCTCTCCTCCATTCCACAAATCATCTTCATTGCCATCCTCTGCACCCTCTCCAGTGGCCTGATATCATGCTTCAGGTATGGCCTCCGAAACTGCACACAATACTCCAAGTGCGGCCTTACCAGCAACCTGTAGAGGGGCAAGATCACCTCTCTTTGCCTGGATGAAAAACCCCTCGCTATGCACCCCAGCATTTTGTTTGGTTTTGCAGCCGCTCTCCTGCACTGGGCAGTAATATTCATGGTCCCTGTTACCATTACCTCTAGGTCCTTCTCCTCCTCAGTGATCTCCAGCTTAACTCCCCCCCCAAGCCAATATTCCATCATTGGGTTCTTCACCCTGAAGTGCATAACCTTACACTTCTTTGCATTAAACCCCACCTGCCACCTCTCAGATCACTCCAGCTTGCTTAGGTCTCCCTGCAGCTGCTTCCATCCCTCCCCTCCATCCACCACTGGTCCCATTTTGGTGCCATCTGTGAACAGACTTACCTTGCTCACCACCCCGTGTGCAATGTCTGATATGAAGAGCCAAAATAATACTGGTCCCAGTATACAGAGCCCTGTGGCACCCCACTCGTCACCGGCCTTGGAGTTGAGAGCTCCCCGTCCACTACCACCCATTGAAGCCTCCCTCTCAGCCAGCGTGTAATCCCGTTCATCATTTATACCTCTACCCCTACACCAGTTAGCTTCCCCCAAGCCACCCAAGAGGCACCGAATCGAAGGCCTTGCTGAAGTCCAAGTAAGAACATCCACCACATGACCCTTATCCAGCTCACCTGTCACCCAGTCATAATATTGTATCAGGTTGGTTTGACAAGACTTCCCCGAAATGAACATATGCTACCTCACATCCTGAAGGTCGTTGTCCTCCAGGTATGACATCAGTCTTTCCTTTAGTATTGTTTCCATGAGTTTGCACACTATAGAGGTGAGACTTACCGGACAATAATTACCCGGTTCATCTGTTGGTCCGCCGTTGTGTAATGGCACTACATGTGCCATCCTCCAGTCCAGTGGCACACATCCTGACTCCAGTGAGGTGCTGTACAGATCTGACAGTGGCTCCGCCAACACCTCTGCCATCTCTCTCAGCACCCAGGGGTGGATACCAACCCATGTCTGGTGCCTTGTCTACCCTCAGTCCCTCTAGGACTCTACCTCCCTCAGTTCTTCCATCTGTTGCCTCCTCTCCCCTTGTCCCCATCCTCCCAGCCCATGGTGGTAGCAGTCCCACCTTTTCTTCCGTGGGCACTGAGCAAAAGTATTCATTCAGTGCTTCTGCCTGTTCCTCCCCCTTTTCCATCCACTCCCCACCCTTTTTTATCCTCACTATTGTCTCCTTGCTCTTCCTTTTCTCCCTGATGTATCTGAAAAAGTATTTCTCCCTCCCATTAATTCCCTGCACTAATCTCAGCTCCCTGTGGGCCTTGGCTTCTCTCATTTTTCTGGTCACCTTCCTGGACCATCTTGCATACTCCTCCCTGTCCCCTTCCCTCCCTGTCCTCCTACACCTCTGGTGCACTTCTTGTTTTGCCCTCACCACCTCCACTACCTCACTGTTCAACCAGCGTGGTTTCCTTGCTCTGCTCCTCTTACTCTGTGTCTTGGTGCAGGCTTCCAATGGGAATCATTAGAGGCAATGGGATGGCAACCTCTCATTTCTGCGAGTATCCTGGACCAAAAGATAAAGAACAAGCATTTGTCAATGCCGAACATTTGATGCTTGTTAAACAATTTTGTTTTTAATTCTGACTCCAACTTTTGAAGATAATTGTTTTAGGATTCAGCTTATAGTGCTCAGCCTTGAACAGGCTTATTGTTTGGTGATGTGTGCAGTAGACTATTGTGGTCAGACTGCACTATTTCTGACAGTAATACAGTGTCAGTATGTGCCCCTGTACAAGATCCCTTGATTGTAATGTGACATTGTGGTTCTGTCACAGGGGGCTCAGCAGGGTTGGACTGGGCTACAGAGGACCCACCTGGAAAGTCGGCCCAAGGGCCCACCTAGAAAATCAATAAGGAGGGCCCAGGGTGTCACACTTATATAAGTATTCCACTTCAATGTGATACACCAGATCTGTGTTTGCATTATGAATTTACTTACAGGGCCTATTTAATTAAAAAATAGAAGATAAAACCAAAGATTCTCAGAGCTTAGAAGGTGGCCAGGAATCCAAGAGAGGGGGCCCACCTGGAAATTTCCAGGTATCCAGGTGGGCCAGTCTGACCCCGTGGCTCAGGGACATGACATCATGGAGATATGCAGTCTAGGCACAAAAAAATGGAGTAAAATGGAAGCAAGGCAGACATATTTTCCACATAAAATTAATCATAAATCATAAAGCAGCTGTTCAACAGTGACTGCAGTGCACTGTGAATTATACATGCCGGACTCCATGACATGTCATGTCCCGGAGCCCCTTGTGACAGAACCACAAAGTCACATTTCAGTCAAGAGCTCCTGAACAGGAGTACACACTTGCTATGTTAATATGTACCAGGAATCAATTACTTTGTAATCAATTCACTTAATTCAGATTGTAATCCTTTTTGGTTTACATGCTGTTGGATTGATGAGAATGAACTGAATCGATTACAAGGTGACTGATTCCGATTGCATGTAAACACACTGCAATTGAGGATTTTTAATCTGCTTGCATTCCTTTTGCTGCAGTTTTAGCAATTACTCTGTTTAGATGCAGGCTCGGAATTGATTATAAAGTATTTGATTGCTGTGTAACCGATTCCGAGCCTGCATGTAAATGACAGCACCGAGGATTGAAGGATCGATCCGGGAACCGATCGAAGTGCACAGAATAAGTGCACTGATTCCAGGGACTTCTGTTTTTAAATTTCATGTAAATTTGTTTGGTGCTGGAACCGATCCAGCGGCAGGCTCAGTAAACTTGTACCCTGTTTACAAGCAGGGTAAAATCGATTACATGGTAATCAATTACCCTGTAATTGAACAGTCTCCTACATGTAAATCCATTCTCTTTTGGGTGCATCGTTTGATGCCCTTCATGTAACTGCAAACGGAGCTGGTAATCGATTACCTAGAATTGAAGACTAGGTAATTGATCACCAACTCATGTAAACATAGTAAGTAAGAACAGCAGAATCAATTCACAATCGGATTTACATGCACAAGGTAATGGGGTTCAGAATAATGCACTTGAACCATTGCAGTTGAATCTGGTCCAAACTGAAACAGGAACCTAACTCGGCATGAGTTTACATGAGCTTCCAATTAAGGAATGTAGCACTGATTCCACTGAAATTGGAGTCTGACCCTAATTCCAGTGTACATGTAAACAAGGCAAGTAGTGACACTGTATTAGTGTCAGAAATAGTGGAGCTGCATAAAATATTGCAAACTGACCGAAATATTCTACTGTAGACCGCACCACACAATAAGCCTGCACGCAAACTAAAGCGCTTTGTGAAGCAACAGATATTTACGTCCCAGTGAAAAAACAACAACTTGCAGCACTACCAATAACAGCAACACCACTAACACACAGAGAGATACTGCATGCAGTTCTGGCATCCCCACTTAAAGAGGGACATTGCTGTTCTGGAGAAGGTCCAGAGCAGGGTGACCAGGATGATACTGGGACTAGGGGGGAGGTCCTCTGAGGAGAGGCTGGAGGAACTCAACCTGTACTCACTGGAGGAGAGAAGGAACAGAGGGGATAAGATAGTGGTCTTCAAATATCTCAAAGGAATAAACAGGGTAAGCCTTGAGGGGGTGCTCCAGCTGAAGGAGGTGGGGACCACCAGGGGTCACTCAATGAAGCTGGCAGGGGGGAGGCTGAGGGGGGAAACAAAGAGAGTCTGCTTTACTGAAAGGGTGGTGGAGCCCTGAAATGTACTGCCCAGGGACTTGGTGACTGCAGCAACTGTGGAGGGTTCAAGAAGGCTGGGATAGGTATAGGGGAAGGTGCATCCCAGAGCCCCGCTGGGGGGGGTTGGGGACCTTGTAAGGAGGGAGGGAAGGGAATACAACGGTGCCCTGGGAAGGCACTGATTATTGAGCAGACTTGAGAGACCATAAGGCCTAATCTGCTGTCTTCTTAGTTTGTTAGGGATACAATTGTATTAGGAGATGATTTATCCATAACAGGTTAAGCCAACTGCAAGGGTAAAAATGACCACCAGCTCTAATGCGTCTATGTTAAAACAGGTCCAGGTACTTTAGATTTGCATTTTGTTTCTTTGCTATTGCTATTATGTCTCTTCAATGTGGTTGGGTGACAATTCCTTGTATTCATGTGTGGTATAAACTTAATAAACTTTGAATTATAAAAAAAAAAAGGTCCAAGTACAGTGCAAACAAACTATCACAAGAAAGAGTGGAAAAAAAATATAAATAAAATACACACACACAGTGTAAATAAATAAAATATACCTAGTGCATTTCCATGACACAGGACAGACACAAGCAGTACAAAACAATGGACCCTGGAGGTTATCTGGCAAGCAAAGGAAACTTGTGGTGACAGACAAACAGCACCAAAGCAGAGTTGGCTTGGCCATGGCTAGTATGCATAGTGGCCTTAAATTAATAGTACTCAGTGCACAGAAGGGTGAATTATTGAAATCAACAACATAAACAAGAAGAAGCACTGGGATTTCAAGAATGAAAAAAGTGAAATTCCTGTAGAAAGCATGAAAGTGCAAATGAGATTTTTCCAGGGGTGGGCGGTTAGTAATGTTTTTTATTGATTCTTTTTACCTTATTAATTTTGTGTCAAGAAAGGCCCACTAACATGAAACTCATTTCCAGGTGAGAGCTAGGAGCACAAGGAGGTTAAGGATTCTCAGGTTCGTACAATATACATGTAACAAATTCAAAGCCATGTCTGCTGCTGGTCTCCACTTTTGCAGCTTGGTACTTTAACCTCTAGGATACTAACTCGGATATCAAGTGTACGCTGATTTTAAAACTTGCGACCAGAAAACTACTAAACTTACCCACGTTTGTTTACTTATTTGAAACCCTACTGAGTGGAAGCAACGTCTGGAAACAGTTTAACTATTGTATGCTTATAAGTTTTTTTTTTCAAAACATGAAAATTGTAGGTTCATCAGAGTTAGTTGGTAATTTAATACAGACATGCTCAGTAGCTGTGGAACCCTTCACCTCGCACTCTCCTGTCCCCCTTACATTCACCTGCTTTGCTCACTTTCACTCATCCCAGAAAAGTTGTAAGAATACTGTAGAAACAGTTTACCCTGGTGGGGAAGAGGGCAGCGACTATAAAACAACACTGTGTGCTCAGAGCTTGGAACATGATATACTGTAGGTAACGTGCTGCTTCACAGGCCCAACCCGAGGCTATCAGCTCCAGTCTGTAAGTGGAAGCAAACATCCAAAGAAGCGCATGTATTTATTTGAAATTACTCCAACCGGGATAATCCAATGAGCTGCTGCATCTCATTTTCAGGGGGGTCCCAGTGTTGACAGCAGTTAACAGTCCAGTGGGAACTGTTGCATACAGGCTAAAATATACAAAGCCAAAAAGGAAGCTGTAAAGGTAATTTGCCCTGAGGTGTTGACTGACACATAGGTGGCACTCCACCCACTGATAGTTGGCTAGCTTTGTTTATGTTGGAAATGTGAGGTGATTAATGCCTGTTGCAACCCCTTTGTGCAACTGCACACTGTGACTGTGTATTGGGTTCAAGATGTCTGAATTATTCTGTGTCTTCCCTGTTAAAAAGTTTTAAGACAGAAAACAGATTATTCAAAATTAGAGGAGCATCATGGCTAATAGATCACCTGGCAAAATTTGATCCATATCAACCTTTATGCAAAACAGAGCAATGGCATATGGGCCAACTGGAATCAGAGACAGGGAACGCTCACCAGTCTTTGTGTGCCGTGGTGTCTCTGGGGGAGTAAGAATTTTAAAGAACAGGGATTGGGCTGATAGGCTAAAGTCCAATTTCTGATCTTGCTAAACACATGACTACAATGCTAGCCAAGGAGACATAGCCTAGAATCCAGATGATCACATATGCATGCATGTTCCCATACTCCATGCCACAGATGAAACAGGACCTTCTGTCACAAAAAACTGTACAAAATGCTGTTTTAACGGCCATTAATTTGTCCTCATGCCATGTGGTATGTGTCACATTGGGCTGGACTTAGTCAGAGTCACCCTTTAGCCCTTATGTTGGCACACATGTAGCATGCTGCTCTGGGTTACCATGTAACTGCATTATCCACGTGCAGCGGGTTACCATGTAACTGCATTATCCATGTGCAGTGGGTTACCATATAACTGCATTATCCATGTGCAGCATGGCCATTCCACAGAACGAAACAGTGACTCCCGCTCCCCACCTGCATTTGCACCAGTACAGAACACAGAGCATTGTGTATGAGCAGTCATACACAACAAGGATATTCTTGTATAGAGAGGTTTCCTTGGTAACAGATGACCTCGAGAGTGCAGCTCGAGAGGTGCTTTGTTACCAAGGGAACCTCAAGATACAAGAATTTCCTTGTTTGTGTATGACTGCTCATACACAATCTTTTATAGTGTATGGGCAGTCACAGCATAGAAAATCACACAAAACCAGCTACTGAAGACAACAGAGAATAGAAATGTTAACATTTTCTTTTGTTTTAACTGACACAGTGTGCTGCTGATGTTTCTGCAAGTTCAAGTTAAAAATAAAACAACTTCCAGCTTAATTGGATAGACGAAAGTAACTATTTGACAGCATTCCAAGTTGTTCTGCTGTAGTAGTGACATCACTACTGCAGCAGAACAACATAATGATTTCACTACTGCAGCAGAACATAGAGAATAATGTATGGGCACCCATACACAACAAGGCTGTGTTTCCATCGAGGGGTTGAGATGACATCATATGAACCTCGAGAGCAAAGCTCGAGAGGTCCATGCTGTCACCTCCACCCCGAGATGGAAACATATGCCGAGTTGTGTGTGGTTGACCATATTTTATTTTTTATAGTATATGGTTTTTTACACTACAGTGACAGACCACCACTGAAGTGAAAACAAAAAAATCTTGCCATTTCTTTGTTCTACTCACATATCAAAATCAAATTTCCAGGCATTTGAAAGTTAAAAGGTATGACTTTGGGCTCTGGGTAGTTAGTAAGTAGGTAAGTGTAGAATAAATGAGAAATTTAAAATTGTATGACTTTTGAACTGTGCATAACTGTTCGGAATGCACATAACAACACTTTAGAATGCGCATAACAGTTTAGAATGTGCTAAACGAGGATTTTAAGCAGGCTGATTTTTATACATAACAAAGGGTAACTATATACTATAAGCATATAGTGTATGGGGGAACGTTGTTTTGCATGGAAATCTATGCTTAGAATATCCTTGTTCTGCTGCACTGTCTATGTCACGATCTTGTTGTGCTGCACTCAGTATGGCAGTAGTGCAGCACAACAAAATCGGATGTCTTCTCGAGCTGCAGCCACCTCGAGACACAGCTGCCGTTACATGAACTGTCAAGTGTCTGAAACCGCTAGACATCAAAAATGGCAAATCTCACATTTTTTCTTGTTATCTCTCTCTCTCTCTCTCGCTCTCTCTCTCTCTGTCAATATCTAGTGCTGACACAGTTTGAGTCATCCAACAAATTAGCAAGTAGCGGCAGACGTCATTGACTCAATCACTTTGTGACATGGGGTGGACCCGACAATCTGAAGATCAAAATGAACAGTTTTTTTCCCATATAAGCCCACTGTCTATAATAATCTAGTGCTAGTTGACTAAATTTTGTTTCTGCACCAATTAATGGACTGTAGCAAGGGTAATCCAGCATCCAACAGAAAAACCTCGACCGCAGAGGGTAGTTGGTCCTGGAGGTTGGCAGGTGGTTAGGAGGAGCAAATCAGGTGCCCCATCACTCTCTGCTCTCCAACACATTACCTCCAAAAACCACATAAACGCTACAAACAGGTATCTGCCTCTATCTCTGAAATCAAATAAAGAGGCAGAAGACACTGCCAGGCAAGGACACTGCGACACAGGAGCCTAACACAACAATACTCACCCAAATCAGGAACCAAAACTAAACAAGCACAAAAATCCAAAAACTTCTGATCATAGGAGACTCCATGATTCGGGAGTTGATACCCATCTCCAGCCAGGGGTGATGGTCAGATGTCTCCCAGGTACATCAGCATGGAGAGACACTGATCGCATTGCTAAAATTGTTCACAAAGCAGGAGAAAACATTGATGTCCTAGTACACATAGGGACTAATGATCTACATCCTTCGGTCAGTTATGGAACAAGGAACACCTGACTAAGCTGGGTGACAAACTATCATCTATTTAGATCCGGCATCTCCTTCTCTGAGATCCTGCCAGTCTGGGAGAAGGGAGCAGATGGACGGAAGGTCAGAAGAAGGAGATAGGGAGCTAAACACGTGGCTCAGGACTGGTGCCAGGAAAAAGGACACAGATTTGTAGGGAACTGGCAACAGTTCTGGGAGCAAAGTTCTTTAAATTTGATGGACTGCATCTGACTAAAGAGGAGTCAGTGCATTGGGGCAGAAGTTTGGCGTCTTTGCAGAATATTTAAACCTAGCAAATGGGGAGAGGGGTGCAGCACCTCATTGAATAGCACACATCCTCCCCTCAGCTAGTGGTCAAACAGGAATTCAGCGTGTTTGCCATTCAATTGCATCACCAGGTAAGAAAAAGGTTTGTCTCCCCATACGATGCACAGGGTATGCCAAACTTCACCCAACAACTAACACACCAAAATCTGGCCAATGGAAAATCATGTACACAAATGCTCACAGCCTGGTAAATAAGATCCCAGACCTGCAGGCAATAATGTCAGAGGCTAAACTGGACATAGTAGCAATTAGTGAGACGTGGTTTACCAGTAACCACACTAGGAGACTTCAGTACCTGGCTATGTATTGTTCAGAAGAGACCGAGGTGCAAAAGGGGGAGGAGTGGCCCTGTATGTCAATGAAAATATCAAAGCTACAGAAATTCAGAATACACATAAGGAGCCAGAAGAACTGTGGGTCACCCTGGAAACAGGAAATGGGACAGCCATAAGAACTGGGGTTGTCTACAGGCCCCCAGACCAGAGGAGGACATAGACACATTACTGTTAGAAGATATACAAAACATGACAGCTAAAGGGAGGTTCTGATAATGGGAGACTTCAACATGCCAGATATAGATTGGTCAATACCAGCAGGAACATCTGCCAGAACTAGACTCATAGTAGATTCCCTGCAGGGGGAGGGCCTCAAACAACTGGTACAGCAACCCACAAGAGACAGGGCTATCCTAGATCTAGTACTGACTAACAAAGAAGGGATCACAGATCTCCAGGTAGAAGGTCACCTGGGGGCCAGTGACCATCACATGGTATGGTTCAATTTGGCTACTACATCTAAATCATCCCATTCCAAGGCAAAAATATGGGACTTCAGAGGAGCTGACTTTGATAAGATGGCCAACAGAGTTAAGCTAGCCCTGGCAAAAAGAAACACAGGTGAGGAGGTACAGGCAAAGTGGGCAAGCATTAAGGATACAATACTTGAAGCAACATCCATTGTTAGACAGAAAAGGAAGTGCAAAGAAGAAGGAAACCACTTTGGTTCTCAAATACAGTAGCAGAAAAGGTCAGAGCCAAAAGGCTGGCCTTCAGGAAATATAAGGAACACAGCGGGATGAAGATAGGGAGGCATACCAAACTGCCCTAAGGGAAGCAGGTAAGGCAGTAAAGCAGGCAAAGTCCCAAACTGAGGAAACACTAGCACGAACAGTAAAAGAAGGTGACAAGACTTTCTATAGATACATTAGTGAAAGGAGAAAGTCCAGAGGGGGTATTGCTAAGCTTAATGGAGAAAAGGGAGCATGTGAGGAGGAGGACCTGTAAAGGCATCTATCCTAAATAGATACTTTTGCTCAGTATTTACTGAAGAGAAGGTAGGGCAGGGCCCACAGCTCAGCATCATGGACACAGGGGAGGAGGTGAGCACTACTCCCTTCACAAAAGAAAGGGTCCTACAAGAGCTTGCTAAGCTCAGGGTGGATAAGGCAATGGGACCTGATGGCATACATCCCAGGGTACTTAAGGAGCTAAAGGAGGAACTAGCAGAGCCATTAGCAGAATTGTTTAGTGAGTCTCTGAGCACAGGAGAGGTCCCAGAAGACTGGAGAAGGGCTCATGTGATCCCGCTCCACAAGAGTGGTAGCAGGGAGGAGGCGGGGAACTACAGACCAGTCAGTCTTACCTCAGTAGTGGGCAAGATTATGGAGGCACTCCTTAAGGAAAGGATAGTGCAACACCTGGAATCCATAGGGGCACAGGATCCAAGACAGCATGGGTTTACAAAAAGGAAGGTCCTGTCAAACTAATCTCATAGATTTCTTTGACTGGGTAACCAGAGTGGTGGACCAAGGGGGGAGCAGTTGATGTCGCCTACCTTGACTTCAGCAAAGCTTTTGACACTGTTCCACATAGAAGATTGATAAATAAGCTAGGTAGGCTCGGGGTGGGTCAGAAGTTGGTCAACTGGGTGGCAAACTGGTTGACTGGCAGAAAACAGAGAGTGGTGGTAAATGGTATACAGTCAGAAGAGATGCAAGTCACAAGTGGGGTACCTCAGGGATCAGTCCTGGGGCCAGTCCTATTCAACATCTTCATTAGTGACCTCGCAGATGGACTAGAGGGTAAGGCTTGTCTGTTTGCAGATGACACCAAGATCTGCAACAGAGTAGATGATCCAGATGGGGTGGGCAGAATGAGAAGAGATCTGGATAAACTAGCAGAATGGTCAGAAGAGTGGCAACTGGGATTTAATGCAAAAGTGCAAAATCATGCACATAGGGAAGAGAAACCCTGAAGCCACTTATAGGCTGGGAGGAGTTGCTAGCAGTCACAAAGGAAGAAAGAGACTTGGGCATCATCATCACTGATGACCTAAAATCATCAAGCAGACCTCTAAAGCAGTAGGTAAGGCTAGGGGTGTTAGGGTGTATTAGTAGAGGTATCAAAGTCGTGAAGAGGGAGGTAATAATCCTCTGTACAAGACATTGGTTAGGCCCCATCTGGAGTACTGCGTGCAGTATTGGAGCCACACCTTCACAAGGACATTAACCAAATTGAGGCAGTCCAGAAGGGCAGCAAAATGGTGCAGGGACTGCATCAGAAGACATATGAGGACAGATTAACGGAGCTCAATATGTATACCCTTGAGCAAAGGAGGAGAGAGGTGATATGATCGAGACATTTAAACACCTTAAGGGCATAAACAAGGTGAAAGGTCTAACATGTTTAAATATAAGAAAAATAGCAGGACAAGAGGACACAGCATGAGATTAGAGGAGGCCGATTAAGGGGGAATATGAGGAAATTCTTTTTCACAGAAAGGGTGGTAGATGCATGGAATAGCTTACCACAAGAAGTGGTGGCTATGAATACAGTGCAGGGCTTCAAACAGGCATGGGATAGGCATAAGGGAGCAATACAAATGACTATGAATAGATAGGTCACTGACAGAGCAAAGGCCGATGGCACATTTATAAGGTAGAAAAAGAAATGGGCAGACTGGATGGGCCTTGCGGTCCTTATCTGCCGTCAACTTCTATGTTTCTATGTTCTATGTTTCTATTTGTTGCCTTCTGCTGCCATTCAATGCTGTAACTTTGCATTCAGTAAAAAAAAAAAAAAAATGACATATCTCTGTTTCCATTTGTTTTTTTCTTGGCATCAAATAGACTCCCCATACACTATAAAAGATTGACTATGGGGAGTCAAGCACAAACAAGGATCTTCTCAAATCTCAAGGTATCCTTGGCAACAGACAACCTCTCTAGCTTCGTTCTCAAGGTCTAATGTTGCCAAGGATACCTCTTGATCAAGAATATAGAGTATAGTGCATGGGGAACAGTTGACAACAGGGCTATTCTTTCACCGAGTTGGTGCTATGACGACGGATTGATTACCTTGAGAGCGCAGCTCAAGAGGTAATCCGTCGTCATAGTGCCAACGAGGTGAAAGATGCCCTGTTGTCAACTGTTCCCCATGCACTTTTCTTTATAGTGTATGGTGGAACGTCATTTTTTTTGGGAAAAAAATCAGTTACTAGAAGGAAAAAAGAACTTTACATTTTGAACATTTTCACGCTTGACATTTTAACTGCTTAAGAACGTTACATTGTAAATGTTTTAACGCTAAACATTATTACTGCTGCCAACATTGCTGCTTTCGCTATGTGTCCTGTCTATGGAGTGAGCCCTAACTGTCAAATGCTGCTCCAGGACACAATGTGACGTTCACAGTGCAGTAGAAAACATCATTCTGTTGCACTGCGAACGTCACTAGTGTGTGACTACAAAGTTTCGAAAACGATGGATTTCGGTGGAGAACGACGTTCCACCATACACTATATCCTTGTTGTGCATGACTCCCCATAGACAATCTTCTATATTCCAGGCATGGAATTCCATGTATAACAGCATTCCACCATACACTGTATAGAGGATAATGTATGGGCATGCATCGGTAACCGGTTTGTTAACCGGCGAGAGGTTGCCATGGCGACCATGTAAACATGGAGAGTGACGCTCGAGAGGTTAATGTCGCCATGGCAACCTCGAGCCAGTTATTCAAACTGGTTGCCAATGTATGACCATACATTATATTTTATAGTGTATGGCCATACATTTCAATTTTGAAAATTAAACAGACTCCTTACTGCTTACATTTATGCACCACCGCAGCCATTCCGGGTTATGCTTTCACCACCGCGGCCATTTCTGAAAGGCTCGGTCTTGCAATGGCACATGCACAAAGTGGTCCCTTTTGTTAACCTATCGATGTGAAGAAGCATCGATAGGTTAACAACACTGGAAAGGACAGATTATGGTTAACAACCTGAGGAAATGATGATTTCCTAAAGTTAACAGCGTTCTACCATACACTATATAAGATTATGGCAACCCAAAAGGGATTCAGTACCTGAATAAACATACAAAAATCTGCTTAAATTTATTTTTTTTTTTCTCTTTGTTTAACTGCTGCTCCCACTGCTGAGAAGAATGGAAACAGTTTTTTCTTTAAGTCTAGTTAATTAAAACTACAGTAATGCAGCAGTGGTAACTTACACTAAATAAAAATATAAGCAAAGAAACACTGATAAGAATGAAAAGATTGTAGTGAGCAT
Source organism: Neoceratodus forsteri (assembly GCA_016271365.2). NCBI lineage: Eukaryota > Metazoa > Chordata > Ceratodontiformes > Ceratodontidae > Neoceratodus > Neoceratodus forsteri. The sequence continues at coordinate 129,958,138 of CM028129.1, forward strand.
AAACTGCATACAGTTGGTCATATTTTTTTTACCCCATCAAATTAAAATTTGACACACTAAGTTGAAAAATATGGAATTATAAGCTTGCATATCTTTTATGAAATGGAACTACCTGGGTTCAGGACAGGAGACTGCTAGAATTTACAACTAAGGAAAAGAAAAATGGGCACAAATGTTTCCTCCTACTAGATTGGAAATTAGTCTTATGAGCTCACGGTCTCTTATACAAAATGTTTTGCGACACAAAGTGGAAAATATAAGAAAATGGGTGGGCATGAATAATGACATTTTTATATAGACAAGGGCCCAGATATTCAAAAGGGTTGCGCCATGCGCAACAGGGTTGCGCCATGCGCAAGTCCAAAATGCGCCATTCTGCGATATTCAGCAGGAGGCAGTTACGCCACTGGCAACAGGTTGCACAAGAGAGCAATGCAAATGAATGCATGCTCAACAGGAGGGGGAAGATCCATGCATAACCTGCGCAACCCGATATTCAGTCGGGTTGCGCAGAGTTCTGCATGCGCAACCCCCAACCTGCGCCCGCACAAGCTTGAGCCAAAAAAAAAAGGCTTAAGTTGAGGACCACCCACAGGTGAGCTTCTGCATTGCAGGCGCTTAACACAGCAGCTGCCACCCTGGCTGGCTAACTGAGTCCTGTGCCCCCCACCAGCCCGGTCGCCAGGGCAGAACACGTATGTCCCCCTCCCACACATCTCCCACAGCCCGATCGGCGGGCAGAACACGTCATGTCCCCCTCCACATCTCCACAGCCCGATCACCCGGGCAGAACACATCCATGTCGCCCCCCCACACATCACCCACAGCCCGATCGCGGGCAGAACCTGTATGAACCCCCAGTGCCCGATCGCGGGCAGAGATGTAACCCTCCCCCAGCCGAATAACTCCCTGGTGGTCCAGTGGACCATAAAGCCCGATCGCGGGCAGAATGTCACAACACAACCCCCAAACATCTCCACAGGTGTCTAGTGTCCCCCCACCCTGCGAAGCCTCCACCGCTCCCCCCGCGGCGTGAGGCGACAGCATCCACCCGCCTGCCGCCCCTCGCATCGCCGACTGACTGTCCGGTGGGCTGCCGCCATTGGTGCAGAGCTACAGCCAATGGGCATGCAGCCCCCACCGTACATGACAGTCCAGATTTGTTCAAATCTGGACTGTCAGGCGCGACATGGGCTACATGCCAGATGTTTGGGGGGTTGTGTTGTGGACATTCTGGCCTGCTGATCGGGCTTTACGCCTACTGACCACCAGGGAGTTATTCGCTGGGGGAGGGGTTGCACTCTCTGCCCGCCGATCGGGCACTGGGGTTCATACAGTTCTGCCCATCGGGCACTGGGGGGTTCATATGTTCCTTGCCCGCTGATCGGGCTGTGGGAGCTGTGTGTGGGGCGACATAATGCGGTTCTGCCCGCGACCGGGCTGTGGGTGATGTGTGGTGGGGGGCGACATGTACGGTTCTGCCCGCGATCGGGCTTGTGGGAGATGTGTGTGGGGTGTTGCTGTAACTGTGATGCCTGGCGATCGGGTTGCATTAGGAAGGCCGGTTCCCCGACGGGTTGCTGCTCTGCAGGGGTGGCCAGGAGCAAGTCCTCGGGGATCGGGCGTACCTTACATGCAAATGGAATGCAAATGGGGCCATAAATAGATGCAAATGGCCCTCTCTGTGCCTTTGGTATAAATTATGGCCCCATTTGCATGTCTCCTTTGAATATCGGAAATTTGCGCATGGCGCAGAATGGTACTTGCGCCACCGCAAGTTTAATGCTCAACTCTGGCAATCTCTGCGGTAGCGCAGTTCCACTGCGCGCATCTTGCAAGTGCTGTGGTTCTTGGGTGATATTCAAGGGTTGCTCAACAGCGCAACTCCTTTGAATATCACCCCGGCCACACCCCTGCACAACTATTTTGAGCAGCGCAGGGGCTTGCGCCTCAGACTGGCGCAGTTTGAATATCTGGGCCAAGGCTTCTAATCACCTTAAATTGACTGTGGCATCCCCACCATGCCCAGCTGGGTAAAGCTGGAGTGGAGGCTTGGAGAAGGTACTAAGAAAATTAACCTAAGGTCAGTCCACAAGTGGCCGCCGAACAGATGGGCTGTTATGAGGAACAAGTAAACAGAGCAATAACCACCCAAGGTGGTATCCAGTGATGACAGCAACTGAAAATGAGCAACTGCAAAAACAGCGACTCATTTTCAGTGATATCATCGAGGGCTACCCTGCAAGGGTAGCAACCCTATAGTGAATGAGACTGTGGAGAAGAGCGACCGGAAGGGGGGATAGCGAAGGGGAGGGATAGGGAGGATGGTCCATAGTGGACTGCTGTGCCTGCTCCAGCCAAGCTAGCCCTGTGACCTGGTGGTGAGGGTGGCTAGCTCTGGCTGAGCAGGTATGAGGTTCGGGGCTGGGGACTGGGAGGGTTACAATTTTGCCACTGCTTGTGGGTGCGGCACTTAATTTTTCCCGCAAATGTGGGCTGTACCCCTTCCCTGATATGCACCCCCCCAGAGTTAGTTATCTTTATTCAGGGGGGTGCAAGGGGCAAATCCCCCCATGGGGGGGGTGCAGGGGCAAAACACTTTTTGTTTTGCAAGATGTCGGGTCACCAGCAAGTGTATATTACCAGTTTGCTTTTTGGCGATGTACACTCGCCATAATAGCGATCGCTATTTTGCGATCACTATTATGACATAGAACCCTTAAGGTTGAATAAGATGTATTAGTGTACCTGCATGACAAAATTCAATTGATGGTCCTTTTCTGTTTTAGTCTGTTCATCCATGGGTATTTACCCAGCTAGGACCTGGCATGTAGCAATACCAAACTGTATTTTTTATGTAAAACTTTGAAACTCTGAATAAAATATAAATTATAAACAAGCACTTGTCAATGTCGAATGTTTGCTTGTTGGTATTAGCATTGGAAGTGCAGGAGTTAGACTGATGCAGAATAGGAATGGTAGTGAAGTATTGAACTTCAAGCCATACCCACTTCCACCCTGCAGAGACAGACAGGCATTGGGATATGCCTTTGGGTCATCACCCATAACGCTCACACCATTTCACCTCACCCTATCCTACAGACACTGACAAGTGTTGAGGTGCACATTGGGGTGTGTGGCTTTACAATCACCCCATTCCATAGGGGCATACACTGAAATGGGTGAAGTATAGGAAAATGGGGTGAACTCTGGGGCCAAAGAGTCCAAGGCACACCTCGATGCCTATCACTGGCTGCAGGGTGGGGGTGGAATGGCATGAGCATTACAGCTGGCAATCCAAAGGCACACCCCTGATGCCTTTCAGTCTGTACAGGGTGGGACGTTATGGTTAGAAACCCCTAACGTCCTGGGGTTTTTTGGTATTTGCACTACAAATTTTCAGCATGGCCTTTTTGTGACCACCACCTGACGAAAGCATTTGGGACCTCTGCTCATGAACAGTGGCACTCTGATTTTGTTACTCTGTCTTGAATGTTGATTTCCCACAGCGACTGTGCCATTCTGAGCCAGATGTGCGAAACCACAGTTCAGGCAGGATGTGAAAAATGACAGTAGCAGCATTCATAAGGAGGCGTGAAGAGATGGCAATGTTGGAAATCTGGAGTGAAAATATTAAAAATTCTCAGTTACGAGCGTGCATGAAAACTGTGCAATGCACGCTCGTAGCACAGTCATTTTTTTAAATTATTTCACCAAATTTTCAATATAGGCATTTTGGGACCTCTGCTCATGAACAGTGTCACTATGATTTTCTTAAATCTGTCCCGAACATTGATTTCCCACAGCGGCCAAGCCATTGTGAGCCGGATGTGCGAAACCACATTTTGGGCAGGATGTGAAAAATTATAGCTGTACTGTTCATAAGGAGGTGTACAAAAATGGCAATGTTGAAAATCTGAAGTGAAAATATTAAAAATTCTCAAAGTTACAAGTGTGCATGGGAACTGTGCAATGCACACTCGTTAACATAGTTATTTTGTGGACTTTTGTCACCAAATTTTCAACATAGACATTTTGGGACATCCACTAATGAACAGGGTCAATGTGATTTTCTTAATCTGTCCCGAACATTGATTTCCCACAGTGACCGCGCCATTGTGTGGCGGATGTGCGAAAACACATTTCGGGCAGGTAAGTGAACAATGACAGCTGTACTGTTCATAAGGAGGTATGTAAAAATAGCAATGTTGAAAATTTGGAGTAAAAATCTCAAAAATTCTCAAAGTTACAAGCATGCATGTAAACTGAGCAATGCACGCTCCTAACACAGTCACTTTTTTGAATTGTTTCATCAGATTTGCAACATACACTTTTTGGGCGCCCACCTCATGAACAGTGGCACTGTTGTTTCATTAATCAGTCCCGGAAGTTGATTCCACTCAGTGACCGCAAAATCACCTTTCGGTAGCGAATAACACCATGACAGTGACTGAATTCATGAGGAGGGATCCCAAGAACCCCACATTGAAAATTTGGTGCCAAAAGTCAACAAAATGGCTGAGATATCCACATAAGTTGAAAAAAAAACATTTATGCCATTATACAGCTTACCATTATTTCTTCAGTTCACGGTCAGCTTTGAAGAGTGCAGACGTGTTCCTGGTCCACCGAAGATTATCGCGCCCAGCTCCAGAGGTAAGTATGGGGTGAGGGGGGTGTGGGGAAGTGAGATGCACAGAGGGTGACTGCAGGTTGGGGGAGTGGACCCAATGGTGAGGGACCGTTTTCTTTGTTTCAGGGAAAACCAAACCAAAAGACGTCGAGGGAAGGTTTTCTTTTTGCAGGTTTGCTTTTTGCACACTGGGGTGGGCTCCCAGTGTGCACCTGTGTTTTTGGGGAGGGGGGACTTAAGCTGATGGGGATTGGCCCCCCCATTGGCAAAGAAAGCCTGTTTGGGGGGCATGATGGCGAGGGGGATTGGGCATCCCCCTCGGCACACAACAAATAGGGGTGGACATTATGCCGACTGGGATTGGGCTCCCCCGTCAGCAAATGAACTGGGGCAAGGGCATGCCAACAGGGAATTGGGCACCCCTGTTGGCTTTTATGGGGAATGTGAGCGGATGGCGACAGCCGCCACCACGTTGTTTTGAAATGTTACACCAGGCAAGGCACTGCCCTGCAATGATGGGTCGCTCCCTCATTGCAGCGGCTAATTCATTTCAAGTTGGTGGCACGTTGGCTGAACTAGTGTCAGCAACAGTGTCCCACTGCATTGGGAAACAAGGGCCAAGCCAAAGAATGCAGTGGTGGCATTGGCTGCCACAGTGCCGCACCTCTAAAACCTGCTTCTCTCCTAAGCTGCCACATAATGTTTCTTGCACACGTGTGCAAGCAAATATAAAAATTGATTGTGGGATGGTTTTGAAGCATCTTTGTACACTGTTTTTATGCTGAGCTATGACTTAGGAGTCTCTGCAATTTCCTATAGCTCTCTTGCTGTCCAGTTTATTTGTCCTGCTGTCTGCTGCTGCTTTTCGCAGGACCACCGTCAAAATGAAATACTGCATCCCATGCGGCTGTTTGGTTTTACACGATGTGGACCAGTCTGCGTTTTTCACACAAGCTGGTAACATCTTCACCAACTGCAGTGTCTATTTTCAGTAAAGTCATTTATTTTTACCTTGTTTTTGGTAACTTCCCCTTTTCCAGCTTCTACCAGGAACACCTGGTATGGCAGCTCTTGTCATTTTTGCATTTTTTTTATCTACAATAGCCATCCTGATTATTCATAATAGCCTTGCTGAGATGCAACACCTCTTTTCTGTGGGTTTCTGCTTTGAAATCAGGGACCGGAATGGAGAGGTGGGAGCAGTACAGCCCATAGTGGACAGTAGTGGGAGGGTTTCTTGTATAGTATGGGGAAATCGGGAACAGAGGGGTTGGGGCGGTACAGCACACACTGGGTGGTAGCAGGAGGGTTTCTTATGTAGTACAGGGAAATCAGGGACATGAGTGGAGGGGTGGGGGAGGCACAGCACACAGTGACAGTCTGGGTGGCGTAGTAGGGAGGAGAAAGTGCTTGAGCCAGCATTGGCTCCAAATCCAACCAGCCGCTGATCGTACTCATGTCCTGGAAGATAAGACTGTAGATGGTGGGTCTCCCCAGTCCCTCAAGGCCTCTTGGCTCACTCTCTCTCTTGACTGCTGTGGTGTCAGTGTGGTCTGGCTCCCCCGGCACCGACTTCACCTCCCACTGTGCCTGACTGTGCTGTCCTCCCTGCACTGCACTGCTGTTCTTCTCTATCCCACACCATGCTATACTGCAACTGGTGTTGAAAGCTAATCAGCTGCTTACTGGCCAGCAAAGCTCTGTTCGATTGGAGCAGCTTCTTTCTTGCAAGTACAGACCAGCAAGCAGCAAGTTGTGTCACGGCCGTAGTGTGTGTCAATTGGTGTAGACTGTCGAGCCCCTTTCAGTTTCAACTGCAATGGGTTTGGGAGTGACACCCCCCAGAAATTCCCTTGTACTTGCCCCAAAACATTTGGTGCACAAGCACATCAAACATAAAAAGCAGCAAAGACATATCGCAAAAACAAGACTACACTGGCATAAGCCATTGAATTAAAACTATTATAAACTTCATTAAAATACAAAAATAAAAATACAACTGCCACAGTAAGATGTGTTGTCAAACAAGGCAGCCAATTATGAAGCCATTATGCTTTTTAATTTTTTATGACACAGCATCAGAAACAACCTGGTCCTGTGGTACTGGGGATTGGGCATTTTGTGCCCATGAGGGAGATCTGTGTTCCCATCCCAGGCTTGACATCCATGGGGCCTTGGTAAAATCCAGAATGCCAATCCCAGACTAAACTAAAACAGTAAAAACTGGACTGGCTGGTGTGGTCCTCAAACACCCCCAAGGGCTGCAAGACTCCCGTTTCCATCAGTCACAAGCCAAACTGATACATTTGAATTAAAAACGAGCTTTATATAACATGCCCATCACAGCCTTCAGCCTCTCTCCCTTGTCTAGCTTTGCACAGAGAGCCTCCTGGTGTATTTTTGGATGGATGAGGGGGCTACAGGTTGACCACTGGGGTGCCGCATGTGGCCCTTGGGCCACAGGTTGCCCACCACTGTGCTAGACCAACCAGATTGAGCGCAACTTTCATAGTCTGTTTTTTTTCCAGTCAGACCAGTCAGTTCACTTTTTTTCCCAGCTGATTTGTCCATTCTGATTGTCCAGATTTCACCTAGGTGAGGATATGGGTGAAACAGAGAACACCAGACGTGGACCGGACCTTTTACCATTTGGTCCGTTCTGTGTCCAGTGTTATGAATTTCACCCATACCCATCACCTTACATGAAATCTGGACCAGAGGGAGTGGATGGACTAAAACTATAAAAAATGAGATGACTGGTCTGGCCAATACAGCCAGACTACACAAGTGGAGGGCTGCGGTCAAGGCAAATAGGATGCTGGGATGCATCGCTAGGGGGATTACCTCAAGGAACAGGGAGGTGATTTTGCCACTGTACAACAGCCTGGTTAGACCACATCTTGAGTACTATGTGCAGTTCTGGAGGCCGCACTTAAGGAAGGACATCCAACTCCTGGAGAGGATTCAGAGGAGAGCAGCCAGAATGATCCAGGGCCTGGGGGATTTGACATATGAGGAATGACTAGGGGAGCTCAACCTGTTCTCGCTAGAGGAGAGGAGGGACCAGGGGGACAAGATTGAGGTCTTCAAGTACCTCAGGGGGAGTAAATAAAGTAAGCTGAGATAGGATCCTTCGACTGAAGGTGGGTGGAATCACCAGAAGACACAGTTGGAAGATTGAGGGTGGTAGGATTGGGGGGGAAAGGAGGAGGAGGTACTTCACCGAGAGAGTGGTGGAACTGTGGAATGCGCTGCCCGAGGAGCTGGTACAGGCAGCTACTGTGGAGGGATTCAAGAGGGGGTGGGACAGATATCTGTAAGAGGTGAAGCAGGGGCTGGTTTGCCTGGGGGGGGCAGGACTGGAGGATGGAGTAACAGTGGAAGGAGACAGATAGAGGGCTACAGTACCCAATCAGGGTGCTGAAGCATGAGCAGACTAGATAGACCAATAGGCCTACTCCGCTGGCATCTAGTATGTTAGTATGTTGCTCCTGGCCCAGTTGGTCTGGCTGAACCAGATGGTCCAGTTTTTACCATTTTGGTCTGGTCTGGGTCCAGCGGTCTGGATTTCACCCATAACCCTTCCACGCACTTGGCCACTGGTGTCTGAGGGTACTGCGGAGGAAGCCCACACAGGTTCCAGGGAAGAACACTAACCATCCTGCTGCTTTGGTGCCCCCTACAGCAGACTGGTGGTACGGCATGGCCACTGCCATTGACTATGCAACAATGGCTCTCTGCACTGCTGGTCAAGTGCTGGTGGGATACACTCACATGGGGAGGTGGGATGGTCTTCTGAACATAGAAGCAAAAAAAATGAACTCCACTCTAGGCATGAGGGAGGTTGCATCACGTGTGTCAACCAGCCCATCTCATTGTCTGACTCCTCTGCCGGCAAGGTGAACAGGCAGTCCTGCTTCTAGAGCTGGACCCACTGTTATTGGATTTCTTATGTACACAGCAGCTTGGGGAGCGGCTCAGAATCCACCTTCCATAACAGAGCAGCTGACCCCAAAATGAGCTAAGGCACCAAGAAAATAAGTATCTCCCTGGCTCCAGGACAAGCAGCAGGGCCCAGGCAATGTAAAACCAGCTCCAGATGGCTTAAAGAAGAAAAGCAGCATGCTGCCAAAATATAAACAAACATGGCAGTGCCCACATACCCCCTCAGACCTCGGCTCAGCAAAGACTAATAGGAAGGGTTTGAAAGTCAGCACAAGATTTTCTCATGTATATTGGTCAGTCAGAAGCTTGTTTTGCTTCTTAACCAAAATGCAAGTGTAACCCCCAGGTGTCTCTATCCCAAGGGCTACTACCCCTGCCTGTTTGGCTACTGACAGGTTGAGGGGCCTAGGTTCTATGACGGGTGCCTCCACCCAGAGGTCAGGATTAGTAGTGGCTAAACTAGCTTGGGTACAGCCCTCTGGGACACTGTGACCCCCCCCTTTGTTCCCACTAGTGGCCCACACAATACGCGGGAGTTACCTTCCCAATACCCCACATATGCACACATTTTACAGATAGAGATACCACTTACCCTCGAGACTGATTCGGCATCCTGTCTCAGAGGACCCTCTGTAAGACAAGGTTAGACAACATACACAGCAATTTGCAAAACTGTTCTAGATGCATTAGCACCACAGCCAGTATACAGTATAACAACAACAAATCTGGTTTATTCAGGGGACAGTAACACGGGAGGCGGATAATTAGGTTGACTGGTTTAGATAAGTTCGAATCACAGTACTGTGCACATATATTTAGGGTCCAAAATGTCACTCTCTGGGTACCCAGGATGGGGGGGGGGGCTAGCCAGGTCCGTTGCCCAGAGTTGGCCGGCTGGTGTAGCTGGATGGGGCCCTGTATGAAGAAAATACATGCACAAACAAATTGTAATCTGGAGCCGGATGGCTCAGTCCACAAACAGAAGCACACACAACAATCAGTTGACACACTTTGATTAAATGAAGGTGAGGGGAAATACCACTATGTGTACTCACAAACCCCAAACCGAGCTGAATTGAGGAGGTAGCTCTGGATGGCCAGGATGAGCAGAGCATGGAGATGAGACCCTTGTGACAGGGCCTAACTGACTTGGAAAGCAGATGGATGAAGTCCAGTTAGCTTTGAGTCTAGCTTCCAGATTCAGCTCACGACTCATAGAACCAGGGGCAGCGGTATCAGGATCCCCTACAAACACTAGGCACATTTATATGTAAAGGAAATTACTATACCAGGCAGCTGCTTCTCAATCCCGATCGCAAATACTGCAAAACCCAAGAACACACGCAGCAACAGAGTCCCCGACGGGCCGATCGCACTTCTGCAAATTTTCGGTCTTCTACAGGCAAGTCTGGATCTGCACACTTCTTCCTTTTTCTCCACAAACTCAGATTCAGTCCGAATGAGCACTCGCTAACAGCTACAGGCTGACTTCAGGACCTTACACGCACTTCCCGCGTGAACTGCACACCACAGCAGAACAGAGCTCCTACTCTCTTCACAGTCAACTCGCATCTGCCCTCCAGGAACAGTTCAGGGCATTTTCCTTAGGCTCCTCACAGATTTGGTTGGAGGATTCAACTGTCAATCACTGCAGGGCTCCCTCTGTTGGTGCAAAAAATGCACCAAGGTCCAAACTACAGCTCCCAGAAGCACCTGCCATACATTTCCCCTTTAAGCAGGCTCCTGGTGAGTCTAAGTTCTGGTTGGTTCAGGCAGTCTCCATTTTAGGGCTTCTCTTACCCAATTGGCCCAGATTAAAAGTTCAGGTCGAAAATAGAGGAGCAACACACACAGAGTCCCAGCTGCAATAAAGGCAGGTTAGACAAACTGCAATTTTACAAATGCTCTAAATGATTTCAGGAAAACATTTACATCTTTCAGATGGGCTCCCTCTGTGCTCTTAGTGACTGCAGAAACAGAGCGATCAGACAGCAGCTCAGGGCGGGATTCAAGTATTAACTACACAGTCCTCCCTTTCAAGCTAATTTAGCCTGTGAGCAGGCAGCTCTTAAAGAGACAGTACCAGAAGCTCTAAAAGCACTGACAGATAAACAGCTTAAATGCTGAACAGCATTCAGGCTGGGAGCACTTAGCCAGCTCCTGGAAGACTTTTGGGCACCCCCATTTGCGTGGGGGTTACACAAGCCTAGCTCGACTGGGCTAAAATTCTGTAGACAGCTTGACTGGGAAAACACTGTCCAATACAGCACTGAGTTTCATTCCCTATAAAAGGGTCTGTTCCCAGGGATCTGGGCAAGTTTCTGCCAGTACGGGAGAGAGAGAGAGAGAGAGAGGAGAGAGAGAGAGAGAGAGAGAGAGAGAGAGAGAGAGAAGAGCTGTGAGGTAGTGAGCCATGTGACTTCCAGGAACTGCATGCCTGGTAGGGCAAAGAAGTCTGGGTACCCAGTAACTGACTTTTGTGAAAAAAAAACAAAACAATGGCTTTTATCAAATCTAACAGTTTGAAGGTGATGATTGGAGCTGGGGTTTTCCTGCCCTATCAGTGACTTCCCCTCTAGGGGATAAGCTCCTCTGAAGATAAACTGACAGCCCGAGAAGGCAACTACTGACTTCAGGGTCCCTGGACCCCCTGTACCTGCAGCATTAAACCAACCATTAAGAGAACAGAAACTGGTGACTGAACACCAGTCACCCTGTGGAAGCTTGCACTCCTGCCAGGAGCGCATGCAGCAGTCTTGATAATTTAGTCATCAGACACTAGAGATATCTGTGAAGCTACGAAACCAAGAATAACTATTGGGGTTTCAGCCTTGCAACTGGGAAAATTGTGATTGTGCTAGGACTGAGGGAGAAGCCTTGGGCTGGGTTTGCCACTTTGATAGGCCCATTTAGAAGACCTGTGGAGGCCATCTAGCCACTCATTTGTGTGTGGATTGCAAATAGGAGCCCCTTTTCTACTTTTTACAAGGTCCTGCCCTGCTAGAAGCAACTACATCCCCAGTGAGGTACCCACTGCAACAAAAAGGGAGCCCCTCACCCTTGGTCAGCGTGGGGATTTAAGTCGGGGGCACCCGCTTGGGAGGTATGAAGGACTGCCAGGAGGGTAGGTAGATTATGTGGGATGATTGTTGTTCTTGCAAAGAGCATAAGGATTTTTCTTTTATTTTTTTTTCCTACTGTCCCCTTGTTCTTTCCGTACCCTCCCTTTTTAAATAAATTATTTGTTTGAACTGTATTTCTTGGGTTGGGGGTTGTTATTGCTGTTCCAGTGTCACTTGCTTTGGGGAGGGATTGTGTGCGCAGGTTATGTACTATTTCCTTTATGGTAATAGCCTTGTGTTCCCAGTAACCCATATTGCTACCCTAGATGGAGGCACTGCATCACTTTTAGACCCAACTACTCAGTGTAGCACAACTTTAGGTAACCGAGGCTGGCCCCCTTGGAGGGTTTGGAGAGGTGAACTCTGAGAGCCACAGGTGGTCCACTGCACATGCATACAGTGTCTTTCACTTTGCAGCCCAATAGCTGGCTACATTTTCTTGGTTAGAGACTCTGCTCCACCTCCAACCCCCTCCCATGGGTCTTTGTGTGGTCAGAGGGTTTAGATTACATGGCTGTCACCATGTTTGTTTACTATACTTCTTGTTCTCCCTTGTTGCTACCTCCTGAATGATTTAGTTAAGCCTCCCGAGGCCTGTTTATCGTCTCTCTTGGCCCTGCTGTCTGTTCTGGGGCTCATAGTGCCTTTATTATTTAGGGCCTTTGGCCTCTGCAGAGGTTCCGATTCATACTGTCTCAGCCCCATTGAACACTCCTGGGGCTGAAATTGCAGGTCCTGCTGTATGGCTGCAGCCACATTGAAAATGGAGCCCAGGCTCAACTCCCTCCCAGGGTTCCTGGAGATGAGCACTGCTGCCACTTTCCATTTCCTTGGGGGACCAGAGCATGAAGAACACTAATGGTTCCAGGCTGGGGGAAGAAGCAGCCACTGGGGTCCATAGACCCAAACAAGGTAAGTCCCCTTTTGGGGGGGGGGTTGTACAGAAGGTAGGCCAATGGAGGGCCAGCAAGGCAAGGAAGGAAAAGAGTGAATGCAAACAAAAAGTGTGTACAAATAGGAGCTCTGAATCTTCGATAATCAGATTCCTGTTTCAGCGCCTGTGATGAAATATTAGTACACAGTTAAGGTCAAGCTGCTCTCATCGGCTGTACAGCAAATCTGCTTCATATTACACAACTAAACAAGGTGTTTCATGGTCTTCCCCTCTGGGGGAAGAAAATGTAATACAGTATCCGCAATTTGTCAAGGGTTTCATTTTTATTCGTCTCAGTCAAGGAACATGAATGATTCGTCACAGCCACAAGATCCTAGAAATTGTTAACACACAGTAGCCATGCACAAAAGCGAAGATGATTGGCTTCGCTGCTCTGGTCATAGAAACCATAACTCCTGCATGAGTCACCTCAGCACAAGGAGCTTTAAGGATTTGGAGAAGTCAAGTGGTTGCATGTTTAATCAACCCCCCCAACACAAAATCAAGTCATGACGCAAATGGGAAGAAAATTAATATTCTCATTCAGGAGTGTAGCTAGGAAAACAAAGTTTGTGTACTATAACCTTGTTTGTTGCCCCTCTACCCTGTTTGTTGTCCCCAGTTGTAACCCTGTTTGTTCCCCTTTACACCGTTTGCTGATACCCGTAGTGCCCTGTTTGTTGCTCATCAACATATGTATACCCTTACGCTGCGTCATGGAATACAATTACAACAGCACTCAGTTGTATGAATCTGCATTGTGGCTGTTTACAAAAGAGTACAAAAATCATATTATAACATCAGAATGTGGGGCAACTGGTGCCCTTGTGGTAAGTCAGAATGTACCAGGATATCCCAGCTGGGATGTACCATGTCATTTACAGTGTGGTAGGGTCAGCCTCTGTCCCTCTTTATAGCTGGGAAGGACCAAAGCACTGGAAAGTTATGGAACTTGGTCAAGGTCACAGAGTTTGATGCTGGCTGCAGTGGGATTCAAACCTGGAACATCACCTTTGACAGTTCAGAGCTCCAACCACTGAGACATGCTATCTTCAGATGAGACATTTACAGTATAATATAATGCAGATTTTGCACAGAGATTATGCTAATGGTGATCAGGTACTACCACCCCGGTTTTAATTTGTATTACTTTTTATCAAAACACAAACATCAGAAAAAAGGTACATGCAGACATCCTTAATCAGTAACTAAACTGTTAGTAGAAAAATGCAATGCAATGCAATATAATAGATAGTCATTAAATGTCCATAACATGTTAAGCAATCTACATGCAAGCATAAATGAAAACAATCATTTAGACAAAAACTCATTTATCACACCATGGATGATAAAAAACAAAACACCAACCAGTCATCCACGAGGCAAAAACAGAATAAAGAAATACAGTTAACAAATAAGACATATGTGATGACCAGACAACTTTTGCTGGAAGTCTGAAATATTTCGTCAAATGCTAGTAACGTCTGTAGCAGTGGGGGGCAGGAGGCATAGATCAAAGGTAAGAAAACTGGCCTGTTTGGGAGATTCTCAGCAGCCCAGCAGGGTACTGAATTCCTCCAAAGAGGGATAAGTTTGTTAGTACAGCAAGGGCTCAGGCAGACTGTCTCAATGGCATCTGAAAACATATATTCAGATGCTAAAAAATCCCTGAGACACAGAGTACAGTCAATATCACAAGGTAGGCATCACTCAAAATTCCAGGCCTGAAGTGATTTCAGCCAATTGGATGAACCTGGGTACAGGGATGTGACATCATATCCTTGCTCGTCTAAGGCACCATGGTGAGAGGGAGGGAGAAGGTATAAATGCTTCAACCCAGTTATTTTCTCTCTCTTTTCACTGGGGTCTTGTGTACTCAAGGAGGAAGAATGACTGTCTGCTGAAAGAGGTTGAGGTAACAAGGCTAGTGGATCATGAGATAAGACTTCGTAAAGTAAGAAAGCTAGAAGCGTTTACCTGAGCAAGTATGCATGCTTCCTTTTATAATCCCAGAGGCAGAGTACAAAATCGGGGGGGAGTGTTATTTACAACCACCAAGCAGGAAAGAGATCTAGGGGTAATAATCTTGTGATAAGGCACTTGGGAAGTGTAGTGGGATGCTGAGGTGCATAGGGAGCGGTATCAGCAACAGAAAAAAGGAGGTGTTGCTGCCTGTGAATAAATCGCTGGTAAGACCTCACTTGGAATACTGTGTGCAGTTTTAGAGTCCACATCTCTGGAAGGACATAGACAGAGTGTAGGCAGTCCACAGGAGGGCAACTAAGACTAATCCCTATGAGGTGAGACTAAAGGTTCTATGTCAGAACGGCGAAGTCAGAGCACCGAAAATCAATTTTGGCCCTCTGACTCCCCAGCGCACAGCAAAATGGCTCCAGGGACTTGTATTTTTTATGTTTATGTGGAGGGCTTCGCTCCACGTACCCCCTACTTAAGGATTCTCAACTCCAGGGGGGTGCATGTTGGGGGGGCAAAACATAAAAAAAATAAAATTCAGGCTGAGCGCAACAAAAATGTACCTGCGCCTGGATCAGAACCAAGCAGCCTACCAATCAAAGCTGCAAACCAACCCGCTACACCACAGGGCCAGCTCGGAAGCCTACCATGGCGCCACCCCTCAAAACCCCTCGCCGAGTGTGCTCACTTCCACCTCCCTGCACACCTCTGTGTAGTGACTTCCTGTCACTACAGCTGCCAACCCACCCCATTCGGTCACTGTACCTCCCTGGTAGCTCCTATGACACGCACCACGACTGAGTCGCCGTTTAGCAGGTCGCTCAGTCGCAGTCACGGATGTCACGGGCTACCAGACTAAAGGAACTCAATATGTACACTCTAGAAGACAGGTGGGAGAAGGGTGATTAGACAGAGACCTATAAATATCTCACAGAGGTCAATAAGATACAGGAGGAAAGTATTTGTCAGAAAAAAGGGGTTCCATGTGATATGGGTGACGGCAGAACAGCAACATACACATGAGCAAGTGCACATCGCCGAAAACAACAATGGCAATGTGCACTACATTGAACACAAAAACAGAAACTATCGGGCAACATTTACTACATTGTTTTACCCAGGCACTTCGGCCCCTCACCCACCATTATAATTATAATCAACTGCTGGGGGGAAGGGATCTTTGGGAGGGGGCTACTCGGACCGGAAAAAAATTAAGTCCCAAACAGCACACGAATAAAATTATATGCACACAGCTACAGTAGCTCCGAACCCAGAGCCTTTCACACCGTAATCATAGTCACCTACCATTACACCAAACGGCCAGCTGGGAACAGCCTGGCCACACTACCTCCCATATCCTGCATAACTATGCCTCCCTCTGACACTTGCTGTATTCTTCCTTTCATGGTTTTGTCCCTTACACTCACTATTGCCGGTCTCGCTGTCCTTTCTCACTCATTCTAATTGCAGGCTGTTAAACTGAGTAACTCACATTGAGTGGTTCAATTTGACTCACCCATATCACTGGATACCAATAAAAGGTGTAGAAGAACAAAGAGACATGCTATGAAGTTGGGTGGGGTAGATTCAGGAGACATGTGAGGAAGTACTTCTTCACAGAAAGAGTGGTGGATTCCTGGAACAGCTTACCAGCCAAGATGGTGGGGGTGAAAATGGTGGGGTTTGACAATACATGGGCTAGGCATAAGGGAATCTTAGTAAAAAGGTATGGGGAGGAGGGAGAAAGAGCCGGAGATCGATTAGGGTATGTGGTAATACTATAGGTAGGGAAAAATGGTCAGACTGTGTGGGCCAAGTGGTCCTTATCTGCCAACAAATTCTTTGTTTCTAGGTTTCTATCCTGTATGTGTACTGTTGTTTTACTATGTGTAAATAGTGTTATACCTGATTATTACTGTCGTATTTACACAACTGTTTATTAATAAAGCAGTTATTTTTCTTAAGACTGGACTGATTAACAAGTGTTGCTTGGATAGTATCCTACCCACGTCTGATACCATCGGATATCATCATTTTGATCAGATATCGGATATTATTGGATAGCACAGACATCCAACCAAGGGTCTGACCTGCTAGGATCCACAGTAAGTATCTGAGGTATCTGTGGATCCAACCTGGTTTCAATGGATCCAAACATCAGATCTAACTATCCGACTTATGGATCTGGAATCTGACTTCGGTCGGATCCTAGGTCAGAGATCAGCACTATCTGATGGAGGATAGTCAGATCCACATAGCAGTATCCGAGCACCACTGGGAGTAACTGGTTGTTTGTGACTGGATCTCTGAAGGAAGGATACCTGGATAAAAGAGGTGCCTAGTAAAAGGTCTCTGAGAGAGTAGACTGTGTACTACATCAGAGACCCTCACTATGGAGAGCCTAAAGGGTAGAAATTGGCAGAAAAGGGCCATCGGAGCACCAGGGTCTGAGTTTGTGCTAAAGAGGGGGCCTTGACAGTGGGTGACACTAGTCTAGATGGTCTCAGTGGCAAAGGTCTGAGACAGACAGAAAGCGACTCACTGGGGACTGCGGGGTGCTCTGACCATCCCATACGGTGGCAGCAATAAGGATGAAAAAGTGAGACTTACTTGTACAAAACACAGTTTGGCTATCCCTTACCAAAGGGGATAGTTACAAAATTAAGTAGTATTAACAGGTAAGCACTACAACTCTATCTTCTCTCACTTTTTTTTTTTATTTTCTATCTGGGTTTACAAAGTTTAGAGATAGAAATGCCATACAAGTATGATGCAGTGAGGTTGCCTGATGTCCAGCAGCTGTGTGAGAAGAGAGGCACACCACTTGAAGGCTTGAGCAGGGCTACTAAGCTGATTCAGGCTCTGGAAGCAGCAATTCAAGGCAGATGCAGAGAAGCAAAAGTAACGAGAGACAGAGGCACCCGAAGAGGAAGCCAAGCGAGAGGCTGAGGCAGCTCGAACAGAAGAAAGGGAAAAAGAACACAGACATTAGCTGAAAATGAGAGACCATAAACTCTGGATGGCAATGGATGGGGGTGAGATACTAACAACAACAAAAATGGAAAGGGACCTGGGGGTAGTCATATCAGATGACCTAAAGGTGGGCAAGCAATGTGAGAGGGCAGCAATGAGGGCTGTGGGGATATTGGGATGCATAGGGAGAGGCATCACCAGTAGAAAACAGGAAGTTATTATCCCTCTGTACAGACAGCTGGTCAGACCCCATCTGGAGTACTGCGTGCAGTTCTGGAGACCCAGTCTTTGCAAAGACATAGACAGGATGGAAGCTGTCCAGAGGAGGGCAACTAAAATGGTGCAGGGTCTGCACCGGAAGACATATGAAGAGAGACTAAAGGAGCTTAATATGTATAGCCTCGAGGAAAGGAGGGAGAGGGGGGACATGATAGAAACTTTCAAGAACCTCAAGGGAATCAACAAAGTCCAAGAGGGTAGCATCTTTCAAAAAAAGAGGTGTGCAAGAACAAGGGGGCACAATTTGAAGATAGAGGGGCGGCTCAGAGGTAATTTAAGGAAGTATTTTTTCACAGAGAGGGTTGTGGATGCATGGAACGGCCTTCCGGAGGAGGTTGTGGAGTCAAAAACAGTGGTGGAATTCAAGCATGCATGGGACAGTCATAAGGTAATTCTAGGGGATGGGGTAGGAAGAAGTAGGCTGCTGGTTAACTAGGATCTGCAGCTTATCCAGTAGGCAGGGAAATGGGCAGACTGGGTGGGCCAAGCGGTCCTTATCTGCCGTCAAATTCTATGTTTCTATGTTTCATCACAGGCAGACTCCGGACCAGGTGAGTAATGAGACAGATGAAGGTAGCCAAGGCTCAAAAATTGTTTGAATTATTACCCAAATTAACATGAGATATGGACAGTAATTATTTTGTTAATTTAAGAAACTGTGTTTGCAATATGAATTTGCACAGGCACACTGGCCAACCCATCTGACTCCATTGCTTACAGGGAAGGCAGGGCAAGTGCTTTCATACTTAAACCCTAGCAATGACAGGGATTATGTGAAAATCATGGCTGCTGTTTTAAAACATTATGTGTTAACCCCTGAGGCTTACAGACTCCAATTTAGACAGTTAAGAAAGCAGCCAGGAGAGAATTATAAAGAACGGAGTGTGCAGTTTAGTACTTTGCTGGCGAGATGGTTAAATGGGAAGAAGGTTGTAACTGCTAAAGAAACTTGTGAAGTGATGCTCATTGAGTAGTTTTTAACATGTGTACATGCTGATCTTAAAATACGGTTAATGGATAAGAGCCTTAGTACTGTGACAGAAACTGCTGACTGGGCTGATCCAGCCACCCTGATACATACTGTACAAGAAGGTACTGTACACAGGGGAGAGTGTTTTGATAGCAAAGGGAAGGGTGGGACACAAAGGGGGCCCTAAAACCTAGCAGTCCTTTGAACCTAGAAGGAATACCCCAACAGATCCTAAAAGTAATAGAGCAGAAAGCTGGAAGTGTTATGTGTGCCAAGATTTGGGTCATTTATCTTACAATTGCCCTCAGACAACAGGGACTAAGCCACAGCAAGGGGAGGCCACCACCCCACTATGGGGCCCAATTTGCAAACCTCACACTCTGTGAGCAGGGTGAGAGACACCTCCACAGAAGAGCAGTATGTAATAAACTGTGTCTCAAGTGCTAATCCCAGGAATTCACAGAACCACATGAGGCCAGTCTGAATAAATGACACCTTGACACAAGGATTCAGGCATACCAGGGCCAATGTCACAGTCATCCAGCAGGAGGTGCTATGGCCAGATTAGAGCCTGCCTGTAAAGGGTGTTTCAGTTAAATGTGGTCCTTACCCTGGGTCACAATTACAAAGGTCAGGGTACTCCTGAAGTGGAAGGGTGGTAAAGGGGTGAGAGAGAGAGAGAGAGAGATTATGACTGCTTCTAGGTTACCTGCAGTTGTTTTGTTAGGAAATGACTGGGATGGGGAAGGAAAGCAGGACATTGTCTGTGATGTGTCAAGCTTGATGACTGGGACAGATAGAGGTAAATGGGAAGACAGGAAGAGAGACAAGATCTGACCCTGTTCATAACCTTGGGCCTGTAACAGACAGTCTGGCTGCTAAACCCAAGATGTCACAGCAGCCTGAGAAAACACCTCCCGCTGCTAAGGCACAGGGAGAGGCTGTGCCAGAGAGATCTGCAAGGGGCAGCAGTTCACTGGCACAGGAGTCAGCAGAGGGACACCTCCCTGATATGCAGTAGCTGCAGCCAGCTGCAAGAAAGACAAAGCTGGGAGGGGTTTCACGACAGGAGTTGCCCGAGGTACAGTTAGCAGATCCATCTCTAGCTGTACGTAGGCTGTTGGTAGTCAGGAGCAGCAGAAAACATTTTGGGAAAGAGATATTTTATATAGAGATGTGGTTCCTAAGAACGCTTCTGAGGAGTGGAATGTGTGCAAGCAGGGTGTGGTTCCTTGGGAATACTGAGCAGCCCTCCTGGATTTCGCATGCCAAATTCTTCTGTCTAGACACCAAGTCATTAAACAGACAAAGAAGTATTTGCTCCAGAACCTTTACTGGCCAATGCCATACAAAGATGTGACTGAGTCCTGTTGCTCATGCCCAGCATGTGGGAGGAAAGGGGATCAAGTAAAGTTTCCCCTGATTTCACTCCCTGTCATTGAGGAACCATTTTGTCAGGTGGCTGTGGACATTATGGGCCCACTGGCTATTCCTAGCTCAAGGATAAAGAAGTACATTCTGCTCATTGTGGATTATGCCCCTTGATATCTGGAAGCTGTAGCCATGTCCTCCATAAAGGAAAAGAGGGTAGCAGACAAGCTGCTAGGGATTTTCAGCAGAGTTAGATTTCCCAGGGAGATTTGTCAGATCAGGGAACAGACTTTATGTCTGATTTCATGTCTGATCTGAGCTGTGAAAGTGGAATGCAGTAGAGCCACTGCATACAATCCCATACCACCCACAAACAAATGGCTTAGTTTAAAGATTTAATACAAGTTTAAAAATATGCGTCACACATTTGCACAGCAGCACAAAAGGGACTGGGACAAAGTTCTATCTCACTTGCTGTTCGCATACCAGGATACCCCATAGAAGTCATTGAGCTTTTCACCTTTTGAGCTTCTGTATGCTACACTGATCAGAGGACCCGTATATATAGTCAGAGAGGAATGGGAAGACTCTATTGCCACCTATAGAGAGTTTGTTGTGGACAATGTCCTGAATTTCCGGGACCAGCTTGAGGAGCTCATGGGTCTTGCTCAGGTTCACTTGGCTACAACACAACAGAAGTAAATGACCTGGTATGATACAAGGGCCAGAACATGATCATACACCCTAGAGCAGAAGGTAATGATACTCACTCCAGTGAGGTATAACAAGCTGCAGGCAGCATGGAAGGGACCATATGAGGACATAGGCCAGGTGAATGATGTGGATTATGTCATGGGTTATGTTGCAGAGTTGCCCAATAAAAAGAGCACTCAACAGGATTGCCATATAAATATGATGAAATCCTAATAAAGAAAAACAAAAAAAGCAGGGCTACTAAATGTCTTGTGGCACCAGGAACTTTTCCAACACCTAAGAGTTTGTTGAATGCATTATTATGCCCAAAAAGTTAACAGTAGTACCCCCCTTTACAACTGCCTGATTTTTCACAGCTATGCTTAGTGCTTTATCAAAGGCATTGTGGATAAAGGATCCACCTGTTTTATATTGTGCAAAATGCAAATTAGCAGCCATTATTAGCCAGTTAATTTAAAGTGCTCATGAATAAACATAAAATGACTTGTGCTGTGCCGTTTCTATGTGCAAAATCAACTCTTACTTGTAATAAAGTGACATACAAAATGTTCAGTGTTTACAAGTATTGCTTCAGTTCACTCTGCATTCACAATACATCATGAACCCACCACTAAATGTGCAATAAGGGAAAGAAGAGGAGAGGGGGTGGGGATATACTGTAGGAAAGAGAAACATGGTTAAAAACATCAACTGGTAACAGTATAAGCTGACACAATATAACTTTTGACACAGTATGAATTTTAATGTAACTTTTGACACAATATTTTACTAAATCACTATGTCCTGCTTCTAGAAGATGGCAACATTCTCTCTAATATGACTCGGAGAAGGGCTCAGTTGAAAACATCCTTTCAGGTCAGGCAATGTCATAGCTCCTAGTCTGTGCTACCAAAAAGTCTCTCTTTTTAAGAGTTTTTAGTTCAAATCCACCCCCTGGACCCAAGCTGCACCCTCGCTGTTCCTTGAAATAAGAATTTATGTCCTGCACCATTCTTTTCAATATGTTCGGCTAGTGTGTTTTCCAGGTATCTTTTAGCAATACTTCTCAAATATTCTCCTATGCAGAGTTATGATTTTACCCATGTAGAACGAATTGCAGGTACATGTTGCCACACATATAACCGATGGAGTATTACAGGAGACAAATTAACATACCTGGATGTTTTCTCCTGTTGAAGAATGAACAATTATTTCCACACCTTGACATTATTACAATAGGTACAGTTCCCACAGTGGAAGTTTCCTGCTGGTTGGTGCATGCATGGCATAGTCTGTGCAGGGGATGTGTGCTGTGGATTATGCTGTGAAATTCTGGGATCGGCTTAAGGAGCTTAGGGATCTTGCTCCGGATCACTTACCTGAAGTGAAGCAGAAGCAAAAGACGTGTTATGATATGGGGGCCAGAGCTTGAACATACACCAAAGAGCAGAAGGTAGTAGTACTCACCCCAGCGAGGCATAGCAAGCTGCAGGTAGTATGGGAGGGACCCTATGAAGCCATACTCCAAGCAGATAATGTGGATTATGTTATAGAGTTCCCAACAGAAGGTGCACTCTGTAAGTTTTCCATGTAAATGTGATGGGATCTATTATGACCATGCTAATATTGCCCTTCTGGTTTGCAGCGCAGCAGATGGCAATCAGTAGAGGCTTTCTCCAGACATGCCAGAGGACAGTAACGGAAAAACCTCCTGGAGTACTATGATAATCTCTGAGGGGCTCACACCCAGACAAGCAGACGAGATCAGGGGAGTATTAAAGACTTTGCTCCACTTTTTACTGCCATACTAGGGTGTACTTGTCTCACAGCGCATGAGTCTAAATCCACTGCAGAGAAGCCCATAAAACACCAGCAATATCAGGTGCTGGAGGCAGTAAAAAGAACAATGAGGGAAGAGCTACAGGAAATGCTGGGACTGTGAGTTATCCAGCCATCCAACAGCTCTTGGGCAGCCCTAGTGATTCTGATTCCAAAGAATGATGGTACTACCAGGTTCTGTGTTGATTACAGGCAGTTAAACAAGGTCACAGTACCTGACGTATGCCGCATGCCTAGGGCAGATAAGGTACTGGATAGGTTAGGAGGGGCTAGGTATCTGACCATAATAGATTTGATGAAGCGATACTGACAAGTGTGGCTATATTTGAATGCTCTTGAAAGTCAACATTTGTCACCTGATTTGGTTTGCTTGAATTCACTGTTATGCCTTTCAGCATGAGGAATTCACCTACCACTTTCCAGAGGCTAGTTGAGAAGGTCCTGAATGAGACTGTGCACTTTGCTCTAGTCTACATGGATATATAGGCATATTTAGCTAGACATGGGACAAGAATCTCTCCCATCTGAGGAAAGTCTAGACCAGACTATAGGACACAGAACTGGGTATTAAGCCAGAGATGTGCCAAATCGGGATGGCAGAGATGACATACTTGGGACATCATGTGCGAGGTGAGCACACTGAGCCTGAGCTCACTAGGGCAGATGCAATTCAGGATTGACCCCCACAAACTAAGAAGCAACTGAGTGCATTTCTTGGAACTGTGGAGTGCCCTTTAACAGACATCACAGCTATGAAGTTGCCAGAGAAGATTCAGTGGCTGGAGTGCTGTGAAAGAGTATACTGTTAGGACAGTGACTTAATTTTGTTGCCCCAATTACAGCGCCGCAACAAGGGCAACAGTGAAAGGGAAGATCTTGATTTTAGATCACACTCACTTCTGTAGCCCTTTGCTCCCTGCACAGTTTCTACCCCCTCCGGGGCATGCTCACCCTGGAGGAAGTTATATTTAGTCCCCCGGAAAAAAACTACCATTTCCCGAGAGGGTGCTTTGGCGCTGTAACTCCCAGGAAACATAAAACCTGGTGCTATAATGTCAGTTAGCATGTTGCCGATGCCACAATTGGTGTCGGCAACATTTTTGTTGCTACAACATGGATAAACCCTGTGAAACAGCATTCTGGCAACTAAAACTGGCACTATGCCAAGCATCACTCCTGGCAAGCCCAGATTACAATTTGGGGTTAATTGTTGAAACAGATGCAAGTTACTGGGGTATTGGGGAGGTGCTCTCTCAAGTATCCAGGGATAGGGTGGAAAGGCCAGCTGTTTTCCTTCAGCCAGAAACTGCTATCGAGGGAAATGAACTACTCTGCCATTGAAAAGGAGCCATTGCCTGGCCTTTCAAGAATTTGCATCCCTATTTGTATGGGAGGTCATTCATAGTGGTCACAGACTAAATTCATTGCAATGGTTGAACAGAATGAGTGAGCAAAATGCAAAACTGTTACACTGCAGTATCATCCTCTAGAACTACAGTTTCACCATACAGCGTTGCAGAGGAGTGCAAATGCTAATGCAGACAGACTGTCTCACCACCAGTATAAGTAAACATTTAGCCAGATTGCCCACATGAAGTAGCTATTTATGGACCTCACAAATATGCAACTT